>JASDDO010000012.1:46474954-47939544 GCA_030015575.1 Agapanthus africanus
GCGGTCACGGTATTTTTCTGAATCCACTTTAGAGGTTCGAAAGAATTGCTGACTTTTATGGCCGACTCAGTCGTCATTGCGGGATAACCCTGCTCTTGGAACCTCATAAGATTCCACTTGGCCGGAGTTATGGCCCTCTTGTTGGCTCAATATCTGAGCCGCTTCTATCTCAACCTTTATGTTTTGAGCAATTGGCAGGCATCGGCTCTTCGGGAAGCCGTCGTAGACCGAGCGACGGAGAGCTTTGGAGATACGCCTGATTGTGCACTTGTTGGATTCGTCATCTGAGCTTGTCCAAGGCATTTGAAGATGCCCTTTGTTCCAGCAGACTTGCCCCTAGCTGGAGCACCAGAGAGTAGTTTGGAAACCGTTTTAAATTTGGGTTGTGGTGCCTTAGCAATCACAACGTTCGGCCTCTTGCCATTTGAGACCGCTTGGCCACCTGGTTTGTCGGGATTTCTGCCAGATGAGCGCTTCCGGCAGGATAGATGATGACGGAACCAAATTGGCGGGGCAGTTCCTCCCACTACCGACTGAGGCTTACGGGGAGAACCACGCGAGCATTGATCTTGACCGCGTACGAGATCAGGGTCGCATCGGAAGCTGAATTCATTTTTAGAAGACATCGTCGTTGAAAGTTGATTACTGAACGGAAAAGCATTATTTCAGTACAATCATTGGTATATATGTTAAATGAGTTCGCAGAAACACTTGACTCGAGATATGGGAGGAGAGAAATGTCCCACCCGGCGTGCCAGAATCTGTAGGATGTTTTCGTCACCCTATTGAGATGGAAATAATCGCCGCTTGTCAGGCGTATACAGATTCCCCCAACCTAAGATAGGTCGAGGTTTATTGATTGTGGGATCCGAATCTCCGGCAACCGCGGACTAAGCTGCCGTTAATTACCCCTTGCCTTTGAAGCGAAGGACCTTTGACTGACGGGTCAACTAGTCATGCGAACTCAATGCGCAATATGTGTATGTGTGTGTCTTGAAGGGTTTTGGGTATATCGGGGGCCTCACAGAGTTTACGGGGGTCCCGCTACCCGGATAGTTGGTTGGGGGTCAAAGGGGCTAGCAGCCCCTTTTGTGAAGTGCAGGGCAGCGCCCCGTTAGGAATTTTTTCTAGCGAGAGACGTGTTTTGAGTGTAAAGTGTATGGAAAAAAAGAAAGAAGAAAAGAAAAGAAAATAAACGGTGAGTAACGTCCTTAGTACGTATGGGCGCTGGGCGCCAGCGCCTCACGCGCCCTGCACGTGGGCGTCGGACGCTAAGCACTGGGTGTCAGCGCCTCACGCACCCAGCATGTGGGCGCTAGGCACCGGGCACCAGGCCCTAGCGCCTCATGCGCCCGGCACGTGGGCGCCGGGCGCTAAGCACTGGGTGTCAGCGCCTCACGCACCTGGCACGTGGGCGCTAGGCGCGAGCACCAGGCTCCGGCGCCTCACGCGCCCGGCACGTGGGCGTTGGGCGCCCATAGAAAGAAGGGGCTTAGCTCCGGTATTAGGAGTTTAACTCCCGAAAAGGATTTTTATTTATGGAGTTAAACTCCAAAAGATTTTGAATAAAGTTAAACTCCAAAAGATTTTGAATAGAGATAAACTCCAAAAGGGTTTTATTTATGGAATTATACTCTAAAAGATTTTAAATGGAGTTAAACTTCCTGAAAAGGGTTTTATTTATGGAGTTAAACTCTAAAAGTTCTTGACAAATGGAGTTGAACTCCCAGAAATCTTTGGAGATGATCGAACAGGACCCCTTTCTTCTCTCTTTAGCCCTGGATCTTCTTTTGAGTCTTGGATCTTACCGAAGTGGGGTTTTTGGAGATGGTTCTCCTTCTTCCTCATCTTTATTGGCTGGATTTTGGAGAAAAGGGGGGTGAGACTTAAAAATCTCCCATTTGGGGGATTTGATGGAAGATCCGAGCTCTCCTTCAAGGGTTTTATCATGAAAACTGTTTCATTTTGGAAAAAGAAAAGCTAAACTCTTAATTAAATTCAAAAAAAGAAGAAGGTTTAGAACCTTAAGGAAGGAGAAGGAGGCACAGAACCCTAATTTTTGAGAGAGCAAAAAAGTTGTTTATTTCATCATCATGTTGCCTTTATAGGCTACACACTTTACATATAGCCCCTTGGGCTTTGCCAAATGGCACTTGTATCACCCCATATCTTATGTGCTTATTTGTTTTTACACATAAGCCATGGGGTTTACAAAATTTTGGCTTTCTGCCCATTTTTCATATATTTTTTTCTAAAAAAATTTGCATTAAACTAATTTATTGCTTCATTCTTAAAATGGAGCCGGCCCCTTCCATGCTTGGTCCTGACTTGGGCTTGGGCCCACTTGACTTAGGGGTTGATTGACTTTGACTTGGTCAATCGGGGTGTAACTTTGACCTCAACAACTACATCCCCACACTCCATTTCTAGCAAACTTAGAGCATCAGTTGCTTCAATAGGTGATGTTGGAGTTTGGATCGGTTTCCCTCGGGTGGATCATCATCGGTAAGGACGGTTGCCTCTCAAGTTTGTTCTCGACGGCCTATGAGGAGTTTGGAGGGTTCTTCCACGATTGTGTGGACACGTGACAAAGGTTATGACCCATAAACCTTCCATGCTTAGTTTAGTAGCTTAGTGCTTGGAACGATCTCTAGGGATTAATTTCTAGTGCTCCTCTTGAAATTTTTGTTTTTCGATTCCTCATCGGCCCTGATTGTAGCGGCAAGAGCACTAGGAATTTTCAATGGTATCAGAGCTAGTAGGCATGGAGATGCCGACCCATGGGGGGTTCTTATTATGTGACAGTGTGGCGAAACACAGGCTCTTACCCCTAGGATGTCTCGAGACCGAAGGTTCCGACGGGTTGTAGTCCATCGCGAGGCGACAATATAAATAGTAGCTACTGAGGGACCCATTGGTGCCACGGTGAGCTTCCACTGCGCTGCCTAACTTCAATGCTTTCATAACCACCCAAATACTGGAACTAATTATAGACAATGTTATAATTTTGACGCCAAAAGTTTTGCCGGATCGAGTTTCGAATTCCAAGTTTCTACCCATTCTTTAAAACGCACCTGAAATTTTTTTAAAGTATGTCAGTGGAAATTTTTGAGGTATGAAAACATAGTACAAAACCCGAAGACCTAATTCAAAACTTGGGCCGCCGGAACATTCATTTTGGCCGCTATTTACGCCCCAAAATTGACCCTAGGTCCCTAGGTTTTGGTGGTTGCTTAGAATTGATGAAATTCGATTTTTGATATCATTTATTTTGCCTCGGATTTCATGCCGTGTTTATCTTTGCTTTCAGGGAAATACGAAAAACTTTCGGACGAAATTTTGGTATCGTTTATGATCCACTTTTTTGTATGTGTTATTAAATGTCATCTACTTGCTATACATTCGATTAAACGGGGTTACACATATGTTGTTGTTTGTTCTGATATATATATATATATATATATATATATATATATATATATATATATATCTTGTGACGGTTTAGCCGGATTGTCATGTTAGACAGACTCTCATGCGATGTGTTTGTACAATTGTGATTTACATTGTTGTATTCTTTTGTTCGGGGCGAGCGTCCGACTTGTGGCCGCTGTTTCCTCTGATTGTATATTCTTTTATTGGGGCTCGAACAGGATGTGGTTGATGTCACCGTTGTATATATATTTTTCATTTCTGCACTAGGATTAACCCAGGAGAAGTGCTCAAGTAGTCGAGTTCTAAATTGCGGTAGGTGGTCGTCTCATAGTGTTTGAGACCAGTTTGCCTCGCTTTAGAATTGACGGGTTGCTCACCGCACTTGTAGGAATTATAGGATCGACCCGCGAAGGAGTGCCCAAGTTACCGGATTCTAGAAAGTGACAGGTGACTGACTCATGATATTGAGGGCAGGTTACCGAGTTTCTAGAATTGGTAGGTGACTTGCCGCACTCGTAGGGATCTAGGATCGATATTGTACATGCTATCCACACTACAGGGGAACGTCGCGTTTTATTTGCGGCTCAAATGAAACGCGGGGCTCCTAGTTTATCCGCTATTCCATTTTGTTTGTCGCATGCATGTGATGTTTGTTACTTGCCTGTAATGATGAATATATTATATATATTAAATGTTTCTATATATTTTGCATCCGCGCTAGCCTTGTCCCCACCCTGCCGTAAGTTATGTAACCTTACGGTGAAGACCCGGGATCTCGTGGCGAATGCGGATGGCATATAAACCATACTATTTTGGTTGTTTCTGGTGTGGCTTGGAAATTTAATATGATAAGACTGTGTTATATATTTAATGCAAGGAAATAGACTCTATATGATGTTGTTTGAACCAAATTTTAAAAAATATAATTATATTCTTTTGTTTTGCATAGATGTATTCGGTTGGGAATATCCAGCACCTCATTCGATGAGGAAAGAGCCTTGATCTCTTCACGGGGAGTTTGCTCTTAAGTAAAACTTTATGATACTCTGACACTCGATTTTCTTCAAAACTACTCGTTTTAAAATGTGGAGCTTAGACCACTCCTTTTCAAACCCACTTGAATTCTTTCAACGATATCAAGTTCATTACGTTAAAGGTTTTTCGTCAAAAACCAGCTTTAGCCCTCCGTCATTTCAGATTAGTATTGCTTAGTATTCGTGCTGCGTTTGTTAACCTCGTAAGGACATAGTGTTCAGTAGCTATGTAGTGCTTTTCTGTTGCATAGTGATTTGATTAGTTAGGACAGTCGTACGACCTTGTTGACCTCGTCAAAAGCTCATATGGGTTGGTTTAGATTAATTCAGGATAATAACAGGTTGAACTTGACTTGCGACTTATGATATGTTGACCTCTGTCGTGGTCATAAGCTACTTGGGGCAAAACCATTTCGAGAGTTTCAAACATATCGGAAACTTGCTAAGTTTGTGCATGCCTTGTGGAATATGGTAATTTTCGTCGGCTTCCGTCAGAAGTATCACACAATGATAATTGGGTCCTGATTCCCACTGATGAGTAAATATTACTCCTCGGGAGAATTTCACTTCACAATCTGCTAACCTATTAGGTCTCTAGAAAGTGTTAATGAGCTTACGCCTCTGCGGAAACGGGGTTATTAAATTGGATCCGTGCGAAAGCACAGGGACCTCCCTCGGAGTACTAACACCGACCTGGCTGAACAGTTAGCGAACTTGTAAAGTGTAAATGATCCCGACTAGTTCTCCTTTTAGGGTTTGAACAAGAGTTCGAGGATTCAGTGGGAGTCATCCTGATTAGATAAAGTGATTAACTAATCTAATCTTGACAGAGTGCACGTTGAGTGTTTCTTTTCTCTCTGGTTTATGACTAATCGAAATGAGATTTTGCGTGTCATATCTAAGTTCTCAGTAACCGCAATCAAGAAGGCGTCGCGTATAGCTAGCCGTGATGAGTACGGATTGTCCGCAGGAAGATGGTGCATTTTAAGTTCTTGTTCTTACGAGTTAAGCCGAAAGTCCGAATAAGTTCGATTCTAATCTATGTGTTTGTATATGCAACGAAACGCTTGTTAGGGATAGATATAGGTTAGTGTAACTTAGGAAAATCCATACTCATTCTTTTGTGCCTAACTTGACTATTGAAGCTAGATTAATCGGCAACGTGGATTAGGCTGTTTAAGCACGGTATTTTTGAAATCTGGCTTATTAACCCTTGTCCATATGTTCTTGTCTCTTGACTTTCGCCTTCGGCCAAACCAAACGCAACCGGTCAAGGTTAGGGATCACCGATAACGTGGTAGGTAGGGTGCCTAACAGAGCGCTTGCGTGAAGTTTAGGCGGGGTTCAATTAGCAATTATCGGGAAAAGAAAATGAGTAAAAGAGATTCTTAACTTACATAACCATTCTCTTTCCCTGACAATATCACTATTCACAATCCATCACAAAGATCAAAAGAAGATATTAAAGAGAAGAGATCAAAGAAAACAACATTACACATAAGCAAATAGCAAGAAAGTAAATTGCAAATAAGTAAAGTTAAAGAAAATACTAAGAACCAAATTGCAAATATGAAACTTTATTAAGTTCAACATCAAGATACAAACTATGAATTCAAATACTAAAATCTAACCTTGCAATCTCATTTAAGAGACTGCAAGATTAGATAAAAGCAAAGAACTCAAGATTAACCAACTACTATGTACAAAGCTTTAACAAAATTACAAAATGAAAATAGAATGAGGTGTGTCAAAGTATCTTCTTAAGCTTGATCTCTGTTCTGGTATTTGTAGGCACTTCATCAACAAAAATAAACAATATAATTGAGATGATATGACAACTAGGAATGACCATAAGAAAAATGGAGCCAAAATGAGATGATTGGACCGGTGGTAGGGTATTTTTAGGGCTTCTGCTAGTTTTCTTTGGTGTGGTGAGGCTCGTATTCTTGTGGCGATCTTGTATGCTCTCCATGATTTCTCTAGCATTATTTAATTCTTTTATAAACACTTGGATATTGATCTGTAGATTTGGTGGGAAATTGTAACTTTAAATCACATCACACCTTTATGCTTCACTCATCACACACACACTTGCTCATCTACTTGCACAAGTCATGATTCTTGTGAGTCCACTTGTGCAAGGCTGTCCAACCATGGTTCATGCATCAAAAGAGGTTTGTGTTCACACCTGTATTGTTGCATTATTTTTGATAAAAATGTGTACACATATTTGTTGCAAAAAGAAACTCTTTGAATATTGATCGGTTTTCTGTTCCGGTTGCAGTGTCGACTCACAAATGTTGTATCCGTGTATTTGAGTGTATTTTCAGTATTTTGTCATGAATACCTGTAATCTATATTTATTGAGCAAATATGGGTTAATAGTACCGATATATCACAAAATTGATAATGAATGAGTGGTATTGAAATGCAGTTTTTCGTGATGAACAAATACCCCCAAACTTATCTTTTGCTCGTCCCGAGCAAAACAAATTCCTAACCTCACTTTCGCAGGGAATGCGAATGCACTGAGCCCGTGCAATAAGCCGTTAAATCTCTACGTGTCCCTAATAGGAGGTGTGTTGCCTCCTGAGGGTTTTCAGCGGATTACACCCACAAAATACCGTCAAGCTAGTTTTGCGAAATATCCGTTGATTCTAACCGTGGGGTTTATTATGAAAGCTAGAAATTCTATTATCCTATGTTAGAAATATCGAACCCTTATTTTTCACACATCGGTTCTTATTTAACTTAAAATTCTATACGTCTTTACGTGCGGTGCAAATAGTGTCGTTATGTTTCCAAAAAGATCGATTAAAGTCAACATGTCACAAAATAAAGACCAGATAAAACTTCAAAAGGATCACACAAGTTTTATAAAGAATTAAGTTTTTCTCAAGTTTCGTTTTCTACCTAAGTTTCAAATTTAGAATTTCTATCTTCCTTAACAGAAAACTAGGTCTTATTCTTCACTCCACCTTTTACTTGTTTTCGTATCATACACATCTTCGTGAACGTGCAATAGTTTTTATCATAGGATAAAACCTTCATATCACCGTTTTTAAAAATATTTTTATAAAAACTAGTCTTTAGTCAAGATTATTCTCACTCAAAGAACCGTTAGGAATTTTAACTCGGAGAGAAAACGTGCTTGATTCTGTTTTAAATTGGACCCTTCTTAGCGAGCTTTAGGCCAATTCTCCCAAACTGATTAGTTTTAGGGTATTAGGTGTACAGACACTCCGGCGGACATAATTCTCCAAGTTACCTAGGCCCTAAAATAAAAAGACTCATTTTGGAGTGAAAATCATAATAATTCAATGCGAACGGAGATATAATCAGTTGTTCAATTCTTTTCAAGATAACAGACGTGTTTGTGTGGATCAGGTGTGTAATTACTCCAATCAAGTTCCAAATGGGTTATTTTCCAGACATGGTTTCTATAAAGGTTTCAATAATATATCTTCATATCCACTTTGCTTTATAAACTATTTTTGATATTACTTATTTTAGAACAAATCTATTTGATCTTAAAAAAATATTTTATCAATTTAATAGTTTTAAAATATATTAGACTTGTCATCTAATTTTTTTAAACTCACGACACGTGTAGTGTGATGCAAAGATGTATATTAGTTACGGTTAAACTCAAAAGAGAGTTATCTTTCCGGTTTTCAAAATCTAAGAATAGAATTTAGTTGGTCCTATTTTATCAAACTTAATCGTAGGAATTATCGAATCTAAGTTCTCCCACTAGCTAACTTGACGACAAAATTTTTATGTTTTTTGGAAAATTTTCTGATTTTTATGGGTTTTTGAATATGTATATAAATGCAAAATATACAAATGAATACAAAGATAGAGATGCTTACTGAGCACACCTTCAAACTTAAACTTGACAGTGCCCTCACTGTCATACTACACCGAGAGGGTCAAAATTGTTGAGGGGTCAAAATAGTCGGTTCTCTCTTTTTTCAATTTTTTTCTTTTTTTTATAACAGAAAAAAAGTCAAAATATATATACATAAAAAGTCCCCACAAAGTTAAGTAAAACAGTGTTTCCACTGTTAAGCGTTGAAGTTCAAAGTTAGGGGAGGGAATAATTTAAATCCATACAAGACCTTACACAGGGCAAAAGTTAATACCAACCATTCAAAAATGTTATCATGATTCGCCCATGGTTGGTGAAAGAATACGGAGAGAAAGAAAATGAAGAATACCCGAGACCGTGTGTGGATGGAAGTGGTATACGGTCTCAGTATATGAAGAGATGAACGGAAGAGAGAAAGAAATGGAGTGCAAACTTGAGCTTGAAAATTGATTGAATAGATGAGTACAGTCTGTACTGATTTGAAACCAGAATTGTTTAACTACACTAATTCATCAATACTATGATAAATTGGGTCAAACCTTTCAAGATTCGTAAGAAAATATGGGCCGACCGAATTTGGTAAACCAGATGAAGGAAATAAAGGTTTCAAGTGGTCTTGTGGTAAAGAAACGATGGAAGAAAGTAACTGAGGAATGGTATCGGTCAGAAGCGCAGGAGGATGTTCACAGTCAACGGAGGGGATATGATGAATTGGAAAATTCGACTTATCCAATAAAACGTGTTTATCCTAAAAAAAATTCCTCTAAATTCACCTTA
The DNA here is from genome assembly GCA_030015575.1 of Agapanthus africanus. Classification (NCBI taxonomy): domain Eukaryota; kingdom Viridiplantae; phylum Streptophyta; class Magnoliopsida; order Asparagales; family Amaryllidaceae; genus Agapanthus; species Agapanthus africanus. Next base: position 46,484,069 of record JASDDO010000012.1, read on the forward strand.
AAATCCAGATCATCCCTGTAATCGATCAAATCATTATCAACAACCTCAAGATGTAAATGGGGTTTATGAAAAACATTTAATGGTTCGGGATGATGTCCACACGGATCTGAAGGAAAGTGTTGAAATAGTGAGAAAATCTCACCCAAATTTATGGGTTCATCATCAAAATTATCCCCAATATCGATATTCTCAATCAAGTTAAAGTTAAAGTTCTCACACACCTCAATAAAAGCATGATTTTCAGTCGGCTGGGTTTCTAGAGTGGGGATGTAGAGATCAAATAGTGTGGCATCACTTTCACTTGAAAGAGACCCTTCACAATTGGGTAAATCAAACACTACATAGTCGCACAACTCATCAAACATTCTATCTTTAATTGATGAATCATTTGGTGTACTCGATAGACTTTTGAAACTGGAGTTGTGGAATTCTATTTGGAATGGGTAGGATTGATTTGGAAGGGTGGATTGCACACTTTCACTACTCAACTCATCATCATATTCAATCGCATCATACATTGTAAAATTTTGAGCTAGTTGGAAACTACCTGCTAATTCATTAGGTTGTATCAGGGCAGCCATGGATGCATTCAATTCCTCCATTTGTCGGCATGAAGCTGCCCAAAATTCTTCTAATGATTGTTTCAGACTAGACATGGGTTGTGAAGGAGTTTCAGTAAAACATTCAAATTCGTTCGGATATACGAAACTCCCAATTTGTTGTTCAGAAGTGATATCTACTGAAAGTGTGAAAGTCGGATAGGAATGATAGGAATCGAATGGTTGCGTAGAATGGATAGGATTAGGATCAACAACTTGGTAGAAAGATAGTTAGAACTGTTTTCCTAAACATGAAAGGCGTGAAATATCAACTATGGGATTGTGCAATACGTTCAGCAATGGACATTGATTTAAGAGCCACCATGTAACCCTCAGAAGGGTATCAACATGAGAAGGGGCTAAAGTTTGAAAATGTTGATATGATGTGGATTGAGGTGTCCAAATGGTGTTTCTAGAAGTGTCTATCCAATCTTTCAAAGAGATTTTTGGTATGGATGGATCGTTTGACATTCTACCAAAACAAGAGTCGTATAAAGTAATATCTGGTTGAAGGTACCAAAGTTCGGCAAGAGTTGGTCGATATGAGGTGCCCATGATATGAAAAGAAGAAGAAGAGATGAAAAAGGTTGTGAGGTTTATTTTTATGTTTCTTTTATGTTAGTTATCAACAAAAGAATGAAATACACATAAAAGGTAAAGAAAAAAATCACGGCACAAATACCACACCCCTAATCGGTCTAAGGTTCACCTAGGTCAACTAGACCTGCTCAAGAACTTGATTGTCGAAGTAAAACCTGTGTCAAGAAACAGGCTCAAGATATACTGATCACGAGGCCAGGTAAGTGCAGAGATAAGCGGAGGTTTTCCATCGCTTGAGCGAAGTTCCTTAATTAGAATAACCCTTTCTCTTTTGGCGGTTTCGCCGTGAACACTTTGCCTAGTCACCCCGTGAACGATATACCGTTAAGTAGTGTTCTAAACACGGTTAATTTCTCCTGATGAGAGCGAAGTCCTTAAAGGCTTAAAATCTAGTTTCTTTTAAAATTTATGCGGGTAAACGTTATACTCAATTTCGTAATTTGTGAGCCTCGGAAAAGATGATGAAATCCTTTACCGTATGTTGTGGGGTTCGCTTGCCTTTAAGTCCGTATTAAAGAATGCAATGCGCAATTCAATGAAAATGTTGTTCAAAATATCAAACAATTGTTTTTTTATATTTAAGCGCGGCGCTGCAACAAATACGGGTTAGTTTCTTTAGCGTTTGGCAGTGAACTTGCAAAGAATTCTGCAAAGATAGAATAGTGGATGCGTCGGATTTGAGAAAAAATGTGTTAGGAAATACGTACTGATGTGTTTTGGGTTAAGAAACTCCCATTGAATTGAATCCGATTAGCTTGAAAAGTTCGCTTCCACGGATCTTTGGCACTGTACTTCGCTATCATCTTGACGTTGAATGTACATTTTGCTCCGCCCGATCGCAATTCGCAATTCCTTATAATCGTCTCTCCGGCAACGGCGGAATTCGATCGCAGTTCGCAATTCCTTATAATCTGAAAATGTCGGAAAAATGGATATTTAGTGCGAAAAAACAATATGAGTGCCCAAACTCCTGCACATACAAAATTATGAAAATCAAATAATAAAATTGGGATAATAATAGAACAATGGAGCAAAGAACAATAATTTAGAGCAAACAGAGAGGTATTGGCGGTAGCGGGAAATTTGAATAAACCGCCGGTCTACTATTTGAATTGGGGCTCCATCTTTCTACAGTGTTCCCTATGTTCTAGTGTTGTCCCAATGTTATATTTTAATTTTTCTAATTAGTCTCAGAGTGTTAGCAGGTCCAAATAACAGAGAACAAAATATCAAAAAAAAATGTTTTAGTTTTTTCAAATTTTTCGATTTTTAGTTTTTTTTTTTTCAGAATGGAGTTAGTGCTATAAACAAGATATACATAGATTAACCCGAAATAACAAGAATAAAAACATTACCGTCTCCCCGGCAACGACACCATTTGATCGAAATGAGATTTCGCGTGTCGTATCTAAGTTATAAGTAACCACGATCAAGACGGCGTCGCGTGTAGCTAGCCGTGATGAGTACGGATCGTCCATAGGGAGATGATGTGTTTTAAGTTTTTGTTCTTACAAGTTAAGCCGAAGGTCCGAATAAGTTCGATTCTAATCTGTGTTTGTATATGAAACGAAACACTTGCTAGGGATAGAGATAGGTTAGTGTAACTTAGGAAAATCCGTACTCATTCCTTTATGCCTAACTTGACTATTGAAGTTAGAGTAATCGGCAACAACGTGGATTAGGGTGTTTAAGTACGGTATGTTTTAAATCCGGCTTATTAACCCTTGTCCGTCCGTTCTTGTCTCTTGACTTTCGCCTCTGGCCAAACCAAACGCAACCAGTCACGGTTAGGGATCACGGATACCGTTGTAGGGTAGAGTGCCTAACGGAGCGCTTGCGTGAGATTTGGACGGAGTTCAATTAGCAAGTATCGGGAAAAGAAAATGGGCAAAAGAGATTCTCAATTTACATAAGAATTCTCTTTCCCTAACAATATCATTATTCACAAACCATCACAAAGATCAAAAGATCATATAAAAGAGAAGAGATCAAAGGAAACAACATTACACATAAGCAAATAGCAAGAAAGTAAATTGCAAATAAGTAAAGTTAAAGAGAATACTAAGAACCAAATTGCAAATATGAAAACCTCATTAAGTTCAATTTCAAGATACAAACTATGAATTCAAATACTAAAATCCAACCTTGCAAGCTCAGTTGATATATATCCTAGAAGCCATTATCGTATCATACTGGATTGTATATTATATATTGGAAGTTTGGGATATTCACAGTTATAATAATAGTCTTGCTCAAAATGGTAGTATGCTATTTGGTTTGATTCTACCTCAATATGTGCATATGTTTCTTTTAGCATATCGCTTATACATATTGGTAGAGTCCTTAAGATCTTTGCTTGATTACCAGCGTTGTGATGGCAGTCACACTAGTGGGGGCTGGGTAGTCTATAAGCACATCCTTATACAGGTCCCTAGTCGTACGATTATCGAGACGGGGGCATCGATACTCCAGAGTAAACTAGTGTATACGCTTCTCATCCCAGCAGGGGAGATGATCTATCCCACAGCCATTAGTATGTAGTACTGGAGATACTATACATGTGCTCATGGGTTATGAGTTACACTGGACGGACTCGTTGGGAACTACTGATTGGTATTATACCTATCGTCAGGTAGCAGTTCCCGGGTGGCATGAGTACAAATTAGTTCGTTTACTTGACATCACTATTCGTCTCGAGTGTGTTCCCACTGTACTTAGATTACTACCCTACCACGGCTCAAAAGAGTCGTGCAAACAGGTAGTAGTTGGGTGCAACCTCGAAGCACTTGGAGGCAGTAGTGGTTAGATAGGATTCGTCTCTCCCGGTATTGGGGGTTGATAGCGCGCTGTGTTCGGAAAGCCATTACACAAAGTCCCTGGCCAGGGCAAGCGAGATTTACTGGTAGGTACTTCAGTAGTTTCTCAGGGTGTATTGGGCTCTACTCCGGCACAACTTATTATGCTATTAGGGGTCTGACGTTTACCATCCTCCTAGACCGGATATGCGAGTATCTTAGATGAACATACCGGACTGTACGGAGATTGTCACAGATAGGCTCAGTAGGAGTTCAGATGAGTTTGCTCATCGGCCTTCTTATCGACAAATACCTGGGTAGCTGTTACGTGCAGCTAGTACCGCTGACAGACTTGTGGTTAAACCCACTGCCAGCGTACTGTCAAGTCTTTAGAGTCCTACACAGAGGGTTTCCCTGCTTCGGGCAAAACGATATAGAGACCGTATGGTTTTACGGCATGGTTCCGATCATATACGTGTACTGGCTACACGGATGATGTACGGGCGGATAATATTAGTGGGCTTTGGTTTAAGCCGGATTCTAGTATTATATTATTGGATTGTTATTATCTCATTGTATTCGTATTTTTCGGAATACGAATATGGGTATGTATATACGGTGTGGGCATTCTTATAATTTCACAAGAGAAGCTTCTAGAAAGGGACACCTGGAAATTTGGAGACATACATGGCATGGGTGAAGCATGGCTCTTTATATTTCTTTATTTGTTTGGACTCACTATTCAAGCATGGTTGTAATTTTTTATTATGAAATAATCCATGCTTGAATGAGTGAGATGAGAGTGAGCCATTCTTCACTTGCTAACCCTAGCTCATTTGTGACTTCTCATTCTCTCTCCATATTTTCCCTCTCCTTCTTCCTCAAGACTCTAACCCTCACATGAGTTGTGAAACATAGAGTCTCATGAGATAAACCACTCCATTAGATACTCTACATTATTTATGCTACTTAGCTTAGCAAACTAGGTACCCTAGTTATCTTGGTTTAGAGGTTGGAGCTTGAAGCACATATTCTCGGGTGCATCATCTTTAACGCGAGGAAGCCAACGTTGCAAGCTCGATCCGGATCTTCGAGGAGCTCAAGAAGAGGAGGAGAAGAAGATCCGAAGGACTTGGTTCTAGGAGGTATAAAACTCTTCATATTAGTTAGAACCTCTTAGTTGTTTTAGCTAGTTAAGGTTTCTGTTAACATCCTAGAGTTATAGTCGGTGTTGCGAAGCTTAGAAAATCATTTTTTTGTAAATTCTGCCTTCCCGCGAACCCGTGGGGTACGCGACATCGACTTACAATTGCAAGATTAGATAAAAGCAAAGAACTCAAGATTAACCAACTACTATGTACAAAGTTTTAACAAAATTGCAAAATGAAAATAGAATGAGGTGTGTCAAAGTATGTCAAAGTATCTCCTTGAGCTTGCTCTCTGTTATGGTATTTATAGGCACTTCATCAACAAAAACAAACAATATAATTGAGATGATGTGACAACTAGGAATGACCAGAAGAAAAATGGAGCTAAAATGAGAAGATTAGACCGGTGGTAGCGGTATTTTTAGGGTTTCTGCCAGTTTTCTTGGGTGTGTTGAGGCTCGTATTCTTGTGGTGATCTTGTGTGCTCTCCATGATCTCTCTAATATTGTTTGATTTTTTTATAAATACTTGGATATTGATCTGTAGATTGAAGGAAATTGTAATTTTAAATCACATCACACCTTTATGCTTCACTCATCACACACCCACTTGCTCATCCACTTACACAAGTCATGATTCTTGTGTGCCTACTTGTGCAAGGCTGTCCCACCATGGTTCATGCATCAAAAGAGGTTTGTGTTCACACTTGTATTGTTGCATTATTTTTTATAAAAATATGTACACATGTTTGTTGCAAAAAGAAACTTTTTGAATATTGATCGGTTTTCTATTCCGGTTGCAGTGTCGACTCATAAATATCGTATCCATGTATTTGAGTGTGTTTCCAGTGTTTTGTCACGAATACCTGTAATCTGTATTTATTGAGAAAATACGGGTTAATAGTACTGATATATCATAAAATTGATAATGAATGAGCGGTATTGAAATGTAGTTTTTCATGATGAACACCGACCATGACTTACTTTAAACCAAAACTCATTAACCAAGTGAACCGAACCTTCTTACAGACGTTGTCTTTGGATTATCATGATTCACGACAAAATCGCATATGTCCCTACCGCTCCTACTATCCTTTTACTTTCTTTGGAACACTCTGCATCACTACAGAGATCCATATTGCTTGGAACAACCATCGTATAGTTACATACAAATTCGAAGAAGTTGCTTCAGTCGAGAATGGCCACCGGTTCTCAAGAAATTGAATAGTATTATTTGTTGTCTTTTCCCTTTACCTTCTCTCAAATTGCGAGAGATCTTTGTACTAGGAGAGTACACTGTAGGATATAGTGCCCTCAAAGTCAATTATTGGATCGCAGGTACGTGGTTGCAATGATCGAGGGAGGACCTATACCGATATGACAGTCTTGCTCGAGATGATAGTATGCAATCTGGTTTGTCTTTATCATCGTGTACATGCTTTAATTCACTATTGCATGTTGATAGAGCTCATAGGATTCTTGCTTGACTGCCAGCAGTATGATGACGATCATATACGTGGGAGCTAGGGTCTATAAGCACATCCTTAAAGTGTCCCTAGTCGTAGGAGTTTCGAGACAGGGTATCGATACTCCAGAGTAGACTAGTGTATACAGTCGAAATCCCGACGAAGGGCGGTGGCCGGTCTCACAAGCCATTGGTATCAGTTGGTTCACCTAAGATGTACACAATTGCTCATTAGATTATAAGTACACCGGACAGGACTCGCCGGGAACATGCTAGTTGGTATTATACATATCGTCAGATAGCAGTTCTCAGGTGACATGTGTACAGGTTAGTCTGTCGACCTGAGATCGTCATTTGTCTCGTGTGAGTTCCCACTTTGCTTTGATTACTATCCCACCACGTCTCAAAAGAGTCATGCAAACAGGTTTTAGTTGGGTACAATCCTGAGCCACATGGAGGCAGTGAGCGGATCGTCGGGGATTCGTCTCTCCCGGTATTGGGGGTGAGATCGCGCTGTGTTTAGGAGAGCCATTACACGAAATCTCTGGCTAGGGTAATCAAGATTTACTGGTAGGTATTCCAGTAGTATCTCAGGGTGTTCTGGATCACTCTCCGACACGACTTATACGGCTTTTGGGGGTCTGACGTTTACCTGCCACCTAGGCCCTATATGCGATACTCATAGACGAACGGACCGGACTGTACGGATATTGTCACTGTCAGGCTCAGTAGGGTTTCTGGATGAGTTCACTCGTCGGCTTCCCTTCCGATCAATACATGGACAACCATTACGTACAGCTAGTACCTCTGACGTGCTAGAGGTTATACCCAGTGCCAGTGTATTGATTAGTCATTAGAGTCCCCCACAGAAAGTTTCCCAAGTTCGGGCGAAATATTGTAGAGACCGTATGGTTTTATGGCAGGGTTCGATCATATCCGTGTACTTGTGCACGGATCATGATCGGCCGGATAATACTAGTAGGCTTTGGTTTAAGACGGATGCTAGTATTATATTGTAGGAATATTTTTGTCTCGTTGTATTTGTATTCGGACGGAATACAAATGCGGATATATATTTACAGTTGAGGTATAATCTCGTATATCGTTATGAGATTATTTTGGGAGTTGCCGGTTTTCTTTTTCCGTCTTAAACATCACCCTTTATGTTTAATTTTCCTGGGCCGCCCATCACCTTGACCATTTTCCTGGACCGCCCATTCCGAGCACTGTGCATGAGGCATGATCATCTATGACGGATGGGTTTTTGTAGTGGTGATTAATTTATTGGGTGGTGGCTAATTTGTGGGTGAGGGGGTTCCCTGCAACCTTCGCATATTTTAAATTGGAGGGGTTTTCTGCGGCGAGGGGCGAAGGTGAACAGAGGGGGCTATTTGCATTCATTGTTTTTGTTATTAAAATGTGTGGGTGTTATTTGCGGCGGGGGCTGCTGGCATTTTGAGTGGGGATTGTGGTGAAGGGTTTTAATATGAGTAGATTTCTTTTGTTGCTTAATTCGTTCACTCCAACATTCACTAAAACTTGGCAAAAAAAAACACAGAGAGCTTCTTTCAAGTAACCGAGACCTCCATCTTGGGTGAAAGCTCCTTCTCTTTTCTTCAAGAAAAATCCATGGCTCACATTTCCATCCAAATGGCAACTCCAATTTACCTCCACCCAATCACTTGGGCACCTTGAGATAAAAGATCCTACACTTTCTCTATTTCAATCTTGGACATGCCGGCTAGCAAACTTCATGTCCGATTTGCCTCGGTTCGAGGCGAGAGCCCGTATAAAAATTCATAGACGTGGTGCCACTTCGGCGTGCGAGATCGGGAAGCGAATTTTGTCGGCGCAACAGTGAGGAGTTTGGCGCGGAGATTGAAGACCGAAGGACACGGATCGATCGGTATAATTTCCAAACTCCTTTTACATTTTACTAGTTTACGGTTAATGGAATGATCCGGGTATTTGGGCTGCGGTGGCGCCGGTTCCGTAAAAAGTTTTTGTTCCGCATTTGGCCTCGTTTAGACGGCCGGGGCACCGCCGTACCCCAACATGGTATCAGAACCACGCCATTAACCGTATACTAGCTTGTTCTAACATATTTAAAAACTCGATCGGACAAAATTTCCAAAACCGCATTTTCAAGTTCAAAGTTTCTGTCGAATTTTTTTTGTGGTCTAAAAATTATTTTGAGTGTTTCAGAAAATCAGGCAGGCTCTTATAAGACAGCTGTAAAATTTTGGTAGCACGTTCCCTCTGTAGCGCCGCGGAACCACGGCCGTACCCACGTGTTGGCCGCGGTTCCGCCGCAGTCTTGAGTTTTCAGTGCACTAAAATTTTGCTTTGGGCCTTTAATTTGGAATTGGGGTTTCTGGAATATTTTGTTTGGGCCCAGATTTTTTTTTGAGTACTGGATTTGTACTTGGGGTCCACTTCGGGAAATTTTTGTCGATCGAAAATTTAAACAAGTTAGTTCACAGTGGTTACATTTCTATCTGCGACCGTGAATATCATTTGATCGGTAAATCTTGTCTAATCGCTATAGTCCCTTTAGACGGATTTGCGAACGTGACATTCACGTTGATATTCTGTGTTGTGCTGTGATGTTGCGGATTGGTCGTGGTGGATAGCTTGGTGCAATATTAGTGCTTTTCAGTTTTATTTGTACATTTGATATTGCGGGGCGAGCGTCCAACATGTGGACTGTCGTCACTGCCTGTTTGAATATTATTCTTTTGGGGCACGACCGGGATGAGGTCGGTGTACCCGTTGTATATATTTTCTTTTCTGTACTAGGATTACCCCGCGGTGGGGTGCACGGATAGCCGGTTCTAGAGGGCAATGGGCCCGCATCTCATGGAGTTGAGACGAAGAGGGCTTCACTCTAGAATTGGAGGGCTATTCGCCGCACTCGTAGGGGGTACAGGTTGACCCAAGAAGGGGTGCTCAAGTTACCGGATTCCGTGAAGTGATGGGTGGTCTATTCACGTTGTTGAAAGGGGCTGACTCGTTTCAGGTTTTGGCGGGTAACTTGCCGCGCTCGTAGGGGTCTAGGTTTTCATTGCACAGGCTATCCACACAACCAGAGGAACGTCGGGTTTCATCTGCGGCTCTATGAAACCCGGGGATCCCAGATTATCTGTATTGTTCTGTGATACTTATTACTTTTCTGTGATGTTGCATTTATCATACCTGGAGCGATTATTATATATTGGTATATATACTAGTAGATGTTGTATATGTTTTTCACCCGCACTAGTCCAGTCCCCGCTCTGTCGTTAGTTAAGTAACCTAACGGGTGATGACGGGACCCAGTGGCGAATGTGGATGGCATATACGTACATTTTATTTTCGTTCTTTTGTGGTGTGATCAATTGATGGGACTGCGTTGATTCTTATCAATGCAAGGAAAAACAAACCTATTTTTGATGTTGTTGGAACCAAATTTTCGAAAAGTTGTTATTGCAAGAAAGTTCTCTTTTGTTTTGCACAGTGGTATTCGATTATGACTATCCAGCACCTCATTCGACGAGGCAAAGGCCGCGATCCCTTCATCGGGAGTGACCCCTTGGATAAAGGTTTGCGTCAGGGTAATTACTTCACTATAGTCGATTACTTTTTGCTTTACATCGTGGTATTCAGTTTTTGGAATATCTTGCACCTCATTCGACGGGGAAAGAGCCAAGATCTCTTCACCGGGAGTGACCTCTTTAGCAAAAGTTTTCGCCACTATATTTTTATAAAAACCACTTGGATTCTTTCAACGATATCAAGTTCATTACACTAAAGGTTTTTCGCCAAAAACCAGCCGTAGCCCTCCGTCATTTCTTTCAGGTAGTACCTAGTATTCGTGATGCGTTTGTTGGCCTTTGTCAAGGCGTAGTGTACGGTAGCTGGGTATTACTTGTCTGTTGCATTGAGTTGCGATTATCTAGGACAGTCGTATAACCTTGTTGGCCTTTGTCAACGGTTTGTGCGGGTGGGTCTAGAGTAATCCAAGATAATGACGGGTTGAACCTGACTTGTGGTTTATGATTTGTTGGCCTTTGTCAAGGTCATAAACTGCTTAGGGTAAAAATCATATCGGGAGTTTCAAACATACAGGAAACTTGCCAAGCTTGCGCATACCTTCTGGAGTGTGATGACGTGAGTGGCTTCCATCACGTTATCATGCGATGATAGTTGGATCCCGATTCCCACTGATGAGTAGTATTACTCCTCGGATGATTCCGGCTAATTCTTCTTTCAGGTTTGGAGGAGAATTTGAGAAAATGGTGGGAGGTTTCTTGATTAGATAAAGTGATTAACCATTCTGATCTAGGTTAGAGTGCACGCAGAGTGTTTCTACTTTTTCTCTCTTTGACTGGGACCATGACCCGACCCTAGACTATAACTCAGTGACCAAGTTAACCGAACTTTCTTAAAACACTGGCTTTTGGATTGTCTGGGTTGCATACATCATTGCCACTCTTTCTTTTACCCTTTGAAGTTTCTCCAGAACACCCCGTATTATTACGAACATCCACTTCTATTAGATAAATCCATCGTATGGTTATATACGAACTCAGAGGAACTTCTTCGAGAATGGATTCTGGTTCTGGAGAGATCGAATAGGATTATTCATTTGTCTTTTCCATTTACCTTCTCTCAGGTTGTGAGGGTTCCTAGGATTAGGAGAGGGTACATCTATTATGCTTATTGGATAGTCTTCTTCCAAACCATAGGCAGGTGCCGAAAGGTAGGGAATGAAGAAAACCAATTAGCCTAAGTTGGGTGTACAGAAGGTAATAAGTAAAGACAAAATAAAAGGATTAGAAAGAGAGCAAAGTAAATTGCGACTGCTATCATTCACGACCGAACCACGTATTTCATAGTCACTCCTAATTCACCTTTGTATTTCTCCAGAACACCCCGTATCATTACGAACATCCAATTCTATTGGATAAATCCATCGTATAGTTAAAAACGAACTCGAAGGAACTTTTTCGAGGATGGATTCTGGTTCAGGAGAAATAGGAATAAGATTTATTCTGTTGTTTTTTATCTTTACCTTCTCTCAGGTTGTGAGTGCTCTTAGGATTAGGAGAGTACACCTATCATGCTTATTGGATAGTCTTCTTCCAAACCATAGGCTGGTGCCGAACGGTAGGGAAGGAAGAAAACCATTAAGCCTAACGATGGTGTACATAAGGTAACGACTAAAGACAAATAAAGGGAATTGGAGAGATGGCAGGGAAATATATGGTTACAGTCATGAATCTGATAATGGAAGAGGCATTACTAGGAATACCCGGATACCCCTTCGAAACATTTTTATGTTTCATTTTCAATGTGCATTGTTAATTGAAAACTGATTTCCCAATTAGCTCTTGCTCCAGGGTATGTATTTACCAGGTATGATTCTCACATCTGTATGGTTTTACAGATGATGAGTGGGAGTAAGTTATTGGGAATTAGGTGATCATCCTCATTATATCGGAATTCGTTGTAATTGGTGATATTTGAGAAAATCTCCTGGGTACAGTTTTCAACCTACGATGCACAGAGTTTGAGTTATTCAACTCAGGGGACTTATACAAAGTATTGTATATTGTCCAGTGTCCATTAGAACAAAGGGGTTGGTCCTCGTACTGTATTCTATTTACTTGTGACTTCTCAAGTTTTAGACAAGTGTTTCGTAGAAATACAAGGTCCAAGTTTGAAAAGTTATAGGTACAGGAATAAAGTAGAGAACCATATGTTGCGAGTATCAGGATTTTTCAAGATGATCGAAGATGTAGATACTTGTGTGTGGTATTTAGTTGATAGTAATGGTTTTGAGAAACTTGTTTCTCTTTCAGGTTACTCATAATTGGAAGCACTCCTAAGTTGAGTAATGTTGATCGTCCTCTCTCCATTTAGTTGACATGCTCTGGAGATAGATGCATGATTTGAATCTGGTTCCAATTAAATCTGTGCCTCTATTTCTATATTGTATATAGAATGGTTCATATCTTAACGTTGTTAAGGTACGGGGAGTTGTCCGGCTTATGCTTAAAACCAGACTCTGGATAACTCAAGGCACGTTTCTGTAATGGTTGTTTGTGGATTAACCCGGGCTATGACGAGGGTTAATTTTCTACCATCTGGAAGATCAATAGTGATATTGTTCTTGACTCGCCACAATTTTAGTAAAATGGATTTTTTTCCTTCAGAAAATAGTAGTGGGAGTATGGTAGAACTGGAAGTGATTCCAGAACCGCAAACGATTACGGAAAATTTAATAGAACCTAAACATTCAATCAGGTTTGACATTCCATTAGCCACTCCGCAGATATGGTGGGTAATCTCAGGCGCCCGACAGGTACTCCGGTATCCTCAAGGACGGTAACAGGGAGGTTCTTGTTTACCCAGACTTGCCATTACTGTTGTTCCAGACTATGAGACCCGGCAGGAGGATGAGTATAGCGTCGTTCTAAACTAGCTTTAGAAGTGCACGTGTATATGACTCTACCAGAGGGTTGTCGTAGTCAGTGGGAGCAGCGAAAGCATAGTGGATAAGTAGCTTATGTCTATTTATAGACTAAAGCAGATATAGTGGAGATAGATCATCTATTTTTGATGTGACAGTCATGGGCTTTGACTTCATCAGAATAGGAGATGGATCTGTTAAGAAGGTAGTAGGGTGTGATGTCCTGGTACTTAGATCACATACACATAGTAGGAAGTAAAATTCCTACACTACGATCGGTTATACCGTGGTTGTCACACAGTAGTTTCTCCACATAGGATATGGATATAATATCATATGTTGTTTTTTGCACTAGATGCAATAGGTTGATATATTATTCCAATCCTGGAGAAATGTTCGGAAGCAGCTTATGAACATAAGTGGTTGTTCTAGAGATTTGATAACGACAGCCTCCTTCGGGAGACAGTTATCATTCCAGGCTTCCAAGGTGACCCGGATGACAGAGTGACTGTCAGAGTTATAGTCTTTCCTCTGACGAGGGGCAGTAGTTTGGACAGGTAGTCCAAGAGGATACTGAGGGACGCATGGTGCAGGATACTGATTAAATTCAGTTGACGATACAGTCTAAGAAGTTTGCTGGATTTGGAGTTCATTTATGAACTGGGTCCCATCAGATATCCAGACATATTCTAAGACAGGTATTGCTCATTTCGGGAGATGGCTTTCTCCGCGAACTTGGTAAAGAGAGACATGGAAAGAAACATCAGGGCAGATCCACTCACTGAGGCTATTTCTCAAACACAATAGTTTTACAAATGAGTTTTGTGAAACTGATTAGTAGAGGAGTTGGATGTTCGGTATCACACGAGCTGTGAGTACGCGACATCGCAATAATTAGCCTTAAGTGCAAGTGGGAGATTGTAGGATATAGTGCCCTCAAAATCAATTATTGGATCGCAGGTACGTGATTGCAATGATTGAGGGAGGATCTATACCGATATGACAGTCTTGCTCGAGATGATAGTATGCTATCTGGTTTGTCTTTATCATCGTGTACATGCTTTAATTCACTATTGCATGTTGATAGAGCCCATAGGATTCTTACTTGACTGCCAGCAGTATGATAGCGATCATATACGTGAGAGCTGGAGTCTATAAGCGCATCCTTAAAGTGTCCCTAGTCGTAGGAGTTTCGAGACAGGGCGTCGATACTCCAGAGTAGACTAGTGTATACAGTCGAGACCCCGATGAGGGGTGGTGGCCGGTCTCACAAGCCATTGGTGTCAGTTGGTTCACCTAAGATGTATACAGGTGCTCATTGGATTATGAGTACACCGGACAGGACTCGCCGGGAACATGCTAGTTGGTATTATACATATCGTCAGATAGCAGTTCCCAGGTGACATGTGTACAGGTTAGTCTGTCGACCTGAGATCGTCATTTGTCTCGTGTGAGTTCCCACTGTGCTTTGATTACTACCCTACCACGGCTCAAAGGAGTCGTGCAAACAGGTTTTAGTTGGGTACAGTCCCGAGCCACATGGAGGAAGTGAGCGGATCGTTGGGAATTCGTCTCTCCCGGTATTGGGGGTGAGATCGCGCTGTGTTTAGGAGAGCCATTACACGAAATCCCTGGCCAGGGTAATCGAGATTTACTGGTAGATATTCCAGTAGTATCTCAGGGTGTTCTAGGTCATTCTCCGACACGACTTATACGGCTTTTGGGGGTCTGACGTTTACCAGCCACCTAAGCCCTATATGCGATACTCATAGACGAACGGACCGGACTGTACGGATATTGACACTGTCAGGCTCAGTAGGGTTTCTGGATGAGTTCACTCGTCAGCTTCCCTTCGGATCAATACATGGGCAACCGTTACGTACAGCTAGTACCTCTGACGTGCTAGAGGTTATACCCAGTGCTAGTGTATTGATGAGTCATTAGAGTCCCCCACAGAAAGTTTCCCAAGTTCGGGCGAAACGTTGTAGAGGCCGTATGGTTTTATGGCAGGGTTCGATCATATCCGTGCACTTGTGCACGGATCATGATCGGACGGATAATACTAGCGGGCTTTGGTTTAAGCCGGATCCTAGTATTATATTGTAGGAATATTTTTGTCTCGTTGCATTTGTATTCGGTCGGAATACAAATGCGGATATGTATTTACAGTTGAGGTATAATCTCGTATATCGTTATGAGATTATTTTGGGAGTTGCCAGTTTTCTTTTTCCGTCTTAAACATCACCCTTTATGTTTAATCTATGTGAGCCTTGACTTTCGACTTTGACCATTTTCCTGGGCCGCCCATTCCGAGCACTGTGCATGAGGCATGATCATTTATGAGGGATGGGTTTTTGGAGTGGTGATTAATTCATTGGGCGGTGGCTGATTTGTGGGTGAGGGGGTTCCCTGCAATTTTCGCATGTTTTAAATTGGAGGGGTTTTCTGTAGCGAGGGGTGAAGGTGAACAGAAGGGGCCATTTGCATTCATTGTTTTTCTTATTAAAACGTGAGGGTGTTATTTGCGGTGGGGGCTGCTGGCATTTTGAGCGGGGATTGCGGTGAAGGGTTTTAATATGAGAAGATTTCTTTTGTTGCTTAATTCATTCACTCATTCACTCCAACATTCACTAAAACATGGCAAAAAAAAAACCACAGAGAGCTTCCTTCAAGTAGTCGAGACCTCCATCTTGGGTGCAAGCTCCTTCTCTTTTCTTCAAGAAAAATCCATGGCTCACATTTCCATCCAAATGGCAACTCCAATTTACCTCCACCCAATCACTTGGGCATCTTGAGACAAAAGATCCTAAATTCTCTCTATTTCAATTTTGGACATGTCGGCTAGCAAACTTCATGTCCAAGTTGCCTCGGTTCGAGGTGGGAGCCCGTATAAAAATTCATAGACGTGGTTCCACTTCGGCGTGCGAGATCGGGGAGAGAATTTTGTCGGCGCAACAGCGAGGAGTTTGGCGCGGAGATTGAAGACCGAAGGACACGGATCGATCGGTATAATTTCCAAACTCCTTTTACATTTTGCTAGTTTACGGTTAATGGAACGATCCGGGTATTTGGGCTGCGGTGGCGCCGGTTCCGTAAAAAGTTTTTATTCTGCATTTGGCCTCGTTTAGACGGCTGGGGCGCCGCCGTACCCCAACATACACCTGTTACGCTTATTGGATAGTTTTCTTCCAAACTTTAAGCTGGTGCCAAAACGTAAGTAAAGAAGAAAACCAATTAGGTTAAGTGTGGTGTATAGAAAGTAAGATATAGAAACATATAAAGAGATTGAAGTGAGGGTAAAGAAAATTGCAACTAGTGTCATAAATCTGGATATTGGAGAAAGAATTACTAGGAATACCCAGCAACCCTTTAAAACACTTATGTTTCAAAAATTCTGTGATGTTATAATTGAAAATTGTTTTCCTAATTGATTCTGATTCTAGAGTATGTATATACCAAATTAGAATCTCACATTTGTATGATCTTACAGATGCTGAATAGAAGTAGAATATTAAGAAATTGACAATTTGATCCTCAATATTTGAATTCGTAGCAATTAGTGATATTGGATTCAATCACCCGGTTTTGCCTTACGGCAGATATTTAGTTTTGAATAACCGTTGTTTTGCACCAATTTTTAAATGATATATCTGTATCTTTATTTTTATAAAGTGGATGTAACTTTTTGAAAATTGTGTTCTAAACATTTACCTTTATCCGTTGAGGATAAAGTAGGGTGGATTGAATAACGGTATAGACGTTCTTAAGCAAAATACAGTTTTCAATCTACAACACACAGAGCATGAGTTCGAGTACTCATAGGACTTAAACATGGTAATGTATGTTGTCCGGTGTCTTTTAGGACAAAGGGTTGGTAATCTAACTTTATTCATTTTACTTATGAGTTCTCTGGTTTTAGACAAGCATTCGTTGAAATGCAAGATCCAAAGATTTTAAGAAGTTTATAGGTATAAGAATAAAGTACAGAACCATACGTTGGAAGCATAAGGATTCTTCAAAGTGATCGAAAATGTAGATACTTATGTTAGGTATTCCGTCGTAGTAATATTGAGAATTTGATTCTCTCACAGGTTACTCATCCGTGGGTGCGCTCCTTGGTAAGTAATGCTATATAGCCTTTTTTCCATTTAGATGATATGCACTAGAAACAGCTAGATGTCTTTTGAATCGGGTTCCATCTAAATTAACGCATTTGATTCCATATGAAAAAATAATGGTTGCATATTTTGAGGTTGTTAAGATATGGAGTTATTCGATTTCTATTTAAAAGAAGAATGCGGACAAACTCAAGGCACATTTCGGTAATGTCAGTTTGTGGTTTATCCCAAGCATTTGCTAGTGTTTTGCTTCTACCATTTTCAAGATCAATAATTGGTTTGTTCTTGACTCGCCATCTTTTTATAAAAGGAATGTTTTTTGCAAAATAAACTAGTGGGAGTATGGTAGAACTGGAAGTGATTCCAGAACCACAAACGGTTACTGAAAATTTAGTAGAATCTAAGAATTCAATTGGACTCGACAAATCTTAGTCACTCCGCAGATATTAGTAGGTGAACTCAGCCATGTGAGAGATACTTCGGTTTTCTCGTAAACTGTGACAAGGATGTCAGCATCATGGTGATGATGACCCTACTAGTTATCAGCAGGTCATAAGAAGTGTTGACTTCTAAGTGACCAGATGCATTATATCCAAGTTGCACTCCACACACTCCAGCAAATTATGGATTTTAAACTTTGTTGGATGCTCCTGAAGGGGTAAAACCTATTAGGAGTAAGTAGATCTTCCGAGATCAGTGCAGGTGGAAAGATAGTAACCTAATAAGGCTAGACCTGTAGTAAAAGGTGTTCATCAAATACCCGGTGTGGATTGTAATGAAACATTTACTTTAGTGTCTACGCTGAAGTTCCTGCGGATATGACTTGCCACTGCTGCTATTCATGACCATGAGATCTGGCAAGAGAATGACTATAATATCTTTCTAAATGAGAATTTAGAAGTGCAGGTATATATGAATATGCCAGAAGGTTATCGTAGTCAGTAGGAGCAGCGGAAAGTGTGCAAGTTGCTTATGTCTATTTATAGATTGAAGCAAGCATAGAAAAGACAGATCATCTGTTTTAATGTGGCAATCTAGGTGATTGACTTCATCAAAACAATAGATGAATTTAATAAGAAGGATGTAGGGAGTAATGTCCTGGGATATGGATAACATACTCCTGATAGAAAATGATGTTTCTATATTACAATTGGTCAAGCTTTGGTTGTCACAAGGTTTTTTCTTCACATTAGATCTGAATAATATATTAAGGATTCTGGTGATTAGATCTATGGTATTAGATCTAAATTTAGGAAGTGTCACAATCCGGGTACTTAGACACTATTCTAAAAGTGGTTTAGAATGGACGACTCCTGACGTGGTGGTATAGCCATAGGTGATGGAGTCACCCTTGCTAAAGATATGTCTTCTAGACTAATGAGGAGAGCGATTCGCTTGAATGATATATCACTTGGTTAGAAAATTGAGTCCATCATGTGATGTCATGTACCAAACCAGATGTTTTTGCACTTGCTGTAGTAAGCAGATATTAATCCAATCCTAGAAAAAAAAATGGAAGCAGTTAAGAACATGAGAGGATGTTCTTGGTATATGGTAATGGCAGCCTCCTATAAGAGGTGGTCACCGGTTCTAGCTTCCCAGGAGGCCTAGATGATAGAGTTGCTGTCAGAGTTTTGAGTTTACCCTCTTCTGAGAAGCAGTATATTGGATAAGATTTCAATAGGGATACCGAAGTAGGCATGGTGCAGGATGCTAGTTATGACTCAATGGATGATACGGCCCAAAAAGTTCGTTGAATAAAATTTTTCATTTATGAACTTAGTACCATCAAGTATCTAGAAAAATTCTTGAGGCGGATTATCGCTCAGCTCGGGAGATTGTTGATCTCCGAGAAGATTGAGATATAAAGAGAGGAAGTTGAAATATTGTAGCGGATCCATTCACTGCGGCTATTTCTCGAACACGGATGTTTCACAAATACGGTTTGCGAAACTAATTAGTACAGAAGTTAGATATTCGGTAGCACACGAGCAGCAGATATGCGATACCGTAATAATTGGCTTTAAGTGCAAGTGGGAGATTGTTGGATATAGTGCCCTCAAGACAATTATTGTAATTGCAGGTAGACAATTATGATAATTGAAGGAGGACATATACAGGTAGAATAATTTTACTCGAAATGATAGTATACTATCTGGTTTGTTTTTATCATTGATGTGTATACGTTTTACTTGTTATTACGTATCGCTAATATATAATAATGAAGCCCGTAGGATTCTTGCTTGACTACCAGCATTATGATGGCGATCAGATACGTGGGAGCTGGGTAGTCCATAAGTACATCCTTAAATGTCCCTAGTCGAGAGAGTATCGAGACTGAGCATCGATATTCCGGAGTAGACTGGTTTATACGTCTCTAGACCCTGACGAGGGGCGGTGGCCAGTCTTACAAGCTATTGGTGTTGTGTTATCTAAGATAGTATACAGGTGCTCACTATATGTGAGTATACCGAACGAACTCGCCAAAAACTTTTAGATGGTATGATATATATCGCAAGATAAAAGTTCTCTAATGGCATAAGTATAGGTTAGTCATTTGACCTGAGATCTTCATTTTTCTCGTATGTGTTCCTACTATAGTTAGATTACTACCCTAGGTTTTAGTTGGGTACAATCCCAAGCCATATGGAGGCAGTGAGCGATTGTCAGGGATTCGTTTCTCCCGGTATTAGGAGTTGATATGGCGCTGTGTTCGGTTTCACCATAAATTCGTAGCCACGGTAGATAAGATTAACTGATAGAAGCTCAATAGTTTCTCGGTTGGTGATGAGCTTGACTCCGGCACGACTTATCAGGTTATTAGGGATCTGACATTATCCACCCCCTAGACCCAGTATGTGATACTATTAGACGAAAAGACCGTACTGTACGGAGATTGTCATATTCAGGCTCAGTAGGGTACGGAAAGACTTGATTGTTGATCCCCTTTTGGCATATTCCTGGGCAGCTGTTACGTACAGATAGTGTCGTTGACGCGCTTGTGGTTATGGATTTATCTAGTAATCACTGCCAGCGTATTGTCGAGTCTTTAAAGTCCCACACAGAGAGTTTTCTGGTTCAAGAGATATGATGTAGAGGCCGTATATTGATACGTGCAGGGGTCCGATTAAATACGTATATTGGCTACACAGACCTTAATCGGACGGTTGATAATACCAGTTGACTTAGGATTACGCCTATTGATTTAATAATTTACACACACACACACACAGTATTATTGTTCACTATTCATTTTCTCTCTCTAAACTACCTGTATTTTATACGGATACATGTATTTGTATTTCGATACATATACCAGGATTGCATTCCGTATTTATATAAAATACCTTCTAAAACGAGGACACCTTATTTGTGAATATTTATTTATGAATATTCAAGGAAATGAGGTGGAGGTAAAGTGGAAAGTGTGGCATGTAGAGAGGGATGGGCTTCAACCGTTTATTCTAAAATGCCATGTCACATTTTCTTTGATGGTTGAAAATAAAAGATCTTCCTCCTTCTCCTCCTCCTTCTTCACTCTCTTGAGTGATAAAAAAAGAGTTTTTTAGGGTGAAAAAATCCTACATCCCCACACTCCATTTCTAGCAAGTTTGGAGCGTGGGTTACTTCACTAGGTGAAGATGGAGCTTGGATCGGTTTCTCTCGGGTGAATCATCTTCGGGAAGGTCGGTCGCCTCTCAAGCTTGTTCCCGACGGCCTATGAGGAGCTTGGGGGATCTTCTACGATTGGATGGACACGCGACAAAGGTTGTGATCTCTAAACCTTTCATGCTTAGTTTAGTAGCTTAGTGTTTAGAACGATCGGTAGGGATTAGTTTCTGGTGCTCCTCTTAAAATTTTTGTTTTTCGATCCCACATCCCCAAACCATTTTTTGGTCGGCCCAAATTGTCTCATTTGAGTCCATACAATGCACATGCGATCCTTCAGCTCCTCCGTGCTCATTTCAGCTATCCAAACTCCCTCATTTAACCCGAGATCGCTCGATCTTTTCATTTTCTTTATTAAACCTTTTAATACCCAATTAAATCTCTTCTAACCTAATTGATTTCTCGTTTTAATTCACCACACAACCTTTACCCATCTCCTAAAATTCTTGGCAGGCCATCAACTTTCCTCCCAAAACTTTCTTATGCAATTTCTCTCTAAATTGTCCTCTTAAAGTCTATGTTTTCTCAAGCCAAGTCCAAACCTCTCAAGACTTCGTAAAGCTCCTTCCTCTCCCTATGTGGATCTACAAGTCGCCAAAGGAGGCCGGAAGACAATCCAGCTGTCTCTTCGCATACATGGTTTCGGTTCTTCAACCGAAACTTCTTCTCTCCATTTCTCGCTCGTATGCGTACAAGCGGAACCCATAATTCCCTTCTCTCCTTCCTCTTCGTCTCTATCACATAACCTTGCCAATCTTGTCAAGAACCGTTGCACTTTTTAATCGTAAGTCTCCCTTTCGATCTCTCTATTTTTTTTCCCTTGCCATCGACGTAACATGTTTTAAAAAGACTAAATTTAACTTGATACTAGTTTTAGTAATTTTGAAATATCTAATGTGCTTCTTATGTTTATGTTAACTCGATATCACCTATCATCCTGTTAATCTTGCAAGCCATGACTCGCCTAGTTTCTATATGCTTTTAAAATAAATTTTGCTATGTTAAATAATACTTAGAACACAAAGTAACGGAAAAATACCACACACTTTTATTTAGGTTTAATATTAATTCTTATGAAATTTTAATGTAAATATACACGGGGTAATGACCTACCCCACATGCACTTTTGATTCATAACACGATTACACGTTGTCGCATTTTAATAGAAACGTTTTATATTAAAATACTTTCAAGTCTTGAAATATAGAATTTTAACTCCAAATTCTTTTCGCTTGGCAATTACGTCCTGACAACCCTCGTCAAGGGAACCCTTTTGAAGATGGTGCAGAATATCGCACATCTTGGGTGTAGTGAGCGAGATCCGAACTCTTCACGAAGCGTCGTTCTTGAAGAGAAAAAAATACGGAATTTTAAAATAAAGTTAAACAATTTGAAAATAATTTAAATATAATATATTTTTAATTCAAGAAAACAAATTTGTGAAATTAGATTTAATAAAATACCCTAAAATGAAAAGATTCAATTTTCTATTAAAATACCCTTAAATTTTCTAAAAGATATATTTTTCATTAAAATACCATAAACTCTTAAAAGTTAGGTTTTGTCACTAAAATACCACGAAATCTAAAATATATTTTTAGTAAAAACCCTTGACGTTCTAATTAATATATTTTTACCAGAAACACTCTCGAGATTTATTTTTAAAATAAAGTAATTACATGAAACTCCCTTGAGTTTTTAATGGACTAATTTACATAAATGCTTTAAAATTGCTAAATGAAACATATTTTCATATAAACACCAAGATCTATAAAACTAGTAGCTAGCTAGTATTTGCGCAGTAGATGGGTTTAAGTGACCTATTCTCTTTTGAGTCTCGGGAAGCCGGAGACAATCAGTTTTATCACTTGCTTATCTCCTGATATAAATTCATATATTCACATAAATCATATTACTTTAATACTGAATCAAATATAACCTAACACATGAATACTTTACTTGACATGTATACCCGCGCTTGACATGACAATTTGATCTTAAAATGACTACTTGATCTTAACATAAACTCAATTGTATCTACATGACTTACTCGATCAAACCTATTACATGCTTGTCTAGACTTGACCCGAATCATGAATACGTAATTACTTGACATGAATGTTTGAACTTGACTTAAATCTTGAAATGGTACACTTTTTATGTATTCATTGATTCGGGCAAGACTTGTAACTATAATTGTAAATTAGATTACACGAGGTGTTGGAGGCAGTTTAAGTGCGAATCCAACGAAATCTCAGTAGCCCCCCTAATTCATGAATCCATGTCTACTAATACATGCAATCTATCATGAGGGCCCGTGATTCCTTACCCTTGGATTATAACAGGTTGGGTTTGGAATACTTTAACGCTAGGTTGAAATCTCGTTACTAACTCTTGATTCGGACCCGTGGTTTCTTATCCCTGAATTATGGCTTGTTGGGTTTGAGAATACTCTTGAGATTGGTTGACATTTACTTTTGAACTTATGTTAGTTTGTTTACCATGGTAGAGATCATTTAAGATACATTACTACTTGCTTCATGTTCACCATCACACTTAATCACATGCTTAGATTAACCAACGATTAACCAACTATATGTTTAAACTGAATTGCTATGTTTACTTAGTTTCCATGTTTAATTAATTTCCATGTTACTTGATATATCATATCGGCCTTATAATTGCCACCACATCATCACAATTCATTCTTATTCCACTCTTGGAGACTTACCAAGCGCAAGATCGCTGATGGGCATTCCACCCATCTCTTTATTTCTTAGAATGTTCGTCAGGTGACGTAGAGACATGGGAGGTGGAACCGACAGCAAAAGATTACGATCAGTTCACAGTACAGGCCGATCTTTAGTTTCTTTCAGATTTTCTTTTCAGTAAGCCACATGTTTAGGCTTTTATATTTATGTTTCTTGTTCAGACCTCTTGTAATCTGTTGGATATGTATGCTCTAGAGGTTATTATTGTATATGTATATATATAGTGGATGCTTGGACATATGTATGTACAGGACAATCTTGCTCGACATGATAGTATGCTATTTGGTTTGTCATTATCTTAACATGTGTATATGTTTTACTTGTTATTATGTATCATTAATACATGTTGATAAAGCACGTAAGATCATTGCTTGACTACCAGCATTATGATGGCGATCATACATGTGGGGGCTGGGTAGTCCATAAGCACATCCTTAAAATTTCCCTAGTCGTGGGAGTATCGAGACTGGGTATCGATATTATGGAGTAGACTGGTGTATACGTTTCTAGACCCTGACAAGAGGCGATGGTTAGTCCCACGGCCATTGGTCTTTCGCTCCTAAGATTATATATAGATGCTCACTGGGGCTATGCTCACTGGATGGACTCATCGAGAACTTCTAGATGGTACTATACATATCGTCAGATAGCAGCTCTTAGGTCACATGAGTACAAGTTAGTCTTCAGACCTGAGATCGTCATTTGTCTCGTGTGAGTTCTCACTGTACTTAGATTACCACCCTACCACGGTTCTACTGAGTCATGCAAACAGGTTTTAGTTGGTTACAGTCCCGAGCCACATAGAGGCAGTGAGCGATTGTTGGAGATTCGTCTTTCCCAGTATAGAGAGTCGATATCACACTGTGTTCGATTTTCCAACACCATAAGACCTTGGCCAAGGCAGTTAGGATTTACTGATAATTAGATCAATAGTTTCCCGGATTGGTCCTGAGCCACATCGGCACGAATTATCGGGTTATTAGAGCCTGACGTTTACCACCCCCAACACCCAGTATGCGATACTCTCAGACGAAGAGACCAAAATGTACGAAGATTGTCACGGATAGGCTCAGTAGGGATGTAGATGAGTTTGCTCATCGGCCTTCCTTTTTGACAAGTACCCGGATAGCCGTTACGTACAGCTAGTGCCGCTGACATGCTTGTGGTTATAGATTTATCCAGTAACTCATTGCCGGCGTACTGTCGAGTCTTTAGAGTTCCACACACAGGGTTTCCCTGGTTCAGGCAAAATGATGCAGTGGCCGTATTTTGATACGTGCAGAGTTCCGATCGAATGATTGTACTAGTTACCCGGACTTTTAATCGGACGGTTGATAATACCAGCTGGCTTAGGATTGAGCCGGATTATTAAATCAGGTATTGATTTAATAATTTACGTATATATATATTTCGATATGTATATTCTAGTATTATGTTCTTTGTGTTATTTTATCTCTTTGGGTATTCCTATTTTGATATGCAACGGAGTGAGCGCCTAGCGCGAAAGCCGTTGCGCGGTAGCGCATCCGTCTGCATCCGTTTTCTTTTACCGGCCGCTCCGATCTGCTATTCCTGCAACTTATGATTTTGGCCGGCGACCGAAGCCCCGGTGAACGGCGGCCGTTTCTAACTCTGTCTGTAACTCACTAGAGGCTCGGGAAAAAAAGAGATTGAAGCTCTCCTCGAACCATTTCTGATTATTGAGCCGAATACGAGTATGCATATACGGTAGAGTGTATTCCGTATTTATACGGAAAATATTCTAGAAAATGAACAACTCATTTTAGATTTATCCATTTATTAATTTAAATGGAAAATGAGGTGTAAAGCTAATGAGGTGAGAATGATGAGAACCATGCTTGAATGGTGTTGACAAATGAATTGTAAATTCATTTGTGCAATCTATTCAAGTATGGTTGCAATATCTTTATTAGAAAAAAAGGCTTTTACAAAACCATGCTTCATAATTTTCTCTCACTTGATGAAATCATTTCTCACCATTTGCTTATCTCTCCTCACTAGCCTTTCTTGAGCTCCTCCTCCTTCTTGATCTTCCTCTCTACAATCTCATGATATACACTAAGAACTCACTACATTCTAGACACTTTAGATTAGCAATCTAGAGTCTCTAGCAGCTCCACTAGACTTTTAGTGTGGAGTTAGAACCATAAACTACATGCATCGGGTGGATCATCTTCGACGAAGAAGGAAGACCGACGGTCAAGCTGGGTCAAGGAGACCTCAAGAAACAAAGGAAAATGATAGAAGACCAAAGTACACAGATCTTTTCATTAAACAACTCTATCACAGTAGTTAATCTCTTTGTAATTTGCTAGTTTCATATTTGGTTTCGATTCTAAATAGTTGTTTCTAGCGCCATGTTTTTAAAACACCAAAATTTTTGTTCTGCAACGGCCGTGGTTAGCGGCTAGGGCGCTACAAACCCCAACATAATTAGTTTGAAACTTATGAAATTTGAATGTAAATAAAATTGTTGTTGGAAATTTCAGTTTTATGCTTATTCTTGTGTCATTTTATATTGCTTATATACACTTAGCGTATTTGTTTTGAGAAAAGATCTTCTCAGAATAAATACGTCGTCGGTCTTGTCTCGTACCTGCTCCCGTCTTTTAGGATGTGGGGCGTGACAATATATTATTAAATCAACAACTGATTTAATATCTGGCTTTATAATAAACCGGCTAGTATTTTCAAATGTTCAATTAGTGTACGTGTATCAAATACACGTGTTTAACCAAACTCCCGCACGTATCAACATATGCAAACTACATTGTTTCGCCTGAGCCGGAAAACCCTATGTAGGACTCTAAAGACTCAACAATACGCTGGCAGTGAGTTACATGATCAAATCTATAACCCACAAGTACGTGAGCGGCACTAGCTGTACGTAACGGCTACCCAAGTATCAGTCGAAAGAAAGGTTGACAAGCAAGCTCATTCATACCTCACAGAGCATATCGGTGGCAATCACCGTACAGTCCGGTCTCTTCGTCAAAAAGTGTCGCATACCAGGTCTGGGGTCGATCCTGTCAGACCCCTAATAACCTGATAAGTCATGCCGATGTCAAACTCATAACCCTCGGAGATACAACTGATAACCCTTATTATATCTCAACCGCCCTGGCTAGGGACTTATGCTTATAGTCAATCAGTCATAGCGCGACATTAACTCCTTATACTGGGAGAGACGAATCCCTTCTATCGCTCACCGCCTCCATGTGCTTCGGGACCGTACCCAACTAAAACTTGTATGCACGGCTCTTTAAAGCCGTGGTTAGGTAGTAATCAAAGTACAGTAGGAACATACACAAGACACTATGATAATCTCAGGTCAGAAGACTACCTTATATTTATGTTACAAGAGAACTGCTATATGACAATAGGTATAATACCATCTAAGAGTTCTCGATGAGTCCATTCGATGTACTCATTCTCTAATGAGCGCCTATATACAATCTTTGATGTCAAACACCAATGGCTGTAAGACCAACCATCGTCTCGGTCAGGGTCAAGAAACGTATACACCAGTCTACTCCGAAATACTGATGCCCAGTCTCGATACTCCCACGATTAGGAACATTTAAGAATGTTCTTATGGACTACCCAGACCCCACTAGTACGATCGCATCATAATCCTGATAGTCAAGCAAAGATCTTATAGGCTTTATCAACATGTATTAGCGATATACAATAAAAAGTAAAACATATACACATGAAAGATAAAGACAAACCGGATAGCATACTATCATATCGAGCAAGAATTTTCTGTACATATATATGCCCAAGAATAAATTACAATAATTGTCTCTAGGGCATACATATCTAACAGTAAGTTAAGAACTGTAGTTTGGTTAAAAATATATATACCATTATTCTATGCACCTTACCCAATTAACATTTGATGAAGGCAAATGTTTATAACATAATTTTCAAATTTTTGTTTATATCATTCTTTATCAAATAAAGATATGGATATTCATTTTAAAAGTAAGGTTGTTGCACGATAACAGTTATTCAAAACCAAAAGTTTTCATATCGGCAAAACCAGGTGATTTTCCTCAATAGCAATATTTGCTCCGATTTCCGACTCTGGGGATCAAATCACATTTTCCCAATACGCTACTCCTTCTCAGCATCTCTAATATCTTACAAATGTGGGATCATGATCTAGTATCCTATACCCAAGAAGCAAAGTTAATTGAGAAACAATTATTTATTACAGACACACTGAAGGATGAAGCATCTTTATTCGTCAAGGGGGTGGCCAGGTATTCCCGGTAATGCCTCTTCCACTGCCCGGACTCATGACAGTGGTTGCAATCTCCTTTCCGTTCAACTGCAACCCTTTTAGATGTCTCTACGTCTTACCTTCTGTACACCATATTTAGACGAGTTGGTTTACTTCTTTTCCTTCCTTTTAGCTTCAACCTTGGAATTGGAAGAAGACTATCAAACAAGTGTAACCAGTGTATTCTCCTTATTGGAGGAGATCTCGATTTGAGAGAAAGTGGAGGGGAGAGACAATAAGAATTATATCCATATACAATTTATTTTCTCCATAACTAAATCAATGGTCATCCTTAGACTGAAACAATTTCTTTGAGTTCGTATCTAACTATACAAGATGTTCGTTCATGCAATATGGATTTATGTATCTGATACATAGGGTTCTGGAGTAAGTAAAGGGGAAGTAGGAGCAACAAAGACATATGTGACTTTGTCGTGAATTAGGGTAATCTTGAAATTCCAAAGCCAATGATAGTAAAAAGGTTAGGATAATCTTGAAATTCCAAAGCCAATGATAGTAAAACGGTTCGGTAAACTTGGTTTTACGAGTTTTAGTTTAAGGTCAGTCATGGTCGCTTCCAGAGAGAGAAAAGAAACACTCAGCATGCACTCTTGCGATGTTGGATTGGTTTATTAATTTATCTAATCAAGATAACTCCCACTGTTTCGTCGAATTCTCCTTCAAACCCTAAAAAAAGAACTAGTCGGGATCATGTACACTGCACAAGTTTGCTAACCGGTTAGCCAAGACAATGCAAGTACTTCGAGTGAGGTCCTCTATGCTCTCGCACAGACCCAATTTCATAACTCAGTTTCCTTAGAGGTGTAATCTCGTAAACACCTTTCTAGGCACCTAATGAGTCAGCTAATTGTAAAGTGAAAATCTCCCGAGAGTAACTATGACTCATAGTGGGAATTGGGATCCAAATTATCATAGCACAGCAATCTTGATGAAGGCCAACAAATCACTACTCCATTGAAGGTATGCAATCAAAATTGCAAGTTTTAACAATTGAAACTCCCGATTTGGTTTTTACCCCTAACGGCTTATGATCTTAACGGATACCAACAAACCATAAGTCGCTAGTCAAGTTCTACTCGTCATTTCGTGATTAATTTAAACTCACCCGCACAAGCCCTTGACAAAGGCCAACAAGACTATACAACTGTCCTAACTAAGCGCATCGTATGCAGCAGAAAAGTATCACTTAGCTACCATACACTACGCCTTGACGAAGGCCAACAAACACAGCACGAATACTAAGTACTCTACTCATTTAAAATGACGGAGGGATACGACTGGTTTTAAAGAAAAACCCTTAACGTAATGAACTTGATATCGTTAAAGCAACTGAGTGATTTGAAAACCAGCTTGTTTTGAAAAAACGGATAGGTTCCTACAACATCATTTTAGGTTTATTTTCTTTATACTAATCATATCAATATAGTCTCATCATTTAGATAAAAACACTTTTTATCGAGCATCCTTCCACACCAGAAAAACATGATAGGAAAAAGAAAATAGAATATTTTTATATACCATTCGCAATTACCACGGGGCATCAAATATTCACCGTAAGGTTACTTAACTTACGGCAGGACGGACACAGGGCTTTGTGAACGTAAAACATATATAAACACTTATTTATACATATATACATATGCATATACATCACAGGCAAGTAATCACATTACGGGCATAGGTAAACATCACAAAAAATGGAATGGTTGGATATCCTAGAAATCCTGCATTTCGTTTGAACCGCAAACGAAACGCGACATTCTAATGTCACGTGAATAGCCCGTACATAACTAAACGAATACCCCTATAAGTGCAGCGAGGGCTATTCAAAACGCGACAATTTAAACCAAACCATACATACCAACATCACATTCGACTAATGTGCAAGCTCGCTAATTGATCACATATCAATTAGGCGATGTTTACCAACATATATCCTTATATATGTCCAAACCAACTTGATCAAATATTTTGATCGGGTTAATTCGAAACCGCGATCAAAGAACTTCATAACCCATAAGGTCCTACACCTGGAATTCTAAGAACTGAGAATCAAGCGCACATCGGCATCACAAATTCCCTCATTTTAAAATAAATTTGAGTCGCAAAAGACCCGAAAAATACACAAGAGCCCAACAGGCACTCAGGCACAACTCATGATCACCCTAGGGGCCATGGGGGGCTCCAAACCCCAGACAACCAAAATGGTGGCCTCGGGTATGGGGCAGAACCGAGAGCGCCTTATGGTGCTCTCGGTCCTGCACCTCCAACCCGAGAGCACCATAAGGTGCTCTCAGGTTGGGGGGCCCTCCCAACAGCCCCCGAGCCGTTAGGGGGTGATTCGGCTCGGGCACAATCAAAATCAGAGAGTTTTTAATGCAATTTTCAAAACTAGTTTTTCAAAATTGGGTTTTTTTAATTCATTTACTGGTAGATGGATCGACTTTGATATCATGTTAGTAATCGGTGCTAAGGTCCCAACACTTGCGGACCGCGGCGGAAACATAGAACAAAAAATCTTAAAACATAGCACCAATCATGAACCAAAAATCATTCGAATATTAGCATTTGTAGATAATCAAGCAAAACCATAAAGTTAGTGGAAGACCCATGCTAGGCACTTTGAGTATCCGAAACGAGCTTGGTGGTCGACTGTCTCGCCGAAAATGATCCACAGTGAAAGAACCCAACCCATGCTCCCACTTCACTCTAGCTCTTCTAAAGCGAAGCAACTAGCTCTCACATGATGCTAATATGCAAGAGGTAGAAGATGATCATGGAAGATACTCTATCTTTTGTCACTTTTCTTTTTCTTTTTTTCCTTGAAAAGATGAATAGGAGGAGGAAGAAGGTGAAGCCCCTTCTCATTTTCTTTTTCCTTTTTAAGAAATTATCAAGAGAAGAGAATTCTCCCATCCTCTTTATCTCTCGTATTATCTCTCATGTGTAGAGAGAGATGGCCCCCACTCTTCATATGGCTACTCTTTGTCATTATATGACATTTGTATTTGTATCCAAATACAAGTATGTATAACATACATACTATAAGAGAGAAAGAGAGACTTAGAGTAGATGCATTCATATACATATACATACATTATTTATCCCATACATAAACAATACCATATACATATATCTATAGATATGTATATATAAACCAAGAGAGAGAAAACATGTATCATATACATGAACATATTATGTACCATATATATAATAATACATTAGTATCATATACTAGAGAGAGTGTGAGAGTGTGTGTGCGCGCATAATATCCACAATACTATCTACCATATCACATATATGGATATTAAGTCAACACTTGATTTAATAATCCGGTTTATAAATAAACCGGCTAGTATTATCAAACGTCCGATTAATATATGTGTATCATACAGACGTATTTAATCGAATTCCCGTACATATCCCCCTACGCACACCACATCATCATTTCTCCTGGACATGCACTTTCATTGTGGGACTCTAAAGACCTGACAATACGCTGGCAGTAGGTTAAACAGGATCATATCCGATTGAATCTGAAAAACTATCATATCAATCCCCTTACGGGTTAACCCACAAGCACGTCAGCGGTACTAACTGCATATAACGGCTACCCAAGTATTGATCAAGAGGTAAGTCGACAAGCAAAATCATCTGAACCCAATAAATCCTATCAGTAACAATTATCGTACAGTCCGGTCTCTTCGTCAAAGAGTAAATAAGTCATACAGATATCGAATTCATAACCATCCGAGATACAACTGACAACACTTATCAGTTTAACTCAACCATCCTGGTAAGAGATTTCAGGTTATAGTCATATCATGCACAGCGCGATATCGACTCTCTATACCGGGAGAGACGAATCCCTTAGAACGCTCACTGCCTTCATGTGCTTCGGGACTGTACCCAACTAAAACATGTATGCACGGCTCTTTAAAGCCGTGGTTGGGTAGTGATCAAAATACAGTAGGAACACACACAAGGCACTATAACGATCTCAGGTCAAGAGACTACCCTGTACCATTGTCACTAGAAAGCTGCTATCTGATAATAAGTATAATGACATCTAAAAGTTCTCAGCGAGTCTGTTCAGTATACTCATTCTTTAATGAACACATGTATACAATCTTTGGTGTCAAACACCAATGGCTGTAGGAACAACCTTCGCTCCGGTCGGGGTCAAGAAACATATACACTAGTTTAATCTGGAGTACCAATGCGCTATCTCGATACTCTCATGACTAGAAATATTTAAAGATGTGCTTATGAACTACCCAGGTCCCACTAGTATGCTCACATCATAGTCCTGGTAGTCAAGCAAAGATTATAAGGGTTTTATCAACATGTATTCACGATACATAACAGAAAGTAAAACATATACGCATGATGATAAAATCAAACCAAATAGCATACTATCATGTCGAGCAAGAATGTTCCATCCATATAGGTCCATGTACAATCATAATAACTGTCTTCAGGGCACCAATATCCAACACATACATACCATAAAGATGTCTTCTGGACTTGAATCTTCACTTGGTGCATTTAAATCAAAATCTAATCAAGGTGCACGGTAACCGGAATTTCGAACTGAAGACCTTTTGCGAAATTACTAGATATAAAGCACATATGTACATTTAAAAGATCAAGTAATTCATAAGTTTGCACCATCATGGCCAGTGCATGTCCTGATTTAATGAATGTTTTTGAGAAAACCTTTTAATCTCATAGAAGGAGGCCGCATCCTCATTCATATAAGTAGGCAATCTTGTGTGTCTTATAATCACACTTTATCATCTATTAAGAAATACTCCGTCCTCTTCCTTTATCTACAATATCCAAGCATGATCATTTTAGGGAGAAGAATAAGTTTTCATAATTTTACAACCAATCATAGCATCTACTCTTCCTTTGAACTCGCGATACTTGGGGCACAAGCATCAAGTAGAATTTCAATGATAATTGATCTATTAGTAAGGTTTTAACCCTAATCCCAATAATAATTTCTGCAGCAAATCTCTTGAAAAACCTGTAGTAAAATGGTCGACAAGATTCCGATTTGTACGAATATATTTAATTCCAATTATCCCCTCATCATTGAGTAATTGTTGAATATAATCATGTCTTAGACTCAAATGTCTAGATTTCCCATTATAAACCTTATTATAGGCAATCTAACGACCTCACTATCACAATTAATGACAATCGGTGGCATAGGTTTAGACCATAACGGTATATCTAATAAAATATTCCTTACCACAATCGGTGGTAAGGAATATTCCTCGCTGTCACAATTAATGACAATCGGTGACATAGCCACCCTGCTTCCTTACCACAATCGGCAAGAGCAATAAATTCTAATTCCATCGTGGAATGTGGAATAATGGTTTGCATTTTCGATTTCCATGAATTCGCAGCACCCCTTAAAGTAAAAGACTCAAGCATTAGTTGATAATGACTCACCTAAAATTGAGTTCTAACTAGCGTCACCATATCATTCTAAAACTATAGGTTAACCCGTGTAATGTAGACCGTAGTCTATAGTCTTTCTCAAGTATGCAAATATTCCTTATATTTCCATCCAATACTCATTACCCGGACAACTAGTATATCGACTAAGTCGTCCAACAACATATGCTAGATCCGGTCACGCAGTATGCATCACATATATAAGACTACCAATGACACTAGTATATTTCAATTGAGAAACCGCTCTTCCTTTATTAAATTCTAATTTAACACTAGAATCTAAAGGTGTACAAACAATTTTTCCACTTAATTCGTTGTATTTTTCCAATACAGTATTTACATAATAAAATTGTGATAATATCAAAATATTATCATTTCTAATTATCTTAATTCCTAAGATAATTTCGGACAACCCTAATCTTTCATATTAAATTTTGAAGATAAAAAAGATTTAGTGTCATTTATAAGATTCATGTCAGAACTGAATATAAGCATGTCATCAACATATAGGCATATAATAATTATCTTGTTATTAATTAGTTTACTATAAATACATTTATCAGATTCATTCGGTTTGAATCCAAATGAAAAAACATGTTCAAATTTATCATGCCATTATTTAGGGGCCTGCTTTAAACCGTAAAGAGACATAAGCAGTTTGTAAATTTTATTTTCTTACCCCACAATGACACAACCCTCTGGTTGTTCCATATAAATTTCCTTCTCTAAGTTACCATTTTAAAATGTAGTCTTTACATCCATTTGATATACATGGAATTTAAAAATAGAGGCGAGGAAAATTAGTAATCTGATAGAAGTACTTCTAGCGACAGGAGCATACGTATCAAAGAAATCATTTCCTTCTTTTTGTCAATACCCCTTAATAAAAAGTCTAGTTTTATATTTGTCTATAGTTCCATTGGGTTTAAGTTTGCTTTTAAATATTCAATTAGACCCGATAGGCTTAGACCCATTTGGAATATTTACTAATTTCTAGGTTTGGTTAATCATTAATGAATCCAACTCATTATTAACAACATCTTTCCAAAATGCGGAATCTTGAGAATGAACAGCATCATCATATGTTAATAGATCACTTTCTATAGCATATATAAATGGTGTTTCTTTTACTTGCTTATCTCTTGATACTCCAATTAAATACATTTGAAAATCGGGACCATAAGTTTTTTCTACTCTTGCTTTTATTCTTCTTCTCGGTTCTAATTCCTCATTAATAGTATTTAAATTAATAATTAATTCAGAATTAGAATAAGAATTAATAAAAGGAATGTCAGAATTATTATCATTAATTATAGGTATCGTAGAAAAATGGTTTTCGAAAAATTTCACATCTCGGCATTCAATGATACTATTTTGAAAATAAACACCACGCAATTCAGTCACCAAAAATTTATAAGTTTTGCCAGCCAAGGAATGGCCAATAAAATGCTTTCAATCGCTCTATTATCCAATTTGGGTCATTTTCAATTGCTCTATTACCCAATTTGGGTCGTTTAGGTTTGGAAAGCCTAACGAGAACACGGCATCCTCACACCCTAAAATAACTAAGATTGGATTTCTTCTTTTTCCAAAATTTATAGGGTATCCCATTTTTATTTTTCTGAGAAACTCTATTAAATATGTGACTTGCAGTGAATAATGCTTCACCCCACAAATTTGGATTTGAGTCCGAATTAAAGATCATAGTATTAACCATTTCGATTTATGTTCTATTTTTGCTTTCCACCGTTCCATTTTGTTGAAGTGTATACGGTGCAATGGTAATATGTACAATACCTACGGATTCATAAAATCGGTCTATATCAACATACTCGCCACCTCTATCAGACTTTAAAGTCTTGATTTTGGTGCTAAATTGATTTCCAACTTCCTCTTTATAAACTTTAAAACTATTTAATACATGATCTTTATGACTTAATAAATAAATATAAGAGTATTTTAAAAAATTATCGATAAAAGTTATAAAATACCTTTTACCGTCTCTACTAAAAATTTGATTCAAATCACATAAATCACTATGAATTAATTCTAAAAGTACAGATTTTCGAAAATCAATTTTATGAAAAGGTTTTCTAGTAATTTTAGATTGAACACAAATTTTACATGTATCAATATCTTTATTAGCACATGCAGGAATAAGACCTAAGTTAATCATGGCATTCATGCGACGATAATGTACATGTCCTAATCTATCATGCCATAAAGGAAATGAATCAACAATATAAATTGAAATAGCATCTTTATTAATTAGATTCAATTTGAACATCCCATTACACGCATAACCCTTTCCCACAAATATTCCATTCTTGGTAATTACAATTTTATCGGACTTGAATACAACTTTAAAACCATATTTACTTAGCAAATTTACAGACATTAAATTCTTACGAATTTCTAGAACATACAACACTTCAATCAATTTCATTGACTTATTCGAAATGAATTTTAAATTAATCGTTCCGATGCCTTTAACCATTGCAATCGATTCATTACCCATAAAAAGTTGATGGACATCGCTTTCTTCCTTGAAAGTTGCAAACATAGATCTATTATTCGTTATATGCCTAGTGGTACCCGAATCAAAATGTCAATCTATGTCACTTCCAACAACATTGATTTCAGAAATCATTGTGATGAATCTATCTTTGGCTTCCGATTTCTCCTCTATTTTGAGAAATCGGCAATCTTTCCAAAAATTAGATAATTTCCAAAATTTAGATAATTTATGAAAGATTGCATGAATATAAAATATATTAATAAAAACAAAGTTTAGATACTTGTAAAGAATCCTCTTCCAAATCTGATTTTTTGTGTTTTGAGTCAAATGCTTTCCACAAATGCTCTTCATAATTCGACGCAGAGGGAATCATAATAGTGAGTATGTAGTCCGGTTTGACAGGTTTGAGACTCGTCATCTTCATCGTTGATGTTTTCAGTGCCATTGATGAACACAAAAATATTGCTTTAAAATGTTGTTGCAAATTAGGGTTTGATATTGACTGCGAAAACAAATGTTATATTATTTCTATAATATATTTATAATTTCAATAAATTATAATATGGTTATGTTTAAGTCTATATGTCTAAATGTTTCTTTGTTTTTTGAAAATGAGATGGTGTTTTATTTGTGTGGATTGACCAAGTTTGACTTAGTCAAATGGAAATGAAAAGAAGAAAAGGGGAAAGAGAAAATAATAAGAATTGTGTTGGCGAGACGTCTTTATTCTTCAAAAGCCCAACAAAGCCCAACAGTGAAGAGATGTCAACATCACACTTGTTAATTAATATTAATTTAATTTTTTGCCGCTAAAACCAATGAGCGGGTTGTGATCAATTTCAATTTTGAAACTGACTGTTCGGCAACGATACTTAATCGTTTCAAGAAAAGTTCTATCTAAACCCTTTAAACGTCTATAAAACTATCTTCTTTTCATTGTTCAAATATACTCAACTTGATGATGCTCACAAGTGGAAATTCCCCAGATCAAGACACGTAACGGATGACATGTCACGAGAGCTACGGAGCTGGAATGAGACTGATGCATTGGAGACGTTCCTCAGCACCTCACCTCCGAGATTGCATCCGGCCTTTCGGAGACCTCCTCGGAATACCTTCCATATTCGCTTAGTAATGAGTCATCAGCTCACCTTCGAGCAATTCTACAAACGAGCCCACACAGCCTCCTTGCTCGTCTCCGAGCTGTTGCAAGGTCTGAGCTTTCTCGACCTCCCGGCTCGTCTCCGAGCCATCTGACAGGCCGAGCTTCCACGGCTATCCCAATCAATCGAGAACGCGGAGCCCAAGCGTCTCCGCATATCTCGCCAAAGCGACATATCCGCCGCCCCACGTTCCGCGTCCCACACAGGTGCATTCCCGCATTAATGAACGGATCCCGCCATCAACGTAGGCGTAATGAGGGGGCGCAACTGACGGCGAGAATCTCGCGTCGGCTCGCTCCATACGACCACTATATAAACCCCTCCTTCAGACGACTCAGGTAACTCGAATTCATTCCAATACGCCGTTACTCTGCTCTTATTCCACGGTACTAACTTGATCGTCGGAGGTTCCTACGGTGGTCACCCACCCGGAAAATTCCTTTGCAGATAACTCGGCGTCGATACCAACCCATTGAGATCCACACACTTAACTCTCAAATCAAATCTCAGCCGTACAAAACCGCTCGCACCAGATCGACGAAGGACAATATCTGAGAGAGATCACAATCTCCATCAGTTGGCACCGTCTATGGGAAGTTTCAGAAGCTTCTCAACCCATAAAGTTGATCTTCCGCCCTCGACCCGATGGCGAGCGACAACCGCGACGATCCCAATACGAACCGCCCCACCCTCCATAACGGAGGCGCGAGCAGTTCTACTCCCCCTCCTAACGTCATCGGCGCCTTATCCGCTCGGATCAACGGACTCACAGCTATAGTGGATGCGCTCGCCCGCATTCAAACGGCGGGCCCTACCCATCAAGCCGCAGTTCTCTATTCCGGGATAATGACGCCCGCAGAAGGACAAAGGGACACGCCCAGGCTCTCGATCTCGCTCAAGCTCATCCTAGCGTCACTGAACGCCGGCATGCCGAATCCGGCAACCCCGACTCGCATGCGGTGAATGCTTCCATGACCCGCTGGGCGCTGGACAGCTCTACACTCCGCCCGCCGCTCGCTCACTCCCCCAGAGGAGGTGTCGGTCAGTTCGCCTGCTTTCACGCGCGACCGGCGCCCCCACCCCCGCCGAGGCCGCACGAACGACGAACGTCGGGATTACTCAAGAAGGGTCTCGCCCGAAGATTTAAGAAACGTGATAGAGCGGAATCGAAACCGCACCCTTGCGCAGTCTCGGAGCGGGGATAGCCGCCGCTCCGACTGTGCGGAATCCTCGAGGTACCACCACCGGATCGTAGCCATCGAAAAAGAAATTGAAGGCATATGACGAGATGGCCATATGTCCGGCGAAGGGGCTAAGTACTCCACCGATTCGCTTACAAAGCCCTTTACAGAAAGGCTAGTGGCCGAGCATGTCTCGTCCAGGAACAAGCCGCTTAAAGTGGCCCTCTTCGACAGGAAGTCCGACCCAAAGGACCACTTGGACGCATTTATGGCGGTCATGAGCTTCCAAGATAACTCGAACACGGCTCAATGCCGAGCTTTTCCTACTACCCTGATCCGAGCTGGCCGGGACTGGTTCCGAGGGCTTGCGCCGCACTCCATCTCGACCTTCAACGAGCTGGCTACACAATTCCTCGGTCATTTCGTCGGAAACCGACGACAGAAGAAGACGGTTGATTACCTGTTCACCATCAAGAGCGGAGATAAAGAATCCTTCAAAGGGTATGTCAACCGCTTCTACAATGCCCTTCTGGAGGTTCTCGAGCACCGCGACGAAACGGTTATCACCGCGCTGAGGTCAGGTCTTAGGCACAAAGATTGGCTCCGCTCTTTTTTATTGGTGCAACCTAAGACCATGGCCGAAGTGAAGGCACGGACCGAGAGAAAGATCCAACTCGAGTCAGAGGTGAACTCCAACCTGCCCCGAGGTGACCAAGAAGACCGAAAAAAGAGAGACCAGGAAGAGAAAAAGAAAGTCGATCATCCGAAACCTTATTCTCCGAGGTTCCGGGAGTACACCTCTCTGAACATCTCCCAGATTGAACTGCTGGAGGAAACTAAGGGCAAGAGGTTCTTCAAGTTCCCGCCAGCTACCCAAAGGATGCGCAAGCGTCTCCGCGGCCCGTGCTGCGCCTATCACAGATCCCAGGGTCATCCGACTGAGAGCTGTAAACAGCTCCGTGACTACATAAAGAAGCTGATCCGCTCCGGCCACCTGGCGAAATACCTACGGGACAAGTGGCAGGCGGAGCGGGAGCAAAAGGACCAAACCCCTCCCGGGGAATTAACGATCGGGTAAATCATGGTCGTTACCGAGGATCCAGCTCAGGAAAGTGGGGGGAGCCACCGCCTCCTACCAATCGAAGAAGTAAGCGATCCGCCCCATAAGAAATGCAGGAAGGATGATCCGATCATATTCACCGACAAAGACCTTCACGCATATTACTTCCTCATAATAACCCCCTTGTGATAGCTGCCCGAGTCTACCGTTACGAGGTCCAGAGAATATTGATCGATTCCGGAAGCTCGGCAGTCATTATGTTCTACGACTTTTTTCGGCGTATGGGATTGGATTCATCCAACCTTCAACAGACCTCCCATGTCCTCTCCGGGTTCACCAACCATTCTGTCCCGGCAGAAGGATCAGCCATCCTCCTCCTCAACATTGGGGAAGCGGGCAAGATGCGGACTGTACCGGTGAACTTCCTCGTTGCTAAGGTCCCGTCATCCTATAATATTCTCCTGGGACGTCCTACCCAGAACGCCTTCTGGGCTCAAATCTCGACCTACCACCTCGCGCTCAAATTCCCTTTGTATCAAAGGGGGATAGGATGGGTCTATGGGGACCAGCAAACCGCCAAGATTTTCCTTGCCTAGACGGGCCTCGCAGGGAGCAAGACAGCGATTTTGGAGACACGCACGACTTCCAGGAATCTTTAGATACACGTGACGACTAAAGGGAAGTTCGTGGCGCCCCAGTGG
Source organism: Agapanthus africanus (assembly GCA_030015575.1). NCBI lineage: Eukaryota > Viridiplantae > Streptophyta > Magnoliopsida > Asparagales > Amaryllidaceae > Agapanthus > Agapanthus africanus. The sequence goes on from JASDDO010000012.1 coordinate 46,524,112, forward strand.
AAGCGTTGACGGAAGTCTCCCTCGTAGAGAGGACCGATAGTCGGATAGTCCAGATCGGCTCGCTCTTGATAGGGGACCACCGCGAAGACCTGATCCGTTCCTCCGAGAAAACTCGGACGTGTTCGCTTGGGCACCGGCGAACATGCCCGGAATCAACCCCGAAATAATCTCCCACAAGCTCAGGGTCGACCCGAAGGCTCGGTCCATCTGACAGAAGAAGAGAAGTTTCGCGCCAGTTAAACAAAAGGCGATAGAAGATGAGATGGATCGATTGCTCGCCGCCAACTTCATCAGAAACCTGGACTACTCGGATTGGCTGGCAAACGTGGTTATGGTCAAGAAGGCAAACGGGAAATGGCGCATGTGCGTCGATTTCACGGACTTGAACAAAACTTGCCCCAAAGACAACTATCCGCTTCCTCGGATAGACCAGATGATGGACAGTTCGGTCGGCCACGAACTACTGAGCTTTATGGACGCTTTCTCCGGTTACAATCAGATCCGGATGAACCCGACCGACGAAGAATTTACTGCCTTCACCACTGATCGGGGGGTCTACTGCTACAAAGTGATGCCTTTTGGACTCAAGAACGCCGGGACCATGTACCAGCGGCTTGTCAACAAGCTGTCAAACCCCAGATTGGTAGAAACATGGAAGTCTACGTAGACGACATGCTCATGAAGTCCACCTCGTCGGCTGAGCACACTAAAGACCTCGGCGAGACATTCGACGTCCTGCGCAAGTACAAAATGAAGCTGAATCCAGCCAAATGTGCTTTCGGAGTCACCAGTGGGAAGTTCCTTGGGTTCATGGTTACCCATCGAGGAATCGAAGCGAACCCTGAAAAGATCGGTGCCATCCTCAATATGGCAACACCCAAGAGCAATGTCGACATCATGAGACTCACAGGGAGGGTGGCTGCCCTGAGCCGCTTTATGTCCAGATCCGGAGAAAAGTGCCTCCCGTTTTTCATGGCCCTAAGGAAAATTCCTAAGTTTGAATGGTCTGAAGAGTGCCAGACCGCTTTCGAACAACTCAAGGCACAATTGGCGATCCCACCGCTGCTCACCCAACCGGTCGAGGATGACGAGCTGTTACTATATCTAGCCATCTCCGACCAAGGTACAAGCTTAGTGCTCGTCAGAGAATTCAAAGACACAAAGAGACCGGTCTACTACGTGAGCCATGTTTTCAAGGACGCGAAAACAAGATACCCGGCCATAGAGAAAATAGTCCCGGCACTTATCGTCGCCTCCAGAAAACTTCAACACTACTTCCAAGTGCACACAATCCTCGTCCTTACTGAGCTACCTTTAGGGTCTATTCTCGTCTCCCCCGAATCGTCAGAACGTCTGGAGAAATGGAGGTGGGAATTGTCCCAATTCGATATCAAATACCGCCCCGACAATCCATCAAAGCACAGGTCTTAGTGGATTTTGTTGTCGAATGAACCATCCCCACCAAAGAAGAAATGGCGGCACGGGCCCCCGAACCACGTCCCTCAGTCGAGAAGGTGCCCGATCCCATCCCAGATTGGGTGCTCTACGTGGACGGATCCTCCACCGAGGAAGGGAGCAGGGCTGGCCTAATCATCCGCGACCCGGATGAAGCAAAAATGGAATACTCTTTAAACCTCGGGTTCAAAGAGTCGAACAACGCCGCGGAATACGAGCCTTTGTTGGTAGGACTGCGAATCACCTCCAGGGTAGGGCTGAAGACCATCAGGATTCGCAGCGACTTCGCACTAGTCGTCGGCCAAGTAATCAGGCGTTTCGAGGCCTAGGAGCCACTCATGATTAAAAAACCTGGCCGAGATAAAAAGGCTTCGAAAAAATTTCGATGAAGTCCAAGTGGAGCAGATTTCCAGGAACTTGAACACCCAGGCCGACGCCTTGAGCAAACTCGCTTCTTCCTATTCGGCCAACCATAAAAGAAATATCTTCAAAGTCTTGCCATGGCCCAGCATGGAAGACGGAGAGATAACGCTCTAGATCTACACAATGCAGGAAGAAGGCCGAGATTGGAGAAAGCCCCTCGTGGAATTCTTAAAAAACGGTGTACTCCCTGAAGACCGAGGAGAAGCTCGCCGGCTTCAGGCTAAGGCACGCCGTTTCATCTGGAGCAACGGAAACCTGTACAAGAAGTCATACACTCAGCCTCTGCTCCGGTGCATCGACCCCCACGAGGCAGATTACGTTCTGCGAGAGAAACATGAAAGGGTCGGGGGAGCGCATCAAGGGGCCCACACCCTGGTTCAGAAGAGACTGCTCCAAAGGTACTACTGGTCGAGAATACACCAGGATGTCGAGAAGCTAGTCAGAAGATGCAAGAACTGCCAACTCTTCGGCAGCATACTTCGTCTCCCTGCCATCGAACTAACTCCACTCAGCTCCCCTTGGCCGTTTGCACAAAGGGGGATGGATATAGTGGGCCAACTCCCCACCGGCACAGGCGGACACAGATACATCCTCGTCGCTATGGACTACTTCACGAAATGGATAGAGGCCGTGCCCATCAGGAAGCCGGACGCCGCCTCTACGATAAAGTTCCTACAGAACAACATAATCTCTCGATTTGGAATCCCGAGGTGCTTGGTTACCGACTATGGGACCAACTTCGAAAACGATAAAGTCAAAGAGTTTTGTAACGACTACTACATATTGATGAAGTTTACCGCGGTCGCACATCCACAATGCAACGGGCAGGCCGAGATAGCAAACCGAGGCGCCATCCGCGGTCTCAGAGCCCGTTTGGAAGAAAGGCAGGGCAGCTGGGTTGAGGAATTACCATGGGTGCTATGGGCATTGCGAACGTCGAAAAGATACCCACAGTAAAAACCCCGTTTAGCCTCTGCTATGGAACCGAGGCGATGGTCCCCGCAGAAATTGGACCACCCAGTTATAGGGTCGAACACTTTGACGACGAAGCTAACACCTTGGCACTTTGAATCAACTTGGACATTTTGTTGGAAAAACGATATCGAGCGCAAATCAGAACAGTCGCCTATCAACAACAGACCGCCCGCTACTATAATGCCCGAGTTAAATATCGGGCCTTCAAGACGGGAGATTTGGTCTTACGAAGAAACGAGTTCGTAGACCAAGGGAGACTGCATAAATTCTCCCCAAAGTAGTGTTCGTGAAGTGAGAAGTGGGTCTGTTCGGATTAGAAGAAGAAGAGCCTTTGGAAGAATGAAGAATAGGCTCTAGCGGAGAAGATGAAGGTGAAGAAGAGAATGGAGAAGGAGGAGGAGGAGAAGGAGAACCACCGGCGGGGATGTCATCGCTAATACCCACATTATTTTGCAACACTTTTCCAGATCTCAACGTGGTCACCGCATTTACATTATGATATTCATGTGCGTTGTGTGTGTGACCGGGATTTAGCAATGGTTGAGATGGAAGCTTTCCCTTTTCTCTCTCGCTCAACACAGCAGTTAATTATGCAATTTGTGCCTCAATAGATTTGATGCTTTAATCGTGTGAAGCATTGTTGTGCACCAAAGACTGGACGGAATTTTCCAACCTTGCTGCGGATTTTGTAGACTGCTTGAGAAACGCATCTAGACTTTTTTCTAGTGAGATAATCTTATCATCATTTGGTTGAACCAAATTGTTCGTTTGATTTGGATAAGGCTGTGGTTGGAAAGGTTGCTGGTATTGAGTTTGTTGGGGTGTTTGTTGTTGTGGAGGAGGAGGCCTTTGAAAGTTGTTTCCTTGGAATTGCTGATTTTGATTCTAAGCAAAATTTGGGTGACTCCTCCAACCCGGATTGTAGGTCGAAGAGTAAGGATCATTTCTTTGTCGTTGCTGAAAAGCAGCATTGACTTGATCTTGTCCTTGAACAGGTGAATTGTAAGGACACTCTTCGGTAAGGTGTGATGGATCCGAATAACAAGCACAAACAGTTCGTGGGGATAAAGCAGGGGCAGGAGAAGACGATGAGATTTTGGTCTCAATGGCTTCTAGCTTTTTCATAAGTGCGGCCACATCGGCCTTCATGGCAATCGACATATCTAATTGATGTATGCCTACCCTAGATTGACCAATAGAAGAAGATGAGGTGGTCTTTGTGCTCTCCCACTGATTTGTTTGTTCACTAAGATCCTCGAGAAACTGCCATGCTTCCTCACTAGATTTGGTTAGAAAGTGACCTTGACAAATGGTTTCTAGCAACTGTTTCGTTGCCGGGTTCAATCCCTCGTATAATGTTTGGCAAAGTTGCCAATTTTCGATCCCATGGTGGGGGCATTGAATAAGTAGGTCCTTGAATCTTTCAAAACACTTCCAAAATGGTTCGGAAGGAAGCTGAGTAAATTGTATAATCTCATTGCGAATTCTCGCGGTCTTGTGATGAGGATAAAACTTTTTAAGAAAAACTTTAACAAACTCGTCCCAATTTCGAATTGAATGTGACGCTGTGCTGTATAGCCACTTCTCGGCTAAGTCATATAAGGTGAAAGGAATGACCCTTAGCTTTATAGCATCATCGGATAATTGGGTTGTTTTCATCATGGTGCAAACGTTTTGGAATTTATTGATAAAGATATAGGCATCTTCGGATTCCAATCCATGAAATTTTGGCAGCATATTGATGAAGTGGGGTTTTATCTCAAAATTGTCCCCATTTGCCGGTGGGGGTGAAAGACAGGTAGGTAAGGAAGTGCGGACAGGGTAGAAGAGATCCTGGAGCGCGATTCGTTGGGGCGCTACAACAGGCGGGTGATTCGGGTTATTCGCACCTAACGGAGGTGGAATCAGTCCCGTGGGTAAGGTGTTGTTGGGATTATATCCCGACATACCTTCGGAAGAAGAATTTGAAGGTAGAGGTAAGGAAGTGGGAAGGATTTCGACTTCGGAGTCGAAAGATTCGTCGGTCGGTACCAACGAAACACGGATTAATCGGGCGCTAGTGTCCCTAGTCCAACCGGACATACACTAAAAGGGTAGTGTAGTCAAAAAAGTGAAAGACAGAATGTGGAGGTAAGAAAATGTCAATGAGAGGAAGTGGTGTAAGTGAAGTGCAAAGATTTCTTTAGCAATAAGTTGCAAGTTTTTTTTTGAAAAGATTTTTCCTTTTTCTTTTTATGTGGGGCTTTTGCAAAAAGATTTTTGAAAAGAGACTTGTGACACAAATGCAATCAACCACAAATGCACAATCAGGCCTAGATCTAGGATCACCTAGGTCAGCTAGACAGCTCCTAACTGTTCTAAAGGGCTAGAAATAGGACCTCAAACCGCCTCTTCACCGCCAATTACGGCCAGGTAAGTGCCAGGTAAGTAGGAGGCTCCCCACTACGAAAGTAGTGGTCCTAATTAAGTAACCACTTGTCTTAGACACACTTGCCTAGACACTGCAAAGTCAGGTTAGGATAAACGGTCGATGCCTATAACTAGTCCTCTGTCTTATTGAGCGCGACGTCCTTAGGGCTGAGTCTAGTATTTTTTAATTAAAAATGGTCAATGCAAATGCCTTATGTGATTTCTGGGGTCCTGGGAAGGGTGATGAAATCCCCACCCAATCTGAATTGGTCAAAAGCCCCTTAAAGTCCGATTAAAATATGTAAAGCAGTAAATCACTTGCAATCAATTTTCTTTTAAGCGCGGCGCAAAGAATCCTGCAGAAAATCAATTATTGGAAGGGGGAAGATTTTTTAGCGCAAAGAATCCTGCAGGAGATTTGACAAAAAGATATATGGGGATTTGCAGAGGGAAGAAAAAGAGAACAAACAGTGCAAAAATTGCGCGCTGACGTGGCAGAGGGACCGCGGATCCGCGGTGGGAGAGGGCTTGCGCGGCGGAAAGGCGGCGGCATTGAAGCTTCAGGTCTCTGAAAAAATTGTGCTGCTCTGTCGTTCCAATCCCTTTCTGTTATGATCTACCTTTTTCTGTTTCGCTCTCTGGATTTTTCCAGATCCGTCGATCCTGCAAAGATTCACACGAGAAACCCTTCAAACAATAAAAGATGATAGAATTTTTTTTTATTTTTTTTTGTTTTTTTGATTTTTTAATTTAGATTAACCCGAAATTGCAAAAAGGAAATACTACGCCATCCCCGGCAACGGCGCCATTTGATTTAGAGAGATTTTATAGATCAAAAATATAATTACCACAATCAAGAACGGCGTCGCTTGGTAGCTAGCCGGTGAGTACGGGTCGGTCCACAGGGATATTGTAAATTTCCTAAATGTTCTTACGAGCTAATTCCAAAAGGTGTTGGATCTTTTAATTAAATCTAAAAACTAAGTTGAGTTATACTAGGATTAGGAAACTTGCTAGGATTAGGTTTAGGGTAAGTTGAGAGATTAAAGGTTTCCTCACCGCTTTCAATGCCCTATTTTAGATCTATTAGGTGTTATGGTAATTATCAATAAAAGGGATTAGTACCATCGAGAAGAAATGGTGTTTCTTCCTCTAAGTTCTTGTCCTTCCTTTATCGATCCTTTCCCTAACCTCCATGGAAAACACGCGCAACCGGTCCTTTATACTACGGTATCACCGTTACCTCGAGGGGTAAGGTGCCGCAGGGAGCGGTGTGTGCGTGTATGCATGGAGTTCTAATTATTATATGTGATGGGGCAAGAAAGGGGTGAGAGATCTCATCTCTCAAACCTTTCTCTAAAGCTAACCCTAACAACCGATGAGACTACTCGCTCATTAGGGAATTAAAAGACATTCTAAATTAAAAGTAAACTAAGGCAAAGAAATAAAAGAACTTACTAATTTTTATTGATGGCTCTCTCCAAACATCAACCCAGTACAGATCTGAATTTATGAAATGAAAAGAGGCATGACCTAATACAAGAGTTTGGGTATCTATTTATAGGACATAGAAAACCCTAGGTTTACAATTACCGCACGTCTGCATTTACAAAAATATCCCTAGGAAGACTAGTCGGCGCCGCCTCCAAGTTATGGTAAAAAATTCTGCAATTACGGGCTCTAGATGACCGCGGAACCGCGGCCGCAGCAGGGGTTGGGCCGCGGTTCCGCGGCCCAATAGGAGGTTCATCTGCTGTAATTTCATGTGCTGATGGTAGGCTTTCTGAGCTTCCTATTTCTTCAGTACTTTACTCAATTTGGCTTCTAGGTTTCCTCCAGTGAATTGTAGTGAACTTTTACCGTTGCTTCGAGACGAAGTCTTGAACCTTGCGCTGCTTTGTACTGATCTTCGTGTAGGCTTGATCAAGATTCTCTGTTTGTTGGTCAAACTCTCACTTTTGCATCGTCTTTTATCTTTTTCACTGTTTTAGCTCCAAGAACCTGTAACCTGTACTATGTAGCAGATATGGGTCAAAAGCACCTGTTTATTTGTAAAATGCATAAGAATGGGGAATATAATAATACAATATTATGGTATGAACAAGTAGGACGGACCGTTTCTCGTAACAGAAGCATTGCCCGGTGGAGTATACCGCCTGCAGGATGCTCGGGGACATAATTTTCCTCGGCCTTATGACACAGAGAAGCTCAAGTTGTATAAATAAGAATGTACCTTCTTTTAAATAATGTAATTCCCTTCAGCATTAAACTAAGTCTTCCGAGCTAGGTCCTCTCACATAGGAGGCTTTTTGCACCCCCGTGGGGCTCTAGCCCTTTGTTTCTTTTCTCGGTTCCGAGACTCCAAGGCTTTTTTAAGCTTTAATATGAAATGTACAGAAGGGAGAAAAAGAGACAATACACTACAACCAAAGACAAATTTATTTATTTCAGAGGTATTAAGGGCTCCCCAGCCTTACAACGATTACAGCAGAGGAGGGCGGGGATTAAGAAAATATTGTCGGTGATACTCCGAGAAAATCTCCTCCAGCCGGGCCCAAACAGCCTCGGCCCGCTCGCTCTGACGGTGTCTGTGGACCCTAGAAGCCACGGACTCGCTGGGACCCCATCCGCCGAGAAAGATGCAACGACCAACTTTTGCTGAAAACTCTCGAGAAGAAGGTCCACCGAGCAGTCCCGCCTGCTCTTCGAGATCAAACCAAGATTGTGGGCCATGTGCATCTTGTCAAACGCCTTGTCCATCAACTGCGAAGATAGGGTGTTAAACAGACCCGGGGAAGTCCTCCATATCGCGTAAATTAGCACTTGGAGGAGAGGAGATCACCAGGGAAGTAAGCATCCAGAGTGGCCCTCCAAGCGGCCTATCACCGCCTCGTATGTCGCCTCAGAACGATCAAGGTTATAAAAATACACGTCGTTACGAGTAACGATCTCCCTGATGGTATACACGCGCCCGGTCATCTTCGTGGAATGCAAGACTGGGAAAAAATCGACACCCCCTCAGGGATACACCTTCGCTATTTATAGCCCTAACAAATATCTTCCAACGGCCGAGATCTACTCGCACAGTGACGCAAATCATGAAATATCTCAATTTCCCGATATAGTACTGCTACGTGTCGTCCATGCCGATCATCATTCCTACCTATACGGACCACGAAAGGTTGAACGACGCCCCACGGAGGCACTAGGGAGTTCAGAAAGCCCTCACAACGAGGCCGCCGAGCAGATTCCTGCTCGGCTCGTCCACAATAAGTAGCTTCCTGCCCTACAAAGAAGTGGATTCAAAACCCTCATCATGAGACGGCCGGGTAGCTTCCTGCTCGGCTCATCCACAATGGGTAGCTTCCTGCCCAAAAAGGTGTGGATCCGAAACCCTCATCAAGAGGCCACCGAGCAGATTCCTGTTCAGTCCATCCACAATGGGTAGCATCCTGCCAAACAAAGATGTGGATCTAAAACCCTCATCCCGAGGCCACCGAGCAGATTCCTGCTCGGTCCATCCACAAAGGGTAGCTTCCTGCCCTACAAAGGTGTGGATCCGAAACCCTGATTAAGAGCCCACCGAGCAGATTCATGCTCGGTCCATCCATAATGGGTAGCTTCCTGCCCTACAAAGAAATGGATCAAAAGACTTCATCGTGAGGCCATCGAGCAAATTCCTGCTCGGTCCATCCATAATGGGTAGCTTCCTGCCCTACAAAGAAATGGATCAAAAGCCCTCATCATAAGGCCACCGAGCAGATTCATGCTCTGTCCATCTACAATGGGTAGTTTCCTACCCTACAAAGAAGTGGATCTAAAGCCCTCGTCACAAGGCCACCGAGCATCTTCCTACCCTACGAAGGCACGGGTCCAAGACCTGCACCAAGAAAAAAGTCGAGGGACGCCGGCCTATCTAGACTTGGCTAACACACGATCCACACTCGATTCCCGGGAAAAAGAGGATACCGACCTTCCTACACTTAGCTATCGTTCGATTCATACTAGATGCACGATCGTCACCCTAACTCCGGGGAAAGGGAGGATACCCACCTTCCTACACTTGGCTATTATTCGACTCATACTCGATGTGCGATCGTCGCCTAGAAAGGGTGGACACCGGCCTAACACTAGCAAGATAAAAAGACTTGCGAAATAAAAGCACTTGCAGAATGATGACACTTGTGCAAAGAAAAATATATGTATTTTATTTACGATCAAAATTATATAAAAGGTATTGTGGGCTCCTCAGCCTTACAAAAATAAAAATTATACATAACGTATTGTGGGCTCCTCAGCCTTATAAAAATGCCCGGAGGCTTACAAAAATTCTAAAAAGAGAAAAAGAAGAAGGGAGAATAGCTCAGGCTGCCCGCTTGGCAGCCACCTCTCCTGGCTCTGCGCCGCCACTGGGGACCACAACGGCGACCTCGGGCTCGGCGCTTCCGCCGGCCACCACTGCTTCCGCGACCATCTTGGCGCCGCCCTGTGGCGCTTCCTCGGCGAGGGAAAACCTTGCTCGGAGCTCGCGGTCAACGAACTCGGGCATAGTCTCTTTTACGGCGTCGATGGCATTATGCCACCTGACGGCCGCGGAGTCGGCGAGATCAAGGTAAAATTGATCAGACTCCTTGTACTCCTCCAAGGCCCGCTCCGTCCTGCTCTTAGCAAGCTTCGCCGCCTCACAAGCCACCCGGGAATCCTTCTTAATGGCGTCCCTCGACCTTTTCATGGCATTGAAAAGGCTATTTGACTCCTCTATCTAGGCCTGGATAGCCCGGTTAGATTCGGTTAAGAGCCGATGTGACTCCTTCAGCTTGGAGACCGTCAAGCCCTCGGCGACCAATCTCGAGTCAAGAAAGGCAGCCTTCTCTTCCGCTTGCTGCAATTGAAGAAGGAGCTCTTCCTCTCGCGGGGAGGATTCGCCCGCCTTCTTCATTGTCGGGGCTATCTTCTCGGACTCCATGGCGACAAGGAGAGCGCAGTGCTGAAGGACCTGAGGAAAACAACAAACGTGTTAAAGAACTGAAACTAAGAAAATAAAACTTAAAGAATTTTTTCAAAGAAAGCTACCGGCCTGAACCACCTCCTGAGCTATGGAGGCCACTTGGGCCTTCATGGTGCCCCGGGAAATCTGGGACCCAGTCGTCTTCTCCATGTACGCGAGCATGCTGTCGACCACGGATAGCCCCGAGAGCATCTCGATGCAAAAGTCACCCTCCTGCACTTGAGCCCCGGTGGGGGGTGGCCGAGAAACCACCCGCTTCTGTCTCTTAAGGGAGGATTTGGCGGGGGGAGTCACCTCCGCCCTGACCTGAGGCGCCGGGTCCCGCGCTTGTTTCTGTGCCCCCCTCCCGCGGCGTTCCTCCGGGACAGGGGACGCTGTGGGAGTCTTGGCCGGAGGAGCCTGCCTAGGAGTAGCGCTCGAACCTGGTCGGGACGAGCTGGTGCCACCGGTTTTTCTTTCCTGGGCCTTGGCGGCCATGATTTTTGATCGATCCATGGGCTCTGCAAAAATGAGAAAAGGGTCAGCAACACTGAAACGGCAAAAGAATTTTGGCGAAGTCTAAACAGGTCGTCAAGAGCCCTAACTTACCCCAAAAAAAAAACACGCAGGACTAAGCCTGGCCCAGCTCAGTACCTGCTCGGAGAGTAGAACATCAGCCCACTGAATCGGTTCCCACTGGAACATCACCTTCGCCTCGGGGGCATTCAACTGCCTCACCCTCGGGCAGTCGACCCTATGCCACTGGGTGGGCACAAGCCAATCCTCACCCTCCGGAGGACCAACGAAAATGAACTTTTCCTTCCACTCATGGATGGAAGAAGGGACGACCACTACCCCAGACCCGGCCGTCCTACCCTTACGTTTTTTAAACGACAGATACACTTAACTCGGCTCTTCCTTACTAGTCCCGGGGTGATTTTTGTAACAAAGAAAAGAGGGGAGGAAAATCAAATCGAAGGGGATCCGATCAAATTTTAACAGAACCAGAAACCCGAGAAGGATCCTCCACGAGTTCGGCGCTAGATGGCCCGGGGCAAGACGGAAACAATGGAGCACCGCACAAACCTCAGATGAGAAGGGCAGACACATCCTTGCCCAGAATGCTTCCAGATACAAGGCAATCTTTTTGCCCCGCACCTGGTCTGCCCGCTCACCCTCTCTGACCAAACGGAGTGAATAGCCAGAGGGGATATGGAATCGAGTCCGGATGTCGGAAAGCTCGTCCAGGTGATTCAAGACGGAGGGCGCATCACGGGTATTCCCGATGCGCACCTTAGGAACCCTTATCGCTACCCGACGGCGAGTGACAAGGGCAGCCCTGACTCTGGAGAGCGAGCCCGACATAGAAGACACAGTAGAAGAAGAACCCTCTCGGCTATCTGAAGCCGAGGAGGAGGAAGATCCGCTGGACTCGGCCCCAGAAACTGGAGCCTCATCACCCGACTCTACCCCTAGTACATCTACAGATACCTCGGAGGAAGACATCTAACCTGATTCAAAGAAATGGTTTGCTGAGGAAAAGTAAGCAGAAGATCCGACCTAAGCAGAGGTGCGCCGGGCAATCTTCAAACGTTGAAAGACAACTAAGGTAAAGTGTCGACCCTAGGATAGTCCCCTACTATTTATACACTCCCAAGAGAACAACCTACGGCCCAGATCAATTCCCATCAAAACGAATCGTCGCACCTAGCGGCCGTCGAGGCTCCACGTAGCGATCGACTATTGGGGACGTCTCTTCGTGGAAGGAGTCAGAGACAGCCTGTCGCGCCCGCCAACCAACGCCGGACACGTGGCCCATAGCCCAACTGACGATCGAGTGAAACGACGTCCCCTCTTTAAAGCGTAATCATTTCACCGATTCGCTGACGTCATCGGGGATACGCGCGAAATCTTAGGCGCACGGTGAGACGCCACGTGGACTCGAAAATCGAAACGACGCGACTGCCAAACGCTATGTCGTTCCCGAACAATCCACCACGAAGAAATCTCGGCTTCGAGCCGAGCAAGGAAAACCAAGCAGACCACTTTCGACCTGACCCATAAATAGTTCGAAACGAGAGTGGGGGGTTAATGATGATGCTCATAAGTGGGAATTTCCCAGATCAAGACACGTAGCAGATGACGTGTCCCGGGGGCTACAGAGCTGAAATGAGCCTGATGCATTGGAAACGTTTCTCGGCACCTTGCCTCCGAGGTTGCATCCGGCCTTTCGGAGACCTCCTCGGAATACCTTCCATATTCGCCTAGCAATGATTCATCAGCTCATCTTTGAGCAATTCTATAACTGAGCCCCCACAGCCTCCTTGCTTGTCTCCAAGCTGTTGCAAGGTCTGAGCTTACTCAGCCTCCCGGCTCGTCTCCGAGCCATCTGACAGGCCGAGCTTTCTCGGCTTTCTTGATCAACTGAGAGCGCGGAGTCCAAGCGCCTCCGCAACGGCTCCGTGTATCTCACCAAAGCGAAATATCCACTGTCCCACGTTCCGCATCCCACTCGGGCGTGTTCCCCCCATTAATGAGTGGATCCCGCCATCAACGCGAGCGTAACGAGGGGTGCAACTGACGGCGAGAATTCCGCGCCGGCTCACTCCGCGCGACCACTATATAAACCCATCTTTCAGACGACTCAGATAACTCGAATTCATTCCAATACGCCGCTACTCTGCTCTTATTCCACGGTACTAATTTGATCATCGGAGGGTCCTACGGTGGTCGTCCATCCCGGGACTTTCTTTGTAGATAGCTCAGCGTCGATACCAACCCATTGAGATCCACACACTTAACCCTCAAATCAAATCTCAGCCGCACAAAACCGCTCGCACCAAATCGACGGAGGACAACATCTAAGGGAGATCACAAGCTCCATCACAACTCTTTTTTTTTCTCCTCTTTTTTTTTTTGTACTCATAAAGATGAAGTGATCCGGGACAATTCCCGGGTGTAACGTGGAAGATTGTAAACACAAGGTTGGGTTGTTGTATTCTGGAAGTAAATCACATCAGCGAATATTGCTTTAAAGAAGGTGTCAAACGTGTCTCGACCCAATCTATTGTGTTGCTTTTTTCCATCAATATCAAACCCCAATTTGCAACAACACATGGGCCCACAGGGGCAGGACATTATATCAACCTCCTCCACACGCTCCAAACCTAACACCCCCCCACCCCAAAAAAAAGGGGGGGGGGAAAGCAACTAAAATACCTACCTAGGCATTAATAAAAAGAAAAAAGGGTGAATTGTCAAAACCCCCTAAGCAAGTTTTCCTGCTAGCAAAAAACCCTGGCCCCAAAGCACTTGTCAAAATCCCCTTGAGAAAAAGTTCTCAGTTGTCAAAAAACCCCTTGCTTGCGGTAGCTATTTAGTTTCCTACTATATCTAGTTATTATGCGACATCTATGCAGTTGACTGCGATATCTATGCAGTTGACCGCGATATGTATAATCTATTTAGATATTACAGGAAACTATGCAGATACTGCATGAAAATTTTCCGGGGTTTTTAACAACCGCTTCGAGGCCCGGGGTTTTTATCAACGGGAAGACCTGCTTGGGGTGTTTTGGCAATTTACCCAAAAGAAAAATCCAATGGCAGTAATAAACATTAGATGGTTGAAAGGCCAATTTACCATAGCAAAGAAATTAAGCAAACAAAATTTGAGAACCGAACAAGCATAGTTAGAACACACATGGGCTAGTTGCATGCTGCAACACCCTTTCATCTCTATCTTATTCAACACTTATAACAACTCAACTAGCTTGTTAGCCGAGACTAGACTCTTATCCTATAGTATAACAACATTGATAACCCCGATTCAGTAATTTCAGAGTGTATGGTGCTAATCAGCCTGTTAAGGGGATATAAGTATTTGAGGAGGTATAGATGAAGGGATCAAGACGCAATTAACCTTAATCTCATCGGATCCCCTAGCCCCCGTGATCTGTGAAAATAGGTACGCTGCTATTTATCACACCGTTTCAATATCCAGGACCATAGTAAGAAGAAAACCAAATCATCAACTCTTCATTTAGCTCTATTTCTCTTGTCAACGCATCACAATTGATAGACAGTCGACAAAGTGGGCAAGTACTCCGACAAAGATCCAGCCATCTATCAACACACTCTCTATGAAACAGATGATGACATGGTAATTTCCGGGTGCCATTTCCCTCGACCAACCTCGACAAGCATACACAACACTCCAACTCGATATCCTCTTCTGCGGTCGGCTTCACATTGATCTTCAAACTAAGGACTTGGAAAACAAAGGACAGGAAATTGCTCATGTTTTGAGCAAATAATGTTTCATGAATATGCAGGTATGTGATAAATAAGTGTGTTTGCAAGTGTCAGAAGTGATTGCTTAGATCTCACGAAAGGTTGGTCAGTTGGTTGCGAGTTCAACATTGGAAAAGGTTGCACCAACACAAAGGAGACTTCATCTTCATCACTAAGATTGAAAGGCAGCAAGTTGCAATCCATGCAAGAATTTGAAATTCGAGATAATCTTAACTGGTTAAATATAAGAAATTCAACAAACAATTCTTATCCTCACTGGACCAAAATGTGCAACCCAAGTGGTCAAGCTCAACAGTAAAATCAAATGCCGTTCGTTTTCGTTTCTCACCACGACCAATGTTAGCAATTGATTCATCGTCTTCAATAATCATTTTCAGGAAATGGAAAAATCCGATCAATCTTATCGATTTATTCCCTTGAGCTTACTTCCAATCTTCCTGCAATATATCTAATTTAATTTATTTCTCCTTTGTTAAAAGTAACAAAGTTTATCCACCAAGCAAACCTAACATGCTCATCTCAGCCCTTGTTGCACTAGATTTATGCCACCTTTTTCTCATGATCGTCAATTAGCAGGTAGTTCATGATCTAATGATGTTAGCTTATAAGATAAAAACCCTTTTAAGAAATTATATTAAACCAGCAAAGCTACGGCTAATTGGCATGTTGGCATTTGCCTAAGTTCGCAGATTCTTATAGATATTTCAATCCGCATTTGCATGATACAGCTTTAATTTTGGAGCCGAACAAATTGTTCACCGGCGAGTCTACACAAAATCATATATTCACTATACTGCATGTAAAGAAGAAAGGAAAATAACTTCAACATAAATGGAAACACTCTCTAAGCACCCTAAACTTCAGAATTTCATCATCGGATCATATTTATCTCATAGGAAATGAAAGTGTTTATGAGAAATCGAATTCTGAAATGAAACCGCATATTGGGTATGGTACCAAATTAATGGGAAGTATTGAGACAAATAAACCATATATTGTAGGAGCACCATCGATTTGTCATAAAATTACCTGTGAATCCTTTTTCGAACTTGAGACTCAACATGACATAAATACCAAGTGCTCGCTCCCGATGGATCAGCAGCCACATCAGATTTTGGCATGTTATCGTCCTTGACGAGAAATTTACCATCCTTGGGCACCAAGCATGCATGGGATTCCATCCACTATCTGCGGAATTAACATGCGCCTAGTAGACAAAAATAAAATAAGATAGAAGCTTGAAGCGCCTAACTACAATTTTAGAGCAGCGGAAACTGTATGATCCTGTCTAATTCAGATATTTCGTGTTATAATCTCTATTGCCTTGCCAAATGCAACATGTGATATATAGCATCCGAATAATTACTAAAAAGTATAAGTAATTAACTAATGATCACGCGGAATGCTGCCAACTCTTAAAAATTCCTTACCCCTTGTCTAATTTTATGCATGTAACAGCGTTCAAAAAGATTGATTTTAATATTTTGTTGTCCAAACTGTCATAGTATCAAATTAACTGGAGAAGACAGTACAGAAGATCAGCCAGTCTAAAAATTCTAACTTTCTGACTTTGCAGAAAATATCTGAAAATTTTGATGACGTTTGGTCTCATCAAATAACCCTTAAAAAGTTATGGTAGTGGGTATTATATATGTTAGTTCTATCTGCTATCAGCATCTTCGTATTCCCGTTTCCATTTTTCAAAGAAAAAAGGCAACTTTGTGAGGGACAGCACATGTGATCAGAACCTGGCATTTAGCCATAGATGAACAAAGCTAAAGAAAAGTGTTGATAATTAGTGATATCTATATATTTACATCGTATAGGTACCGTATACCCTTTAATATGATATTAAAGCCTTTATAAGGCCATTAAAACCGGTTAAAATAAACATATGTTTCGTTAATTTCTGTTAATGCAACGCGGCTTATTACTTCAAAATCCAACATGAAAGATATAAACTGTTTTCATCAAGAGCAGTAGACAGAACCGGACAAGCATAAGAACAAAGTTTATGCACAAAACCAAAAAGAAAAAACACTAATATTATTAGAGTAAACCTAGCAAGGTTTATTCTCCTCAACAAATATAAAAAAAACCTAGCAAGGTTGATTACCATTATCTGAAACTATAATGTTCAATTGATTGCCTCTAATTACTGCATAGACTAGGAAGTGTTGAGCAACTGGTTGTTATAAGTAAAATCTTCATTCCGAGAAGCTAATCAAAGCTCCATTTCATTCCAGGATATAGCAGCGCGTCAAAGGTCCGGTTCCTTCAAAGTTCAGAATCAACAAGGGTTCGTAGATTGTTTGTTTTCACTTTCGAAGATAGCTGGGCTGTAGGAGAGAAATGACCGACCATTGGTGAACAAAGGTTCAAGGGGTAGTTTACTAGTTTTCTCTCTGTTTCGGAGTCCATTTGAGAAAGATTGGGTAGTAGCTTTCATTCGAATCCTTAGGCCCCAAAAGACTCTATCTATGTTCCTACTGCCACTCCAATCCAAAACAGGAAGACCTTCGCATGAGCTGATCTCATTAAAATTGCGATAACATGATCCCAAAAAAACGAAAGCAAGACATGTTGCAATAGCAATCGAAAGTGAAACTTTGTTCTAAACCACTCAATCAACTCTGATTTTCCAAAAGAAAGAGAAGCTAACTAAAACTAACATCACTCTTAAACCATGTGGATTAATTAGACAAGCCTATGAACAAGTTTATGCACACTCTTAAACAAAAGGGAAATGTTCGTTTTCATTTCTGGTGTAGGCAGATTTTGGTTTTAATAAAATTCCAACTTTCATCTGTTTTAAAGTGCTTCTAAAGTTTAATCATGTTATCTGATAGAGAAAATTCTATCCCTGCACATCCTATACAACAATATCCATTCTCTAATTGCACTACTCTTATCCCTAAAATGCCGCAACCCTAAATGGCTTATCCAATCACTTTGGTTTACTGTGATTCTCTCCTAGTGTTTCTAAAATTTATCATGATGTCTAATAGAACAATACATAAATTTATCTACCACGTCCAACAGAACAATATATATTCTCTTCTTGCTTTACGCCAACCCTAAAATGCATACCACCTCAGGGCGGATCTACATGGGCCCAGCGGGGGCAATTGCCCCCACTGAATTTTTGCTAAAAACAAAAGATTTATATCGGTAGCAAGAAATATTATATTTTGGAATATATTTTATACATGCATACGATAAAATATCAGTATTGAATTCTAGCCTGGATGGTAAGTTACACAATTGCCTAGTTGTGAAGATCCATGGGTCCAATTCCTAATATTTGCATTATTTATTTTTATTAGATTTTTTGCATTGAGACTTGTGCAAAATAAATGTAAAGCACAAATTTTGAGAGGGAGAGGGAAGAGAGAGTTTAAGAAAATAATACAAAGCATAAATTTCACGAGATAAAGAAATTTTTCTTCTTTTTTTGGATTTTTTTAAAAGATGAGAAGGTGACACGTAAGTTCTGGTTATAATAGTAAAGACACTTCATGTTAATGACATGGGTCCCAATATGTTTTTATAATATGGAAATTTCCAAATGCTTAAATTATTTTAAAGAATATTTTTTACTTTTTAAATTGTGTAATATTTTTTATATATTATTTAGTAGGACTTCTTAATATAACATCATTGTCTTTATTTTCTTCCTACTGACCAAAATTTCTGCATCCGTCCCTTATACCCACCTATAATGTCTTCTCTAATCGTTATGGTTTAACCCCATTCTCTTCTTCCTCCCCTAAAGCTTATCTTGCTATCCAAAAGAACAAAATATATCCCTCTACATCCAATAGAACAATATCTTTTTTATTATTGCACTGCACAATCCCTATAACGCCGCAACCTTATAATACATTTTGTAGTCATTTCGGTTTAATACTATTTTCTTCTGGTGCTTCTACAGTTTAATTATCTGATAGAACAAAATATATACCTCCACGTTCGATAGAATAATAGATATTAACTTCTTGCACCGCATAACCCCTCTCACTCCTTCCCAGAAATTGCCGTTTCTTCTTGTCACACTACTCTTCACTCCCCAAATTTTATCTTTCACTTTGATGGACATTAATTCAAGCAACACTATATACAAATATGATAGAATTAGGATCGGTTTTTGTGATGATTTAAGTGGAAATATTGATTTTTGGGTGAGGTTTAGACGGGTTTTGCAAGAGGGATAAACTCAAGAGAGGTCATTTCTCCCCTTTTCATTAACTCATAATTTTTACATCTAGAGATTTTTTTTCCCATCACATCATAGCCCTTGGTTTGGACTCGCCACAGCCACTAATTCAAATTCACCCAAAAACAAATTTAACAACAATACCCTTTAAACGATAAAGAACAAAAGCATGCAGCCCATCTAGTCAAATATTCAAACACTAAACATGCATTATATTTTTGACAAAATAAGGCCCTCTCTCACACTCTACTAAATCCCAAGAGATTAGTGAAGAGGATTTAAGCAAATATAATGTAAGCATGACCAATTCATTAAAAAAAAGTGACTAGAACTCACAGGGATGACAACTCCATTGGCATAGCCTGTTCGGTACCCAAAAAAGAAGGAATAAGATAAAAGAATAAATAAATTAACCCATGAATTGTATGTGATTATAATTATTAAATTATAAATTTTAAAACAAAAAAAATGGGAATCAATGAAGGAGAGAAGAGAAAGAAGGACCTCAAAGGTTGCTTAGAAAGAGGGCAAACTAAGATATCAAGGAGGGATTTGCTGACGATACAAGTTCTCACACTCTACTTCTCACCATTTTCGTTTCCTCTCGAGACAAGTGGCAATTTTCTCTGAAAGCATCAGAGATACAAGTTCTCGAATTTTTCTTTTTATTTTTTCTGTTTTTTCTTCCTTCAGATTTTTCCTATATTAATGTAAGGGAAAATGTGTAACTATAAAGTTCACTCATTGTCTCCTCTTTGGATGAGTCTCGTTTTCTAAGTTGGCACGGGAGCCAAAATGGTGTAATTTGTGTGAATTTTACTGCCACATTAACTTCATTAATATGACACCGTAGGGCCTGCTTGTTTTGATAGGAGTTTCATTGATTTTGCAAAAATAGAAGTTTCAACTCCTGATTTTAGCTTGGAGTTTAAATTTTTCTGTTTGTTTTGTTAGTGAAGCCGCTGGCTTTGAACTCCTAAATTCCTACACGGCGGAGTTAAAATAGAGAGTTCAATGCCGAATGTATTTTGATAGAGTTGTGCTGAAGTTTGCTGTTGTTGCACACGTGGAAGCGTGATGGATCTTAAAAGATCCCTTTCGATGAATAATAAATAGAAATAATTCAAAATCAAATGACATAAGAAAGCGATTCGGGAAAACAGAGAGAATAACTTTATTAGAACTTTTAGAAAAAAACCTTATAATGATTACAATATCCCTCTCCTTATAGATCTCCAACGAGATCTCCTTCTTCTCTCTCAAATTCTCTTGATGAAGCTTTGATCCCTTATGAAGCAGTCGTTTCGTCTCTCTTTAACTTTATGATCAAACCTTGTTTTAACTTCAACCGTACATTCCTATTTATACTAATTACAAATCAGATATATGATAGGAATACACTTAATTACGAAACTGCCACCCAAACCTTATTTTCGAGATAAACACAAAAACTGTTACCCCCAACCAAAACCGCAACAGACTTCTTAAGCTGGCTCAAACACTTCTTAAGCTGGCTCAAACTCTTCTTGAGCCGGCTTAACATATACTGAGTTCTCTGTCTCTATGAGACGGCTCAACCCTTCGTTGAGACGGCTCATAGAGTGCCTTGAATCATCTTTATTATATGGGTATATAACACGGCTCATGACAAGCATGATCCGGCTCAACCGTATGCAATCTTGATATACAAGACATCATCACAACAATCTCCATCTTGGCTTGTATATCCTTATAGCCATCTTGAAAATTTATTGCTCTCGTCTTGTATCCTTTAGGATTGCCTTAATTCTCCCCGATCCCCCTCTGACACAGCTCCAAAACCTTGAAACCACGAACTGTTACAGTTTTTGCTCAGAACTGAGAAACCGATTCTGTCATAATTTTTCACCAGAATTGCAAAACTAGTGTGACCCTTGTACCGAGGTCGCGGGCCTTTCTCATATTTGAGTACCTGAATAGAATCAAAGACTGTCTCGAACTTCTCCGTAGGAATAACTTTCGTCGGCATGTCCGCCGGATTCACTTTAGTATCGATTTTGATCAAATCAATTTTCTTTATGGCCCACTCCCTTATTTTGTAATACTGTACGTCGATGTACTTAGTTCGGCTACGGTATACCTGATTCTTCGCCAAGTGAATGGCGCTTTGACTGTCACAAAACAATGTAACCGACCCCTTATCGAATCCGAACTCGCCAGCTAAGTCCTTTAACCACAAAACTTCTTTCGATGCTTCCACTGCAGCCATGTATTCTACCTCCGTCGTTGATAGCGCCATGGTATCCTGAATTGTCGACTTCCAACTGATTGGAGATTCAGCAATTGCATATACATGGCCTGTAGTAGATCTTCTCTTGTCCAAGTCACCAGCGTAATCTGCATCTACATATCCCTACAACTGGCTCGATTTATCTTTTGACTTGTGAAAGAGTAAACCGAGATCTTTGGTTGTTTTTGAAAGGTTCCTTAGCACCCTCACCATATTTTCTAAGGCATCTAGCATGCAATTTTAAAAAAATCTAAAGTGTTAGGAAACTCAAACCAAGGATCTAACTAGAGAATTATGGTTGAAACTAACATGTAAACTACTTTACACTAAGTGAAATGGGAATACAACCTTTGTAGACCGGTCCTTCACTTCTAAAGCTCCGTGTAGTAGTTCTTTTGCTCTAAGTAGTGGTGTCCCGGACTCTCCTTTGGCTCCACTAGGTGAAAAGAACGAGCTTCCTCAAGGATCTTCGAGGCCGAAGATGATCTACGTCGAAAAATCTCTAACTCAAGCTATCTCTTCACTAATTGATAAACTAGTGAACAAACAACCTATACTAAATGGCTAGTTTGGTATAGATTGGTGAAGTAGAAATTTTGCTCATTTTAGAATAATTTTTCTCTTTCTTTTCTTTTCTCACTCAAAGTTAGAAAGCAAAAATGAAGGAGATGAAGAAAATGATTAAGTGATCAACTCTTAAACCATGGGTAAGAAAATATCATATATAACTCATGCAGAAACTTAACCAAGGCTAAAGATAACGGTTAGGTTAATAAATATCTAAGATAAAAAAAAATTAGTGGACTAAGTCAAGGTTTCTACAAGCTTTTCCAAGCTTCACAAGCCATGACAAATTTCCACCAAATTTTGATTTTCCCTTAATAATTAAAACCCCACATTATCTTAAGTATGGTATGAGTCTTATACACCCAAATCCAATGTATCATCTAGCATGACACAAAATAAATACATTAACATATATCACATATATATTAAATGTACAAAAAGAAAACATTTTATTAAGTGAGCTAATATTAGTTAATGTATATTAATATATCAAATATATAATTACACATTAAATTATTAAATCATCACATGATTTAATAACCCGGCTGTATCGCATACAACCGACTAATATCATTTATATGTATATTACATATACATATAACATATCATTGATTCAACACTTGATTCAACAATCCGGTTATATTACATATAACCTATATCGCGAGATTGAAATACGGTATCACATACACGTATTAATCTCGGTTCCGCACATATCACATATGTGCCTTACTTCGTTTCGCATGAGCTAGAAAACCTCTATATAGGACTCTAATGACTCGTCAATACGCCGGCAGTAGGTGATGATCATATCAGTCACCCATAAGCCGTCAGCTGTACTAGCTGGACGTAACGGTTACCCGGGCATTGAGCGATCAGAAGATCAACAAGCAAGCTTGTCCATACTCCTGTGAATCCAACAGTAACACTACCGTACAGTCCGGTCTCTTCATCTGATATGTCGCATATTTAGTCTAGGGGTGGTAAACGTCAGACCCCAGTAACATGATAAGTTATGCCGATGTGAGGCTCATAACGGGTCGAGAAACTACTGATAACACTTACTAGTAAATCTCCATATCATCCCTGGCCAGGGACTTCCTGTTATGGCCAATCGAGCACAGCGCAACATCAACCTCTAATACCGGGAGAGATGAATTCCTTCCTATCGCTCATTGCCTCCATGTGACTCGGGACTGTACCCAAAAACCACCGTTTTGCACGCTCTCTTGAACGTGGTAAGGTGGAAATCAAAGCACGATGGGAATCACACAAGACTCTATGACGATCTCGGGTCTACAGATTAAAGAGAACTGCTATCTGACGTTAGATATAATACCATCTAGGAGTTCTCGGCAAGTCCTGTTCAGTGTACCCAGTCTCTATTGATCATCCGTATACCATCTTTGATGTCAAATACCAATGAATATAGGATCATCCATCACCCATCATATGGGTCAAGAAGCGTATACGCTCGTCTACTCTGAAATATCGATGCCCCGTCTCGATACACCCTCAACTAGGAACAATTAAAGGATGTACTTATGGACTACCCTGACCCCACTAGTATGATCTGCATCATAATCGTGGTAGTCAAGTATACATCCTAAGGGTTTTATCAACATGTGAGAGCAAGACAGTATCACAAAACTAGTCTACATGTTAAGATAAAGGGTAACCAGATAGCATACTATCATGTCGAGCAAGAAATTCCTCCTTATATATGTCCAAGCATCCACTGTAATATACAATCATGTACAACAATGTCCTCTAGAGCATACATACAACTAAAAATCTCTCATTTGCACTAAGTCCAGTTGTTGTAGTATCTCATACCCAACGTCCCAAAAACTCTCAAGCTGTATCTAGGGTTTTGGTCTAAGTGAGTGGATCCGCCGTGTCATTCTTCGTGTCAACTCTTCTGACCTCGATCGCCCGGAGATCAACCATTTCCTTGATCAGGTGATACTGCCTAATGTAAGGTGTTTTTCGTCATCCCATTGAGATGGGAATACGTGCACGCTTTTTAGGCGTACTACAGATTCCCCTTGCCTTGGATAGGCTGGGGTTTATTGATTGTGGGGATCCGAATCTCCGGCAGCCATGGACTAAGCTGACGTTAATTACCCCTCGCCTTTGAAGCGAGAGAACCTCCGATTGACAGGTCAAACAGGCAATGCGAACTCAATATGCAGTGTTGTGTTTTGAAGGGGTTTTGGATGTATCGGGGGGCCCGTAGAGTTTTTACGGGGGTCCCGCTACCCGGATAGCGGGCTGGGGATCAAGGGGGCTAGCAGCCCCTTTGCAGGGTGCGGGGAGGCGCCCCGTTGGAAATTTTTTCTAACGGGGGAGGTGTTTTTAGTGTGGAGTACATGTAAAATGAGGGGAAAAGGGCGTCCAGAGGACGCGTGAGCACCAGCGCTTGGGTTAGCGCTAGGCGCTTGGGCGCTGACACCTCACGTGCCCAGTACGTGGGCGCTCGAGCGCTAGCGCTATGGGCGCTCGGGCGCTAGCGCTGTGGGCGCTCGCGCGCTAGAGCTCTGGGCGCTCGGACGCTAGTGCTCTGGGCGCTAGCGCCTCACGTGTCCGGCACGTGGGCGCTCAGGCGCTAGCGCTCTGGGCGCTAGCGAAAGGAGGGGGTTTTTACCCCAGAAATAGGAGTTAAACTCCAAAAGGAGGATTTTGAGTGGAGTTAAACTCCTGAAGGTCTGGATTAGGAGTTAAACTCCTTTGAGGATTTGGGTCTTGGAGTTGAACTCCCTAAAAATCTTCAGAGGTTTTTCTCTCTTAAGCCTGGGATCTTCTCTTGAGCCTTGGATCTTTTCCAAAGTGGGATTTTCGGAGATGGGTCTTCTTCTTCCTCCTCTTTGTTGGCCGGTTCTTGAAGAACAAGAGGGGTGAGATTTTAAAAATCTCCCTTTTTTGAGATCTAATGGAAGATCTGAGCCCCTCTTTATGGGTTTTGTGGTGAAAAACTATTTAGTTTTGGAAAAGGAAGAGTAAAACTCTTGATTTAATTCAAAAGAAAGAAAAAGGTTTAGAACCTTGAGGAAGGAGAAGGAGGCACAGACCTTGATTTATTTAGAGAGAGAAAAAGTTCTTGAGATATTTTCATTATCTTTGCCTTTATACACTTTACATATAACCCCTTGGCTTTACAAAAATGGCATTTTGCCCATCACATGCCTCATGTGCTATTTCTTTTTGCACATAAGCCATGGGCTTTACAAAAATTTGGTTTTATGCCCATTTTTCTTACATTTATTCAAAAAAAAATAAAAAAGGAAATACACCAAAATTATTTATTACAAAATTTTTATTTTTGCATGGCGGAAGGCCGGACGCTTCGTGTTCGGGCTCGACCCGGGCATTGGCCAACTTGATCTGGGCTTGGGGTTGACCTTGGCTTTGACTTGGTCAACCGGGGTGTAAATTTCGACCCCAACAAAGTGCCTCCCATCAATAAATACACACAGCATATGTGGATCGTGTGCATGAAATTGATGGATCTTCTTTCACGTGGAGGCGACTTGATTTGGTTCCCGCTTTTTGGGAAGCTGGCACTGCCCTTTTTTACGACATGGACGGTCGACGCTTAGCGTGTCTCCAAGGCAGAGTGTCGGTGTATGACATATCCCTGAGGTGGAGTGTCTGTTTGACGTTTCCTCGGCATGGAGTGTCGCTGGTTGACGTGCCCCCGGCACGGAGTGTCTGCTTGACGTTTCCCCGAGACGGAGTGTCTGCATTGGATGTTTCCCCGAGACAGAGTGTCTGCTTGTTGACGTATCCCCGGCACGGAGTGTCTGCTTGACGTTTTCCTATTATGGAGTGTCTACGTTGGACGTTTCCCCGAGACGGAGTGTCTGCGTTGGACGTTTCCACGAGACGGAGTGTCTGCGTTGGACGTTTCCCCGAGACGGAGTGTCTGCTTGTTGACGTGTCTCCGACATGGAGTGTCTGCTTGACGTTTCCCCATTACGGAGTGTCTGCTTGTTGACGTGTCCCTGGCATGGAGTGTTTGCTTGTTGACGTGTCCCTGGCACGGAGTGTCTGTTTGTGACGTTTCCCCGGCACAGAGTGTCGCTGGTCGATGTTTCCTCGACATGGAGTGTCGCTAGTTGACGTGTCCCCAGTACGGAGTGTCTATTTGTTGACGTGACCCCGGCACGGAGTGTCTGTTTGTGACGTTTCCCCGGCATGGAGTGTTGCTGTTTGATGTGTCCCCGGTACGGAGTGTCTGTTTGACGTTTCCCCGGCACGGAGTGTCTGCTTGACATTTCCCCATTACGGAGTGTCTGAGTTGGACGTTCCCCCGAGACGGAGTGTCTGCTTGTTGACGTGTCCCCGATACGGAGTGTCTGTTTATGACGTTTCCCCGGCATGGAGTGTCGCTGGTCGACGTTTCCCCGGCACGGAGTGTCGCTGGTTGACTTGATTCCGAAGCGGAGCATAATTCCGGCAGGAAAGGTAGATATCCCGAGGCGAAGCATGACTTCGACACGAGGTACATTCTGGGACGAAGCATGATTCCGCCGTAGAGGTTGTTGGTTTGATTTGGGTTGACATCAGCATTGCTACACTGGAATATGGTACCAGAAGCGAATCATCATTTGCCATGAGAGGATTTAGGGATTTGGTTTTGGTTTGGCATCAGCACCGCTACACTGGAATATGGTACCAGGAGCGAATCATCATTTGCCTTTGCTTATTGGGAAGCGATGGCTTAGGGGACAAGTTTAGATCCCTATCACCTAAGGCTTTTCAATTTTATGGGTCGTAAGGGTCCCATAAAAGCATTTTCCCCCTACGAGTCGTAAGGATCCCTTAGGTGCATTTTCTCCTTAGGAGTCGTGAGGACCCCCAAGTGTGTTTTTACTTTGTGAGTCGTCAGGATCCCATGAAGGCGTTTTCTTACGAGTCTTAAGGATCTCGCAAGTTTTATTCTCCTCATGCATCGTGAGGACACATGAGTGGATTTCCCTCGTTCCCAGTTTAATGACTTAGCGGTCATCTATTCCGAGTTTAACGACTTAGCGGTCATCTATTCCCAGTTTAAAGGCTTAGGGGTCTACTGTTACCAGTTTAACGACTTAGAGGTCGTCTATACCCAGTTTAAAGACTTAGGGGTCTATTGGATTGGAGTTTGGAATTTTGGTATTAGGGTAGGCATCAGCGTTGCCAACACTGAAGCACATGTGCCAGGAGCAATTTATCATTTGCCTTTCCCTGTTGGGGAGCGATGGCTTAGGAGACAGGTTTAGGTCCCTATCACCTAAGACTTTTCAATTTTATGAGCCGTAAGGATCCCATAAAAGCATTTCTCCCTACGAGTCGAAAGGATCCCGCAGGTGTACTTTCTCCTTAGGAGTCGTGGGGACTCCCAAGTGTGTTTTTCCTTTGTGAGTCGTAAGGATCCCATGAAGGTTTGTTCTCCTCATGTATCATGAGGACACATGAGTGGGTCTTTCCTGATGGAGCATAATTCCACGGGCGGAGACCGGCCGCGTGACTGGTGATTGCGGTGGGGTAGGGGTATGGTGAGAATTATTTGAGCCCGTGGATTGTATACGGTAGTCAACTTGGGGACCAACCGTAGGGTCGGGAGAATTTTGGGAAATTGGATTTTGGTTGGCGTATGCATCGCTGCACTGGAATATGGTACCAGGAGCGACTCATCATTCGCCGTTTTGGGATTTGGAATTTGGTTGGCGTCTGCATCGCTGCACTAGAATATGGTACCAGGAGCGACTCATCATTCGCCGTTTTGGGATTTGGAATTTGGTTGGCGTCTGCATCGCTGCACTGGAATATGGTACCAGAAGCGACTCATTATTCGCCGTTGGGATTTGGTTGGCGTCTGCATCGCTGCACTGGAATATGGTACCAGGAACGACTCATCATTCGCCGTATTTTTTTTACCGTGATTGCTCTATCATTTCAGCTTTTCTTATCGCGAAGGTTGTGATTGGCCTATCATTTCGGCTATTTATTTGTGGTTGCCCCATCATTTTGGCTTTATTTTTCATTTTTATTTTTACTCGCTGATTTTTCTTGCGAGTTGCCCCATCATTTCACCTTTTTATTATTTTTTTATTTTGTTTTATTTACACATTTTTACATTCCCAGTTTAACGACTTAGAGGTCGATTATTCCCAGTTTAATGACATGGTGGTCAGCGGTTCCCAGTTTAAAGACTTAGAGGTCTATCGTTCCCAGTTTAACGACGTGGTGGTCAGCTTGCTTATCCCAGCTCCTCGAACTTTGATCTTGGCGGAGTTGTGTTGATGACCGTAGCTCTGTGGCTTGTCGATACATCTGATGACTGTGAGGCTTTCCCAAGTTTGTATTGGTTCTCCACCCAGTCTTTAAAAGCATAGTAGTCTTCAATGGTATGACTCACCATTCTATGATATAGGCAGTATAGGAGATTGCCGGTCATGTTCATCTCATGTGTCCTCTTTGGAATAGGAAGTTGAAGACCGTTGTTCAAGGCGTCCTCGAATATTTTGCGGACTTCATCCCTCCTGAAGGAGTGTACTTTATTCTTTCTCTCCATCAGAGTAGGTGCCCTTATTGATGCTGGACCCTGAGGACGATCGGTCTTTGGTTCGCCTATTGTCCGCTTACCACGTTCAGTGTACGTATCAGAGGGATTGGAGGCTGACCGTGGCCGTTTTTCGCAAAGGTGTTCCGCTTTTGGGCCAGAGAGAGTATCGGTTGGCTGCTTCCGGATATCAATCCCTAGCTCACGAACCAAAATTTGATTTTGCTGTAATTGCAATCGGGCGACTTGGGTCGTGAGATCTGCCACGACGTTTGCCAGCTCGTCGACTTTTTAATGGACCTTGGCCATCTTTTTGTCCCTATCCTGAAGCTGCTTTCGAAGCCATTGGGATAATACTTGTTCTATAGTCCCGGGTACGACAACGGCATCATCCTTACCGCCTGAGCTTGATTCAACAAGAACCACGGGTTCCTTTGGCTTAATGGCCTGAGCGGGCTCTTCATCATTTGGATCGAGCTGGTGTTGGATGGCAACAACCACGTCATTGTCATGGCTATAAGGCGTATGAGAACTTGCTCCCCTGAGCTCCATCATGTAGACCGTATGGGTTGTGTACCCGTCTATTGCTTCTTCATTGGCAATGTTGCTTGCCTGGCTCTTAGCTTATTGCCTTAGTCCGTTCTTCTCAGAGAAAGGCAAATGTCTGAGAGAATCAGGTTCCCGAAGGACTTCGGTCTCCGTTTCTATGAAATTAGCGGTCGCAGCTTGACTGTTTGTTTACACGCCAGAGGACAATGATATTTCTCCTGCCTTGTATTGTTTCTCGACCCAATCCTTGAAGATGTAACAGTCTTCAATAGTGTGTCCCAGCACTCGGTGGTATGGGCAAAAGTTGGGATGATCAGTCCTGTTTGCTTCGCTTAGCCTTTTTGGTTCTGGTAGCCGCAGGCCATTCTTCAGAGCATCTTTGAATATTTTGTTGACCTTGTTCCTTCTGAAAGAGTAGACTTTATTTCTTCTTTCCTCCAAAGTTGGCTCCCGAGATTTGTTAGTTTTCTCTCCGCCCGCTCTCTGTTTATTTAGAGAATCGGTGTTGTTGGAACTTTCGCTTTTCCGGTTGTCGTACCTCCGATGTCTCGGTCTGTTTGTGAATTGGAGATTCTGAGTGGACTTGGGCTTTTAGCGTTCCAACATTTGAACTTTCTTGGTCAGCTCTGTGAATGTTCTGAGGCCTGTGGTGCACAGGAAAGGTTTCATCCAGTCGTTCAGATTTTTTATAAGAAGACTGACGGATTGGTCTTGCTCCAACGGCGGTTCACATTTAACAGAGAGATTGCACCATTGAACTATAAAATTCATGTTGCTTTCGTTGTTCTTTAGCTCGGTCCTTACGAGGTCGGCAATGGTGATTTTATCGCTGACACTCATGAACCTTTGCTTGAACATGGATTTTATTTGAGCGAACGTCGTGATCGAGTCATCGGTATGCTTGCATACCAATCGAAAGCAACATCGGTCAAGCTATTGACAAACTGGCGGAGAAGGAGCGCATCATTTCCCCCAGTATTCGCGCATGATGCTTTAAATTGGGCAATGTGCCGGTTCGCATTTCCCATCCCATCGAACCTTTCAAATTTGGGGACGACATAGCCAGTGGGAAACTCCACAAGATCGTAACGAGCAGGATATGGTCTCCCGCTACTGCTAACATCTTTTTGCTCTCCGGCTTCGGCTACCAATGTTGGACTTTGTTGGCAACCAAATCCATGATTTGATCTTGAGTTAGCGGGTTGCTTTCATTGGTAGTCAAGACATTTCTTGAGATAGGATGCAGCCGACTTTCATGCAGCTTGCCCACTTTTGGATTTAAGGGAATAGGCGTCGACTGTCTCGAGACACCGTTTCCCAGTTCATGAGTAGAACCATGCGCTTGATTGGGCGAATGAGAGGCAACTTGAGCTGTGAGCCGTAAGACGACGTTTGTCAAGTCGTAAATTTTTTAGTAGAGTTTGGCCATCTCCTTGTCTATACTTCTGAGCTGCTTTCGAAGCTCCTGGAGAAGTTGCTGCTCTACGGTTTTAGGATGGAAAGTTGGTCCATCTTCTCTTTCCGAGCCCGACTCCTCATGAACTGAGGGCTCTCCCTGCTTATCAGCCTCACTGGAAAGGTCTTCATTACCTTCCAGAGGAGGCTGGTCTTGGAATGTAGCAGCCATATTCACACCAGATTGAATTTGAGATGTAGTGGCCCCCTCCTTACTCTTGCTGCGCGTGCCCACCATGTAGACAGTGTGGACCACATATCCAGCTGTCTCTTTATCATTGGCGGGGAGCTTAGAGAAGGCACCCGATCAAGCAGTTGTTAGGGACACCGCTGGAGCTTGCTCGAGACACCATGTTGCTTTGTTGGTGTTGATGGCCTTTCCCCCAGCTGGGGCCAAGGAAAGTCGTTCAGACATCGACTTGCGTTTGGGCAGTGGTGCTCTCGAGATCACCACATTTGGTCTCTTGACTTTCGAGGCCGGTTTGTCTGTTACCGGAGCTTGAGGAGCTGGAATGGAGTTAGCTGGCACGAACAGAATAGAGCCGAACTGTAGCAGCGTCTCCTCCCACTGTCGCCCAAGACTGGCCGGGAGGACCGTCCTGGAGTCCATCTTCATCGTGTAGGAGATGGGAGCTGAGTTCATCTTTGGAGACATTGTTAAAAATTGATTACTTGGAAAACTGCATGAAAGAGCATTATTTAGTATAAATATAGATATGTATATTGATTGAGTTCGCATGAGTGTTTAACCCAAAATATGGGAGGAGAGATTGGTCCCACCAGGCGTGCCAGAATCTGTAGGGTGTTTTTCGTCACCCCATTGAGATGGGAATACGCGCACGCTTTTCAGACGTACTATAGATTCCCCCTGCCTAGGGTAGGCTGGGGTTTATTGATTATGGGGATCCGAATCTCCGGAAGCCGCGGACTAAGCTGTCGTTAATTACCCCTCGCCTTTGGAGCGAGAGAACCTCCGACTGACAGGTCAAACAGGCAATGCGAACTCAATATGCAGTGTTGTGTTTTGAAGGGGTTTTGGATGTATCGGGGGCCCTGTAGAGTTTTTACGAAGGTCCCGCTACCTTGATAGCGGGATGGGGGTCAAGGGGGCTAGCAGCCTACTTACGGGATGCGGGGCAGCGCCCCGTTAGAATTTTTTTCTAACGGGGGAGGTGATTTTAGTATAGAGTACATGTAAAATGAGGGGAAAAGGGCGTCCAAAGAACGCGTGAGTGTCAGTGCTTGGGCGCTGGAGCTAGCGCCTCACATGCCCAGCACGTGGACGCTCGAGCACTAGCACTATGGGCGCTCGGGCGCTAGCGTTTTGGGTGCTAGCGCTTCACATGCCCGGCACGTGGGCGCTCTGAGCGCTCGAATGCTAGCGCTTTGGGCGCTAGCGCTTTGGGCGCTAGCGCCTCACGTGCCCGGCATGTGGGTGCTAGCGCTCTGGGCGCTCGGACGCTCGCACTTTGGGCGCCAGCGCCTCATGTGCCCTGCACGTGGGCGCTAGCGCCTCACATGCCCGGCACATGGGCACTCAGGCGCTAGCGCTCTGGGCGCTCGGGAGCTAGCGCTTTGGGCGCTAGCGAAAGGAGGGGGTTTTTACCCCAGAAATAGGAGTTAAACTCCAAAAAGAGGATTTTGAGTGGAGTTAAACTCCTGAAGGTCTGGATTAGGAGTTAAACTCCTTTGAGGATTTGGGTCTTGGAGTTGAACTCCCTAAAAATCTTCAGAGGTTTTTCTCTCTTAAGCCTGGGATCTTCTCTTGAGCCTTGGATCTTTTCCAAAGTGGGATTTTCGAAGATGGGTCTCCTTCTTCCTCCTCTTTGTTGGCCGGTTCTTGAAGAACAAGAGGGGTGAGATTTTAAAAATCTCCCCTTTTTGAGATCTAATGGAAGATCCGAGCTCCTCTTTGTGGGTTTTGTGGTGAAAAACTATTTAGTTTTGGAAAAGGAAGAGTAAAATTCTTGATTTAATTCAAAAGAAAGAAAAAGGTTTAGAACCTTAAGAAAGGAGAAGGAGTCACAGACCTTGATTTTTTTAGAGAGACAAAAAGTTCTTGAGATATTTTCATTATCTTTGCCTTTATAGATACACTTTACATATAGCCCTTTGGCTTTACAAAAATGGCATTTTGCTCATCCCATACCTCATGTGCTATTTCTTTTTGCACATAAGCCATGGGCTTTACAAAAATTTGGCATTATGCCCATTTTTCTTACATTTATTCAAAAAAATAAAAAAGGAAATACACCAAAATTATTTATTACAAAATTTTTATTTTGGCATGGCAGAAGGCCGGACGCTTCGTGTTCGGGCTTGACCCGGGCATTGGCCTACTTGACCTGGGCTTGGGCCCACTTGGTTTAGGGTTGACCTTGACTTTGACTTGGTCAACCGGGTTGTAAATTTCGACCCCAACACCTAAGAATATGTCTGGATCACTGATAGGACCGGGGTTGCTAGGCCAAAGCCACGACTCCATTATCACCACAATGGTAGGAACCAAGTTTATCTCATGAACATCTATACCCAGACAACCTATTTGTTAGTATCGTTGGCAGCGATGTATTCACCCTTTATCGATGAGTCTGCCACGGTATTTAGCTTGGAACTCTTCCAACATACTGTCCCTCCACTGAGGGTAAAGACAAAACCCGAGACTATCTTACAGTCGACCTTATCACTCTGGAAGCTTGAATCGGTAAAGGACTCCATTTGGAGTTCACCGTTACCATACACTAAGAACGTTTCTTTAGTCCTTCTCAAGTACTTAAGAATGTTCTTCACTGCTGTCCTATGATTCTCCCCAGGATCCGATTGATACCTGCTTACAACACTAAGTGCATACGCTATATCCGGTCGGGTACATAACATCGCATACATGATAGACCCGACTGCCGAAGTATAGGGTATCCCTTGCATGCGAGATCTTTCCAAATCAGTCTTGGGGGACATCTCTTTGGAGAGAGTAATTCCTGAGATCGTGGGTAAATTCCTACGCTTGGAATCTTCCATACTAAAGCTCTTTAGTATGGTGTCAATGTACCTGAATTGGGACAATCCCAATATCCGCTTGGATCTATCTCTATAGATCTTAATCCCCAGGAGGCATCACCCAGATCCTTCATGGAGAAACTTTGTGATAAGAGGAGCTTGACCGAGTGTAGCATAGGAACATCATTTTCTATCAAGAGTATGTCATCTACGTACAATACGAGAAAGACAACCTTACTATCTACAACCTTCTTGTATATATACAAGGTTCATCTACCATTTTGATGAAGTCAAATTCTTTGACTGCCACATCAAAACAGATGTTCCAACTCCGCGATGCCTGCTTTAATCCGTATATTGATTTAAGCAACTTGCACACCTTTCCGCTGCTCCCACTGTCTTCGAAGCCCTCTGGCAGTATCATGTACACGCTCTCTTCTAAATCACCATTTAGAAAAGCGGTCTTGACATCGATCTACCAAATTTCGTAGTCATGGTATGCAGCAATGGCAAGTAGGATCCAGATGGCCTTAAGCATAGCCACGGGAGAAAATGTTTCATCAAAATCCACACCTGGTTATTATTGACGACAACCTTTTGCAATAAGTCTAGCTTTTAAAGTCTCAACTTTTCCATCTATACCAAGAATCTTCTCAAGATCCATTTGCTCCCGATGGGTTTTACCCCTTCAGGTGCACCTACCAAAGTCACTACTTTGTTGGTGTATATGGATTCCATCTCAGATAGAATAGCATCCAGTCATTTCACAGAGTCCCCATAGCCTGCTCGAAACTAGTTGGGTTATCATCTTCCATGATACAATCCTCGCTCCCACTGTCATTGAGAAAACCATAGTATCTCTCAGGCGGATGTGGAACCCTACTAGATCTGCGAAGAGGCTGAGATTCGTCGGGAACTATTGAATCCTCCGTTTCTACCAAATCATCAGCTGTTAGTTTGTCTAGATGGAACTCCTTCCAGTTTTACCTCATGACCACTAATTTCTTCCATAAGAAATTCCTTTTCTAAAAAGGTGGCATTCTGAGAAACAAAACATCTTTTGCTCCTCAGTGTGGTAGAAGATATACCCTCACGAATATTCGGGATATCCAACAAACTTATACAGTACCGACCTTTTCTCGAGCGTGTCCGGATTTTCATTTCAACATAGGCTGGACAACCTATATTTTAACTCGTTTAAGAGATGGTCTCTTCCCATTCCATATCTCATATGGAGTGGTAGGAACTGATTTGGATGGAACTCTATTCAATAGGTATGCGGCTTCTCAAGCGCATAACCCCAAAAGGAAACAGGTAACTCAGCAGTACTCATCATAGAGCACACCATATCTAATAGGGTGCGATACCTCCGTCTCGATACACCGTTGTGCGGTGGTGTATACGGAGGAGTAAGCTGATAGAGAATCCCATTCTCTTTTAAATAATCCAGGAACTCCGTGCTCAAGTATTCTCCTCCCCGATCACATCGAAGGACCTTAATACTTCTACCTATCTGTTTCTCTACTTCGCACTTATATTCCTTGAATTTATCAAAAGTTTCAGACTTGTGTTTCAACAGGAACACATGTCCGAATCTTGAAAGATCATTGGTGAATATAATGAAGTACGAAGAACCAACCCTAGCATGTGTAGACATAGGACTGCATACATCACTATGTATCATTCCCAAGAGTTCAGTAACTTTTTCTCCGTTTCCAGTAAATGGAGTTTCGGTCATTTTGCCTTTGAGACATGACTGGCAAGTATTATAAGATGTAAATTCGAACGGATTCAAATATTTATCCTTATGTAACTTAGCTAGTCGTGTCGCATTGATATGACCTAGTCTACAATACCATAAGAAGGATTCGTTCATTTCTGAACTCTTCCTTTTGTGTGTGTTCTGTACGTTGAGAACTGTGGTTTGATTTAGAACGTATATTCCATTACTTAACGAGCCTGATCCAATCAACTTTTGATTTAGGAAAATGTTCATAACATTATCCTGCAATACAAAATTATATCTTTCTTTACTTAATAAAGAAACTGATATAATATTGCATATCAGGTTTGGTATGTAATAACATTCGTTCAGAATCAATGTATTACCAGTTGGTAATACAAGGTGATATTCACCAACTGCTTTGGATGCAACATTTGCACCATTCCTTACTCTGGAGAATGATCACCTATTCCCAGTTTTCCACCTTTCCTTAGCCCATGTAATATATTACATATGTGGGATCCTGATCCG
This sequence comes from Agapanthus africanus, assembly GCA_030015575.1. Taxonomy (NCBI): domain Eukaryota; kingdom Viridiplantae; phylum Streptophyta; class Magnoliopsida; order Asparagales; family Amaryllidaceae; genus Agapanthus; species Agapanthus africanus. The sequence continues at coordinate 46,559,523 of JASDDO010000012.1, forward strand.
GTATCTAATACGCAGGACGTAGAGTATACTGAGAAACAGTTCTCGGTAACTAACACATCCGAAGAAAATGCATCAGCATGCTCATTCCTCGTTTGGGTGGCGTGGGAATCCAGATATTCCACTATTTCCTGCTCGGACTTATAACAATTATAAGGAAGAGCGGAACTAACGTTCTCCAGCTTAGTATAACAAGCGGGTTCGTTCAATACATCTATATTATTATCTTGATTAAGGCGTGATATGGTCGCTACCTGGAGAGAGAGAGAGGAGAAAGCACTCTGCGTATGCTCTTGCAAGATTAGATTGGTTATTATTTTATCTAATCATGATGGCTCCTACTATTTTTATCAAATCTTCCTTCAAACCCTAAAAGGTAAGACTAGCCGGGATTAATTACACCCTACAAGTTCGCCAATCTTTCAGCCAGGCCAGTGTTGGTACTTTGAGGGAGGTTCCCCGTGCTTTCGCATGGACCTAATTAAAATAAACCTCGTTTTCTTAGGGGCGTAACCCCATTAACACCTTTCTAGACACCTACTTAATCGGCTAATTGTAATGTGCAAAACTCTCCCCGGAGTAACTCTTAGTCGCAGTGGGTATCGGGATCCAACTATCTCATAGAAGGTATGCAATCTCATTGCAAATTTCAACACTTGAAATTCCCGATAATGTTTTGCCCCTAACGTCCTATGACCTTGACGAAGGCCAACAAACCATAGACTGCTAGTCAAGTTCAACCCGTACATTTTGTGATTGAATTAAACCCACCCGCACGACCCTTGATGAAGGCCAACAAAGTCGTACGACTACTCTAATCCAATCGCATCATATGCAGCAGATAAGCACTAATCAGCTACTGCACTGTCACGACCCGAAAGTACGGAACGTGACTGGCACTTAGATTACGAGACGTCTAAAGGCGTACCGTAACCTAAGTCAGCCAAAGCCCAGAAAATCTAAACCAAAATCAAAAGAGAGTGAAGGAAAACCTTAAATGAAAACGGTTTTTAAATCAATTAAGTTGCATAGAATCCAAAAAAAAACATCAAAAATTCCCGAAAATTTCGGCAGAGTCTCCCCTGTATTTTCTATCCCCCAAAATGGGTACAACAAGATATATATAACCTGTAATCATAAATGGCATCCCCAAGCGGGAGCTAGCTCTTCGCCCAAGGCGGATCACAACCACATGCAATATATAAGTAATATCAAGAAAAGAGCATAATAGAAACGCAAAATATCAGAAAACACAACGCCGGCTCAAGTGAGCTCGACCCAAAAGAAACCACAAATATACAAATCTCTCAGTCTCATCACTAGGTCGCATATACAATATAAAATGGTAGATGGAGAATACTAGATACAATGATAGAGCAAAAGAAATAAAATATGCTCGCAACCCACCTACGGGCGATGTCGCGAGTCAGAGCAAAAGAAGCTGATGATAAGATAGCCAGCCGCTACAAGGGTGACGGGTCCGACCTGCAAGACACTGTGGCACAACGGGGGTGAGTTGCCAGCTCGTGAGTAGAATATAACGTCTAGTAAGGCAATCGTAAGAATGCACACAATGCGGCACAACATGTATGTCCATATGTGATATAATATCTCTAGTATGCATGCACATGTATGCAATATCATTACTAAATCTTTAAGTGTTTTAAATGCTAAGGGTACTGCATTCTTAACTTTAGAAAATGAATATCTGTATAATAGCTAGGTACCATCAAGAAATCATCTGAAAACCCGTGTCAAGCATCGACATCAAATATGAAATCATATCTGTCTCAATATCTCACTGTATCAATGTCTCAAATATCGGGCTCCGTCAGTCCGGATCGGCCCTAATCATCAAATCTCACGACAACGGTCGGTATCCTCCGGATATCCGCCGCGCCAGACATCACCAGTAGGTAGTCTTCCCCTGCCAGGCTCATCGTCTACAACTCGATCTTCTTGCCCCGGGGTACCATACCGGGCCCACCATATACCCGAGACGGTTCATCCACTCCTCGAATCGGGTCTCGAAATCCAACAGAAAACATGAAAACTCATGGTGGACGACACATACATCATGAGAAAACCGCAACTTTGTTTTAAAAATGATAAATATAACCTTTTGTTAAATTCTTGCGGTTTTCCCAAAAATCCAGAAATCGCAGAAAAACTGAAATCCTCAAGAAAATCATAGTGGCCACATGTTAAATATGATAAATGTCTATGATATCAATGTATACGATGTGAATTTTGGCTAGAAAGCTATGTAAATATGATGATAATGCGAGGTATATACAAGCTATGCAATTTCATATATCATGTATGAATGCAAGTGACGATACTAAGTTAAACAGGTTCTATAGTGCACGTGGCATGGCAATTACCAAAGGCGTGTGTGTCACATGAATAGTGCGCGTGCAACAGATGCCAATGGTAATGGTGTTCGTGTCCTATGAAGTGATATCGCATAAGTATAGATGAATGTCCACGCAATCTAATATACGGTTAGCTATAAGGGTATGCAATGTACATAAATGGATAAGCTAGTTAACAATATAAATTTTGCATGAAGTAGGGTAATCCTAACTAGAGGGCGCATCGCGCCATCCAGACGATTCCCCCATAGATGAATACATCTACTCACCAGAAATCCCCGCTAATCCGATCCGACCACCGCCTTGCCTTTACGCGCCGTGTCCGATGTTTCCCCGACCGATCCTATATTTGCACAACACCAAGCATAAGATTACATATCCTAAAATGATGCAAGTCACAATATACAAATACCGACACTCTCGAATTAAACATAACGTGCACTCGGTGCGCGGGAAAACACACGAAAATCGCTAAATCTTAACTAGAATCGTCTTTTCGGGGAAATCGACAAAACTAAAACCCGGCTAGACAAAACCCCACATTCGCGCACTCTAATAGTCATATAAGAAGCTAATTATATCGCTAATATAACGCAATTAGATCGCATCCTAGTTTTTATAAAAATCTAGTAAGCAATTTGCTTACCGATTCGATACAAACATCGCAATTTTGTCGATTTAGCGAGCATAACACTACACAATTAACCACTCCAATCAATTAGATAACCAAACCCTAACTTAACTCTAACAACTATGCTTCAAACCCTAATTTGAAATCAAATCCCTCTCTTGATTTTCATGAACAAGTAATTACAACTAAATTAATGCTTCCAATTTCAATTTTAGCACAATAAAACTGCAAGTTAACAAACTAGTTTAGAATTTCACCTCACAAGTGGAACCTTAGCATGATCAAGCCACCAAAGAAGCCTCCTTTCTTCTAGTTTTGAACTAAATTTGGTTGAGGAGAGAGTGGATTAGGGTTTTGTTTTGAATTGGAGAAGAAAATGGTGAATTTTTATGGATTTTTCATGATTTTTCATGATTTTTGAAGCAAGAATTGAGGTGAAAAGAGGGGGAGCTGCTGCTATTTTCGGCCAGAGGTGAAGAGGAGGAGGGTGTGGGGGTTGTGTAGAGTTTTCTAGGTCAAAAAACCCTTTATGCTTCCATTTAATGCCTTTCACATCAAGTTTTTACAAAAAAAACCCATTTTACATCATTTTTTTCATAAATTTCAAACCCTAAAACTAAAATCTTATAAACTTATGATACAATTTATTAACACTCTATTTTAGTTTATAAAGATTCATAATTATGAGATTTACCTAATTAAATTTGTATTTATCACTAATTTAATGTATTTTAAAAAGCTTAAAATAATAAAAAAAATAATTAATTACGATTTTTTTTTATTTAACTAGAAAATTATAAGTGACATTTTAGTGACAAAATTATAGTAATATCTTATCTAAATTTTGTATAATTAGGTCTACAATGAAAAAAACCTATTTTGACTTTTTACGGAAAAAGCCGAAAAATTAACCGATTACCGAAAAACTGCCTAAACGATTTTCGAAGGGTTACATGCACACTACGCCTTAACGAAGGCCAACAAACGTAGCACGAATAATAAATAGTACTTATCTGAAATAACGGAGGGCTGCGACAGGTTTTTAAGAAAATATTTTGCGTAATGAACTTGATATCGTTGTAGAATCGAGTGATTTGAAAAGGAGTGTTTTTTAGGCCTTTACTAGTTTTGCTAAAGAGGTCACTCTCGGTGAAGGGATCTCGGCTCTTTCCTCATCGAATGAGGTGCTGGATATTCATCAAGGAATACCACTATGCAAAGAAAGAACTAGAGAAGCGATCAAAAGACAAAACCGAGTGGGTTGTAGTATCTGCTAGTTTCTTTAAAGAGGTCACTCCCGGTGAAGGGATCTCGGCTCTTTCCTCATCGAATGAGGTGCCGGATATTCATCAAGGAATACCACTATGCAAAGAAAAAACTAGAGCTACCAGTTTTTGAAACAGGATTTTACAACATCTTTAGGTTTCTTTCTTTTTCATTAATTTCATTAATGAAGTCCCATCATTTATGTTTCCTAAGCATCACAGATAAAGAAACGAAAATACTTATACAACGTACGCTTATACCATCCGCATTCGCCATGGGGTCCCGTCATGCACCGTTAGGTTAGATAACTAACGGCAGAGCGGGGGCAGGATTAGCGCGGAAGCAAAATATAAGCAATGTTTATTATACATCATATATAATATAAAGCATTCGTCTCAGACAGTCATATGATCTCATCACAGAATATTACAGCAGAAATCAACATATGAAATATTGGATATACTAGGAGGTCCGTGTTTTAAATTAAGCCGGTAAAAAACACGGATTTCACGGTCGCGATGAATAGCCAAACCCACATCCCAAATCCCTACGAGAGCGGCAAGCAACCCTACCAATTCTAGAGTTAGGAGACCCGGACTCGACTCCTCGAGATGGTCTCCCACTGGACTCTAGAACCCAGTTACTTGTGCTCCCCGCCTTGGGTCTATCCTAATGCGGAAAAGTAAATAATATACATCAATAGTGACATCATCCTCAACCTGGAAGTGCCCCAATAAAAGAATATTACATACAAGTTTTTGCATGAATGAAAATGAAAAACTCTCATCTCACGCAAAAACCGGCTATTCAAACACAACGATCCAATATAACATATCACAACAACCCATAACATCACATGTCATCAACGTAAGTAAATATGCGTATCCCAATTGCCGTTGACATATATCAACGAAACCGGCGATACACCACATATTACACTTACGGTCGTAGAAAAGAAAGTGAAAACTACAATAATTAGAATCCGCAACCATCTTAAACATCATAAACCCGAAATATCACATACTTTGGATTTCATGCCTAACCATATGAATTCCTCAGACATCATAAACCCGGAATATCTCATATTCCGAATTTCATGCTTAACCTTATAAACCCCGCATTATAAACCCCGCATTTTAGTCTCATATTGAAAACACCTTTTCAATAACCTAGTCGGGTAATTCAACAAGATTCCCGATTACTTGATCGAATACTCGTCGGAAACATTAGTAGATGGCCGTATCCCCGATGCTGTCGACGAAGTGCACTTATGCGGAACACCGTGGCCGCGAGCACCCAAGAGGATGTTTTTGGCAACGGGGTTATCCTACAGTCACTTGGTCGGGGCTTTGGGGCGTGGCTATCTAGTAATGTTACCCAGCGAGTATCCGCGTACACTACATAATTGCGACAGAGTTTTGATCCATATCAAAACCCCGTGGCAACCGATCAAATGAGACTAAATTGCTAGGTTTACAAAATTCAAACTAGTTTTCAAAAAACTAATTATTGTGGATTCCAAATATTGTATCACATATATAAACCCGAAACGATATTAAAATTACAAATACGAAACACTCCGAATTGCCATTATAGAAAGATAACATCACATGCAATCTTTAGCAAAATCAAACAATACCTGAAACACTAAACCCCAGAGACTGGAACACCAGAGAAAAACGTAGCCAAAACTCATCAAGAAAACCGGTGATGCCGGTTTTTTACTTCATTTCGCCGGCCAAAATCCGGTGGAGTGGGCTCGTTTTTCTCTGGTGTTCATATTACATCACATGTAACATTCTGTACTTGTTTAAATAATTTTCAGAGAACTTTTTAAAAACGACAGAAACTGGGGATTTTGTTTCGAGGTTTTGGAGTTGTTTCGGTTTCGTAATTCAACTAACATCGTCTAATTCTATAGCTTGGCTCTGATACTACTGAAGGGTTTTCTTACCACCCTCACCATGTTTTCTAAGGCATCTAGCATGCAATTTAAAATAAATCTAGAGTGCTAGGAAACCAAAACCAAGGATCTAACTAGAGGATTAGGGTTGAAACTAACATGTAAACTACTTTACACTAAGTGAAATGGGAATACAACCTTTGTAGACCGGTCCTTCACTTCTAAAGCTCCGTGTAGTAGTCCCTTTTGCTCCAAGTAGTGGTGTCCTGGACTCTCATTTGGCTCCATTAGGTGAAAGGAATGAGCTTACTCAAGGATCTTCGAGGCCGAACATGATCTACGTTGAAGAATCTCTAACTCAAGCTATCTCTTCACTAATTGATGAACTAGTGAAGAAACTACCTATACTAAATGGCTAGTTTGGTATAGATTGGTGAAATAGGAATTTTGCTCACTTCAGAATAATTTCTCTCTCTTTCTTTTCTTTTCTCAATCAAAACTAGAAAGCAAAAATGGAGGAGATGAAGAAAATGATCAAGTGATCAACTCTTAAATCATGGGTGAGAAAATATCATATATAACTCATATAGAGACTTAACCAAGGCTAAAGATAATGGTTAGGTTAATAAATATCTAAGATAAAACAAAATTAGTGGACTAAGTCAAGGTTTCACAAGCTTCTCCAAGCTTGACAAGCAATGACAAATTTCCACCTAATTTTTATTTTCCCTTAATAATTAAAACCCCACATTATCTTAAGTATGTATGAGTCTCATACACCCAAGTCCAATGTATCATCTAGTATGACACAAAATAAATATATTAACATATATCACATATATATTAAATGTACAAAGAGAAAACATTTTCTTAAGTGAGCTAATATTAGTTAATGCATATTAATATATCAAATATATAATTACACATTAAATTATTAAATCAACACTTGATTTAATAACCCGGCTGTATCGCGTACAACCGACTAATATCATTTATATGTATATCGTATATACATATAACATATTATTGAATCAACACTTGATTCGACAATCTGGTTATATCACATATAACCTGTATCGCGAGATTGAAATACGGTATCACATACACGTATTAATCTTGGTCTCGTACATATCACATATGTTCCCTACATCGTTTCGCATAAGCTAGGAAATCTCTGTGCAGCACTCTAATGACTCGTCAATATGCCAGCAGTAGGTGATGATCATATCAGTCACCCACAAGCCATCAGCGGTACTAGATGGACGTAACGGCTACCCGGGTATTGAGCAATCAGAAGATCAACAAGCAAGCTTGTCCATACTCCTGTGAATCCAACAGTAACACTACCGTACAGTCCGGTCGCTTCGTCTGATATGTTGCATATCTAGTCTAGGGGTGGCAAACGTCAGACCCCAGTAACTTGATAAGTCATGCCGATGTGAGGCTCATAACGGGTCGAGAAACTACTCATAACACTTACCAATAAATCTCCGTATCAGCCCTGGTCAGGGACTTCCTGTTATGGCCAATCGAGCACAACATAACATCAACCCCTAATACCGGGAGAGACGAATCCCCTCCTATCGCTTATTGCCTCCATGTGACTTGGGACTGTACCCAAAAACCACCGTTTTGCACGTTCTCTTGAACGTGGTAAGGTGGAAATCGAAGCACAGTCGGAATCACCCAAGTCTCTATGACGATCTCGGGTCTACAGACTAACCTGTACCAGTGTCACCAGAGAACTGCTATATGATGTTAGGTATAATATCATCTAGGAGTTCTCGGCGAGTCCTGTTCAGTGTACCCAGTCTCTACTGAGCACCCGTATACCATCTTTGATGTCAAACACCAATGGATATGGGATCATCCATCGCCCATCATATGGGTCAAGAAGCGTATACGCTAATTTACACTAGATATCAATGCCCCGTCTCGATACACCCTGACCACTAGTATGATCTGCACCATAATCCAGGTAGTCAAGTATACATCCTAAGGGCTTTATCAACATGTGAGAGCAAGACAATATCACAATACTAGTCTACATGTTAAGATAAAGAGTAACCAGATAGCATACTATCATGTCGAGAAAGAAAGTCCTCCCTATATATGTCCAAGCATCCATTGTAATATACAATCATGTACAACAATGGCCTCTAGGGCATACATACAACTAACAATTTTTAGATACTGAAGTATCCACTTTACAACTTCCCAATGGAGCTTTTCTGGATTTGACATGAATCAAAAAACCAGACTTGCCGCATAGGATGTATCTGGATGTTGTTCATATTAGAATTTTGCACTTTTATACCACCCATTCTTGATCGTATTGCATATAGGTAGGTGCTTTTGGTCCGTATTTGCTACATAATTACGGGTAACAGTTTCTCAGTCCAAAACAATACAAATCATGCACATTTATGATAAATTCAGAACAACTGCCGACAAACGAAGAAAAATACGGGTTCCGCTCATCCACATCCGTCAGGTGCCGCTTAGTAGTACAGGAGACAAGATCAAGCATTGGTCATTCATGTCTTAGACAAGCAAAAAGCACGAGGGTAGTCGCACAAGGATCAAGAAGACAATGCGGAGCTCGAGAAAGATCAAGGAAATAAGTCCATTCATTTTCATTTTGGGACTGTTGAAAATCTGGAAGTACTTTAGAATGATTCCGCAAATATAAGTGTACTAAACAGAAGAATAAAGCAACGCAAGAAAGTACAAGAAAAATGATGATCTAATTCCCTAAAGAGACCGTGGAATATTTGGCATTTAAGTGGCGGATCCGCGACCTTACTGTGGTATCCCGCAACGAATTTTTATGGGTGTTTTGGTCATTGTACATGTGTTCAGAAAAAGTCCCTAGGGTTTCACTTCACTGCCTATAAATACTCCAGATCTAAGACAAATAAAGGATATATAATTTTCCCAGTTTTAGTTATAATTTAGTGTAAACTTCTTCTTTTTCATCTTTTCTCCAATAAAAATTGTATGACAGCTTTTTGAGTGGATGATAAATAAAATTGAGAGTTTTTATATGCATGTCTTGCTTCAATTGTTAACTTGTTTTACTTACTTGCTTTTATTTTTCTTAGTAGTATAAATTATTATTTATTGGTTTTGATTTCTTCTTTTTCTATTTTGTTTATCATTGCAACCATGATACTCAAATGTGATTCTTGCTTAGGTGAGATCCTAAGTAGTTAGTTACCGTCTCCTACCTCATTTCTTTCTATCTTCTCTATTTATTTATTTTTTTTTTTTTATAATGAGTGATTAGTTTTCTCACTTGTTAGGGCAAGATAAAGAATGTTCAAGAGAAGGAAATCTCCCTCACTCTTTCTTTTACCAAACAACTTGAATTGAACTCCCGTCAAGGCATCTACAATTCGCTCCCTACGGTATCCTATCCTTTAAGATGGTGGTGACACCCTAATGAGACCGGTTTTGGTTGGATTGACCAGAGCTTATGGTTAAGAGCCAAGAATGGACAGATAAAGACCAAAGAGAAAGAACTAAGCGTTGGAAAGCCTAACTTACACTCGCAAGTATCCTTCCTAGTCGTGCTAATCCCAGTTTTTTCCGATTACCGTAATATCAATATCAAGAGAGGAAAATGAAATAAGTGAGCGAACTCCTAACTCAAACTAACCTAATCCTAACCCTAACAAGTTTCCATTAACATACATATCAAAATACATAGTTAGCATCGAACAAACTTGGGCAAACTGATTTAACTATTTAAAATATAAAGAAAAAGACTCTTATCTCTCCGTGGATCGAGCCGTACTTAACCGGTTAGCTACCAAGTAAACCCGTCTTGATTGCGGAATAGGACTTTAAAAACTAGGGTGAAAAACCCTTCCAATCAAATGGCACCATTGCCAGGGAGACGACAGTTTATTTTTTTTTGTAGTTTCGGGTTAATTTGTGAATAAAAAAACACAAAACAATAAACATCATATTGTTATTCTTTAATTCTTTTTATGCGAGTGTGCAGGATAGAGAGAAGAGCAAGTTCAGTGTCAAAGTCGTGGGAAGATAGACCCATATCTCGCGACTACATCGCGGCGGATCAAGACGAAACCGTGGCTAACCGTACCAAATTCAGTGACAAAATCAAGAACTGGAGGCTAAAAATCAGAAGAGGGGATCAATTTTAGCACACAGAAGAAATTTCGAGGTCTAAGTCTCCAACTCCACTGTGAAACCGCGGCGTAGAAGGGTGTTTAACCGCGGATCCGCGGTCAGAAGATTGCTGCAGGGCCTAAAATTTTTTGTGAGTACTTTTTTCTTCCAGAAACCCCCTCTTAACTTCACTGAATTGCATTTTATGCAGTATTCTTTGCACAAACTCTCTCCCCCTTTCCAATAAACTGTTTTTGTATAGGATTTTTTTGTGCCGCCGCCAAATAAAATTTTTGCAGGTGTTTTAGATTTTGTTTGTTATTGTTTTACATAAATAATACAGACTTTAAGGGGCTATAACACTAATTCAAATTGAGGATTTCGTCACCCTTCCTAAGAACTCAAAAATTACAAAAATATACGCATTACCATTGAGTTTAATTAAAAAATATCTAGATTCAGCCAATTAAGGACTTGTCGTGCTCAATAGGACAGAGGAAGGTTGTGGGCATTCGGTCGTTTATCAAAACTTGACTTTGTGGTGCCTAAGCTAGACAAGTGAGGAGATAATTTTAAAAAGCTCATCTCACGGTGATTCATGAGCGGAATCCTCTTTACCTCACTTATGCTTACCTGGCCACAATTGGCGGTGAAGAGACGATTCAAGGGTTATTTCACAACTTGTAGCTTTGGAACGGTTAGGAGCAGTCCAGTTGGACTTTGAGGACCATATCTCTAGGTGTGATAGTGCATATTATGACTGCAATTGTTTGAAGTTGTGTCCTTAATTCCGTATATTTTTTCAAAACTCTATAAAAAATATTTTTAAATACCCAAAAAACTTGTCATTTGTCACTAAATTTCCATTCCACATATCTTTCACCTACATTTCTCATCATCGTTTTCTTACCCTCACTTTTACCAACACGCTTTGACAACACTAAATGTGTTTAGTGTATGTCCGCTTGGACTCGGGACACTGGTGCCCAATTAGTCCGCGTTACGCTAGTTCCTACCGACTACGCGACCGACTCCAAAGTTGATTCATCTTCCCCTACGAATACCTTACCTTTACCGGTCAACACCGAGATTTACCGAGATTCTGTTCACACATCTTCATCTTCTTTATCCCGTACCTCTTCTTGTGAAATGTCGGGACCTCCACCTTTTCTCGATCAAACCAATCCCACATTTCCCAGCATGATTCCATCGCCTCTTGTTACGAATAATCCACCTCCTCCGGAAATGATTCCATCTCCTCTTGGTGCAAATAATATACCAACTCCCGTAGGAGCACCGCTATGCATCGTATTACAAGACCGATACAATCCTATCCGTATAGCTCTTCCCACCTGCCTTTCTGTACCACCAGCCAATAGAGATAATTTTGAGATTAAGCCCTATTTTCTAAACATTCTGCCAAAATTTCACGGGCTTGATTCTGATGACCAGTACATTTTCATCAACAAATTTCAGCAAGTTTTCCAGATGATGAAAACGACTCAGCTTTCTGATGATGCGATCTGCTTAAGGATGATCCCTTTCACCCTTTGCGATTTAGCGGAAAAATGGATTTATTCCACTGCATCTCATTCCATATCCAGTTGGGATGAGTTTATAAAACCTTTTTAAAATAAGTTTTACCCAAATTATAAGACTGCGCGCATCAGAACTCAAATCAATCAATTCACTCAGTTTCTTAATAAACCATTTTGGAAGTGTTTTGAACGGTACAAGGATCTTCTTGTGCAGTTTCCTCATCATGGTTTTGAAAAATTGCAACTTTGCCGCACTTTATATGAGAGACCGCTTCCAAAAACTAGACAGTTATTGGAAACCATTTGTTAAGGCCACTTCCTATCTAAATCCGACGAGGAAGCTTGGCCATTCTGGGAAGATCTCACTGAGTAAACTCTGTAATGGGAGAGAACCCGATCGACCTCTTCATCTTCTATATCTTCTTCCGGTCAACCAAGGGTAGGAGTTCACCATCTGGACGTCTCAATTGCGATGAAATCCGAACTGGCCTCAATCACGCGAAAACTCAAAGCGATTGAGATCAAATTTTCATCCCCTGCCCCTAGCCCTGTTCCTTCCCTCAGCACCATTTGTGCTTGTTGTTCGGATTTATCACACTTGACGGAAGAGCGTCCTTATAATCCACCATTTCAAGAATAGGATCAGATTAATGCTGCATTTTAGTAAATACCAAGGAACGATCCATAATCTTCCACATATAATCCCGGTTGGAGGAACCAGAATCAAAACCAGAAGGCCAAAATAACTTTCAGAAGGTCCCTCCACAACAACAACCACAACAGCAACAATTTCAGCAACCTTTCCAACTGCAACCTTTTCAAAACCCGACGAACCATGCTACTCCGTACAACAATTCATTCCTTCCGAACAATAACTTTGCTACGTCTGGAACTGATAAGGTTTCTTCTCTCGAATGAAGTATGGAAGCTTTTGTTAAGCTATCTATACAATCCACCGTAAACATCCAATTTTCATCCAAATGCTTGTGCAACACACCGCTTCTCATGGACAGAGCATAAAATCCATCGAGACCCATATTGCACAACTAAATGCTATGATGAGCGAGAGGGAGAAAGGAAAGCTCTCATCTCAACCCTTACCAAACCCTGGCCACCAACAAAATGCGCATGTTGTTTTTGAACAACAGAACCATAATGTGAGTGCTATTACTACGTTGAGATAAGGAAGACTGCTGAACAACCACGTTGATGCCCCAATTGCTGATGATGACACCCCGGCTGCTTCTTCTTCCATCCCACTTTCTTCTTCTTCTGAACCCATTTTCCATAATTCATCGGGTTCCTCTCACAAATCTCCTGCTTTGAACGGACCCATATCTCACTCAACCCAAACTTCAGTTTTGGGTTCCGTTCCGTCTCCATAACCTTCCATATGGGTATTGGACTCAACCAATTGAATCGACTCAGCCAATTGAATCAAAGCTCCTTTTCCAAATCTGTTAAGACCTAATAAGCTCGGTCTACAGATGGAGAAGGTTGCAGAGCTGTTCAAATAAGTTAACATCAACATCTCTCTTTTAGATGTGATCCAACAAGTTCTTTCATACACGAAAATCCTTAAGGACTTGTGCACTAAATGAGGGCATTCTTGTAATTTCATAAGAGATATTTATAGAAGGGGACACCTTATTATTTGGTTTATCTATTTTGAGAAATAGATTAATGAGGTGGAAATTGGAGACATCCATGGTATGGGGTGAAGCATGGTTCTTTGTATTTGTTTATTAGTTTGGACTCACTATTCAAGCATGATTGATATTTTCTATTGGAAAATATTGTATGCTTGATTGAGTGAAGTGTGCGAGCCATTCTTCACTTGCCATAACCTTTGCTCATTTGTTCATTCTCTTTCTCTCTCTATACTTTCATCTCCTTCTTCCTCAAGACCCTTACCCTCACATGAGTTTGTTCTCCGCCGAAAGACGCGATCGGGACATTGGGACGTCAGGCCTAAAATTCGAGGGTAGATGCTAATTGGTGCTATCCGTCCACCTCTCCGAAAATACCAAGTTTATTTATGGCACCATGTATCGAAGGTTTAAACGGATGCGGCCGATGTAGCAAACTTCATCAGATTCTCCCTCGTTGAGGGGTTTTTGATTGTGGGGATGCTCTTCTCTATAGGCGCAAGCCCCTGCAGTTAATTACGCCACCCCATCGCGGTAACCACTTTCTCCTTCTCCAGATGATCACTTCATGTCGTGTGTGTTTGTTTTGTTTTTGGTTGCCCGTGGGTTGTATACGGAGACTAATTTATGTTGTCGCCCGTAGGGCGTGGATTAGTCCAAATCCGTATCTTCTTAGATTTGGGTTTGGGGTTGTGTTTAAGGATACGTTAGTCTCATTTGAGACTGAGATCAACTTAAACGTATGTTAAGGATATGTTAATCTAATTTCAGACTAAGATCAACTTAACGGGATCATTTAGATCAACAAAAGAGCATTTGAACTCTATTGTTTAGTTTAGGGATATTGCGGTCGATTATCGGTTTAAGGACATGGTGGTTCAAGGTTAAGGACATCATAGTCCATGGGCTTAAGGACCCTACAGTCCGAGGTTAAGGACATCATAGTCCATGGGTTTAAGGACCCCACAGTCCAGTTTAAAGACGTCATAGTCTATGGAATGTATGGTTGTTGGGACCCGTCACCTCTCTGAAGACGTTGAAGGATTACAACGACAAATATCAGAGGAGTAAAGAGATGTACCCTTGAAACAATTTTGGTTGGGAGATCTGTAGTCCAAGTGGGACTAAGATCTGAAATCTATGAGCATATGGGCTCAGTTAATCTGAATGAAGGTTTTGTGGCCACTTTGGGCTCGGCCCATTCAGTTAAAATGTTAAACATTTGACAATACTGAGCATTGTTTTGAATTCTGACAATATTTTTGTCTTTTATTGAATGCTGAGCATTCTGGGGCTTCATTTATAGAACAATTTATGTTCTTTTAGCGCACACGTGAGGAGCACGTGGCGCGCTTGGCGCTTTGCGCCAATCAAAGAGCGCAGAGCGCCAGATTATGAGCGCATTGCGCTTCTGCTTAGTGGTGCACACGTAAGGAGCACGTGGTGCGCTTGGCGCCAGTCCAAAGAGCGCAAAGCGCTTCTGTTCAAGTAGCGCACACGTGGGAAGCACGTGGCGCGCTTGGCGCTGAGCGCCAGTCCAAGAGCGCAGAGCGCTAGTTTATGAGCGCAAAACGCTATCTGATCAGCTTTATGATCTGAGAACTAAATTCTCGTTTAGAAGAGACTTTGTCTCAAGGTTCTAAGAACAAAGTTCTTATTTTGTAGGAGACGTTTCAATCTCTTATTTTGATGAAAGGCTTTGCCTTTATGGATCTGTGATCCTAAGAGAATTGACTTATTCTCCCCCCTTTTTATTTTATAGATCTATGATCTGTGAGAAGAATTATATTCTTCTTCTTATTTTATGATGAGATCCTTTAATCTCTGTTGTGAAAGACCTTGGTCTTATAGATCTATGATCTTAAAGAAAGAAGTGAATTCTTCTTTTTAATATGAGATGATTTCATCTCTCTGTTTATTTTTACCTTGAAGAAAAGTTGTTCTTCTACCGGGAGCTTGGCACTTCTTTATGAGATTTCTCAAAGTTTATGGGGGGGGGGGTTCCTCTATATGAGACTTGAAGTCTAGGGCCTTTTATATAGTGAGGGCTGATCAGTTCAATCAGTTGAAGAGATCTTCTCTTTAATTGATTTGGGGATGTTTCCTCCGTTGGATCCCAAGGGCTTCTGATTTACAGAAGGCAATCTTCTTGTTTTTAATAAGATTGGGAAATCTTTCCATACAGAATTTATCTGTATTTTGGTGATTTTTAATCACCCTTGGATCATTGATCCAACGGTGTTCTGATTTACAGAGCACAATCTTCTTGTTTGGAAAGATTTTGAGGAATCTTTCCTTAACAGAATTTTATTCTAGTTAATTGATGATTTATCATCTTTATTAGACCTTTAATCTAATGGTGGGGAGCTTTTAGTTCCAGCGCTAGAGCACTCGTGCTTTGCACGTGATGCGCTACTTCAGAACGCTGGTGCTTTTGGTGCACTTAGCGCTAGCGCACTCGTGCTTTGCACGTGATGCGCTGCCTCAAAGCGCTGGCGCTCTTGGCGCACTCGTGCTTTGCATGTGGTGCGCTACCTCAAAGCGCTGGCGCTTTTATGCCGCTTTATTTCAAATTTTGAAAATTTGAACAGAGCCTTGCTCTGATTGGGGAAACAAATGCCCCCCACCGCTGCACTCACGTGGCTCACACGTGAGTGCAGCGGTGGTGGCATCTCCACCATTAGATCGACTTAGAAGTTGAAATGGCACTCAGTGCCTATAAATAGGACCTTCGGTCTTTATGATGATTTCTGTTCATCTTCATTTTTGTTTTCTAAGAATTTTATTCTCTTTTAGAGTATAGCTCTTCATTTTAAGAACCCTCAAGAGTCAAAACCCTGCCAAATTTTTGGTAAGATTTGAACTTTATCAATAGTGCTTTGCTCTTCCTCAGATCATAGATCTCAAAATGTTTTTAGGGTTTTACCCATTAACAGAACTTTGCTCTTCATAGATCTTAGATCTAAAGAAAACCCTTTTAGGGTTTCATTAACAAAGCTTTGCTCTCATAGATCTAAAAAGATCTTTCTTGGGGTTTCTTAACCCCATTAACAGAGCTTTGCTCTCTTGAATAATGGAGATTTGTTAATCTCTTATGAATAACTCTTAAGAGTTTGTTCATGGATCTTGAAGATCTCAGAATTTTAATTCATTAAAAAAAAATTTAATTCAAAAAAAAATTTATTTCAATTTTTCTGATGGGTTATTCCATCAACAGAGCAAGGCCCTTGAGGAATTTTTATTCCTTCATCATTAGAGTTTGACAGATGTCATTCTGTCACAGAGCACTGCTCTCAAGGGGAGATTTACTCCTCTGCCTGAGGGGTTCTCATTGAATGAGAATCAATTGAGGATTTCCTCATTTAATGACAGTCTCATCAAATGATGAGACTGTTTTATTAATTATGAGTTATCATCTAGATTTTGTGGGTCCCCTTTGGCCCCTTTTTACTGCATTGCAGTGTGGTACGGATTCAAAGTACCGAGTACCGAACTTAAACTGTAGCATTGTCGGCTGAAAATTTGTTCTTTTCTGCGCAGGTACTATGTCTTTCGACACTTCTTTCCCGTTCGTCCGTTCGGAAGGCGGATTCCCCGAAGCGCCAGTGGATAGGGAAGTCTTCGCATTGATAAAGGATCATGACCCAGAGCACAAGAATCTTCATCTATGGGGTAGATGGTATGATCAAATTATCAGAGGCCGCCGGAGAGGCCGCCGGAGCTTTTCTTGTGAGACACCTTCAGAGCCTATCTCGACGATCCCTTATGCAGATGCACCCCCGATAAACTATACCGTGGAGGAGGTGAATTAGACTTCAGAAGGTCTCCTTCGGACTTCTATGGCCGCAATACCCGTGCAACCGCCAGTAGCTTTGGACACTCTGGGGCGGCGCATATGTCAGGGCGAATCGCGCCCTTGGGGACAGCCATACAACATAGGACTAACTCCCCGTCACTCGGCCGGATACCTGCAGTGGGCCCGACATATCTTATCGGTGAAGAAGTCACAGTTGCTGAAGCTCGGATTATACCCTGCGATCTACGCTTCCTTGTTCCAGTATTCCGCACCTCCTACATGGTGGATCAAGGTGTTTCTAGAGCAATGGAACATTCTGACTTACACCTTCCTCCTATTGGATCGAGAAGTCTCCATTTCCTTAGAGGAATTTGCCGAGGTCTCCGGCTTACCCGTTAGGGGAGAACATTACGAGGAGCTGCTTCCTCCGGATGAGTATATTTTTGCTACCAAATCAGTGGTAATGGGTCTTACCCTAAAGAACGCCATTCAACACCAATTCCCAAGTTTGATAAAGGTGTTGAATATCTATGAGAGCCTCTTTCTCGAATACGGAGGCCGCGGGGTTAATTTTACGGATTTTATCGCTCATTTTCTCCGTACGGAAGTACTATCGAAGGAAGCCGCGAAGTTCGCCAAACTCGACGATCCTTTTGGCTTAGGTTTGGGCAACTTGCCGACGGCAGAGGCGGATCAGAAGAATTTCTTTCTCCCTGGCACCCCTGTCGTCCCTTTTGCAGAGCAGGCAGCTCCTGGGATCGACGAAGAAATGTTCTTTTTGGGGTTTCTCGGGTTATGGCTGAGCTGGTTTGCGCTTCCGATGCACCCTCGCCATACGAGGCCGTCTGTCTTCTACCCAGCGCATCGAATGGTTGCTGGGACATAAGTGGTCGTCAGGATCGCTGGGTTAGCCCACTTGTATCACGGCCTCCACTTGGCAGTGGATACTACTGAGCCAGGGGTGCAGCCTGCCAACTTCTTAATGCATTACTTCACCTCGTGGCTCGAGTTGCACGTGCTTGGCATCTTCGGTATCCACAAAAGACCTTCCTTTTATGACAGATGTAAGTTCCCTCGGATAATGCGGTTAGTCGACGCATCCATCGTAAATCCAACACCGCGGGAAGCTAGGGGTTTGCTCCTTCGTCCATGCACGGTTGGAGATGGTATATCCTTCACCGATAAAATTTTGACCGTCGGCCAGGAATCTACAAAAACGGTGCTGCCATTGCAGGACATTTTTAAAGACAGGGCCTCTGTACTGAAAGCTTGGGAGATTCTTCATCTGTACTCCATCAAGTCGGACTTTCTCGTATTTAGGCAGAATGATGCGGCGTTGTTCATGAGATACAACCCGCATCATTTTGCCCAGCAGCTAAGCTATAATCAGGGCATCCCGCTTGAGGCTTTCCTGGCAGAACCCGCTGCTACCGAAGAGGGTATCCGGAGCGCGCTGCATCATTTTATGCGCCTAAACACAGGGTCCAGCTTCTTCATCAGTGAAACGAGCTGTGTTCCGAAGGCCCTGAATGTGTATGTGGCGTGGTATCAACATTCGATGGGCGCCGTCATTAGAGAGGAAAAAAGATTGCTGCTTGATCGCAAGGGTGCAGCGCCGGCTGGTAATCCAAATGTTCCTCTGAAGCGACGGACCATTGTCCGTCCTCCCCTAAGGGAAGCTGCTGCGGCTGTGGCCCCACGTGATATGACTGAGCTACCGATGCCCCGTGCGCCCATTGAAGCGGTGACTGTGGCGTCTTCCGAGTCTGGCGTGGGCTCAGATATCGGGACTCGTAGTCCCAAGGTGCCTACCAAGCGTAAGCTTGTGCTAGCGGCGACCGGTACTCGCTCGCAGAAGAAGAAGAAGAAGTCGATTCTTTCTCCAGACGCTGTACTCGGCTAGGAGCCTCATGCTCCTTATAGCGAGGGCCTAAGCGAATATGGGACCAACGGGGGCTTATTTATGGCGCCAGATAATACTGATTTGGAGGCTGCCATTGCAGCTTCCGAGCGATTAGCTAGCCACAAAGCAGGACTGCTCATCCTCGCTGAGTCAGGTAGTCTTCAGCCGTATCTTTTTGTCATTGCATTACATTTTTATTATCGTGTTTTGACTGACACTTTTCTTCAACAGGCATTTCTACTGAAGAGGCTCTCGCGGCTTCCCTGAAGACTTTTGAGGAGGAAGAGAGGCTTCGTGCTTCGCTGGGCGTTGGTATATTTCGGTTCATTGTGCCTTCATTCCCCTTTCTTATGGGTAATCTGACCCTTTTTTTTGCAGGGACTACTTCGACCCAAGTTATCCCAAGCGCCGTGCCGACTTTGCAGGGTGGTGCGGGGGCGCTTCCAAGGTTGGCTACCGAAGTCCCAGCTTCCCCAGTATTGCCAAAAGAGGCATTACTTAAGCAACCGATGACGGACGCCGTAACAGCTCGAGAGGTAGCTCCTGGCGCGAACGATGACGTCTCCTTGACGGAGGTCCTAAGAAGGTCAGGCCTCACGGCCCGGGCGGAAAGGAAGCGCATGAGGCGTGCAGCGAGAGAACGTAACGCCGCTTTAGCCGCGGGTGCTGGCTCGAGCGCTGCTTCCCCTGTCCCTGTTTCTTCAGAGGGTGCTCCGGGCATCCTGTCTACCGCCCATAGACGGCGGCACGTGCGGCTCGGGAAGCAATTGAAATGTCGACCCAAGGTAACGCAACACTGGGTCTTCTTGTCAGAATTTAATCTTCAGATTCTCATACATCTTACCCTGCAGGGCCAAGTCCTGGTGAGAAGGTGGCAAGTGAGATGACGGCAACTACTGAGCCCAAAGCGGCTACTCTTTCCCAGGAGTCCGGGACTGCTCCAATTGCCGCTCTTTCCGCCTGCGGTTCCCTGCCATCTCCTGGCGTCGTGAGCGTCACGACAACTCTCGTGGAATCGGGGGATGTTCACACCATAATATTGTATTATTATATTCCCCATTCTTATTCTTTTTATAAATAAACAGGTGCTTTTGACGCATGTCTGCTACATATTACAGGTTACAGGTTCTTGGAATAAAAACAGTGAAAAAGATAAAAGACGATGCAAAAGTGAGACTTTGACCAACAAACAGAAGGATCTTGATCAAGCCTATATAGAGATCAATCAAATGGCGCCGTTGTCGGGGACGGCGTGTTATTTCCTTTTTGCAATTTCGGGTTAATATAAAATTAAAAAATCGGAAAAATCACAAAAAATATAAAAATATATCATCTGTTATTTTTGGAAAGGGTATTTTTGTGAGAATTTTGCAGGATCTACGCACAATTTCGGATCTGAAAATCTACAGAAAGCGAAACAGAAAACAACAGATCAGAACAGAGAGAGATTTCAAAAACAGAACAGTAGACTTTTTCTGGAGATTTGAACCCCCCAACGTGCCGCGCTTCCGCGGCCGCAACCTGACTTAGACCGCGGAAACGCGGCCACCTTGCCGACTTAGCGCGCTACAAAAATTTTGGGACTCCGAGCCTGTTAGTGTATATGCCCTAGAGGCCATTACTGTATTATACTAGTTTGTATATTACTTGATGGAAGCTTGGAATATTCACAGTTGTATATACAATCTTGCTCGAAATGGTAGTATGCTACTTGGTTTGTCTCTGCTTTAATATGTGCATGTGTTTCTTTTAGAATATCGCTGATATACATATTAGTAGAGCCCTTAGGATCTTTGCTTGATTACCAGCGTTGTGATGGCGCTCACACTCGTGGGGGCTGGGTAATCCATAAGCACATCCTTATACACGTACCTAGTCGATGGACTATCGAGACAGGGCATCGATACTCCGGAGTAGACTAGCGTATGCGCTTCTCATCCCAGCGTGGGAGACGGTCTGTCCCACAGCCGTCAGTTCGTCGTACTTGAGATAGTATGCGGGTGCTCGTTAGGTTACGAGTACACTGGACAGGACTCGTCGGGAACTGTTGGTTGGTATTATACCTATCGTCAGTTATCAGTTCCCAGGTGACATGAGTACAGCTTAGTCCGCTGACTTGACACTGTCACTTCGCCTCGAGTGTGTTCCCACTGCACTTTGATTACTACCCTACCACGGCTCAAAGGAGTCGTGCAAACAGGTAGTTTTTGGGTGCAGTCCCGAAGCACTTGGAGGCAGTGACGGTTAGACAGGATTCGTCTCTCCCGGTATTGGGGGTTGACATCGCGCTGTGTCCAGGAGAGCCATTACACGAGTAGTCCCTGACCAGGGCAAGCGAGATATACTGGTAGGTTTCCAGTGTTATCTCAGGGTGTTCTGGGCTACACTCCGACACGACTTGTACCGCTATTAGGGGACTGACGTTCACCGCCCCCCTAGGCCCGCCATGCGATGTATCAGACGAACAGACCAGACTGTACGGAGACTGTCACATACAGGCTCAGTAGGAGTTCAGATGGGGTTACCTCGTCAGTCTTCTTATCGGCATCTACCTGGGGACCATTACGTACAGCTAGTGCCGCTTGCGGTCTGTGGTTAAACCCACTGCCAGCGTAGTGTCGAGTCTTTAAAGTCCCACACAGAGAGCTATTCGCCTTTAGGCAAAATGAGTAGAGGTCGCATGGTTTTGCGACAGGGTTCGTTCACATCCGCGCACTTGTGCACGTTTGCTGTCCGGGTAGCTTATACTAGCGGGCTTTGGTTTAAGCCGGATCCTAGTATATGATTAGGGATTGGTTTTATCTCATTGTATTCGTGTTCCTCGAATCACGAATACGGGTGCGTATGCACAGTTGCTTGAGACAGAGGGAGGGGACTTTGATTAGGGTTAATGACCATTGTCATTTTATTAACCCTAATGCTTATGTGTGTATTATGGTTAATTGATATTAGTTTAATATAATTGTGCATGGTTATGGTTGTTGACCATTTGACATTCTTGACTTGTTGACCTAGGTTGACACTTTGACCATCATCATTTTATTTGGAAGATGCTCTTTGATCCTTGCAATTTGCATTAAAAATGAAATGATAATGGTCATGTCTTGATTAAGCCATGACAATTATCTCACTAATTATCTATTTACAATAATTCACACATATATGTGAGAATGGCTTATTATTCTCTCATTCTATCATTCACTTTCTCTCTCTTGTTCTTCCTCTCCCTCAAGCTCTCCCCTCTCATGTGTTGAGAAACACTTGAGCTTGAGAAAAACCTCTTCTTGATAATCTTTACTCTCATCTAGGGTTCTAGGACTAGCACTTCTAGCACCCTAGTTATTTCTACCTTGAAGTTGAAGCCAAAGGTTGAGGCTTTCGGGTGGATCCTTCTTCGACTCAAGAAGACGACAAAGGTGATCCCTTTCTACTACTCCAAGGAGCAAGGAGAGAAGGACATAAAGCCCTAGGTATAACCATTCTACTCTTTAACTAGTTTCTAGTTAGCTTTAGTAAGTTTTTGTTTAGCAAAGATCCGACTTTGTCTAGTCCATGTTGCCTAGAGTAGTAAAAATCCGATTTTTATTCCGTTTTCCGCCTCCCCGCAAGCACCGGGGTGGGCAACGTAGACTTACAGAGCCGACTTTCCCGTCGCGGAACCACGGTGGGACCCTCCCTTTGGCCGCGGAATGGCTGCAGTCTGGTGGAGACATCTGTCCAAATTTGCACTGTAAGCTTCGCTTTTCTTTTCTCTGGAAATCTAGATATATCTTTTCTGAAAAATTCCTGCAGGATTCCATGCGCTTTAAAAATCTTTCTCTTTCCAAATAACAAGTCTTGTGCAGGATTTTTGCGCCTCGCTTAAAATAGAAATTGATTGCAAGTAATATTTTTTGTTTTGCATATCTTTTATCGAAAATCTTTTTGCAAAATTTCTAAATAAAGAGCAAGCGGAAAAAGGAATTTTTTTTTTAACAACTTGCTAATTTTTGCCGCAAATAAATCCTTGCACCACCTACATTCTTTCTTATCCCCTTTCTTCTGATATGGGTACCCCAAATCATAAATCACTTGCCAAACTTTGGTATCCCGAACCTAACTTTGCGTCGTACGTCAATTGTTTCGGTCGATTTAAGGAAGATCCCTCCGTGCCTAAAATTTCTTTGAAAGATCAAATAGAAGCGTCTAGGAGAAACAGTTCGACTTTGCAACCCACTTTGTGTCAACCAAGTCAACCTTTACCACCTTCATATGTTGATACCACTTTTCCAAGTCCTGCTGTAACTCCTAAACCGATATCCATTGCTGAGCATATTGCTCAATCTCGTAGCCGATCTTTCACCCCTCTCCACTCATCTAGTTCTAAGGATCCACAAGACTATTCACCTTTTTATCCACATATTGACCCTATCCCTGTCCAACCACCCACTTCCTACCAGTCCTACCCGACTTTCCCACCGTCACTAGACACTGTTTCTACACAGCCTTTTGGGAGTTTCACATATGCAAACAATTTCGAATTTTTTACCGAAACCCCCTTACCACCCAAGTCTAGTTTGGAAGAGTCGTTGGAGGCTTATATCTTAGCAACAAACAAAATGACTAGGAATGTGGAAGCGTCCATGGCCGCCCTTATGCAACCTGCTGAACTGGTAGCTAGTTCCCCGCTAGCTCCAAATTTTTCAATGTATAAGGAGGCAGTTGGACAGAGTGAGAATGTGAGAGGATTTCAAAATCAAACCTACCCATACCCAATTGAATCCAACAACTCCAATTTTCAAACATGTGTCCAAAATGATGAGTTGTGCGACTTTGTAGTGCTTGATTTGCCAGATTATAAGGAACCCCTTTCGAGTGAAACCACACCTAATCTGTTTGACCTTTACACCTCAACTCTAGAACCTAAGTTGATAAATATCCATACTTTTGATGAGGTGTCTAAAGAAATTGATTTTCACTTGATTGAGGATATAGACGCCGGGAATATTTCGGATGATGAATCTGTCAATTTGCTTGAAATTTTATGTCTAATTCATCATCCCGAGTTATTAAATGCTTCTTCCGAACTTCATATGCGTCTTGATTTTGATGATAATGGCATGGATGAGTTAAATTTTGAGGAGAATTATGAGGATAGTATTGAGGATAATATTGAGGTTGAACCATTTTTCTTTGATGTGTCGGATTTTCCAATTCATCCTCTTGAACGTTTAACTAAATCACCCTCCCTCCTTTCCATCGTTCCGACCACGCCTAATATCATGCTTGAAGATTGTGAGCTTGAAAAATTTTCCTTTGAATCTGACACAGTTCTCCCAGCCGATAACACTTACGAGTGTTTCATTTTTTCGGACGATGTTGATGACTCACCACCCGAGTTTGAGTCCTTTACATTTTCAGATGAGTTAGTTGAACCTTCAGACTCGGTTGCTTACAGTCGTTTCGAACCATTGATGGAATCTTTCAAGTTCGAGACAGTTTACTACGGTGAGAATGAGACTATCCCTAATTCACTCCCTTACGTCCTTCCTATCGTTCCGACCGTACAAGAGACCGTTACGCTTTCATCTCCAATACCAAGTTCGGCGTACCCATGTTTTCTTGCGAATCTTGAGAGATTTGACCCCATTTCTCGACGGGTTGATAGGTTAGCACAATCGCTTTTAACACATCGGTCATCACAAATTGCGCTAATTTATTCACTCGATCTACACCCTCAAGATCGTACTCCACTTCTTTCTCCTTTCCGCCATTCTTCTCCTCCACCGATACCATATTCTACCCTTCTTCCCACACGGTCTCGTGTGTTTCTCATTTCTTTCCTCTACACCCCATTATTTCACCAACTCGGCCATTACCACGATAAGATTTTTGAATGGTTGGTGCTAACCTTTGGCTTGTGTAAGGCCAAGCTTAAGTTTGGGGGGAACCTTGTTGTATATATGTATATATATATTTTTTTTCTTTTTCTATAAAAAATTAAAAAAATTAAAAATTCAAAACATTAAAATAAAAAAAATAAATAAATAAACAGGGGAGTGCCGGCATTTTGACCCTCTTGGTGTAGCATGACAGTGAGGACACTATCAAGTTTAAGTTTGGGGGTATGCTCGGTACGTCTTCTTCCTTCGCATTCATGTGTATATTTTTGCATTTGCATACTTATTTGAAAATCCATAAAAATTGAAAAATTTCAAAAATTATAAAAATTATTGTATTCAATTTTGGCCTTATTTGACTTGAATTTGACAAATAGGTTAACTAGCTAAGAACAACTAGATCTTAGATTTAGTAAATTAAAAACCCTAAAATAACCTTTCTTAAAGTTTAACGGTAGAAAGTATATGTCTTTGTAGTTTATTTAGAAATAGGAAAATTTCGAGTTCAGTTCTTGGGCTAAGTCGAAACGAAGGAAAAGTATTGATATTTTTATTAGAGTATAAGTTTGAAAAATAATTCCTAGCTTAAGTCTAGATTCTGAAAATGTATACCCTGCAAATTGCACCAACACGCACCTTGAAACTTGGAATAGTAGAGGAGACCTTGAAATGCTCTTGTCTAAGTCCTTAGTACGATGAAAATAAAAGAAAAGAAAGTGAATAAAGAAAAAAAATGAACACTGGTTTTTGTGATTACTTAAGGCTGCAAAAATAGAAAAATATTTAGCGAGGGTGCTTCATCACCTAGTGCCTTAGACCAACTGGTTTGGGAGTCACTGCTAAAGCCTTGGGTGTTGCAAGGCTAGGAAGTACGCTTTAAAGTGCAAACGCATCTTGTAATCGGTCGTCGGTACCTCAAGAAGTATTAACGGTCGCATGAAGGATGTGTAAGCAAAAATTCAATTAAAAATTCACCAATTAAGAAGTGCTTTGGACAATGGACAAGAGTACGATTGCTTGATTTGAATTTCCAAGTGTAGGGGTGATATACACACACACACATAGGGGTATGTGATTGGAGTTTAGATGAGAGAAAGGAGTGAAGAATAGAACTTGTATCTTTAGTAGAATTGATAAAAATTCCTAAGTGGAGATGGAACCCTAGAAGGAAAACTTAAGAGATGCCGAAAGCTAAGTAAGTCTACAGAATATATATAATCTTAAGTTAAATGATGAGGAAGTGTGAAGAATATGGGTGGATAATTTACGAGTCGACGATAATAGAATTCCTTGTTAGAAAACCTAATTGGAGAATTAAAGTCGAAAAAGCCGAATTGATAGGATTTTGTGGGTGTAATCCGCTGAAAACCCTCAGGAGACAACACTCCTCCTACTAGGGACACCTAGAGGTTTAACGGTTTGTTGCACGAGCTCAGTGCAATCGTGTTTCCCTGCGAAAGTGCGGTTAGATTTTTGTAGAGAATAAAAAATAAGTTTGCTCGAGGACGAGCAAAAGATAAGTTTGGGGGTATTTGTTCACACCATAATATTGTATTATTATATTCCCATTCTTATTCTTTTTATAAATAAACAGGTGCTTTTGACGCATGTCTGCTACATATTACAGGTTACAGGTTCTTGGAATAAAAACAGTGAAAAAGATAAAAGACGATGCAAAAGTGAGACTTTGACCAACAAACAGAAGGATCTTGATCAAGCCTACATAGAGATCAATCAGGGGACGAAGCTACGGGCAGCGAAACCATCCCCCCCAAATGATATTGAAGAAGTCGTGATGGTTAGCGATGCTCCCGTCATAGTTCTGGCTGATGACCTGTTTGGTAGGTCTCGGGTCGCTGCATTCTTTTCGTTTCGCAATCCTTTCTGATGACATTCTTTTCCTTTTGAATGTAGGTGTGGCGAGCGCTGAGGTTGTGATACCTGAAGAAGCACCACCAGTTACCACTTTGACGGTCGCTGCCCCTTCGTCCTCTCTTATATCTTCTCAAATGCTGTAAGGTATGGGTTCGCGACTAATTTAAATCGGGGATAGCATCTTTCGTGTTTTGACCATGTATTATCGTAATCTTGCAGGAGTTCTCTTTGATCATCTGTATCAAGTGCTGAACCCGCACTTCTCCTTCCAGTCAGAGATTAGTCCGCCTGCTCGTGTCGGTGAGTATCTTTTCTAACCGACGTCTTTTCTTTTCTTTTCTTTAATGGGCAGTCACGTTATTGCTAATTTTTCTTTGCATTACTCGTAGCCTTAAAAATTGAAGGAGGGGTCAAGGGTATCATCGCGCCACCGGAACTCCCAGCTCTGCCCCCTGTTGCAGCCGGTATAATAGACTCTTTTGTTCATGTATTTTTTTTCTTTATTTCTTAAGCCGACATCTGATTATGATTTGTTTTGCAGCGGTCACACCGACTCCAGCTCCGTTTGAGTCTCGCATTATAATGCCGGCATGGCCCTTTTCCAGACGTCCATCTTCAAAAGACGCTGTGACCAGTCTATGTATGTTGAGCGTTTACATCGAGGAGCTTAACGCGGAGGCCCCTACATTCGCCGCAGATTTTGCTGTCGAAGTTAATCCAATGCTGGCGACGCTTTTGAACTTCCATAACGAAGGCGTCGTTGAGTCTTGGGTTAACCACTGCAGGAAGATTGAGGCCTGCCTGCATGAGCTTGAGTTTAGGCGTCTTGCTCCTGAAATTCAGGCTTTGAACTCTCAGCGAGCTACATGGGTTGAGCAGAGCTTGTCCTTCCTCTGCCATTTCAAACAAGAAGCGACCTTGAGGCGAAAGGAACGCGAGGAGGCTTAGGATGAGTCTGCCCGGCTGCGCTCCCAAGTTAAAACGAATGCCGTGCAACTGAGAACTGCTTTTGACACCTTGCAGCAATGTATCTTGGACGGGCTTGTATTGAGGCGGAAGCTCGACTCTATTGAGCGGGTTACGCAGAGTCGCGAAGCTGCCCAACGGGAAATCGATGAGAAGATTTCATCATCTTGCAGCAAAAGGCTCAAATTGAAGCAGAGTTGGCCGCGGCGGCCGATCATGAGAAGGCACTAAAAGGAGTGCGAGAGCAACTTGCTGACTTATTGAAAACGCTTCCTTCTCAGTAGCTGTTTTGTATAGATTGAACACTTGTAATCTTTGAATAACATACATGTATCCATTTTTTATTCTTTCGTATGATGTATCTTGTACCCAATCGAATTTATGAATAAAAGATACATTTCTTTCGTACTATCTTGTGTTATCTTTTGCTTTCTTCTCTTTTTCTTTGTTGCCGGCATGTTACTTTTAGCAAGTGTAACCTGTAGATGATAGAGAGAGCATTCCATCTTGAACTCTTCGAGAGGTAGCGATGGCTTAGGAAGCAGGTTCAAATCTGCTGCCTAAGGCTTTTCAACTTTGTGAGCCGTGAGGGTCTCATAAAGGCTTTTCTCCCTATGAGTCGAGAGGATCTCACAGGTGTATTTTCTTCTTAGGAATCGTGAGGATTTCTAAGTGCGTTTTCTCTTGAGAGTCGTAAGGATCTCACAAGAGAATTTTCTCCTTACAAGTCGAGAGGACTCGTAAGTGATTGTTTTCTTTCTTGTCGTAGAGTGTGGTCTGTAAGAAATCTACCTTTACCTTTCTGTGAGGCAATGATGGCTTGGGAGAAAGGGTTAGGATCTGTCTCCTAAAACTTTTCAACTTTATGAGCCGCGAGGGTCTCATAAAGAATTTTCTCCCTACAGGTCGAGAGGATCCCGTAGGTGTGTTTTCTCTTTAGGAATCGTGACGATTCCTAAGTGTGTTTTCTCTTGAGAGTCGTAAGTATCTCACAAGAAATTTTTCTCCTTACAAGTCGAAAGGACTTGTAAGTGGTTGATGAGTTGACTTGCTCCCGAATCAAAGAATTGCTTTGACGGGGAAGTCGAGGGTTGACTTTATCCGCATTTCATGGGGTCAGGGGTTGACCTTATCCGTATTTCACGGGGTTAGGGGGTTGCTCTGGATGTTTCCCACGGGGTCAGGATTGACATTAGCCGTGTTCTACTAAACCAGAATTTGCTCTGGGCGTTTCCCACGAGGTCAGGATTGATATTAGCCGTGTTCCACGGGACCAGGATTTGCTCTGGGCGCTTCCCACGAGGTCAGAATTGACATTAGCCGTGTTCCACAGGACCAGGATTTGCTCTGGACGCTTCCCATGGGGTCAGGATTGACATTAGCCGTGTTCCACGGGACCAGGAGGTGCTCTGGGCGGTTCCCACGGGGTCAGGATTGACATTAGCCATGTTCCACGGGACCAGGATTTACTCTGGGCGCTTCCCACAGGGTCAGGATTGACATTAGCCATGTTCCATAGGACCAGGATTTGCTCTGGGCACTTCCCACGGGGTCAGGATTGACATTAGCCGTGTTCCATAGGACCAGGAGGTGCTCTGGGCGTTTCCCACAGGGTCAGAATTGTAGGGTTCCTAGGCACCCTAGTGAGGTCTCACAAGGCATCATCCATGCCAATTTCAAATTTTAACGGTGCCGAGAAACCCTAGAACGGATCGTTGGCTAGATTTTAGGCGACAAAGCAAACTAGTTAACACTTAACTACTAGAATACGGAAATACAACCTTTGTAGATCCGTTTCTCCACCTCCTTAGCTCCGCAATGAAGTCTCCTCGCTGTCCATATCAAATCCCGGGCTCTAGCTGTTGGATATATGTATGCCCTAGAGGCCATTATGTGATAGTGGATGTATCTATACATGTATATATATATTCGGTTTGCATTCTTGCTCGACATGATAGTATGCTATCTGGTTCTTCTTTATCTGACATGTTGATTTGATCATGCTTTTATTCATTCATACATGCTGATAAAGCCCTAAGGATATCGGCTTGACTACTGATGTCCCACTAGTAGGGTTGCTGCCTGACCTACAGTGGTATCAGAGCTACTAGGCATTGGATGTCGACCTATGGGGGGTTCTCACTGTGTGACAGTGTGGCGAAGCATAGGCTCTTACCCCCAGGGTGTC
Organism: Agapanthus africanus; assembly: GCA_030015575.1. Taxonomy (NCBI): domain Eukaryota; kingdom Viridiplantae; phylum Streptophyta; class Magnoliopsida; order Asparagales; family Amaryllidaceae; genus Agapanthus; species Agapanthus africanus. Next base: position 46,589,626 of record JASDDO010000012.1, read on the forward strand.
CCGAGACCGGAAGGTGTTCCGGCGGGTTGTAGTCCTTGCGAGGGGGCATGCGTAAAAAGTAGCTGCTGAGGGACCCGTTGGTGCCACGGCGACCCTATTGGATGGGGTGGCTGCCTGACCTAAATTGGTATCAGAGCCGACCTAGAACGTTAGGCGACCTTTTTGCGAAGTAAAAAGTCCGATCGAACCAAAATACGGATTTATGGGATGCTCTCTGGAAATTTTTTAAAAACTGACTTTTTTCAGAATTAAAAATTCTCAAAAAATAGAGCAGGTAAAAATAAGACAATCTGGAGAATTCGTGCCCATGAACAGTTCTTTTGGCCGCGGAAGCGCGGCATAAGTAAGCTTAGGCCGCGGATCCGCGGCCATATAAGGGGATCTTTGACCAATTTTTGCAGTGTTTTTCTTTACCTGCTATAGTATATTTTGAGTATGTTTAATCTGAATCTGCTGTTGAAAAATTCTGGAGATGTTTTTGGACTCATGGTTTCGATCGGAATTTTCATTTCGTTTTCTTTTCCGGGTAAACTAGAAAGTATTGAAGTGTTTGAACGAATATCATTTATTCAATATTCACGGGGTTTAAATAGTTTGGAGATACATGCAAGTCTTTTTGCGGTGGTCCCTCTAGAAGACAACAAACCTTAACTCGATTATGTGACCGTCTCGAACTGCCCTTTGAACCCTAGGGTTTGGGGCAGTACGGCGTGCCACATATGAGGCGTTGGCTTGACCCTTCTACGGCTGGACCGCCGCTACTGTGTCACACTGCAGATTTTTTGAACCCTGCTCAAGTGTTGAGCTTTAGTGAATCTTGGGTGCTTGATTGTTCGTTCGAAAACTTTAATACTGTCTGTTTGTCTGGAATGTGATACAATATGTGGAATTCATATAGTGTAGGCATGAAATACGAAATATGTGATATTTCGCATTTATGATGTCTAAAGAGAATCTGGATTCCAAATATTGTAGTTTTACACTTTCTTTTCTGTGACCGTAAGTGTAGTATGTTAGATATCGCCGGTTTCGTTGCTATACATCAACGACAATCGGGATACGCATACTTACTTACGTTGATGATATGTGATATTATGTGTTGCTGAGGTATGATGTGTAGGATTGTCGCGATCGAATAGCCGGGGGGTTTTTGTGAGATGAGAGTTTTGTATTTTCATTCATGTAAATTCAAATGTAATGTAATATTCTTTTATTTGGGGCACTTCCAGGTTGCGGTTGTGTCACCAGTGTTGTATATTATTTACTTTTCCGTATTAGGATGGACCCAAGGAGGGGAGCACAAGTGACCGGGTTCTGGGGTTCAGTGGGAGGCCATCTCGAGGAGTCGAGACCGGGTCTCCTAAACTCCAGGATTGGTAGGGTCACTTGCCACTCTCGTAGGGGTCCAGGGTGTGGGCTTGGCTATTCATCGCGACTGTGGAATCCGTATTTTCTATTCTGGCTAAATACTAAATACGGACGTCCTAGGATATCCCACGTTATATCTATGTTTCTGCTGCCTGTGTTCTGTGATATCTGAGACGAATGACATATTATATATATGATATATAGTAGACGTTGCTTATGTTTTACACCCGCGCTAGTCCCGTCCCGGTATGCCGTTAGTTAAGTAACCTAACGGTGCATAACGGAACATTGCGGCGAATGCGGATGGCATAAGCGTACGTGTTATTTTCGTTTCTTTTCTGTGATTGGCTTAAGGACTTAAATGATGGGATTAAATTAATGTAATTAATGTAAAGAAAATAAACCTAAAAAGATGTTGTAGAATCGGATTTAAAAACCACTCGGCTATTTGTGAAAAAGCTACATTTCAAAACTGCGGAGCTTAAGCCACTCCTTTTGAAAACTGTTTGATTCTACAACGATATCAAGTTCAAAGCGTTAAAGATTTTCTTAAAAATCATTCGCAACCCTCCGTCATTTTAGGAAGTAGAGTACTTAGTATTCGTGCTACGTTTTTTGACTTTAGTTAAGGCATAGTGTACGGTAGCTAAGTGATGTCTTCCTACACTGCATATGATGCAGATTAATTAGGACATTCATACGACTTTGTTGACCATAGTTAAGGGTCATATGGGTGGGTCTAATTGATCAAGAAATGACGTGTAGAACTTGACTGGTACTTATGATTTGTTGACTATAGTTAAGGTCATAAGTACTAGGGGTAAAAATTACATCGGGAATTTCAAGTGTTGAAATTTGCAATGAGATTGCATACCTTCCATGTGATGGTTGGATCCCGATCCCACTGTGGGCAATAGTTGCTCCTAGGAGAGTTTTACAGTTTACAATTAGCTAACTCATTAGGTGTCTAGAAAGGTGTTAACGGGGTTCCGCCTCTGGGAAAACGAGGTTTACTCTAATTAGGTCCGTGCGAAAGCACGGGAAACCTCCCTCAAAGTACCGACACTGGCCTGGCTGAACGGTTAGCGAAGTCGTAGACTGTAATTAATCCTGGCTAGTTTTTCTTTTTAAGGTTTGAAAGAAAAACTTGATAAAAAGCAGTGGGAAACATCGATTAGACAAGATAATAAACCAATCTAATCTATGCAAGAGCTTTCGCTGAGTGTATTCTTTTCTCTCTCTTAATGGCAGATACCAATGACTGGACTTAACCTTCTACTAGATAAAAACAAACTGAATGGGACCAACTATAAAGACTGGCTAAGGAATCTGAAGATCGCCTTGACTTATGATAAAGTATCATATGTCCTCACGGCTTCAGCCCCGCCCGTCCCAGGTCCAAAATCCTCAGTTGCGGACATTGAAGTCCGCAAGACATGGGACGCTGACTGTGCCACGGCCACATGCCTCGCGCTTGCATCGATGGATAACACACATCAAAAGCAGCACGAGGACATGGACATTCACGGGATACTGCTCCATACAAAGGAGTTGTATGGGGAGCAATCCCGCGTATTACGATACGAAGCATCAAAGAAACTGTTTCAGATGCGAATGGCCCCTGGCACACCAGTAGGAGACCATGTGTTGAAGATGATAGCTCTTATAGAAGAGCTTGAGGACCTTGGATGGACAATGGACAATGAACAATATATAGATATTATTCTGCAGTCCCTCCCCTCCACCTTTGCTCAGTTCATAGTGAACTTCAACATGCATGGCATAGAGAAGGACCTCCCTGAACTCCTTAATATGTTAAGGAGTGCAGAGAGCACTATGAAGTCAGCAAAGACTCCCGTTATGACCATTGGACAGTCTTCTTCTTCTCGCCCAAAAGCTAAGGCCAAGGGAAAGAAAAAGAAGAAACCCACTAATCCTAAGGGCGGAGTCAAAAAGGTGAAGGGAAAGGGAAAGTCCACGGCTGGAGACCCAGGGAAAGGCGAGTGTTTTCATTGCCACAAGACAGGACATTGGAAGCGCAATTGCACGGAGTACCTAAGTCTCAAGAAGAAGCATGGTGATGCTTCTGCTTCAGGTGCGTTTGTGACTGAAAACTGTTTTTCTATAAACTCTGCTTCCTGGGTATTGGATACCGGTTCAGGTTCTCACATTTGCAATTCTATGCAGGGGCTGAGAAATAGCAAGGTTTTGAAGACAGGTGACCATACTCTCCGCGTTGGAAATGGTTCCAATGTACATACAGTCGCAGTGGGAGAGTATCACTTGGGGTTGCCATCTGGATGTATTTTGATTTTGAATCCATGTTATTTTGTACCAAGTATGCTATGTAATATAATATCCGTTTCTTTGTTGGACAATGAAGGATATAATTTTGTGTTGCAGAACAATGTTATGAACATTCACCTAAATCAAATGTTGGTTGGGTATGGTACGCTTAATAACGGAATATATGTCCTAAATCAATACACGGTTTTCAGTATACAACACACTAATAAAAGAAAAATTTCAGAATTAAATGAAGCTTTTCTATGGCACTGTAGACTTGGTCATATTAACGAAACAAGACTAAACAAGCTACACAAAGATGGATATTTAAACTCTTTTGAATATAAATCTTATGCAACTTGCCAGTCTTGTATCAAGGGTAAAATGACCAAAACTCCGTTTACCGGACACGGAGAAAGAGCTACTCAGCTCCTGGGCCTCATACATAGTGATGTATGTGGGCCTATGTCTACACAGGCTAGAGGCGGTTTTTCATACTTCATTACATTCACTGACGATTTCTCAAGATTCGGTCATGTATTCTTATTAAAGCACAAGTCCGACGCTTTCGAGAAATTCATTGAATATAAACAAGAAGTAGAAAAACAAACCGGCTTGAGTATTAAGATGCTTCGATCAGATCGAGGTGGAGAGTATCTTAGTGCAGAATTTGCAAACTTCCTAAAAGAGAATGGGATTCTCTCTCAGCTCACTCCTCCTTACACACCACAGCACAACGGTGTGTCAGAACGACGGAATAGGACCCTATTAGATATGGTCCGGTCCATGATGAGTGACGCTGAGTTACCAGTCTCGTTTTGGGGACATGCATTGGAGACTGCAACGTTTCTGCTAAACAGGGTTCCAACCAAAGCCGTGTCTACCACGCCATATGAGATATGGAATGGGAAGAGACCATCTCTTAAAAGAATTAAGATTTGGGGTTGCCCGGCCTATGTTAAAAAGCAGAATCCGGACAAACTCGAGACACGGTCAGTCATGTGTAACTTTGTGGGATATCCAAAGAATTCTTATGGATATCTGTTCTACCACAAAGAGGAACAAAAGGTGTTTGTTTCTCAGTATGCCACATTCTTGGAAAAAGAGTTTTTCACAGATAAAGATGATGGCAAGGTAGTAGATCTAGAAGAGGTTCTAGAGACACAAACTACAAATGACGATTTGGTTGAACCGGCTGTTGCAACAGAAACTGAAGAACCTCGGCCACTCCGTAGATCTGGTAGGACTTCTCGCCCACCGGAGAGGTACTACGGTTTCCTCATTGATGGTAACGGAGAAGATTGCATCATGGATGATGATGATCCTACCAGTTTTCAGCAAGCTATCACGAGTGGTGACTCTGTGAAGTGGCTGGATGCCATGAGATCCGAAATGGAGTCTATGTACACCAACAAAGTATGGACTTTGGACGTTGTACCCCCTGGGGTAAAACCTGTAGGGTGCAAATGGATCTTTAAAAGAAAGATTGGTGTGGATGGGCAGGTAGAGACCTATAAGGCAAGACTTGTGGCGAAAGGTTTTCGTCAAAGACCAGGTTTGGACTATGACGAAACTTTTTCGCCCGTAGCCATGCTTAAATCCATTCGGATCCTACTTGCTATTGCTGCTCACTACGACTATGAAATCTGGCAGATGGACGTTAAAACGGCATTTCTAAATGGAGATTTAGAAGAATGCGTTTATATGGATCAGCCAGAGGGCTTCATTGACAGTGGGAGCAGCGGGAAAGCATGTAGATTGCTTAAATCCATATATGGGTTAAAGCAGGCATCTCGGAGTTGGAACATCTGTTTCGATGATGTCATCAAAGAGTTTGATTTCATCAAAAATCCAGATGAACCTTGTGTTTATAAGAAGGCTGTAGGAAGAGCTGTCACATTCCTCGTATTGTACGTGGATGACATTCTTCTGATAGGAAATGATATTCCTATGCTACAGTCGGTCAAATCATTCTTATCACTACGGTTCTCCATGAAGGACCTGGGAGATGCCACATACAACCTGGGTATAAGGATCTATAGGGATAGATCCAAAAAGTTATTGGGACTGTCCCAAACCAGGTACATCAACACCATCCTAAAGAGGTTTAGTATGGAAGACTCCAAGCGGGGTGCCTTACCCGCTTGCCATGGAGTCACTCTCTCCAAGGATTCTTGTCCAAAGACCGATGGAGAGAGAGCTCGCATGAGCGTTATACCTTATGCTTCGGCAGTAGGGTCTATAATGTATGCGATGTTATGTACACGCCCAGATGTAGCTTATGCACTTAGTGTTGTAAGCAGGTATCAATCCAACCCAGGGGAGAACCACTGGACAGCTGTGAAGAACATTCTTAAGTACTTACGAAGGACTAAAGAATTGTTCTTGGTGTATGGTAATACAGATCTCCAAATGGAGGCCTTTACCGATTCGAGCTTCCAGAGCGATAAGGATGACAGCAAATCTATCTCAGGGTTTGTATTTACCCTCAATGGAGGGGCGGTAAGTTGGAAGAGTTCCAAACAAGATACCGTTGCAGACTCTACGATGGAAGTTGAGTACATTGCTGCAAATGATGCCGCTAAGGAAGCCGTCTGGATGAAGAAGTTCGTCTCGGAGCTAGGAGTAGTTCCAACCATTATTGATCCAATACCCTTGTATTGTGATAATAATGGGGCTATGGCGTTAGCCAAGGAGCCCAGATCCCATCAGCGGTCCAGACACATCCTGAGGCGATTTCATTTGATCCGGGAGATTGTAGATCGCCGCGAGATCGAGATTAAGAGAGTAGACACAAAGAACAACGCCGCGGATCCACTCACCAAGGCCCTCCCTCAGCCACAGCATGAGCGACTTTTTGAGATGTTGGGTATGAGATACGCCAATAACTGGCCTTAGTGCAAGTGGGAGATTGTTGGATATATGTATGCCCTAGAGGCCATTATGTGATAGTGGATGTATCTATACATGTATATATATATTCGGTTTGCATTCTTGCTCGACATGATAGTATGCTATCTGGTTCTTTTTTATCTGACATGTTGATTTGATCATGCTTTTATTCATTCATACATGCTGATAAAGCCCTAAGGATATCGGCTTGACTACTCTGATTATGATGGAGATCATACTAGTGGGACATCTGTAGTCTATAAGCATATCCTGAAATGTCCCTAGTCGGAGGTGTATCGAGACGGGGCATCGATATACCAGAGTAGACTAGCGTATATGATACTAGACCCATATGATGGGTGATGGATGTTCCCACATTCATCGATGTTTGACATCAAGATCATATACGGGTGCTCAGTGGTGACTGGGTACACTGGACGGACTCGCCGAGAACTCCTATATGGAATTATATCTATCGTCGGATAGCAGTTCTCAGGTGACACTGGTACAGGTTAGTCTGTAGACCCGAGATCGTCATAGAGCCTTGTGTGTTCTCCCACTGTACTTTGATTACCACCCTACCACGGCTCTACTGAGTCGTGCAAGCAGGTGGCCGTTGGGTACAGTCCCGAGACACACGAAGGCAATGAGCGATAGGAGGGGTTTTGTCTCTCCCGATATTGGGAGTTGATGCTGTAATGTGCCCGACTGGTTATAACAGCAAGTCCCTGGCCAGGGCTGCTGAGATTTGCTGATAAGTGTTATCAGTAGTTTCTCGATCTGTTATAGACCATTCACCGGCACGACTTATTGAGTTATTGGGGTCGACGTGACCATCCCTAGGCTCGATATGCAGCATATCTGACGAAGAGACCGGACTGTACGGTAGTGTTGCCGGATGGCTCGACGGGAGTTGTAACAGGTTCGCTTGTTTTCTTCTAATCGCTCAATACCCGGGTGGCCGTTACGTTTAGCTGACCGCTTGCGGCTTGGGGGTGCTTGATATGATCATCACCCACTGCCGGCGTATTGACGAGTCTTAGAGTCCCACATAGGAGTTACCTAGTCCAGGCGAAAAGTTGTGGTGCGCATATGCGATATGCGCTTGGACCCGATTAAAATACGTGTATAGGATACCGTATATTAATTGGGCGGCTTGCTAATGGTCGGGTCATATGTGATATGACCGGATTAGTGAATCAAGTGTTGATTCATCATTAGTTTCTCACTACAAATCCTATCTTGCTTATTTTGGATGTATGCATGCATGTATGCATTCATTCTTGTTCATGCACATATTGATGTGCAAGCACACATGCATACATACATCAATTTTTATCATGGTTGTTTATACAATGAGAATGGTGGATGTATAAGAATTACACCATGGTTATTTTTGGATTATTATTGGATTTAAATTAAAGCAAAAGAAAATGAAAAATGGGTTAAATCATTTAAGAGTTTCTATACTCTTCTAAACTCTACCATGCTCACCTAACTTTTAACCCATGGTTTATTTTCTTATTATGCTTTTAACTTAAATCAAATGATACCTTTAAATCTAACCATGGTTGGTTATGAGAAAGAAAAATATATATAGTCATTTTTCTTTTCTCTTTCATAAGATAATTCATTCTCTTCTTCCACCATCTTCATCAACCTCCATGCTTTGCTCTCTAGTTCTTATAAGAGAGTAAAATACTCATAAAAATAGGATTTTGAAGTGAGATCCATAGCCACAACATCATTCTAATCAAGTTTAGCCAACTTGATTAGAGTGTTCTCTTTGTTTTTCAAAGTTGCAAGCTTGGACGGGAAACTCCGGGTGGATCGTCGTGGACGTGGGAGGAGTACAAGCGGACCTTCTTCCAACACCTTAGAGTCTAAGGAGTCAAGCAAAAAGGGAGCTTCAAAGGTGGTAGTCTCTAAACCCTAACTTTTGTTAGCTTAAAGTTTAGTAACCTTAATTTTCTAGGATCGATCCATATGCGTGTTAGTTTAGCACCTTAAAAATCATAACTTTTGGACATGTGATGCTTCAAAACTCTTCATAGGGTGCTAAACAAACCCTTCATTGGTATCAGAGCTACTAGGCATTGGATGTCGACCTATGGGGGGTTCTCACTGTGTGACAGTGTGGCGAAGCATAGGCTCTTACCCCCAGGGTGTCCCGAGACCGGAAGGTGTTCCGGAGGGTTGTAGTCCTCGCGAGGGGGCATGCGTAAAAAGTAGCTGCTGAGGGACCCGTTGGTGCCACGGCGACCCCATTGGATGGGGTGGCTGCCTGACTTAAATTGGTATCAGAGCCGACCTAGAACGTTAGGCGACCTTTTTGCGAAGTAAAAAGTCCGATCGAACCAAAATACGGATTTATGGGATGCTCTCTGGAAATTTTTTACTTCGCAAAAAGGTCGCCTAACGTTCTAGGTCGGCTCTGATACCAATGAAGGGTTTGTTTAGCACCCTATGAAGAGTTTTGAAGCATCACATGTCCAAAAGTTATGATTTTTAAGGTGCTAAACTAACACGCATATGGATCGATCCTAGAAAATTAAGGTTACTAAACTTTAAGCTAACAAAAGTTAGGGTTTAGAGACTACAACCTTTGAAGCTCCCTTTTTGCATGACTCCTTAGACTCTAAGGTGTTGGAAGAAGGTCCGCTTGTACTCCTCCCACGTCCACGACGATCCACCCGGAGTTTCCCGTCCAAGCTTGCAACTTTGAAAAACAAAGAGAACACTCTAATCAAGTTGGCTAAACTTGATTAGAATGATGTTGTGGCTATGGATCTCACTTCAAAATCCTATTTTTATGAGTATTTTACTCTCTTATAAGAACTAGAGAGCAAAGCATGGAGGTTGATGAAGATGGTGGAAGAAGAGAATGAATTATCTTATGAAAGAGAAAAGAAAAATGACTATATATATTTTTCTTTCTCATAACCAACCATGGTTAGATTTAAAGGTGTCACGCCCCACTTCCCAGAGTACGCAAACTTGGGCACGTGACATAGCCAACCATGCTACCTGCGGGTAGGACGCATCCATCCACAGTCACATTACGGTTGTAGAGATATCAAGAACAGTAAAATAAACTAAACTAATACATGTCCAAATCCATAATAACAAGAATCAATAAACAATAAGTGCGGAAGCTAATAATCCAATACAAAGAATAAACAGTACGTCCCATAATGCGGGCTCACATCTGGAAATGAAAAGCAATAAATAAACTAAATCCTAAGGACTCACTATTCAGCCTGCTGGCTGAAGTACTCCTGCTCGGTCGACGACAAAGGGACGGAATCTGGGCCATGCAAAACCCAGACGTCAGCGCGTCATGATATCAAGTATACAATATAAACATGGTAATAAACAATGCAAGCATGAACATGAATAAAGCAGTAATAAGAAATAACAAGCAGGGTAGTGTGCAATGGTGACTGAACTGTCCTATCAGGTTTTCTACTCTATAGTCTTTGAAACCAATTGATGAATCGTCGATGTAACTCAATAGTATCCCGTGCGTGCCCGGGACCACGGTCATGATCCTCGGGGCTGAATCCGAGACGTGCCGCTAAGCAGTAAAAGGTAGTAGGATAGATGAGTGATGTCAGCATCAACACTCCGGAGCTGGCCAAGCCCGTAAGACTGATCAGAACAAGTATCGAACTGTTGAGTTACAAGTCGGTTTCACCTTTGATTTCCCCATACCCCCAAGCTATGTATGTCAGGTCAGGTATTCAGTAGTCAAGGACTAATGCCAACGCAAGGTCAAGTAAAAGTAGGTCTGTCTGGATCGACAGCAGGAACGGTTAGGTTTGTTGGCATTAGGCACGAGATCAGGAAACAAGTAATGTCATGGTACAACGGGATGAGTCGATAAGTATGTATATGTCAGGTGTAGCAGGGTCAGGCCAATATGTCGTGCAATCGGTAAGTGCTCACAACAGGTATACAATCGATAATGAACAGCAGCAGGAAACAATAATTAACCACAATATTCCATATAACTACAGTGATGTTTGTATTCACTTATCAACAGGTTCAATCATCTTTAGGTTGTAATAGCCACAAGGTAAAGCAGTATTCACAATTATAAATTAAGGAACTACATGAAATTATACTAAATGTCATAATTGTCTCAAGAATGGTTTAACAGTTCAAGCAGATATGATTCAGTCATTTTATTTAGTTAAAGCATGGATTGATGTGGGTTAATTAATTATGAGAAACGGTTGCAACGATTCCATTATGAGGATAACAGCAATATTACGATATCAAATGTCATCATTAAGTTACGGTATTAAATAGTTGGAATTAAATTGCGTGGCGAGACTAGATCTCGCACGCTAGCATGTTCAAGCAAGTATTCAGATACTTGCCTCGACGGTCTGCAAATTGGAACACGGATGTGATGTCGGTAGAAACCACGATACGAAAGCACGGGCCACGGATCGAGTCCCAACAGAGGTCAACGGGATCACACGGACCAGGGGACTTCGCTGGAGCGTCGGGTTCGTCAGACGGCACGGTCGGATTCCGGCAAAAGTTATCGGCAACAAGCTAGCAATAAGATAAACACACAAGATCAGCGGGGTTTTGCACCAAAGGAAGTAAAGTGATGCTTACAGAGGAGAACAGGGGTAACTATGACGGGCCCGACGGCGATGGACCCACCGGCGGTGAACAGGAGGTGCGGCGAGGGTGCTGGAACGGCTGAGAGGGCTCGGGGTCGCTGGAAAGGGTGTTGCGGCGAGTTGGAGGAGAGGGGGTCGGCTCTGGTGGTCGAGGGGAAGAAGTAGGTGGTCGAAGGTGGCGTCGACGAGGTCGCCGGCGCGCTTTCCCGGCGAACGGCGGAGGTAGGCAATGGATGAAGGCTCGGGTTTACTGTTCCGGCGAGGGGAGGAGGGAACGACGACGAGGTCGGGTCGAGTAGGGTGAAAGGGAGTCGTGGGAGGCGTCGACGGTGAGAGGCGACGTCGACGGCGAGGTCTACGAGGGTGGAGGCGAGGTCGGGAATGGGTGCAGTGCGGGAAGGAGCGGGGGTCGTCGGGAAACGGGAGGAGGAAGGCGCGGGGGTCTCGTGGTGGCGAGGGCGGCGACGGCGAGGTCGCGGGGGATCGGCGGTGAGGTCGCGGTAGGCTAGGGTTAGGGTTGGTTGGGTTTTTCTCGCGAGGAAGATAGGTTAAAGGGAGGCGGCTGCATGCGATAATATATATAGAGTAAGAGAGAGAGAGAGAGATTGGAGAGAGAGAGAGATTCCTGAGGATGAGAGAGAGAGACTGAGGGAAAGAGAGGCGGGGCCCACGAGCTCAATAGGAGCTCGTGATTGGCCACGAGATTAGATTTGAGAAGGAAATTGCGTAGGATTTGAGGGATTTGCTGATATGAATTATAGATTTGAATATATATATATATTCGATATTAAATTTAAATGGGCCCTTTTTGGCGCGAAATGAAACATTTCCAAATCGCGCCCGGGTTGCGCCCAAATGTTCCAAATTCAAATTTTAGGATTTTAAGCGGGTTCCAAATTTTGAAAAGAGGTGTTTAGTAATTAAAATGCATGCCCCCAAGTCGGACACTTGCACGCGCGCGTAGTCGCCCAAACTGGCCCGTTTAGCCAAACGGAACGGAATCACGACACGCGGACGCTACCATGCGACTAGTGGCGACGAGTAGGCTAACATGGACATCTTAAATTTCATTTTTGGAGTTAAAATTTGTTATGTGCCAAAATGACTTAACCGGGTAAAATTTAGCAATAAACACCAGAAAATCAGGAAAATTGGAATGAGCAATAAATAACCCTCAACTAGTAATGTACATAGTATTATTGGGCTCGGGTGTTACAAAAGGTATCATTTGATTTAAGTTAAAAGCATAATAAGAAAATAAACCATGGGTTAAAAGTTAGGTGAGCATGGTAGAGTTTAGAAGAGTGTAGAAACTCTTAAATGATTTAACCCATTTTTCATTTTCTTTTGCTTTAATTTAAATCCAATAATAATCCAAAAATAACCATGGTGTAATTCTTATACATCCACCATTCTCATTGTATAAACAACCATGATAAAAATTGATGTATGTATGCATGTGTGCTTACATATCAATATGTGCATGAACAAGAATGAATGCATACATGCATGCATACATCCAAAATAAGCAAGATAGGATTTGTAGTGAGAAACTAATGATGAATCAACACTTGATTCACTAATCCGGTCATATCACATATGACCCGACCATTAGCAAGCCGCCCAATTAATATACGGTATCCTATACACGTATTTTAATCGGGTCCAAGCGCATATCGCATATGCGCACCACAACTTTTCGCCTGGACTAGGTAACTCCTATGTGGGACTCTAAGACTCGTCAATACGTCGGCAGTGGGTGATGATCATATCAAGCACCCCCAAGCCGCAAGCGGTCAGCTAAACGTAACGGCCACCCGGGTATTGAGCGATTATAAGAAAACAAGCGAACCTGTTACAACTCCCGTCGAGCCATCCGGCAACACTACCATACAGTCCGGTCTCTTCGTCAGATATGCTGCATATCGAGCCTAGGGATGGTCACGTCGACCCCAATAACTCAATAAGTCGTGCCGGTGAATGGTCTATAACAGATCGAGAAACTACTGATAACACTTATCAGCAAATCTCAGCAGCCCTGGCCAGGGACTTGCTGTTATAACCAGTCGGGCACATTACAGCATCAACTCCCAATATCGGGAGAGACGAAACCCCTCCTATCGCTCATTGCCTTCGTGTGTCTCGGGACTGTACCCAACGGCCACCTGCTTGCACGACTCAGTAGAGCCGTGGTAGGGTGGTAATCAAAGTACAGTGGGAGAACACACAAGGCTCTATGACGATCTCGGGTCTACAGACTAACCTGTACCAGTGTCACCTGAGAACTGCTATCCGACGATAGATATAATTCCATATAGGAGTTCTCGGCGAGTCCGTCCAGTGTACCCAGTCACCACTGAGCACCCGTATATGATCTTGATGTCAAACATCGATGAATGTGGGAACATCCATCGCCCATCACATGGGTCTAGTATCATATACGCTAGTCTACTCTGGTATATCGATGCCCCGTCTCGATACACCTCCGACTAGGGACATTTCAGGATATGCTTATAGACTACAGATGTCCCACTAGTATGATCTCCATCATAATCACTAGCGTCGGCTTCATCGGAGAAAAAGCGGGCTAGGTCATCGACGACGTGCCGAAGATGATCTACGTCGAGGCATCACTAGATCAAGCTCCCACTTCACCAAGTGATGAAACTTGTGAAGAAAACACACTCTACTACTTAGCAAGAGGTAGAGGATGAAGAAATAGGAAGTGGGTTCACTTTAGAATTGGATTTCTCACTCAATTTCATCAATCACCATTGATGAAGAAATGTTTTCTTCAAGTGAAGAAGATGAAGAAGAAGAAGATGATGATATGATAAGTTAATTAGAATAATAAAGAAAAAGAATACTTATCATAACATTAACTCTAGTTAAGGGTAGAGAATAGACCATGGTTTGCTTAAATGGTTAGGGTTAAGAATGAAGACAAGAATGGTGACTAAGTCAAAGGTTCATGAATCTTCAACAAACAAACAAACAAAGCCACCATTCTTTCTTTATCTTTTCCAAAACAAATAAATAAATAAATAAATAAATAAATAAGATAATCAAAACCCTAATCATTAACTTAACCATGGTTTAATCTTTACACTTAACCAAGTTAACATGTGTCATCAAACATGATACAAGCATTTGCACAAAAAGTATATCACATATACAACTTGTACAACCAAGTGAGAAAATCCTTTGTAAAGTGAACCGATACTAGTTAATGCAAAGTAATATATCATATATATAATTATACATTAAATCATTAAATCAACACTTGATTTAACGATCCGGTCATATCGCATACAACCGACTAATATCCAATGTATCGGCTTATCGAATCAACCCTTGATTCGATAACTAGGTTATATCGCATACAACCAATCGATACATTCATCGCGAGAATGAAATACGGTATCACATACACGCATTATTCTCGGTCCTGCACATATCTCATATGCGCTCCTATTTCGTTTCGCTTGAGTCAGGAAACCTCTGTGTAGGACTCTAAAGACTCGTCAATACGCCGGCAGCAGGTGATGATCATATCAAGCACCCACAAGCCGCAAGCGGTCTGCTAAACGTAACGGCCACCCGGGTATTGAGCGATCAGAAGATCGACGAGCAAGCCCGCTCACACTCCAGTGAATCCAACCAGTAACACTACCGTACAGTCCGGTCTGATCGTCTGATACGTCGCATATCTCGCCTAGGGGTGGTAAACGTCAGACCCCAATAGCTCAATAAGTCGTGTCGATATGAGGTCTATAACAATTCGAGAAACTACTGGTAACACTTACCAGTAAATCTCAGCAATCCTGGCCAGGGATTTCCGGTTATAGCCAATCGAACACAGCGCAACATCAACTCCCTATACCGGGAGAGACGAATCCCCTCCTATCGCTCATTGCCTCCATGTGACTCGGGACTGTACCCAAAAACCACCGTTTTTCATGCCCTCTTGGACGTGGTAAGATGGAAATCAAAGCACAGTGGGAACCACACAAGACTCTATGACGATCTCGGGTCAACAGACTACTCTGTACCAGTGTCACCAGAGAACTGCCATCTGACGTAAGGTATAATACCATCTGGGAGTTCTCGGCGAGTCCGTCCAGTGTACCCAGTCTCCACTGAGCACCCGTATATCATCTCTGATGTCAAACACCATTGGATATGGGATCATCCATCGCCCATCTGTATGGGTCGAGAAGGTATACGCTAGTCTACTCTGGTATATCGATGCCCCGTCTCGATATACCCACGACTAGGGACTTTGAAGGATGTACTTATGGACTACCATGTCCCCACTAGTATGATCCGCATCATAGTCTAGATAGTCAAGTACACATCCTAAGGGCTTTACCAACATGTAACAGAGAGACAATCAGTGTACATATTAAGGTAAAGAGTAACCAGATAGCATACTATCATGTCGAGCGAGAAAGTCCTCCCTATATATGTCCCAGCATCCACTACAATATACATCCTATGTACAGTAATGGCCTCTAGGGCATACATATAACTAACAATCTCTCACTTGCACTAGGGCCATCTGATAGCAGTGGTTGTAGTATCTCATACTCAACCATCCCATAAAAGTCTCTCTCTGGGAACAGGCCTTTGTGAGTGGATCCGCTGTGTTGTCCTCTGAGTCTACTCTCCAAACCTCGATCACCCTGGAGATCAACCATCTCCATCATCAGGTGACACTGCCTTAGAATATGTCTGGATCACTGATGGGACCGACGTTCCTTGGCATAAGCCACAACTCCATTGTCTCACAATGGTTGGAACGTAGTTCATCTCATGAACCAATATATACCCAAACAGCCTCTTTGGTAGCATCTTAAGTAGCGATGTATCCTGCCTTTATCGTCTAGTATGTCACGGTATCTAGCTTGGAACTCTTCCAACATACCGTCCCTTTACTGAGGGTAAAGACAATGCCTGTGACTGACACTCAGTCGTCTTTATCACCCTGAAACATTTCCAGTGATTTTCCCCAGGATCAACTGATACCAGCTCACTACAACTAGTGAGTATCCTAACATCCATTTGGATCTAGTAGGTATCACTTTGATCCTATATGGAGAATCATTGTGATATGCGGAGATTGATCGAGCGTAGCATAAGAAACTCCTTTCTTATCAAGAGTATGTCATCCACGTACTCTACGAGGATCATCACCATACTCCCTACTACCTTTTTGTTTATACAAGGTTCATCTACCATTTTGATGATGTCAACTTCTTTCACTAATCCATCAAAACAGATGTTCTATCTCCGCGATGCCTGCTTTATCCTATAAATCATCTTGCACACGTTTCCGCTGCTCCCACTGTCTACGAGGCCCTCTGGCTGTGTACTTATAGACGCACTCTTCTAAAACATCATTTAGAAAAGCAGTCATGACACCCAACCACCATACTTTGCTGGTGTATATGGATTCCATCTCAGATCGCTAAGCATCCAGCCATTCTTACAGAGTCCTTACTCTCGATGGCCTGCTCGAAACTAGTTGGGTCATCATCTCATGATGCAATCCTTGCTCCCACTGTCATCGAGAAATCGATGTATCTCTCAGGTGGGTGAGGAACCCTACTAGATCGGCGGAGAGGCTGAGGTTCGTTGGAATCTACTGAATCCTTTGGTTCTACCAAATTATCTGCTGTAGTTTGTATAGCTGGAACCTTTCCAGTTCTACATTACAGACCTAGCCTTGAGCTTGTCCGGATTTTGCTTTTAGACATAGGCCGGACAATCCCAAATCTTAACTAGCTTAAGACATGGGCTCTTCCCTTTCCATATCACATATGAAGCGGTAGGCAACCGATTTGATTCGAACCTAATTCAATAGATACGCAGTTTCTCAAGCGCATAACCCCAAAAGGAAATAGGTAACTCAGTAGTACTCATCATAGAGCACACCTTATCATATAGGGTGTGATTGCTCCGCCCCGATATACCATCGTGCTATGGTTTATACGGAGGAGTAATGCTGAGAGAGAATCTAATTTTCTTTTAGAATAGTCCAGGAATGCTATGCACAAGTATTCTCCTCCCTGATCTCATCATAGGACATAATACTTATACCCGTATTTTGGTTCTCTACTTCCTACTTATATTCTGTGAATACCTCAAAAGGTTCGGACTTATATTTCAACAGGAATATATGACTGAATCTTGAGAGATCATCAGAGAATATAATGAAGTATAAAGAACCAGTCCTGGCATGTGTAGACATGAGACCTTACATACATCATCATTCATCAGTCCCAAGAGTTCATTAACTCTTTCTCTGTTTCCAATAAACAGAGCTATGGTCATATTATCTTTGTGACATGACTGGCAAGTTTCACAAGATGTAAATTCAAACTGATTTAAATATACATCTAAACATAACTTCAGCCAGTCGGGTCGCATTGATATGACCTAGTCTACAATGTCTCAAGAAGAATTCGTTCATTTCTGAACTCTTCTTCTTGTGTGTGTTTAGTATACAAGGAACTATAGTTTGATTTAGAACGTCAAGGCTTTTAGATAACGTGCCTGAACCGATCAACTTTTGATATAGGAAATGTTCAAAACATTATCCATCAATACAAAATTTTAACATTTCTTTACTAAATAAAGAGAGTGATATGATTTTGTATATCAGGTTCGGTATCTAATAGCATTTGTTCAGAATCAATGTATTGGTAATACAGGGTGACAGTGACCAACAGACTTGGCTGCAACACTTGCCCCGGTTTCTGTCTCATGAAACTTATCACCCGTTCTCAGTTTTTCTACCTTTTTGTAGCCCTATGTAACAGCTTACATATCTGGGATCCTGATCCGGTATCATATACCCAGGATTCAGAGGATACTGAGAAACAGTTCTTTGTAATGAACATACCCGAAGGAGATGCATCATATGCACTTTCTTCGTTTGGGCGGCATAGGAATTCTGGTATTCCCCTATTTCCTGCTCTGTCTTATAACAATTATAAGTTGGAGCGGGACCAACGTTCCCCAGCTTAGTATAACAAGCGGGTTCGGTCAAAATTCCGTATTATTATCTTGATTAAGGCGTGATATGGTCGCTACCAGGAGAGAGAGAGAAGAAAACACTCAGCGTGCGCTCTTGCAAGAATAGATTGGTTTTTATTTTATCTAATCAGGATGGCTCCCACTGCTTTTTATCAAATCTTCCTTCAAACCCTAAAAGGAAAGACTAGCCGGGATTAATTACAAACTACAAGTTCGCCAATCTTTCAGCCAGGCCAGTGTTGGTACTTTGAGGGAGGTCCCCCGTGCTTTCGCACGAACCTAATTAATGTAAACCTCGTTTTCCCAGAGGCGTAACCTCGTTAACACCTTTCTAGACACCTACTTGATCGGCTAATTGTAATGTGTAAAACTCTCCCAGGAGTAACAATTACTCGCAGCGGGTATCGGGATCCAACTATCTCATAGAAGGTATGCAATCTCATTGCAAATTTCAACACTTGAAATTCCCGATAATATTTTGCCCCTAGCGTTCTATGACCTTGACGCAGGCCAACAAATCATAGTGCGCTAGTCAAGTTCAACCCGTCATTTCCTGATTGAATTAAACCCACCCGCACGACCCTTGACGCAGGCCAACAAAGTCGCACGACTACCCTAATCCAATCTGCATCATATGCATAAGCAGATAAATACTAGTTAGCTACCGCACACTACGCCTTTGTTGGGGTAAAAATTTACACCCCCGTTGACCGAGTCAAAGTCAAAGTCAACCCCAAGCCAGGTGGGCCCAAGCCCAGGTCAAGCGGGCCCATGCCCAAGTCGAGCCCGCGGCCAGCCTCCTCCATGCTAAAATGAAATCATGTAATAAATAATTTTTATGTAATTTTTTATACATGAATGTATGCAACATGGGCATAAAGCCAAATTTTTGTAAGCCCATGGCCTATGTGCAAAATGAAATGGCACATGAGGTATGGGATAGGCAAAATGCCATTTTGTGAAGCCTAAGGGGCTATATGTAAATATGTAAGCCTATAAAAGGCAACATGATGATGAATAAAAGATACTTTTTCATTCTCTCCACAAAAAATTTTAGATCAGGGTTCTTTGTGCCTCCTGCTTCTTCTCCAAGGTTCTAAACCTTCTCATTTCTTTCGAATTAAATCAAGAGTTTTACTCTTTTTTTTCCAAAACTAAGTGGTTTTCCACCACAAAACCCACAAAGGGGAACTCAGATCTCCCATCAGATCTCAAAAAGGAGTGATTTTTTTAAAATCTCCTACTTCTTGATCTTCAAGATCCGGCCAAACAACAGGAGGAAGAAGAAGAACCCCCTTTATCAGCTTCAAAACATCATAGGAGTTTAACTCCATACATATATACATAATAAATATTTCATTTCTGAAGCACAGCTTCTGTTTCTTAGGCTAAAAGCCTCTTGTCCTCTCCAGCGCGTAGCGTAAGTGCGCAAAGCGCCCGCGTGCCGACACGTGGCGCACGCGCTTGCGCACCTGCGCGCTTGCGCAAGTGCGCAACGCGCCCGCGTGCCGACACGTGGCGCACGCGCGCTTGCGCACCTGCGCGCAACGCGCATTGCGCAAAGCGCCCGCGTGCCGACACGTGGCGCGCGCGCGCTTGCGCACCTGCGTGCAACGCGCATTGCGCAAAGCGCCCGCGTGCCGACACGTGGCGCGCGCGCGCGCTTGCGCACCTGCGCGCAGCGCTCTTGCGCAAAGCGCCTACGTGCCGACACGTGGCGTGCGCGCTTGCGCACCTGCGCGCAGCGCTCATTGCGCAAATCGCCCACGTGCCGACACGTGGCGCGCTTGCGCCTGAGCGCACAGCACCTAAGCGCACAGCGCTCAAGGCGCTGGCCCCCACGCATCCTTTGGATGCCTTTTCCCCTTTATTCATATATATATGTATATATATACATTTGTATACAAATGTACACATACACATACTCCGCAACATTCTTCCCCTCAAAAAAAAATTTCGGGCCGGGGCGCTGCCCCGAACCCCGCAAGGGGGCTGCTAGCCCCCTTGACCCCCAGCCCGCTATCCGGGTAGAGGGACCCCCGTAAAAACTCTGCGTGGCTCCCGATATATCCAAAACCCCCCTTTCAAAACACAACACACGTACACTGCACATTGAGTTCGCATGACCAGTTTAACCCGTTAATCGGAGGTTCCCTCGCCCCAAAAGGCGAGGGGTAATTAACGGCAGCTTAGTCCGCGGCTGCCGGAGATTCGGATCCCCACGATCATTAAACCCCAGCCTACCCTAGGCAGGGGGAATCTGTAGTACGCCTGACAAGCGTGCGTGTATTCCCATCTCAATGGGGTGACGGAAAACACCCTATAGATTCTGGCACGCCCGGTGGGACCAATCTCTCCTCCCATATTTCGGGTTAAGCGTTCATGCGAACTCAATCAATATACATACCTATATTTATACTAAAATAATACTTTTTCATGCAGATTTTCAAGCAATCACCTTTCAACAATGTCTCCGAAGATGAACTCAGCTCCCGTCCCCTACACAATGAAGATAGACTCTAGGACAGTCCTCCCGGCCAGTCTCGGGCGACAATGGGAGGAGCCGCTGCTACCATTCGGCTCTATTATGTTCATGCCAGTTGGCGCCATCCCAGCTCCTCAAGCCCCGGTGGCAGACAAACCGGTCTCGAAAGGCAGGAGACCAAATGTGGTGATCTCAAGGGCGCCCCAACCCAAACGCAAGTTGGTGTCTGAACGAATTTCCTTGGCCCCAGCTTGGGGCAAGGCCATCAACACCAATAAAGCTACAACGCGTCCTGAGCAAGCTCCAGCGGTGCCCTTGACCACTGCTCGATCGGGTGTCTTCTCTAAGCTCCCCCCTGATCAACTCACAATGGCTTCCCGGGTAGCAGATGCCGGCCAAGCCTTCAAAATCGAGAAGCTGAGGGAGAAAAGGCTCAGATATAGAGCCAACAAAAGGGCTAGGGCTACTGCCAGGCTAAACCTCATGAGGTTCGAAGAACAGGGTTACCCCGCCAAAGATGAGGGGATGGCTGAATGTGTTATCCACACTGTCTACGTGGTGGGCACGCGCAGCAAGAGCAAGGACGGGGCTACCACATCTCAAATCCAATCTGGCTTTAATGTGGTTGCCACTTCCCAAGAACAGCCGCCTCCGCTGGATGATGAAAACCCTCTCGATGAGGCTGATAGGCAGAGAGAGCCCTCAATTCATGAGGAGTCAGGCTCGGAAAGCGAAGATGAGCCAACTTTCCGTCCTAAGACCACAGAGCAGCAACTTCTCCAAGAGCTCCGAAAACAGCTCAGAAGCAAAGATAAGGAGATGGCCAAGCTCTACTCAAAGATCGACGACTTGACAAATGTCGTCTTACGGCCCAACTTGCCTCTCAGCCGCCCAATCAAGCACAGGGTTCAGCTCATGAACCGGAAAACGGTGTCCCGAGACAGCCGACGCCCGTTCCCTCAAATCCAAAAGTGGGCAGACCGCATGAAAATCAGTCGCATCCTATCTCAGCAAATGTCTTGGCTACCGATGACAGTAGCCCACTAACTCAAGTTCAAATTATGGATTTGGTTGCCAGCAAAGTCAAAACACTGGTAGCCGAAGCTGAAGCGCAAAAAGATATCAGCGGTAGTGGGAGACCATATCCTGCTCAGTATGATCTGGTAGAATTTCCTAGCGGCTATGTCATCCCCAAATTCGGAAGATTCGATGGGACGGGAAATGCGAATCAGCACATCGCCCACTTTAAAGCCTCGTGCGGGAATACTGGGGGCAACGATGCGCTTCTCCTCCGCCAGTTCGTTAATAGCTTGACCGATGTTGCTTTCGACTGGTACGCGAGCATACCGGATGGCTCCGTTACTACTTTCGTCCAAATGGAATCTTTGTTTCGACAAAGGTTCATGAGCGTCAGCGATAAGATCACCATTGTCGAGCTCGTAAGGACCAAGCCCAAGAACAATGAAAGCAGCACAAATTTTATAACCCGATGGCGCAATCTCTCCGTCAAATGCGAACCGCCGATAGAGCAGGACCAATCTGTCAGTCTCCTCGTCGGAAATCTCAACAATTGGATGACCCCGTTTCTATGTACCGCGGGTCTCAAAACATTCCAAGAGCTGACCAGAAAAGTCCAGATGTTGGAACGCTCAAAGCAGGGTCCTCCTCTGACTCCCAAAATAACAATAGGTCCTGGAGAAACCGAAAGGACGAAAATCGCAAAGGCGGAGGTTCTGACGATACTGAATCTTTTAACACTTCGGCTAACCGAAATAAGCAAGGGATGAGCGGGCCTAGCGCCAACCAGCCTCGGAAGCCAATGTTCGGAGAGGGAGGAGAATCTCCACTGAAAGAGAAGCTGGATAAGGTCTATTCCTTCAGAAGGGACAAAATCCGTAAAATATTCAAAGACGCCCTGAAGAACGGTCTACAACTGCCAGAGTCAAAAAGACCACAGGAAGCGAATAGGACCGATGACCCCAAATACTGCCCCTATCACAGAGTGATAGGCCATGCCATTGAGGACTGCTTCGTCTTCAAAGATTGGGTCGAAAAGCAATACAAGGCAGGAGAGATAGAACTGTCCAAAGGCGTGTTAACAAACAGTCAAGCTGCAACCGCCAATTTCATACAAACGGAGACCGAAGTTCTTCGTGAAACCGATTCTCTCAGGCATCTGCCTTTCTCTGAAAACAATCGACCACCACGTCATTAAACTGGGAACAGTCGACCTCTAAGTCATTAAACTGGGAATGTAAAAAAAAATGTAAATAAAAAAAAAGTGTAAATAAAAGAAAAATAAAGAAAATCCGAAATGATGGGGCAACTCGCAATAAAAATCAGCGAGTAAAAATAAAAATGAAAATAAAGCCGAAATGATGGGGCAACCGCGAATAAATAGCCGAAATGATAGGGCAATCGCGACCTTCGCGATAAGAAAAGCTGAAATGATAGAGCAATCGCGGTAAAACAAAAAAAAAAACAAGGGCGGATGATGAGTTGCTCCTGGCATTATTCCAGTGCAGCAATGCAGACGCCAAACAAAAATCCAATTTCCCAAAATTCTTTCATCCCTACGGCCAGTCCCCAAATTGACTACCGTATACAATCCACGGGCTCAAATAATTCTCAGTATACCCATGCCCCACCGCAACCACCAGTTACGCGGCTGGTCTCCGCCTTTGGAATTATGCTTCATTGGAAAGACCCACTCATGTGTCCTCACGATGCATGAGGAGAACAAACCTTCGTGAGATCCTTACGACTCACCAAGGAAAAACACACTTAGGAGTCCTCACGACTCTTAAGGAGAAAATACACCTGCGGGATCCTTACGACTCGCAGGGAGAAAATACCTTTATGGGACCCTCACGGCCCATAAAATTGAAAAGTCTTAGGTGATAGGGATCCAAACCTGTCTCCTAAGAAATCGCTCCCCAATCCCCAAGTGGCGAATGATGGCGAATGATGAGTCGCTCCTGGTACCATATTCCAGTGCAGCGATGCAGACGCCAACCAAATTCCTAATCCCAATCCCCAACGGCGAATGATGAGTCGCTCCTGGTACCATATTCCAGTGTAGCGATGCTGACGCCAACCAAATTCCAAATCTCATACCAACGGCGAATGATGAGTCGCTCCTGGTACCATATTCCAGTGCAGCGATGCAGACGCCAACAAAGTCCTGAAATGTTTCTGGCCCTACGGTCTGGATCATACATCCTGCAAAACCGTATACAATCCACGGGCGTAAAAAAATCCCGATCTCTCCAAAAAAAAAAAGGAAAAGAAAAAAAAAAGAAGAACGGTATGTCCACAAGCAAAACGGGCACGGATGAAAACCCGAAAGGGCTCCGTGAGTAAAAACAGCAGGACTGCCGGCGAGTTTGTGAAAACCCGAAAGGGCGCAAACTCGTAAAAAAAAAAATGAAATGCACTCGCAAAGGCCTCTCGACTTTGTGAGGAGAAAATTCCCGCGTGAGATCCTTACGACTCACAAAGGAGCAACACACTTGGGGGTCCTCACGACTCCTAAGGAGAAAATACACCTACGGGATCCTTACGACCCGTAGGGAGAAAATGCTTTGTGAGACCCTTACGGCTCACAAAATGGAAAAGCCTTAGGTGACAGGGATCTAAACCTGTCTCCTAAACCAAAAATTCCCAAATCCTCTCGGGGCAAATGATGAGTTGCTCCTGGCATTATTCCAGTGCAGCAATGCAGATGCCAAACCAAAAAACCAATTCCCAAACCCTCTCATGACAAATGATGATTCGCTCTTGGTACCATATTCCAGTGTAGCGATGCTGATGTCAACCCAAGTCAAATCAAACCAACAACCTCTACGGCGGAATCATGCTCCGCCCCAGAATTTACCCCGTGTCGAAATCATGCTTCGCCTCGGGATATCTACCTTCCCTGCCGGAATTATGCTCCACCTCGGAATCAAGTCAACCAGCAAGCTCTGCGTCGGAATTATGCTTCGTCTCAGAATGCACCCCGTGTCGAAATGATGCTTCGCCTCAGTGTAACGACCTCCTCGTCGGAATTATGCTCCGCCTCGGAATCAAAGCAACCAACCAGCTCTACGTCGGAATCATGCTTCGTCTCAGAATGTTCACCCCGTGTTGAAATGATGCTTCGCCTCGGTGTATCTGCCTTCCCTGTCAAATTTATGCTTCGTCTCGGAATCAAGTCAGCCAACAAGCCCTGCGCCGGAATCATGCTCCGTCTCAGAATATACCCCGTGTCGAAATCAAGCTTCGCCTCGGAATATTTGCCTCCCTTGTCAGAATTATACTTCGCCTAGGAATCTACCTCTGCATCGAAATCATGCTTCGGTCAGAATGTCTGCCGCTCTTCGGAATGATGCTCCGAATCCTGGAATTATACTCCGCTCCTCGGAAGGATGCTCCGAATCTCTGGAATTATGCTCCGCCCATCGGAACGATGCTCCGATCTCTGGAATTATGCTCCACTCTTCGGAAAGATGCTCCGATCTATGGAATTATGCTCTGCCTTTCGGAATGATGCTCCGAACCCTGGAATCATGCTTCGCTCATCGGAATGATGCTCCGATCCTTGGAATTATGCTCCGCAAATTGGAATAATGCTCCGCCCATCGGAATGATGCTCCGATCCCTTGGAATTATGCTCCGCAAATTGGAATAATGCTCCGCCCATCGGAATGATGCTCCGATCCCCTGGAATGATGCTCCGCAAATTGGAATAATGCTCCGCCCATCGGAATGATGCTCCGCTCCCTGGTATGATGCTCCGCAAATTGGAATGATGCTCCGATCCTTGGAATCATGCTTCGCCCATCGGAACGATGCTCCGATCCCTGGAATTATGCTCCGCTCTTCGGAAAGATGCTCCGAACTCTGGAATCATGCTCCGCCCTTCGGAAAGATGCTCCGAACCCTGGAATCATGCTCCGATCATCGGAATGATGCTTCGATCTCTGGAATTATGCTCCGCCCATCGGAATGATGCTCCGATCCCTGGAATGATGCTCCGCAAATTGGAATGATGCTCCGATCCTTAGAATCATGCTCCGCCCATCGGAATGATGCTCCGATCCCTGGAATCATGCTCCGCCCTTCGGAATGATGCTCCGAATCCTGGAATTATGCTCCGCTCTTCGGAAAGATGCTCCGAACTCTGGAACCATGCTCCGCCCTTCGGAAAGATGCTCCGAACCCTGGAATCATGTTCCGATCATCGGAATGATGCTCCGATCTCTGGAATTATGCTCCGCCCATCGGAACGATGCTCCGATCCCAGGAATTATGCTCCGCTCTTCGGAAAGATGCTCCGAACTCTGGAATCATGCTCTGCCCTTCGTGATGATGCATCGCCCCCGGAATGATGTTCCACCTTGAAGTTCAGCTTCAAGATCCATCAATTTCATGCACACAACTAAAATGTGCGGTGTGCATTTATTGATGGGGGGCACTTTGTTGGGGTAAAAATTTACACCCCCGTTGACCGAGTCAAAGTCAAAGTCAACCCCAAGCCAGGTGGGCCCAAGCCCAGGTCAAGCGGGCCCATGCCCAAGTCGAGCCCGCGGCCAGCCTCCTCCATGCTAAAATGAAATCATGTAATAAATAATTTTTATGTAATTTTTTATACATGAATGTATGCAACATGGGCATAAAGCCAAATTTTTGTAAGCCCATGGCCTATGTGCAAAATGAAATGGCACATGAGGTATGGGATAGGCAAAATGCCATTTTGTGAAGCCTAAGGGGCTATATGTAAATATGTAAGCCTATAAAAGGCAACATGATGATGAATAAAAGATACTTTTTCATTCTCTCCACAAAAAATTTTAGATCAAGGTTCTTTGTGCCTCCTGCTTCTTCTCCAAGGTTCTAAACCTTCTCATTTCTTTCGAATTAAATCAAGAGTTTTACTCTTTTTTTTCCAAAACTAAGTGGTTTTCCACCACAAAACCCACAAAGGGGAACTCAGATCTCCCATCAGATCTCAAAAAGGAGTGATTTTTTTAAAATCTCCTACTTCTTGATCTTCAAGATCCGGCCAAACAACAGGAGGAAGAAGAAGAACCCCCTTTATCAGCTTCAAAACATCATAGGAGTTTAACTCCATACATATATACATAATAAATATTTCATTTCTGAAGCACAGCTTCTGTTTCTTAGGCTAAAAGCCTCTTGTCCTCTCCAGCGCGTAGCGCAAGTGCGCAAAGCGCCCGCGTGCCGACACGTGGCGCGCGCGCGCTTGCGCACCTGCGCGCAACGCGCATTGCGCAAAGCGCCCGCGTGCCGACACGTGGCGCGCGCAGCGCTTGCGCACCTGCGCGCAGCGCTCTTGCGCAAAGCGCCCGCGTGCCGACACGTGGCGTGCGCGCTTGCGCACCTGCGCGCAGCGCTCATTGCGCAAATCGCCCACGTGCCGACACGTGGCGCGCTTGCGCCTGAGCGCACAGCACCTAAGCGCACAGCGCTCAAGGCGCTGGCCCCCACGCATCCTTTGGATGCCTTTTCCCCTTTATTCATATATATATATATATATATACATTTGTATACAAATGTACACATACACATACTCCGCAACATTCTCCCCCTCAAAAAAAAATTTCGGGCCGGGGCGCTGCCCCGAACCCCGCAAGGGGGCTGCTAGCCCCCTTGAGCCCCAGCCAGCTATCCGGGTAGAGGGACCCCCGTAAAAACTCTGCGTGGCTCCCGATATATCCAAAACCCCCCTTTCAAAACACAACACACGTACACTGCACATTGAGTTCGCATGACCAGTTTAACCCGTTAATCGGAGGTTCCCTCGCCCCAAAAGGCGAGGGGTAATTAACGGCAGCTTAGTCCGCGGCTGCCGGAGATTCGGATCCCCACGATCATTAAACCCCAGCCTACCCTAGGCAGGGGGAATCTGTAGTTCGCCTGACAAGCGTGCGTGTATTCCCATCTCAATGGGGTGACGGAAAACACCCTACAGCCTTGAGGCAGGCCAACAAACGTAGCACGAATACTAACTAGGACTTATCTGAAATGACGGAGGGCTACGACAGGTTTTTCTGAAAACCTATTGCGTAATGAACTTGATATCGTTGTAGAATCAAATGATTTTAAAATGGAGTGTTTTTGAGGCTTTTCTAGTTTTGCTAAAGGAGTCACTCCCGGTGAAGGGATCGTCGGTCCTTTCCTTGTCGAATGAGGTGCGGGATATATCATATATATCACTGTGCAAAGCAAAAACTCTTAAAAGCAATCAAAAGACAAACCGAGTGTGTAGCATCTGCCAGTTATTGCTAAAGGAGTCACTCCCGGTGAAGGGATCTCGGTCCTTTCCTCATCGAATAAGGTGCAGGATATATCACATATACCTCTGTGCAAAGCAAGAACTGTAGCTACCTGTTTTATTTTGAAATTCGATTCTACAACATCTTAGGTTTCTTTTATTTCATTAATCACATTAATGAAGTCCCATCATTTAAGTACCTAAACATCACAGATAAATACGACGTACACTTATGCCATCCGCATTCGCCTCGATGTCCCCTCGTGCACCGTTAGGTTAGGTAACTAACGGCAGAGCGGGGCAGGGCTAGCGCGGGTGTAAAACATAAGTAACGTCTATATAATATATCATATATACTATATATAGTATCCATCACAGAACATCACATGATCACATCACAGATATCGCAGCAGAAGAATCATATGAAATATTGGATATACTAGGACGTCCGTGTTTTTAATACGAGCCAGTATAAAACATGGATTCCACGGTCGTGATGAATAGCCAAACCCACACCCCTAGACCCCTACGAGAGCGGCAAGCAACCCTACCAATTCTGGAGTTAGGAGACCCGGACTCGACTCCTCGAGTTGGTCTCCCACTGGACTCCAGAACCCGGTTACTTGTGCTCCCCTCCTTGGGTCTATCATAGTGCAGAAAAGTAAATAATATACAAAGGGTGACATCTTCCGCAACCTGGAAGTGCCCCAATAAAAGAATATTACATACAAGTTTTTACATGAATGAAAATTAAAAAAAAACACTCATCTCACATAAAAACCCCCGGCTATTCAAACACGACGATCCAATATAACATATCCAGCATTACATAACATCACATGTCATCAACATAAGTAAACATGCGTATCCCAATTGTCGTTGACATATAGCAACGAAACCGGCGATATCACATATTACACTTACGGTCACAGAAAAGAAAGTGTAAAACTACAACAGTTGGAATCCGCAATCACCTCAGACATCGCATGCCTGACCAAATGAATTCTTTAGACATCGCATGCCTAACAATTATAAACCCTGCATTTTAGTCTCAAAATCGAAAACTCTTTTCAATATCAAGTCGGGCAATTCAACAAGATTCCCGACATCCTGATCGAATACTCGTCGCAAACTTTAGTAGGCGGCCGCACCCCTGATACCGTCGACGAAGTGCACCAAGGCGGAACACCGCTACCGCGAGCACCCGAACGGATGCTTTCGGCGACGGGGTTCTCCTACAGTCACTTGGTCGGGGCTATGGGGTGTAGCTGTCTATTAAGTTTACCCGGCGAGTATCCGCGTACGCTACGTGATTGCGACGGACTTTTGATCACATCAAAATTCCGTGGCAACCGATCAAGTGAGACTAAAGTGCTTGATTTGTAACATTCATTGAGTTATCTCATAACTACTTGTGAATTCCAATTATTGTATCACATTCCAGATAAATAGAAAATGTTAAACTTTCCGATCGAACAGTCAAACACCCAAGTTTTCCCGAAACAGATCAACTCTTGAAATAAGTCTAAAAACATTCAGTTCGTGCCTCAGTACCAACGGTCCAGCCGTAGAAGGGTCAAGCCAACGCCTCACATGTGGCACGCCGTACTGCCCCAAACCCAAAAGTTCAAAGGGCAGTTCAAGACGGTCACATAATCGAGTTAAGGTTTGTTGTCTTCTAGAGGGTCCATCGCGTTACTTGTACTACTTAGAACGTCGTTAAACTACGGAAAAATCCAACACTTGGAAATTTCCCGACAGGGGAAAAATTGGGTATTTATATCCAGTCGAACTTTTTAACATATTCTAAAATTATCCGGAAAGCCACACAGACAAAATTTGATAATCCGATCGAACATTCGAATCCCCAAAACAACCCCAGAAAATTCAACTCTTGAATAAATTTTAAAAATACCCAGAGAACTCTGCACTGTTAAATAGGAATTACAGTACAAAATGTTAGGGCTGACGTCACAAAATTGCCGCAGAACCGCCGCATAAGCTAGGCTTATGCCGCGGTTCCGCCGCCGATATCACTGTTCATGAAATAAATTTTGCGCCGTAATTCTTAGAATTCCCTGTTGAGTTTTCTGCATATTTTTAATTTGGAAAATACCCAGTTTTTAAAAAATGTACAGAGAGCCGTTTTGGAAATGGGTTTCGGGTTCGTTCGGATTTCAAACGTCGTCTGGACTTCGCCTAAGGCTCTAGCTAGGCTCTGATACCACTGTAGGGTTCCTAGGCACCCTAGTGAGGTCTCACAAGGCATCATCCATGCCAATTTCAAATTTTAACGGTGCCGAGAAACCCTAGAACGGATCGTTGGCTAGATTTTAGGCGACAAAGCAAACTAGTTAACACTTAACTACTAGAATACGGAAATACAACTTTTGTAGATCCATTTCTCCACCTCCTTAGCTCCGCAATGAAGTGTCCTCGCTGTCCATATCAAATCCCGGGCTCTAGCGCCGGCTTCATCGGAGAAAAAGCGGGCTAGGTCATCGACGACGTGCCGAAGATGATCCACGTCGAGGCATCACTAGATCAAGCTCCCACTTCACCAAGTGATGAAACTTGTGAAGAAAACACACTCTACTACTTGGCAAGAGGTAGAGGATGAAGAAATAGGAAGTGTGTTCACTTTAGAATTGGATTTCTCACTCAATTTCATCAATCACCATTGATGAAGAAAGGTTTTCTTCAAGTGAAGAAGATGAAGAAGAAGAAGAAGATGATGATATGATAAGTTAATTAGAATAATAAAGAAAAAGAATACTTATCATAACATTAACTCTAGTTAAGTGTAGAGAATAGACCATGGTTTGCTTAAATGGTTAGGGTTAAGAATGAAGACAAGAATGGTGACTAAGTCAAAGGTTCATGAATCTTCAACAAACAAACAAACAAAGCCACCATTCTTTCTTTATCTTTTCCAAAAAAAACAAACAAACAAATAAATAAATAAATAAGATAATCAAAACCCTAATCATTAACTTAACCATGGTTTAATCTTTACACTTAACCAAGTTAACATGTGTCATCAAACATGATACAAGCATTTGCACAAAAAGTATATCACATATACAACTTGTACAACCAAGTGAGAAAATCCTTTGTAAAGTGAACCGATACTAGTTAATGAAAAGTAATATATCATATATATAATTATACATTAAATCATTAAATCAACACTTGATTTAACGATCCGGTCATATCGCATACAACCGACTAATATCCAATGTATCGGCTTATCGAATCAACCCTTGATTCGATAACTAGGTTATATCGCATACAACCAATCGATACATTCATCGTGAGAATTAAATACGGTATCACGCATTATTCTCGGTCCTGCACATATCTCATATGCGCTCCTATTTCGTTTCACTTGAGCCAGGAAACCTCTGTGTAGGACTCTAAAGACTCGTCAATACGCCGGCAGCAGATGATGATCATATCAAGCACCCACAAGCCGCAAGCGGTCTGCTAAACGTAACGGCCACCCGGGTATTGAGCGATCAGAAGATCGACGAGCAAGCCCGCTCACACTCCAGTGAATCCAACCAGTAACACTACCGTACAGTCCGGTCTGATCGTTTGATACGTCGCATATCTCGCCTAGGGGTGGTAAACGTCAGACCCCAATAGCTCGATAAGTCGTGTCGATATGAGGTCTATAACAATTCGAGAAACTACTGGTAACACTTACCAGTAAATCTCAGCAACCCTGGCCAGGGATTTCCGGTTATAGCCAATCGAACACAGCGCAACATCAACTCCCTATACCGGGAGAGACGAATCCCCTCCTATCGCTCATTGCCTCCATGTGACTCGGGACTGTACCCAAAAACCACCGTTTTTCACGCCCTCTTGGACGTGGTAAGATGGAAATCAAAGCACAGTGGGAACCACACAAGACTCTATGACGATCTCGGGTCAACAGACTACTCTGTACCAGTGTCACCAGAGAACTGCCATCTGACGTAAGGTATAATACCATCTGGGAGTTCTCGGCGAGTCCGTCCAGTGTACCCAGTCTCCACTGAGCACCCGTATATCATCTCTGATGTCAAACACCAATGGATATGGGATCATCCATCGCCCATCTGTATGGGTCGAGAAGGTATACGCTAGTCTACTCTGGTATATCGATGCCCCGTCTCGATATACCCACGACTAGGGACTTTGAAGGATGTACTTATGGACTACCATGTCCCTACTAGTATGATCCGCATCATAGTCTAGATAGTCAAGTACACATCCTAAGGGCTTTACCAACATGTAACAGAGAGACAATCAGTGTACATGTTAAGGTAAAGAGTAACCAGATAGCATACTATCATGTCGAGCGAGAAAGTCCTCCCTATATATGTCCCAGCATCCACTACAATATACATCCTATGTACAGTAATGGCCTCTAGGGCATACATATAACTAATAATAATTGACATTAGCCGTGTTCCACGGGACCAGGATTTGCTCTGGGTGCTTCCCACAGGGTCAGGATTGACATTAGCCGTGTTCCACGGGACCAGGATTTGCTCTGGGCACTTCCCACGGGGTCAGGATTGACATTAGCCGTGTTCCACGGGACCAGGAGGTGCTTTGGGCATTTCTCACGGGTCAGAATTGACATTAGCCGTGTTCCACGGGACCAGGATTTGCTCTGGGCGCTACCCACGGGGTCAGGATTTACATTAGCCGTGTTCCACGGGACTAGGAGGGGTTGACTCTCGGTTGTCTGCGCATCGCCGAGTCATGGAACTGGGAACTTTGCCGCGGTTCTGATTTGCTGATGTTGCGTCTGTCGTAATGAGACGAATGTTGAGATGATCTCCAGGCTGTCTGTGAACCGTCGAGATTTGGCTTCCTTTTCTGATGGAGCCTGGTGGGAAGGTATGGTTCCCTCTTTGTTTGTGCCCCTGGATTGTATACAGGGATCGATGTGATCTCACCTGCAGGGCAAAAAGTTTCATTTTATATATATTTTTCTTTCCGCGATGCTCTATCATTTCAACTTTTATATCGCGAAAGTCGCGATTGCCCAATCATTTCGGCTATTTTTCGCGGTGCCCAATCATTTCAGCTATTTTTTATTTACTCGCTGCTTTTTATTGCAGTTGCCCAACCATTTCGGCTATTTTGTATGCATACATTTTTACTTGCTGATTTCGTTGCAAGTTGCCCTATCATTTCGGCTATTTCATATGCATTTGTGTCTCGCTGACTTTTCACTGCGAGTTTGGGATTTGATACCGATTTAGGCATCAACATCGCTGCAACTGGGATATTGCCAGGAGCGAATCATCATTTGCCTTAAAAGGACTTATAATTTGATTCCGATTCAGGCATCAGTATCGCTACAACTGGGATATTGCCAGGAGCGAATCATCATTTGCCTTAAAAGGACTTAGAATTTGATTCCGATTCAGGCATCAACATCGCTACAACTGGGATATTGCAAGGAGCGAATCATCATCTACTTTCGTCGGTTCGAACAAAGGTGGCTTAGCAAATAGGGTTAGGATCCTGTTGACTAAGGCTTTTAACTTCATGAGCCGTAAGGGTCTCATGAAGGTATTTCTCCCTACGAGTCGTGAGGATTTCGTAAGTGTGTTTTCTCCTTAGGAATCGTGAGGATTCCTCAGTGTGTGTTCTCTTATAAGTCATAAAAATCTTACAAGAGTGTTTTCTTCTTATAAGTCGAGAGGACTTACAGGGGTCGTTCACCGTGTGAGCATATCCCTAGTCGCTGGTGGGACTTTGTTAGGGAAATGTTAATTCGCGCCCGTGGATTGTATACAAGGGTCAATATTGAACCGCTTGTAGGGCAAAATCAGGGTGTATGACTGCTTAAGAACAGGTTCAGATCCCTGTAGCTTAAGGCTTTTGAATCTTATGAGCCGTGAGGGTCTCATAAGAGGGTTCTCCTTACGAGTCATGAGGATCTCGCAAGTGTAATTTCTCCTTAGGAATCGTGGGGATTCCTAAGTGTGTTGCTTCCTTGTGAGTCGTAAGGATCTCACGCAGGTATTTTCTCCCCACAAAGTCGAGAGGACATAGCAAGTGTCTTTTAACGAGATTATGCCCTTTCAGGTTTTCACAAAACTCACCGGTAGTCCTGCTGCTTTTACTCACGGAGCCCTTTCGGGTTTTCATCCGTGCCCATTTCGCTTATGGACGTACCCTATTTTTTTTCCAGCCTTGGGATGCTGCAGTCCGTAGTAGTTTATTGTCTTCTCGGTCAATAACCAGTTTTAGGACATAGTGGTCCATCGTTAGTTTAAGGACGTTTCGGTCCGTCGTTACTTTAAGGACGTTTCGGTCCAATAGCCGGCTACTACATATAGAGTTTGGGTTTAGGAAGATAGCGAGTGGACATATGCGTCGTCATCTATCGTTAACCTAGGCCATGGCTCGTCAGGCGTAGTATTTTTTTAGGAAGCGACCGTTTATTGGCCTGAAAGGTCTTTCACCATGCATGTCCATGAGTAGATAGGCTCTACCCTGGTAAACTTTGTTTATGATGTACGGGCCTTCATAGTTCGGCTCGAATTTCCCCCGTTTGGCACGATTGGGGATCATAGGTATTTTGACCACTAGCACGAGTTCGCCTTGGCGGAATGTTCTCGGCTTAGTCAATCTTTCGTATGAGCGCGTCATCTTTGCTTTGTAAGCTTCCAAGCTTTGCTGCGCCATGAGCCGGATTTCATCAAGGGCGTCGAGCTCCTCAAGCCGGAGGTGAGCATTTTCTTCGTCTGTTAGCTCGTAATGAACCGCCACTCGTAGGGAGGGTAGCTCTATCTCTAAGGGGAGTACCGCTTCAGTGCCGAATACTAATGCATACGGCATTGTGTTTGTGGCCGTTTTGAATGTAGTTCGGTACGCCCAGAGAGCTTCATTCAGTCTCTTGTGCCAGTCCTTTTTATTTTTGGATACCGTCTTTTTCACAATCTTCATCAAGGTCTTGTTGAAAGCCTCAGCTAGACCGTTAGCTCGGGGATTATAGACCGAAGAGTATCTCCAGTCTATATTATGTTGTTGTGCGAAGCGGCTGATCTTGTGGCTTCTATATGCTGGTCCGTTATCGGAGATAATCCGTCGCGGAATGCTGAACCGGTAAATGACGCGTGTCTTGAAGAAATGGACGATATTCTCCGTCTTCACCTCTCTTAGCTGTATTGCTTCCGCCCACTTGGAGAAGTAATCAGTTGTCGCCAAAATGAATCGATGTCCTCTGGATGATGCCGGTTCAATGGGCCTGATTATGTCAGTTCCCCACATTTCGAATGGCCAACTGGCCACCGTTTGGTGTAGCGGGTTTGGATGCTGATGGATAAAGTCTTCGTGAATCTGGCACGAGTGGCACTGCTTCGCATATTCGAGACAGTCTTGGATCATTGTGGGCCAATAATAGCCCATCCTTTTGATCTTCAGCTTCATCTTCCGCCCAGCTTGGTGAGAACCGCAGAGTCCGTCGTGAGTTTCTTGGACGACTCTCTTTGCCTCTTCAGGTCCCAGGCATCTTAGCCACAGGGAGTCGAACGATCTCTTATACAGAGTATCATTTACAAAGGCGAAGGATAGAGCTCGTTTCATGAGCTGATGTCTTGAGGACGCATCTTCAAGTGTTCAACGGGATTTGAAGTAGTCTATAAAGACTTCTCTCCAATCCTCCGCCTTTTCCTGGTCCTTTATTTGGAGAGCTGTTTGCTCGGTAGCTCTCTTTTCTTTAGAAGACTCTGGAGATATTTCTGCCGGTGCAAGAACCCGACGGCTTTGCACAACGATCCTCACGTCATCGAGATTCTCATCGGCCAATTCTTTAGTGAGTTTGGCTAATGCATCCGCCTTGCTATTTTCCGTGCGCGGTATGCTTTCCAGTGCGTAGGCAGGGATTTGAGTCAGCAATTGTTGCACTCTCCCGCAGTACTTTACCAACTCTGGTTTGCACGTCTGATAGTCGCCATTCACTTGGCTAACGACCAATTAGAAGTCTCCGTATATGAGGAGGTTTTCAATTCCCATATCGACAGTGATCTCGAGACCTACTATCAAAGCTTCATACTCGGCTTCATTGTTTGTCCTTGGCTCTGTTAGGGAAAAGGCGAAGCGCATTATCCCTCCTTGTGGAGTTACGAAGATGAGGCCCACCCCCGATTTGATTATGGGGGAGTTGTGCTTTCGCTTCTTCATAGACGATGCTCCGTTGAAGTAGAGTTCCCATCGGGTATCACTCCCTCTTTTCTCTCTGTCGATCGTGTCAAACGCGTGCTAGTTTGGCAATTCGCAGTTCAAGGGAGAATCGACGGGTATCGGATGCTCAGCGAGGAAGTTGGCGATGGCCTGGCCTTTTACTGCCTTGAGAGGATGATAAGTTATTGAGAACTCCATCAAGAGCAGGGCCCATTTAGCGAGACGTCCCGTCAATATGGCCTTTGATATCAAATATTTGAGAGGATCCACCTTTGATATGAGATGGACCTCATGTGCCAAAGCATAGTGTCTGAGCTTTGTTGTCGCGTAGATCAACGCCAGGCAGTGCTTTTCGATGGGGGAGTAATTGTTTTCTGCCCCTAGGAGAACTCGACTCAAATAGTAGAGGGCTCTCTCCTTCCCTTGGTCGTTCTTTTGTGCCCACAGCGCGCTTAAGGAACCCTCAAGGGCGGTTGTATATAGAATGAGGGGCTTTCCCTTGACTGGAGCAGTCAGCACCGGAGGATTCTGTAGATATTGCTTGATTTCGTCTAGTGCGCTTTGGCATTTGCGATCCCAGACGAAAGGGGTTCCCTTCTTCATCAGGTGACTGTAGGGGCGGCACTTGCCAGAAAGATTGGCTATAATCGCCGGATATACGCGAGCTTTCCTTGGAGAGACCGCAGCTGTCTGAGATTTCTTGGCGGAGGCATTTCCATGATTGCCTTGATCTTTGACAGGTCCATCTCGATGCCTCGGTGTCGGACGACGAATCCTAGGAACTTGCCCGAGGAAACTCCGAACGCGTATTTGAGAAGGTTCATCTTCAAGTTTTATTTCCGAAGGCGCTGAAACACGATCTTCAGATGCTCTATATGTTCCTCGCATGATTTTCTTTTTAACTACGAGGTCGTCGATGTATCATTCGACGATTTCATGTATGAGGTCATCGAAAATCTTCGTCATGGCCCTCTGATAGGTGGCACCGGCGTTCTTTAGACCGAAAGGTATCACCTTGTAGCAGAATATGCCCAAAGGGGTCCGGAAAGCGGTATGCTTCTGGTCCTCGGGATGCATTTTTATCTGATTGTATCTTGATAAGCCGTCCATGAAGGAGAAAACTTTGTGAGTGGATGTATTATCTATCATCAGCTCAGTGACTGGTACTGGAAAGTCGTCCTTCGGGCAAGCTTTATTGAGATCCCGAAAGTCCACACATATGCGTACTGTCCCATTTTTCTTCATCACTGGGACGATGTTGGCAATCCAGTCAGGGCACTGAACCTCTTGGATAAATCCGGATTCGATTGGCTTCTTGATCTCGGCGTTGATACTCATCTCAAACTCGAGTCGCATTCTTCTCGGTGCTTGTTTGACTGGCTTGATGTCCGGAGATATCGCCAATCTGTGCACGGCTATTTCTGGATCTAGTCCCGGCATCTCGGAATAGTTCCATGCAAAGCAATCTTTATATTATATGAGCACGTCTTTTAGCATAGCCACCCTTTCTTCAGAAAACAGCTCACTGACGAACGTCGGCTGTGTGTCACTTGCCGTTCCCAAGTCGATTTTCTTGAGGTTATCTGCAGTAGTATGTATCCTATCTTCCAGTTCTTTTGGTGCCGGTGGAAAATCTGAGATCACCTTGTAATTATTGTTTTCGAAGCACCAGAGGGGGTCATCCATGTTCTCGGGTTCTTCTTCTGACAGCGTTATTATGTGACAGGTATGAGATCGCTTCCAAGACCGATGTTGGTTTGGTTCTACTCCCGCCGCATACGTGGCTTTCAGTTCATGCTTCTGTGGCGGGGTTACCCTCCAACCGCTGGATAGAGCGAACCTTCCTTATTGATATTGGTCTTCGACCCAGTTCTTGAAGGTGAAGCGGTCTTCGAGAGGATGCTCTATTGCTCGGTGATAGGAGCAATAGTCTGGGTGAGAAACATCGCCTGCTTGCTCGGGGTGCTTGGACTCCGGGAGGGTAATCATCTGATGTCTTATGACAAGATCGAGTATCTTCCTTGTCTTGTCTTGGGAAAAAGAATACGCTCGACCCATTTTCTTTATAAGAGACGAATCCTGATTGCTCGATTCTCGATCGCGTGGCTTCATGGACCCGCTTTGTCGCTGTCGAACGCTTTTTCCGATATTTGGTTTATTTTTGCCTTTGCGCCGGGTCTTTTGTATGACGGGCTGGCGAAGAAGGGCATCGTCACTTTCTGTAGCCTGCTGAAGGAGGCGCTGCGTTCTGGCTTTCTCGTAGATGAACATTTCGCGATTATGGTCGTCTCGAACCTTTTGACCCGCTTCCCTTATAAGCTTGTCCATTTGTTCTTCGAACGACAGACTTGGCATTTTCACGGCGGGAGCTCATTTTGGTTCAGGGTTAGTATCTTCCCACAGAGCATCTCCTTCTTCATCGAAGTCATGTATGACGTAGCAGCCGCGGAATCGCTCCCGTTTCTTGGATTGAACATATCCAAGCCCGATCGTTTCTATTCTCCCGTCGGGCAGTTTTCGCTGAGTTCCGGGGACATTCCAGATCCTGTTGTAGAACCGAGCTTGTCGAGCAGTCTGTTTGAGGGGTACGCCTTGGCGCCTCAACAGCCTCTTCAATCCTTCCGTGTAGTATCTGGGCAGACGGATGGGCTGGAGCCTGACAAGTATAGAATCGACACCATGCCAAACTTCTTTCTCCACTTTGGTTTTCGTGGATTGATAAAAGAGGTTCGCCTTTTCATATCTTCTCTTGCGAGGGACGTAGAATGTCTGCAGTTCCTGCACACTATAGGTATCAAGTGCATTGAGCTCTTTATAGTGCTCTCGCGGAACCATGGCGATTTGCACACTCCGATCATTGTTAGCGGAGGCTTGTATTGACGGCCGCACAAAAAATACTGCATTGACCTCATCTTTTGAGTCGCTGCCGAAGATCAACATAGGGGTGGACGGTCTCGGCTTGTTACATTGGGGCGGTCCTGAATAGACTATCTCTTCTTCCTCCTCGGTATCACTCCCGAAGACCGGAATGGTAGTGATAGCTTCTTGCTTGTCCTTCGGTTTGTGACATTTTTCCGTGTCTTCGAAATCTGGTAAGAAGTATTTTGTATCTTCATACTTTCGGACTTCATTCACGGAGAATGGGTTCAATTCCCCTGTCACGGTATATTCGAGACCATCCTTGAAATACTTCATACACTGATATTGTGTAGAAGGGATGATGTTGTACTCGTGTAACCAAGGCCGGCCGAGCAAAGCGTTGTAACAAGTCTTGGCGTCAATGACATGAAACTTGATGTCCGTGACGAGCAGCCCAAAGTGTAACGTCAATATCATAGACTCGAGCGTCCGTGATGACTGGGAGTTAAACCCAGAGATGGTGATTTTATCACAAGCGAGATGCTGAACGCTCATGCATATTTTCTTCAACACTCTTATATTGAGGAAATTGACGGAGAACCCATTGTCAACCAGGATCTTGCCTATCTTAATATCATGACAGTATCCAGAGACATAAAGGGGACGGTTATGCTCGCACGTCCCGAGGAGGAGATCTTCATCGCTGAAAGTGATATCGGCTGTGTGCACTTCCTCCAGCTCGTCCTTCATCTTTTCTTCGGCGAGGAAATCTTGGAACTGCTCGGGTTCTTGTAGTGCCTTGATCAAAGAATCTCTCGTCTCTTTGGATAGCAGAAGGGCCTCGAGAATGCTTAGCTGTGAGGGTATTTTCCTCAGGTGTGCCAGAACGTTATAATCCACTTTGTTTTTCTTGGGTGGATCCTTGGCTGTCAGCTCTTCGACGGCTTGGTCATCGAGTGTGATATCCTCAGGGACCTTTTCTTTTCCCTTATCCTTTTTGTTCGACCCCTTGTTTACGGGTCCGAGATTCTTTTCAGGTAATGTGCGATTACGCAGCTGAATGTTCTCACAGCTCTTTGGTTATTCCTCTTTTCCTGAAGTGGATTCTTTGAAGAGAGGGTCGAGGGCTATTTCTTTGTCAGAGTTGCTCCCGAAGGTGAGAACTTGCGATCCCCTGCTATCAACCATGTAACAGTTGCCGGCAGCTCTTCCACGTTCGTCTGTCGCATTTTTCTGCTGTCGACGAGCTTCACGCTTCATCCTTTTGAAGTGCTGCCTGTGAGCAACATATCCTTACCACCAATTTTTAAAGGCGTTGCATTCTTCAGTAGGATGCGCAACCCTTCGATGATATAAACAGTAATTAGGATGCACATCCTCTTCATTAAGGTGTATCTCATCAGAAGCGTTTCCTTCGGAGGGTGGCAACTTCATTCCCATTGATATGGCTTTAGTGAACCTTTTCTTCGTTTTAAGCCTGCTCTTGTCTATCGCGGGCATGCCTCGGTCTGGTTGGGGTGCTTCAACCCTTTCATCCTGTCCCCGGTGTTTGGCTTTTTCAAATAGGGCCGTTTCTCGCTCTCGATCAGCCTTACTTTTTAGAAGAACTTCGTTTAGGAATGCATCAATCATCTCGTCCGACGGTCATAGAAGTTTCGGCTCGGGATCTGCCCCCAGTTTCTCTGCATCCAGAGCTTCTTCATCGTTTATTAACGAATGAGAGATCACGTGGCAGCTTGCCACATGATCCTCAGGTTCATCCGATGAGTCTTCTCCATTGTCATCATCTCCGTCCTCAAGGACGTGGCTGAGAAACTCTTGAAGTGTGACTGGGGTTCGCGCCTTCTGGTTATATTCTTCCAGCGCGTCGATATGCTTTTGCAGGTCTGTGCGCTTGTCACCAGGCTTCACGGGCTTTTTGGTCCTTTTCTTCTTCTTCAAAGACTTTAACGACTGGATGTGGGCGTTTTGACTATCACCACCAATTTTTGGCGTCGGGCGTGGCTTCAGCATTCCCTTGATGACTTCGGGTTCCAGTGGACTTTTCCATTTGATCGCCGGGAATGTTTGGAGATCCTTCAACATTCTTTTTGTTTTGGCTGAAAGAGCGACCTCTCATGGAGCTTCTTCGACAAAAGAGCACGATGCCCCCGGTGTGTCACCCCTTTTAAGAGCGTGCGGTTGAGGAGGGCTTACTTTCCAATTCTCGGATAATGCGAATTTTCCCTGTTGGTATTGGTCTTCAATCCAGCCTTTGAAGATGAAGCAATCTTTGATTGGATGGCCTATTGCTTAGTGATAGGGGCAGTAATTGGGATTATTAGCCTCACCGGGTTGCAATGGGCGTTTTGGTTTCGGCAAATTGATGAGCCTGTTGTGCACCGCCATCTCGAACAATCTCCTCATTTTGTCCCGGGGAAACGAATAAGGACGCTTCATTTTCTCATTAAAGAATCGCCGTCTCTCGTCTAGGAGATCAGTTAGTTTTGGGCCATTGGGCTGCTGTTGAGCATTGGCGATGAAGGTCGCTTTCCTTTTCCCTTTTTCATTCCGTGGCTCTGGCTTCGAAGAGGATGGCCTATGCATCTGGTCCATTTGGGCTAGTTTGTCAATCAAGGCCTGAAAAGTGGTCGACTTGAAAAACATCATGAATTGGGAAATGGTCGCTTGAGGGTCGAGAGTACCCACGAACATTCCTACCGCAGGCGCTTCTTCAATGCGCTGCTCTCACTTCGACCATAGATTCCGCCACCGTATTGCATACTGAACCCATGTTTCTCAAGGCTTCACCCTGGCATTGATCAATGCCGTGATTGGGGTGCGTTTGCTAGCGCTTGCGAAACACTGGGTGAATAGCAACTCCATCTCTACAAATGTCTTGATAGAGTCATTTGGGAGTTCAGAATACCACTCGAATGCTGTCTCCGATAAGCTGCCAACGAATTGGCGAAGCAGTAGCTTATCGTCACCTCCGGTGTTGCCGCACAAGGCTCTGAATTGAGCGACGTGCTGATGCGGATTTCCCGTCCCCTTATATATATGGCATTTGGGGATCGTGTATCCCGGCGGGTATTTTATTTGGTCATACCAACCCGGATAGGGTCGTCCAGCTTTAACAATCTGCCCAGCCGCTTCATTCGCCTGATGAACTCGTATCTGCTGAGCGATGTAATCATCCAGGGCGGCTTTTGAGATGGTCTCCTCCTTGGCTGCTGACAGAGCCGGCAGAGGATTTGATGTCTCTCCTCTATCATCTTCAATTATTACAGGAGGGTCTTCGGCTGGAGGGTCTGGCTGGATCATCATGCCCACCATATCTTGGAATAGAAGGGCCATTTGTTTTATATTTGCCGCTTGTTCCGCAGCCTCTTTGTCCTACTTCTCAATCATTCTCCGAAGGAATTCAGCATCAGTTTTTTGCTCACGGCGCTGCTCTGAGGATGTCTCCGGGCTTGCTTTCGGTCCCGTAAGTGCGGCCATAGCTGTTAGCATTTCTTGGAGCTTTTATTGTTGTTGCTCCTGAGCCTTAGTCACTGATCGCGTAAGCAGTCGATGACCTATGGAGATACAGCTATCCACTTTTCCGGATGCCATATAGATGGTGTGCACCACCATGCCCCCAGACTTTGGGCGTTTAGATTCAGTGTTCTTGCGATTCGTCGCAGACACCGGGATTTTCTCCAGCTTTCTCCTCTTGTGAGCAGTCGAGGTTGAGGGGGCCGTTGCAGTGGGCACCCAAATAGCTGTCGCTTTCTGTGGTTTGACATGGTGATCCTCTTCTTGCTGAACCTTCATCTTTTTTTGTCGGCGGGAGTAATCTGGATCAATCACCGAGTCTTGGACTTGACGCCAGACTT
Source organism: Agapanthus africanus (assembly GCA_030015575.1). Lineage (NCBI taxonomy): Eukaryota > Viridiplantae > Streptophyta > Magnoliopsida > Asparagales > Amaryllidaceae > Agapanthus > Agapanthus africanus. The sequence continues at coordinate 46,632,529 of JASDDO010000012.1, forward strand.
TATAAAATTTAGAGGACAGCCGTTGAGGGGGCTGCTCCAGCTTCGCCTTTGTGGCATTCTCCACAGGTGGAGGAGACCTTTTCAGCACAGCAGTCGGAGAGTTCTTGCGGACCCTCCTGAGTGGTTCAAAGCTGTTCCCAGTTGGAATAGCAGCATCAACTTCCACCATTGGAGCTGGCGGAGTCAGTCCAGAAGGGGAATTGCCCCTAGCTTTCCTCACTCGGCGCCAGTGGCGACGTCGAGCATGTCATGCGGCCGGGATCACCTCCGCTGTTGAATGAGCTTCTTCATGCCCCCTGCTTTGAGGAGAGACTGTTATTGGTGCTAGCCTATCGAAGACTGACACCCGTTGAGAGGGGGGAGTCAGTCTTGAGAAGGCCGATTTTTGTGTAGGGGAAACGGCCTTGGTTACTTCACCCGGAGTGGGAGCTGAAACAGCCAGTCTTGTGAAGACCGACCCCTTATTCGGAGAAACCGCCTTGGTGACTTCAGGAGCAGGAATGTGTAACATTTTGAAAATTTAGAAATAAATAAAATTAATTAGTTTAATAATAAAATGGTAAATAAAAAAGTTATTAAAAACAAATAAGATAATTTCATAAGATGTTTGTAAAACAATTTAAATTAAAAATTTTGTATGCAACATAAATAAGTTATAAGGGTTTTAGTGATAATTTTAGCTTCATTTTAATAAAATGAGTGTTTTGCAATAAACTAAGTTGTGAGGGGTTTCTAGGTAAAGTTTAGGTATTTTTGTGCAAATGGGAATTGGTTAAGGGTGTAAATGAAAAAGGGTAGAAAACCATTTAGTTCAGAATTTTATTGTTAATTAAAATAAAAAAAATTAGAAGATAAGTTGTGACACCTCTTCCTTGCATGCATACACACACACACCACATCCTCCTTGCACGAAGATGGCGCCCTTGGTCCTTGACACCTCCTCCTTCACCTTATCCCTTCCTTCTCTCATATATATAGCAATTATTCAGATCATTTAGCAAGTTTAATTTCTGAAAATTAAAAGAAAGGAAAGGAAAAATCAAGAACAAACATAGATGAACAAAGGAAAGAAGAAGAGCTAGACAAGGAATTCATCATCATCAAGCTTGGACAAGGGGCTTAGCATCTTGAAGGGGTTTTTCCAGCAAATTATTGTGGGTAATATTCCTAATCACAGTAGGAGTTTAGGTTCTGTAATTAGTTTAAAGTGAATTGAAAAAGTTCTATAATTTCGTATTTTTAGGAAAACTTAGCTCTGTAGTAATCTGCTGTTAGTAAGAATAAAATCAACTTAACAAAACAGTGCTAAAATGATATAATTGGAACATAGAATAAACCATAGGAACACGAGCAGGGGGGCTCGGATTTAGGCCGGCGGCCAATAGGGTAACTCCGGCGTCACCGGATTTCTAGGAGTTTTGGGTTTGGTGGATTTCAGGGTAGGTCTCTGTGAAGGTATTATAATACTTGGTATTATTTATTTAAGCTAATTTAACAGTTTATGAAATCTGGGAGTTAATATCTGAAATGGGGTTAAAACGTTCAAAACACGACACGGACATTTCGTAACACGATTTGGGTTTCTGTTATGAAACAGCGTTTAACTAAGTCCAGTTAGTATAAGTGTTTGATAGGTTGCGATAATCATACTTAGTATAGCTAATACGTAAAACTAGTATTTTCATGTTTTCGCCGTATCGGAGTTTAGCCGTTTCTTATAGAAGTTAATTTCGATAATAGATTCGAATACGGAAACTTCGGAGGCCGCAAGGAAAGGAAATGGATTGGTGATCTGAGTTGATTCGACGTATTCCGGTGAGTAGATTAAACATCTACCGGGGGATTTTGTATGGATGGCGTGATACGCCCGTAGTTAAGTTTAATAAAAATGGGCTTTATATACTAAATTGATCATCTGCATTCATATAGATATAAATACATCGCCATGTTAATAATTGTTAGAACACTGCACAGTTATCGACGAGTTATGCCGCACCTGCACATATCTACATGTTACACTATACCTCGTCGATATTAACATGTCACATATACACTTACTATTTATTATGCTAAATAGGATTCCCATCATACCTTGAACATCAAGAAATGGTAGTTATTTTTCATAAATATTATCATATTTTATCTCCAAGTATGTGTAGTTCTGATATAAGATGCATTGGAGTATTATGGATTTATGGCTTTGAGTTTTAAACACTAGCGAAAGTATTCAATGATTTTTTTATGATAAATATGACATGTCCACCATGAAATGTCGTTTTTTTGATTTGGTTTTGTTCCGAACCGGGTGGGGTAGATATACGGTTACGGAATTTCTTACGTATATCTAAGCTGGGTGGGGTAGCTATACAGCCGGATTCATGGTGGACCCGGTCGGGGTCGAGGGGCAGGGGCCGCACTTTAGGCGGTGAGCCTAACGAGGATACTCGATACCGGAGTCAGTGGTAAACACGGCGTATATCTAGGTGATACCGACCGATGTTATTGATTGACAGGATCGTTCGGGGAACGATGTCTGATGAAACACCGAAGATTTGTGTCGATGATGGACACGGGAAGAAAATGAACCTTATTTGGAAAATAATTGATGAGATTCCAGTTTTGGATTTATATATTGAGTATTACAAATTTATGCTTCCACCTGTTAGTATGCATCATATTTATCATTGTTGATATTAGTTCTAGATCGGCATACTTACATTATCAGCCGATATATGTTAGTTATATTCACTGAGTTGGCAACTCACCCAGTTGTGCCACAGTTCTTTGCAGGAGTCGAGTGGACGTATAGCAACAGACAGATCCACTTATCGGTTTATCGCTCTTTTGCTAGGTGGGTTACCTATGTAGTAACCTCCTCTTTTGGTATTGTATATTGAATCTAGAGTTTCTCCATCAAACCTTGTATAATGACTTAGAACGATATGTATATTATTTTGACAGATAAGATCGTTTGGTTGTATTAAATAATGTTTCTTTTATTTATGTCTGAGATTCTTCTTTGATTTCATATTATGATTTTGTATTGAATTCCACTGGTAATATTGTTGCTCCTAACTAGGGATGCAATCACATTTAACATTATATATTCGTTTAATAATTTAACTTCATAAACTGTGATTTTTACGCAAAACTAAATTTCTAAATAAAGAATTCCGCAAAAAGGATTTTGATCTTGGTTTTCGGTTTACTTGAATTGTGTGAATATCTTTAGGTATTATACAATCTAAGTGCCGGTCACATCCAATTTCGGGTCGTGACAGAATGGCTATTTTCTTCGGGATAACCCCTTCCGGTATTGCGGGCTTCTTCACAAGCCCATTAGAGTTTCGACCCAATCTGTTAAAAACTGAGGCCCTTAGTTTGGGCGACCCGTTGAGATGGGCTGCAGTAGTTGTGAACTGATCAAAGACAAACTTCTTCTGAGCTTCTTGTGATGGCAGTGGTGTGTTGAAGCTCATGGGTGGGAGCATGGTCCCGAAGAATAGCCCAGTGGTGGCTTGAGTTACTTGTTCTACAGGCATTGTGAAAAAGGAGGCCACTTGGGGCCCGTCAGTTACTCTTCCGGACGGGACAGAGCGGGAGCTGCAGTTGCAGCTGGAGCAGTTAAAGGCCATTGCTGTTCTATTCTTCTGCACGGAGAAAGATACCAAATCTTAGTACTTCACATCCAAAGGCAACCATGTCAAACCGCGATTCGCTCGCGAAACATGACACACGAAGTGTGGAGTGGAAAGAGGAAGAGGTTCCACCGGGCGTGCCAGAATCTGTTCTCCGCCGAAAGACGTGACCGGGACGTTGGGATGTCAGGCCTGAAATTCGAGGGCAGATGCTAATTGGTGTTATCCATCCACCTCTCTGAAGATGCCAAGTTGATTTATGGCACCATGTATCGAAGGTTTATACGGATGCAGCCGATGTAGCAGACTTCATCAGATTCCCCCTCGTTGAGGGGTTTTTGATTGTTGGGACGCTCTTCCCTGCAGGCGCAATCCCCTGCAGTTAATTACACTACCGCATCGCGGTAACCACTTTCTCTTTCTCCAGATGATCACTTCGTGTCGTGTGTGTTTGTTTTGTTTTTGGTTACCTGTGGATTGTATACGGAGACTAATTTATGTTGTCGCCCGTAGGGCGTGGATTAGTCTAAATCCGTATCTTCTTAGATTTGGGTTTGGGGTTGTGTTTAAGGATACGTTAGTCTCATTTGAGACTAAGATCAACTTAAACGTATGTTAAGGATACGTTAGTCTAATTTCAGACTAAGATCAACTTAACGGGATCATTTAGATCCAACAAAAGAGCATTTGAACTCTATTGTTTAGTTTAGGGACATTGCGTTCGATTACCAGTTTAAGGACATGGTGGTCCAAGGTTAAGGACATCATAGTCCATGGGCTTAAGGACCCCACAGTCCGAGGTTAAGGACATCATGGTCTATGGGTTTAAGGACTCCACAGTCCAGTTTAAAGACGTCATAGTCTATGGAAGGTATGGTTGTTGGGACCCGTCACCTCTCTGAAGACGTTGAACGATTACAACGACAAATATCAGAGGAGCAAAGAGATGTACCCTTGAACCAATTTTGGTTGGGAGATCTGTAGTCCGATTGGGACTAAGATCTGAAATTTGTGAGCATATGGTCTCAGTTAATCTGAATGAGGGTTCTGTGGCCACTTTGGGCTCAGCCCATTCAGTTAAAATGTTAAACATTTGACAATGCTGAGCATTGCTTTGAATTCTGACAAAATTTTTGTCTTTTATTGAATGCTGAGCATTCTGGGGCTTCATTTATAGAACAATTTATGTTCTTTTAGCGCACACGTGAGGAGCACGTGGCACGCTTGGCGCTTTGCGCCAATCAAAGAGCGCAGAGCGCTAGATTATGAGCGCATTGCGCTTCTTCTTAGTGGCACACACGTGAGGAGCACGTGGTGCGCTTGGCGCTTAACGCCAGTCCAAAGAGCGCAAAGCGCTTCTGTTCAAGTAGCGCACACGTGGGAAGCATGTGGCACGCTTAGCGCTGAGCGCCAGTCCAAGAGCACAGAGCGCTAGTTTATGAGCGCAAAGCGCTATCTGATCAGGTTTATGATCTGAGAACTAAATTCTCGTTTAGAAGAGACTTTGTCTCAAGGTTCTAAGAACAAAGTTCTTATTTTGTAGGAGACGTTTCAATCTCTTATTTTGATGAAAGGCTTTGCCTTTATGGATCTGTGATCCTAAAAGAATTGAATTATTCTCCTCCCCTTTTTATTTTATAGATCTATGATTTGTGAGAAGAATTATGTTCTTCTTCTTATTTTATGATGAGATCCTTTAATCTCTGTTGTGAAAGACCTTAGTCTTATAGATCTATGATCTTAAAGAAAGAAGTGAATTCTTCTTTTTAATATGAGATGATTTCATTTCTTTGTTTATTTTTACCTTGAAGAAAAGTTCTTCTACCAGGAGTTTGGCTCATCTTTATGAGATTTCTCAAAGTTTAGGGGGGGTCCTCTATATGAGACTTGAAGTCTAGGGCCCTTTATATAGTGGGGGCTGATCAGTTCAATTAGTTGAAGAGATCTTCTCTTTAATTGATTTGGGGATGTTTCCTCCGTTGGATCTTTGATCCAAGAGCTTCTGATTTACAGAAGGCAATCTTCTTGTTTTTAACAAGATTAGGAAATCTTTGCATACATAATTTATCTGTATTTTGGTGATTTTTAATCACCCTTGGATCATTGATCCAACGGTGCTCTGATTTACAGAGCACAATTTTCTTGTTTGGAAAGATTTTGAGGAATCTTTCCTTAACAGAATTTTATTCTAGTTAATTGATGATTTATCATATTTATTAGACCTTTGATCTAACGGTGGGGAGCTTTTAGTTCCAGCGCTAGCGCACTCGTGCTTTGCACGTGATGCGCTACCTCAGAGCGCTGGCGCTTTTGGCGCACTTAGCGCTAGCTCACTCGTGCTTTGCACGTGATGCGCTGCCTCAAAGCACTGGCGTTCTTGGCGCACTTAGCGCGAGCGCACTCGTGCTTTGAACGTGGTGCGCTACCTTAAAGCGCTGGTGCTTTTATGCTGCTTCATTTCAAATTTTGAAAATTTTAACAGAGCCTTGCTCTGATTGGGGAAACAGAGTTATGAACCCTAGGGTCTCATTAGATAAAATATTTCATTAGATACTCTACATATTCTAGGCTACCTAGCTTAGCGAACTAGGTAACCTAGTTACCTTGGTTTAGAGGTTGGAGCTTGAGCTATAGACTCTCGGGTGGATCATCTTCGACATGAGGAGGTCGATGATCAAGCGCGATCCGAATCTCCGAGGAGCTCAAGGAGAGGAGGAGAAGAAGACCCAAAGGACAAGGTTCTAGAAGGTATAAAACTCTTACCGAGTAGTTAAACCTCCAAGTAGATTTAGCTAGTTAAGATTTCTGTTAAGATCCTGGAATTTAGTTAGTGTTGTGAAATAAAAAAAATCGTTTTTTGTAAATTCTGCCTCCCCGCGAACATGCGTGGTGCGCGATATCGAATTACAATGGTATCGGAGCATACTAAACCTTAACTAGCTAGTTAGCAAGTAGTTAGAATTTCGATCGACTGAAAATTTTCCCGAAATCATTTTTCCAATCATGCTTGCTGTCGATTTTCAAAACTGCTAAAAAATTATTTCAATGGCCTTAAAAATACATGAAGGCATTTTAGTGAACATGGATAAATTTTTGGATCGTAATCCCCCCACTAGACCGTGGAACCGTAGCCAAACGTACCTTTTGGCCGCGGTTCCGCCGCCGAGTTGGGGCCGATTCACCCACAATTTTTTCTAGGGTTTTATTGTGTGGAATTGTGATTTTTAGCATATGTTTTTTCTACCCAGATTTGTTTGTGTACTGGTTTGTGCATGGGGTAGACACGGTTTATTTTTATTGATCGAATTCTAAAGTTCTTGGCTAATTGTGATTATGTGATTATATATGTGTTGCTAAACGTCTGCTAATCGCTATATGTCGATTTATGGGGGTTGCACATATCTGTATTGTGATGGTTTGTGTATATGAAGTATTGGATCGTCGTAGATGAATAGCCGGGGGATGTGAGAAGAGTGTTTTCTTTTCTTTCTTTCATATAAATTTGTAAATTGATATAATATTATTTTTGCAGGGCATATCCGGGTTGAGGTTGTAGCCACCGTTGTATTATTTCATTTACTTTTTTCTTGTACCTAGGATAGAGCCAAGGTGGGGTGCACAAACTACCGGGTTCTTGAAGTTCCGAGTGGCCTACTCATTTTATTGAGGGAGGTTGCTTCACTTCAGGAATTTGGCGGGTAGTTTGCTGCACCCATAGGGGTTTAGGGTAGGGTTTGGTTATTCATCATGACCATGGAATCCGTCTTTCGTTTTATGCTAAAACGAAACACGGAATTCTCAGGATATCCAATATATTCATCTGTGATCTGTGATCTGGAATGCCTATTATTGAGTGAGACGAATGGCTATATATATTATATATAATAAACGCTTTTTATGTTTTGCACTCGAGCTAGTCCAGCCCCTGCTCTGCCGTTAGTTAAGTAACTTAATGGTGCATGACGGGGCCCCGTGGCGAATGCGGATGGAATAAGCATACGTTCTATTTTCATTTTTTCTACAATGATAGGGTTAAATGATGGGACCGCATTAACACCGATTAATGCAAGGAAAACAAACCAAAGTTTAAATCGTTGAAAAATTTCAAAACCACTCAGTTTTCTTGAAAAACAACTTTTAAATGTGGAGCTTAAACCATTCCTTTTAAAAGCTATCATGGTTCCTTCGACTGTATCAAGTTTATTACGTTCACGGTTTCGCCAAAATTATCCGTGACCCTCCGTCATTTTAGATGGATATTTAGTAGTATTCAAGCTATGTATTTTGACCTTCGTCAAGGCATAGTGATTGGTAGCTGCTGGGTATTCATCTGTAGCATAGATAGATGCGTTGATTTGGGACAGTCGTACAGATATTTTGGCCTTCGTCAAGGGTCTGTACGGGTGGGTTCAAATTAACCTGAATAAAGACGGGTAGAACTTGACTTGTGTCTTATGATATGTTAGCCTTCGTCAAGGTCATCAGCGCCTAGGGCAAAAATCCACATCGGGATTTTCAAAGGAAAATGAAACTTGCTAGTGTTTCATACCATTTTGAGTGCGATGATTTTGGTAGGATTCCTTCAAGGTTGTCACACGATGATATTTGGATCACGATCCTACTATGAGTATCCGCTACTTTTCGGAAGATTTTTCACTAAACAATCAATGCTATAAACCAAGTAGGTGCCTAGAACGATGTTAGCGGGGCTACCCTCTAGGGAAAAGAGGTTATGTAATTAAGGAACTTCACGAAAGCGTTGGAAAACCTCTCTCGAAGTACCAACACTAGCCTGGCCGAAAGGTTAAGCAAGAATTTTAGGGTGAGATTAATCCTGACTAATTCTTCTTTTATAGTTTGAAGGAGGATTCGAGGAACAGTGGAAGCCATCCTGTTTAGATAAATTAATAACCGATCTAAACTTGCAAAAGCATCATGCTGAGTGTTTCTTCTCTCTCTTCTAATTGCGGCGACCAAAATGACCGGGCTTAATTTACTGCTAGATAATAATAAATTGACTGGGCCAAACTATAAAGATTGGCTAAGGAATGTCCAGATGGCCATTACCTATGATAAGTTGTGATACCTCCTTACTACCAAAGCCCCCGCCGTCCCATGTCCAGATTCCACCGCCGTGGATCTTGAAATCCGTATGACATGGGAAAAAGACAGTGCGAGAGCCAAGTGCCTCGTGTTAGCCTCAATGGATTATGAACACCAAAGGCGGCACAAGAAGATGGACTTAGTTTCTATTTTCCTCCATACCAAGGATTTATATGGAGAGCAATCTCATATAGAAAGATATGAGAACTTGAAGAAATTTTTTTAGGCAAGGTTGACTGTCGGGTCATCTGTAGGGGACCACATTCTTACGATGATTAGCTATATTGAAGAGCTCGCAGACCTTGGGACCACGTTTGAGAACGAGTTATATACTAACTTGATTCTACAGTCCCTCCCCTCCACCTACGCCCAGTTTATCTTGAATTTCAACATTCAAGGGAAGGAAGTTTCACTTCCAGAACTTCTCAACATGTTGAGGAGCACTGAGGGCACCCTGCAGAAATCCAGGGACACCTGCTCTGCTTATTGGGGAATCTTCCTCTTCAAAATTAAAGGCGAAAACAAGGGGGAGAAGAAGAAGGCCTCCACCAAGCCGATTGGCGATGTCAGTAAGGTAGAGGGAAAGTGTAGGGCAAAAGTTTCGGGGCTAACCGTAAGGAAGGAGGAATGTTTCTATTGTCATGGGAATGGGCATTGGAAGAAGGACTGCAGGGCTTGGAAAGCCAAAAACCAGGATTCGAAGTATGTTGTGGTTTCGGTTTTATGTGTGTTTATGATTGAAAACTGTCTATCAATTAACTTTACTTCCGCTGTACTAGATACCGAATCAGGATCTCATATCTATAATTCATTACAGGCTCTGAGAAACCGTAGAGTTATCAAGGCAGGTGATATGAATCTCAGGGTTGCTAACGGAATGAGCATGGATGCTGTATCCGTAGGGGAATATCACCTAGGATTGACAAGTGGGCAGATTTTGATTTTGCGTAACTGTTTGTATGTACCTAGTCTGGCTTGTAATATTATCTCTGTATGTTTACTTTCTAAAGAAGGTTATGATTTTACATTTGTAAGCGATGTATTCCACATCCACCTTAATCAAAGTTTGATTGGGTCAGGTACACTAGATAACGGTATATACGTATTAAATCAAGCTCAGATTTTCAACGTCCAGAACACACTCAAAAGAAAGTCTCCTGAATTAAATCATGCTTTCTTATGCTATTGTAGACTGGGCCACATCAATGAAACACGGTTGACGAAGTTGCATAAAGAGGGATATTTGGATCCATTCGAATATCAGTCTTATGCAACTTGTCAATCATGTCTCAAAGGAAAGATGACAAAGACTCCGTTCACTGGACACGGGGTAAAAGCCAGCGAGCTCTTGGGACTTATACACAGCGACGTGTGTGGTCCAATGTCTACATATGCAAGAAGTGGTTATTCCTACTTCATTACTTTTACGGATGATTTCTCAAGGCATGGACATGTATTCTTGGTGAAACATAAATCCGAGGGCTTTGAGAAATTCCGGGAATACAAGAATGAAGTGGAAAAATAAACCGGCAAAAGTATCAAGACACTTAGATCTGATCTAGATGGTGAATACTTAAGTGCCGAGTTCCTGAATTATTTAAAAGAGAATTGAATTCTCTCTCAGCTTACTCCTCTATACACACCTCAACACAATGGTGTATCCGAAAGACGGAACCGAACCTTATTGGATATGGTACGTTCCATGCTGAGTAACGCCGAGTTATCGCGATCCTTCTAGGGTTATGCATTAGAATCAGCTGCATATCTTTTGAACAAGATTCTTACTAAGTCAGTGCCAACCACACCATATCAGATCTGGAGTGGGAAGAAACCCTATCATAAGTATATGAAAATATGGGGATGTCCCTCTTTTGTAAAAAAAAACAGCATGTGGACAAACTCGAGGCACGCTCAGTACTGTGTAAGTTTGTGGGATACCCAAAGAACTCCAGGGGGTATCTTTTCTTTTACGTAGAGGAATAAAAGGTCTTTGTTTCTCGGTATGCTCGCTTTTTAGAGACTCGATTTCTTGAAAAAGAAATAAGTGGGAGCGCAATAAAACTGGAAGAAATTCCATAACCACAAGCTATTACTGAAAGCATGGTGGAACCAGAAGTTTCAAAAGAACCGGACATCCCCGTGCCACTCCGTAGGACTAGTAGGCAGTCTTATCCGCCCGAGAGATACTACGGTTTTCTCATAGACGGGGATAGAGAGGATTGCATCATCGACGATGATGAGCCAACTAGCTTCCAGTAAGCCTTTCAGAGAAGAGACTCGGCAAAATGGCTGGATGCAATACGGACCGAAATGGAGTCCATGTACACCAACAAAGTATGGACTTTGGACATTGCTCTAGAAGGGGTAAAACCCGTAGGCTACAAATGGATCTTCAGAAAGAAGTTTGGTGTAGATGGACATGTTGAAACCTATAAGGCTAGACTTGTTGCAAAAGGTTTTTGTCAAAGACCTAGTTTGGACTATGATGAAACCTTTTCTTCAGTGGATATGCTCATATCCATTCGGATCCTTCTTGCTATTGCTGCCTTCCATGATTATGAAATTTGGCAGATGGACGTAAAGACCGCTTTTCTGAATGGAAATTTGGAAGAGTGTGTTTATATAGATCAGCCAAAGGGTTTCATAGAGAGTGGGAGCAGTGGAATAGTGTGCAAGTTGCTTAAATCCATTTATGGATTAAAGCAGGCATCGCGGAGTTGGAACATCTGTTTTGATGAGATGGTCAAGGAATTTGACTTTATCAAAATCCATATGAACCATGTATGTATAGTAAAATTGTAGCGAGAACCGTGGTATTCCTCGTCTTGTACGTGGGTGACATTCTCCTGATCGAAAATGACATTCCTATACTATAATCAGTCAAAGGATTCTTGTCACAAAGGTTCTCCATGAAGGACTTGGGCGATGCCTCCTATATTCTAGGGATTCAGATCTATCGTGATAGATCTAAATGGATGTTGGGACTTTCATGGTCAAGTTATATTAACACCATACTGAAGAGATTCAGTATGGAAGATTCAAAGCGCGGTAATCTACCGGCTTGTCACGGAATCACCCTCTCCAAAGAGTTGTCTTCCAAGACTGATTTGGAAAGAGATCACATGAGTATTATACCCTATGCTTCTGCGGTAGGCTCTATAATGTATGCGATGTTGTGTACCAGACCAGATATAGCTTATGCACTGAGCATTGTAAGCAGGTATCAGTCAAACCCAGGGAAGAAGCACTGGACAATAGTGAAGAACATTCTCAAGTACCTGAGAAGAGCTAAGGAGATGTTCTTGGTGTATGGAAGTGAAGACCTCCAGATTAAGGCCTTCACCGACTCCAGCTTCCAGAGTGACAAGGATGACTCCAAGTCTCGGGTTATGTCTTTACCCTCAATGGAGGGACGGTCTGGTGGAAGAGCTCTAGGAAGGACACCGTTGCTGACTCTACAATGGAAGTGGAGTATATCGCTGCATGTGACGCCGCAAAAGAAGCATTCTAGATGAGGAAGTTCATGACAGAGCTTCAGGTGGTTTCGTCCATTGTTGATCCAATACCACTGTATTGTGACAACAACAACGCTATAGCTTTAGCGAAGGAACCAAGGTCCCATAAGAAGTCCAGACACATCTTGAGGCGGTTCCACTTGATCAGGGAGATCGTTGATCGCCGGAAGATTGAGGTGCGGAGAGTAGAGACAGAGAACAACACTGCAGATCCACTCATAAAGGCCATCCCTCAGACACAGTTCGAGAGGCTAATCGAGATGATAGGTCTGTGATATGCTAATACATGGCCTTAGTGCAAGTGGGAGATTGTTAGTGATATATTCCCTAGAGGCCATTATTGTATCATACTGGATTGTATATTACATTTTGGAAGCTTGGGATATTCATATTTATAATAACAGTCTTACTCAAAATGGTAGTATGCTACTTGGTTTGATTCTACCTCAATATGTGCATGTGTTTGTTTTAGCATATCGCTTATATATATTGGTAGAGCCCTTAGGATCTTTACTTGACTACCAGCATTGTGATGGCAATCACACAGATGGGGGCTGGGTAGTCTATAAGCACATCCTTATACAGGTCCCTAGTCATAGGATTATCAAGATAGGGCATCGATTCTCTAGAGTAGACTGGTGTATACGCTTCTCATCCCAGCAGGGAAGATGGTCTGTCCCACAGCCATTGGTATGTCGTACCGGAGATAATATACATGTGCTCATTGGGTTATGAGTTACACTGGACGGACTCATTGGGAACTGCTAGTTGGTATTATACCTATCGTCAGGTAGCAGTTCACGGGTGTCATGAGTACAGGTTAGTCTATTGACTTGATATCACTATTTGTCTCGAGCGAGTTCCCACTGTACTTAGATTACTACCCTACCACGGCTCAAAAGAGTCGAGCAAACAGATAGTAGTTGGGTGCAGTCCTGAAGCACCTGGAGGCAGTAGCGGTTAGATAGGATTCGTCTCTCCCAGTATTGGCGGTTGATATCGCGATGTGTTCGAAAATCCATTACACAAAGTTCTCGGCCAGAGCAAGCGAGATTTACTGGTAGGTACTCCCATAGTTTCTCAGGATGTATTGGGCTCTACTCTGGCAGGACTAATTGCGTTGTTAGGGGTCTGACATTTACCATCCCCCTAGGCCCAATATGCGAGTATCTTAGACGAACATACCGGACTGTACGGAGATTGTCACAGATAGGCTCAGTAGGAGTTTGGATGATTTTTCTCATCGGCATTCTTATCGACAGATACCTGGGTAGTCGTTACGTGCAGCCAGTACCGCTGACGGAGTTATGGTTAAATCCATTTCCAGCGTACCGTCGAGTCTTTAGAGTCCCACACAGAGGGTTTCCCTGCTTCGGGCAAAACGATGTAGAGGCCGTATGGTTTTACGACAGGGTTCCGATCACATACGTGTACTGGCTACACGGATGTTGTTCGGATGGATAATACTAGAGGGTTTTGGTTTAAGCCGGATCCTAGTATTATATTATTAGATTATTATTATCTCATTGTATTCATATTTTTCAGAATACGAATACAGGTATGTATATACGCTGAGGGCATTCTTGTAATTTCATAAGAGATACTTCTAGAAGGGGGCACCTCATTATTTGGTTTATCTATTTTGAGAAATAGATTAATGATGTGGAAATTAGAGACATCCATGGCATGGGGTGAAGCATAGCTCTTTTTATTTTTTTATTAGTTTGGACTCACTATTCAAGCATGGTTGATATTTTCTATTGGAAAATATTGCATGCTTGAATGAGAGAAGTGTGTGAGCCATTCTTCACTTACCATAACCTTTGCTCATTTGTTCATTCTCTTTCTCTCTCCATACTTTCCTCTCTTTCTTCCTCAAGACCCTAACCCTCACATGAGTTGTGACCCTAGGGTCTCATAGGATAAAATACTCCATTAGATACTCTACATTTTCTAGGCTACCTAGCTTAGTGAACTAGGTATCCTAGTTACCTCAGTTTAGAGGTTGGAGCTTGAGGTATAGACTCTCGGATGGATCATCTTTGACATGAGGAGGTCGTCGATCAAGCACGATCCAGATCTCCGAGGAGCTCAAGGAGAGGAGGAGAAGAAGACCCGAAGGACAAGGTTCTAAGAGGTATAAAACTTATACCGAGTAGTTAAACCTCCAAGTAGATATATCTAGTTAAGGTTTCTGTTAAGATCCTAGATTTTAGTCGGTGTTGCGAAGTAAGAAAAATCATTTTTTTTGTAAATTCCGCCTCCCCACGAACCTGTGGGGTGCGCGACATCGACTTGCACTAAAAAGAGGAAATCTCAGGTACCGAAGAAGGTTTTCTTGGATAGTAATGTGAGCGATATTCTTACCCTTGATTTGCCGAGAAAAGGAAGGACTTGTGTTGTCCCACAATCTCAATTACCATCGGGGATAAGAATATCAATCGCGCTCTTCTAGACCTTGTAGGGTTCCTAGGCATCCTAATGAGGTCTCACAAGGCATCAACCATGCCAATTTCAAATTCAAACGGTGCCGAGAAACCCTAGAACGGATCGTTGGCTAGATTTCTAGGCGAAACAATAAACTAGTTAACACTTAACTAAGAGATACGGAAATACAACCTTTGTAGATCCGGTTCTCCACCTCCATAGCTCCGCAATGAAGTCTCCTCGCTGTCCATAACAAGTCTCGGGCTCTAGCGTTGGCTTCATCGGAGAATGGACGGGCTAGGTCATCGATGTCCATGCCGAAGATGATCTACGTCGAGGCATCGCTAAATCAAGCTCCGACTTCACCAAGTCAAGAAACTTGTGAAGGAAACACACTCTACTACTTGGCAAGAGGTAGAGGATGAAGAAATAGGAAGTGGGTAGACTTTAGAATTGGATTTCTCACTCATTTCATCAATCCACCATTGATGAAGTGCAAGGTTTTCTTCTTGAGTTCAAGGAAGAAGAAGAAGAATGTTATGATGATAAGAATAATAAAAATGAGAAAAGAAATTCATTCTTATCATAATTGAACCATAGTTAGGTGTAGAGAATCAATCATGGTTTAGTGGAATGGTTAGGTTAAGCATGAGACAAAAATGGTTACAAGGTTAAAGACTTCATGAAGCTTCATGAAGCATTTAAAGAAAGCCACCATTTTCTCATGCTCTTTTTCTTTTCCAAAAAGAATAAATGTATATACAAATTAATAAGAAAAACAAAACCCTAATTATCCACTTAACCATGGTTTAATTCTTTACACTTAACCAAAATGTATGTATCATCAAACATGATACAATCTAGTGCACAAAATCATATCGCATATGTAATGCACACAACCAAGTGAGAAAATCCATCTTAAAGTGAACCGATACTAGTTAATGCAAAGTAATATATCAAATATATAATTATGCATTAAATCATTAAATCAACACTTGATTCAATGATCCGGTCATGTCGCACAAAACCGACAGGTATCATTAGTAACAACTTATCGAATCAACACTTGATCCGATAACCCGGCTATATCGCATATAACCGATCAATGTCACATCGCGAGAATCGAATACAGTATCACGTACTGGTATCATTCTCGGTCCCGCACATATCTCATATGCGCTCCTATTTCGTTTCGCTTGAGCCAGGAAACCTCTGTGTAGGACTCTAAAGACTCGTCAATACGCCGGCAGCAGATGATGATCATATCAAACATCCACAAGCCGCAAGCAGTCTGCTAAACGTAACGGCCACCCGGGTATTGAGCGATCTGAAGATCGACGAGCAATCCCGCTCACACTCCAGTGAATCCAACCAGTAACACTACCGTACAGTCCGGTCTGATCGTCTGATATGTCGCATATCTTGCCTAAGGGTGGTAAACGTCAGACCCAATAGCTTGATAGGTCGTGTCGATATGAGGTCTATAACAATTCGAGAAACTACTGGTAACACTTACCAGTATATTTTAGCAACCCTGGCCAGGGATTTCCTGTTATAGCCAATCGAACACAGCGCAACATCAACCCCCTATACCGGGAGAGACGAATCCCCTCCTATCGCTCATTGCCTCCATGTGACTCGGGACTGTACCCAAAAACCACCGTTTTGCACGCCCTCTTGGACGTGGTAAGATGGAAATCAAAGCACAGTGGGAACCACACAAGGCTCTATGACGATCTCGGGTCAACAGACTACTCTGTACCAGTGTCACCAGAGAACTGCCATCTGACGTGAGGTATAATACCATCTGGGAGTTCTCGGCGAGTCCGTCCAGTGTACCCAGTCTCTACTGAGCACCCGTATATCATCTCTGATGTCAAACACCAATGGATATGGGATCATCCATCGCCCATCTGTATGGGTCGAGAAGGTATACGCTAGTCTACTCTGGTATATCGATGCCCCATCTCGATACACCCACGACTAGGGACTTTCAAGGATGTACTTGTGGACTACCATGTCCCCACTAGTATGATCCGCATCATAGTCCAGGTAGTCAAGCACACATCCTAAGGGCTTTACCAACATGTAATAGAGAGACAATCAGTGTACACGTTAAGGTAAAGATCAACCAGATAGCATACTATCATGTCGAGCAAGAAAGTCCTCACTATATATGTCCCAGCATCCACTACAATATACATCCTATGTATAGTAATGGCCTCTAGGGCATACATATAACTAACAGACCTCGGTGCCAGTGTTAACTTGCTTCCATATTCAGTTTACAAGCAACTCGGTGTAGGGGAACTGAAACCTACACATTCTATACTGCAAATAGCCGACCGATCCATCACCCATCTTAGGGGTGAGTTAGAGGATGTGTTGATTAAAGTCGGGGACTTCATAGTCTTGACACACAGCCTGTGGGTAACCCCTGGAATCAAATTTCGGTGATCCTCGGTCGTCCATTTCTGCTCACCTCAAATGCTTTAATCAATTGCCGCAATGGTTCTATGAATCTATCATTCGAAAAAATGACAAGTGAGCTCAACATTTATAGGTTTGGAACTAGCCCTCTGACCCGATTGCTCATATTCTGAATATTTGTTCCATCCAAGAAATCGATCTGGAATCTTGCGAGTTTGAGAAGTTTCTTATCAATCTGGATTATCTCGACGCCACTAGTTTGTATCTTTTCGATCCGATAGCTTCCGGGACAGAGAGAGAATATGACTGTTTCACGTTTTCGGATACTCCTGACATGTCACCACCCGAGTTGCAATCCTTCGAATTTGTGGATGAGTTAATTGAACCATTCTACTCTATTGCCTACACTCACTTCAAGCCTTTCTTGGAATCCTTTGAGTTCGAGACACGTTCTCTGACCTTACCTTCAGCTGTTTCTTCGCCGACGCTCAAATTCAAGCTGCTGCAGTCTCACCTTAAGTATGCTTACTTAGGTGAAAACGAGACTCTCCCTGTGATCATTTCGGCTTCTCTGGAGCAAGAGAAAGCCCTACTTTTGGTCCTACGATCAAATCGGGAAGGTTTTGGCTGGACTATGGCAGACATCAAGGGGATTAGTTCCCTGATCGCTGAAAATCATATTCACATGATGAATGATGCCAAACCAGCTAGGGATTCACATAGAAGATTAAATCCAGTCATGAAGGAAACTGTGAAGAAAGAAATCGTCAAATGTCTGGATAGTGGTATCTTACCCGATATCTGACAGTCAATGGGTCAGTCCGATACACATTGTCTGTAAGAAGTCAAGAATTACGGTCATCACTAATGAGACGAATGAGTTAATCCCCACTCACACCCAAACTGGGTGGCGAGTATGCATTGATTATCGAAAACTCAACGCCGCAATGCGGAAGAATCACTTCCTGCTTCCATTCATTGATCAAATGCTCGGAAAATTAGCTGGACATGAGTTTTACTATTTTCTACACGGTTACTCAAATTACAACCAGATTCCTATTGCTGAAAAAGATCAGGACAAAACCACTTTCACTTGTCCTTTCGGCACATTAGTATATCACTGCATGCCCTTTGGGTTATGCGATTTTCCCGCTACATTTCAGCGGTGTATGATGAAAATATTCTCCAACGCGGTTGAGAAGTTTCTAGAGATATTCATGGACGATTTCTCTATCTTTGAAGATTCCTTTGACGAGTGTTGACAACACCTTGACACTGTCCTTACCCAATATAAAGAAAAGAACTTGACTTTAAACTTTAAGAAATGCTACTTTATGGTTCGTGAAGGCATTGTCTTAGGACATATTATTTCACAAAGTGACATTGAAGTCGATAAGGCTAAAGTCGACATCATTTCAAATCTGCCTGCTCCCAACTGCGTCAAAGACATCCGTTCCTTTTTTGACCATGCCAGTTTTTATAGACGGTTCATCAAGGACTTTAGCAAGGTTGCTAGACCCTTGACTCTTTTACTAACCAAGGACTCGACATTCTATTTCAATTCAGAATATTTTTTCGCCTTTAACTCGCTGAAACAGTCTCTCACTGCTGCCCCTATCTTGTCATCCCCTGACTGGATCCACCCTTTCGAAATTATGTGTGATGCTTCCGACTTCGCCATCGGTGCTGTTTTAGGACAGCATATCGATAAGACGCCGCACGTAATTTATTACACGAGCCGTATCCTGAATGACGCCCAATTGAACTATACGACGATTGAGAACGAATTCTTAGTTGTTATATTTGCTTTAGAGAAATTCAGGCCATACCTTATCGGCTCCCCAGTCGTCTGTTACACAGATCATTCAGCTCTGAGGCATCTTTTTGCTAAAAAGGATGCAAAGTCTCGGTTAATACGTTGGATCCTTGATTGATCGTGCGAAAAGGTGTTTATGTGTTTTGTAAATAACCGCAATTAAGACAGTGTCGCTAATAGCTAGCCGCGATGAGTACGGGTCATCCGTAGGGAAACGTGAAATTCTTTTCTTGCTTTAGACGGGTTGATAAAAGAGAAGATGGTTTGTTGTCGTTTTATTTTAATATGGATATAAAATTTATAATAGAAATGCTTATAGGGTTTATAGGACTTAGTAGTTAATGGATGAATATTTAAAAATATTTCTTTTGATCTTTTAATAGTTTAAAACTTAAAGAGATAGTGATGAATGTGGATTAGGGGTTCTTGGAGGGAACTAGGGTTTCCCACTGCTACCCCTTGTCCTTCCACTGATCTCTATTAATCTCAAGTCTTTAACAAAACAAGTGTTTAATTAATCTTGAATCGTGGTCGTGACTATCAATAAATTGATAGCGCGCCCAATAAGAGGGTTAACATTTATTTTACTAAAGTTTATACATATTAAAATGTCAAAAGAAATTAAAAGATATTTCATCTATTATTCTAGCCTATCCATCAACCCTAGTAAGCAACAAATTACTCGCTCATGCTTAGTAGCGATTTAGAAGAAATGTTGAAAATGAATGAAGTCATATTAGAAGTGCAGAAAAGTAATGCGGAAAATTAATGCGGAAAAGTAATGCGTAAAGTAAATGCAGAAAAAGCAAATGCGAAAAGTAAATGCGAAAAGAATTAAAACAAAAACTACCTTTATAAATCCACTATTGCATTACAAATTTTATCTTCTTCAAAAGTAGATTACAAAAACCCTAGTTTTTCTCGTAGATCTCTCTCTTGAAGTTTTAGTTTGGGATCTTCAATTGTTGGATTATTGGATTGATCTTTCGATCATTTTTCAAATGCACAGCTCTCGGTTCTTTATATAGCCTCTAAAATTAGAAACCTTAGGTTCCATATGTGAGTAGATGCAGTTAAGATCATGCCTCCAAAATCCCACATCCAACTACCCAGATCTGACCGTGGAACCGCTGCCTAAGCCCATTGTTGACCGCGAATCCACCGCCTCCTGGTGGAATTGGGACTTGGGGGATTTTTTCTGGCTTTTTGTGTCGATATTTGGAGATTCCTTTGATATATAGATTTTGAAAATATTTCTCTAAGTTTCTGCCGTTGCTTAAAATTTGGCAGATTCGATTTTGATATCCCGATTTGATTTGGATCTCCTACATAGATTTCAAATCCGAGCTAATCTTTTATAATACCTGCACAATTTCTCAAATTAAAATGTTAGTAGCATTTGGTATTTTTGAGATATTATTCTAACTATTTATATGATATAATATTTTAAGAATATTGATTAGGAATATTTGATATGATATGCATATTTTAATTACTAATATATCATTTAAATATTATATGCATATATTTTCCCTTATTATATTAATTATAAATGAAGAAACATATGATAATAAACTTTTACAAATAAACCCACATATGTTCTTTATTTACAATTAACACTTTTTAGCACTTAACAATAATAGGGAAAATGTCCATATAAATGTGCAATATATTTGACTAATCAAATAGCCCCAAACTTATTTTTTATTGTCCCGAGAAAACTATTTATTAAAAGGAAAAAGAAAAATGTAGCACACTTTCATAGTCAACACATGCTTGCACTTAGCATGTGAAATAAGCCTTTAAACCTCTAGGTGTCCCTAGTAGGAGGAGTGTTGTCTCCTGAGGATTTTTAGCGGATTATACCCACAAAATTCCATAATAAAAGAAAAAAAGATGAAAGTTACATATAAAGATAAGGAACATATAAAAGAAAAAAAAATTGAAAATAAGAGTTTCAAACTACACTAGATTTTTAGTTGTCGTGAGCCCTATCTTAATGGTCTTGAAAAAATGTCAGAAATCACATCATCACTCAATAAAATATCGTCTTTAGTCTTCCTCCCCATCTCTCTTTCAAACATCGATCATATACCCCTACGTATATGTAAAAGATATCTCTACACTTAGAGAATTCAATTCAAGCTATCATACCCTTGTTTTTATTCCTTAGTACTTTTTAGTCGGTGAATGTTTTAGATGGATTTGCTCACACATTTTTCTTGCGACCGTTAATACTTCTTTAACTACTAACCAACCGATTACCAAATATGCCCACTTATTTATGCGTAATTAGCAATATCTTAATCTTGTAACACCTAAGCCTTAGCAGTGACTCCCAAACTGGTTGGTCTAAGATACTAGGTGATAAGGCACCTTGACTATATTTTTTTATGCTGATTTAAGTAATTACAAAACCAGTGTTCATTTTTATTCACCATTTATATTTTATGTGTCATTTATATTTTGTTAATTTATATATTTTTTTCTTCATATTAAGGCTTTTAGAAAAGAGCATTTCAAGGTATTCTCTACTATCCCAAATTTCAATATATGTGCAAGTGCATATAGTGGGGTATCAACATTCAGAAATTTGGACTTAAGAATAGAGGCTATTTTTCAGACTTAATTTTGTCCGAAGATTAGTAATTTCTTTTATCTTACTAACCCTTGGGACAACAGCTCATGGCCATCTATTTTTAGCTTCGTTTTAAAACATCTAATTTTTATGCGTTTCTTAAATTTTTTTCACTCTTTCATATGTATTTTTCACTTTTTCACTTTTATTTTCAAAATTTTTTTAGTGCTTTTATTTTTATAATATAATGCAAAATGAATAAGACCTCCTCCCAAAGCTATTTGCAGTAATGTTCTCATCGATATCATCTTTTAAGCTCAAAACCTGTACACTTGGGAGGAAAAATTCTCAATGATTAGTAAAGGGGATAAGAGTTAATGACAGTGAAATTCTCCCCCAAACTTATTTTTGGCTCACAATCATGCAAAAAATTCTTTTATTTCAAGATCCAAAATATTTTTCTCCCCCCAAACTTTATTAAAAACAGTGTTTTCATTACTAAGCGCTTAAAATCATAAGATGGGGATAAATATTATTGGTCTATGCAAAGCTTTATAAAGACCAAAACTTAAAACCAACCATTCAAATATTTTATCAATATAACACCATGGTTGGTAGAAAATCATACTACAGATAGACGTAAAGAAGTGGGGAGGAGATAAGTGGTGTAATTGAACGGTTTTACGTCTCGGTTGGTAAAGACGAAAAAGTGATGGTGAACGAAAACGAGAATTTGAAAGATAAGAAATAGGTGGAATAGTCATATTCTTGTATGTGACTAGAAGAAGGGGTGGCGGTTCAATTTCTTAGGGTGGAGGTTGATTCATCACAATATCCAAGTCTTTAAGGAACGCGAGTTCTTCAGCGAAAATGTCTTCAAAAATTTCATCGATATTCCGAATAATAATCTCATCGGAAAGAAATGTATGATACTCGGATTCCATAAGAAGTTCATATCCAGTATAAGGGATCGACTCGGATAGCTCGACTAAGTCATTCGACAAGTCTAAGGATTCGGACTCGGGGGTGGACTTGTCAACAAAAAGGTCCTCACTCGTATAATAAATAGCTAGATCACACAAGAACGTACTAATGGCGTCGAGATCAGTATTGTGAAGCAAGAACTCCTCAAATTCGCAACTGTCAGAAGCTATCTTGTCGACAGAACATATATCAATTATATGAGCAGAAGGTTCAGAGGGTTGACTTCTTATCCTGTAAATGTTAAGATCAATTGTCATCTTCCCGAAGGACAGGTTCATGTAACCGTTACGACAATTGATTATCGTGTTGGAAGTTGCTAGAAAAGGTTGGCCTAGAATCACTGGAATTTGGTTCCGTGGGTTTGCCACAGGCTATGTCTAAAACTATAAAGTCTAAAGGGAATATAAATTCCTCAGCTTTGATCAACACGTTCTCTAGCTCACCCCTAAGGTGGGTGATAGATCGATTGGCCATCTGGAGAGTGCAGTGCATAGGTTTCAACTCTCCTATGCCTAATTGCTCATAAACAGAATACGGAAGCAAGTTAATACTAGCACCTAAATGGTGTAGAGCGCGATTGATATTTTTACCCCCAATAGTAATAAATATTGTAGAACAACTGGGGTCCTTATGTTTCTTGGGCACATGTTGGATAAGAGTATTACTCATATTACTTGCTAAGAAAATTTTTTTAGGCACTTGAGTTTTCCTTTCCCTAGTGCACAAGTTCTTTAGAATTTTCGCATAGGATGGAACTTGTTGGTGTTAGTGATTAAGGATGTGCAATAATCCGCACCATCCATTAGCGGGTCCCCTAACGAGAGTTGTAGAGGCGTATTTGCCAAGGATTAAAAAATACCGCTTTAAAAGAAACCCGTTTTTTTTAAAAGATGTGGTATTTTAATGAAAAGCTATTCTTTGAACCAACTATACATATATAGGTATCGTGTTATGAAACTAAAGTGTGCGTGTTGGGTAGGTCATTACCCCGTGAAATTTTCCTAAAGGTATTATTTTAATAGTTATCGAAAATAGGTGATACTAAAATTCAAGGTATTTTAATGAAAAGTTCGTTTATGTTTGTTCCACATGAAAATTTTGGTTAAACTTGAAGGTAGAAGATTGTAATCGAAGTTACAAGTAGGGTGGTAACATTAGTTTGACCAAAGCATAAAGAAAAATGGAGTTTTAAGATTAAAAAGAAAAGTATCGACGGTAACTCCACTTTACCGATATGTTTTTAGGATATGAATTGCGATGAAAAGAAAGGGAGTTGGGAGGGGCTTACGGCTTGGTAATATCTAGAAGGGAGTAAGGAAGAATGGAAGGGTTTCGTGACGTCTTGGGAGCTCTGAAAACGGCTTCGATTTTCGACGGAAGAAGCTTGGTTGCTAACTCCACTTGCACTTATGTCACGCCCCACTTCCCAAAATATGGAAAACGAGAGATGACTAGGCCAGCCATGCTCCTATGGTCAAGAATTAATCCCGCCATAGTCACACTTCGGCTTCTACCATTACATGGTAACCAGTAAACAAAGCACAGCAGTAAAGGAAATACATCACTAAATTATTACATCAAAGTTCATTGTTCACAAATTACAAATAAACCAGAAGAGCTACTAACCAAGTTTGAATACACGACCTCTTTAGGGAAAGCAGAAAAGATGAAAAAGGTACTCCAGACTAGATTTCCGCCAGCTCGAAAGGTAAATCTGACTCCTGCGCTGGTTCTTCCTCGTGGTCTGAGCATGCATACTCAGGTCATCAGAGCGACGTAATAGCAATGTTATAATAATGATGTGAAACAGGTAAATAAGGTAATAACAGTGAAAGTAAAATGCGGGTAATCACTATGTCACTAAATGATGCAAAATATGATCTTTGTTTCTATCGGTCTCTAAGTCAGGTTTGAAATCGTATAGTGGAAAGGAGGATCATGTTTAACAGGAGTCTCGTACATACCCGAGACAACGGCCCACACGCCCGGGACATAACCCTGTCAGCCGGATCGCTAGATCCTACCTAATATATATATATATATAAGAATCACTGTTCGAATGATCATCCTCTAAAACACGGTCCCGCTAAATACGATGCTCTTTCCACTTTGATTTCCCCTTTTCCCCCAGGTTTACACTATTGATGGTTATGATTTAGTCGTATACAAGTATACACCAATAGCACGGTTTTGTCACTGTATTAATCACTATCACGAATCATTCACTTTTCCATTGGTGTACTTGACACTCCTAAACCAACACCATTCACGCACGATAATGCAATGTCCACTGAATAATAACGCGCACTAACACTATGTATATGGCAATTGGATAAGGTCTGTATATCTATGCAGTTAACAAGTCATGTATATTATGAACCAATATGCATGTCATAAACTTACAAAAATTTGCAGTAATTCATATGTTCAGAATTCAATGAAATGATACAAATACAGTAACAAGTACACTCTGTCGGAAGTTCAGAAAAATTGGTTTCAGTACAATCGGATTTCTGGTATTCAAGTTACAGCCGTTTCAATGTAAGTGCTCGCTGCAGGAAATTCAGTTTCTAAACTGAACGTCCGTTTCGCGGCACGATTTTTACCCAGTTAGGATCAGAATTTAGCGATGCTACAGTTGAATGAAATATATTTTTTTCAATATAGTTTCCAACGCAATAGACAGATTCTCAATCGTGTATGTACGTCAGAAGTTATGCATGGTTCAACACTAGGGTATCAGTTCAGTTTCAGTTTGGGACTGCTAGACGTTCTGATCCTTTAAATTGCAGTTTAAATAGTAAACGACGATAAAATAGGGTGAAATCACTTGAGTTATTTAGATAACAGATTGATATTCAATAAAATGTAGGGTTCCGCAACATACGAGTTCAGGCAGCAAGGTAGTAAACATTACGAGATATAAAACAACAACCAGAGCTGCTCTGGACTGCAGTCCAGAGCCGCTCTCCGAACCAATTCTCGTCAAAATTTTAATACAGAAACAATTATGAACTTGCATAGTGTTATAGTTCATCGAGTTGGCTTCAATTTGAGCCCTCGAACGCATCATTTCAATGTGTAAGCAATTAATTTTGATTTAAACAAGTTTCAGGTGCGGGAAATTCTCAGTTTTTACGGGTGTAATTGGGGGTGATCGTTTAAGCCAGTAACAATCGTATTTTTCAGTGAAATTTCTACACAAGGTTCATTATTACACGGGCCAGCAAATACAATCGAGTTCTGTCAAATTAAATGAAGGTTTTCATTTGGATCTTACATCAAACACTTATGTCACTTAAGTTTTCATGAATCGCAAATATGGAATTAATACGGTTTTGATTTGTAACGGAAATAAACTAGCATGTAGCAAGTAGGGTACTTGCCTGGAGACGTTTTGGCGACGCACGGCAGCGGAAAAGGCACGAACGTGCGATGAACGGCACGGTTTGGATTCGCGGCCTCGGCTCGCGTTTCGGGTTCGACGTCGGAGTTGCCCGGAGATGGCTCGTGTCCGCTGGAAGCGGAGGGGGTGCTCTGTCGATCTCTGTGAGTGCGCTGGGGTCGACGATGGTCGGCGGTGTCACTCCGGCGATGGGCAGCAGGGGTCGGAGCTTGGTGTTTAGGGTTTGAAAGAGAGAGAGAGAGAGGTAGTGGGGCTCGGGGAAGTAGTGATGGTGATGATGCTGACGACGCAGAGGGTGCAGGGGTGTCGACGATGTGGTGGGGAGCTCACCGGCGTGAGGGTGCAGGGGTGGCCGAGCTTGGGTGTGCAGGGGAGCTTGGTGGCGGCTGAAGGTGCAGGGGAGGCTCGATGAGGGGGTGAGTTCTGGAGAGAAGAAAGCGAGGGAGGAAGTTTGAGGGGTTGTAGTCGTCGTAGTCATTGTCGAGGGGAGCGGGGTGAGGGAGCTGGCAGTGGGTTTGTGGGAGTTTTCGAGAGAGAGAGATTCGAGAAGGAGTTAGAGAGTGAGAGGGGGCGAAGAGTTTGAGGTTGAGGAACTCGAGGGAGTCGTGGTCGAGGTCGCGGGGACATGGGGCAACGGCGTGGAGACGTGGGCGCGAGGGCGACGTGGGAAAGAAGAAGCAAAAAAATCGAGCGGGAAAATTTTACGTGGGTGAGGAAGAAGGAAACGAAGCGGGTCGGGTCGGTTAGGCGGGAGCGGGCTCGGGTTAGGGTGTTAGGGTAAGGAGTGCTTGGGCCGGAGAGCGTGGGCCGGGGAAATTAAATGTTTAATTCATTTTATTCAGCAAAGGATGAGATAGGGAGTGGGCCGGGCTTGGGATAAGTTTTGCTTAATTTATTTAGTTGTTTTTATTTTATAGGCTTTGATTTTTAAAAGGGTTGGAAAAATTAAATACTAATCTTAAGCAACCAATTACTTACAAAATCACAAGGAAAAATAGGGAAACAATCATGGACTTGGGAAAGATATAGGAAAATTTTATTGGTGGGAATGGGGATTTACATCATACCCCCCTTACAAAAATTTCGTCCTCGAAATTTAACAAGAATGCAATGAAACAAGGTACTAAACAAAGAGATGTGGAAAACGTGCACGGATATCTTCCTCCCGCTCCCAGGTAGATTCTCCTAGGGAACGACCGCCCCAAGACACTCGGACTAACGGAATGACCTTGTTCTTCAGCACTTTTTCTTTGCGGTCGAGTATGGTGGTGGGCTGCTCCTCGTATGATAGATCGGTACCCAAAACTAGCTCCGAATAGTCCAGAACGTGGCTCTCATCCCGAACATAACGCTGCAACTGTGACACGTGGAAGGTATTGTGCACACCAGATAGCGATGGAGGCAAGGCAAGTCGATAGGCCACCTCTCCTACTCGCTCTAGCACCTCAAAAGGTCCGATGAAGCGGGGACTGAGCTTTCCCCGACCTCCGAACCTGATAACTCCACAGGTAGGGGAAATCTTCAGGAATACGTGATCTCCGACTTCAAATTCTAGTGCCCTCCTGCTGGTATCTGCCCAACTCTTCTGTCGATCCCGAGCCGTCTTAATACGCTGCCTGATCATTTGGACCTTGTCGACTGTCTGAACAATGAGCTCGAGACCCAGTAATCTTCGTTCTCCCACATCATCCCAACAAACTGGGGATCGGCACTTCCACCCGTAAAGAGCTTCGAAAGGAGCCATCTGGATGCTAGCCTGATAACTGTTGTTATAAGAAAACTCGACTAGAAGCAGATGATCTTCCCAGGAACCCTGAAAGTCCAACATGCAGGCTCTCAACATATCCTCGAGCGTCTGAATTGTACACTCGGATTGTCCATCCGTCTGCGGGTGATAAGCTGTGCTGAACTTGAGATGGGTACCCAAACTCTCCTGTAGGCTCTTCCAAAAGTGCGACACGAATCTGGTGTCTCGATCTGACACAATGCTGACTGGAACACAGTGAAGTCGCACTATCTCCTGCATGTATCTCTCTGCCAGTGACTCTGTCGACTGTCCCACTCGGAATGGTAAGAAGTGTGCATCTTTCGTGAGGCGGTTGACGATAACCCAAATGGCGTTGTTTCCCCTAGGGCTCCGTGGTAAGGCCGTCACGAAATCCATAGTAATGTGCTCCCACTTCAATTCTGGTATCAGAAGTGGTTGCAGCAGTCCTGCTGTCCTCTGATGTTCCGCCTTCACCTGTTGGCATACCAAGCATCTGGATACGAACCGCGCAATTTCTCGCTTCATCCCGTTCCACCAAAAATGCTGCTTTAGATCCCGATACATCTTTGTACCTCTCGGATGCACAAAATAAGCTGAACTATGCGCTTCAGCCAATACCTCTTCTCGAACATCTTCCTTGGGTACGCAGAGTCTGCTACCGAATCTCAAAGAACCATCTTCATGTATGATTAAGTCCGATCTCAGCCCGGCTTCTACTTGCGCTCTGAACTTTTGCAATCGAGGATCATCCGCTTGTGCAGCCTTGATGTGATCCACAAGGGAAGACTGCACCTGTAGTCGCAAAAATTGACTGAGTGCGCTCGGTGTGACGACTTCAAGCTCGAGTTTCTGAAAGTCCTCAATAATGCTCCTTTGATTGGTCAACATCTTGACCGCTGGCTTGCGACCGAGTGCATCTGGTACAATATTTACTTTCCCCGAGTGATACTGAAGGTCCAAGTCGTAATCCGCCATCAGCTCTAGCTATCGGCGCTGCCTCATGTTTAGTTCCTTCTGAGTGAAGACGTACTTCAGACTTTTATGATCCGTGTACACCTCTACCTTCTCGCCCAGTAGATAGTGCCTCCAAATTTTCAACGCAAAAACTACTGCAGCTAACTCCAAGTTATGCGTAGAATAGTTCTTCTCGTGATTTCTCAGCTGTCGAGAGGCGTAAGCAACTACTCGGTCGTGCTGCATTAGAACACAGCCTAATCCCTTCCCTGAGGCATCACTATGTATCACCAACCACCGGAATCATCTGGTACTGTAAGAATGGGCGCCGTAGTTAACTTCTACTTCAGTGTGTCAAATGCCTGAGTACTCTCCTCTGTCCATGCAAACGGTACCTCCTTCTGTGTTAGCCTCGTCAACGGTTCAGCGATTCGTGAAAAGTCTTGTACGAACCTCCGATAATAACCTGCCAATCCCAGAAAGCTTCTGATCTCGACCACTGACTTCGGCGTTAGCCAATCTCTGACAAATTCTACCTTTGCTGGGTCCACTGAGATGCCTTCGCCCGAAACAATATGTCCCAAGAACTGAACCTTGTCGAGCCAGAATTCACACTTGCTTAATTTCGCATACAGCTTCTCTTCCCGAAGAATTTGTAGAACCGTGCGCAAATGCTCAACATGCTCCTCCCGAGTCTTCGAGTAGACAAGTATGTCGTCAATAAATACAACGACAAACGTGTCCAAGTACTTTGCAAACACCATGTTCATCAAGTCCATGAATATCGCTGGAGCATTGGTAACACCGAACGGCATCACAAGGAACTCATAATGTCCGTATCGGGTCCTGAAAGCCGCCTTGCATACATCCTCAGCAGCTACTCTGATTTGATGATATCCAGAACGGAGATCCAACTTCGAGAATACCTTGGCCCCACTTAGCTAATCGAATAAGTCGTCGATGCGCGGGATTGGGTACTTGTTCTTTATTGTGACTTTGTTCAGCTCCTGATAATCTATACACATCCACAGTGATCCATCCTTCTTCTTCACTAACAGAACTGGTGCACCCCACGGTGAAACGCTCGGCCGGATAAATCCCTTCTCCAATAGTTCTTCAATTTGCTTTTTCAATTTCGTCAACTCAACCGGTGCCATTCTGTATGGGGCCTTGGATACTGGTGCCGTACCTGGAGTCAAATCGATCGAGAACTCCAAGACGCGTGGAGGTGGTAGACCTGGTAGATCTTCAACAAACACGTCCAGAAAATCCTGAACAATCTCTGGGCCTGTGCTCTCATCAATCTCCATAGCTGACAACTCCTTTGGCTTGGCTCTATACTTGGCTGGCTCCAAAGATTCGCTTCCGCCTTCGAAAATAAACTCCGGGTGATTGGGAATGCGGAAGATCACGTTCCTTTCTCGGCAATCAATAACTGCATGGAAGGTGCTCATCCAATCCATCCCGAGAATTGCGTCATAACTGCCTGTCCCGATCAAAAGGAAATTCACATAGAATTCCCTGCCACACACTACAACCGGACATGATCTACATTCTCGACTAGATACTATAATGCCATTACCCATATGTATCTCCCAGCCCTTGGTTAGTGGTTCATGTGGTATAGAGTGTGTATCAATGAAATGCTCAGATATGAAACAGTGCGATGCTCCAGAATCAAATAGTACTCTAGCTGGCAAGGAATGTACGAGTAGAGTACCTGTGACAACTTCTCCTGAAGCCTCTGCCTGCTCGGCGGTCAAGGTGAAAGCCCGTCCCTGACCGCGACCTGTATAGGGTTGCCTCTGCTTCTGTGTCCTCTGCTGCTGTGGTCCAGAACCTCCCTGTAACTCTGCTCGCTCGGGGAACCGCTAATCCTGTGCTGACTGGATCCGCAAATCAAGCACTGTCCCTTGGCGCGGTGACAGTCCTTCTTGGTATGCCCATCTCTGTTGCAGTAGCCGCAAACTACGTTCTGTCTCTGAGGGTGATGCTGGGGAACAAATGGGCGCTTCATCTGAGTCATTCCAGGCCTGTGAACTGGTATGGCTCCTCGAGAAGGTGCATAGGTGTGTGCTGGAACGACTGGGGGCTTCCTGAACTTGTTGATCAGTTTCTCCTGAATTCTCGCCGCGTTGAGTACCTGTGCAAAAGTCTGCAACTCCAGTGACGCGATCAACTGCTGAAGCTCCAAATCAAGTCCCTGCAAGAAGCGTCTGGCCCTGGTAGCCTCTGAAGAGACCATGTATGGAGCAAATCGGCTCAGACGGTTGAACTCTGCTGTATATACGTCCACGGGGCGTCCATTCTGCTTCAGTAAAATGAATATTTCCTCCATCTCTGCCTTGGTGGTAGAAGGGAAATAATGGTCCAGGAAGCATTCCTTGAATTTGCTCCATTCAATTGGCTTGTCTAGCCTGCTTTCTTCCACTGACCACCATGTACGGGCTTCATCTTCCAACTGAATCTTTATCACATTCACTTTATCTTCCTCTGGTACCCTGGCAGCCGTCAGTAAATTCTCCATATTAACTAGCCATTGCTCGGCCTCAAGTGGCTCGGCTAGCCCTGTGAATGCAGCTGAATGCAACCTCCGGAAGTCTGATACGGTGCCATCCCTAGCAGAGTAAGCTGGTGGAGCAGTGCCCTCGGAGGCGGTAATGAGTACGGAGGGTCCCCCTGCAGCGGTAATAGCCCTGAGTCTCTCGGCGAGTAAGTCCGTCTTCCTCTCCTGAGCTTCTGCGAGAGAGGTCAGTGCACTAAGTATTCTTTCCGTGCGATCCTGAGAACTTGAGTCCGAGGAGTGGTCGTTCGGGGATGTCATATCGCTGGAAGATTCAAAAGGATATGATTAGATTCAAGGATGAAAATCAGGAATAGTGAAGCGAAGATAATGTAATGCAGTGTAGTTAATGTTATCCCTTGTTACTAAACACGGCTCTGATATCAACAAAACCATGTCACACCGCGCTTCCCAAAATATGGAAAAAGAGGGATGACTAGGCCAGCCATGCTCCTACGGTCAAGGATTAATCCTGCCGTAGTCACACTTCGGCTTCTAGCATTACATGGTAATCAGTAAAAAAAGCACAGCAGTAAAGGAAATACATCACTAAATTATTACATCAAAGTTCATTGTTCACAAATTACAAATAAACAAGAAGAGCTACTAACCAAGTTCGAATACACGATCTCTTTAGGGAAAGCAGAAAAGAAGAAAAAGGTACTTCAGATTAGATCTCCGCCAGCTCGAAAGGTAAATCCGACTCCTGCGCTGGTTCTTCCTCGTGGTCTGAGCATGCATACTCAGGTCGTCAGAGCGACGTAATAGCAATGTTATAATAATGATGTGAAACAGGTAACTAAGGTAATAACAGTGAAAGTAAAATGCGGGTAATCACTATGTCACTAAATGATACAAAATATGATCTGTGTTCCTATCGGTCTCTAAGTCATGTTTGAAATCGTATAGTGGAAAGGAGGATCATGTTTAACAGAAGTCTCGTACATACCCGAGACAACGGCCCACACGCCCGGGACATAACCCTATCAGCCGGATCGCTAGATCCTACCTAATATATATAAGAATCACTGTTCGAATGATCATCCTCTAAAACACGGTCCCGCTAAATACGATGCTCTTTCCACTTCGATTTTCCCTTTTTCCCCAGGTTTACACTATTGATGGTTATGATTTAGTCGTGTACAAGTATGCACCAATAGCACGGTTTTGTCCCTTTTCACTGTATTAATCACTGTCACGAATCATTCACTTTTCCATTGGTGTACTTGACACTCCTAAACCAACACCATTCATACACGATAATGCAATATCCACTGAATGATAACGCGCACTAACACTATGTATATGGCAATTGGGTAAGGTGTGTATATCTATGCAGTTAACAAGTCATGTATATTATGAACCAATATGCACGTCATAAACTTACAAAAATTTGCATTAATTCATATGTTCAGAATTCAAATAAATGATACAAATAAGGTAACAAGTACACTCTGTCGGAAGTTCAGCAAAATTGGTTTTAGTACAATCGGATTTCTGGTATTCAAGTTACAGCCGTTTCAATTTAAGTGCTCGCTGCAGGAAATTCAGTTTCTGAACTGAACGTCCGTGTCGTGGCACGATTTTCACCCAGTTGGGATCAGAATTTAGCGACGCTACAGTTCAATGAAATATATGTTTTTCAATATAGTTTCCAACAAAACAGATGGATTCTCAATCGCGTCTGTACGTCATAAGTTATGCACGGTTCAACACTAGGGTATCAGTTCAGTTTCAGTTTGGGACTGCTAGACATTCTGATCCTTTAAATTGCAGTTTAAATAGTAAACGACGATAAAATGGGGTGAAATCACTTGCGTTATTTATCTAACAGATTGATCTTCAATAAAATGTAGGGTTCCGCAACATACGAGTTCAGGCAGCAAGGTAGTAAACATTACGAGACATAAAACAACAACCAGAGCCTCTCTGGACTGCAGTCCAGAGCGAACCAATTATCGTCAAAATTTTAGTACATAAACAATTAAGAACTTGCATAGTATTACAGTTTGTCGAGTTGGCTTCGATTTGAGCCCTCGAACGCATCATTTCAATGTGTAAGCAATTAATTTTGATTTAAACAAGTTTCAGGTGTGGGAAATTCCCAGTTTTTACGGGTGTAATTGGGGATGATCGTTTAAGCCAGTAACAATCGTATTTTTCAGTGAAATTTCTACACAAGCTTCATTATTACACGGGCCAGCATATACAATCGAGTTCCGTCAAATTAAATGAAGGTTTTCATTTGGATCTTACATCAAACACTTATGTCATTTAAGTTTTCATGAATCGCAAATATGGAATTAATACGGTTTTGATTTATAACGGAAATAAACTAGCATGTAGCAAGTAGGGTACTTGTATGGAGACGTTTTGGCAACGCACGACAGCGGCAAAGGCACGAACGCGCGACGAACGGCACGGTTTGGATTCGCGGCCTCGGCTCGCGTTTCGGGTTCAACGTCGGAGTTGCCCGGAGATGGCTCGTGTCCGCTGGAAGCGGAGGGGGTGCTTTATGGATCTCTGTGAGTGCCCTGAGGTCGACGATGGTCGGCGGTGTCGCTTCGGCGATGGGCAGCAGGAGTCGGAGCTTGGTGTTTAGGGTTTGAAAGAGAGAGAGAGAGAGGTAGTGGGGCTCGGGGAAGTAGTGATGGTGATGATGCTGACGACGCAGAGGGTGCAGGGGTGTCGACGATGTGGTGGGGAGCTCGCCAGCGTGAGGGTGCAGGGGTGGCCGAGCTCGGGTGTGCAGGGGAGCTTGGTGGCGGCTGAAGGTGCAGGGGAGCCTCGATGAGGGGGTGAGTTCTGGAGAGAAGAAAGCGAGGGAGGAAGTTTGAGGGGTTGTAGTTGTCGTCGAGGGGAGCGGGGTGAGGGAGCTGGCAGTGGGTTTGTGGGAGTTTTCGAGAGAGAGAGATTCGAGGAGTTGGAGAGTGAGAGGGGGCGAAGTGTTTAAGGTTGAGGAACTCGAGGGAGTCGTGGTCGAGGTCGCGGGGACATGGGGCAACGGCGCGGAGACATGGGCGCGAGGGCGACATGGGAAAGAAGAAGCAAAAAAATTGAGCGGGAAAATTTTACGTCGGTGAGGAAGAAGGAAACGAAGCGGGTCGGGTCGGTTAGGCAGGAGCGGGCTCGGGTTAGGGTGTTAGGGTAAGGAGTGCTTGGGCCGGAAAGCTTGGGCCGGGGAAATTAAATGTTTAATTCATTTTTTTTTCAGCAAAGGAAGAGATAGGGAGTGGGTCGGGCTTGGGATAAGTTTTGCTTAATTTATTTAGTTGTTTTTATTTTATAGGCTTTGATTTTTAAAAGGGTTGGAAAAATTAAATACTAATCTTAAGCAACCAATTACTTACAAAATCACGAGGAAAAATAGGGAAACAATCGGGGACTTGGGAAAAATATAGGAAAATTTTATTGGTGGGAACGGGGATTTACAACTAAGGAACTTTTTGAGAGAATTTTTTCTAGAATTTCAGAATGGGGGAGAGCGATGGTATGGGGTGGTATTTATAGTTGAGAATTAGGGTTTGGGAATTAAAATTGTGGATTAAAGCACATTAAAAAGATATTAAATGGTGAAATGAAAGGTCTTTGTTTGTTTGCAGGAAAATCAAACAGTACAGGGGAGTTGAAGAGTTAAGTGTGCAAAGCACAAATCGATTTGGGTGCATCAAGACAGTCGGCGCCAGCCAATGGGTCATTTTGGCCAATCGGATCTCGAGCTCTGATTTCAAAATTCATGCCACGTAGGTTTTTCTGTGTTTACTCCATTTTGTTTATACTTGATTTTTTTAAAGCTTTTTATTTCCCCGTGTATTGCACGTACAGCTCTTGGTCTTCCAAAAGTTAAAAAAAATCAGAAAAATAATTGTGTCTGATGGGAATAGAACACACAGGCTACGTCACAGCAGTGCAGAGGCTTTACTAGTAAACTACAAGTTGTTTCTTGCTTTTATTTAACAAAAATAACTTTAACTCTTACACAAGCTGAAATACTTATTTCTGGGCAATAACAAGAAAATTTTCTGTACCGTGTTTTCAGTGTCGTTAAAGTCGGTCTTGAGCTATACGCATCTTTTCCCTGATCGTGCGAACTATGTCCACATTTGCCACGATCATCTCTGGTCCAAGAAGTTCACGATCTCCAACGTCGTCCCAACTTAGCGGTGAACGACACTTCCGTCCGTAAAGTGCTGTGAATGGTGTCATTCCAATGCTTACTTGATAGTTGTTGTTGTATGAAAACTCCACAAGATGTAGGTGACCTTCCCATGATCCTCCGAAATCTAACATACAGGCTCTTAGCATGTTTTCCATAATCTGAATCCTTCGCTCGGACTATCCGTCTGTTTGTGGATGATACGTTGTGCTGAAATTCAGACTCATTCCCATGCTAGCTTGTAGACTCTACCAAAATTATGATCAGAATCTTGTATCACGATCGGAAACGATGCAAACGGGTACTCCATATAATCTCACAATCTCCTGCATGAGTTCATGGGTATCAAATATGGTATATCTTGAAGGTTTAAATCTTATTTTAGATTTATGCTCACCTTAATGTACTTCTTTACTAACATCTCGGTTGGCTGACCAATTCGAAATCGAATAAAGTGAGCCGACTTGGTGAGTCGATCCACAATAACCCAAATTGTGTCGTTACCCTTCGTGCTGCAAGGGAGTGCTGTCATGAAGTCCATATTAATGTGCTGCCATTTCCATTCTGGGATTGGTAATGGTTGAAGTAGACCAGCGGTTCTGTGATGTTCAGCCTTGACTTGCTGGCACACCAAACACTTAGCTACGCTCCTTGCTACTTTGCACTTCATTCCATACCACCAGTAGTGTTGTCGTAGATCCTTGTACATCTTCGTGCCACCGAGGTGTACAGAATAAGGAGAGCTGTGAGTTTCTTTCATCAACTCTTCTCGAATAGGTCCGACTGGCATGCATAAATGACTTCCATATCGCAAGGATCCATCTTCGTGGATAATGAAGTAAGTTCGTAGTCCACTTTCTACTTGTTCTCGGATCTTTTGTTGCTTGGCATCATTTGCTTGAATGCCTTGATCTGATTGACAAGAGTGGACTGGACTTGTAAGTTCATCAAATATGAAGCGTTTGTTCCCTTAAAAAAGGGGGGTGGGGGGAAGTTCCCTACTAAAACAGCGCCACGTGTTTAACACGTGAGTGCCTATATGCAACACATATAGGCACTACAATTAAAATAATTGCTAGGCTAATGTAGCCTCACATGTTTAACACGTGAGTGCCTATATGCAACATATATAGGCACTACAATTAAAACAACTACTAGGCTAAAAGCCTCACGTGTTAAACACGTGAACGCCTATATGCAAAGCATATAGGCGCTGTATTCAAACAGATGGCAAGCCAAAAAGGCTCACATGATACACTTGTATGCTGTTGCATATAAGTGAACAAGCTTAATCCCATTGGGATCACGTGCTATACGTGAGTGCTCTTAATACCTTCGAAGCTGATAGAATTAAATTCTAAACAATAGGATTAAAAATCTATTTGGAAAATATTTCCTTAAATCTTTCTAATATGGAAAGATCCTTCTCTGACAAAGAATCTTGGATGAGCTATCTGATAGAATTAAATTCTATGTGGGAAATATTCCCCTGATCTCCCTTAAACTAGAAAGATCTTCTCTGTTAAACGAAGGACTTTTGGATCAAAGATCCAACGGTGATCGTCTGATAGAATAAAATTCAATAAAAGATATTCATATAAATAAAATTCTGTGATAGAATAAAATTCTAATCTTGTTAAACTAACGAGATATTCATGTGATAGAATTAGATTCTATCTTAGGAAAATATTTTCTAATTTGGTTAAACAAAAAAGAAAGAAAGAAATCCGCTCTGTTAAACAGAGAACTTTTGGATTAAAATCCAATGGTGGATAAAATTCACCGTTTTGATCAAAAGATCATTCTTGATCTCTCAATCAGAGATTTGCTAAACGAGATTGATCTTTTCTCCTCTCCTATAAATAGAAGCAAACGGAGAAGAAGGAAAAAGAAAAGAAAAGAAAAGAGAGGAGAAAAAGGGAGAGACAACTGCAGAGAGAGAGAACTCCCCATGGACTTAAAGAATATACAGTGATAGAATTTAATTCTTAAAAGGAAAAGACTGGTTTCTTTGAAACACTAGGTTAAGAAAAAAAGAGACTGTTCTTTGCATCTTTAAGGGTTTAACCCTTCATAGAAGAACTTAGTTCTTCCTCTGGTTGAGATTTGCAGAAGCAGATCTACCCACTAGTTGAGAATTTAATTCTCATCGGGGAGATTCTGTCATGCAGATTCAAAACTTAGGGGAAAGAATTGAGTTCAAAGAAATTGATTCTTACAAAACATATGAAAACTAGGGTTTAACCCTATAAAAAAGAATTTGATTCTTACAAAACATATGAAAACTACGGTTTAACCCTATAAAAAGAATTTAATTCTTACAAAACGAGAGGCATGTGATCTTCCAAACCCTAGGGTTATTAACATGAGATGGAAATCTCCAAACACCAAGAAGGAAAGATTGATGATTCATAACGAGGACCGCACGTGTTTCCCACGCAAGCGCTTAAAAAGAAGAATAAGAAGTGCCTTCCATGGCAGTCACGTATTCTGCATGCGATCTCCAATCAAGTGCTCAGCACTTATAAAAAAAGAGGAGGGTATAAAACCCAAAAGGCAGTGCCTAACTTTGGGGTGCCTCACGTGCTCATACGTCAGCGCCACAATAACCAAGTGCATTAGCACTTATAAAAGAAAGGGGGAATAGAACCTAGAGAATAGCTTCCACTTTGGGACGCCTCACATGCCCATACATGCGTGCCTCCAAAGTGCAGTGTTTTACATTGATTCAGAGCCTCGCGTGGGAACACGCGAGTGCTGAACATACACCAGTGCTTAGCATTATGGGAAATCTACTTCAGCCCCAAATGGGCTAAGTCTTCTTGAGGTCAAACGCTCGTTGATCTCCAAATCGACCGAGTCTCTGTGCTCATATTTTTCCAAACTAATTTCAGTCTCAAACATGACTGATGACCCCTCAGCTGATGATATCCAAAGCGATATTCATTCCGCATCCCCTAAGTTAATCTTAGTCTCCAAAAATGACTAATGATTCTTAGATGACCCACCACGATATTTTCCCTCAAACACGGGAATTCGTTCAAGGGTACACCTCTCTACACCTCTGATACATGTCGTTGTAATTTCTCAACGTCTTTAGAGAGATGGCGGGTCCCGATAACCAACTGCTTTTTGGTGCACTTCCCAGACTGGATGCATCCCACATCCTTGTCGCTTATCCCATCACGTAACAAATACACATGTACGCAAGATGGACAATGGACCGAGACGTCCCTAAACTAAAAAGGACCGAAACGTCCTTAAACTACAATAGACCGAAATGTCCTCAAACTAAACGTTGCCTCCAAAATGGAGACAACGGACCGAAACGTCCTTAAACTACAACAGACCGAAATGTCCTCAAACTAAACATTTCCTCCAAAATGACGACAATGGACCGAGACATCCCTAAACTAACAACGGACTGTAACGTCATTAAACTAAAACTTCGCCTCAAGAAATGGTGATCTACAGACCGAAATGTCCTCAAACTACAACTTTGCCTCCAAAATGGAAACAACGGACCGTAACGTCCTTAAAATAAAACCTCACCTCAAAAATGGTGATCTACAGACCGAAATGTTCTCAAACTACAACTTCGCATCCAAAATGGCGATAAAGGACCGAAACGTCCTTACACTAAAACAACAGAGCCCAAGTTCTCTCTTGATGGATCTGAAACAAAAATGATCCTAACACCCCTGTTAAGTAGATCTTAGTCTCAAATTGGACTAACGTATCCTTAACATAAAACCAACCGAGCCCCCAATTGCTCGTATACCTTTAAGTCGATTTTGATCTCAAAATGGGTCAACGATCCTTAAATCAAATCAAACCCAAATCTAAAAATATACGGATTTGGACTAATCCACTCCCTACGGGCGACAACATAGATTAGTCTCCGTATACAATCTACAGGCAACCAAAAATAAAATAAACACAAACGAGACGAAGCGAACCTCTGGAGTAGGGGAATGTGGTTATCGCGATGCAGTAACATAATTAACTATAGGGGCTTGCGCATGCAGGGAAGAGCCTCCCCACAATAAAAAAAACCCCTTCGTAAACGAGGGGGAATTTGACAAAGTCCGCGACAACGGCCGCATCCGTCCAAACCTCCGATATATGGTGCATCAACTTAACATCTTCGGTGAGGTGGAAGGATAAATCCAAATAGCATTTGCCCCCAAATTCAGGCGAGACAACCTACGCGGTCCGTCCCCATTTTCGGCGGGAAACAAATTATGGCACGCCCGGTGAGACCTTTTCCTCTTTCCACTCCACACTTTGTGTGTCTTGTTCGCGAACAAATCTCGATTGACTATGGTTGCCCCTGGATTCAATGTACTAAGATTTGGTCTCTTTCTCCTGTGCAGAGAAAAGAAGATCAATAGCTTCCAAGTGTACCTGCAACAATAACTCCCGCTTCGTCCCCGCTGGAGGAGTGACATACGGGCCAAATGCAGCCTGCATCTTTTCAATGCCAGTGGAACAGGTGACTCATGCTACCACTGGATTTTTCTTCGGGACCATGCTCCCGCTAGCAAGCTTCTGCGCCCCAGTGCCATCACAGGAAGCTCCAAAGAAGTCGGTCTTCGATCGACTTGCAACTACCACGACCCCTCTCACCGGGTCGTCCAAGTCTGCCACCTCAGTTTTCAACAGGCTAAGCCAAAACTCAAGTGGTCCTGCAAACAGGCTCACAATACCTGAAGGGGTTATCCCGAAATGGATAGCCATTCTAGCTCCGGCAGGTGAAGTTGTCAAAGGGGCTTCTCCTACTAAAGGATCGATCTTTACAAGATTGGCCATTCCAACTCCTGCTACGGGCGAAGTCATCAAAAGGGCTTCCCCTACCAAAAATTCGGCCTTCGAAAGATTGGCTGTTCCATCTCAACAGATGTCAGTCTTCAACAGGCTGACACCTGCAGTAGCCCCTAACCAAAGTAGGGGGCACGACGGAGCCGCTTCTACAACTGAGGTGGTCCCATCGGCAAGACATGCTCGACGTCGCCACTGGCGCCGAGTGAGAAGAGCTGGGGGCAACTCCCTCACTGGACTTACTCCACCAGCTCCAACGGTGGAAGTCGACGCTGCTGTTCCAACCGGGAACAGTATTGAACTTCTTAGGAGGGTGCAGAAGAACTCCCCAACCGCGGTGTTGAAAAATCTCCACTTCCTGCTCAAAATACGACGCTGGCAAAGCTGAAGCATCCCCCTCAGCGGCTATCCTCCCAAATCCATAGAGTCTGGCGGAAAGTCCAGGATTCTGTGATTAACAAAGACTACCCTCACCGCCTGAAGAAAATGAAGGCTCGGCAAGAGGATGATCATCCCTCCACCATACAGCGAGGGACTTCTTTAACACAGGCGCTGGTTACAATGGCTCTTTCGACTTCGACTTCTTACAAAAAGTGAAGGCCGAAGAACCTCCCACCTCCGGCGGCAAATCCCAAAGGTGAGGGATCCAAACTCCCCAAGTCTGGGGGCATGATCGTGCACATAGTTTACATGGCCTCGGGAAAATAGGAGAGCCGTGCTTCCGTGAGTCATCGGCCACAAACTCAGTCGTTAACGAAAGCTCAGGAGCAGCAACAAAAGCTCCAGGATATGCTGACAAAAATGGCAGCACTCACTGGGCAGAAAGAAAGCGTGGAAGCAATGGACGACCAGCGCCACGAGCAGGAGACTGATACGGAGTTCTTGCGAAGGGTGCTGGAAAGGAAGGATAAGGAGGCCGCAGAACAAGCGGCTAATATAAAACAGATGGTGCTCCTATTCTAAGACATGGTTGGAATGATGATCTAGCTAGAACCTCCAGCGGAAGACCCACTGATAATCATCGAGGACGGCAGAGGGGAAAAATCAAACCCTCTTCTGGTTTTATTGACAGCCATGGAGGAGACGATCTACAAGTCTTCCCTTGATGATTACATAGCTCAACAAATACGAGCTCATCAAGCTAATGAGGCGGCTGGCCAACTCGTCAAGACCGTACGACCGAACCCAGGCTGGTACGATCAAATCAAGTACCCACCAGGATATACGATCCCCAAATTCCATGTGTACAAGGGAACAAGCAACCCGCATCAGCACGTCGCACAGTTCAGAGCTTTATACGGCAATACTGGAGGCGACGACAAATTGCTGCTTCACCAGTTTGTTGGCAGCTTGTCAGAGACGGCGTTTGAATGGTACTCAGAACTCCCAAATGACTCCGTCAAAATGTTCACTGAAATGGAAATGCTATTTACATAACGATTCGCAAGCGCAAGCGAGCGCACCCCGATCACGGCTTTAATCAATGCCAGGGTGAAGCCAGGAGAGACCTGGGTTCAATAGACAATTCGATGGCGGAACCTATGGTCAAAATGAGAACAACGCATTGAAGAAGCTCCGGCTATGGGCATGTTCGTAGGGACCCTCGATCCGCAGGCGACTGTATCCCAGTTTATGATGTTCTTCAAGCCGACCACCTTCTAGGCTTTGATCAACAAGCTAGCCCAAATGGACCAGATGGGCTATGGGCCGTCCTCTTCAAAAATGGACCCTCAGAATGTAAAGGGCAAAGGGAAAGCAGCCTTTGTTGCCAACACTCAACAACAGCCGAGTGATCAGAAACCGGCTGCTCGCCAAAGTAACACGCGTCCGTGCCAATCCCTCGAAGAGAAGCTAGGACGTGCTTACTCGTTTCCCCGTGATAAAAAGAGGAGACTGTTCGAACTGGCAGTGCACAACAAACTCATCACGCTGCCGGATCCAAGACGTCCACTGTAGCCCGGTGACGTCAATAATCCCAACTACTGCTCCTATCACAGAGTAGTGAGCCGCCTAATCAAGAATTGCTACGTCTTCAAAAACAAGGTTGAGGACCAGTACCGTCAAGGGAAATTCGCGTTGTCCGAGAACTGGAGGGTGAACCCGCCACGAGGCACACTCCTAAAAAGGTAGACACGCCGGCAGCATCATGCTTTTTTGTGGAAGAAGCTCCATGGGAAGTTGTCATTTCAGCTAAAACTAAAAGAATGCTGAAGGATCTTCAAGAATGTCCGGTAATCAAATGGAAAAGCCCGCTGGAGCTCGAGATCATTGAGGGGATGCTTATACCGTGCCCAACACAGAAAACTAGTAACGATGGGCAAGAACTCCAGGACAAGCCTTCGAAGTCTTCGAAGAAAATGAAGAAGAACAAGAAGCCTGTGCAGCCTGCCGAGCTTGACGATAAGCACACAGACCTGCAAAACTACATCGACGCGCTAGAGGAATATAACCAAAAGGCACGGACCCCAGTCACACTCGAAGAGTTTCTCAACCATATACTTGAGAACGGAGATAGTGACGATGATGAGGGAAATTACTCATCAAGAGAAACCGAAGATTATGTAGCAAGTTGACACATGGTTTCTCATTCGTCATTAAATAACGAAGAAACTCCCTCGGCGTCGGAATGAAACATAGAGGAACTAGGGGTGAGATCGGCGCCAAAATTCCCGGAACTGCCAAAAGACCCAATTGACAGGCTGCTAAATGAAGCCCTTCAAAAGATCAGAGCTAACCGAGAACGTGAAACGGCCATATATGAAAAGGCCAAGCGTCAGCATCAGGATGAAGAAGCCGCGGTAAGGATGAGTCGAAAAGTACTCCAACCAATCCAAAACACACCTGTTACAAAAAAGAGCAGGGTCAAAGCAGAGAAGCGGTTCGCCAAAGTCTTGTTAATGGGAATGAAGTTACCCCCTCTCATGGAAAACACTCCTGATAGTACGTGCCTCGACGAAGCGGATGTACATCTGAACTACTGCTTATTCCATCGGAGAGTCACACACCCCACCGAAGAGTGCAATGCCTTCAAGAAGTGGTGGCAAGGATACGTTGTTCACCGGCAACACTTCAAGCGGATGAAGTACAAAACCTGTCGACAACAAAGAAGTGCGACAGACGAGCGTGAAGCATTGGCTGGAAACTGCCATATGGTTGATACCAGTTCGACAAAAGGAAATTCTCAAGTTCTTACATTCGGGAGCGATTCTGAGGAAGAAATAACCCTCGGCCTTCTCTCCAAAGAATCCACCTCTAGAAAAGAAGAAGAAAAGAAGAACTGCGAGAACATTCAGTTGCGTAACTGTACGTTGCCTGAAAAGAACCTCAGACCTACAAACAAGGGTTCGAGCAAAAGAGATAAGGGGAAGGAAAAAGTCCCCGAGGAAATTGCCCTCGATGATAAAGTCACCAAAGAGCTCGCAGCCAAGGATCCGCCTAAGAAAAACAAGGTGTATTACAATGTCCTGGCACATCTGAGGAAGATACCTTCACACCTGAGCATACTGGATGCTCTCCTTCTGTCCAAAGAGGCACGAGATTCTCTGATCAAGGCACTGTAAGAGCCTGATCAGTTCCAAGGTTTCCTTGCAGAAGAAAAGATGAAGGACCGAGCTGGCAGAGGTCCATACAGCTGACATTACATTCGGCGATGAAGATCTCCTCCTCGGAACGTGCGAGCAAAACCGTCCTCTATATGTCACCGGGTACTGCCATAATATTAAGATAGGGAAGATCATGGTCGACAACGGGTCCTCTGTCAACCTTCTCAATGTGAATGTGCTAAAGGAGATTTGCATGAATGTTCACACCTGGCTTGGGATAAAATTACCATCTCCGGGTTTGACTCACAGTCATCACGGACGCTTGGGTCCGTGATATTGACATTACGCTTTAGGATGCTCATCAATGACATCAAATTTCATATCATCGAGGTCAAGACTTGCTACGACGCTTTGCTCGGCAGGTCTTGGTTGCACAAGTACAACGTCATCCCTTCTACACAATATCAGTGTATGAAGTATTTCAAAGATGGCCTCGAGTACACTGTCACGGGGATGCTAAATACATTCTCTGTGAATGAAGTCCGAAAATATGAAGACGCAAAGTACTTCCTACCAGACTTCAAAGACACGGAAAGATGTCATAAGCCGGAGAATAAACAAAAATCCATCACTACCATCCCAATCTTTGGGAGTGATACCGAGGAGGATGAAGAGATAGTCTACTCGGGACAAC
Organism: Agapanthus africanus; assembly: GCA_030015575.1. Lineage (NCBI taxonomy): Eukaryota > Viridiplantae > Streptophyta > Magnoliopsida > Asparagales > Amaryllidaceae > Agapanthus > Agapanthus africanus. The sequence goes on from JASDDO010000012.1 coordinate 46,676,924, forward strand.
CCAAGGCAACAGGCCAGGACCGTCTACTCCTATTTTGGTCTTTAGCAGTGGCTCTGAAGACGAGGTCAACGCCGTGTTCTCCACTCGCCCATCAGCACAAACCATTGCTGGAGCCGATTAGAGTTTGCAAATCACTATGGTTCCGCCACGGCATTATAAAGAACTGGAAGCGCTTGATACATACAGCGTATAAGAGCTGCAGACCTTCTACGTCCCTCCTAGACAAAGAGGTGAAAAGGCGATCCTCTTCTACCAATCTATGGAGACTAAAGTGGAAAAAGAAGTCTGGCATGGTGCCGATTTTACGCTTGACAGACTTCAACCAATCCATCTGCCCAAATATTATGCAGGATTGAAAAGGCTATTAAGATGCCATAGCGTACCCTTCAAACAAACTGCTCGACAATCCTAGTTCCACAACAAGATTTAGGACGTACCCAGGACTTAGCGAAAGATGCCCAATGGGAGGATGGAGAAGACTGGGCTTTGATACGTTCGGCCTAAGAAACGGGAGCGATTCCATGGCTGCCGGGTCATAAATAACTCCGATGGAGAAAGGAATTCTTTTCCAGATAGCGCTGATATTGAACCAGAGAACGATCCCGCCGTAAGAATGCCAAGTCCGTCATTTGAAGAACAAATTGACAAGCTAATGAGAGAAGCCCGTCAAAAGGCTCGTGATGACCACAGCCGCGAAATGGCCATTTACGAGAAAGCCAGGATGCAGCGTCTCACTTAGAAGTCTGCGGGAAGAATAGACTATGATGCCCTTCACTCTCAGCCTGCTGTGCGCTCTCGTGGCAAGGAAAAAGCCCGGCACAGAGGTAACAACATGGTGAAGAATGAGAACGACGTTCTAAAACAGCGAAGGGGATCCAAGAAGCCACGCGACCGAGAAAGGTCAGCTGGAAACCATCGCTAATGAAGAAGATGGGTCGGGAATACTCTTTCCCTCAAGACAGGATGAGGAAAATATTCAACCTTGTCATGAAGCATCGAATGATGACGCTCCCGGAGCCTCGGTACCACGAACAAGTAAATGAGGCCCATCACCCAGATTATTGATCCTACCATCGAGTAATAGGACATCCCCTTGAGGACAGCTTCAGATTCAAAAAGGTCAAAGACCAATACCAACAAGGCAGGTTTGCTCTATCCGACAGCTGGAGGGTAATCCCACCATGAAAGAATGAGCCAAAAGCAACCTATATTGCAAGAGTAGAACCGGATCAACATCGGTCTTGAAACGAACTCATACCTGCCACGTGATAACATTCTCAAAGAAGGGGGAGCATGTGATTATGGATGACCTTTTCAAATGCTTCATAAATGAGGACGAGGAGGAGGTGATCTCAGAGTTTCCACCGGCGCCAAAAGAACTGGAAGATCGGATACACACCACGGCGGACAATCTAAGGAAAATTGACTTGGGAACAGAAAACGATCCAAGGCCAACGTTCGTCAGTGAGCTGTTGTCTAAAAAACAGGTGGCCACACTAAAGGACGTGCTTATGCAATATAAAGACTGCTTTGAATGGAATTATTCCGAGATGCCGGGACAAGATCCAGAAATAGCGGTTCATAGACTAGCTATATCGCCGGACGTTAAGCCAGTCAAGAAAGCACCAAGAAGAATGCGGTTTGAACTTGAGATGAGTATCAACGCCGAAGTCGAAAAACTAATTGACTCTGGCTTCATCCAAGAAGTTAAATATCCTGACTGGATTGCCAACTTTGTTCCAGTGATGAAGAAAAATGGAGCAGTGCGCATCTGCGTAGACTTTTGAGACCTTAACAAAGCTTGTCCGAAGGATAACTTCCCAGTGCCTGTTACTGAGCTGATGATCGATAACACGTCCACTTATGAGGTCTTCTCCTTCATGGATGGATCCTCAGGATACAACCAAATAAAAATGCATTCTGAAGATCAAAAGCATACCGCCTTCCGGACTCCGTTGGGTATATTTTGGTACAAGGTAATGCCCTTCGGTTTGAAGAACGCGGGTGCTAACTACCAGAGGGCCATGACGAAAATCTTCGACGACCTCATTCACGAGATTGTTGAATGTTATATTGACGACCTTGTGGTGAAAAGCAAATCGTGCGAGGAGCATTGAGAGCATCTAAAAATAGTGTTCCAGCATCTTCGGAAATACAATCTAAAGATGAATCCTCTGAAATGCGGATTTGGTGTCTCCTCAGGAAAATTCCTAGGATTCATCATACGACACCGAGGCATCGAAATAGACCCATCAAAAATTAAGGCGATCATGGAAATGCCCACACCAAGAAATCTCAAACAACTGCAGTCTCTCTAAGGGAAGCTCGCATATATCCGACGGTTCATAGCTAACCTCTCCGGAAAATGTTGCCCCTGCAATCATCTAATGCAGAAGGAGACCCCGTTTGTTTGGGATCATAAATGCTAAAGTGCACTGGACGAAATCAAGCAATATCTGCAGAACCTGCCGGTGTTGACCGCTCCGATTAAGGGAAAGACCTTCATTATGTATACAACAACCCTGTAAGGTTCTCTCGGTGCGCTATGGGCACAGGAGAGTGACCAGGAAAAGGAGAGAGCTCTGTACTATTTGAGTCGAGTTCTTCTAGGGGAAGAAAACAACTACTCCCCCATCGAAAAGTATTTTCTAGTGCTGATCTTCGCGATAACGAAGCTTCGACACTATGCCTTGGCACATGAGGTCCATCTCATATCAAAGGTGGATCCTCTCAAATATCTGATGTCAAGGGCCATACTAAAAGGATGGCTGGCCAAAGGGGCCCTCCTCTTGATGGAGTTCTCGATAATGTATCGACCCCTCAAGGAAGTGAAAGGCCAGGCCATCACCGACTTTCTCGCTCAGCATCCAATACTAGCCGATTCTTCCTTAAATTGCGAATTGACAGACGAGCATGCGTTCGATACAATCAAAGGAGGGAAGGAAGAAAATAATGTCCAATGGGAACTCTACTTCGATGGGGCATCTTTCATGAAGAAGCGGAAGCATAGCACCCCTATCTAAGTCGATGTTGCGCACCCCGCGTATCCGCGGGGAGGCGGAATATGCAAAAAATAATTTTTCAAAGATCGCAACACCGACTTGAACTCCAGGATCGATTCTAAACCCTAACTAGCTAACAAGTGTGAGGTTAACTACACGGAAAGAAGTGTTATACCTCACGATACTAAGTCCTTCGGGTCTTCTTCGCTGTCCTCCAACTCATCATCAGCTCCAAGGATCAGAACGGATCGGGCAACCTCGACGACCTCCTCGAGTCAAAGACGATCCACCCGAGAGTCTATAGTCCGAGCTCCTACCTCAAATCTGATATAACTACGGCTTCTAGTTCACTAAACTAGAAGTCCTAAGCGGTGTAAAGTGAGAAGATGGAGTGATTTCTCTCTTGGAACTTTGGGTTTCTCAACTCATGAGACTTTTAGGGTTTATAGAAAGAAGAAGGTCACTTAAGGAAGATGAGAGTGTCGAAGCTCAACTAAAGAAAAGTCTTGACCATTTGTGATGAATAGTTGAACCAAACTAATAATTGAGGAGATAAAAAATATCTTACACAAATATCTAATATGTTTCACTAAATATCTCATGGTGAGTCATGCTTGATATTTTGTCAAGTTTACACCTCATTTCCTCCATCCAATTTAGTTTAATCCATAAAGAATTAAAACCCTAATTAGGTGTTCCTTCTAGAAGCTTTCCCAAGAATTACGAGAATGCCCCTCATCCATCTATACATACCCGCATCCGCATTTCAAAGAATTCGAATACAAAAAGACGAAAATAATCCATCAATATAATGCTAGGATCCGGATTAAACCAAAGCCCACTAGTATTATCCGTTAGATCATCATACACGCACAAGTGCACGTACATAATTGAAGCCCTGCCGTAAAACCATACGGCCTCTACACCTTTTGCCCGGTGCAAGGAAACCCTCTGTGTGGGACTCTAAAGACTCGACACTACGCTGGCAGTGGGTTTAACCATAAACCGCAAGCAGTACAAGCTACACGTAACAGCTACCCAGGTATGTATCGATAAGAAGGCCGATAAGCTAACTCATTCGAACTCCTACTGAGACTTGTTCATATCATAATTTTGCATTACTATATTCCCCATTCTTATTCATTTTACAAATAAATAGGTGCTTTTGATCCATGTCTGCTACATAGTTGCAGGTTACAAGTTCTCGGAACAAAAACAGTGAAAATGATGAAAAGACAATACAAAAGTGAGACTACGACCAATAAATGAAAGAATCTTGATCATGCCTACAATTTGAGGGATAAACAAAGATCAATGGACAATTTCATAAAGCACAAAGGCAGCGCAAGGTTCAAGACTTCGACACGAAGAAAACGGTAAAAGTCCATGACATTATGCACTGTGGAAATCTGGAAGAAACTAGAAGACATTCTGAAGAACCAAGTGAAGAAAAATCAAGTAAAAAGCAACATGAAAATTACCAGAGAAACAGAGCCAACAACCCCAACATATGGCCGCGGATCCGCCGCCAAACATGGCTTTTTGGCCTCAGTTCCGCGGCCATGGTGAGCCCGTGTCGGTGCAGAATTCAACAGTTGTGGCCGTGCGTTGACCGAGTCTTCTTAGGGTAATTTTGTAAATGCAAATAGGGATCAGATGTAACCCTAGGGTTTCTATAATCTATAAATAGAAACCCTAATGCTCTTTTTGGAGCATCCCTCTTCTTGTGCCTAATTTTATTCATCTAAATTCAGAATTCAATTCCTGTAATGTTGAAGAGCGCATCAAATAAAAATTAAAGTAAGTCTTTTCTTTTCTTGCCTTGGTTTAATTTTCCTTTCTGCCATAGTATAAATTTTATTTATCTGCTCTAGTTTAGATTTTAATTATCCGCCCTAGATTAAATAATTAGGTTATTAAAAACAATCATAAAAATGAAATCTTTTGTCAATTCCCTAATGAGTGAGTAGTTCCTCACTTGTTAGGGTTAGGAATAGGAAAGATTTGAGAGATGAAAATCTCTCACCCCTTACTTGCCTATCACACGTTTTTATAGAACTCCATGCATACATACACATACCGCTCACTAAGGCACCATATCCCACGAGGTAGCGGTGACACCGTAGTTTAAAAGACCGGTTGTGCATGTTTTCCATGGAGGTTAGGGTAAGAATTAAAAAAAGAAGGACAAGGACCTAGAGGGAGAAACATAGTTTCTTTCCGATGGTGCTAATCCACTTTATTAATTATTACTATAACACCTAAATAGATCTGAATTAGGGCATAGAAAGCGGTGAGGAATATTGAATTTCCAAACTTAACCTAAACCTAACCCTAGCAAGGTTTTAATCGAAATCAAACTCATTCAGTTTTTAGTGAATAATCAATCCAACACCATTTGGAATTAACTCGTTAGAACAATTAGAAAATACACAAAATCCCTGTGGACCGACCCGTACTCACCGGCTAGCTACCAAGCGACGCCGTTCTTGATTGCGGTAAAATTCTTTGATCTAAAACGCACACGCAAAATCACTTCCAATCAAATGGCGCCGTTGCCAGGGATCGAATAGTTATTTTCTTTTTGTAATTTCGGGTTAATATAAAAATTGAAAAATCATAAAAACTGAAGAAAAAAATATAAAAAATGTATCATCTTGTTATTTATTAAAGGGTGTTTCGTTTGAATTGTGCAGGACCGACGAACGGATTCAGATCTGGAAATTTCCAGTGAGCAAAACAGCAAACATCAGATCTGAACAGACAGAGGAAAATCAGAACAGAGAAACAGAAAAACAGTTGGGATCTGAACCATCAAGTCAACCGCGGAACCGCGGTCAAAGGCACGTTCCCGCGACGGATCCGCGACCTGGTGGTGACGTCAGCACGTGGAAAAATCTCTGTAAGCTTTCTTTTCTTCTCTGTAATCCCATAAACTCCTCTGAAAAATTTTCTTGCAGGGTTCTTTGCGCAAAAACATCTCTCCCTTCTCCAATAACTTGATCTTGTGCAGGATTCTTTGTGCCGCGCTTAAAAAAAAAATTTGTTTGCAAGTTATTGTGTTTACTGCTTTGCATATTTTAAATTGACTTTAAGGGGCTTGAACACCAATCTAAATTGGGTGGGGATTTCATTACCCTTCCCAGGACCCCAAAAATCACATAAAGCATATTGCATTGACCATCAAGTTAATTAAAAAAAGATTAGACTCAGCCCTAAGGACTTCACGCTCAATAGGACAAAGGAATAGTTGTAGGCATCGACCGTTGATCCTAACCTGACTTTGTGGTGCCTAGGCTAGACAGGTAGGGAAAGATAACTTTAAAAGGCCCGTCTCACGGTGATTCGTGAGCGGATCCCTCCTTTCTCTACTTGTGCTTACCTGGCCACAATTGGCTGTGAAGAGGCGGTTTGAGGTCCTCACATCTTGCCCTTTGGAACAGTTAGGAGCTGTCTAGCTGACCTAGGTGACCCTAGATCTAGGCTTGATTGTGTATTTGTGATTGATTGAACGTGTGTCTAAGCCTTTTATTGAAAATCTTTTTGCAAAAAGCTCCATAAAAAAACACAAAAAGGAAAAAAAATTTACAAAAACTTGCAACTTGTCGCTAAGAATTCCATGCACCCCACTTGCACCCACATTCTTTTTCTTCTCCTTCTTACATCATGGGTACCCCACCTCACAAAACTCCTTCCGAACTTTGGTACCCTCATCCAAACATTGTTTCATACGCAAATTGTTTTGGTCAAATTATGGACGGCCCCTCCATGCCCAAAATTTCTTTGAAAGATAGAATAGAAGCGTCTAGGAGAAACAATTCGACTCCACAATCCACTTTGTATCAACCATTTCAAACTTCACCACCTTCGTACGTTGATATTACTTTTTCGAGTTCTGTTGTAACTCTGAAACCTATGTCTATTGCTGAACATATTGAACAATCTCGTAACCGATCTTTCACTCCTTTCAACACTTCCAGTTCTTGGGATCAACAAGTCCATTCACCTTTTTATCCAAATGTTGATCCTATTCCTGTCCAACCATTTAATTCCTATCAGTCCTACCCGACTTTCGCACCTTCCCTAGACATTGCTTCTACACAACCATTTAGGAGTTTCACGTATCCAAACAACTTTGAATCTTTTACTGAAACACCTTCACAACCTATGTATAATCTGGAACAGTCGTTGGAAGCTTATATTATAGCGAACAACCAACATATGAGGAATTTGGATGCATCCATTGCCGCCCTTATGCAACCTAGTGACCTGGTAGCTAGTTTCCAACTAGCTCCAAAAATTCCAATGTATGATGAGGCTGTTGGACAGATTGAGAATTTGAGTGGAGAGAGTGAGATGTGCACCCTTCCAAATCAAACCTACCCATCCCCAATTGAATCCCACAACTACGGTTTTGAATGTCTATCAAGTGTCCCAAATGATTCACCAGTTGAAAATGAAACGTTTAATGAGTTGTGCGACTTTGTAGCGCTTGATTTGCCAGATTGTGAAGGGACCCTTTCGAGTGAAACCATCACCAATCCTTTCGACCTCTACACCTCCAATCTAGAACCTGAATTGATAAATATCCATGCTTTTGATGAGGTGTCCGAAAAAATTGATTTCACTTGATTGAGGATATTGACACAGGGAATAATTTGGATGATGAACCCGCAGATTTGACTGATTTTTTCTCTCCAATTCATCATCCCGAGTTATTAAATGTTTCTCCCAAACTTCATATGCGTCTTGATTTTGATGATAATTGCATGGATGAGATAACTTTTGAGGGGAATTATGAGGATAGTATTGAGGATGAACCAGTTTTGTTTGATGAGTCGGATTTTCCAATTCATCCTCCTGAACTTTTAACTGTTATACTTCCTAAATCACCCCTCTTCATCCTTTCCATCGTTCCGACCACGCAAGAGATCACGCAGGAGGACTGTGAGCTTGAAAAATTTCTGTTCGATCACAGCAGTTTTGACGCCACTAGTGCGTTCCTCCTTGAATCTGACACAGTTTTCACCGATAATGATTACGAGTGTTTCACTTTTTTGGACGATTTTGAAGACTCACCGCCCGAGTTTGAGTCCTTTGAATTTTCAGATGAGTTAGTTGAACCATCAGACTCAGTTGCTTACAGTCATTTCGAACCATTGATGGAATCCTTCGAGTTCGAGACAATTTCACCAATTTCACCTTCAATTGTTTCACCTCTGAAACTCGAACTCAAGCTGTTGCCGTCTTACCTTACATACGCTTACTTAGGTGAGAATGAGACCCTTACTAAATCACTCCCCTTCGTCCTTTCCATCGTTTCGACCGCGCAAGAATCCGTCACGCTTCCATTTTCAATGGATGGTTTACCAAGTTCAACGTACACATGTTTTCTCGCGAATCTTGAGGGATTTGACCCCATTTCTCGACGGGTTGATAGATTAGCACAATCGCTTTTAACACATCGGTCATCACAATTTGTGATAATTTATTCACCCAATTTACACCCTCAAGTTCGTACTACACTTCTTTCTCTTTTCCACCATTCTTCTCCTAATATACCGAGACCATGTTCCACCCTTCTTCCCATACGGTCTCGTGTGTTTCTCAACTCCTTTCTCTACACTCTATTCTTCCACCAACCCTACCATTATAACGATAAATTTTTTGAATGGTTGGTGCTAACCTTTGGCCTGTGTAAGGCTTTGTATAGTTTGATTTTTCTCCTCCCTAACTCTGAACTTTAACGCTTAAAACAGTGGAAACACTGTCTCACTTAAGTTTTTTTTGGGGGGGGCGCTTTTTGTATATATATTTTGTTTTTTTTAACAATAAAAAAAATATATAAGAAAATAAACAGGGGAGTGCCGACATTTTCGACCCTCTTGGTGTAGCCTGACAGTGAGGACACTGTCAAGTTTAAGTTTGGGGGTATGCTCGGTAAGCCTTCTTCCTTCGCATTCATGTGTATATTTTTGCATTTGCATACTTATTTTAAAACCCATAAAAAATTGAAAAATTTCAAAAATTATAAAAATTAAAAAGTTCAATTTTGGCCATATTTGATTTAAGTTTGACATGACGGTTGACTAGGTAGGAAAAACTAGATCCTCAACTTAATAAATTAAAAACCCTAAAAAATAACCTTTCTTAAAATTTAACGGTAGAAAATATATGTCTTTGTAGTTTACTTAGAAATAGGCAAATTTTGAGTTCACTTCTTGGGCTAAGTCAAGATAAAGAAAGAGTATTGATATTTTTATTAAAGTATAAGTCTGAAATATAATTCTTAAGCTTAAGTCTAAATTCTGAAAATATATACCCTATAAATTGCACAAACACGAACCTTGAAACTTGGAATAGTAGAAGAGACCTTGAAATGCTCTTGTCTAAAGTCCTTAGTATAAAAGGAAATAAAATAAAAATACAAGTGTGAATAAAAAAAATGAACACTGTTTTTTGTAATTACTTAAGGCTGCATAAATAGAAAAAATATTTAGCGAGTGTACTTTATCACTTAGTGCCTTAGACCAACTGGTTTGGGAGTCACTGCTAAAGCCTTAAGTGTTACAAGACTAGAAATTACGCCTTAATGTGCAAACACATTTTGTAATCCGTCATTAGTACCTCAAGAAGTATTAACGGTCGCATGAAGGATGTGTGATCAATTTCATCTAAAAATTCACCAACTAAAAATACTTTGGACGATGGACAAGAGTATAAGAGCTTGAATTGAATTTCCAAGTGTAGGGGTGATTCATACACACACGTAGGGGTATATGATTAGGGTCTAGATGAGAGATAGGAATGAAAGATAGGGTTTATATCTTTAGTGGAGATGATAGAAATTCCTAAGTTGAGATGGAACCTTAGAAGGAAAACTTAAAAGATACTAAAAGCTAAGTAAATTTACAAAACATATACAATCTTAAGTTAAATGATAAGGAAGCGTGAAAAATACGGGTTGATAATTTCTGAGTTGAAGATAATAGAATTTCTTGCTAGAAAACCGAATTGGAGAATAAAAGTCAATAGGCCGAATTGATAAGATTTTGTGGGTAGTATCCGCTGAAAACCCTCAGGAGACAACACTCCTCCTACTAGGGACACCTAGAGGTTTAACGGCTTGTTGCACGAGCTCAGTGCAATCGCGTTTCCCTGCGAAAGTAAGGCTAGGTCTTTTTCGAGAATAAAACTAGTTTTGCTCGAGGACGAGCAAAAGATAAGTTTGGGGGTATTTGTTCATATCATAATTTTGCATTATTATATTCCCCATTCTTATTCATTTTACAAATAAACAGGTGTTTTTGATCCATGTCTGCTATATAGTTGCAGGTTACAGGTTCTCGGAACAAAAACAGCGAAAATGATGAAAAGACGATATAAAAGTGAGACTACGACCAACAAATGAAAGAATCTTGATCATGCCTACAATTTGAGGGATAAACGAAGATCAATGGATAATTTCACAAAGCACAAAGGCAGCGCAAGGTTCATGACTTCGACACGAAGCAAACGGTAAAAGTCCACGACATTATGCACTGTGGAAATCTGGAAAAAACTAGAAGACATTCTGAATAACCAAGTGAAGAAAAATCAAGTAAAAAGCAACATGAAAATTACCAGAGAAACAGAGCCAACAACCCCACCATATGGCCACGAATCCATGGCCAAACATGGCTTTTGGCCGCGGTTCCGCGGCCATGGTGAGCTCGTGTCGGTGCAAAATTCAACAGTTGTGGCAGTGCGTTGACCGGATCTTCTTAGGGTAATTTTGTAAATGCAGATAGGGATCAGATGTAACCCTAGGGTTTCTATAATCTATAAATAGAAACCCTGATGCTCTTTTTGGAGCATGCCTCTTCTTGTGCCTAATTTTATTCATCTAAATTCAGAATTCAATTCCTATAATGTTGAAGAGAGCATCAAATAAAAATTAAAGTAAGTCTTTTCTTTTCTTGTCCTAGTTTAATTTTCCTTTCTGCCCTGGTATAACTTTTATTTATCTGCCCTAGTTTAGATTTTAATTATCCGTCCTAGATTAAATAATTAGGTTATTAAAAACAATTATAAAAATGAAATCTTTAGTCAATTCCCTAATGAATGAGTAGTTCTTCACTTGTTAGGGTTAGGAATAGGAAAGGTTTGAGAGATGAAAATCTCTCACCCCTTTCTTGCCCATCACACGTATTTATAGGACTCCATGCATACATACACATACCGCTCACTACGGCACCCTATCTCACGAGGTAGCGGTGATACCGTAGTTTAAAAGACCGGTTATGCATGTTTTCCATGGAGGTTAGGGTAAGAATTAAGAAGGGAAGGACACGGACCTAGAGGGAGAAACATAGTTTCTTCCTGATGGTGCTAATCCACTTTATTAATTATTACCATAACACCTAAATAGATCTGAATTAGGGCATAGAAAGCGGTGAGGAATATTGAATTTCCAAACTTAACCTAAACCTAACCCTAGCAAGGTTTTAATCGAAATCAAACTCATTTCAGTTTTTAGTGAATAATCAATCCAACACCATTTGGAATTAACTCGTTAGAACAATTAGAAAATACACAAAATCCCTATGGACCGACCCATACTCACCGGCTAGCTACGAAGCGACGCCGTTCTTGATTGCGGTAAAATTCTTTGATCTAAAACGCACACGCAAAATCACTTCTAATCAAGCCTATCCGTGATAATCTCTGAACAGTCCGGTCTGTTCGTCTAAGAGGATCGCAAATTGGGCCTAGGGGCGGTAATCGTCAGACCCCTAATAGCGCAATAAGTCGTGTCAGAGTGTATCCCAAAACACCCTGAGAAACAACTGGAATACCTACCAGTAAATCTCGCTTGCCTTGGCCAAGAACTTTGGGTAATGTCCTTCCGAACACAGCGCGATATCAACCCCCAACACTAGGAGAGACGAATCCTATCTAACCGCCACTGCCTCTAAGTGCTTCGGGAATGCACCCAACTACTACCTATTTGCACGACTCCTTTGAGCCGTGGTAGGGAAGTAATCAAAGTACAGTGGGAACACACTCGAGGCGAAGTAGCAGTGTCAAGTCGAAGAACTAAGCTGTACTCATATCACTTAAGAACTGCTACCCGACGATAGGTATAATACCTACCAACAATTCCCGACGAGTCATGTCCAGTGTACTCATAACCTAATGAGCACATGCATACTATTTCTAGTATGACGTACTAATGGCTGCGGGACAGACCATCTCCCCTGCTGGGATGAGAAGCATATACACTAGTCTACTCTGGAGTATTGATGTCCCGTCTCGATAATCCTATGACTAGGGACCTGTATAGAATGTGCTTATAGATTACCCAGCCCCCACTAGTGTGACTGCCATCACAACGCTGGTAATCAAGCGAAGATCTTAAGGTCTCTACCAATATGTATTAGCGATATGCTAAAAGAAACACATGAACATATTGAGGTAGAAACAAACCAGGTAGCATACTACCATTTTGAGCAAGAATGTTACTATATCCATGTATATTCTAAGCTTCCATTAAGTAATATACAAACCAGTATGATACAATAATGGCCTCTAGGGCATATATCACTAACAATGTCCCACTTGCACTAAGGCCATATACTGGCATATCGCAGACCTAAGATCTCGAATAGCCTCTTGAACTCTGTCTGAGAGATGGCCTCTGTGAGTGGAACTGCAGTGTTGTTCTCCGTATTTACTCTCCTCACCTCGATCTCCTGGAGATCAACGATCTCCCTGATCAGATGGTACCGCCTCAAGATATGTCTGGATCTCTGATGGGACCTGGGTTCCTTCCCTATAGCTATAGTGCCGTTTGTTGTCACAATACTAAAGTATTGGACCAACAATGAAAGGAACCACCTGAAGTTTAGTTAAGAACTTTCTCATCCAGACTGCCTCTTTTGTGGTGTCTCATGCAGCGAACTACTCCATTTCCAACTTTAAGTCTATAACGGTATCCTGTTTAGAGCTCTTCGAACAGACCGCCTCTCCACTGAGGGTAAAGAAATAACCCGACATGGACTTGGAGTCATCCTTATCACTCTGGAAGCTGGAGTCAGCAAAGGCCTCGATCTGGAGGTATTTTCCGCCATACATTAAGAACATCTCCTTAGTCCTTCTCAGGTACTTTGAGAACGTTCTTTACTGCTATCCGGTGCTTCTCCCCTGGGTTTGACTGATACCGGCTTACCACCCTGAGTGCGTAAGCAACATCTTCTCTGGTACACAACATCGCATACATTATAGAGCCTACCATAGAAGCGTAGGGTATAATCGACATGCGAGCCCTTTCCAAATCAGTCTTTGGGAGACATCTCTTTGGAGAGGGTGATTCCATGACAAGCTGGTAAACAACTGGACTTAGAATCTTCCATACTAAATATTTTCATTATGGTGTTGATGTAACTTGACTATGAAAGTCCCACCATCCTCTTTGATCTATCACGATAGATCTGAATCCCCAGAATATAGTTGGCATCACCCAGGTCTTTAATGGAGAACTTCAGTGACAAGAATCCTTTGACTGATTGTAGTATAGGAGTGTCATTTTCTATCAAGATAAAGTCATCCACGTACTAGATGAGGAATCCCACAGTTCTCCCGACAATCTTGCTATCGACAAAATTTTCTCAAGTCTAATCGACTGATTCATCTGGATTTTTGATAAAGTCGAATTCTTTTGACCGTCTCATCAAAACAAATGTTCCAACTCCACGATGCCTGCTTTAGTCCATAAATGGAATTAAGTATCTTGCACACTTTCTCGCTGCTCCCACTCTGATTGAAACCCTCTGGCTGATCCATATAGACGCACTCTTCCAAATAACCATTTAGAAAAGCTGTCTCTACGTCCATCTGCCGGATCTCAAAATCTTGGAAGGAAGCAATGGCAAGAAGGATCTGAATGGATTTGAGCATAGACACTGGAGAAAAGGTTTCATCATAGTCCAAACCAGGTCTTTGACGAAAACCTTTTACAACAAGTCTAGCCTTATAGGTTTCAACCTTTCCATCTACATCAATCTTCATTCTGAAGATCCATTTGCAGCCTACGAGTTTTACTCCTTCTGGAGCAATGTTCAAAGTGCATACTTTGTTTGTGTACATGGACTCCATCTCGTCCCGTATTGCATCCAGCCATTTTATCGAGTCGCCGCTTTGAATGGCTTGCTGGAAGCTGGTTGGCTCATCATTGTCAATGATGCAATCCTCTCTATCCCCGTCTATGAGAAAACCGTAGTATCTCTCGGGAGGATGAGACTGCCTACTAGTCTTGCGGATTGACGCTGGGATGTCCTATTCTTTTGAAATCTCTAGTTCTACCATACTTTCAGTAATAGTTTGTGGTTCTGGAATTTCTTCCAGTTCTATTGCGCTCCCACTAGTCCTTTTTCAAAAAAATGATTTTCTAAAAAATGGGCATGACGAGGAGCAAAAAACCATTTGTTTCTCTGCGTAATAGAAAAGATACCCCTGGAGTTCTTTGGGTATCCCATAAACCTACACAGTACCGAGCGTGCCTCGAGCTTGTCTGCATACTGTTTTTTGACAAAAGCTGGACATCCCTATATCTTCAGATACTGAAGATAGGATTTCTTCCCACTCCACATCTGATATGGTGTGGTAGGCACTGTCTTGATAGGAACCTTATTCAAAAGATATGCAGCTGATTCTAGTGCATAACTACAGAAGGATTACGGTAACTCAGCGTTACTTATCGTGGAACGAACGATATCTAATAGGGTTCTGTTCCGTTTTTCCGATACACCGTTGTGTTATGGCGTGTATGTAAGTCGATGTCGTGCACCCCACGTGTTCGCGGGGAGGCGGAAATTGCAAAAAATGATTTTTACGGGCTTCGCAACACCGACTAGAACCAAGGATCGAACATAAACCATAGCTAGCAAACTACTTGAGGTTTAACTACTCGGATGAATGTTATACTTCGTAGTATCGTGTCCTTCGGGTCTTCTCGCTGTCCTCCTCGTCATCGTAGGCTCCGAGAATCAAAACGGATCAAAGCTTCCTCGTCGGCTTCCTCGAATCAAAGACGATCCACCTGAGAGTCTATAGTCCGAGCTCCAACCTCAAATCCGAGGTAACTAAAGCAACTAGCTTGCTAAACTAGATGTCCTAGGTGATGTAGAGAATGAAGATGAATTAGTTTGTCTCTTGGAACCCTAGGTTTCTCAACTCATGAGACTTAAGGGTTGAGAGGAAGAAGAAGGAGATGGCTTGAGGAAAGAGAAAATGTTTTTCATAATGATAATTGAGATGGCTACCATGATATGACTACAAGCATGGCAAGAAAAATATCTCACCCAAAATATCTAGTGCCACAAAATATCTCACAAAATATCTAAGTCAAATAGTCAAACCAAGTCAAATGGTCAAACCAAGTAGCCATGGCACAATTATCATTTATAAAAATAACAAATAATTTCCTCCAGCTCATAATTGTTTTAATCAAGTCAATGGTCAAAACCCTAATGAGGAGTCACCTTCTAAAAAACAATCTTGATTAATTACAAGAATGCCCCTCTCATCCGTATATACATACCTGTATCCGTGTTTCGAGAAACACGAATACAATGAGACGAAACTGATCCATCAATATAATACCAGGATCCGGCTTAAACCAAAGCCCACTAGTATTATTCGCCCGAACATCATACACGCACAAGTGCACGTACGTGATCGAAGCCCTACCGTAAAACCATACGGCCTCTACATTTTTCGCCCGGTGCAGGGAAACTCTCTATATAGGACTCTAAAGACTCGACAGTACGCTGGCAGTGGGTTTAACCACAAGCCGCAAGCGGCTACCCAGGTATCTGTCAATAAGAAGCCCGATGAGCAAACCCATCCGAACTCCTACTGAGCCTGAATATGACAATCTCCGTACAGTCCGGTCTGTTCGTCTAAGAGTATCGCATATCGGGCCTAGGGGGCGGTAATCGTCAGACCCCTAATAGCGCAATAAGTCGTGTCGGAGTATAGCACAAAACACCCTAAGAAACTACTGGAGTACCTACAAGTAAATCTTGCTTGCCTTGGCTGAGGACTTTGTGTATTGGCTTTCCGAACACAGCGCGATATCAACCCCCACTACCGCGGGAGACGAATCATATCTAACCGCCACTGCCTCTAAGTGCTTCGGGACTTCACCCAACTACTACCTGTTTGCATGAATCCTTTGAGTCGTGGTAGGTTAGTAATCAAAGTACAGTGGGAAATGCTACCCGACGATAGGTATAA
The DNA here is from genome assembly GCA_030015575.1 of Agapanthus africanus. Lineage (NCBI taxonomy): Eukaryota > Viridiplantae > Streptophyta > Magnoliopsida > Asparagales > Amaryllidaceae > Agapanthus > Agapanthus africanus. Next base: position 46,693,204 of record JASDDO010000012.1, read on the forward strand.
TAACCACCAACAGTTCCCGACGAGTCCTGTCCAGTATACTCATAACCTAATGAGCACCTGCATACTATCTCTAGTATGACGTACTAATGGCTGTGGGACAGACTATCTCCCCTGTTGGGATGAGAAGCGTATACACTAGTCTACTCTGGAGCATCGATGTCCCGTCTCGATAATCCTACGACTAGGGACCCGTATAGGATGTGCTTATAGACTACCCAGCTCCCACTAGTGTGACTGCCATCACAACGCTGGTAATCAAGCAAAGATCCTAAGGGCTCTACCAATATGTATAAACGATATGCTAAAAGAAACACATGCACATATTGAGGTAGAAACAAACCAGGTAGCATACTACCATTTCGAGAAAGACTGTTACTATATCCGTGTATATCCCAAACTCCCATTAAGTAATATACAATCGAGTATGATACAATAATGACCTCTAGGGCATATATCACTACCAGTGTATGGAGAAGTAAGCTTAGGGAGAATTCCATTCTCTTTTGAGTAATCCAGGAACTCGGCAATCAAGTATTCACCACATCGATCAGATCTCAGTGTCTTGATACTTTTTCCTGTTTGTTTTTCCACTTCATTCTTATATTCTCGGAATTTTTCAAAGGGTCTTGGATTTATGCTTCATCAAGAAGACATGTCCTTACCAAGAGAAGTCATCCGTTAAAGTAATGAAATAGGAATAACCACTTCGTGCATCTGTAGATATTGGACCACACACGTCGCTGTGTATGAGTCTTAAGAGCTCGCTTACTCTTACTCCGTGTCCAGTGAACAGAGTCTTTGTCATCTTTCCTATGAGACAAGATTGACAAGTTGCATAAGACTGATGTTCGAACGGATCCAAATATCCCTCTCTATGTAACTTTGACAACCGTGTTTCATTGATATGACCCAGTCTACAATGCCATAAGAAAGCCTTATTTGATTCTGGAGACTTTCTTCTAAGTGTATTCTAGACGTTGAAAACCTGAGCTTGATTTAATACGTATATACTGTTCTCTAATGTACCTGACCCAATCAAACTTTGATTTAGGTGGATATGGACTACATCACTTACAAACTAGACTTGGTACACACAAACAGTTACGTAGAATCAATATCTGTCCACTTGTCAATTCTAGGTGATATACCCTACGGATACAGCGTCCACGCTCATTCCGTTAGTAACCCTGAGAGTCATATCACCTGCCCTGATAACTCTACGGTTTCTCAAAGCCTAAAATGAATTACAGATAAGAGATCTTCCGGTATCATGTACCCAGGAAGTAGAGTTAATTGACAGGCTGTTTTCAATCACAAACACACCTAAAGTCGAAGCCACAACATGCTTCGGATCCTGGATTCTGGCTTTCCAAGCCCTGCATCCCTTCTGCTAATGCCCTTTTCCGTGACAATAGGAACATCCCTCCTTCCCTACTGTTAACCCCGAAACTTTTTCCCTGCCCTTTCTTTATACCTTACTGACACCGCCTATCGTCTTTGTAGAGGTTTTCTTCTTCTCACCCTTGGATTTTGCCTTGGATCCAAAAGAGGAAGATTCCCCAATAAGCAGAGCGGGTGTCTCCCTGATTTCCTTCAGTGTTCCCTCAACTAGAAGTATAACTTTCTTCCCCTGGGCGTAAGTAGAAGGTAGGGACTGTAGAATCAAGTCAACATATGACTCGTTCTCCAACGTGGTTTCCAGGTCCGTGAGCTGTCTAATACAACTGATCATTATAGGGACGTGGTCCCCTATAGATGACCCGACAGCCAACCTCGCTAGAAGCAATTCTTTCGAGGTCTCATATCTTGCGATACGAGATTGCCATCTACATAAATCTTTGTTATAGAGAAAGATGAAAAGTCTATCTTCTCGTGCTGTCTCTGGTATTCACCATCTACTAAGGCCAACACGAGACACTTGGCATTCGTACAGACTTTTTCCCTTGTCTTACGGATATCAACATCCGCGACGGTGGAAACTAGACCTGGGACGGCGGGGGCTTGAGTAGTAATGAGGTGGTCCAGCTTGTCATAGGTAATGGACATCTGGACAAACCTTTGCCAGTCAATATAGTATAACTCAGTCATTTTATTATTTAACTGTAATCTAATCTGGTCACCTGGTCGCTGCAATTAGGAGAGAGAGAAGAAAACACTCAGCATGATGCACTTGCAAGTTTAGATTGGTTTTTAATTTATCTAAATAGTATGGCTCCCACTGTTTCTCGAATCCTTCCTCAAAGCATAAAAGAAGAATTAGTCAGGATTAATCTCACCGTACAATACTTGCTTAACCTTTCAGCCAGGCTAATGTCGGTACTTCGAGGGAGGTTTTAAGATGCTTTCGCGAAGTTCCTTAATTAAATAACCTCTTTTCCCTGGAGGCGTAGCCCCGCTAACACTATTCTAGACACCTACTTGGTTTATAGTATTGATCGTTAAGTGAAAAATCTCTCGAGGAGTAGCATATACTCACAGTAGGATCGGGATCCAAATATCATTGTGTGATAATCATGAAGGAATTCTACCAACATTATCACACTCCAAATGGTATGCAGCACTAGCAAGTTTCAGTTTATTTAGAAACTCCCGATGTGGATTTTTGCCCCATGCTCTTATGACATTGACGAAGGCCAACATATCATAAGTCACATGTCATGTTCTACCCGTCATTGTCCAGGTTAATTTGAACCCACCCATACATACCCTTGACAAAGGCCAAAATAGTAGTACGACTGTCCCAAACCAACGCAACTATTTATACTACAGATGAATATCCAGCAGCTACCAAACACTATGCCTTAACGAAAGTCAAAATACATAGCTTGAATACTACTGAATATTCAACTGAAATGACGGAGGGCTACGAATGGTTTTGGCGAAACCGTGAACGTAGTGAACTTGATATAATCGAAGAAACCTAATAGCTTTTAAAAGGAGTGGTTTAAGCTCCGCATTTAAAAGTCTAATATTTTAAAATAACCTAGTGGTTTTAAAAATTTGTTCCGACGATTCAGTTTTGGTTTGTTTTCTTTGCGTTAATGTAATGCAGTCCCATCATTTACACCTATCATCACAGAAATAGACGAAAATGCCACGTCCACTTATTCCATCCGCATTCGCTACTGGGTCCCGTCTAACACCGTTAGGTTACTTAACTAACGCCAGAGCAGGGGCTGGACTAGCGCGGGTGAAAAACATAAGCAACGTCTACTATATAGCATATATATAATAAACATTCGTCTGACGCGATAATAGGCATTCCAGATCACAGATGAACATATTGGATATACTAGGAATTCCACGTTTCATTTAAGCCTGTAATGAAAGACGGATTTCACGGTCGTGATGAATAGCCAAACCCTACCTCAGACCCCTACAGGTGCGGCAAACTACCCGCCAAATACCTGAAGTGAAGCAACCTCCCTTATCAAAGTGAGTAGACCACTCGGCACTTCAAAGTACCCGGTAGTTTGTGCATCCCATCTTGGGTCTATCTTAGGAGCAGAAAACAGTAAAAGAAAATAATACAACGGCGGCTACAACCTCAACCCGGATGTGCCCTGCAAAAGAATATTACATCACTTTACAAATTATATCGAATGAAAGAATGAAAAACCCTCATCTAACATCCCCGGCAATTCATTCACGATGATCCAATAAGTTCATATACACAAACCAATAAGAACAACAACACGGAAATGTGCAATCCCGACTAATCGACGTATAACAATTATTCGACGTTTCCAAACACATATATCACAACTTAAAACTTTAAACAACGTTAAAACTACGACTTCGAAACACTGCGTATTACCACAGTAAAAAGATAACAGTATATCTAAAATTGGAAAAAAACAAACAACACCTGAGACCTTATATCCAAGCAACTAGAACACAGACCAAAATTCAAAAAATTCCACCAAAATAAAAAAAGGTGAGGCCGGGAAAAATGAGGTTTTCGCTGGTCATATTCAGGTGAAATTGCTTCATTTTTTGTGTGTGTTCATATCACAAAAAGTAGAGCACTCTGCAATTATTTAAAAAAAATTTAGAGGCTCGGAAAAATTTGACAGAAACTTGGAGTTTAGGTTTCGTGTTTCGGAGTTATTTCGGTTTCGGAGTTTCACACTTCGTCTAAACTGTTATCTATGGTTTAGTAGGCTTTGATACCACTGTAAGTCGATGTCACGCACCCCGCGTGTCAGTAGGGAGGTGGAATATGCAAAAAATAATTTTTCAAAGCTCGCAACACCGACTTGAACTCCAGGATCGATACTAAACCCTAACTAGATAACAAGTGTGAGGTTAACTACTCGGAAAGAAGTGTTATACCTCACGATACCAAGTCCTTCGGTTCTTCTTCGATGTCCTCCACCTCGTCGTTAGCTCCAAGGATCGGAACGGATTGGGCAACCTCGACGACCTCCTCGAGTCAAAGACGATCCACCCGAGAGTTTATAGTCCGAGCTCCTACCTCAAATCTGAGATAACTACGGCTTCTAGTTCACTAAACTAGAAGTTCTAGGTGGTGTAGAGTGAGAAGATGGAGTGATTTCTCTCTTAGAACCCTAGGTTTCTTAACTCATGAGACTTTTAGGGTTCAGAGGAAGAAGAAGGTCACTTGAGGAAGATGAGAGGGTAGAAGCGCAACTAAAGAAAAGGCTTGACCATTTGTGATGAATAGTTGAACCAAACTAATAATTGAGGAGATAAAAAATATCTCACACAAATATCTAATATGGTTCACTAAATATCTCATGGTGAGTCATGCTTGATATTTTGTCAAGTTTACACCTCATTTCCTCTACCCAATTTAGTTTAATCCATAAAGAATTAAAACCATAATTAGGTGTTCCTTTTAGAAGCTTTCCTGAGAATTACGAGAATGCCCCTCATCCGTCTATACATACCCGCATCCGCATTCAAAAGAATACGAATACAAAGAGACGAAAATAATCCATCAATACAATACTAGGATCCGGCTTAAACCAAAGCCCAATAGTATTATCCGCCTGATTGTTCGTTCTTTTGCGTGCATTTTAAAATCAAAGAATAGAATATATCGCAATCAAGACGGTGTCGCTTGGTAGCTAGCCAGTTGAGTACGGGTCGGTCTACAGGGAAAACGTGTCTTTTCTTATTGTTCTAACGAGTCAATTCCTATTCGTGGTAGGTTTTGATTTTTATAAAAACTAAGATTGAATTTTTTTTGGATTAAAACCTTGCTAGGATTAGGATTAGGTAAGTTTGGAAAGTTAATTCTACTCACCGCTTCCTTAGCCCTAATTAAGAAGTTAGGTGTTAAGGTAATAATTAACAAAGGGGATTAGCACGACTAGAAAGAAACGTAGTTTCTTCCCTTTGGTCCTTGTCCGTCCTTTCTTAACTCTTATCCCTAACCTCTATGTAAATCAACCACTACCGTTCTAACTAGGGAATCACCGCTATCTCGTAGGATAGGATGCCGTAGTGAGCGGTGGGTGTTTGTTTTACATAGAGTCCTAATTTATAAAGTTATGAGGGCAAGAAAGGAGTGGGAGATTTCCATCTCTCAAACTTACCCAATCCTAACCCTAACAAGTGAGGAACTACTCACTCATTAGGGTATTAACTATGGAGTTCATTTTTTATTTTCTTTTTAATTACCTAATTAACGTGCAGATAATAAAAGACAGATACGAAAATTGCGGAAATTAAATTGCAGATAAGAAAAATTCAAGATAAAAAAAACTTACTTTTTATTGACACCTCTTGACGATTACAATTAAAGAAAAATTTAATCTAGAATTAAAAAGAGGCATGCCCCAAAAGAGGCTGTAGGCTTTCCTATTTATAGATAGGAGAAACCCTAGGGTTTACATCTGATCCATATCTGAAATTAAAATACTACCCTAAGAAAGCCGAGTCAATGCACCGACTCCCACCGACACGCACCGACACGTGCTCTGTATGGCCGCGGAACCGCGGCCATAAGCCTTGTTTGGCCGCGGATCTGCGACCGTTTGATGGGCTCTTGGGCTCAGTTCTTCTGTGATGCTTCAAGTTGCTTTTTCCATCTGTTTTCTTCATTTGGTTCCTCAGAATCTTTTCTACTTTCTTCCAGATTTCCAACAGTGCAGAATTTGTGGACTTTTACCGTTAGCTTCGCGTTGAAGTCTTGAATCTTGTGCTGCCTTCGTACTTTGTGCATTCGAACTGTTCACTGATTTTCATTTGTTCCTTAAACTGTAGGCGACATCAAACAGATTCATTTATTTGTTGGTCGTAGTCTCACATTTGTAGCGTCTTTTCACCATTTTCACTGTATTGTTCTGAGAACCTATAACCTGCAACTATTTAGCAGACATGGATCAAAAGCACCTATTTATTTGCAATATGATTAAGAATAGGGAATATAATAATACAAAATTCTGATATGAACAAATACCCCCAAACTTATCTTTTGCTCGTCCCGAGCAAAGCCAATTTATTCTCGAAAAAACCTAACCTCACTTTCGCAGGGATCGCGATTGCATTGAGCTCGTGCAATAAGCCGTTAAACCTCTAGGTGTCCCTAGTAGGAGGAGTGTTGTCTCTTGGGGGTTTTCAGCGGATACTACCCACAAAATCCGATCAATTTGGCCTATTAACTTTCATTCTTCAATTCAGTGTTCTAACAAGAAATTCTATTATCTTTAACTTAGAAATCATCAACCCGTATTTTTCACACTCACTTATCATTTAAGTTAAGATCGTATATGTTTTGCAAATTTATTTAGCTTTCAGCATCTTTTGAATTTTCCTTCTAAGGTTTCATCTCAACTTAGGAATTTTTATCATCTCTACTGAAGATATAAGTCATATTTTTCATTCCTATCTCTCATCCAAACCCAATCATATACCCCTACATGTGTGTATGTATCACCCCTAAACTTAGAAATTCAATTCAAGCTATCATACTCTTGTCCATTGTCCAAAGTACTTTTAGTTGGTGAATTTTAGATGAAATTGCTCACACATCCTTCATGCGACCGTTAATACTTCTTGAGATACTAACGACCGATTACAAAATGTGTTTACGCATTAAGGCGTAATTCCTCGTCTTGTAATACCTAAGGCTTTAGCAGTGACTCCCAAACCAGTTGGTCTAAGACACTAGGTGATAAAGCACCCTCGCTATGTATTTTATTTTACGCAGCCTTAAGTAATTACAAAACCAGTGTTCATTTTTTTATATCTTTTTATTCACACTTATACTTTTATTTAATTTTTTTTATATTAAGGATTTTAGACAAGAGCACTTCAAGGTATTCTCTACTATCCCAAGTTTTAAGGAGCGTGTATGTGCGAGTTGTAGGGTATATACTTTCAGAATTTAGACTTAAGATTCGGAATTATTTTTCAGACTTACACTTCAATAAAAATTTCAATACTCTTCCCTTATTTGACTTAGCCCAAGAACTGAACTCAAAATTTTCCTATCTCTAAATAAACTACAAGGACATATATTTTCTACCGTTAAACTTTAAGAAAGGTTATTTTTAGGGTTTTTAATTTACTAAGTTTAGGATCTAGTTTTTCCTAGCTAATTAACCGTCTTGTCAAACTTAAGTCAAATATGACCAAAATTAAATTTTTCAATTTTTAAAATTTTTAAAATTTTTTTTATTTGATTTGATTTTTATAATTTTTATAATTTTTTGTATTTTCCTTTTTTTTAAATTTATTTTTAAGATGCAATGTAGAAATAAACATGCAAAAGAAAAAGAAAAATATATACAAAAATTAAAATATACATTGCAATGATAACTATTTACAAACCACCTCCTCCCTCAAACTTACCAAAAGCAGTGCCCTCACTGCTCAGGCCATCGCCGTCCCCTTGAACGTGAACGGGAACGTTCCTCTCGCGCTAGCAGTGTAGATACGCCATGTTCAATCTCAGTCACCCGGTGATCCAAGTTGGTCACCATCCCCACCAAATTATCAATCCCCCTAACGGCTCTTCTAAGAAGACGTGCATGTTCTATGGGGGTGAGCTATTCCTCGCTCGCGGTCGAGCTGGAGTTGGGTGTTCTGACGAGTACATGTTCGGCCGGTTCTCTTTGCGACCATACATCAGTTAGGCGGGTATAGGACGTGGATACGCCCTCAATGAGAGGCCTAATAGGTATACCTCCATGCATGTAAAACTCAAATTCCTCCACAGGGAGGAAATAACAACACAGTTGTATCACTAACATAGGGCATGGGTAATTTGCGGCCCTTTTGCCAGCACCAATTGAATTAAGTAAAACCGTGCACATGTCAAATCTAGGGTTCCTAGTCATTAAGGTGTGCATGATATGAAGAGAAGGGGTGAAAATGTGGTATTATGTGAACTGCCAAAATTGTTGTTTTGTGCCCACCGGCACAAGGTTAAAACATTGGCGAAGAGGGTTCTAGCATGTATTCCCTTCCTACGTCCCCTCGAACAGTCATTACCCATTAAGGGCATGTAGTCTTCAAATTGAAGAGGTTGGTCGTGAACAGGTAATCTAGGAATTAAGGTGACTTCATGGATGAAGTCTCTGTCAATAATTACTTCCCTATCGCCCTAAAGGAATTTAATAAAACCGTATTGTGCTAGGCAACCTTCCTCCATGCACTCGTAAAAACGAGTGACTAGATCTGGAAGAGCGTAAGCATTGGGATGATTATAAATTAAAAAATTCCACCTCCTCCGTATGATTTCATCATCAAAATAACTCCCGTAAATTGTGTGTGAAAAGATTTGTGAAAAATCACGTTCTAACTGCATTGTTAGTGCCATCACAGAAATTTCAGATCTTCTAAAAATATTTAACAGAGAGGACAAAGAGATGCATACCTCCTCTGAAGTTTTCAGAGGGAGAAGTGGCAGGGGCGCGGCGGAAGCGTGGCGCAATGGGGGCTTCGGCGGCGGTTGGGCGGCGGCGCAGAGAGATCTTGCTGGAAAAACTCGGCGGATAGGGTTTCTGAGAGGAATTTTTAGGGCTTGATAAAAAAAACATATGGGTCGGATTCTATTTATAGGGGGGAGTGTGTTGGCTATTTGCAAAAAGCCCCTCTTAAAAAGAGGAAATTATTTGTAAATAATTTTTTTTTATTTTTTATTATTTATTTTTTTACTGAAAATTTACAAAAATACCAAAAAAAGATTATTATTTTTTTTGTTTTTATATAATTACAAATGATACATACCCCTAAACTTGTTTGAAACAGTGTTTTGGCTAGATAATCGAAATTTAGGGGTAGATGGAGGAAGATCAGTCAATATAGATCGGCTCCTGTAAAAACAGGAGCTCCTCCGAAGAGTCCGCAGTGAGGAACGGTTGAAGTCTATGTCCGTTCACTTTAAATAGTGAACCGTCCTCCGGGTTTTCTAGATCGATCACACCGTGCGGATATACGGTGCGTATCAAAAATGGCCATTTCCATTTAGATCTGAGCTTGCCGGGATGGAAATATAATCGAGTGTCGTAAAGTAAAACCTGTTGACCAGGTTTGAAAGTTTTGCGCATAAGGTGTTTATCGTGGAACACCTTCGTTCGGTTTTTAACAACTACTGCGTTCTCATAGGCTTCATCCCGCAGCTCGTTTAATTCGTTCAACTGCAGCTTTTTATTGCTGCCCGTATCTCCCAAAGATAGGTTCAACTCTTTTATTACCCAAAATGCCTTATGCTCAATTTCAACTGGAAGGTGGCAAGCCTTTCCATAAACAAGCCTATATGGAGACATGCCAAGATCGGTCTTATAGACAGTACGGAATGCCTAAAGGGCATCAATCGGTTTTGATGACCAATTCTTAAGATTTTTGGAAACCGTTTTCTCCAGTATCTGTTTAATCTGCCGATTCGAAATCTCGGCTTGCCCTCAAGTTTGGGGATGATAGGGCGTTGACAGCTTGTGAGTAATGGAGTATTTCCGCATTAAGGACTCGAAAGTCCTATTACAAAAGTGAGATCCATTATCACTGATAATCGTGCGAGGATGCCCAAACCGAGAAAAAATGTTTTCTTTAAGAAATCTAACAACAATCTTGTTGTCATTAGTTCGGCTAGGCACAGCCTCGACCCCATTTAGAAACATAGTCAACTGCGAGTAGGATGTACATGTTCCCAAAAGAGTTGGGAAATGGTCCCATAAAGTCTATCCCCCAAACATCAAAAATTTCAACAACCAAAATTGGTTGGAGCGGCATTTCATTTCTCTGAGATATCCGGCCCAAGTGTTGGCACCAGGAGCATGTCTTCCAGTACTCATATGTGTCTTTAAAAAGTTGTGGCCAGTAGAAGCCACACTGCAAGATTTTTTCTGCTGTCTTTTTGGGGCCAAAATGCCCGCCACACGCTTGCTCGTGGCAGAATGACGGCACGCTCTTAAACTCATTGTCAGGGACACGCCGATGAATAATTTGGTCGGAACAGTATTTGAAGAGATACGGTTCATCCCGGTAAAAATGTTTTACCTGAGATAGAAATCGTAATTTGTCCTGATTCGACCATTCGTTTGGTATCAGTTCGGTGGCTAAATAATTTATGATATCTGCGAACCAAGGTTCGCATGACACAGTTAAGAGCTTCTCATCTGGAAAAACGTCTTTAATAGGAATTTGAACTGTAGGCAAAGAAGGGAGGCGTGAAAGATGGTCGGCGACTACGTTTTCGCATCCTCTCTTGTCTCTAATGACAAGGTCAAACTCTTGTAGTAAGAGGATCCAACGTATAAGCCGAGATTTAGCTTCCTTCTTCGCAAAACGAGGGCGAAGAGCTGAGTGATCCGTGTAAACGATGACTGGAGAGCCGATTAAATAAGGCCTAAATTTTTCTAGTGCAAACACAACAACTAAGAACTCTTTTTCAGTTGTTGTGTAATTCATGGGCCTCATTTAAGGTTCGGCTAGCGTAATAAATTACATGCGGCATCTTATTAATGTGTTGTCTAAGGACAGCACCAATGGCGAAATCAGATGCATCGCACATAATTTCAAATGGATGCGTCCAGTCAGGAGATGAAAAAATGGGAGCGGAAATAAATGAGTTTTTCAACGACTCGAATGCCTTCATGCAGGTTGAGTCAAAATCAAAAGTGGTGTCCTTGGCCAACAAAAGAGTTAAGGGTCTAGCTATCTTGCTAAAATCCTTGATGAACTGTCTATAGAAACCGGCATGGCCAAGGAAGGCTCGGATGTTTTTGACGCACTTGGGAAGAGGAAGATTGGAAATGACTTCAATCTTAGCTTTATCTACCTCAATGCCATTTTGCGAGATGATATGTCCTAAGACAATACCTTCTCGTACCATAAAGTGGCATTTCTCCCAATTTAAAGTGAGGTTCTTATCCCTACACCGGGTAAGAACTGCGTCTAAATGTAGCAAACACTCGTCAAAGGAGTCGCCGAAAATGGAGAAGTCATCCATAAAAATCTCCAAGAATTTTTCCACCATGTCTGAAAAAATGCCCATCATACACCGCTAGAAAGTAGCGGGTGCATTGCATAACCCAAAGGGCATGTGACGGTAAGCGAATGTACCGAAAGGACAAGTAAATATGGTCTTGTCTTGGTCCTTTTCAGCGATGGGAACTTGATTATAGCCGGAGTAACCATCCAAAAAGCAGTAAAATTCATGCCCAGCCAATCGTTCTAGCATTTGGTCAATAAAAGGTAATGGAAAGTGGTCTTTCCGTGTCGCGGCGTTGAGTTTTCTATAATCGATGCATACTCACCACCCAGTTTGGGTGCAAGTAGGTATTAACTCATTTGCCTCATTAGTTATGACTGTTATTCCCGATTTCTTTGGGACAACGTGAATGGGCTAACCCACTGGCTATCAGTGATAGGGTAAATGATACCAATATCTAAATATTTTACAATCTCCTTTTTAACAGCCTCCTTCATGATAGGGTTGAGGCGTCTTTGTGGATCCCTTTCTAGCTTGGCATCATCCATCATATGAATATGATGTTCAACTATGAGGGGACTAATCCCCTTGATGTCCGCCATAGTCCAGCCAAAACCTTGCCGATTGTTTTGTAAGACCGTTAAAAGGGCTTTCTCTTGCTCGATGGCTAGAGAGGCCGAGAAGATAATAGGAAGGGTCTCATTCTCACCCAAGTAAGCATATTTAAGGTGAGACGGCAATAGCTTGAGTTCGAGTTTTGGAGGCGAAACAATTGAAGATAAAATTGGTGAAACTGTCTCAAACTCGAAGATTCCAATAGAGGTTCAAAGCGAGTGTAAGCAACCGAGTCGGATGGTTCAGCTAACTCATCCAAAAATTCAAAGGACTCAAACTCAGGTGGTGATTCTTCAAAATCGTTCGAAAAGATGAAACACTCGTAATCGTTATCGGGTGTGAAAGCAATGTCAGTTTCAAGGAGGAACGCACTATTGGCGTCAAAATTGCTGTGATCGAACAGAAATTTTTCGAGCTCACAGTCCTCCTGAGTGATCTCTTGGATCGAACAAACATCAAGTGTATTAGCATTAGGCTCGGAGGGCTGATTCCCCAACTTAAAAATGTTGAGTTCAATTGTCATGTTTCCAAAAGATAGGTTCATCGAACCATTTCGACAATTGATCACCGCATTAGAAGTTGCAAGGAATGGTCGACCGAGTATCACCGGAATTTGACTCCGGGGGTTAACTACAGGCTGTGTGTCCATAACAATGAAATCAACGGGAAAAATGAAGTCCCCTACTTTAATTAACACATCCTCTAACTCACCCCTAGGATGGGTGATGGATCGGTCGGCCATTTGGAGAGTACAATGTGTGGATTTCAGCTCTCCAACGCCTAATTGTTCATATACTGAATAGGGAAGCAAATTAACACTTGCACCAAGATCTAAAAGTGCGCGATTGATGTTCTTATCCCCAATAGTTATTGAAATTGTAGGAAAACCAGGGTCTTTTCGTTTTTGGGGTAAAGGTTGGATAAGAGCATCACTTACTGCACTAGCCACGAAAAATTTCTTAGGTACCTGCGATTTCCTCTTCTTGGTGCATAAGTCCTCCAAGATTTTAGCGTAAGAAAAGACTTGTTGGATTGCATCCAAGAAAGGTATGTTAATGCTAACCTGTTTGAATAACTCCACAATCTTCTCCATTTGTGGAGTAGGTTTATTGGATCTCAACCTGTTTGGAAATGGAATATTTTAAAAATTTATTGAGTCCAATGTTTGTGGAGTAGATTGCAGAGTTGGAACGGATCCCAATGTTGGTGTTTTCATGGAGTGAGATGTGGGTTCGTTCGAATTAAAAGAAGAAGTAGAGCTCTGTGAAGAATGAAGAACAGGCTCTGAAGAAGAAGAAGAAGATGAGGAAGAAGAAGAAGAAGATGAGGAAGAAGAAGAAGCGGTGGCCGGGGTGTCATTATTGCTAACGTTGTTGTGCAATACCTTTCCAGATCTCAATGTGGTCTCGGCACTCACATTATGATTTTGTTGTTCATGAGCAACATGTGCATTGTGTGTGTGATCGGGATTTGGCAATGGTTGAGATGGAAGTTTTCCCTTTTCTCTCTCGCTTAACGCAGCATTCAGTTGTGCAATTTAGGCTTCAATTATTTTGATGCTCTGATCATGTGAAGCAGTGTATTGCACCAAAGACTGAATGGACGATTGGATGCTGGCTGAGGATTGCGTAGATTGTTTTAAAAACGCATCCAGACTTCGTTCTAGCGAGGAAACCTTATCGTTATTTGGTTGAACAAAATTATTTTGAGGAAAAGAGTTATTTGGTACGAAATTGTTCATTTGGTTTTGGTAAGGTTGGGGTTGGAAAGGTTGCTGATATTGAATTTGTTGAGGGGCTTGTTGTTGTGGAGGAGGCCTCTGGAAATTGTTATTGCCTTGGAATTGTTGTTGATTTTTATTTCAAGCAAAATTTGGGTGGCTCCTCCAACCAGGATTATAAGTTGAAGAGTATGGATCGTTTCTTTGTCTTTGCTGAAAGGCAACATTGACTTGATCTTGTACTTGAACAGGTGGGTTGTAAGGACACTCTTCGGTTAGATGGGACGGATCCGAACAACACGCGCAAATAGTGCGTGGGGGTAAAGCTGGGGCAGGAGAAGGCGATGAGAATTTGCTTTCAATTGCTTCTAGTTTTTCATGAGTACAGCCATTTCGACCTTCATTGCAATCGACATATCAAGTTGATGTATGCCTGCCCTAGACTGACCTGATAAAGTAGATTAAGTAGTCTTAGTGCTTTCCCACTGAAGTGTTTGTTCAGCAAGATCGTCGAGAAATTGCTAAGCTTCCTCGCTTGATTTTGTAAGAAAGTGACCTTGAAAAATGGTTTCCAACAACTTCTTAGTTGCTGGGTTCAGTCCTTCGTATAAAGTTTGGCAAAGTTGCCATCTCTCGATACTGTGGTGAGGGCACTGAACAAGAAGGTCCTTAAATCGTTCGAAACACTTCCAAAAAGATTCGGAAGGAAGCTGGGAAAATTGATTAATTTCATTTCTGATTCTCGCGGTCTTGTGGTGTGGGTAAAACTTTTTAAGAAAAGCCTTAACAAATTTTTCCCAATTTTTTATGGAATGCGATGTTGTACTATATAGCCACTTTTCAGCTAGGTCACATAAAGTGAATGGAATGACACGTAGCCTTATAGCATCATCGGAAAGTTGGGTGGTCTTCATCATTGCACAAACATTATGGAATTTGTTAATGAAGATGTAGGCATCTTCGGATTCCAGCCCGTGAAATTTGGGCAACATATTGATGAAGTGGGGTTTAATTTCGAAGTTATCCCCATTAGCCGGTGGAAGTGAAAGACAAGTAGGAAGTGCGGTGCGGGTTGGATAGAAAAAAATCCTGGAGCGCGATTCGTTAGGGCGCTTCAACAGGAGGGTGTGGTGGGTTATTCACACCCAGTTGAGGTGGAATCAGTCCCGAAGTAGGTAAAGGGTTGTTAGGATTGAATCCCGACATCTCCTTAGAAGATGATGAATTTAAAGATGAAGGTAAAGAAGTGGAGGGAATTTCGACTTCGGAGTCGAACGCGTCGTCAGTAGGCACTAACGAGACACGGACTAAACGGGCGCTAGTATCCCTAGTCCAACCGGACATACACTAACGAGGTGTAATGTAGTAAAAAAAAGTAGAAGGTGGGGGTAAAATGAGGGTGAAAGTTTGGTGCAATGGATTTCTTAGCGACAAAATGGCAAGTTTTTTGTAAAAAATTTTGTTTTGTGGGTTTTTTTATAAAGATTTTTGCAAAAGATTTTATACGGAACAACGACACACTTTCAAGCAATCACAATTTAAACATGCACAATCAAGCCTAGAGCTAGGGTCTCCTAAGTCAACTAGACCGCTCCTAACTGATCCAAAGGACAAGTTATGAATTATCCCTCAAATCGCCTCTTCACCGCCAATTGTGGCCAAGTAAGCACAAGTAAATTAAGGAGGGATCCGCTCACGAATCACCGTGAGACGGACCTTTTAAAATTACCTTTCCCACCTGTCTAGCCTAGACACCACAAAGTCAGGTTTAGATAAACGACCGATTTCCCACAACCTTCCTTTGTCCTAATGAGCGTGACAGTCCTTATTGGCTGAGTCTAAATATTTTTTTAATTAACTCGAGGGTTGATGTAAATGTTTTTTGTGATTTTGGGGTCCTAGGAAGGGTAATGAAATCCCCACCCAATCTGTATTGGTGTTATAGCCCCTTAAAAGTCCGTTTTAAAAAATGCAAAGCAGTAAACACACAAAAATCCAAAACACTTGCCAAATTTTTTTTATTTGTGGCATAAAGAATCCTGCACAAGATTGATTTATTGGAGAAGGGGAAGAAGTTTTGCGCAAAGAACCCTGCAGGAAAATTTTTCAGAGGAGCACAGAGGGTAGAAAAGAGGAAAAGAAATACTCACAGAGGGATTTGAAATACTAACGTCAGTAAGGAGCTGCGGATCCGTGGTCAAAAGCGTGATACTGCGGCAGTTCTGTGGTTCTTATGTTGGATCAGGCCGTCAAACTTTTCCTGTTTTCTGTTGTGGGTCTCTTCTGTCTGTTCAGATCTTCTGTTTCTGGATTTGTTCACCGAGCTTGCTCCAGATCTGAATCTGTTCTTCTTCCTTTCCTGCGCAATTCACACAAAAACCCTTCAAAAAATAACAAAATGATAATTTTTTTTGTTTTTATATTTTTCAGTTTTTATGATTTTTTAATTTTTTAATTAACCCGAAATTACAAAAAGAAAATAACTACCGTTATCCCCGGCAACAACGCCGTTTGATTGTTCGTTCTTTTGCGTGCGTTTTAAAATCAAAGAATAGAATATACCGCAATCAAGACGGTGTCGCTTGGTAGCTAGCCGGTTGAGTACGGGTCGGTCCATAGGGAAAACGTGTCTTTTCTTATTGTTCTAACGAGTCAATTCCTATTTGTGGCAGGTTTTGATTTTTATAAAAACTAAGATTGAATTTGATTTGGATTAAAACCTTGCTAGGATTAGGATTAGTTAAGTTTGGAAAGTTAATTCTACTCACCGCTTCCTTAGCCCTAATTAAGAACTTAGGTGTTAAGGTAATAATTAACAAAGGGGATTAGCACGACTAGGAAGAAATGTAGTTTCTTCCCTTTGGTCCTTGTTCGTCCTTTCTTAACTCTTATCCCTAACCTCTATGTAAATCAACCACTACTGGTCTAACTAGGGAATCACCGCTATCTCGTAGGATAGGGTGCCGTAGTGAACGGTGGATGTTTTTTTTACATAGAGTCCTAATTTGTAAAGTTATGGGGGCGAGAAAGGAGTGAGAGATTTCCATCTCTCAAACCTACCCATTCCTAACCCTAACAAGTGAGGAGCTACTCACTCACTAGGGTATTAACTATGGAGTTCATTTTTTATTTTCTTTTTAATTACCTAATTAACGTCCAGATAATAAAATACAGATACGAAACGGAATTTAAATTGCAGATAAGAAAAATTCAAGATAAAAAACTTATTTTTTATTGACACCTCTTAACGATTACAATTAAAGAAAAATTTAATCTAGAATTAAAAAGAGGTATGCCCCAAAAGATGCTGTAGGTTTTCCTATTTATAGATAGGAGAAACCCTAGGGTTTACATCTGATCCATATCTGAAATTACAATACTACCCGAAAAAAAGCCGGATCAATGCACCGACTCCCACCGACACGTGCTCTGTATGGCCGCGGAACCGCGGCCATAAGCCTTGTTTGGCCGCGGATCCGCTGCCGTTTGATGGGCTCTTGGGCTCAGTTCTTCTGTGATGCTTCAAGTTTCTTTTTTAATCTGTTTTCTTCATTTGGTTCCTCAGAATCTTTTCTACTTTCTTCGAGATTTCCAACAGTGCAGAATTTGTGGACTTTTACCGTTAGCTTCGCGTTGAAATCTTGAATCTTGTGCTGCCTTCGTACTTTGTGCACTCGAACTGTTCATTGATTTTCATTTGTTCCTTAAACTGTAGGCGGCATCAAACAGATTCATCTATTTGTTGGTCGTAGTCTCACATTTGTAGCGTCTTTTCACCATTTTCACTGTATTGTTCTGAGAACCTGTAACCTGCAACTATTTAGCAGACATGGATCAAAAGCACCTATTTATTTGCAATATGATTAAGAATGAGGAATATAATAATGCAAAATTTTGATATGAACACTGCCCGATCATCATACGCGCACAAGTGCACGTATGTGATCGAAGCCCTGCCGTAAAACCATACGGCCTCTACACCTTTTTCCCGGTGAAGGGAAACCCTCTGTGTGGGACTCTAAAGACTCGACAATACGCTGGCAGTGGGTTTAACTATAAGCCGCAAGCAGTACTAGCTGCACGTAACAGCTATCCAGGTATGTGTCGATAAGAAGGCCGATGAGCTAACTCATTCGAACTCCTACTGAACCTATCTATGACAATCTCCGTACAGTCAGGTCTGTTCTTCTAAGAGTATCGCATATCGGGCCTAGGGGCGGTAAACGTCAGACCCCTAATAGCGCAATAAGTCATGTCGGAGTATAGCCCAAAACACCTTGAGAAACTACTGGAATAACTACCAGTAAATCTCGCTTGCTTTGGCCAAGGACTTTGTGTAATGGTGTAGGGTGTTTTTCATCACCCCATTGAGATGGGAATACGCGTGCGCTTGTTAGGTGCTTTACAGATTCCCCCTACCTAGGGTCGGCTGGGGTTTATTGATTGTGGGGAATTGAATCTCCGATAGTCGTGGACTAAGCTGTCGTTGATTACCCTTCACCTTTGGAGCGAGAGAACCTCCGATTGACGGGTCAAACAAGTCATGCGAACTCAATGTGTAGTGTGTTGTGTTTTGAAAGGGTTTTAGATATATCGCGGGGCCCGCGGAGTTTTTACGGGGGTCCCTCTACCCGGATAGCGGGCTGGGGGTCAAGGGGGCTAGCAGCCTCCTAGCGGGGTGCGGGCAGCCCTCCGTTAGAAATTTTTTTTCTAACGGGGACAATGTTGTAGAGTGTGTGTGTATATAAAAAAGGGAAGAATAGCGTCCAAAAGACACGTGGGTGCCAGCACCTAACTTGCCTAGCACGCGGGTGTTGGGCGCTGGCGCCTCACGTGCTCGGCACGCGGGCGCTGGGCATCCCACTTGCTCGGCACGCGGGCGCTGGGCGTCAGCAGCAAAAGGGACTTTGTTCCTGCACTGGGAGCTATGCTCCCGATTTGACTTCTGGAGTTAAACTCCTAAAAAGAGATAATTTATGGAGTTGAACTCCAACTGATCTTGAATGGAGTTAAACTCCTAGAAATGTTTAGAAATGATCAAAGGAGCCCCTTTGTTTCTTTCCCCTTTGGCTCTAGATCTTCCCAAGATGGGATTTTTGGAGATGGGTTTCCATCTTCTTCCTCTCGGTTGGCCGGATCTTGGAGAAAGGGGGTGAGATTTAAAAATATTACATTTTTGAGACCTGATGGAAGATCTGTGCTCCCCTTTGTGGGTTTTGTGGTGAAAAACGTTTTAATTTTGGAAAAGGAAGAGTAAAACTCTTGATTTAATTGAAAATGAGAAGAAGGTTTAGAACCTTGAGGAAGGAGAAGGAGGCACAAAAACCCTACATTTTGAGGGGTATGAAAAGTTATCTTTTATTTCATTATCATGTTGCCTTATATAGGCTTACAAATTTACATATAGCCCCTTGGGCTTTACAAAATGGCATTTTGCCCATCCCATGCCTCATGTGCTCATTTTTTTTGCACATGAGCCTTGGGCTTTACAAAAATTTGGCTTTTTGCCCATTTTTCTTATATTCATGCATAAAAAATTAAATCAAAATTATTTATTACATGATTTCATTTTGGCATGGGGGAGGTCGGCCGCGGGGCTCGACTTGGACATGGGCCCACTTGATCTGGGCTTGGGTCCGCTTATTTGGGGTTGACTTTGATTTTGACTTGGTCAACCGGGGTGTAATTTTCGACCCCAATAAAGTACCCCCCATCAATAAATTCATGCTGCACATGAGTTGTGTGTATGAAATTGATGGATCTTGGAGTTGGACATCAAGGTGAAACATCCTTCCGGGGGTGGAGTATCATTCCGGGAGCAAAATTTTGGAGATCGGAGCATAATTCCAGAGATCAGGGCTTAATTCTGAGATCGGAGCATGATTCCACGGATCAGAGCATCATTCCGAAGAGTGGAGCATGATTCTGAAGATCGGAGCATAATTCCGAAGAGCGGAGCAAGATTCCAAAGATCGGAGCATAATTCCGAAGAGCGGAGCATGATTCCAAAGATCGGAGCATAATTCCGAAGAGCAGAGCATGATTCCAAGGGGTCGAAGCATAATTCCGACGAGCGGAGCATAATTCCGGGGACCGGAGCATAATTCCGGAGTGCAGCAGACCTTCTCACCGAACCATAATTTCGATACTGAGGTTGATTCCTAGGTGAAGCATAATTCCGACAGGAAAGGAAGATATTCCGAGGCAAAGCATGATTTCAACACGGGGCACATTCTGAGACGAACCATGATTTCTTCACAGAGCTTGTTGGTTAACTTGATTCCAAGACGGAGCATAATTCCGACGGGGAATTCATTGGTTGACTTGATTCCAAGGCGGAGCATAATTCCGACAGGAAAGGCAGATACACTGAGGCAAAGCATGATTTAGACACGGGGTACACTCTGAGATGAAGCATGATTCCGACACAGAGCTTGTTGGTCGACTTGATTCCGATGCGGAGCTTAATTCCGACGGGGAGGTCGTTGGTTGACTTGATTCCGAGTCGAAGCATAATTCCGACAGGGAGGTCGCTTGTTGACTTGATTCCGAGTCGAAGCATAATTCCGACAGGGAGGTCGCTTGTTGACTTGATTCCGAGTTGAAGCATAATTCCCCAGCATGGAGTGTCACTGGTTTTGATGTAGAGGCTGATTCCCGGGCGAATTATAATTCCGACAGGGAAGGTAGATACTCCGAGGTGAAGCATGATTTCAACACGGGGTACATTTTGAGACGATGCATGATTCCGCCTCAGGGGTTGTTGGTTTGATTTTATTTAGGTTGACATCAGTATCGCTATACTGGAATATGGTACCAGGAGCGAATCATCATCTGCCATAAGAGGATTTGGGGATTTTGGTTTTGGTTCGGCATCAGCACCGCTACACTGGAATATGGTACCAGGAGCGAATCATCATTTGCCATGAGGGGATTTCCCTCGTTCCCAGTTTAACAACTTAGGGGTCATCTGTTCCCAGTTTAATGACTTAGAGGTCATCTGTTCCCAGTTTAGAGACTTGGGGGTCTTCTGTTCCCAGTTTAACGATTTAGAGGTCATCTGTGCCCAGTTTAACGACTTAGAGGCCATCTGTTCCCAGTTTAACGACTTAGGGGTCTATTGGATCGGAAATTTGGAATTTTGGGGTAGGGTCGGCATCAGCGTTGCTAACACTGAAGCACAGGTGCCAGGAGTAATTCATCATTTGCTTTTTCCTGTTGGGGAGTGATGGCCTAAGAGACAGGTTTAGGTCCCTATCACCTAAGACTTTTCAATTTTATTAGCCGTAAGGGTCCTATAAAAGCATTTTCTCCCTATGAGTCGAAAGGATCTCGTAGGTGTACTGTCTCTTTAGGAGTCGTGAGGACTCCTAAGTGTGTTTTTCCTTCGTGAGTCATAAAGATCCCACGAAGGTGTTTTCTTACGAGTCGAGAGGATCTCATAAGTTTACTTTCTCCTTAGGAGTCGTGGGGACTCCCAAGTGTGTTTTTCCTTCGTGAGTCGAAAGGATCCCACGAAGGTGTTTTCTTACGAGTTGAGAGGATCTCGTAAGTTTGTTCTCCTCATGTATCGTGAGGACACATGAGTGGGTCTTCCCAAATGGAGCATAATTCCAAGGGCGGAGACCGGCCGCTGGATGGGTGATTGCAGTGAGGTATGGGTATAATGAGAATTATTTGAGCCCGTGGATTGTATACGGTAGTCAACTTGGGGACCAACCATAGGGCTGGGAGAATTTTGGGAAATTGGATTTTGGTTGGCGTTTGCATTGCTACACTGGAAAATGGTACCAGGAGCGACTCATCATTCGCCGTTGGGATATTCAGAGATTTGAAATTTTGGTTGGCGTCTGCATCGCTGTACTGAAATATAGTACAAGGAGTGACTCATCATTCGCAGTTGGGACATTCAGAGATTTGAAATTTTGGTTGGCGTCTGCATCGCTGCACTGGAATATGGTACCAGGAACGACTCATCATTCGCCATTTAGGGATTTGAATTTTGGTTGGCGTCTGCATCGCACCACTGGAATATGGTACCAGGAGCGACTCATCATTCGCCATTTGGAGTTTTTTTTATCACAATTGCACTATCATTTCAGTTTTTCTCATCGCGAAGGTCGCGATTGCCCTATCATTTCGGCTATTTATTCGCGGTTGCCCCATCATTTCGGCTTTATTTTTCATCTTTATTTGACTCGCTGATTTTTATTGCGAGTTGCCCCATCATTTGGCTTTTTATCATTTTTTTATTTACACATTTTTACATCTCCAGTTTAATGACTTAGAGGTTGATTGTTCCCAGTTTAACGACGTGGTAAGCCATTATTCCCAGTTTAACGACGTGGTGGTCAGTTGTTCCCAGTTTAACGGCGTGGTGGTCAACTCTTTTTAGAGAAAGGCAGATGTCTGAGAGAATCGGGTTCCCGAAGGGCTTCAGTCTCCGTTTATATGAAATTGGCGATCGCAGCTTAACTGTTTGTTAACACGCCTTTGGATAGTTCTATCTCTCCTGCCTTGTATTGTTTTTCGACCCAATCTTTGAAGAAGAAACAGTCCTCAATAGCATGACCTATCACTCAGTGATAGGGACAATATTTGGGGTCGTCAGTCATATTCGCTTCTTGCGGTCTTTTTGATTCTGGCAATTGTAGACCGTTTCTCAGGGCATCCTTGAATATCTTGTGGACTTTGTCCCTTCTGAAGGAATAGACCATATCCAGCTTCTCTTTCAGTGGAGATTCTCCTCTCTCTCCGAACACTGGCTTCCGAGGCTGGTTGGCATTAGGCCCGCTCATCTCTTGCTTATTTCGGTTAGCCGAAGCGTTAAAAGATTCAGCATAGTTGAAATTTCCGCCTTTGCGATTATCGTCCTTTTGGTTTCTCCAGGACCTATTATTATTATGGGAATCAGAGAAAAACTCCTGCTTTGAGTGCTCCAACATCTGGACTTTCCTGGTCAGATCTTGAAATGTTTTGAGACCCGCGGTGCATAGAAATGGGGCCATCCAATTGTTCAGATTTCTGACGTGGAGGCTGACAGATTGGTCCTGCTCTATCGGCGATTCACATTTGATGGAGAGATTGCACCATCGGGTTATAAAATCCGTGCTGCTTTCGTTGTTCTTTGGCTTGGTCCTTATGAGGTCGGCGATGGTGATCTTATCGCTAACACTCATGAACCTTTGTCAGAACAGAGATTCCATTTGAACGAAAGTAGTAACGGAGCCATCCGGTATGCTAGCGTACCAGTCGAAGGAGACATCGGTTAAGCTATTAACGAATTGGTGGAGGAGAAGTGCATCATTTCCTCCAGTATTCCCGCATGAGGCTTTAAAGTGGGCGATATGCTGATTCGCATTTCCCGTCCAATCAAATCTTCCGAACTTAGGGATGACATAGCAACTAGGAAATTCTACCAGATCATATTGAGCAGGATATGGTCTCCCACTACTGCTGATATCTGTTTGCGCTTCGGCTTCGGCTACCAATGTTTTGACTTTGTTGGCAACCAAATCCATGATTTGATCTTGAGTTAGCGGGCTACTGTCATCGGTAGCCAAGACATTTCTTGAGATAGGATGTGACTGACTTTCATGCGGTCTGCCCACCTTTAGATTTGAGGGAATAGGCGTCGGCTGCCTCGGGACACAGTTTCTCGGTTCATGAGCAGAGCCCTGTGCTTGATTGGACGTCTGAGAGGCAAGTTGGGCCGTGAGCTGTAAGAAGACGTTTGTCAAGTCGTCAATTTTTGAGTAGAGCTTGGCCATCTCCTTGTCTTTACTTTTGAGATGTTTTCGGAGCTCTTGGAGAAGTTGCTGCTCTGCGTTCTTGGGACGGAAGATTGGCTCATCTTCGCTTTCCGAGCCCGACTCCTCATGAACCGAAGAATCTCTCTGCTTATCAACTTCACTGGGAGGATTTTCATTACCTTCCAGAGGATGCTGGTCTTGGGAAGTGACAGCCACATTCATACCAGATTGGATCTGAGATATGGTGGCCCCGTCCTTGCTCTTGCTGCGCGTGCCCACCATGTAGACAGTGTGGACCACATATCCATCCATCTCTTTATCTTTGGCGGCTAATTTTGTAGAGCGGTCTGGGCTTTGGAAATTCATAAATTTTAACATGGCCAGAGCCCTGGCCCTTTTGTTGGCTTTGTATCTGAGCCGCTTCTGCCTCAGCTTCTCTGTTTTGAGTGCTTGGCAGGCTTCTGCTCTTCGGGAAGAAACCATAGGCCGAGTGATGGGGAGTCTTGAGAAGACATCCGCTCGCGTGTCAGTTGAAGGTATCGCTTGGGCTTTCCCACGACGTCTGGTAACTTCTTTTGTTCTGACGGCTTTGCCCCCAGCTGGGGCCATGGAGAGCCATTCGAACACCGACTTGCGTTTAGGTCGGGGCGCCCTCGAGACCACCACATTTGGCCTCTTGCCTTTCGAGGACGATTTGTCGGTTACCGGAGCTTAAGGAACTGGGATAGTGCTAGCTGGCATGAACAGAATAGAGCCGAACTGTAGCAGCGGCTCCTCCCACTGTCGCCCCAGACTGGCCGAAAGGACCGTCCTGGCGTCCATCTTCATTGCGTAGGAGATGGGAATTGTGTTGAGAGCTGAGATTATCCTTGGAGAAATTTTTGCTGTGTCCGAAGATTGGAATTGGAAATTGTTAACCTGTACAAAGAAGCATGATTTTAGTATTGGTAATTGATATGTATATTGATTGAGTTCGCATGAACGTTTAACCCGAAATATGGGATGGGAGATAAGTCCCACCGGGCATACCAGAATCTGTAGGGTGTTTTTCGTCACCCCATTGAGATGGGAATACGTGAACGCTTGTCAGGCGCATTACAGATTCCTCCTACTTAGGGTAGGCTGTGGTTTATTGATTGTGGGGATTCGAATCTCCGGCAGCCGCGGACTAAACTATCGTTAATTACTTTTCGCCTTTGGAGCGAGAGAACCTCCGTTGACGGGTCAAACCAGTCATGCGAACTCAATGTGTAGTGTGTTGTGTTCTGAAGGGGTTTTGGATATATCGGGGGCCCTGCAGAGTTTTTACGGGGGTCCCGCTATCCGGATAGCACGCTGGGGATCAAGGAGGCAAGCAGCCCTCTTGCAGGGTGCGGGGCAGCGCCCCGTTAAAATTTTTTTCTAACGGGAATAGTGTTGTAGAGAGAGAGAGAGAGTGTGTGTGTGTGTGTATAAAAGGGAAGAATAGCGTCCAAAGTACGTGTGGGTGCTAGCGCCTCACGTGCCAAGCACGCTCGCGTTGGGCGCTGGCGCCTCACGCGCTTGGCACGTAGGCGCTGGGCGCTGGACGTCCCACATGCTTGGCACGCAGGCACTGAGCGCTGGCATCCCACGTGCTCGGTACGTGGGCGCTGGGCGTCAGCAGGAAAAGGGACTTTATCCCTGCACTGGGAGCTGTGCTCCCGATTTGACTTCTGGAGTTAAACTCCTAAAAAGAGATTAATTTATGGAGTTGAACTCAAACAGATCTTGAATGGAGTTAAACTCCTAGAAATCTTTAGAAATGAATAAAGGGGCCCCTTTGTTTCTCTTCTTTTTGGCTCTGGATCTTCCCAAGATGGGATTTTTGGAGATGGGTTTCCTTCTTCTTCCTCTCGGTTGGCCAGATCTTGGAGAAAGAGGGTGGGATTGAAAAATCTCCCCATTTTGAGATCTGATGGAAGATATGAGCTCCCCTTTGTGGATTTTGTGGTGAAAACTATTTAATTTTGGAAAAAGAAGAGTAAAACTCTTGATTTAATTGAAAAGGGGAAGAAGGTTTAGAACCTTGAGAAAGGAGAAGGAGGCACAAAAATCCTAGATTTTGAGGGGAATGAAAAGTTATCTTTTATTTCATTATCATGTTGCCTTATATAGGCTTAAAAATTTACATATAGCCTCTTGGGCTTTACAAAATGGCATTTTGCCCATCCCATACTTCATGTGCTCGTTTCTTTTGCACATGAGCCATGGGCTTTACAAAAATTTGGCTTTTTGCCCATTTTCCTTACATTCATGCAAAAAAAATTAAAGCAAAATTATTTATTACATGATTTCATTTTGGCATGGGGAGGCCGGTCGTGGGGCTCGACTTGGGCATAGGCCCACTTGATCTGGGCTTGGGCCCGCTTATTTGGGGTTGACTTTGATTTTGACTTGGTCAACCGGTGTGTAATTTTCGAACCCAACAATGGCCTTCCGAACACAGCGCGATATCAACCCCCAACACCGGGAGAGACAAATCCTATCTAACCGTCACTACCTCCAAGTGCTTCGGGACTGCACCCAGCTACTACCCATTTGCACGACTCCTTTGAGCCGTGGTAGGGTAGTAATCAAAGTACAGTGGGAACACACTCGAGGCGAAGTAGCAGTGTCAAGTCGACGGACTAAGCTGTACTCATATCACCTGGGAACTGCTACCCGACGATAGGTATAATACCCACCAACAGTTCCCGACGAGCCCTGTCCAGTGTACTTATAACCTAATGAGCACCTACATGCTATCTCCAGTACGACGTACTAATGGCTGTGGGACAGACCATCTCTCCTGCTGGGATGAGAAGCGTATACACCAGTCTACTGTAGAATATCAATATCCCGTCTCGATAATCCTACGACTAGGGACCTGTATAGGATGTTCTTATAGACAACCCAGCCCCCACTAGTGTGAATTCCATCACAACACTGGTAATCAAGCAAAGATCCTAAGGGCTCTACCAATATGTATAAGCGATATGCTAAAAAAAACACATGCACATATTGAGGTAGAAACAAATCAGGTAGCATACTACCATTTCAAGCAAGGATGTTACTATATTCGTGTATATCTCAAGCTTCCATTAAGTAATATACAAACCGGTATGATATAATAATGGTCTCTAAGACATATATCACTAACGCCCTATAATCAAAGCCGGGGTGGGTCTTATCTTCGTGACTCCGCAGGGAGGGATAATGCGTTTCACCCTTTCCTTAACGGAACCAAGAACAAACAACGAAGCTGGATATCAAGATTTGATAGCGGGTCTTGAGATCGCTGTCGATATGGGAGTCGAAAGCCTCCTCATATATGGAGACTCCCAGTTAGTCGTTAGCCAAGTAAACGACGACTATCAAACATGCAAACCGGAGTTAATAAGATACGGCAGGAGAGTGCACCAACTGATGACATAAATCCCCTCCTACATCCTGGAAAGTATACCGCGTGCGGAAAATAGCAAGGCAGATGCATTAGCCAAGCTTGCTAAGGAGCTGGCCGACGAAGATCTCAATGATGTAAGGATCGTTGTGCAAAGCCGTCGGGTTCTTGCGCCGGCAGAAATACCTTCAGAGGATTCGATTGAGCCATCTGAAGGAAAAGAAACGACCAAACAAGCGGTCCTCCAAATAAAACACAAAAAAAGGACGAGGATTGGAAGGAAGTCTTCATAAATTACATCAAATCTCATCGAACACCCGAAAACGCGTCGTCAAGACATCAGCTCATGAAACGGGCTCTGTCTTCTGCCTTTGTCAATGATACTCTATATAAGATATCGTTCAACAGTTTGTGGCTAAGGTGCCTAAGACCAGAAGAATCAAGGAGAGTCGTCCAAGAAACCAACTATGGACTCTGCGTTTTTCATCAAGCCGGACCAAAGATGAAGCTGAAGATCAAAAGAATGGGCTATTATTAGCCTACAATAATTCAGGAATGCCTCGAATATGAGAAGCAGTGTCACTCGTGCCAGGTTCACGGGGACTTCAACCACCAGCATCCAAATCTGCTATACCCAACCTTGGCTAGTTGGCCGTTCGAAATGTGGGGAACCAATATAATTGGGCCAATCGAACCAGCATCATCCAAAGAACATCGGTTCATATTGGCAACAACCGATTACTTCTCTAAGTGGGCAGAGGCAGTACCGCTAAAGGAAGTAAAGACGGAGAACATCTTCCATTTCTTCAAGACACATGTCATATACCGGTTCGGCACTCCATGATGGATAATCTCGGATAATGGGCCAGCCTACAGGAGCTATAAGATCAGCCGCTTAGCACAGCAGCATAATATAGACTGGAGATACTCTTCAGTCTATAATCCCCGAGCTAATGGTCTAGCTGAGACTTTCAACAAGACCTTGATGAAGATCATAAAGAAAACGGTGTCCAGAAATAAAAAGGACTGGCATGAGAGACTGCATGAAACTCTTTGGGCGTATCGAACCACGTTCAAAACGGCCATGAGTACAACTCCATTCGCGTTGGTATTCGGCACGAAAGCGGTACTTCCCTTTGAGATAGAGCTACCCTCTCTACGAGTGGCAGTTCGATACGAGCTGACGAATGAAGAAAATGCCCATCTTTGGCTTGAGGAGCTCGATGCCCTCGATGAAACTCGTCTCATGGCGCAGCAAAACCTGGAAGCTTACAAAGCAAGGATGACGCACTCATACGAAAGACTAACCAGGCCAAGAACATTCCGCCAAGGAGAACTCATGCTAGTCGTCAAAAGACCTATGATCACCAATCGTGCAAAAAAGGGGAAATTCGAGCCAAACTATGAAGGCTCGTACATCATAGACGAGGTCTACCAAGGTGGAGATTATTTGCTCATGGATATGCATGGCGAAAGACCTTTCCGGCCGATAAACGACCGATTCCTCAAGAAATACCACGCTTGACGAGTCACGACTTAGGTCAATGATATATGACGACGCTCGTGTCCGCTCGCTATCTTCCTGAGTCAAAACTCTAAGTGGTATTCGGAAAAGCTTCACCCCAAAAATGGTGATAATGGACCACTACGTCCTTAAACTGGCAATGGACCGGAATGTCCTCAAACTAGCGTGTCGCCTCAAACACGGTGGTAATGGACCGAAATGTCCCTAAACTAGTACTCCGCCTCAAACATGGCGCATCGCTCAAAATACGGCGATATCTTCTCTTGGGATCTATGTTGCAATAAAAGCTCCAACGGCAAAGACTGCAGCCTAAGTTAAAAAAACGGTATGTCCACAAGCGAATGGGCACGCATGAAAACCCAAAAGGGCACCGTGAGTAAAAACAGCAGGGCTACCGGCGAGCTTGTGAAAACCTGAAAGAGCGCAATCTCGTAAAATTTTCACTTACGAGATCCTCTCGACTCGTAAGGAGAACTCCCCCTATGAGACCCTCACGGCTCATAGGATTCAAAGTCTTAAGTCACGGGGATCCAAACCTATTCTTAAGCCGTCGTATCCCCCAAGTTGCCCTATAGGCACTCCGATATTGGCCCATGTATACAATCCACGGGCACAAATAAACGTGCCCCCCACCAAGTTCGACCAATTACGAGGAATGCCCTCATATGGTGAACGACATTTGTAAGTCCTCCCGACTTATAAGGAGAAAATACTCTTATGAGATCCTTACGACTTATAAGAGAAAAAACACTTAGAAGTCCTCACGACTTCTAAGGAGAACATACGCCTACGAGATCCTTACGACTCATAGAGAGAAATACCTTTATGAGACCCTTACGGCTCATAAAGTCAAAAAGCCTTAGTCGGCAGGATCCTAACCTTGTTTGCTAAGCCACCTTTGTTAAAATCAGCAAAGGAAAATGATGACTCGCTACTGGCAACATCCCAGTGGTAGCGATGCTGATGCCTAAATTGGTATCAAATTCTATGTCCGTTCAAGGCAAATGACGATTCGCTCCTGGAAATATTCCAGTCACAGCGATGCTGATGCCTGAATAGGTGTCAATTTTCAAGTCCTTTCAAGGAAAATGATGATTCGCTCCTGGCAATATTCCAGTTGTAGCGGTGTTGATGCCAAGATTGGTATCAGATCTCAAGTTCCATACTCGCAACAAAAATCAACGAGCCAAAATAAATGCATATGAAACAGCCGAAATGATGGGGCAACTCGCAATAAAAATCAGCAAGCAAAATATATGCATATAAAAACAGCCGAAATGTTTGGGCAACTCGCAATAAAAAGCAGCGAGTAAAAAGAAAAGTATAGCCGAAATGATTGGGCACCGCGATAAAAAGCCAAAATGATTAGGCAATCGCGACTTTTGCGCTATAAAAAGTTGAAATGATAGAGCGTCGCAGAAAGAAATATAAAAATGACGAAACTTTTGCCCTGCAGGTGAGTCTACACCGACCCTTGTATACAATCTATGGGCATAAACGAAAAGGGAACCGTATTTTCCCACCAGGCTCCGTCAAAGGGAGAACCAAGTCTCGACAGTTCGCAAAACAACCTAAATACCACCTCGACACTCGTCTCGTTACAGCAGACATAGTGTCAACAACGACGTTTCTTCTCACTCCAGCAGGATGCATATACGACGTCAACAAGCGCCCCAGGGCCAAAACAAAATGGAGCCATGGCAAAATCCCTAGTTCCAAGTCTTGACGGTTCACAAAACAACCTAAAGACCACCTCAACACTCGTCTCGTTACAGCATACATAGTATCAACAACGTCATTTCTTCTTACTCCAGCAGGATGCAGATGCGACGTCAACAAGCGGCCCAGGGCCAAAACAAAACAGAGCCATGGCAAAGTCCCTAGTTCCAAGTCTCGATGGTTCACAAAACAACCTAAAGACCACCTCGACACTCGTCTCGTTACAGCAGACATAGTGTCAACAACGGCGTTTCTTCTCACTCCAGCAGGATGCAGATACGATATCAACAAGTGGCCCCAGGGCCAAAACAAAACGGAGCCATAGTAAAGTCCCTAGTTCTAAGACAACCTAAAGACCACCTCGACACTCGTCTCGTTACAACAGACTAGGTGTCAACAACGGCGTTTCTTCTCACTCCAACAAGATTGTTCATATCAGATTTTTGCATTTTTATACCACCCATTCTTAATAACATTGCATATAAATAGGTACTTTTGATCCATGTCTGCTAAATAGTTGCAGGTTACAGGTTCTCAGCTCTTTACAGTGAAATTCATTAAAATTCACAACAAATGTGGGACTACGACCAACAAACAGAGAAATACGGGTTTCCGCATACTATCCGTATAATGCCGCCTACCAGTTCAAGGAACAAATGGAAAATCATTGAGCATCTCAATACACAAAGCACAAGGGCAGCACAAGATCCAAGATTTCATCACGAAGCTCAAGGCAAAAGTCCACATCATTCTATACTGTTGGAAATCTGGAAGGAGATTGAAGAGATTCTGAGAGACCAAGTGAAGAAAACAGAAGATAAAAGAAACTTGAAGAAACCCTGAAATGAGCCCATGAACCGACTAAATGGCCGCGGAACCGCGGCCAAATAGGCTCTTCTGCCGCGGTTCCGCGGCCGTGCAGTGCACGTGTCGGTGGGTGTCGGTGCTTTGACCCGGCTTTCTTAGGGTAGTTTTGTAAATTCATGTGTGCATCAGAATATAACCTAGGGTTTTTCCTATATACAAATAGGAGAGCTCAAAGCCAAATTAGGGTGCCTCTTTGAGGGTGCCTTTCTTAGGATGTCTCTCATTATTTGTTTTTTTTATTTCTAGATCTAAATTTTAATTCAATTGTAATGCGTTCTTGAGAGGTCATCAATAAAGTAAGTTTTTTTTTATCTCGCATTCTTTTTATCTGAATTTTAATTCCTGCAATTTTTTATCTGTTCTTTTATTATCTGCAATTTAGTTCATCTATTAAAATAAAAAAAATGAATTTTATTATTATCTTCCTAATGAGTGAGTAATTCCTCACTTGTTAGGGGTTGGAAAGGAAAGGTTTGAGAGATGGAAATCTCTCTCACTCCTTTCTTTTCCCAAATAATTTTAATACGGACTCTCTTTAAATCAACCATAATCCGCTCACTACGGCACCCTATCCTACATGATAGCGGTGAATCCCTAGTTAGACCGGTTGTGGTTGAATTAACCGGAGGTTAGGGCTAAGAGTCAATAACGGACGGACAAGAACCAAAAGGAAGAAACCAAGTTTCCTCCCAGTCGTGCTAATCCCTGTTGTTGCCGATTACCCTAACACCTATATTCATAATTAAGGCATTGAAAGAAGCGAGAAGATCCCTATTTCGAACTGGCCTAATCCTAATCCTAGCAAGCCTTTTATCAATTTATTCTCATTCATAGATCTTAAAACAACAACCGATTTTTTTGGACTTAACTCTTTAGAATTTAAAGAAAAGGACACCATTTTCCTGTGGATCGACCCGTACTCAACCGGCTAGCTACCAAGCGACACCATATTGATTGTGGTAAATTTAAACACAGAAAAACGATGACAATCAAATGGCGCCGTTGCTAGAGAGACGGTAGTCTCTTTCTTTGTGTAATTTCGGGTTAATAAAAAAAAATTAAAAATTATAAAAATTGAAAAAAATTCAAATGAATAAATAAATAAAAATCATCTTGTTATTTTTGAAAGGTTTTTGTGCAAGTGTGCAGGCTTGGAGCAAACTCTGTTTCAGATCTGGAGCAAACACAGTGAACAAATCCAGAAACAGGGGATCTAAATAGAAAGAGGAGAACCAACTCAGCACAGAGAAAAATTCTGAAAATCCAAACTCACTGATCCGCCGCGGAACCGCAGCAGAATCAAGGGTTTGACCACGTAACCGTGGTCAACTGGTGACGTCAGCACCCAAAAATCTCTATACGTATCTCATTTCTCATCTACTCTCCTCTGCACTCCACTGAAAAAAATTTCCTACAGGTTTCTTTGCACAGATTCTCTTTCTCCTATCCAATAAATTGTTTTTGTGCAGGATTCTTTGCACTGCCAAATAAAAAAAATTTGCAAGTGTTTTAGATTTTTTGGTGTGTTAACTGTTTTGCATAATTAATACGGAATTTAAGGGGCTATAACACCAATCAAGATTGGGTGGGGATTTCATTACCCTTCCTAAGACCCCAAAAATCACTAAAAGGTATATGCATCACCCTTGAGCTAAATTAAAAAAATACCTAGACTCAGCCAACTAAGGACTGTCGTGCTCATTAGGACAGAGGAAGGTTGTGGGCATTCAACCGTTTATCTAAACGTGACTTTGTGGTGTCTACGCTAGACAAGTGAGAAAGGTAATTTTAAAAGGCCCGTCTCACGGTGATTCGTGAGCGGAACCCTCCTTTCTTCATTTGTGCTTACCTGACCACAATTGGCAGTGAAGAGACGATTTGAGGGATATCTCATAACTTGTCACTTTGGAACAGTTAGGAGCAGTCTAGTGGACTTAGAAGACCATAGCTCTAGATTTGATTGTGCATGTTTTAACTGTGATTGTTTGAAGTAAGTTCGTATACATTCTTGCAAAACTCTTTCAAAAATTTCTAAACTCCAAAACAAATAATTTTTTTTACAAAAAAAAATAAAAAAAAAAAAAAAAATCACATTCTTTTTCTTCTCCTTTCTCTCATTACATCATGGGTACCCCACCTCGCAAAACTCTTGCCGAACTTTGGTATCCACAACCAGACATTTCTTTATACGGTTCTTGCCTTGGTCGAATTTCGAACGATCCCTCCATACCAAAAATCTTTTTGAAAGATCGAATAGACCCGTCTAGGACAAACAATTGGACTCAGCAATCCACCTTGTATCAACCATTTCAACCTTCACCACCTTCTTACGTTGATACTCCTTTTTCGAGTCCTGTTGTAACTCCGAAATCCATGTCTATTGCTGAACATATTGAACAATCTCGTAACCGATCTTTCACTCCTTTCACCACTGCGAATTCTTTGGAACAATAATTCCATTCACCTTCTTATCCGTATGTTGATCCTACCCCTGTCCAACCATTCTATTCCTATCCATCCTACCCAACTTTTGCACCTTCCCTGGACATTGCTTCTACACAGCCATTTGGGAGTTTTCAGTGTCCAAACAAATTTGAATCTTTTACTGAAACTCCTTCACAGCTCATGTCTAGTTTGGAACAGGCGTTGGAAGACTTTAGGGTAGCGTCATGCCAACAGATGATGGATTTGAATGTGTCCATGGCCGTCCTCATACAACCTAATGACCCGGTAGCTGGTTTTCAACTAGCTCCAAATTTTCCAATGTATGATGAGGCGGTTGGACGGATTGAGAATTTGAGTGGAGAGAGTGAGATATGCACCCTTCCAAATCGAACCTACACATCCCTTATTGGATCCCACAACTCCAGTTTTGAATGTCTATCAAATGTCCCAAATAATTCACCAGTTGAAGATAGAACGATTAATGAGTTGTGCGACTTTGTAATATTTGATTTACCTGATTGTGAAGGGTCCCTTTCGAGTGAAACCATCACCAATCCTTTTGACCTCTACACCTCCACTCTAGAACCTGAATTGATTAATATCCATGCTTTTGATGAGGTGTCTAAGAAAATTGATTTTCACTTGATTGAGGATATCGACGCTGTGAATATTTTGGATGATGAACCCGCAGATTTTACTGAATTTTTCTCTCTAATTCATCATCCCGAGTCATTAAATGTTTCTCCCAAACTTCATATGC
The DNA here is from genome assembly GCA_030015575.1 of Agapanthus africanus. Classification (NCBI taxonomy): domain Eukaryota; kingdom Viridiplantae; phylum Streptophyta; class Magnoliopsida; order Asparagales; family Amaryllidaceae; genus Agapanthus; species Agapanthus africanus. The sequence continues at coordinate 46,727,414 of JASDDO010000012.1, forward strand.
GTCTTGATTTTGATGAGAATTGCATGGATAAGCTAAATTTTGAGGAGTATTGAGGAAATTATTGAGGATGAAGCAGTTTTACTTAAGGAGTCGGATTTTCCAATTCATTTTATCCCTTTCATTAACTGCGCACACCCTCCTGAATCTTTAACCGATACCCTTCCTCACTCACTTCCCTCCATCCTCGCTCCGACCTTGCAAGAAACCGTTACACTTTCATTTTCAATGTCTGGTTTACCATGTTCGACGTACCCATGTTTTCTCACGACTCTTGAGGGATTTGACCTCATTTCTCAGTGGGTTGATAGATTAGCACAATCACATTTTACACATCGGTCATTAAAAATTGTGCTAATTTATACACTCCATCTCCACCCTCAAGTTCGTATTAAACTTCTTTCTCCCACTTTCTCTGGTTCTTCTTCTAATATTCCTTTAATGATAGCGAGTGTTAATGAATCACAATCCGATATTTTGAGTTCGATAATTCTAGAAAAACAACTTGATTTATACTCTTTTGAGAATAAGGTAGATGAGCCTTACGAGTCTCCTACCTCCGTAATTTTTGAAAAATCAAGTGTGTTGAATTCTGGCGCGACATTTATTGACATTGAAACGTTCAATCAGACCATCGATGAAAGTTTCGCAGATATTTTCGCCGACGAACTCGCATTCCTAAACGACACGGATTTTTTGATTAATCAACCTCCACCTGAAGAAGTCGAACCACCACCATTTCTTCTTATCCCATACGAGAATGTGACCATTCTTCCCATTCTTAATCATCCACATTCTCGTTTCCGTTCACCATTATTGTTTCGTCTCTACAAATCGAGACGTAAACCTTTTCCATTACACCACTTATATTTACCCCATTTCTTCCTGAATCTATACAACATGTTCTTTCACCAACCGCCGCTTTATAACGATAAATTTTTTGAATGGTTGGTGCTAACTTTTGGCCTGTGTAAGGCCTTGTATAGCTTGATACTGTGTTTTTTTTTCTCCTCCCTAACTCTGAACTTTAAAGCTTAAACAGTGGAAACACTGTTTCACTTAAGTTTGGGGGGGACCTTTTTTGTGTATATATATTTTGTTTTCTTTTTCTGTTTATAATAATAAAATAAAAAAAAAACAGGGGAGTGCCGACAATTTTGACCCGTTTGGTGTAGCCTGACAGTGAGGGCACTGTCAAGTTTAAGTTTGGGGGTGTGCTCGGTAAGCTTTCTTCCTTCGCATTCATATGTATATTTTTGCATTTGCATACTTATTTTAAAACCCATAAAAATCAAAAATTAAAAAAAATTGAAAATTTCAATTTTGGCCATATTTGACTTAATTTCAACATGACGGTTGACTAGTTAGGAAAAACTAGATTCTAAACTTAGTGAATTAAAAACCCTAAAAATAACATTTCTTAAAGTTTAACTGTAGAAAATATACGTCATTTTAGTTTATTTGGAAATAGGAAAATTTTGAGTTCGGTTCTTGGGCTAATTGAAATAAGGGAAGAGTATTGAAAGCTCTATTTGAAGTATAAGTCTGAAAAATAATTCTGAACTTTAAGTCCAAATTCTGAATGTATATACCCTATTATACGCACTTACACGTATCTTGAAACTTGGAATAGTAGAGGATACCTTGAAATGCTCTTGTCTAAAATTCTTAGTATGAAGGAAAATAAAATAAAAGTATAAGTGGTGAATAAAGAGATAAAAAATGAACACTGGTTTTGTAATTATTTAAGGCAGCATAAATAAAAAATATAGCGAGGGTGCTTTATCACCTAGTGCCTTAGATCAACTGGTTTGGGAGTCACTGCTAAGCCTTAGGTATTACAAGACGAGGAATTACGCTTAAATGCGCAAGCACATTTTGTAATCGGTCATTTATTACCTCAAGAAGTATTAACGGTCACATGAAGGATTTGTGAGCAATTTCATCTAAAATTCACCAACTAAAAGTATTTTGGAAAATGGACAAGAGTATGATAGCTTGAATTGAATTTCCAAGTGTATGGGTAATAATTACACACACGTAGGGGTATATGATTGGAGTTTTGAGAAGAGATAGGAATAAAAGATAGGGCTTATATCTTCAGTAGAAATGATAAAAATTCCTGAATTAAGATTGCATCTTAGAAGGAAAACTTAGGAAATGCTAAAAGTTTTATAAACTTGCAAAACGTATATGATCTTAAGTTAAATGAAAAGAAAGCATGAAAAATAAGGGTTGATGATTTCTAAGTTAACGATAATAGAATTTCTTACTAGAATACCTAATTGAAGAATTAGAGTCAATGGCCTAATTGATTGGATTTTGTGGGTAGTATCCGCTGAAAACCTTCAGGAGACAACACTCCTCATACTAGGGACACCTAGAGGTTTAACGGCTTGTTGCACGAGCTCAGTGCAATCGCGTTCCCTGCGAAAGTGAGGTTAGGAATTTTTGAGAATAAAATTGGTTTTGCTCGGAACGAGCAAAAGATAAGTTTGGGGGTATTTGTTCATATCAGAATTTTGCATTATTATATCGCCCATTCTTAATCGCATTACATATAAATAGGTGGTTTTGATCCATGTCTGCTAAATAGTTGCAGGTTACAGGTTCTCAGATCGTTACAGTAAAATTCATGAAAAGTCGCTACAAATGTGAGACTACGACAAACAATAGATGAATCCGTATGATGCCGTCTACCAGTTCAAGGAACAAATGAAAATCATTAGACAGTTCAATGCATAAAGCACAAGGGCAGCACAAAATTCAAGACTTCAATGCGAAGCTCAAAGCAAAAGTCCACATCATTCTGCACTGTTGGAAATCTGGAAGAAAATAGAAGAGATTCTTAGGAACCAATGAAGAAAACAGAAGGTAAAAGAATGAAGCAACCCTGAAAGATTAAGACCAAGATCCCACCAAATGACCGTGGAACCGCGGCCAAACAGGCCTTTCTGCTATGGAACCGCGGCCGTATGGTGCACGTGTCGGTGGGTGTCTGTGCTTTGACACGGCTTTCTTAGGATAGTTTTGTAAATTCATGTGTGGATCAGAATGTAACCTAGGGTTTTTCCTATCTATAAATAGGAGAACTCAAAGCCAAATTAGGTGTGCCTCTTTGAGGACGCCTTTCTTAGGATGCCTCTCTTTAGTTTTTACTCTTTTTAATTCTTAGATCTAAGTTTTTAATTCCTAGATCTAAGTTTTTAATTCCAATTGTAATGCATTGTTGAGAGGTCATCAATAAAATAAGTTTTATTTTTATCTCGCATTCTTTTTATCTGAATTTTAATTCCTGCAATTTTTTATCTGTTCTTTTATTATCTGCAATTTAGTTCTTCTATTAACATAAAAAAAATGAATTTTATCGTTATCTTCCTAATGAGTGAGTAATTCCTCACTTGTTAGGGATGAGAGAGGGAATGTTTGAGAGAAGGAAATCTCTCTCACTCTTTTCTTTGCCCAAATAATTTTAATTAAGGACTCTTTTTAAATCAACCATAATCCGCTCATTACGGCATCCTATCCTACATGATAGCGGTGATTCCCTAGTTAGACCGGTTGTGGTTGAATTAACTGGAGGTTAGGGCTAAGAGCCAAGAACGGACGGACAGGGACCAAAAGGAAGAAACTAAGTTTCTTTCTAGTCGTGCTAATCTCCGTTGTTGACTATTACCCTAACACCTATATTCTTAACTAGGGCATTGAAAGAAGTGAGATGAATCCTTATTTCGAACTAACCTAATCCTAACCCTAGCAAGCCTTTATATCAATTTATTCTCATTCTTAGATCTTAAAACCAAACCTACCAAAGTTAGGACTTAACTCGTTAGAACTTAAAGAAAAGGACACCGTCTCCCTGTGGATCGACCCGTACTCAACCGGCTAGCTACCAAGCGACACCGTCTTGATTGCGGTAAATTTAAATACAAAAAATCTCTAACAATCAAATGGCGCCATTGTCGGGGAATTTCTAAGTTGAAGATAATAGAATTTCTTGCTAAAATACTAAATTGAAGAATTAGATCAATGGCCAAATTGATCAGATTTTGTGGGTAGTATCCGCTGAAAACCCTCAGGAGACAACACTCCTCCTACTAGGGACACCTAGAGGTTTAACGGCTTGTTACACGAGCTCAGTGCAATCGCGTTCCCTGCGAAAGTGAGACTAGGTTTTTTCGAGAATAAAATTGGCTTTGCTCAGGACGAGCAAAAGATAAGTTTGGGGGTATTTGTTCATATCAGATTTTTGCATTTTTATACTACCCATTCTTAATCACATTGCATATAAATAGGTATTTTTGATCCATGTCTGCTAAATAGTTGCAGGTTACAGGTTCTCAGCTCTTTACAGTGAAATTCATGAAAAATCACAACAAATGTGGGACTACGACCAACAAACAGAGAAATACGGGTTTCCGCACACTATCCGTATAATGCCGCCTACCAGTTCAAGGAACAAATGGAAAATCATTGAGCATCTCAATGCACAAAACACAAGCGCAGCATAAGATCCAAGATTTCAATGCGAAGCTCAAGGCAAAAGTCCACATCATTCTGTACTGTTGGAAATCTGGAAGGAGATTGAAGAGATTCTGAGAGACCAAGTGAAGAAAACAGAAGATAAAAGTAACTTGAAGAAACCCTGAGAAAATGAGCCCATGAACCTACCAAATGGCCGCGGAACCGTGGCCAAATAGGCTCTTCTGCCGCGGTTCCGCGGCCGTGCAGTGCACGTGTCGGTGGGTGTCGGTGCTTTGACCCGGCTTTCTTAGGGTAGTTTTGTAAATTCATGTGTGCATCAGAATGTAACCTAGGGTTTTTCCTATCTATAAATAGGAGAGCTCAAAGCCAAATTAGGGTGTCTCTTTGAGGGTGCCTTTCTTAGGATGCCTCTCATTATTTGTTTTTTTTTATTTCTAGATCTAAATTTTAATTCAATTGTAATGCGTTCTTGAGAGGTCATCAATAAAGTAAGTTTTTTTTATCTCGCATTCTTTTTATCTGAATTTTAATTCCTGCAATTTTTTATCTGTTCTTTTATTATCTGCAATTTAGTTCATCTATTAAAATAAAAAAAATGAATTTTATTGTTATCTTCCTAATGAGTGAGTAATTCCTCACTTGTTAGGGATAGGAAAGAGAAGGTTTGAGAGATGGAAATCTCTCTCACTCATTTATTTGCCCAAATAATTTTAATACGGACTCCCTTTAAATCAACCATAATCCGCTCACTACGGCACCCTATCATACATGATAGTGGTGATTCCCTAGTTAGACCGGTTGTGGTTGAATTAACCGGAGGTTGGTGCTAAGAGCCAAGAACGGACGGACAAGGACCAAAAGGAAGAAACCAAGTTTCTTCCCAGTCGTGCTAATCCCCGTTGTTGCCGATTACCCTAACACCTATATTCACAATTAAGGCATTGAAAGAAGCGAGAAGATCCCTATTTCGAACTGACCTAATCCTAATCCTAGCAAGCCTTTTATCAACTTATTCTCATTCATAGATCTTAAAACAACAACCAATTTTTGTGGACTTAACTCGTTAGAATTTAAAGAAAAGGACACCATTTCCCTGTGGATCGACCCGTACTCAACCGGCTAGTTACCAAGCGACACCGTCTTGATTGCGGTAAATTTAAACACAGAAAAACTGTGACAATCAAAGATGCAGACGTGACGTCAACAAAACAGAACCATGTAAAAGTCCCTAGTTCCAATATGCAGACGCGACGTCAACAAAATGAAGCCATGGCAAAGTCCCTAGTTTCAAGTCTCGACGGTTTACAAACAACCTAGAGATAATCTCGACATTCGCCTATTACAACAGACGTAGTGTCGACAAAGGAAGCGAAGGCCAAATTCCTAGCTTCAGGGTCTTGACGGAAACTCAAATAAAACCCGAAAGACTATCGGAGATCATCCCACACTAGCACGGTATGGTTATGACTCATCGGGGCCCCCAAACTGAGCCTAACCTCAAGCAAAAAAGCGGCATGGCAAAATTCCTACCGCTTGCTCTCTCGACGGTAATATGACCTGAGGAGATTACTTGAAGACGTCTTGTACAGCCCCCGAAGGGATCAAGACACGACAGTCGCGGGGCTACTCGAACAGCAGCGTAAAGTCTGCATATAGGAGAATGCATCAGCCAACGCGATGGTACGACAGACAAAAACTCTAGTACCAAAGGCCCTAACAGGCCTCTATCGTAAAGAGCAGGGGTTAACTGTAACGTTAAAACAAGTTTGCCTACAAGCCCAAGGGAGGCAAACTAAACAAGCTCCGGAATGAGTTCATAAACTAGAGACTCCAAAATGAGTGAATAAACTACAAACTCCGGAATGAGTTCATAAACTAGAAGCTCCGAAATGAGTTCGTAAACTAAACAGACTCCGAAATGAGTGTATAAACTACTTCACACCAAATCAAGACATCGAAGAAAAGAGAAATGCCAGTATGAAATAAAATATGTCTTTTATTCATGAATTTAAGTGAATACAAGATACATTTCATTCAAGAATCAAAATGGATACATATTATTCATGGATCATAATAAATACAAGATACTCTTATCTATGAATGAATACAAAAAAGGAACCAGAATATGCAGCAACAAAAATATTTAAGTCGGCGGACGGTTCAACAGGCCAGTAAGTTCATCGTTCTTCCGCTGGACTTCAGCTTCTAGCTCTATCAGTGCTGCGAGACGAGTCCCTGCCTGGGTCTGTTGAGTCTGTCTGGTATGAAGCAAACCGACTCTCGAGCTCCTTCTCAGCGACCTTGTGGGATTCAACCATCTCACGGGTAAAAATAACAGCTTTGTCAAAAGCCACCACCTCTGTAATGGCTTCTTGAAGCACCCGCCAAATTTCGTACGCACCGGTAGTCTTGGCAGTAAGCTGAGCCTGAAGTTCCCCCAAAGAGTTTGAATCCAACTCCCTCTCCGAAAACTTCCGGTTAAGCCTCTTCTCGCATGACTGTAGATTAGCTGCACACCGTTCAATCCATCCCCATAGGCTCGATTTTACAGTTAAGATGTCAGAAGGAAGGCGTATGCACTCGAGCCCATGTAGGCAGGCCTCCACTCGGCGACAGTACTCAACCCAAGCATGCACCAATGCTTCGTCATGATAGGTGGCGAGAACAGACAAGGAAGCGTTGGCCTCAGCAGCAAATTCTTCGGCCGTGACAGAGGTACCATTGTGAAGATCTTCAATGAGAGCCGCCAGGGAGTAAATGCTCTGTTTTTCCATCCTTTCAGACGCACGTCGGGCATAAGGGCCTGGTGGCATAGGGATCCAAGACTCTAATAGGGTCAGGGCTGGCAAAGCTGTAAAGATTTAGGTGCGATCAGTTGTGTTTCAAAACATAGAATAAACAAAACGATGCAAGAGATAAAGCGTCACTTACCCACAGTCATGCAAGGAGGATTTGAGAGATCTCCAGGCCCATCAAGAATCTCGACTTCGTCGTCGGCTTCCAGAACTGTGGTTTGAAATGGAGAGCGTATTAGCATCATTAAAGAAATATAAAAATGGGGGGGTGAAAGAATACCGATCATGGCCAGAAAAGAGTACTATTCTTTGTAGAGGTATTGCTTGTGAGGCCGCCATGTCAAGCAATCGCTGGAAGGTTTTCCTCAGGGAAATATCCACAATGGAAGCAGCCAGCTCCCACAATTCTGAGGGAAGGGAAAGTTTAGATAAAGGAGAGATCGTTAAACAAAATATGTATGTGTGGAAGATTACCTTCGATGCTTCGCCCGTCCTGAACTAGAGGGATGGCAGCCTCAGCAATTTTATACCCTCCGGTGCGTCATTGGAGATAGCCTTAGGACCCATGGCCGGCAAGACCACCTTTGCCGAAGGGATAGACACTGAAGGGACAAAAGCCACCACCGGGAATTCCACAGAAAGGGTAGCAGCTTCAGTGATCTCCTCTACACCTGTCGGTGCGTCATGGCAGATATTCATGGAATCCGCAGCCATGACCCGATCTGGACTTAAACCCGCTTCCGCTGCAGAAGTCCCTGCAAAGTTTTCGCAAAAATAAGAAGACATAAAAGTAATACATATTACTCGCTAAAAGAAGGACACGAGAAAGACGCATACCAATATGCCAGGAAGCCTGAAGTATGGATTTTTCGAGCCGTTGTTCTTTTCTCATTAAATACGCTCGCCGGGCTTCAAGCGCAAATGAATGGCTACCCGTCTTTAGTGCAAGCTCGTCTTCGGAAGCAACCGAGATGGACTGTTTGAGGGCCCGTTCTTCTTCCATTAACAGAGGACCCATGTGTACCTGCCGTAATGATGGGACAACGTCATAGAATATAACGGGGGGTAAGGCTTCTTTGGGGCACACACGTTTCGGTCTCATCTCGTGAGCGCCTTAAAGCCTCGGCCAACTGCACAGCCTCCTCGGACGAACCAGGAAAGAGAAGACCGACGTCCGGCTCCTGCATAGATATCGGCTCGTCCTGAATAAAGGGCTCGGATTCAAGTAAAGTGTCGAGTAGGACGGCGACTGATTTCTTTCTCCTCTTGGAGCCTGTGCTAACGCTAGCGGAGGAGCGCTTCCTCCCTCTTGGTGCTTTGGCACGGCGCTGCCCAACTTCACCTACGGTATCACCCTTTGGTGACACCACCGCGGGTGCTTTATCAGGAACCTCCGCCTGGGCTCTAGTATGTACCGGCATACTAGCAGTGCGAGAGGTTGATTCTATTTCTGCAACTTTAGGGATAAGCACCGAACCGCTATCCCTTAGAGGAGGGCGAACCACCGACCTCGGCCGAAATGGAGTGCTGGTGACCTGAGCCCGAATGGGAGCTCTACACTCAAAATGTACTCTTCTCTCCTTTGCGATGATAGGGCCGACCCGATGGCGATACCAACCCTTGAAGGACCCCACAGGCCTTGGAAGGTAGTCGGGATCCGGGATCATGAAGCGGGAACCAGTGTTTAACCACATGAAGCGGTGAATCACATCGCGAGTAACCTCCAGGGAGAGGGCAGGCTCGAATAAAAATGCCTCTAGAGGAACGCCATGGTTGTAGCCTAACTGCTGAGCGAAGCGATGCGGATTATACCGCATGAAGAGAGCGGTGTCATTCTGGCTGAACACCAAATAATCCGGCCTGATTGAGTATAGATGCATAATCTTCTTGGGCTTTAAATCTGGGACCCCACTCTTCGACAAATCAAAAAATTGCTGAACAGGCCCCGCTGGAGCGGAAAGGACTCGATCGCTAAACACCATTCCGCCTTTATTTGAGTAAGGGTTTAGCAGTACACGGAGGGCTCTTAACTGCGTCGGATCAGGAGCGGAGGCATCAACCAACTTCATGAGCCATGGAAAGTGTATGATTCATAAAAGTCGGGTCGCTGGTGTACAACAAACGCTCCCAACACATGCATCTCGATCCACGACATGTACTAGTGGAGGGAGAAATTCACGGTATTCGTACCCGGTTTTGAAGTATTAGCGGCAACGCTTAACCTGTGATATAGATGCGACAACCCCGCGACGCCAACAGCTAATCATGCTCCTCCAGCTATGCGATGAGCAGGATAAAAAACGGAGGCTCTCATAAAGCGGCGATGCATCGGCATGGCGAACCAGCTGAGCCAAAGCCTGATAAAACCGATGAAGAAAGTTTCTTCGTCCATGCCAGGGGACGCGATCGCATCAAAATCTACGGTCGACGAGTTTGGAATATAGAACTGCGGCAGGTCCTCCTCTTTTTCTGGCAGTTTCCTTAGCCCAAAGCCGAAAGGGTCTTCGATTTTCGCAAATTTTGGAGCCTTTTTGTATAAGACGTCCTCGCGAAGCAAGCAAGCAATGAAAGCGTCAAAGGTGACACCTTGCCCTTTCGATGTCACGAGCAGCTTTTCAAAGATACCCAGGGCCTTGATTAGACTCGGGTATTTATGACGAACGGCGTTCTCAGTCGACAGGCCGTCAAGCATAGCGGGCACCATACCAAAACATACTCATCGGGAGGCAGTAACTCTTCATAGTGCTCTCCCCTGATCGACAACCCGGAGATCTCGCGAAACTCTTCCAGTGAAATGGAGACATCTCGATCCCCTAGTAGGAACGTGTTGGTGGAAGATTCCATTGATTCAAGAAAGCCTTAACCCACCAGACGTGAGGGGCGTGATAATAAAATAACGAAGCGTACACGGCTTGATACAACCCGACCTTCTGTAGACGGGCGTGTTGGGCAGAGAGAATATACCGAGCCCAGGGAAGGTAGCCCGCTGGGTGGCGGGGGATAACGCCTACCTTATAAACCTTCCCCCAGGGTCGAGCTTCACCCTGACATGTTCGGCGCCCCAGAATGTCAATGGCCACCATAGGTTGGTTAGGTATCCCGGTCGTTGACGGCTCGAATAGGCCCGTGGGAGTCCAGTTAGTCACCTTGACCGCATACGCAGTCCGTGGGCATTCCATCAATGATATAGGGCGGATGGGTTCTATCGGTGCTTAGAAGGTAAAAATACGGCGGCCCTTGATGATATGACCGTACCTCGTCTCCCACAAGAGAATACTAGTATGGTCCCTGTCATGTGCCCTAATCATCACCATGACCTCCTCGTCCGATGGCGATTGCGGAAAAGCGACTTCGGAGCGAGTGTAAGGGAAGTCGGGAAGTGAGGCCATCGTTCCTGAAATAAGAGGAAAAGAAAAACCCATTTTAAAAATAATAATAATAATAAATAATAAGGTAAAATAAAATAAAATAAAATAAAACCGTGATGTGTGTTTCACGGGACCACTGCCTGCGAAACCAATGGACCCCATAAAATCTAAATAGCGGCTCAGCAATGATGAGGCAAATTAATCATTGAGAGAATCAAAAAGGATTCTCGTCAAACGGTAAAATTTAAACGACTCTTAAAGCGAGTTCTGGTAAAAAGCATAACAGATTCAAATCTGCATTAGGGGCATTAAAACCCAAAAATACTCGAGAACGTTAGGGAATAAAATTCCCAGAAAATCTCTGAGTCTCTCTCAGAGCCAAGCTCTGTGAATATGGAATTAAATTCCTTTAATAAAGGGATTAAATCCCAGAAAACCCCCATGGCCAGGAGGCAAAGAAAATGGAATTAAATTCTAAGGATCCTTAAAAATCGGTGAAAGGGTAAAACTCTAATAGGAGGATTAAAAATCCCCATTGATTCAAGAATTCAAAATCTAAAAAAAATGTGTGTTTTGGATCTTCAAGAAATCAATTTAAGAAAAGAGCAACGCTCTGTTGATGGTTTTAAAATTCAGGGCAAAAGAGCAAGAAAGGGTTACATTCATGATCCTTAACAAAGAAAGAGTTTTGACAGAGTACAACTCTGAAATTTCAACAGGCAGAGAACTAAGCTCTGAAGAAGAGAATTAAATTCTCAAGAAAAATAAGCAAGGAAGAAGATGAAAGAACAGTGGTCATCCCAGAGGCCAAAACCCCCGCATTTATAAGACATGACAGGGAGCGGTTCATCTTCCCATTCCCCTAAGCAATCCAACGGCTGTAAGGGCAGACAACGTTGCACTCACGTGAGAGCAACGCTGTGAGGCATTTGTTCCTTTAAAAAAATAGGGTGGGGGAAAGTTCCCCACTAAAATAGCCCCACGTGTTTAACACGTGAGTGTCTATATGCAACACAGGCACTATAATTAAAACAATTGCTAGGCTAATGGAGCCTCACGTGTTTAACATGTGAGTGCCTATATGCAACGCATATAGGCACTACAATTAAAAAAACTACTAAGCTAAAAGCCTCATGTGTTAAACACGTGAGCGCCTATATGCAAAGCATATAGGCGCTGTATTCAAACAGATGGCAAGCCAAAAAAGCTCACGTGTTAACACATGATACACTTGTATGCTGTTGCATATAAGCGAACAAGCTTAATCCTATTAGGATCACGTGCTATACATGAGTGCTCTTAACACCTTCGAAGCTGATAGAATTAAATTCTAAACAACATGATTAAAACTCTATTTGGAAAATATTTCCTTAAATCTTTTTAATATGGAAAGTTCCTTCTCTTATAAAGAATCTTGGATGAGCTATCTGATAGAATTAAATTTTATGTGGAAAATATTCCCCTGATCTCCCTTAAACTAGAAAGATCTTCTCTGTTAAACGGAGGACCTTTGGATCAAAAATCCAACGGTGATCGTCTGATAGAATAAAATTCTATAAAAGATATTCATATAAATAAAATTCTGTGATAGAATAAAATTCTAATCTTGTTAAAGTAACGAGATATTCATGTGATAGAATTAGATTCTATCTTAGGAAAATATTTCCTAATCTCGTTAAACAAGAAAAAAAAATAAGAAATCCTCTATGTTAAACAGAGAACCTTTTGATTAAAATCCAATGGTGAATAAAATTCACCGTTTTGATAAAAAGATCTTTCTTGATCTCTCAATCAGAGATTTGCTAAACGAGATTGATCTTTTCTCCTCTCCTATAAATAGGAGCAAACAGAGAAGAAGGGAAAAAAAAAAAGAAAAGAGAGGAGAAAAAGGGAGAGACAACTGCACAGAGAGAGAGAACTCCCCAGAGAATTAAAGAATATACAGTGAGAGAATTTAATTCTCAAAAGGAAAAGACTGGTTCCTTTGAAACACTAGGTAAAGAAAAAAAAAGATTGTTCTTTGCATCTTTAAGGGTTTAACCTTTCATAGAAGAACTTAGTTCTTCCTCTGATTGAGATCTGCAGAAGCAGATCTCCCCATAAGTTGAGAATTTAATTCTCATCGGGAAGATTCTGTCATGCAGATTCAAAATCTAGAGGAAACAATTGAGTTCAATGAAATTGATTCTTACAAAACATGTGAAAACTAGTGTTTAACTCTATAAAAAAGAATTTGATTCTTACAAAACATGTGAAAACTAGGGTTTAACCCTATAAAAAGAATTTGATTCTTACAAAACGAGAGGAATGAGATCCTCCAAACCATAGGGTTATTAACATGAGATCGAAATCTTCAAACACAAAGAAGGAAAGATTGATGATTCATAACGAGGACCGCACGTGTTTCCTATGCAAGCGTTTAAAAAGAAGAACAAGAAGTGCCTCCCATGGCAGTCACGTGTTCTGCATGCGATCTCCAATCAAGTGCTCAGCACTTATAAAAAAAGAGGAGGGAATAAAACCCAAAAGGCAGTGCCCAATTTTAGGGCACCTCACGTGCTCACACGTGAGCGCCACAATAAACAAGTGCATTAGCACATATAAAAGAAAGGGGGAATAGAACCCAGAAAACAGATTCCACTTTGGGGCGCCTCACGTGCCCATACGTAAGCGCCTCCAAAGTGCAATCTTTAACAATGATTCAGAGCCTCACGTGGGAACACGTGTGTGATGAACATACACCAATGCTTAGCATTATAGGAAATCTACTTCATCCCCAAATGGGCTAAGTCTTCCTGAAGTCAAAACCTCGTTGATCTCCAAATCGACCGAGTCTCTGTGCTCATGTTTTTCCAAACTAATCTCAGTCTCAAACATGACTGATGACCCCTTAACTGATGATATCCAAAATGATATTCATCCCACATCCCCTAAGTTAATCTTAGTCTCCAAAAATGACTAATGATTCTTAGATGATCCACCACGATCTTTTCCCTCAAACACGGGAATTGGTTCAAGGGTACATCTCTCTACACCTCTGATACATGTCGTTGTAATTCCTCAACGTCTTCAGAGAGGTGGCGGTTCCGACAACCAACTGCTTTTTGGTGCAATTCCCAGACTGGATGCATCCCACATCCTTGTCGCTCATCCTGTCACGTAACAAATACACTTGTACGCAAGGTGGATAATGGACCAAGACGTCCCTAAACTAACAAGGACCGAAACGTCCTTAAACTACAATAGACCGAAATGTCCTCAAATTAAACGTTGCCTCCAAAATGGCGACTATAGACCGAAACGTCCTTAAATTACAACAGACTGAAATGTCCTCAAACTAAACGTTGCCTCCAAAATGGCGACATTGGACTGAGACGTCCCTAAACTAACAACGGACCGTAACGTCCTTAAACTAAAATCTCATCTCAAGAAATGGTGATCTACAGACCGAAATGTCCTCAAACTACAACTTTGCCTCCAAAATGGCAACAACGGACCGTAACGTCCTTAAACTAAAACCTCACCTCAAAAATGGTGATCTACAGACCGAAATGTCCTCAAACTACAACTTCGCCTCTAAAATGGCGATAAGAGACCGAAACGTCCTTAAACTAAAACAACGGAGCCTAAATGCTCTCTTGTTGGATCTGAAACAAAAATGATCTTAACACCCCTGTTAAGTAGATCTTCGTCTCAAATTGGAATAACGTATCCTTAATAAAAAACCAACCGAGCACACAACTGCTCGTATACATTTAAGTCGATCTTGATCTCAAAATGAGTCAACGATCCTTAAATCAAACCAAATCCAAATCTAAAAATATACGGATTTGGACTAATCCAAGCCCTAGGGAGACAACATAAATTAGTCTCCGTATACAATCCACGGAAAACCAAAAATAAAACAAACACACACGACATGAAGTGAACCTCTGGAGCAGGAGAAAGTGGTTATCACGATGCGGTAACGTAATTAACTGCAAGGGCTTGCGCCTGCAAGGAATAGCATCCCCACAATAATAAAACCCTCGCAAACGAGAGGGAATCTGACGAAGTCTGCTACAACGGCCGCATACATCCAAACCTCCGATATACGGTGCCATAAATCAACTTGACATCTTCGGAGAGGTGGAAGGATAAATCAAAATAGCATCTGACCCCAAATTCAGGCGAGACAACCTACACGTGCTAAACAGCGTTACCAGGCATAACTACTTCAATCTCCAATCCATGCAATACTTGTTGTACCTTCCATTGAGTGGTGAGGTTCATTGCTAATGGCTGGTGACTAAGGGCATCGGGAACTACATTCACCTTCCCAGGATGGTACTGTAGGTTGATGTCGAAGTTCGCCATGAGTTCTAACCATCTTCTCTGCCGCATGTTGAGTTCTTTCTGAGTAAATACATACTTCAGACTCTTATGGTCTGTGTATATATCAACTCGTTCTCCCAAAAGATAGTGGCGCCAAATCTTGAGTGCAAAAATGACGGCTGCCAATTCTAGATCATGTGTTGGATAGTTGTGTTCATGAACTTTTAATTGCCTTGATGCAAAAGCCATAACTTCTCCATGCAGGTGTTGAACATATCCTAATATTTTATTGGACACATCACAATGCACAACGAATTCTCCAGATTGATCCGGTATTACAAGAATAGGTGCAGAGGTTAATCTCGACTTAAGTTCTACAAAAGCCTTCTCACATGCTTCTGACCACACGAATGCTTCATCTTTACCTGTGAGCTTGGTCAGGGGTGCTGTGATCTTTGAGAAGCCTTCAATGAATCATCGGTACTATCCTGATAATCCCGAGAAACATCTTATATTTTTCACCGTCTTTGGTGTCGGCCACTCGCTGACAGCTGACAGCTTAGCTGGATCTACAGAGATTCCTTCGCCTGAAATGATATGTCAGATAAATCCGACTTGATCTAGCCAAAATTCACACTTGCTGTACTTGGCGTAAAGCTAGTGTTGTCGTAATGTTCCAGGACAAGCCATAAGTGCTCGACGTGTTCTTTCCGATTCTTTGAATACACCAGGATGTCGTTGATGAATATAACAACAAATCCATCTAAGTACTCTCAGAAAACTTGGCTCATCAGGTTCATAAAGATGGCAGGTGCATTGGTCACTCCAAATGGCATTACAAGATATTCATAATGACCATAACGAGTCCTAAACGCCGTCTTCGGAATGTCGGACTCTTTGACCTTCACCTGATGATAACCCGAACGAAGTTCTAGCTTTGAAAAGATATAAGACCCACTTAACCGATCGAAAAGGTCATCGATGCGCGGTAGTGGATACTTGTTCTTAATTGTCACTTTGTTCAGAGCTCGATAATCTACACACATCCTGTAAGAACCTTCCTTCTTCTTCACCAGTAACACTGGAGATCCCCAACTTGAAGTACTGGGACGAATCCAACCTTTCTTCAGTAGTTTGTCCAACTGAATGCGGATCTCCTTCAATCCCTCCAGATTTAATAGGTACGGAGATTTTATTACTGTTTGTGCGTCGGGTTGTAAATCGTTGCTGAATTCCAGAGCTCGATCGAGAGGAAAACCTGATATATCTTCCAGAAATACATCCTTGAACTCTCGAACTACCACTGGATTCGATTCTTTCGCTTGCAATGCTGCAATATCTGCCTTCTTTGGTTTTGCTAAGTAGATGCTAGGCTCCAAGGTTCGGTCCCCACTCTTGAAATAGAACACTGGATGATCTAGTATTTCGAACACTAACCTCCTTTGGCGACAGTCGATGGTAGCGAAGAAAGTTCCCAGCTAGTCCATTCCCAAGACTATATTAAAATTCGGTATGTCCAGCACTTTGAAGTTCGCATAGAATTCTCGAATGCAGACAACCACTGGACACAAATCGTATCCAAAATTTGCTTTTAGAACGCCGTTTCCAGAACTGACATTCTGAATATGAGTGATGTAACTGGGATCGCATGAGTTCGGACGAACCGTTGCGAGATAAAGCAATGTGATACCCCAGTGTCGAAGAGCGCGAGTGCAGATAGGGAGGCTACTAAGATGGTACCTAAGTCGCGTGGAATATGTTAGTTATATGTATGCCCTAGAGACCATTACTGTACATGTGATGTATATTGTAGTGGATGCTTGGACATATATAGGGAGGACTTTCTTGCTCGACAAGATAGTATGCTATCCGGTTGCAATTTATCTTAACATGTTGACTTGTATAAGTGATGCTGTCTTGCTCTCACATGTTGATAAAACCCTTAGGATGTGTACTTGACTACCAGGACTATGATGGAGATCATACTAGTAGGGCCAAGGATAGTCTACAAGTACACCCTATAATTGTTCCTAGTCGTGGGAGTATCGAGACAGGGCATCGATACTCCAGAGTAGACTAGCGTATACGCTTATTGACCCATATGATGGGCGATGGATGATCCCACATCCATTGGTGTTTGACATCAGAGAAGGTATACGGGTGCTCAATGGAGACTGGGTACACTGAACGGACTCGCCGAGAACTTCTAGATGGTATTATACCTATCGTCAGATAGCAGTTCTCTGGTGACACTGGTACAGGTTAGTCCGTCGACCCAAGATCGTCATAGTCTTGTGTGATTCCCATTGTGCTTTGATTTCCACCATACCACGGTCAAGATATCATGCAAAAAGGTGGTTTTTGGGTACAGTCCCGAGTCACATGGAGGCAATGAACGATAGGAGGGGATTCGTCTCTCTCGGTATTGGGAGTTGATGTTGCGCTATGCTCGATTGGCCATAACAGGAAATCCCTGGTCAGGATTGCTGAGATTTACTGGTAAATGTTATCAATAGTTTCTTGAACCGTTATGGACCTTGCATCGGCATGACTTATCAGGCTATTGGGGTCTGACGTTATTCCACCCCCAGGCTGTGATATGCGACATATCTGACGAACAGACCGGACTGTACGGTAGTGTTACTGATTGGATTTGCAGGAGTATGAGCAGGCTTGCTTATTGATCTTCTGATCGCTCAATACCCGGGTGGCTGTTACATTTAGCAGACCGCTTGCGGCTTGTGGGTGTTTGATATGATCATCACCTACTGCCGGCGTATTGACGAGTCTTTAGAGTCCTACACAGAGGTTTCCTGGTTCATGCGAAATGAAGTAGGAGCATATATGTGATATGTGTGGGACCGAGATTAATGTGCGTATGTGATACTGCATTCTATTCTCGCGATATGTGATATCGGTCGGTTATATGAGATATATCCGGGTTATCGGATCAAGTGTTGATTCGATAAGTTGATACATTTTATATTAGTCGGTTGTATGTGATATAACCGGATTATTAAATCAAGTGTTGATTTGATAATTTAATGTATAATTATATATTTGATATAGTAACTTACATTAACTAATATTTGCTCACTAAACATTTCTTTTTCTCACTTGTGTGCATATAGTATATATGTGATATATATATATATATATATATATATATATATATATATATATATTAATGTACATTTTATTGTGTCATGCTTGATGCCACATGCAACATGGGTGTATGAGACTTACACCATGGTTATGATAATCCTAAGGTTTTATTTAACTTGGTAATTCACAAATTAGTGGTAATTAGTGGTTAAAGCTTGTAGAATCTTGTGGAACCTTTGACTAAGTCCACTCATTTTGTTTTACTTGAAGATATTTATTAAATCAACCATTATTGTTAACCCATGGTTTCTTCTCTACATGAGTTAGTGTATGACACTAACTCACCCATGGTTGCTATTCTCACCTCATGAGTTCATTCTCTCCTTCTTCATTCTTTATCTTCTTCTTCATGAGAGAAATAGCTTGCTAGCTTTTTCTAAGTGAGAAAATATTGTGAGAAAATAAAATCTAAAGTTAGCCCACTTCCTACTTCATCATCCTCTACTATTAGCCATTTAGTTTAGATTGTTTGCTTCACTAATCTACCATTAGTGAAGAGGTAGCATGAGCTTGAGTCTCCTCGACGTAGATCATCTTCGGTCTCGAAGACTTCGAGCAAGCTTGTTCATTTCTTCATCTGAACCCTTACTAAAGTTCGGGAGATCACTACTTGGAGCGAAGGGACTACTACACGGAGCTTTAGAAGTGAAGGACCGGTCTATAAAGGTTGTATTCCTCATTCACTTGTTTGCAAAGTTGTTTACATGTTGTATTATTTAAAACTCTAGTTAAACATTCTAGGTTAGGGTTCTTTAGAACGGCAAAATATTTGAAAACGGTATGGACGATGCCTCCCGAAACCTTGCTGCCACCCTAGGGAACCCAATAGAATATGTTTAGGTATAAGAAATATAAAATGACTATGAATTGAAAGGACTTGAAAGAGAATAGAGAAGAGATAGATTCAAGAAATTTGAAATGTAAGGAATGTAAATATTTATTGAACTCATTAATTCTTGTGGTATATTGTTTACGACTTCATGCAGAACTGACCAGTATGGGCCACCAATAAAACCTGTCGCACCCCACTTCCCAATAGACGGAAACGGTAACGTGGCAAGCCCGCGGTATATTTATCCGGAGAAAGTCATTCCCTAAATAAATATACTAATTGTATTGAAACAATAATAAACAATGCAAGAATAAATTGAAACTGTAAAATTTTTCAACAAATATTTTTATTTACGTTCAACTTCAAATATGTACAAGTACAAGAGTTTATGCTGGAAAGTAATTACAATATGGAAAATTCCTAAACAAGTGGCATACATAAATTGAAGAAAGAAAAAGCTGAGCTAACCCTGAGTAAGTATATGGTCGTAGTCCTCCTCTGTAGCTTCAATTTCCTCCGTCTCGACAGTATCTGACGAACATTCCAAGAGAAAAAAAAGTGGATGGAAAGCCCGTCAGCGAACTAGCGCTCAGTAAGTCCTAAAAACAGGTAAGAGTAAAGAAAGTAACAGGTGTAGAATATATAAGACGATTAAGAGTATTTGATCATAGGTAAATATATTCTATAGGTCTCTATATGGTCACTATGGTAACGTTAAGTTCCAAGTGTGAATGTCAACGCGGTCGTAGAAGTATTCACAAGCTCAAGAGTGGGGCCCCAGGAGTAAGGAAACACGGGCCCATTTCATGTGTTAGTATCGGGGGTCTAGGCTGTGGATGAGTCAACCCTACTAATATTAAAATAAAAAAGTGGTTAATACGGGACTCCTGAAGCTCCGTTAGATTCACACAAGAAACTGTCCCAAGAACCCCGTGTATAATATGTTATAACTGGTTAATATACTTAATTGATTTGATTGATTATTAACATGTCTTGGTCGAAACCATAGATTGCAAAAGGTGTAGAATGTATTCGAGTGAGATGAGTAATATGCGAGTCATGACAATTGCAATCTTGGTTCGAGTCAAGTTGGTTCGAGTAGTTTGGGTTCGAGTTCATAGTCGAGTTTTGGTTCGAGTTTGGTTAGGGTTCGACTTTGTGTTCGAGTTTAGTTTCGAGTTCATGTCTTTTCATGTGAATTGATGTAAATTGTTAAAAATCTTATGTTCGGGAGATATCGGCAACTGCTGCATATGGACGACAGGATTTGTATTTTTTTCTAAGACAATTGCCATTTGATAACTCCGTTAAATTTTCTAACCTGAATAGGCAAGCACTCACTTTCTCCGGCTTCCTGAGCCTCAAGAGAATTGATCCCGCTTAACCTATATTAATTCTAGAGTCCTTAAATATTATTTGTATATTTCGAGGGGGTTTTATGAAAAATACTTATTAATATTGTTTAAAAATAAACCTCAAGGATGATTTATAATATATAGGGTTTTCATGAACATGTATTTAAATTGTTGTGGTATTTTAATGATAAAACATAACTTTTTGAATGTTTGTGGTATTTTTATGAAAACTACTACTTTTGGAAACTTGTAGGTATTTTATTAACAATTTTGATCTTCATTTTAAAAAATATAGTTTCTTAATATGCGTTTATTGAAAATACGGATTTATGATTTTTTATATAATTTTCCCAAAAATTAATTTTTATTAGAAAAAGTCACGTTTCTTAAAAAACATTATTTTTATTCATTTCGAGACCGAATACTCCGTGAGGAGTTCTGTATCTCGCTCTACTGTCCCAAGAATGTGCGATAATCCACACCCTCTATTAGCGGGTCTCCTAACAAGAGTTGTAAAGGCGTATTTTCCAAGAATTTCGAA
Source organism: Agapanthus africanus (assembly GCA_030015575.1). Lineage (NCBI taxonomy): Eukaryota > Viridiplantae > Streptophyta > Magnoliopsida > Asparagales > Amaryllidaceae > Agapanthus > Agapanthus africanus. Next base: position 46,748,266 of record JASDDO010000012.1, read on the forward strand.
ATACCGATTTAAAGAAACCCGTTTTGAAACGGTATGGTATTTTAATGAAAAGCTTATTTCTTTAACTTAACCATAGATCTAGAATACCGTGCAATGGAACCATACTGCGTGTGTAGGGTAGGTCTTTACACCGTGAAGCTTTTCTAAAGGTATTTAAACCAATTATCGATAAGAGGATGATACTAAAGTTCATGGTATTTTACTGAAAATGTTTGTTATATATTTGTTTCCTATGAAATTTTTGTTAAAACTAAAAACTAAATGATGTGAATAAGGTTAGGATTAATGTAGCATGCTAATTTGTTCTCGTTTTCTTATTACATGGCTTATAAAAGTTAAAAAGAAAGCGATATCGGAGATAACTCCTCTTTTGTCGGTTTGTTTTAAAAATAAGTTTTGAGATAGAAGAAAAGGAGAGAAGAGGGAATTACCGTTTTTATATGTTTAAAAAGAGGTTGAAGAAACTCTCGAGGGTCGTGATTTCGTGGGAGATATTCTGGTCGTCGAGTTTGACATGCTACTCCACTTGAGGGGCTTAACTCTACTTGGCACTTAGGAAGTTTTGAGAGAATTTTTGCTAGAATTTCAGAATAGGGAAGAGCTATAGTATGAGATGGTATTTATAGTGGAGAATTAGGGTTTGGGAATTAAAAGTGTGGATTAAAAAATATTAGAAAGATATTAAATGGTGAATTGAAGGGTCTCTGTTTGCTTGCAGGAAAATCAAACATCGCGGGAGAGTTGAGGGGTCAAGTGTGCAAAGCACGGATCAATTTGGGCGCATCGGGACCGTCAGCACCGGCCCTAGGGGCATTTTGGCCGGTCGCATCTCGAGGTCTTAGCTCGAGATTCATGCCATGTGGGTATTTCTGTGTTTAATCCATTTTGCGCATGTTTAATTTTTCTGAAACTTTTCCTTTCCCCGTGTATTGCATGTGCAACTCTTGGGCTTCCAAAAATTAAAATGAAAAATCAGAAAAAATAATTGTCTCTAATGGGAACCGAACACATAGGCTACGTCACAGCAGTGCAGAGGCTTTACCGGTGTGCTACAAGTTATTTCTTACTTTTATTTAATAAAAATAACTTTTAACTCTTGCACAGGCTGAAATACTCTTTTCTGTACAATAACAAGAAAATTTTCTGTACAGTGTTTTCATAGTCGTTACAACTTTAACCCTGAATTCCTATTTATACTAATTACAAATCAGATATAAAATAGGAATACACTTAATTACGAAACTGGCACCCAAACCTTATTTTCAAGATAAACTCAAAAACCGATTCTCACAACCAAAACCGCAACAAATTTCTTGAGCCCGGCTCAACATATGTTGAGTTCTCTATTTCTATGAGACGGCTCAAACCAAATGTTGAGATGGCTCATCCCTTGTTGAGATGGCTCATAAAGTGTCTTGAATTATCTTTATTATCTGGGTGTATGAGACGACTCATGACAAGTAAGATCCAGCTTAACCTTATGCAATCTCGATATATAAGACAGCTTCTGAACATTTGTCACATCAAGTACCTTTTTAATTTGTTTTATTACTTATTCTCTATTAACTACCCTATTTTCCTCAATTTTCATTCTTGAACTCTTAATTTTTTTAAATGCCTAACCAATCACCAACTTCAAACTCCTAATTTTAAGTACAAGCAATTCCTCTTAAATAAACACAAGAATTCCAGCTCTTCAATCATTTCTATGCAAGATTTATAACTCTTTAAAAAATACTCCTATTGGCGTGCATCGGAAGATATCTCCAACCTTGATGGATTTAAACTAAAAATCTTTTTAACGAATAACAACTAGAACAAATGCAAAATCAAATAACACATAAGAGATTCATGAAAAAGGGAAGAACGCTTTATTAGAACTTTAGAGAAAAAACCTTACAAGAGTTACAAACTATCTCCTTATAGATCTCCAATGAGAGCTTCTTCTTCTCTCTAAATTCTCCTTAATAGCACCATGATCCCTTATGGAGCCATCTTTTCTCCTCCTTTAAACCTTATGATGAAAATTGCACACTTTAAATTTTAACCCTAACATCCTATTTATAGCCCAAATAAAATCTGAATTATAATAGAAATACATTAATTATAAAACTGCCACTCATAAAACATAATTTCGAGATAAACTCGAATCTATACGCGCAACAACCGACGACATACATCTTCCCTTTTAAGGTCAAACGTCTGGGCTCTATCTGCATGTCAATCCAGTGCGTCTCTAGACGTCTGACCATGTATGGATCAGACATCTGCGCACCCTTAGCGTGTCTGGCCAGAGAGTCGCCAGACGTTTGAAGCATAAAGGCTTAGACGTTTGTCTTCTCTCTGGATTTCTGAAACTTTATCATCAGACGTATGCTCCTTTCTGGGTCATACGTATGAACCTGAAATCTGATGGTTTGTAGGCTCGATATACATGACACTTTCACAATAATTTCCACCTTGGCTTGTATATCGTTATAGCCATCTTGAAAATTTGTTGCCCTCGTCTTGTATCTTTTAGAGTTGCTTTATGGTTCTGTAACGACCCTAAAAATTTTATACCTTTGTATTTTCTTTCTTTAATAAAATATTGTTTTCTTTTGGAAATATAGTATATATTTAATACTTATTGAATATATCCAATAAACGACTTGTAGCCCATTACTTAAGTCTTTACCCCGTTGTCCTATAGTCTACATGTTCGAATCCTTACAGCATAATTATTTTATTTTATTTTATTTTTAATGTTTTGGAGCCCAAGAAATTTCACAAGCGATGCATAGAGTCTCGAAACTGTAGAACAGAAATAAAATATTTTTTTGACCGCCAACGTCAACACGAGCCTAGGGTTCGAGACTCGAGCCCATTGCTTGAGCTAGACCCACCCCAGACTACCAAGACCATGCTTCGTGCAGCCAAAACGAGCCATAAGTGCTCCGCCCATGAGCATAAGTCCCTTGAGTTCGTGGCTGTTCATTTCACCTCCTCAAAACTCCCAATTAATTTCAGAACACTCACCCCTTCATTTTCCCCCATAAAATACTTTTAATATCCTTTATTCTTCTTAATTATTCATCTTTTTTATTAGTTGCTAGCTTTTTTCATTTCTTGACTGACTCAAAAAAAAATGCTCTCTGAAATCATACTCCAAAAAAAATCCTCCAAAAGCCATCGCCAAGTTCTGTCACCAAATGACGTCTCCGCTCAAGTCTTTATCCAAAAAAAAAATGGTGAGTTGGTTGTTATACCGACTCACACACCACGTAAGTCCTCCCTCTCTATTCTCTCTCATTGTACCCTCTCTATTCTCTCTCCTTATATGTTCTCCTCTCCTTTTTCCAAGTCACTGTCATGCCAATGCGCTGGTTAAACCCATATTTACATAATAACCATAAAATAAACTATTGTTGTTGTTATATTAATTTTTGGCACCATGAGGTTGCAAACACGTTAAGAAGTAAGTTCATTACCTTTCATATGCTCATGATGATTATTTAATATTGATGGATATGAGAACGACTTAATCTTTTCACAAAATACTTGCATAACACCTCAAAATCGATTGTTTATACAAAAAAAAGCTTTTTAAATTTTTATTTAAAGTCCTCATGTTTTTGGTAGTTGTCTTAGCATAATGATTCATGATCAATTCACATGTTTGCTTTATATACTTTAACTCACATTATTGTTCACTGTAAATGAAAGGATCGTACCCTACGCCTTATTTTTTTATAATTAAAATTAAACTGTATCTCTAACGGAACCCTTGTATTTTGAAAACCGACTTTTTAAAACATCGAATCAATTTTGAGGTAGGTTATTGTTAAAATTTTGATTTCTAGAAATTCTAGGAACATTAGGATAAATATTAGATATAATTTTAGATCTACAGTAAAAATTTCAGATTGGATCGAATAACGATTTAGAATTTACGTCGTTTTTATTCACAATTATTAAACTCAGAAAACTGCTTTTATCGATCACCTTCGAGAACACATAACTCGGTCTGCTGATGTCCATTTTGAGCGAACTCAATTGTTCTGAATATCTAGATCGAAAGATATAGATTTTCATAGTTATAAGGAATTTCTGGAAATCGATGTAAATTATAGAAAACAGCGTTACAAAATTAAACGACGAATCTGGACAAAATCTGTCCTGATTCGCACACTGTTTTTAAATACGATATAACTTGAGTTTCCGATATTAGTTCGGGAAAAACTTTAGATTTATATATGCGCAATTGATAGACCTAGAAATTTATTATATACTCGGTGACCCAGAAATGCATAGAATGACCCGATATATGCCCGGCAATACACCCCATAATTGCTGTACAGAAATCAAAATTTCTATTTTAAAACCTGATGTTAATATGACCATAATTAAAGCTTCAGGAATCCAAATCGTGCGGAACTTAGTTGTTTGGATAAGTACACCGAAAGACCTATAAGATTTTAATAATTTTTGAAACTTGAAAGCCGACGGAAATTAACTCAAACTGTATTTTAAAAACGTGTGTCGGTGCTGGACAGATTCTGATCTGTTCGGCGTGACGATATGAAAACATATATATCTCCCAAACCAGTAGTCATATTTATGTGAGATTTGAACTCACATTTGCATAATACTTATAGCTATATTTTTCGTTTATATTCTGAATTCTATTAACTTGAGTAGTTAATTGTACATAACACTTCTTTATACTATTGTTTATGGTCATTAATTAAATTCTATACTTGACACATTTCATAATGAGTGTTGTAACTAAGTGCTTAGCACTATAAATATTCAAAGTGCTTAAGTGCTTAGCACTGATCGGGCAACGCCTAAGTCTGTGGTGAACCCGACGTGACACTCAAGTGAGCGCCAGAGCAAAATTTGGATATTACATCTATAGTCAAAAGACTAAGTGCTTAGTACTGCTGGGTGGTATAGAAACCCAATTTTAGCCCAAATTGGCTAAGCCTGTGAAGCTTAAGCTTCTTCTTATATCAACCGAGCCCATATGCTCGTGATATCCAAACTGATCTTATTCTCTTATACGACTAATGATCTTCACCCTACATCTTCTAAGTTGATCTTAGTCTCATATAAGACTAACGACTCTTAGATCCACCATGGTCTTTCCCTCAAATACGGGATTTGGTTCAAAGGTACATCTTTCCACACTTCTGAAATATGTCGTTGCAATTCATCATCGTCTTCAGAGAGGTGGTGGATCCCAACAACCAACAACTCCTTCGTCCCAAACACGACGATAATGGACCGGAACGTCCCTAAACTAGTATTTTGTTCCAAACACGGTGATAATAGACCGAAATTTCCATAAACTAATATTCGTCCCAAGTATGAGAATGTTGGACCATGACGTCCTTAAACTAATATATTTTTTCCTGTGGACTATCTCCATACTGATTACCGTATACTATCCATGTGCTATTCATATATGATCTAATGATCAGTTGAGCCTATATACTCATTTGTTCAAAAGTCGATCTTAGTCTCAAATAAGATGAACAATCTTTAGATCAAACTCAAGTTTCATATGAACGGATGGACCTCACAAATATGAGAAATGCGTCCTAAGTTCATTCCCGCTAGCAAACCAAGCTACCAAGGTGGACCACGTCAAGTAAATGTTTAACCCAAATCATGAATACACACACACACACACACACACACACACACACACGGATTTGGACTAATCCGTGCTCTATGGACATGACAAGATTAGTCTCGTATACAATTCAAGGACAACCAAAATAAACAAAATATAACACAACAAGAAGTGACTTACCGGAGTAGGAGAAAGTTATTATCGCAACGTGATAACGTAATTAATTGTAGGGGCTTGTGCCTGGAGGGAAGAGCGTTCCCACAATCTAAAACCTCTCACAAATGAGGCGGTATCTGATGAAGTCTGCTATATCGGTCGCATCTATCCAAACCTCCGATATACTGTTCCATAAATCAACTTGGTATTTTCGGAGAGGTGGATGGATATGTCCAAATAGCATCTGCCCCCAAATTCAGGCTAGAAGTCTCAACATCTCAGTCCAGTCTTCGGCGATAAACAGATTCTAGCACGTCCGGTGGGACATTTTCCTCTTTCTACTTCACACTTCGTGTGTCGTATTTTTCCACAATCAAATAATTGCAATATATATGTTTATAGTTGCTTTTGGATGATGAGATACGGAAACTGGCGTTTCGTCTCTTTATAGAATAGCGTTTGCTTCCACTCACTGCAACTCAAACTCTACTACATCTAGTAGAGTTATGTATGGGGCACTTGCAGCCTCAAATCTCTGCATTCTGGCTTTTCAAGAAATGAACTGTCTTTTCTTTGGGTCGATGCTTCCACCCCCTAATCTCAATGCCTCAACGCCGAAAGAGGAAGCCCAGAAGAAGTCTGTCTTCCATAGGCTGGCTCCTCAAGCTTCACCCCTGCCGACTGCATTAGTCTTCATGCGACTAGCACCTGCCGAAGACCAAGGTCAACATAGGAGGCAGAATAGTCAAGCTCTTAAAGAATATAGGGGGCGAGCTCCGCAAATTCCTTAGACTGAAGAAGCTCCGGTTGCAAGACATCAACGACGTAAATATCAGCATCAAATAAGACAAGCTGAAGGCATTTCTCTTACCATGTTGACTCCACCTGCTTCAACTCCGATGGTGAATGCTGCTGTTCCAACCGGGAACAACTTCGAACTGCTGTAAAGGGTTGTTTCCCCCAATCAGAGCAAAGCTCTGTTTTGAATTTCAAAATTCAAAATTTGAAGCAACGCTTTAGATCCTGTGCGCTGTGTGCTGCGCGCCACGTGTCAAGCGCAGACGTGCTGGCGCCAGGTGCGCTGCGCCCTAGGCAGCGCACCCCAATCAGAGCAAAGCTCTGTTTTAAAAATTCGAAATTTAAATTGAAGCAACGCTTCAGATTCTGTGCGCCGCGCGCTGCGCGCCACGTGTCTAACACGGGTGCGCTAGCGCAGTTGCGCTGCGCTCTGCGCTGCGCGCCACGTATCTAACACGGGTACGCTAGCGCAAGGTGTGCCAGCGCTGGAATTAAAAATTCCCCCACCGTCAGATCAAAAGATCTACTAATAAGAAATTATTAATTAATCAGAACTAAAATTCTGTTAAGGAAAGATTTTTCAATCTTATTAAAATAAGAAGATTATCTTCTGTAAAACAGAAGCCTTAGGATCAAAGATCCAACGGTGGGAAATATTCCTAAATCAATCAGAGAAAGATCTCTTAAAACTGATTTAACAAATCATTTGGCCCTATATAAAGGACCCTAGACTTCAAGTCTAAAATATACAGAATAGAGAGATACAGAATACAGAAAAAGAGAGAGAAAAACCCTCTGCAAAAGAAGAGAAAACTCTTAGAAAAAAGAAGATTTTTCTTCATCTTCAAGGTAAAAAAAGAACTATGTTCTTGAATAATAGAGATGAAACCATCTCGTAAAAAGAAGAACCATCTTGTAAAAAGATCAGAGATCTAAGAAAAAGATCAAGGTCTTTAATAAAAAAGAAAAGATCAAAAAGATCTAATCATAAAAAGACTAAAAGAAGTATTTTACTTCATTCACAGATCTTTTGATCTATAAAGGCAGAGCCTTTTATAAAAACAAGAACTTTTGTTCTTGGATCTTGAGGAAAAATTCTCCTTTGAAGAACATAAATTTGTTCTTTGATCTTAAAATTGATCAAATGTGCTTTGCGCTATTGAAAAGTGCCTTGCACTCATGAATTGCGCCCTTGCGCTCATTGGACCGGCGCTCAGCGCCAAAACCTGTCACGTGTCAACCAGAGACACAATCTGCGTTTTGCGCTTCTAAAACAGAGCACTGTGCTGATGGGCTGGCGCTTAGCGCCAAGCGCGCCACGTGTCATTCACTGGTGCGCCAACAGACTAGCGCAATGCGCTCATAAATTAAAAGCGCAATGCGCTAACAAACTAGCGCTTAGCGCTAAGCGCAACACGTGTCTTCTTCGTGTGCGTGTAGCGTTTTGAAAATCGTTTCGGTGAAATTTCGGAAAATCGGTAAAATGAGAGGGTTTTCTGTAAAAAGTCAAAATACAAATATCTTATTATAAAAATTAAATATACATATTCTAGCTATGTAATTGCTATTATTTGGTGTTTATTGAGCCGCTGGTGAAATTTCAAATTTTCTGAAAAAAATATTATTTTATTATTATTTTAAGCCGTCACTAATACATTTAATTAGGGAAAATTACAAATTGGAATGAGTTGAAACAAATTTTGTGCATCATAAAACATTAAATAAAAATTTATCATGTGGTTTTTGGAACGAAATCATTTGCCAAAACGGTTTAGAAATTATTGAAGAAAAAAGGCTTTTTTTTAGCGTAAATGGATGTTTGGGGTATTGTATTTATCATTTTTCATCACCCCACACCCATGCCCACACCCACACACCCCCACTTACTCCTCCCCATGGCTGAATTCAGCACCCACCATATTTTTCCCCACTTGATTTTCAAGGAAAAAGAAATGAAAGAAAAGAAAAGAAAATGAGTAAAGTAGTTAGACTTTTGACTTTGTTTGACCTTGACCTTGTCCCCCCCCCCCATTTTCCTCACCTCCCTCTCTCTCCCCAACACACTTTTCTGGCCGAAAATTCCTTCTCCCCACAGCAGCCCCCCCCTCCATTTTCCCCTATCTTTTCCCTTCAAAACTTCATGAAAAATTGCATCAAAAATCCACCAAAAACCCCACAAAATCAAAATCAAAGTCCTACCCATTTTAGCTTAGCCCTTTTAGCATGGATCCTTGTGAAAAGAGAGCATTTTGGGAGGCCATGGAGTCTTGTGGACCTTCATATATTTTTGGGTATAATTCTAAAACATTTTGTTGCTTAAATTGTTACTAATTTCTTAAGCTAATTTAATTAAGTGTTATATAGATATGTGAGTTTAATTGCAAGTTTTGGAATTCAAGTTGTGAGATTGAATGCAAGTTAGGGTTTATAAAATTGGTGTATGGTTGTGTGTTATAATTAGGCTTTGTTGTCATGTTAATACAAGTTTAGTAGCTAGTGCTAATGGCTAGCTTAAAAATTTTGTTATTTTGCTAATTTGCTTACTAGGTTTTTGAAATTTGTTAAATTCTTGGGATTAAAAATGTGATTAGGTTTTTCTTGGCTTCATTAACTTTATTAAGTGTGGTTTAATGCTTTGGATCATGCAATTCTAAGCTAGATTGTAGTTTGTGCATTTTGCTTTGAAATTGTTAAAAAGGGTATTTTTGTAAACTAGAATATTAGGATTTTTGGAATTTAATGAGATTAAATTCCGGAAATTGTTTATACGACTTATTTAAGATATTTAATAAATATATTGGCCGCTACATTCATTTAAATATCGTGTTTTGTACAAAAACGGCGAATTGTGCTTGCTAGATTTTCGGAAAAATGACTTTTTAAGTGAAATTGGCGTTTTTGTGAGTTTTAACCTAGTTTATATTAAAATTAGTGTTCGTGAATGTGCAAATGAGTGTGATTAGATTTTATCGATGGTTTGACGTTCGTACATCGACATCGAGGGTTGGTTTGACTATTCCTGCATGCGTGGGCGATAGGTTTGGACCTATGCGTGATACGCGTGCCGATTTGATTTTCGTATGCCGTTTCGATTTCGAATTTAGTTTTAATGCGATATGGTACGTTATGATATGTAGGTACCCCCATGTGGACTTCGAGACGATAAGCAAGCGCGTGGCGACGTCGGCACCGGCTAGCGAGGACGAGGTGAGTAGATTTATATCTACGGGGAGAAGTCGGGTGGATGGCGTATAGCACCCCCGCAGTCCGTGGTGGTGTATACGGATGCGTATACACACCAACAATTATTATATGTTTTTGGGATTAATAACGGTGCTTAGGATGGATATTAGTGTGTTGGATTATTTTAGCATTGCGAACCCTAGGGTAGTGTTGCACTACACATACACACATACATACTTGCATACATTCCTATTGATATGTGCTCATGGGATTCATTATAGTTATGTGTTCACATGGGTATGGGACTATGTGTTCACATACGGATTGAGGATGATACTTGGGATTGAACTGAGTCGATGAGATTCGATTTGAGGCCGTGAGATCGGTGATATAGCAGGGTTCGTATCTTAGATACGACATGACGTTGTAGCGGGTCCTTGACGTAGTGTTTCACACACGTCCATGCTTACGTAGGCGGTATCAGTATGGTACTAGACGTAGATCAGTACCCCGATCATGATATTTGATAAAGAGGATACCAGGTGAATAGTATGATGAATGTGATATTGACCCGTACCCAGATTGGGATGCCGTACGACGGATTTACGTACGAGCTATATTGATGATTGATCCGCACTCTTGACTTAGGATGCCTGATTATAGATATGGTATCGGATATGATATTATTGAGGCGGGATCACCGACTATACATATATAGGTATGTATATGTATCGACTCAGATGATAGGCGGTTTCCTTACCTGTAGTTCAGCTTGTTAGTTCAGCCGTATAGTTTAGTGTAGTTGTTAGATTAGATTAGACTTCTTACCTATTTCAAAAACTAACGAATCGTGGGCATCTTTAAAGACAGCTCAAGGGAATCTACGGATATTTCAAAAACGACGTATCTTTTCATAAAAACACCGTAGCCCCTATTTTCAAAACCCCATGATTCGTGTTATTTCAAAAGGCACCATTCGTAGGACTTATATTAGATTATTGTAGATTAGTTATCGTTGTGTCTAGTATTCAGCTCCCGCACATTATTGCTGTTCGCTCTGCCTCGCATATTTATTTTGCTGCATATTCCATTATTGATATCATGCTGTTAGGACACCAGCACCATTACCGATGATGCGTATGTACCACGTACACCTACTTGCCGGCTCACACACATCTTCATCGGTAATTGCCATGTCACGTACACTTTAGAGAATATAATTGCTAGACTTAGATTGTTAGCTGGTAGTTTTGACATGATATTAGTGTATTTCCTTTATATGCCATATTAGACATTGTAGTTATTACCTACCACTTCATGCATACTGTTATTCAGTTGTTCATGCCTAGTTCATTATCATTGACATATGCACTTGTGATGATTTCTTGAGATTTATGATATTTCTGGATTTCGGGGAAAGCCGCAAAATTTACAACTTATGATCTTTTAAAATATAAAATGTTGCGGTTTTCTAGTGATGTAAAGTGTCGTCCACCATGAGTTTGCTGTGGTTTTGGAGATCCGTGTCGAGGAGTGGAGGAACCGTCACGGGTACATGGTGGGCCCGGTATGGTACCCCGGGGCAAGATGAATGTGGTGTTGACGTTGAGCCCGGCAGGAGAGCACTACCTACCGGTGATATTACCCGACGCGTCGGATATCCGGAGGATACCGTCGTGGTCTTGAGATGGATGGTAGGGGCCGGTCCGGACTGACGGCGCCCTAGATATTGAGATTGAGACATTGATATTTCGAGACAGTGAGATTTATGTTTTGTGTCGATGCTAGACACTGTTGATACTGATTTCATTATGATACCTCAGTTTAAAAATACGAGGGAAATCTCACTAATTTATGAAAACGGTTTCTTCATTTACATGTATTCTGTTTCATGCATTCATACCTCATTCATATGATATATTGCTACCTGAGGCACTGACACGGGCACATGAAATTTTACTCGGGTTAGATATTACCCTAGTCATTGTTATAGGCTGCCTGTTATACTTATATTTGAGGATATATTATGATCATTGACCTAGGTTGCGTTATTTATGCGATTTCTGTGCGTAGATGTTTTTCTATTCACGAGTTGGCAACTCACCCACGTTGTGCCCCAGTTTCTTGCAGATTTGCCGTACAGGTTTCTTTACGGCTTGCGGGCTCAGTTTCATTCGGGTGATTTGCTAGTAGGTGGGTTTACTTGTATCATACCCCCATTATATATCTTGTATATCATTATTCTGTTGTATCTAGAAGTTCCATCAACCAAACATGTATCTATTGAGATAGAGACCAGTGTTGTTTATTCTTTCGACCTTAGAGTCGCTCGTTATATTTCTGGTGGTTTTGAGTTCCCTTTTGAATTTTTGATCCTCGCCGTTGGCGTTGTATATTATATTGCTTGTGTGGTTGTGACCGTCGATTGACGAAGTGCTAGCTCCCGCTTGGGGATGCCTTTTTCTTGATTTCGTATACTATTCATGTTGTATCCCATTTGGGGGCCAGTATTTATAAAGGAGACTCTGCCGAAATTTTCAGTAAATTTTTAATGCTTTTAAAAACCGCATAATTCGGCTTATGCTATTGAAACTACTTGCTTTAATTTGGTTTTGCCTGCACTCTACTACTTTTTTTGGTTTGGATTTCTGGGTTTTCGGTTTACTTAGATTACGTATGCCTCGAGACGTTCGTAGTTTAAGTGCCGGTCATGTTCCGTACTTTCGGGTCGTGACAAAGTTGGTATCAGAACGTTAGGTTTTAACCTTCGGAGCGTAGGATGACCCTTGGTTGATGGAATAGGTGACTAAAGTAGAGTGATGTACCGTTGGTATGTTCCGCGGCATATTTACGACACGCCACTCCACTTATGAAGCCTTAGGATGTACATTTCCTTGTTCAGTATTATATTCATTCCGATCTAGCCTCATCGGTATCAGTTTGGTTTTGCTGCTACGGTTACGGTAGGGAGAGCTACGGCTAGAGTTACGGTCAGCACAAGCTCGTCACGAACGAGGACTGACCAGGGCGAAATTCCGGCGACACACGATTGCAGAGATGTGTCTTTTTACTGTGTTTCCGCGCCACGAGCGTTTGGCGGATCGCCTTTATGAGGTTACTCGGATGTGCTGATCGACACTAGAGGATTGAGCCACTGACAGAGGCCAGCCAGATTTTGATGACCGTTGGTGTGTTGCTTACTCCTGATGATTGAGGCACTGTTCAGCGTGCAGACGAGCGAGCCAGTTATTGCTGCGAGCGACGAGATATCGCCCCATATGTTGGAACTATGGCGGGGCGAGTTGTACGAATAGATGATAGAAGGTCACTAGTCACCCGATGATGAATGACTAGGAAAGGTGGTTCGTTCGCTTACCCCGATGCGAGGTCATCAGATAGATTGATTCCAGCTAGAGACGACTTCACGCGGAGACGTTGGGAGTCGACAGAGACGATCGAATGTCAGAAACCTAATTATCCAAGTTTAAAGTAGTCGGAAAGACATGCAGGCAATTCTATGGTCCCTCTAGAAGAATGAAACCCTAACTCGACTTAATGACCGTGTGAAAGCCTTTGAACCTTCGGGTTTGCGGCAGTTCTACGGCGCCATTAGTGAGGCTTGGGTTTGCCCTTCTACGGCTGGACCACCGATGCTGTGGTATGTACTCGATACTATTAAACTGTGCCCAAGAGGTTGAGCTCTTGGGGGATTATAAGGTTTTGACGACTCGATCGGATGGCTCAACTTAATTCGGATGCTAGGTGGTGAGATGCATTCTTGGGAGACTCCAGATACGAGGATAGTCGTTGGAGCTCAGTCCATGCAGCCGCGACGAGACGAGTCCAAAGCAGACGACATTAGAGAAAAGTGAAGTAAGAGGTTCGTACCAGATCTAGATGAGATGACGTTCCACTCCGCCGACATCAGAGATGCGATGCGCATGCCGAGGCATAGTACTTGGATTTACCTTCCAGAAGGAGTCGTGATGAGTATGCAGTCGTTCCAGAGCAAGATGCAGATATAGGAAAGGACGATGACTTCCGGACAGTTGGCAGAGACGAGACATGGACGAGACCGTGAGCAGGATTCCTTCCAGGACACTGCTGCAATGATACTTGCACCCAGGATCAGATGTGTCAAGTACATTCAGAGAGCCAGAGGCCGACGCCAGTGATATGCTGTCTTACGAGTGGTCGCGATGATTGACCAAGAGATGACCAGAGAAGTGACAGAACGGAATCGTCCCCGTTAGCACACCTGATAGGGCCGATGAGCCGATGGACCGAAAGATCGGTAATTCATAGTGAAGACCTTGACCCAGGAGTGGTCATGGTTACGCACGCCAGCAGGACAGAGTTCATGATCATCGACGAGACGTCCCACTAGTGACCGCGACAGTTGGCCGAGATTCTTAGAGGATGCGCTTGAGCAGTACTATTCCGCCATTATTGATTACGATGTTTTGGGTGATTTATTCGTATGATTTGATTTTGATGATTGAGGATTTACGATCTTTGCACAGTGTTGCACTTGATATCGTTTTCGTTCTTTAGTTTCACATGTTTGTGATTTTACGGTTTTAAACAGTTGAGTTGGTTTTGTGCGTATGCATACACACGATTTCGTTCCTGCACTCGGTATAGTTTATATATGCTTGCAGTGCAGTGATACGCCTTTTGTGCACTTAGATGCACTGGACTTCGATTTTGATTGTGATACTCGATATTTGTTTTGTGCACGTTGTGCACCTGATTGCTTTTGCGCACGTTCGGCGCTTGATATTGGATTTCATGATTTCATGCACGATAGATGCACCTGATTTGGATTTTCGCGCATGTTGGGCGCATGTTTTGAAGGGTGATTTTGGTGCACACCAGAGGCACTAAATCGAGATATTTTTTTTTCGTGCATGTCAGATGCACCTGATTTTGCTGTCAGGCACACATGTTGCCTACGACAGATGTTTCGTGCACACCTAATGCACTTAGATGTTGTTTCTGTGCGCATGTATGGCACATTCATGGATTTTGATTTCCGTGCGCACCAGACGCACATAGTATTCATGTGCATATTTTGGGATTGATTTCTTATAGAGCAGTACATTTTTATGATATTGCTATGTGTTTTCATACTGAGCAGGACTAGTCAGAGAACAGTACCTGAATACATTTTGCATGCATTGATAGTTATTGAAGGGATTTCCAAAAAGCGAGCTATAGCCTCAGTATTTACCTACGTGTCTGATATGACACGAAATGTTTAAAATAAGGAGACCCTTCTAAATTGTTTCCAAAACGGCGGAACGTACATTTCAAACAAAGGTGTATATATATATATAGTTATTTTCTTATGATAGACGTCCGCCACTGTGCAGTGTTATACGCGTTGCACAGCGACTTAAAGAGATTGGCATGCATTTCCTTCAGACACTTACAGATATAGATTCGATATTTACATGTATAGTTTCGAGTTATGTCATATCGGTTTTGATTTGGATTTGGCATTGATGTCTTCTCCATGACTCCGATGATTGCGGGATGCTTGACGGAGTTTTGATTTGAGTTATATGCTCATTTTTCAAGCGCATGCGCTGTGCTACGATGTGTTTTATGTATTTATGATTTCGGAGCCCGACGACTTGATGGTTTTTCTTAGATGTTTTAGTAATTGGGGGTTTTTGAATTTAAATTCGGGGACCGAATTTCTTTAAGGGGGGAAGATTGTAGCGTTTTGAAAATCGTTTCGGTGAAATTTCGGAAAATCGGTAAAATGAGGGGGTTTTCTGTAAAAAGTCAAAATACAAATATCTTATTATAAAAATTAAATATACATATTCTAGCTATGTAATTGCTATTATTTGGTGTTTATTGAGCCGCTGGTGAAATTTCAAATTTTCTGAAAAAAATATTATTTTATTATTATTTTAAGCCGTCACTAATACATTTAATTAGGGAAAATTACAAATTGGAATGAGTTGAAACAAATTTTGTGCATCATAAAACATTAAATAAAAATTTATCATGTGGTTTTTGGAACGAAATCATTTTCCAAAACGGTTTAGAAATTATTAAAGAAAAAAGGCTTTTTTTAGCGTAAATGGATGTTTGGGGTATTGTATTTATCATTTTTCATCACCCCACACCCGTGCCCACACCCACACACCCCCACTTACTCCTCCCCATGGCTGAATTCAGCACCCACCATATTTTTCCCCACTTGATTTTCAAGGAAAAAGAAATGAAAGAAAAGAAAAGAAAATGAGTGAAGTAGTTAGACTTTTGACTTTGTTTGACCTTGACCTTGTCCCCCCCCCCCATTTTCCTCACCTCCCTCTCTCTCCCCCACCCACTTTTCTGGCCGAAAATTCCTTCTCCCCACAGCATCCCCCCCCCTCCATTTTCCCCTCTCTTTTCTCTTCAAAACTTCATGAAAAATTGCATCAAAAATCCACCAAAAACCCCACAAAATCAAAATCAAAGTCCTACCCATTTTAGCTTAACCCTTTTAGCATGGATCCTTGTGAAAAGAGAGCATTTTGGGAGGCCATGGAGTCTTG
The DNA here is from genome assembly GCA_030015575.1 of Agapanthus africanus. NCBI lineage: Eukaryota > Viridiplantae > Streptophyta > Magnoliopsida > Asparagales > Amaryllidaceae > Agapanthus > Agapanthus africanus. Next base: position 46,764,580 of record JASDDO010000012.1, read on the forward strand.
TGGACCTTCATATATTTTTGGGTATAATTCTAAAACTTTTTGTTGCTTAAATTGTAACTAATTTCTTAAGCTAATTTAATTAAGTGTTATATAGATATGTGAGTTTAATTGCAAGTTTTGGAATTCAAGTTGTGAGATTGAATGCAAGTTAGGGTTTATAAAATTGGTGTATGGTTGTGTGTTATAATTAGGCTTTGCTGTCATGTTAATACAAGTTTAGTAGCTAGTGCTAATGGCTAGCTTAAAAATTTTGTTATTTTGCTAATTTGCTTACTAGGTTTTTGAAATTTGTTAAATTCTTGGGATTAAAAATGTGATTAGGTTTTTCTTGGCTTCATTAACTTTATTAAGTGTGGTTTAATGCTTTGGATCATGCAATTCTAAGCTAGATTGTAGTTTGTGCATTTTGCTTTGAAATTGTTAAAAAGGGTATTTTTGTAAACTAGAATATTAGGATTTTTGGAATTTAATGAGATTAAATTCCGGAAATTGTTTATACGACTTATTTAAGATATTTAATAAATATATTGGCCGCTACATTCATTTAAACATCGTGTTTTGTACAAAAACGGCGAATTGTGCTTGCTAGATTTTCGGAAAAATGACTTTTTAAGTGAAATTGGCGTTTTTGTGAGTTTTAACCTAGTTTATATTAAAATTAGTGTTCGTGAATGTGCAAATGAGTGTGATTGGATTTTCTCGATGGTTTGACATTCGTACATCGACATCGAGGGTTGGTTTGACTATTCCTGCATGCATGGGCGATAGGTTTGGACCTATGCGTGATACGCGTGCCGATTTGATTTTCGTATGCCGTTTCGATTTCGAATTTAGTTTTAATGCGATATGGTACGTTATGATATGTAGGTACCCTCATGTGGACTTCGAGACGACAAGCAAACGCGTGGCGACGTCGGCACCGGCTAGCGAGGACCAGGTGAGTAGATTTATATCTACGGGGAGAAGTCGGGTGGATAGCGTATAGCACCCCCGCAGTCCGTGGTGGTGTATACGGATGCGTATACACACCAACAATTATTATATGTTTTTGGGATTAATAACGGTGCTTAGGATGGATATTAGTGTGTTGGATTATTTTAGCATTGCGAACCCTAGGGTAGTGTTGCACTACACATACACACATACATACTTGCATACATTCCTATTGATATGTGCTCATGGGATTCATTATAGTTATGTGTTCACATGGGTATGGGACTATGTGTTCACATACGGATTGAGGATGATACTTGGGATTGAACTGAGTCGATGAGATTCGATTTGAGGCCGTGAGATCGGTGATATAGCAGGGTTCGTATCTTAGATACGACATGACGTTGTAGCGGGTCCTTGACGTAGTGTTTCACACACGTCCATGCTTACGTAGGCGGTATCAGTATGGTACTAGACGTAGATCAGTACCCCGATCATGATATTTGATAAAGAGGATACCAGGTGAATAGTATGATGAATGTGATATTGACCCGTACCCAGATTGGGATGCCGTACGACGGATTTACGTACGAGCTATATTGATGATTGATCCGCACTCTTGACTTGGGATGCCTGATTATAGATATGGTATCGGATATGATATTATTAAGGCGGGATCACCGACTATACATATACAGGTATGTATATGTATCGACTCAGATGATAGGCGGTTTCCTTACCTGTAGTTCAGCTTGTTAGTTCAGCCGTATAGTTTAGTGTAGTTGTTAGATTAGATTAGACTTCTTACCTATTTCAAAAACTAACGAATCGTGGGCATCTTTAAAGACAGCTCAAGGGAATCTACGGATATTTCAAAAACGACGTATCTTTTCATAAAAACACCGTAGCCCCTATTTTCAAAACCCCATGATTCGTGTTATTTCAAAAGGCACCATTCGTAGGACTTATATTAGATTATTGTAGATTAGTTATCGTTGTGTCTAGTATTCAGCTCCCGCACATTATTGCTGTTCGCTCTGCCTCGCATATTTATTTTGCTGCATATTCCATTATTGATATCATGCTGTTAGGACACCAGCACCATTACCGATGATGCGTATGTACCACGTACACCTACTTGCCGGCTCACACACATCTTCATCGGTAATTGCCATGTCACGTACACTTTAGAGAATATAATTGCTAGACTTAGATTGTTAGCTGGTAGTTTTGACATGATATTAGTGTATTTCCTTTATATGCCATATTAGACATTGTAGTTATTACCTACCACTTCATGAATACTGTTATTCAGTTGTTCATGCCTAGTTCATTATCATTGACATATGCACTTGTGATGATTTCTTGAGATTTATGATATTTCTGGATTTCGGGGAAAGCCGCAAAATTTACAACTTATGATCTTTTAAAATATAAAATGTTGCGGTTTTCTAGTGATGTAAAGTGTCGTCCACCATGAGTTTGCTGTGGTTTTGGAGATCCGTGTCGAGGAGTGGAGGAACCGTCACGGGTACATGGTGGGCCCGGTATGGTACCCCGGGGCAAGATGAATGTGGTGTTGACGTTGAGCCCGGCAGGAGAGCACTACCTACCGGTGATATTACCCGACGCGTCGGATATCCGGAGGATACCGTCGTGGTCTTGAGATGGATGGTAGGGGCCGGTCCGGACTGACGGCGCCCTAGATATTGAGATTGAGACATTGATATTTCGAGACAGTGAGATTTATGTTTTGTGTCGATGCTAGACACTGTTGATACTGATTTCATTATGATACCTCAGTTTAAAAATACGAGGGAAATCTCACTAATTTATGAAAACGGTTTCTTCATTTACATGTATTCTGTTTCATGCATTCATACCTCATTCATATGATATATTGCTACCTGAGGCACTGACACGGGCACATGAAATTTTACTCGGGTTAGATATTACCCTAGTCATTGTTATAGGCTGCCTGTTATACTTATATTTGAGGATATATTATGATCATTGACCTAGGTTGCGTTATTTATGCGATTTCTGTGCGTAGATGTTTTTCTATTCACGAGTTGGCAACTCACCCACGTTGTGCCCCAGTTTCTTGCAGATTTGCCGTACAGGTTTCTTTACGGCTTGCGGGCTCAGTTTCATTCGGGTGATTTGCTAGTAGGTGGGTTTACTTGTATCATACCCCCATTATATATCTTGTATATCATTATTCTGTTGTATCTAGAATTTCCATCAACCAAACATGTATCAATTGAGATAGAGACCAGTTTTGTTTATTCTTTCGACCTTAGAGTCGCTCGTTATATTTCTGGTGGTTTTGAGTTCCCTTTTGAGTTTTTGATCCTCGCCGTTGGCGTTGTATATTATATTGCTTGTGTGGTTGTGACCGTCGATTGACGAAGAGCTAGCTCCCGCTTGGGGATGCCTTTTTCTTGATTTCGTATACTATTCATGTTGTATCCCGTTTGGGGGCCAGTATTTACAAAGGAGACTCTGCCGAAATTTTCAGTAAATTTTTAATGCTTTTAAAAACCGCATAATTCGGCTTATGCTATTGAAACTACTTGCTTTAATTTGGTTTTGCCTGCACTCTACTACTTTTCTTGGTTTGGATTTCTGGGTTTTCGGTTTACTTAGATTACGTACGCCTCGAGACGTTCGTAGTTTAAGTGCCGGTCATGTTCCGTACTTTCGGGTCGTGACAGTGCGCTACCCAACAGAAGCGCAATGCGCTCTTTGACTGGCGCAACGCGCCTGGCGCCCCACGTGGCGCACTGTCAGAACACATTTTGTTTCTAATAAATGCTATGCATTTAATACAAGACAAAATGTCAGAGCCCAATGCCTAGCATTATTAAAAGAGCTGAGCCCAAATAAAGGCTTAATAGCCAGAACAAAAATAAAATGTTAAACATTTTTTTTATTGGACTTAGCCCAATTCTGGCCATAAGTCCTCAACTTAAATTGAACTAAGCACATCTGCTCTTTCAACCAATCCACCCTGGTTCAAGGGTACATCTCTTTACTCCTCTGATATCTGTCGTTGTAATTCTTCAACGTCGTCAGAGAGGTGACGGGTCCCGACAACCACACATTACTACGGACTGTGAGGACTTTAAACTCATGGACTATGATGTCCTTAACCTCGACCGTGATGTCTTAAAACTAACATCGGACTGTGAGGTCCTTATACTCAAGGACTATGATGTCCTTAACCTCGACCGTGATGTCTTAAAACTAACATCGGACTGTGAGGTCCTTAAACTCATGGACTATGATGTCCTTAACCTCGACCGTGATGTCTTCAAACTAACATTGGACTGTGAGGTCCTTAAACTCATGGACTATGATGTCCTTAACCTCGACCGCGATGTCCTTAAACTAACAATGGACCGAGATGTCCTTAAACTAACAATGGACCGTAATGTCCTTAAACTAATTACCGACTTCAATTTCGCTAAACTAAGCAATAGAGCCCAATTGCTCTTTTGTTGGATCTAAACGATCTCGTTAAGTTGATCTTAGTCTAAAATCAGACTAACATATCCTTAACAAACGTTTAAGTTGATCTTAGTCTCAAACGAGGCTAACATATCCTTAAACCCAACCCCCAAACCCAACTAGTCCACGCCCTACGGGCGACAACATAACTTAGTCTCCGTATACAATCCATGGGCAACCAAACACAAAACAAACACCCACAACACGAAGTGACCACATAGAGAAGGAGAAAGTTGTTACCGCGACGCGGTAGCGTAATTAACTGCAGGGGCTTGTGCCTGCAGGGAAGAGCGTCCCCACAATCAAAAACCCCTCAAACGAGGAGGAATCTGACGAAGTCTGCTACATCGGCCGCATCCGTTTAAACCTTCGATGCATGGTGTCATAAATCAACTTGGCATCTTCGGAGAGGCGGACGGATGCACCAAATAGCAACTGCCCCGAATTTCAGGCAAGACGTACATCGCGTCTCCGCCGCGTCTTTCGGAAGGGAACAGAATCTGAAACGCCCAGTGGGACCTTTTCCTCTTTCCACTCCACACTTCGTGTGTCGTGTTCGCGAACCAATCGCGGTTTGCTGATGGTTGCCCTTGGGTTTCGAGGTACTAAGATTTGGCGTTTTGCTCGATGCAGAAAGCGAAGGATCAATGGCATCCACTTGTGCAAAGTGTTCCAACTGCAGCTACAACCCCCGCTCCGCCTCATCTGGAGGCATAGCTTACGGGCCCCAAGCGGCTTCCCTGTTCACGATGACGGTGGAACAGGTCACCCAAGCCACCACAGGATTGTTTTTGCGACCATGCTCCCGCCAACGAGCTTCAGCGCTCTTATGCCAGCACAGGAAGCTCCCAAGAAGTCGGTCTTCGATCGGCTTGCTACTACTATGGCTCCAGCGTTTGAGTGGTACTCCGAACTTCCAAACGACTCCGTCAAAACTTTCGCAGAAATGGAGTTGTTGTTCACCCAGCGATTCGCAAGTGCTAGTGAACGCACCCCAACAACGGCATTGATCAATGCCAGGGTAAAACCGGGCGAGACATGGGTTCAGTACGCGATCCGATGGCGGAATCTGTGGTCTAAGTGCGAACAGCGCATTGAAGAAGCACCAGCGGTGGGCATGTTCGTAGGTACCCTAGACCCTCATGCAACTATTTCACAGTTCATGATTTTCTTCAAACCGACTACGTTCCAGGCTTTAATCGACAAGCTAGCCCAGATGGATCAAATGGGTCATAGAACGTCTCCTCCGAAGCTGGAGCCGCAGAATGAAAAAGGTAAAGGGAAGGCGACCTTCGTTGCGAATACCCAATAGCAGCCCAGTGCTCCCAGACTAACGGATCAATTGGAGGAGAGACGGCGCTATTACAATGAGAAAATGAAGCGCCCTTACTCATTCCCGCGGGATAAAACGAAGAGACTGTTCGAGCTGGCGATGCGCAACAGGCTTATCAATTTGCCAAATCCAAGACGACCATCGCAACCCAGCGAAGTGAATAATCCAAATTATTGCCCTTACCACCAAACGGTAAGCCATCCGATCGAAGATTGCTTCGTCTTTAAGGGATGGATCGAGGATCAGTACCTACAAGGTAAGTTTGCGCTGTCGGAAAAGTGGAAAGTAAACCCACCACAGCCGCACACTCCTAAGAAGACGGATACACCGGGGGCAACGTGCTCTTTTGTTGAAGAAGCTCCATGGGAGGTGGCTCTTTCGACCAAAACCAAAAGGATGCTGAATGATCTCCAGATATGCCCAGCGATCAGGTGGAAGAACCCTCTGGAGCCTCAGATCATCGAAGGGATGCTGAAGCCGCGCCCAATTCCAAGGATTGGTGGCGATAGCCAAAATGCTCACACCCAGCCGTCGAAATCTTCGAAAAAGAAGAAGAAATCCAAAAAGCCCGTGAAGCATGGCGACTAGCGCACAGACCTGCAGAAACATATCAACGCGCTGGAAGAGTATAACCAGAAGGTGCGAACTCCAATCACGCTCCAGGAATTCCTCGGCCACGTCCTTGAAGACGGAGATGATGAAGAAGACTCGTCGGATGAATCTGAGGATTACGTAGCAAGTTGTCATGTGATCTCTCACTCATCAATAGACGATGAAGTAGCTCCTTGCACCGAGAGACTGGGGGCAGGTCCTGAACCGGAACTTCCAGGGTTATCAGATGAAATGATCGACACATTCCTAAACGAAGCTCTACTGAAAAGCAAAGCTGATCGGGAGCGTGAGATAGCCATATTTGAAAAGTCAAAACGACGGTGACTGGACGAAAAAGTCGAGACACGCCCGCCGAATCAAAGGACATCTGTCGAAGATAAAAACAAGTTCAAGACGAGCAAAAGGTTTGCTAAAGCCATATCAATGGGAATGAAACTATCACCCTCCGAAGGAAACACTCTCAGTGAAGCAGAGATGCATCCTAGCTACTGCCTATATCATCGAAAGATGGCGTACCCCACCGAAGAGTGCAACGCTTTTAAAAGATGGTGGCAGGGATATGTTGCTCACCGGCAACATTTTAAGCGGATGAAACGCAAAACTCGTCGGGAGCGAAGAAGTGCGACCGAGGAGCTTAGAAGGACCGCCGGAAATTGTCGCGTGGTCAACGCTGGGGGATCGCAAGTCCTCACCTTCGGAAGTGACTCCGACGAAGAGATGAATATTTGCCCTCTTTTCAAAGAATCTACCTCGGGGAAAGAGGAAGAACCGAAGACCTGCGAAAATATCCAGCTGCGCAATCGTACGCTGCCCGAAAAGAATCTCGGACCCGCGAACAAAAAAGATAAGGGAAAAGAGAAGGTCTCTGAAGATATCGCCCTAGATGACCAAGTCATAAAAGAGCTGACCGCCAAGGACCCGCCAAAGAAAAGTAAGGTGGACTACAACGTTCGGGCGCACTTGAGGAAGTTACCCTCGCAGCTCAGCATTCTCGATGCCCTTTTACTATCAAAAGAAGCAAGAGATTCATTGATCAAGGCGCTGCAAGAGCCAGAGCAATTCCAAACTTTCCCCGCCGAAGAAAAGATGAAGGACGAGCTGGAAGAAGTACACACAGCCGATATTACCTTCGGCGATGAAGATCTCCTCCTTGGGACGTGCGAGCACAACCGTCCCCTATATGTCTCCGGATATTGTCACGATATCAAGATAGGCAAAATCCTGGTCGACAATGGGTCTTCCGTCAATCTCCTCAACGTGCGAGTGTTGAAGGAAATCTGCATGAGCGTTCAGCACCTCGCTCGTGATAAAATCACCATCTCCGGGTTTGACTCTCAGTCATCACGAACTCTTGGGTTTGTGATACTGACGCTGCGCTTCGGACTACTCGTCACAGATATTAAATTTCACGTCATCGATGCCAAGACATGCTACAATGCTTTGCTCGGCAGGCCCTGGTTACACGAGTACAACATTATCCCTTCTACACAACATCAATGTATGAAATATTTCAAGGATGGTCTCGAGTACACTGTGACGAGGGAGTTGAACCCATTCTCCGTGAATGAAGTCCGAAAGTACGAAGATGCAAAATACTTCTTACCAGACTTTGAAGATACAGAGAGATGTCATAAACCGGAGGACAAAGCTATCACCACCATTCCGGTCTTCGGGAGTGATACCGAGGAAGAGGAAGAGATAGTTTATTCAGCGCCGCCCCAGTACAACAAACCAGGACCGTCCGCTCCTATGTTGATCTTTGGCAGCGATTCGGAAGATGGGGTCCATGCTATATTCTCTGCTCGGCCTTCAATACAAACCTTCGCTGATGAAGAGCAAAATTTGCAAATTGCCATAGTTCCGCCCAAGCATCATAAAGAGCTAGACGTGCTTAATACTTACAATGTGGAAAAGCTGCAGACGTTCTATATCCCTCCCAGGCGAGAAGGTGAAAAGGCGATCCTATTCTACCGATCCGGGAAAACTAAAGTAGAGAGGGAAATCTAGCACGGCACGGATTCCACACTCGACAGGCTCCAGCCCATCCGTTTGCCCAGATATTACACAGACGGGCTAAGGAGACTCTTGAGACGCCAAGATGTACCCCTTAAGAAAACTGCGCGACAAGCACGGTTCTATAACAGGATCTGGAACGTCCCTGGAACTCAGCAGAAATTGCCCAACGAAAAAATGGAAACGACCGGGCTTGGGTATGTTCAATCCAAGAAACGGGAGCTACTCCACGACTGCTGCGTCATACATGACTTTGATGAAGAGGGAGATGCTTTTTGGGAAAATGCTAACCCTGAACCGGAAAGAGCTCCCGACGAAAAAATACCCAGTCCGTCGTTTGAAGAACAGATGGACAAGCTTATAAGGGAAGCGAGTCAAAAGGTTCGAGACGACCACAATCGCGAAATGGCCATCTACGAGAAAGCCAGGACGCAACGCCTTCCTCAACAGGCTGCGAAAGATGAAAATGCTCCTCCCTGTCAACCCATCATACAAAAGGCCCGACGCAGAGGCAAAAATAAATCAAAGAGCGGAAAAAGTGTTCGAGAGCGACAAAGTGGGACCAAGAAGCCACGCGATCAGGAATCGAGTAATCCAGATTCGTCTCTTATACAGAAGATGAGTCGAGCATACTCTTTTCCTCATAACAAAACACGGAAGATACTCGATCTCGCCATAAGACATCAACTGATTACACTCCCAGAGTCCAAGCACCCCGAGCAAGCAGGCGAAGTCTCTCATCCGGACTATTGCTCCTATCATAGGGCAATATGACATCCTATTGAAGACTGCTTCACCTTCAAGAACTGGGTCGAAGATCAATACCAACAAGGCAGATTCGCTCTATCCAGTAGCTGGAGGGTAACCCCGCCGCAGAAGCATGAACCCAAATCCACGAGGGTAGAACCAGATCCACATCAGTCTTGGAAGCGAGCTCGTACCTATCACGTGATTACGCTGTCGAAAAAAGAAGAGCCCAAGGATATGGATGACCTCCCCTGGTGCTTCGAAAACAATAATGACGAGGTGATCTCGGAATTTCCACCGGCGCCGAAAGAGCTGGAAGATGGAATACATACCACTGCAGATGATCTCAAGAAAATTGATTTGGGGACGACAAGTGATCCATGGCCAACATTTGTCAGTGAGTTGATGTCTGAAGAAAAGGTGGCTACACTAAAAGAAGTGCTTATGCAGCATAAAGCTTGCTTTGCATGGAACTATTCCGAGATGCCAGGACTAGATCCAGAGATTGCCATCCACAAGCTGGCAATATCCCCAGATGTCAAGCCAATCAAATAAGCACCGCGAAGAATGTGGCTCGAGCTTGAGATGAGCATCAACTCCGAGGTCAAGAAGCTGATCGACTCTGGCTTCATCCAAGAGGTGCAGTATCCTGACTGGATCGCCAACATCGTCCTGGTGATGAAGAAAAATGGGACGGTGCGCATCTGTGTGGACTTTCGGGATCTCAATAAAGCCTGCCCGAAAGACAACTTCCCAGTACCAGTTACCGAGCTGATGATAGACAATATGTCCACCCACGAGGTTTTCTCCTTCATGGATGGTTCGTCAGGATACAATCAGATAAAGATACACCCTGAGGACCAGAAGCACACCGCTTTCCGGACCCCCTTGGGCATATTCTGCTATAAGGTGATGCCTTTCGGTCTAAAGAACGCCGGTGCCACCTATCAGAGGGCCATGAAGAAGATCTTCGACGACCTCATACATGAAATCGTCGAATGCTATATCGACGACCTCGTGGTTAAGAGCAAATCAAACGAGGAGTATTTAAAGCATCTGAAGACCGTATTTCAGCACCTCCGGCAATACAACTTGAAGATGAACCCTCTCAAATGCACGTTCGGAGTCTCCTCGGGAAAATTCCTAGGATTCATTGTCCGACACCGAGGTATCGAGATAGATCCATCGAAGATCAAGGCAATTATGGAGATGCCCCCGACGAGGACTCTCAAGCAGTTGCGGTCCCTCCAAGGGAAGCTTGCGTATATCCGGCGATTTATAGCCAATCTTTCAGGAAAGTGCCGTCCTTACAACCACCTGATGAAGAAGGGAACCCCTTCGTCTGGGATCGCAAATGCCAAAGCGCGCTGGACGAAATCAAGCAATACCTGCAGAATCCGCCGGTACTAGCCACTCCGGTCAAGGGAAAACCTCTCATTCTGTATACAACCACCCTTGAAGGTTCCTTAGGCGCATTATGGGCACAGGAGAATGACCAAGGGAAGGAGAGAGCCCTCTACTATTTGAGTCGAGTTCTACTGGGGGCAGAAAGCAATTATTCTCCCATCGAAAAACACTGCCTGGCATTGATCTTCGCAATAACGAAGCTCAGGCACTATGCGTTGGCGCATGAAGTCCGTCTCATATCGAAGGTGGACCCTCTTAAATATTTGATGTCAAAGGCCATATTCACGGGGCGACTCGCTAAATGGGCCCTGCTCTTGATGGAGTTCTCGATAACCTATCAGCCTCTTAAGGCAATGAAAGGCCAGGCCATCGCCGACTTCCTCACTAAGCATCCGATACCTGCTGATTCTCCTTTGAACTGCGAATTGCCAGACGAACATGCGTTTGACACGATCGATGGGGGTGATACCCGGTGGGAACTTTACTTCAATGGAGCATCTTCCATGAAGAAGCGCAAACAAAGCACGCCCATAATCAAATCAGGGGTAGGCTTCATCTTCGTAACTCCATAAGGAAGGATAATGCGCTTCGCCTTCTCCTTAACAGAGCCGAGGACAAATAATGAAGCCGAATATGAAGCTTTGATAGCAGGTCTCGAGATCGCCATTGATATGGGGATTGAAGACCTTCTCATATACGGAGACTCTCAGCTGGTCGTTAGTCAAGTAAACGGCGACTACCAAACATGCAAACCAGAGCTGGTGAAGTACGGCGAGAGAGTACAGGAACTGCTGACTCAAATTCCTTCCTACACCTTGGAAAGCATACCGCGCACGGAAAATAGAAAGGCGGATGCATTAGCCAAGCTTGCTAAGGAACTGGCTGACGAGAGCCTCGATGACGTGAGGATCGTTGTACAAAGTCGTCGGATCCTCGCACCAGCAGAAATATTTCCAGAATCAACCGAGGAAAAGGGAACGACCAAGCAAACGGCCCTGCAAATAAAAGACCAGGAAAAGGCTGAGGATTGGAGAGAAGTCTTTATAGACTACTTCAAATCCCGTCAGACGCCTGAAGATGCATCCTCAAAACATCAGCTTATGAAGCGAGCCCTATCTTTCGCTTTCGTCAATGATACCCTGTATAAGAGATCATTTGATTCTCTGTGGTTAAGATGCTTGGGACCTGAAGCAAAAAAAACCGTCCAAGAAACTCATGACGGACTCTGTGGTTCTCACCAAGCCGGGCCGAAGATGAAGCTGAAGATCAAACGGATGGGTTATTATTGGCCCACGATGATCCAAGACTGCCTCGAATACGCGAAGCGGTGCCACTCATGCCAGATCCATGGGGACTTTATCCACCAGCATCCAAATTCTCTACATCCGACGGTGGCTAGCTGGCCGTTCGAAATGTGGGGGAACTGACATAATCGGCCCCAACGAACCAGCATCGTCCAGAGGACATCGATTCATTTTGGCGACAACTGATTACTTCTCCAAATGGGCAGAAGCAGTACCGCTGAGGGAAGTGAAGACGGAGAATATCCTCCATTTCTTCAAGACACACGTCATTTATCGGTTTGGAACTCCGCGACGGATTATCTCCGATAATGGGCCAGCCTATAGAAGCCACAAGATCAGCCGCTTCGCACAACAGCATAACATAGACTGGAGATACTCTTCAGTCTATAATCCCCGAGCTAACGGTCTAGCTGAAGCTTTCAACAAGACCTTGACAAAGATCGTGAAAAGGACGGTGTCCCAAAATAAGAAGGATTGGCATGAGAGACTGCATGAAGCTCTCTGGTCGTATCGAACTACGTTCAAGACGGCCACGAACACAATGCCCTACGCGTTGGTATTCGGTACAGAAGCGGTACTCCACCTCGAGATAGAGTTGCCCTCTCTACGAGTGGCAGTTCATTACGAGCTGATGGACGAAGAGAACGCTCACCTTCGGCTTGAGGAGCTTGATGCTCTTGATGAAACCCGGCTCATAGAGCAACAAAATCTAGAGGTTTATAAGGCAAAGATGACGCGCTCATATGAAAGATTGACTAGGCCGAGGACATTCCGCCAAGGCGAACTCGTGCTAGTGGTCAAAAGACCTATGATCACCAATCGTGCCAAGCGGGGAAAATTCGAGCCGAACTATGAAAGCCCGTATATCATAGACAAGGTCTACCATGGTGGAGCCTATCTACTCATGGACATGCATGGCGAAAGGCCCTTCAGGCCAATAAATGGTCGCTTCCTGAAGAAATACTACGCCTGACGAGACACAGCCTAGGTCAATGATAGATAACGGCAACTATGTCCGCTCGCTATCTTTCTAAGCCCAAACTTTATAAGTAGTAACCGGCTTCCTTTACAACGGACCGAAACGTCCTTAAAACTAACAGCGGACCGGAACGTCCTTAAACTAACAACGGACCACTATGTCCTAAAACTAGCTGTTGACCGAGATGTCGATAAACTACGGTGGATTGCAGCGTCCCAAAGCTGATATATATAAAAAAAAAGAATAAAAAAAAAGAAAACGGTATGTCCATAAGCAAAATAGGCACGGATGAAAACCCGAAAGGCCTCCATGAGTAAAAACAACATGGCTACCGGCGAGTTTTGTGAAAACCCGAAAGGGCACAGCTTCGTTAAAATAAAAAAAAGAGAAAAGAAAAAGAAAACGGTATTCCATAAGCAAAATGGGCACGGATGAAAACCCGAAAGGGCTCCGTGAGTAAAAACAGCAGGGCTACCGGCGAGTTTTGTGAAAACCCGAAAGGGCACAATCTCGTTAAAAGACACTTGCAAGGTCCTCTCAACTTTGTGAGGAGAAACCACCTGCGTGAGATCCTTACGACTCAAAAGGGAGCAACACACTTAGGGATCCCCACGATTCCTATGGAGAAATTACACTTGCGAGATCCTCACGACTCATAAGGAGAATCCTCTTATGGGACCCTCACGGCTCATAAGATTCAAAAGTCTTAAGCTACAGGGATCTGAACCTGTTCTTAAGTAGCCCCCACAACCTCCAATACTGCCCTACAAGCGGCTCAATGCTGACCCTTGTATACAATCCACGGGCGCGAATAAACATTTTCCTAACGAAGTCCCATCCGTGACTAGGGATATGTCTATATGGTGAACAACCCTTGTAAGTCCTTTCGATTTATAAGAAGAAAACCCTCTTATAAGATCCTTACGACTTACAGGAGAACATACACTTAGGAGTCCTCACGACTCCTAAGGAGAAAACACACCTACGAGATCCTCACGACTTGTAGGGAGAAATACCTTCATGAGACCCTTACGGCTCATGAAGTTAAAAGCCTTAGTCGACAGGATCCTAACCCTGTTCACTAAACCACCTTTGTTCGACATCGACGGAGGCAAATGATGATTCGCTCCTGGCAATATCCCAGTAGTAGCGGTGCTGATGCCGAAATCGGTGTCTAATTCCGAGCTTGCAGCGAAAAGCCAGCAAGCCACACATGCATACAAAATAGCCGAAATGATGGGGCAACTTGCAGACAAAATCAGCAAGTAAAAATATATGCATTCAAAATAGCCGAAATGATTAGGCGACTCGCAATAAAAAAATAGCGAGTAAAAATAAAATAAATAGCCGAAATGATTGGGCACCGCGAAAAATAGCCGAAATGATTGGGCAATCGCGACCTTCGCGATATAAAAGCTGAAATGATAGAGCATCGCGGAAAGAAATAAAAAAGAAAAAAATGAATGAAATTTATGCCCTAGAGGTGATATCATGTCAATCCCTGTATGCAATCCAGGGGTGCAAACAAAGAAGGAATCACACCCTTCCTCCCCAAGCTTCATCAGAAGGAGAGGCCAAATCTCAATGGTTCATAGACAGCCTAGAGATCATCTCAACATTCGTCTTATTACAACGGACACAATATCAAGAAAAGCGGAACAGTGGCAACTCCCAGTTCCATGACTCGGCAGTGTACAGATGACCGAGAGTCAAACTCCGACTGCGTGAAATGCGGATAAAGTCAACCCTTCCTGGTCACGTGGAACGCGGATTATGTCACTCCTGACCCCATAGAAAACGTCCAGAGCGGATCCTGGTCCTCGCAGACCACAGCAATGACCCCGTGTGAAGCATCCAGAGCGGAGCCTGGTCCTCACCGAACACGGTAGTGAACCCGTGGGAAGAATCCAGAGCAAAATCCCTGGTCACGTGGAACGCGGATTATGTCACTCCTGACCCCATGGAAAACGTCCAAAGCGGATCCTGGTCCTCGCAGAGCATGGCAGTGAACCCGTGTGAAGCATCCAGAGCAGAGCCTAGTCCTCACCGAACACGGCAGTGAACCCGTAGGAAGCATCTAGAGCAAAATTCCTGGTTACGTGGAACGCGGCAATGACCCTGTGGGAAATGTCCAGAGCGGATCCTGGTATTCGCAGAGCACGACAGTGAACCCGTGTGAAGTATCCAGAGTGGAGCCTAGTCCTTGCCAAACACGGCAGTGAACCCGTAGAAAGCATCTAGAGCAAAATTCCTGGTCACGTGGAACGCGGATTATGTCACTCCTGACCCCGTGGAAAACGTCCAGAGCGGATCCTGGTCTTCGCAGAGCACGGCAATGACCTCGTGTGAAGCATCCAGAGCGGAGCCTGGTCCTCGCCGAACACGGCACTGAACCCGTGGGAAGCATCCAGAGCAAAATTCCTGGTCACGTGGAACGCGGATTATGTCACTCCTGACCCCGTGGAAAACGTCCAGAGCAGATCCTGGTCCTCGCAGAGCACGGTAGTGAACCCGTGTGAAGCATCCAGAGCGGAGCCTAGTCCTCGCCGAACACGGCAGTGAACCCGTGGGAAGCATCTAGAGAAAAATTCCTGGTTACGTGGAACGCGGTAATGACCCCGTGTCACGCCCCGCTTCCCAAAATACGGAATACGAGGGGTAGACAAGGCCAGCCATGCTCCTACGTCAAGGAAATGTCCTGCCGTAGTCACACTTCGGCTTCTAGTTTATCATGGTAAACAGTAAACGATGCGCAGGTAATGAGAAATACAGTAACTGAAAGATACAATAATATAAACCGACCTGAAGTGGAACAAACGAAAGTAACTCGGGATAGCAAGTCAAGAAGTCTGTGATGCACGTCTAGTTCTGATCCAAGCTAAATTTTCTCCTCACACTGAGCATGCATACTCAGGTCGTCAGAGCGACACAATAGCAATATAATATATATATAATCAAGTGACAGTTCTAACAGTGGTAATGGATATGAATAGCAGTAAATTAATGACAGCATGAATATTGAATGTGCAGTAATCAATGCAGCGGAACAGTAAAGCAGTATAACGATATGTCACGTATGCCAACACAGTATATAAGGAATATAAATGCCAGTATCCCTATCAGTCTCTAAGTCTCACTGTACAGGTCACTAAGCCTATCGTCAGTCCAAGTGTGAGAGTCAACCACTCGCGAGTGTCCTCCACCCAAGGATAGAACCCAAGGGCAAGGGACCACGGGCCCAACATGTAACAAGAATATCACGGTGTATATATCACGTACCCTGTAAATCTCCATATAACTCCTTAAATATATAAGCCGGTATGGGACTCCCGAGATTCTGTTGAACTCACACTTAAACTACCCCACACCCCGTGGTCTACATCAAACGCTAACCATCAACCTAAATACTAATCGATCCGTGACAAGTCTGCGCGAGAACTGGAGGCAGGACCTCCATCAAGCACGTCCCGACTAATACCTAAGGTAAACGGCAGTGTTTGGTGTCTTATCTGTGACATCCGTGCAACGCTTCCATAAATGTCCCATTCCACTTATAGTCACACGTACACGCATCCCACAGACGTCGGCAATGCAATAAATAATAGGGTCACTAATTGTGTACAAGTACGTATCACTTTCACTTAATCACGGATACACGAACACTGACGTACTTGCCACAATCATCACTAAAATCTAACACTGGGTGAATGCACGATATCACTAGGTTATCACTACAATGATGTAGGTATGATATGATGCATGAACAGTATATAAGCACAATTAAGGTGTCATAAAAACAGTAGTATATCACTTGCACGATTTATCATGAAACGTACGTATATAATTTAGCGAAACGATAAACAGGTAGTAATTAGTATGTTCAGTTAGCTATCCATCTAATTTTGTTTCAAGCCAATCGGGTTCCAGGATCATTAGTTATAACCATTCCATTTTAAGCGCTCGCGGCTGGAAATCCGATTTCAGAATCAGAAGTCCGTTTCGCAACGCACTTTAATCCCAGTTGGGACCAGATTTTAGCGACGCTAAAGTTGGATGATTTGTAGGGTTTTTAGTAAGGTTTTCAACGCAATAGATGGATCGTCAATCGCATCTGTACGTTAGGAGTTATAATCTGTTTAATATTAACATGTCAATTCTGGTTCTGTTGGGACTGTTATGTATTCCGATATATTAAATTACAGATTAAATATCAAATGGTAACGAAACAGAATGAAACCAATTGTGTTGTCTAGCTAACAGAGTTACCTATCATAATCAGTGGAGTTCCGCAACCTACGAGTTAAGGAAATCCTATGGTATCCAATACGGAACAGCAAGCATGACTGAAGTCGCTCTGGACTGCAGTCCAGAGTCGCACTCCGATACAATTATCATCACGGTTTAAGTAGAGGAATGTCTGGAAACTAGCATAGGGTTAAAGTTCGTCGAGTTGGCTTCGATTTGAGCCCTCGAACGCACTATTCTAGTATGTATATGATTTATGGTGAATTTAACGGTTTTCAGGTACAATAAAAGCACAGTTTTACGATTAAACTTGGGGGTAGTCGTTTTGGTTATTAACGATCATATTTTCCAGCGAAATTTTCACACGTTATCCATCACAGCCAAGGCCAAAGTAATTAGTCCAGTTCCGTCATATTTGATAATGATTTTCTATGAGAACAAGCATCGAACAGTTTTGTTGTAATATTTACATAAGGCAAACATGTGATATATATATACGATTATAATTTTGTAACTAATAATAAATAGCATGTAGCAAGTGGGGACTTTCCTGGAGGCGTCTAGGCGATGCACGGCAGTGGTAGTGGCACGAACGCGACACACGCGCGGCACGGCAACACAGTGACAAAAGTCTCGATCTTGGCTCGAGCTTGTCAGAGTTGGCTGTTGCGGGCTCGGGTAATGTCGTGCGGTGGTGTAGGTTGATAGAGGATGGAAAGATGGTGAAATTTGGAGAGAGAGAGAGAGTGCTAGAGAGAGAGAGAGAAATAAGAGAGAGAGAGAGTGAGTATGCAGGGAGAAGGAGAGAGCACAGGGGGAGTATGGGAGAGAGCTGAGAGAGAGAGAGAGAGATAGAGAGTGAGAGAGACAGAGAGATAGAGGAAATGAGATAGAGAGAGAGAGGGAAACTGGGAGGGAAAGAGAGAGAGAGAGACAGTGAGAGAAGAGGGAAGTGAGAGAGAGTTACAGAGAGAGAGGGAGGGAGCGACGAGAGGGATGGTGAGAGAGTGTGACGACGACGACGACATCGACGACGATGATGATGGGTTGACGTCGAGAGGTGGCAGGGGTGAAGCTCGGGAGTAGGGCTCTGTGAGGTGCCGGCAGCGATGGGTACGAGGGTGGTCGGTTGCTGGTGAGCGAAGGAGGAGAAATGGAGGTGAGATGAGAGCGGGTGAGACGGTGGTGGTGGTCGAGAATGATCGGCGAACGTCGGAGGTTGCAGGTGGGTGCAGAGCGAGAGAGGTGGTGGCTCGTCGGCGTTGATGTGCAGGGGTGCTTGGCAGGGACGACGAGCGGAGTTGTAGGAGGAGATGACGGTGGGGGTCGGAGCTCCGATGAGGGGAGCGGAGTGCCGGGGCGGTTAGTGGGTTCGAGAGAGAGGGAGGAAGAAGGAGAAGTGTGGGTTGAGCAAGACTGGAAGGGAGTAGGGAGAGGTAGAGAGGCGAGGAGGGGTCGCGCTTCGTGGGCGTAACGCTCGCAAGCGACGGGGCGCGAGCGTGGGCGGAAGCGATGGAGTTGGGTCGAGCGCGCGCGAAAGAAAAAATAGCCGTTGGGGAAGAAAGAGGGCGAAGCGGGTCGGGTAAGGAGGGGCGTGGGCCGAAAGAGATGGGCCGGGCCAAAGAAAATTTAAATAAAAAGAAATATAGAAAAGGAAGGCCGGGCCGGGGAAAATCAAGAATAAATATAGGGAAAGCTGAGGAAATGGGGTGGGCTTTAAAGGGAATTTAAATGGAGAATTAAGGGAGTGGGCCGGCTATAAAAATAAGTGAAGAATTATTAAAAATTGAGATGTGGGCTGTGAGATTGGAATGGAAGATGGGTTTAAATAGATTTTCGTGGGCTCGGGCCAGGAATTAATAATAAAAGAATTAGAGAAATGGAATGGGCCGGCTGAAAGAAATTAATAAAGGTTAAAGGGTTAAAATGAATGGCCGGCTTTTTAGAAAAAGAATGGGGGAAAATGGCTTTACATTTTCAAATAGAATAAATGGAACTTTTTAAAATAAATAAATAATTATATAAAAATAGATAAAATTCTAAATAAGAATAAATAGGAATCTAGAGTAATAAAATACGGATTTTGGTATTAAATCATGGTTTTGGCTTTTAGGGTTTAGAAGAAATAGAATTTAAATAAATCAAATAAAATTCAAAAATAACAACTACACAGATATTGGTATAAAAAAGGGGCTGGTTGTTACATCATACCATCCTTACAAAAATTTCGTCCTCGAAATTTAAAAGAAACAACTAGCTATAAATAATAAACGAAGGATTATCATATCGAAAACTAATATGTGTTGATTTATTTAAAATGGGTAGATAAAGTTTTGAAGGTACATATATATATATACAAGAACCACATACAAAAGTTAGGGCTAAAAGCACAATACAGGAACACTATAAGGGCAACTACAAGTATACGAGAATATAGGTAACAATAACGAACAAAATAATCAAGGCGGGTTCAATCAGGTCGAGATTCAAAGGGGTGCTCATATAAGTATATCAAAATAGCAAACAAAAAATAATAAGTATAAGGCCCAACCACTTATAATAGTAAGCATAGACACAATTCTTGAAAATAGAGTAACGACAATAAAGTAGTGAAAATTAGTCGGTAGGTTAAAACATTATAGGATGATATCGGTCAAATAGCTTAGAAAATTCATATAATGAAAATAAGAAACATGGAACAAAATGTGCGCGGTGCAAGGTCGCGTTACTGAAAATGAGAATAATAATGCACTTAAAATACATAAAACAGAGAAATCAATAACACGTACTCTTTGATAAATTTAAGATAACGAAAACTAAATTTTGAATAATAGTGTCTCTAACTATATTTGGGGTAATAGAGAAATCACCAATATGAATAGGGCTAGCTAGGGTAGTGATTACAAGAAGGTGTGGCTCAATCAGAAGGTCGGAGTGTGGCGGCCTTAGGCTGAATGTTAAGGAGATTGGGATAGGGTCAGCACAGGGAGCAAGGATGAGCAACAAAGGAATACAAAAGGAAAAGTGTGGGGGAAACAACAGTCGGTACAACACACGAATCGGAATTTGAAGAGTTAGTGAACTCGGAAGTTTCACAAGAATTGTTCTTCTCCCAGAAGGATCTCAAACGGGGCACAGACGAGGGATGAAGGGTGGCTCATCCCAAGGATCAGGGTGCGGTACTTTCTAGTCGAATCGAGGGTGAAAACTATACAATGAGTAGGGGTGGACAGTCAGGAATCTCCGCAGAAAAATAAATGGATATGGGCAATAAACAAGTATCGAGCGAACCAATAATCAAAAGATTTACAAATTCAGAAGATTTATTTCATTCAAGAAAATTTGAAACAAGGCATTCCCAAAGGCGAAAAGTGGCCCTAAACTATACACATTTTATTTGGCCAGAAATACAACATCAAGAGAAATTCCGTCAGTCGCGGTTGTAGAGATTCAGCAAGTTGCGGTAGGCTCGCGCACTCAGGTAGGGGCGTCCATTTCCGTATCGCCTCGCAGGCATCGCCATTGGAAGTTCTTCCTCAGCAGGGTCTTGATCTTCTGGTTCTTCTTCCTCGGATGGGGCTTCTTCCTCGAGGTCCGATTCCATGTGATCCTCTCCTTCTGGGTTTTCTTTCACGGGATTTTCCTCAACTGGATTTTCTTCTATCGGGTCCTCATCGGGATCTTCCTCTATCGGGTCTTCCTCTATCGGGTTCTCTTCAGGGTCTTCTTCCTGTTCGTCGGAATCGCCTATCATGTCAAACTCTGGGGCGGCTACTCCTTCGTCCTCTGAATCGTTGCTTTCGAAGTTGACCTGGGAACCGCTGATTTCATCGTCAGAACTCATCATCGTGCGGTCTAAAGAAACACATAACTGTGCATCCTCGTCTAGATGCGACGCTGCTCCCGGGTGGGCCATGGTCTGAAAAGAAAAGTCATGATTAGACAATAGGATATATCTGGAAAATGGCTAAGTGTACGAAATATGGGAAGGTATGTGGCAGCAGGAATTGGAAAAAATCAAGATTAAAATGTTTTACTAATGAACAATATGAACAAGGGAAATGACAAGAGAATGATACATATTTTATGATTCAAGTTTTATTGCATTCAATCAAGAGTTCAGCGGATACAAGATTTCAAACTGAAAGAAATATTCATAAGAAGGTGACAACATTTTTACTGAAAGTAGATAACATGAAAATCCTTCTTCGACAACTATAACGTCGCATTCTTGTCGCGTGAGTTGAATTCTGCGTTAGGTCCGCCTTATCGTCGAAGTTTGAACTACGCGATAATCCTCACTTGGCCGAAGTGGGGATTGCGGACGAGTCTCCTCTCTGTAGTTCTTTCCTTTCTGGGCAGCCGTTGATGAGGTGTTTGTTGGAACCGCATATCAGACATTTCCCTTGAGCACGGCGACAATCCCTCTGAAGGTGTCCTGGCCTCTTACAATATCCACAGCAAGGGTTCTTCTGATGCTTCTGTTGACGTTTCATCTTCTTCTCCCTTCCTCGTCCAATAGGAATTCCTTTATGATAGGAGACTCCCGCTGGGGTCTGGCTCACCTGTCTTCTCAGCCCTTCAGCCAATAGGTCGTTTGTTCGCTCCTGGGCTTTCTCTAAACCTTGCAGTACACTAAGGATCTCAACAGTCCGATTCTGACCAGCGGATAAAGATGAAGAGTCGTTGGAAGACATGATCCTGAAATAACAATTTCGAGATTGATATGAGTCACACGCTAAATGAATCAAAATATGATATGGATAGGACAAGGATTCAAGAATATCAGAGATGATGAATTTATTACAAGTGGAGAATCAACTGTATGACTTTAAGTCACCCAAACAGAATACGGTAGTGCAATTGCAACCACGTAATCTTGCCAAGTCACCCGAAACCATAGCGAATGGATAGCTGAACACACGATGTGAATATGGATCAAGAATATCAAGTTTACAATCTAGACTGAAGGATATCTTAGATTGCCAAACTATACACGGAAAACTGCAATCCCAATCGATGCAAAACCTGGCTCTGATACCAACTAAACCATGTCACGCCCCGCTTCCCAAAATACGGAATACGAGGGGTAGACAAGGCCAGCCATGCTCCTACGGTCAAGGAAATGTCCTGCCGTAGTCACACTTCGGCTTCTAGTTTATCATGGTAAACAGTAAACGATGCGCAGGTAATGAGAAATGCAGTAACTGAAAGATACAATAATATAAACTGACCTGAAGTGGAACAAACGAAAGTAACTCGGGATAGCAAGTCAAGAAGTCTGTGATGCACGTCTAGTTCTGATCCAAGCTAAATCTTCTCCTCACACTGAGCATGCATACTCAGGTCGTCAGAGCGACACAATAGCAATATAATATATATATAATCAAGTGACAGTTCTAACAGTGGTAATGGATATGAATAGCGGTAAATTAATGACAGCATGAATATTGAATGTGCAGTAATCAATGCAGCGGAACAGTAAAGCAGTATAACGATATGTCATGTATGCCAACACAGTATATAAGGAATATAAATGCCAGTATCCCTAGCAGTCTCTAAGTCTCACTGTACAGGTCACTAAGCCTATCGTCAGTCCAAGTGTGAGAGTCAACCACTCGCGAGTGTCCTCCACCCAAGGGCAAGGGACCACGGGCCCAACATGTAACAAGAATATCACGGTGTATATATCACGTACCGTGTAAATCTCCATATAACTCCCTAAATATATAAGCCGGCATGGGACTCCCGAGATTCTGTTGAACTCACACTTAAACTACCCCACACCCCGTGGTCTACATCAAACGCTAACCATTAACCTAAATACTAATCGATCCGTGACAAGTCTGCGCGAGAACTGGAGGCAGGACCTCCATCAAGCACGTCCCGACTAATACCTAAGGTAAACGGCAGTGTTTGGTGTCTTATCTGTGACATCCGTGCAACGCTTCCATAAATGTCCCATTCCACTTATAGTCACACGTACACGCATCCCACAGACGTCGGCAATGCAATAAATAATAGGGTCACTGATTGTGTACAAGTACGTATCACTTTCACTTAATCACGGATACACGAACACTAACGTACTTGCCACAATCATCACTAAAATCTAACACTGGGTGAATGCACGATATCACTAGGTTATCACTACAATGATGTAGGTATGATATGATGCATGAACAGTGTATAAGCACAATTAAGGTGTCATAAAAACAGTAGTATATCACTTGCACGATTTATCATGAAACGTACGTATATAATTTAGCGAAACGATAAACAGGTAGTAATTAGTATGTTCAGTTAGCTATCCATCTAATTTTGTTTCAAGCCAATCGGGTTCCAGGATCATTAGTTATAACCATTCCATTTTAAGCGCTCGCGGCTGGAAATCCGATTTCAGAATCAGAAGTCCGTTTCGCAACGCACTTTAATCCCAGTTGGGACCAGATTTTAGCGACGCTACAGTTGGATGATTTCTAGGGTTTTTAGTAAAGTTTTCAACGCAACATAAGGATCGTCAATCGCATCTGTACGTTAGGAGTTATAATCTGTTTAATATTAACATGTCAATTCTGGTTCTGTTGGGACTGTTATGTATTCCGATATATTAAATTACAGATTAAATATCAAATGGTAACGAAACAGAATGAAACCAATTGTGTTGTCTAGCTAACAGAGTTACCTATCATAATCAGTGGAGTTCCGCAACCTACGAGTTAAGGAAATCCTATGGTATCCAATACGGAACAGCAAGCATGACTGAAGTCGCTCTGGACTGCAGTCCAGAGTCGCACTCCGATACAATTATCATCACGGTTTAAGTACAGGAATGTCTGAAAACTAGCATAGGGTTAAATTTCATCGAGTTGGCTTCGATTTGAGCCCTCGAACGCACTATTCTAGTATGTATATGATTTATGGTGAATTTAACGGTTTTCAGGTACAATAAAAGCACAGTTTTACGATTAAACTTGGGGGTAGTCGTTTTGGTTATTAACGATCATATTTTCCAGCGAAATTTTCACACGTTATCCATCACAGCCAGGGCCAAAGTAATTAGTCTAGTTCCGTCATGTTTGATAATGATTTTCTATGAGAACAAGTATCGAACAGTTTTGTTGTAATATTTACATAAGGCAAACATGTGATATATATATATACGATTATAATTTTGTAACTAATAATAAATAGCATGTAGCAAGTGGGGACTTGCCTGGAGGCGTCTAGGCGATGCACGGCAGTGGTAGTGGCACGAACGCGACACACGCGCGGCACGGCAACACAGTGACAAAAGTCTCGATCTTGGCTCGAGCTTGTCGGAGTTGGCTGTTGCGGGCTCGGGTAATGTCGTGCGGTGGTGTAGGTTGATAGAGGATGGAAAGACGGTGAAATTTGGAGAGAGAGAGAGTGCTAGAGAGAGAGAGAGAAATGAGAGAGAGAGAGAGAGAGTGAGTATGCAGGGAGAAGGAGAGAGCACAGGGGGAGTGTGGGAGAGAGCTGAGAGAGAGAGAGAGATGGAGAGTGAGAGAGACAGAGAGATAGAGGAAATGAGATAGAGAGAGAGAGGGAAACTGGGAGGGAAAGAGAGAGAGAGAGAGAGAGACAGTGAGAGAAGAGGGAAGTGAGAGAGAGTTACAGAGAGAGAGGGAGGGAGCGACGAGAGGGATGGTGAGAGAGTGTGACGACGACGTCGACGACGATGATGATGGGTTGACGTCGAGAGGTGGCAGGGGTGAAGCTCGGGAGTAGGGCTCTGTGAGGTGCCGGCGGCGATGGGTGCGAGGGTGGTCGGTTGCTGGTGAGCGAAGGAGGAGAAATGGAGGTGAGATGAGAGCGGGTGAGACGGTGGTGGTGGTCGAGAATGATCGGCGAACGTCGGAGGTTGCAGGTGGGTGCAGAGCGAGAGAGGTGGTGGCTCGTCGGCGTTGATGTGCAGGGGTGCTTGGCAGGGACGACGAGCGGAGTTGTAGGAGGAGATGACGGTGGGGGTCGGAGCTCCGATGAGGGGAGCGGAGTGCCGGGGCGGTTAGTGGGTTCAAGAGAGAGGGAGGAAGAAGGAGAAGTGTGGGTTGAGCGAGACTGGAAGGGAGTAGGGAGAGGTAGAGAGGCGAGGAGGGGTCGCGCTTCGGGGGCGTAACGCTCGCAAGCGACGGGGCGCGAGCGTGGGCGGAGGCGACGGAGTTGGGTCGAGCGCGCGCGAAAGAAAAAATAGCCGTTGGGGAAGAAAGAGGGCGAAGCGGGTCGGGTAAGGAGGGGCGTGGGCCGAAGGAGATGGGCCGGGCCGAAGAAAATTTAAATAAAAAGAAATATAGAAAAGGAAGGCCGGGCCGGGGAAAATCAAGAATAAATATAGGGAAAGCTGAGGAAATGGGGTGGGCTTTAAAGGGAATTTAAATGGAGAATTAAGAGAGTGGGCCGGCTATAAAAATAAGTGAAGAATTATTAAAAATTGAGATGTGGGCTGTGAGATTGGAATGGGAGATGGGTTTAAATAGATTTTCGTAGGCTCGGGCCAGGAATTAATAATAAAAGAATTAGAGAAATGGAATGGGCCGGCTGAAAGAAATTAATAAAGGTTAAAGGGTTAAAATGAATGGCCGGCTTTTTAGAAAAAGAATAGGGAAAAATGGCTTTACATTTTCAAATAGAATAAATGGAACTCTTTAAAATAAATAAATAATTATATAAAAATAGATAAAATTCTAAATAAGAATAAATAGGAATCTAGAGTAATAAAATACGGATTTTGGTATTAAATCTTGGTTTTGGCTTTTAGGGTTTAGAAGAAATAGAATTTAAATAAATCAAATAAAATTCAAAAATAACAACTATACAGATATTGGTATAAAAAAGGGGCTGGGTGTTACACCCCGTGGGAAACGTCCAGAGCGGATCCTGGTCGTCGCAGAGCACGGCAGTGAACCCGTGTGAAGCATCCAGAGTGGAGCCTCGTCCTCGCCAAACACGGCAGTGAACCCGTGGGAAGCATCTAGAGCAAAATTCCTGGTCACGTGGAACGCGGATTATGTCACTCCTGACCCCGTGGAAAACATCCAGAGCGGATCCTGGTCCTCGCAGAGCACGGCAATGACACCGTGTGAAGCATCCAAAGCAGAGCCTGGTCCTCGCCGAACACGGCACTGAACCCGTAGGAAGCATCCAGAGAAAAATTCCTGGTCACGTGGAACGCGGATTATGTCACTCCTGACCCCGTGGAAAACGCCCAGAGTGGATCTTGGTCCTCGCAGAGCACGGCAATGAACCCGTGTGAAGCATCCAGAGCGGAGCCTGGTCATCGCCGAACATGACTGTGAACCCATGGAAAGCATCCAGAGCAAAAATTGGACTGTGGAGTCCTTAAACTCACGGACTATGATGTCCTTAACCTCGACCGTGGACTCTTAAAACTAACATTGGACTGTGGGCTCCTTAAACCCATGGACTATGATGTCCTTAACCTTGACCGTGATATCTTAAAACTAACATCGGACTGTGGCGTCCTTAAACCCATGGACTATGATGTCCTTAACCTCGACCGTGATGTCTTAAAACTAACATTGGACTGTGAGGTCCTTAAACTCATGGACTATGATGTCCTTAAGCTCGACCGTGATGTCTTAAAACTAACAACGGACTGTGGAGTCCTTAAATCCACGGACTATGATGTCCTTAACCTCGACCGCGATGTCTTTAAACTGCGGTATCCTGGAAAACGTCCAGAGCGGAGCCTGTTCCTCGCAGAACACAGCAGTGAACCCGTGGGAAGCATCCAGAGCAACCCCTAGCTCCGTGAAATGTGGATAAGGACAACTTCATCCATCACTTGCGGGTCCTCACGACTCATAAGGGAGTAAATTCTCTTGTGAGATCCTTACGACTTTTAAGAGAAAACACACTTAGGAATCCTCACGATTCTTAAGGAGAAATTACACCTACGGGATCCTCTCGACCGGTAGGGAGAAAATTCTTTATGAGACCCTCACGGCACATAAAGTTGAAAAGTCTTAGGTGACAGATCCTAACTCTGTTTTCTAAGCCATCACTACCTTACAAAGAGCACAAGGTTGACAGCTATATACTATCTACAGACCGCACTTTCTAAAATCACATAGCAAACAACACAGCAAGAAAGAAGAGAGATGACACAAGACATTACAAAGAACGTGTATCTTTTATTCATGAATTCGATTGGGTACAAAATACATCATATGAAAGAATAAAAGAACAAATACATTTTATTCAAAATTGCAAATGGTACAAAAAATTTTATTGAGAGGAAAGCGTTTTCAATAATCTAATCAGTCGCTCGCGCACTTCCCTCAGCCCCTCTTCCTGATCAGCTGCCGCGGCCAACTCCGCTTCGACCTGGGCTCGCTGCTGCAAGTAAGACGAAAGTTGTTCCTCGACGGCCCGCTGAGCTGCTTCATGATCTTGTGCATCCCGCTCGACGACGTCGAGCTTCTGTCTCAATGTTAACCCATCAGAAATACATCACAAAAGGCCTTCGAAGATAACTTTCAACTGGGCAGCATTCGCATCAACCTCAGCATGCAGTCGAGCAGACTCGCTTGAAGTTTCTTTACATTCCCTCTGCTTTAAAGCCACTTCTTGTTCAAGATGGCGGAAGTAAGAAGTGCTCTACTCGATCCACGCAGCCCGTTGAGTGCTCATAGCCAGAATCTCAGGTGCAGGACGCCTAAGCTCAAGCTCATGCAAGCAAGCCTCGATTTCCCTGCAGCGATTACCCAAGACTCAACGACGCCCTCACCATGAAAATTCATGAGCGTCGCCAGCATAGGGTTAACCTCTGCGGCAAAATCCGCAGCAGATGTGGGAGTCTCCGCGTCAAGCTCCTCGGTATATTCGCTCAGCATGCGTAGACTGGTCACAGCACCTTTGGATGATGGACGCCTGGAAAAAGGCCCTGCCAATGTGAGACTCGAACGGGGCTGGAGTCGATGTGATTGCTGCAAAGCAGATTATAATCAGATGTCGGCTTAGGAAATAAAGAAAATACGCGAAAAGTAAAGTCTACTATACCGGCTGAAACTGGGGGCAGAGCTGGGAGTACTGGTGGCGCAACGACGGCCTCATCCCCTCCTTCAATTCGTAAGGCTACAAGCAATATAAAGAAGAGTTAGTAGTAATACGACTGCCCGTTAAAGAAAAGGACGTCGTTTAGAGAAAATACTCACCGACACCGGCAGGTGAACTAATCTCTGACAAGAAGGAGAAATGTGGGTGCAGCACCTGATACAGGTGGTCAAAAAAGACTCCTGCAATGGCATAATAGTGCAACGTCAGTACGTGGGTTATACAGCTTAAAAAAAATAAGACTGATGAGTCACAAATCCGCACCTTCCAACATCTGAGATGGTATGAGAGAGGGTAGAGGAGATGCCACCGTCAAGGCGGTAGCTAGTGGCGCTGCCTCGGGTAGTGCGACATCAGCACTAGCCGCACCTGCATTAGAAACAAGATAAACCCTGTCAAGAAAGATTGCAGAATAAAAAGAAGGGCGGTGACCTAAAATTTACCTGATGAGTCGCCAGCCGGAGCCGTGACGAGGGCGTCACTTGATACGACGGCGGCGTCTCCCTCCTGCATCGGGGTGGTCTTACCTCCCGTCGCCTTATCCCCTGACTCCACGAGAGTCATCGTCACGCTTGCGACGCCAGGAGAAGATAAAGAACCGTAGGCGTGAAGAGCGATGATCGGAGCGGTGCCCGACTCTTGAGAAAGAGCGGCCATCTTGGGCCTAGCAATCGTACCCGTTTCGCTCGCCACCACTTTGGGCTCAGTGATTGCAGCCGTCTCATCCACCGCTGCCTTAGGATCGACCGTGGTAGCCGTCTCACCCGCCGCCACCTCGGGCTCAGCAGTGGTAGCTATCTCGGGCATAGCAATTGTGACTGTCTCATCAGCCACTACCTCGGGCCCAGCAATTGCGGCCACATCGCCTACCGCCGCCCCGGGTTCAGGAATAGCATCTACCTCCTCCACCGCTCCCTCAGACTCAGCGGTCGCCGCCACTTCTTCGGTAAGGCTCGGCCCTGCAAGACAAGATGTATGAGAACTGATAGTTTAAAACTTTGACAACGGAACCTCACAGCGCATTACCTGGAGTTGATTTACCGTTCGCTTCCCGAGCCGCACGTGCCGCCCGTCTATAAGCAGTAGACAAGACGACCGGAGACTCCTCTGAAGGAGTAGCAGCAGGGGCAGCGGCGCTTGAGACCGCACCCACAGCTAGAGCAGCATTACGCTCCCTTGCTGCGCGCCTCTGGCGCTTCCTTTCCTCCCGGGCCGTCAAAGCAGACCTCCTAGAAGCCTCTTTCAACAGGACGTCATCGTCCACATCCAGGGTTACCTCTGGAGCCGTCAAGGCCTCCGTCATCGATTGTTTAAGTAAGGCCTCTTTCGGCAGTACCGAAGAGGCCGGGACTTCGATAGCTGGCCCGGGAAGAATTTCCGCATCAGCTTGCGGGATCGACATCGTGGTCCCTGCGATAAGACAAAGAAAGGGTCAGATTACTCATAAGAAACGGGAGCAGAAACATGGCGAACCGAAATGTACCGAGGCCTAAGGATGCTCGAAGTCGTTCATCTTCTTCAAAAGTCTTGAGAGAAGCAGCGAGAGCTTCTTCGGTAGAAATGCCTATTAAAGAAGGAAAAGCGTTAGTCAAAAAACAATGATAGAAGTATGATGCCATGGCGAAAAATACAACTAATGATTACCTGATCGCGCGAGGTTAGCCAACCCCTCTTCGCATCTTGCCAATCGCTCGGAAGCTGCGATGGCAGCCGTCAGATCAGTATCATCTGGCGGCATGAACAAGCCCTCATTGGTCCCATACTTGCTCAAGCCCTCACTATAAGGAGCATGAGGCTCCTGGCCAAGTACCACGTCAAGAGAAAACATGGACTTTTTCTTCTTCTGAGAGCGAGCTCCGGTCGCAGCCAACACCAGCTTGCGCTTAGTGGCCACCTTGGGACGGCGAGTCCCGATATCCGAGCCCACGCCGGATTCGGGCGAGGGTACATTCACCGTCTCCGCGCGAGCACGAGGCACCAATGGCACATCCACCGTCTCCACAGAATCACGAGGCAATCCGTGCGTAGGGCTTAGCACACGTGGAGGCTCAACTGCAACAGCCTCTCTTAGCGGAGGGGGCACGGCGATCCGTTGCCTTAAAGGGACGTTGCGATCGCTGGCAGGGGGCGCACTCTTGCGATCGAGCAACAGCCGCCTCTCCTCCCTAATGACAGCACCCATCGCGTGCTGATACCAGGCCCCGTATACGTTAAGGGCCCTCAGGATGCAACTTGGCTCGCTAATGAAGAAGCGGGAGCCAGTATTCAAGCGCATAAAGTGATGCAGCGCACCCCGTATTCCCTCTCTGGTGGCAGCAGGTTCTTCCAAAAACGCCTCCAGTGGGACCCCCTGGTTATAACTTAGCTGCTGGGCAAAATGATGGGGGTTGTATCTCATAAAAAGCGCCGCATCATTTTGCCTGAATACGAGGAAGCCCGGCCTGATGAAGTATAGATGTAGATTATCCCGAGCTTTCAACACGGAGGCCCCGCCCTTAAAATTGTCGCGCAATGCCAGCACCGTCTTGGAAGTTTCCAGGCCGATGTCAGGACTTTTTCCGTGAAAACATACCAGCCCCGACCGTGCGCGGACGAAGAAGCAAGCCCCTAGCTTCCCGCTGAGATGGATTCATGATAGACGCGTCAACCAGTCGCATGATTCGCGGGAGCTTGCACCTCTCGTAAAACGAGGGTCTTTTATGAATACCAAATACCCCGAGCACATGCATCTCCATCCACGAAGTAAAGTAGTGCATCGGGAAGTTGGTAGCTTGCACCCCCGGTTCAGTTGTATCCACCGCCACGCTAAGACCATGGTACAGGTGGGCCAGCCCGGCAATCCCGATGGCCACTTGTATTCCGGCCACCATTCGATGTGCTGGGTAGAAGACGGACGGCCTCATATAGCGAGGGTGCATGGGGAGCACGAACCAACACAACCATAACCCGAGAAACCCGAGAAAGAAAGTCTCCTCGTCAATGCCCGGAGTGGCGATTTCTGAAAAGGGATGATCACGGCATCGGGAAGATAAAAACCCTTCTGATCATCTTCCAACACTGGTCGACGGTCCAAGCCAAAGCCAAAAGGGTCGTCGAGCTTGGCGAACTTTTCACCTCGTTGCGATAAAATCTCCGGGCGAAGAAACCGGGCAATGAAGTCTGCGAAGCTGACCCCCCGGCCTCCGGATTCCAAGAAAAGACTCTCGTACATATTCAGTACCTTCATCAGACTAGGAAACTGGTGCTGGATGGAGTTCTCCGGTGTTAGGCCCATCACCACTGGCTTGGTGGCGAAAACGTATTCGTCCGGAGGAAGCAGCTCCTCATAGTGCTCCCCCCTAACCGGCAAACCGGAAATCTCAGCAAATTCTTCTAAGGAGATGGAGACTTCTCTGTCCAGTAGAAGAAAGGTGTGGGTTGGGATGTTCCATTGCTCCAAGAACGCCTTAATCCACCATGTCGGAGGAGCAGAATATTGGAACAGCGTAGCGTAAACCGCAGGATATAGGCCAAGCTTCAGCAGTTGCGTTTTCTTCGCCGACAAAATGTACCTGGCCCACTACAAATACCCAGCCGAATGTCGGGGAGTCAACCCGATGTTGTAAGGTTGTCCCCAAAGGCGCGACTCGCCCTGGCATATGCGCCGCCCCAAAGTGTCCAAAGCTGCCGGCAGCTGCATGGGTATGGCGGCAATCGAAGGTTGAAGAAGACCCTCCGAAGTCCAATTGACAACCTCCACGGCATAGTTCACCGGGGGTACATCTGCATACGAGATCGGCTCCGACGGCATCGCACAAGAGAAGCTTCGGCGACCTTTGATAATCTGGTCGTACCACCTACCCCATAGGTGAAGTTTTTTGTGTTCTGGGTCCTGGTCTCTAATGAGCGCGAGAACCTCCCGGTCCACCGGTGCCTCAGGGAATCCTCCCTCTAAGCGGAAAAACGGGAAAGAAAGATCGGAAGACATGTCGCCTGCGAGAAAGAACGGAACTCAACTATCAGTATTATAATTTTAAAATCCCGACGCTCGGCACTTTAAAATTTGTACCACACTGCAATGCAGTGGAAAGGGGACCAAAGGTGGACCCACAAAATCCAGATGACAATGCATCAATTAATAAAACAGCGTCATCATTGGATGAGACTGTCAATTAATGAGGAAATCCTCAAGGAATATTCTCATTGAATGAGAAATCCCCGGGAAAAGGAGAAAATCTCCTTTTGAGAGCAAAACTCTGTAACAGAGTGACACTTGTCAAACCCTGGTCATGAAGGAATAAAATTCCTTAAAGAGCCTAGCTCTGTAATGATGATGGAAAATCCATCAAAGATTAATTAAAATTAATTCTTGAGAATTAAAAATTCTGGGATCTTAAAGATCCATGAAAAAACTCTTAAGAGTTCTTCATCAAAAGATCAAAAGATCTACATATTATCAAAAGAGCAGAGCTCTGATGCATGGAATAAGAAACCCCAAGAAAAGATCTGTTTAGATCTATGGGTTCATGAGAGCAAGGCTCTATTATAAAAGGGTTTTCTTTAGATCAAAGATCTATGAAGAGCAAGACTCTGTTAATGGGTAAAAACCCTAAGTTATTAAAATTAATTTAATTTTACCTAAGTTTGGTAGAGTTCTAACTCTTGAAAGTTCTTGAACAGAAGAGCAAGGCTGTGAATAAA
This sequence comes from Agapanthus africanus, assembly GCA_030015575.1. NCBI lineage: Eukaryota > Viridiplantae > Streptophyta > Magnoliopsida > Asparagales > Amaryllidaceae > Agapanthus > Agapanthus africanus. The sequence continues at coordinate 46,797,443 of JASDDO010000012.1, forward strand.
AATTCTTAAGAAGAAGATGGTAATCATCTGAGGACCAAAGATCCTATTTATAGGCACTGAACTGCCTTTTCAACTTCTAAGTTGATCCAAAGGCTCAGATGTTGCCACCGCTGCACTCACGTGTGCGCTACGTGAGCGCAACGGTGGGGGGGCATTTTTTTCCCCCAATCAGAGCAAAGCTATGTTTTGAATTTCAAAATTCAAAAATTAAAGCAACGCTTCAGATCCTGTGCGCTGCGCGCCACGTGTCAAGCGCAGACGCGCTGGCGCCAGGTGCGCTGCGCCCTAGACAGCGCACCCCAATTAAAGCAAAGCTCTGTTTTAAAAATTCGAAATTTAAATTGAAGCAATGCTTCAGATTCTGTGCGCTGCGCACCACGTGTCAAACATAGGTGCGCCAGTGCAGTTGCGCTGCGCTCTGCACTGTGCGCCACGTGTCAAACACGGGTGCGCCAGTGCAGTTGCGCTGCGCTATGCACAGCGCACCACGTGTCGAACGTAGGTGCGCTGGCACAAGGTGCGCTAGCGCTGGAATTAAAAATTCCCCCACCGTCAAATCAAAAGATCTACTAATAATAAATTATTAATTAATCAGAACTAAAATTCTGTTATGGAAAGATTTTTCAATTTTATTAAAACAAGAAGATTATCTTCTGTAAAACAGAAGCCTTAGGATCAAAGATCCAACGGTGGGAAATATTCCCAAATCAATCAGAGAAAGATCTCTTAAAACTGATTTAACAAATCATTTGGCCCTATATAAAGTACCCTAGACTTCAAGTCTAAAATATACAGAATAGAGAGATACAGAATACAGAAAAAGAGAGAGAAAAACACTCTGCAAAAGAAGAGAAAACTCTTAGAAAAAAGAAGATTTTTCTTCATCTTCATGGTAAAAAAAGAACTATTTTCTTGAATAATAGAGATGAAACCATCCCGTAAAAAGAAGAACCATCTTCTAAAAAGATCAGAGATCTAAGAAAAAGACTAAGGTCTTTAATAAAAAAGAAAAGATCAAAAAGATCTAATAATAAAAAGACTAAAAGAAGTATTTTACTTCATTCACAGATCTTTTGATCTATAAAGGCAGAGCCATTTATAAAAACAAGAACTTTTGTTCTTAGACTTTGAGGAAAAAGCCTCCTTTGAAGAACATAAATTTGTTCTTTGATCTTAAAATTGATCAAATGCGCTTTGCGCTATTGAAAAGTGCCTTGCAATAATGAATTGCGCCCTTGCACTCATTGGACCGGCGCTCAGCGCCAAAACCTGCCACGTGTCAACCAGAGACACAATCTGTGCTTTACGCTTCTAAAACAGAGCACTGCGCTCATGGGCTGGCGCTTAGCGCCAAGCGCGCCACGTGTTATTCACTGGTGCGCCAACAGACTAGCGCAATGCGCTCATAAATTAAAAGCGCAATGCGCTAACAAACTAGCGCTAAGCGCAACACGTGTCTTCTTCGTGTGCGCTACCCGACAGAAGTGCAATGCGCTCTTTGACTGGCGCAACGCGCCTGGCGCGCCACGTGTCGCACTGTCAGAACACACTTTGTTTCTGATAAATGCTATGCATTTAATACGAGACAAAATGTCAGAGCCCAATGCCTAGCATTATTAAAAGGCCTGAGTCCAAATAAAGGCATAATAGCCAGAACAAAAATAAAATGTTAAACATTTTTTTTATTGGACTTAGCCCAATTCTGGCCATAAGTCCTCAACTTAAATTGAACTGAGCACATCTGCTCTTTCAACCAATCCACCATGGTTCAAGGGTACATCTCTTTACTCCTCTGATATCTGTCGTTGTAATCCTTCAACGTCGTCAGAGAGGTGACGGGTCCCGACAACCACACATTACTACGGACTGTGAGGTCCTTAAACTCATGGACTATGATGTCCTTAACCTCGACCGTGATGTCTTAAAACTAACATCGGACTGTGAGGTCCTTAAACTTATGTACTATGATGTTCTTAACCTCGACCGTGATGTCTTAAAACTAACATCAGACTGTGAGGTCCTTAAACTCATGGACTATGATGTCCTTAACCTCGACCGTGATGTTTTAAAAGTAACATTGGACTGTGGAGTCCCTAAACCCACGGACTATGATGTCCTTAACCTCGACCGCGATGTCTTTAAACTAACATTGGACCGAGATGTCCTTAAACTAACAATGGACCGTAATGTCCTTAAACTAATTACCGACCGCAATGTCCCTAAACTAAGCAATAGAGCCCAATTGCTCTTTTGTTGGATCTAAACGATCCCGTTAAGTTGATCTTAGTCTAAAATCAGACTAACATATCATTAACAAACGTTTAAGTTGATCTTAGTCTCAAACGAGGCTAACGTATCCTTAAACCCAACCCCCAAACCCAAATCTAAGAAAGATACGGATTTGGACTAGTCCACCCCCTACGGACGACAACATAACTTAGTCTCCGTATACAATCCACGGGCAATCAAACACAAAACAAACACCCACGACACGAAGTGACCACATGGAGAAGGAGAAAGTTGTTACCGCAACGCGGTAGCGTAATTAACTGCAGGGGCTTGCGCCTGCAGGGAAGAGCGTCCCCACAATCAAAAACCCTCAAACGAGGGGGAATCTGACGAAGTCTGCTATATCGGTCGTATCCGTTTGAACCTTCGATACATGGTGTCATAAATCAACTTGGCATCTTCGGAGAGGTGGACGGATAGCATCAATTAGCATCTGCCCTGAATTTCAGGCAAGACGTACATCGCGTCTCCGCCGCGTCTTTCGGAGGGGAACAAGGGTTAGACAAAATTCCCCTACTGCAGTATTGAAAAAGTCTCCTCAACCCACGGAGATCAAGAGAGAGCAGAAACCAGTTCGCTCACTAAAAGAATTTTCATCATCTATATATAAGGTGTGGAAGCATGTGAAGGACTCGGTCGTCATCCGCAGCTCTACCCCTAAGAGTCAGCTAAACTTTAACAACTTCCCTTCCAAATACAGGGGGACTCATCCCAAGACGGTTCCTATTCTGATGGTACCAATAAAGTCCAAACGCCCGCAGCAAACTCCAAGGGTCAAGATTCTAAACGCCCCAAGCTTGGGAGCATGATAGTTCACACAGTTCATGTGGTGAATTCTAAAGAGGAAAGTACTGCTTCTACTAGTCACGGACCGTATACTCGGTCTCCGACAAAATCTCAACTGGAACGTGAAAAGTAGCAGAAGATACTTGCTCAGGCGGTAGCACTTGCTAATCCATTCCCTAAGCAAAATCCCGAGGACGCACATGAAGAAAGAGTAGGGCAGTAGTCGGATATTGACTTTCTTAGGCGCTCTCAAGAAGAGAGATGAAGCGGCAGCGATGTCTGCTAAAATGAACCGGATGGCCCTTCTGATCCAGAATATGGCTAGAATGATAGTACATTCAGAACCACTGGCAGATGAACCGCCGATAGTCGCTCTTAAAGAAAAGGGCGACATTTCAAATCCTATGCAAGCCTCATCAACGGCTGAGGAGAAAATGATCCCAAAGCAAAGCTATACGCATATATTGCTCAGCAAATCAAATCTCACTATAGCAGTGAAGCTGCAAATAGGTCAATCAAGACTGGTTGACCATATCCGGCGTGCTACGATCAAGTACAGTACCCACCAGAATACATACTTCCGACGTTTTATATGTACAAAAGGACTGGGAATCATTACCAGCACATCGCACGATTTAAATCCATGTGCGGCAACACTGGAGGAAATGATATACTGCTCTTTCGACAGTTCGTCAGTGGTCTGACAGGCACTGCATTCGAATGGTATGCGAAACTCCCTAATGACTCCGTGAACACCTTCAACGAGATAGCGATGCTCTTGTATCAGAGATTCGCTAGTGTGAATAAACACACTACCGTGACGATATTGGTCAACAAAAGGGTTGGACCGAATGAGACTTAGGTTCAATATGTCACCCGATGGTGAAATCTCTGGTCTAAATGCGAACAACGCATAGACGAAGCCCAGCCGTAGGAATGTTCGTAGCCACCCTTGACCTAAATTCAAAGGTGTTCCTATATATAGCCCTCTTCAAGCCGACGACCTTCCAAGAGCTCATAGATAAAATGGCTCGGTTGGATCAGATGGGTCAAAACGCAACCTCTTCCAATGAAGACATTTAAAGAGCAGAAAAAAAGGAGGTGTTTGTTGCTAATGCTCAACAAAAAATGAGCGGCTTTGAAGCAACCTATCGCCAAAATAGCGACAGCACGGGTTCTACCCTTCGAAAAGTTAGGATGTGGATACTCACTCCCCCGTAATATACGCAGGGGGCATATTGCTCGTTGGAGGAGAAACCTCCATGTGAGATAGTCCTTTCTTCACATAACTGAAAGGATATTAAGGAACCTATAAGCGGGTCCTACAATCAAATGAAATAGCCCGCTTGAACCAAAAAGCCATGGAAGGGATGTGGAATCCATGTCCCGCTCCGAATCAGATGATGAGGGGAAAATCCCCCATATAACGCTTTGAAAATTTGTATAGGTTAATTTCGTGTTAATTAGCGATAATACGAGTTTTTCGTAAAAACCTAGTTAATAATTATTTTCCCCATAAACTTGAGTATATCTATTTGAAGATGTAATTATGTGTATAATTGTGTTTTATTAGTTAATATTTAAATTATTGTTCACTTAATTATTTATTTTACTTATTTACTAATTACTAAGCTATTTTCTTAAAAACATGCACACACATCTTGTGTAACCCCAGTTTAACAACATGTTGACACAAGTCTTTTGCACCATGACAACTTAATTTCAAAAAAAATGTAACATGAACTTCTTTCCTTCCTCTCATATGTTCTACACTTTTCTATTATTTTTTAAAATGGAAAAAATGGAAAATTGGGGTATGGGGTATTTATTGCATAGTATGGCTCATTTTTCTCTCTCTTCACTCTAGAACACACTCTCTCTCCCTCAATTCAGCAGCCCTTTCCCTTATCTCTTCTCCCTTCTTCATTTTCCATGGTTTCCTCTCTCTACCACACACACACAAATCCCTCACATCATCACAAAATCAAATCTAAACATCAAAAATCAAACCTTTTCATCGTTATTGAGGCAAGTTTCCATTTAGGAAGGCAAGGCCATCAAGTTGTATCTTTCTTCAATCTTCTTGATGTATAAACCCAACTTACTCACTTATTTGCTAAACTTTTAGTTTATTAAGCTTAATTTGGTGTTTAAGTGGTAATTAATGCAAGTTTGAGATTTAAGGTGAAGATTAGGTTAGGTTAGGGTTTTATGGTTTAATTAGGATAATTAAGAGTACTTAGTGCCTAATCAACCTATTAATCCAGCAAGTTTGCACTAAAATACCTTAATGTCCCTAATTTGTGTTTTAAAACGATTTTTAATCAAGTTTTAGGATATTATGAATCTGCTATTACCGTGGTGGTTTTTAAAACAAACAAACATATACATTAGACTATACATTGTGTTAGGAGTGAAGTATAGAAACCTGGACCCTTTTCACCCAATTTGACCCGGTGACACCCCCCTCGTGGCTGTTCATGTCATAATATTGCATTATTATATTCCCCATTCTTATTTATTTTACAAATAAACAAGTGTTTTTGACCCATGTCTGCTGCATAGTACAGGTTAAAGGTTCTCGGAGCAAAAACAGTGAAAAAGATAAAAGACGATGCAAAAGTGAGCTACGATCAACAAATAGAAGGATCTTGATCAAGCCCACATGAAGATCGGTTCACAAAGAACAAGGCAGCGCAAGGTTCAAGACTTCAACACGAAGCAGATGGTAAAAGTCCACTACATTACTCACTGTGAAGATCTGGAAGAAATATAGAAGACCTTATGAAGAACCAACCAAAGAAATAGGAAGCAAAAGACACTCAGGACCAACACAAGAAGCTGCAGCCAACAAGTCTCCTTTTTGGCCGCGGAACCGCGGCCAAACCAGGGCTGCATCCGCGGTTCCGCGGCCGTGTGATGCCCGTAGTGGCAGGAAATTTTACCAAAATAAATGGCGGCGCTGAATAGTCTTTCTAGGGGTATTTTTGTAATAGCAGACATGCGGCGATTGTAAACCTAGGGTTTTCTATGTTCTATAAATAGAAGCCCAATTTCTTGTATTAGGTCATGCCTCCTTTCAATAATAAAATTCAGATTTCTTTTCAAGTTTTGGAGAGCATCAATTTAGGAGTAAGTTTTCAATTCTTGCCCTAGGTAATTTCTTATCTGCCATAGTTAAATTTAATTCCTTGCCCTAGTTAAATAGTTAGATCTTTTATTCTCTGCCCTAGATAAATATTTTTCAATTTCCTAATGAGCGAGTAGTCTTCTCGCTTGTTAGGGTTAGTTTTGGGGAAGGTTTGAGAAATGAAGATCTCTCACCCCTTTCTTGCCCGTTATATATTTTCATAGGACTCCATGCATACATGCACACACCGCTCCCTACGGCACCCTATCCCACGAGGTAGCGGTGATACCGCAGTATAAAGGCCCGGTTGCGCGTGTTTTCCATGGAGGTTAGGGTAAGGACCGATAAAGGAAGGACAAGAACTTAGAGGAAGAAACATCTTCCCGAATGGTTCTAATCCCCTTTATTAATAATTACCATAACTCCTAATAGTTCTTAATATGGATATAGAAAGCGGCGAGATTTATTGACTTTCCAAACTTAACCTAAACCTAACCCTAGCAAGATTTAGATCTAGATTAATTTAGTTTTTAGATTAAATCAATCCGTTCACACCAATCGGAATTAACTCGTAAGAGCAATTAGGAAATTCACAAAATCCCTGTGGACCGACCCGTACTCACCGGCTAGCTGTAAAGCGACGCCGTTCTTGATTGCGGTTTAGAAATATTTTTGATAAATCAGTGGTCGGCCCAATTTTGGAGGAAAACGTTGAAACTTTGCAGGTAGTTGTCTGTAGGTATTATATGAGGTTTGTTCTTGCTTGTTTTTCTTGTTTCTGCTCCAGATAAAATCTGGGACCTATTATCTATAATTTTAGTGCTAAGTCTGCGCGATGCATGCGATTTGAACCATGGTCTGGTGTATTTGTGTGACAGACAGATCGTGTAGGAATTGAGCGATGTTACGCGGGTCTTGTGCACCAGGTGTGCATGTACTCTAACTCGTGGCGTTAATTCTTATGTATCGTTCTGTCGTCGTGTTTTTATCAACTGTTTAGCTTTCTATATTGATATTTGTACGATTCTAGGATCCGTTGCGGAGACATCGGACGCGGCACGGAAAGGAAAAGCGGTAATTGGATCAGACTAGCTGAGGCATTCAGGTGAGTAGATGTACACATTTACGGGGGAATCGTCTGGATGGCGCAAGGCGCCCGATAGTTAGAATTTCTTTTAGTACTTGCATTTATATGCGTAGTTCCTAATTATTCATCTCGTTGCTTCGCATCATCTTTTGTGTGTGTGTGTGTGTGAGATATCATCTCATAGGACACTTGCACCATTACCATTCATTTATGCGACACGGGCACTATTCATGTGGACACAGACACCTTGGTAATTGCTATGCCACGAATACTATATAACTTTTTAAATCAGAATATAAGACCATTGCAACATATATGATTTGTAAACCTGTACTTGTATATTCAATTCATCGGGATAGATACGCAGGATTGTTAGTCATATGCATATACCTCATTGCATCATCGTTCATGCATAGTTTTCTAGTCACGCATCGTATTTCATATTGTTAATACCACAGGCATTCATCATCACCGACATGTGTACATATGGTGATTTTTCTTGAGGATTTCAGTATTATGAGATTTCTGTATTTTTGGGAAAACCGCGAGAATTTTATAAACCGTTATCATTTTAATAATGCAAGTTGCAGTTTTCTCGTGATATGATGTATGTGTCGTCCACTATGAGATTTCTCGGTTCTTGAGCGGTATCATACACCTGATTCGAGGAGGAGGAGGAACCATCTGTGGATGTAAGGTGGACCCGGTTGTCGGCTATAGTGCCCTCAAGGCAATTATCATAGTCGTGGACTTGTGATTATGATGATTGAGTGAGGACCTATACCGATAAAACAGTCTTACTCAAGATGATAGTATACTATCTGGTTTATCTTTATCATCATGTTGATAGAGCCCTCAGGATTCTTGCTTGACTGCCAGCATTGTGATGGCGATCACATATGTGGGAGCTGGGGTCTATAAGCACATCCTTAAATGTCCCTAGTCGTAGGAGTATCGAGACCGGGTATCGATACTCCAGTGTAGACTAGTGTATACTGATCGAGACCCCGACGAAGGGCGGTGGCCAGGTCTCACAAGCCTTTGGTGTTAGTTTGTTCACCTAAGATAATATACAGGTGCTCATTGGGTTATGAGTACACTGGACGGACTCGCCGGGAACCTGCTAGTTGGTATTATACCTATTGTCAGATAGCAGTTCCCAGGTGACATGTGTAAAGGTTAGTCTGTCGACCTGAGATCGTCATTTGTCTTCTGTGAGTTCCTACTGTGCTTTGATTACTACCCTACCACGGCTCAAAGGAGTCATGCAAACAGGTTTTAGTTGGGTACAGTCCCGAGCCACATGGAGGCAGTGATCGGATCGTCGGGGATTCGTCTCTCCCGGTATTGGGGGTTGATGTCGCTTTGTGTACGGATGGCCATCACCATAAATCCATGGCCACGGTGGACGAGGATTATCGATCCAGGATCGATAGTTTCTCAGGTGGTGATGGGTTTCATACCGACACTAAATATCGCATTGTTGGGGGTCTGACTTTATCCACCTCCTAGACTCGATATGCGATACTCTTAGACGAACAGACCGGACTGTGCAGATATTGTCACTGACAGGCTCAGTAGGGGTTCAGGATGAGTTTGCTCGTCGGCCTCCCTTTCGCACAATACCTGGGTAGCCGTTATGTACAGCTAGTGCCGCTGACGTGCTTGTGGTTAAACTCACTGCCAGCGTATTACGAGTCTTTAGAGTCCCACACAGAGGGTTTTCACGGTTCAGGCGATATGGTGTACATGAGGTATGTTGATACATACAGATGTCCGATTAAATATGTGCACTTGCTGCGCAGACTTTAATTGGACGGTTGATAATACTAGCGGCTTAGGATTAAGCCAGTTTATTAAATCAGGTTTTGATTTAATAATTTATATATGTATTTGTATATACGTATTCTAGTATTATTGTTCACTATTCGTTTTCTCTCTCGGCTATTCGTATTTTGGTACGAATACGCGTATATGTATTTCGATACATGTACCGGGAAGTATTCCGTATTTTATATGGAATAGCTTCTAGAAGATGCCACCTCATTATTGATTTTCTATTATAAAATCAATTAGGAAATGGGGTGGAAAAGGTGACTAGGAAAAAGCATGGGCATGAGTCAAAGCATGGGTTTTATGCATGTAGAAAAGTATGGTTGTATTTCTTTATTTGGAAAATGGTGGAGATTTTGGAGAGAGAGAGAGAGAGGGGCCGGCCATTGATTGAGGAGGATTCATTTTTCATTTGATTTACATTACACATTACATGCTAGCACTCTCTCTCACTCTCACTACTTTCACACTTAGCCATTTTTGCTCATGCAATGTTCACCTCATTCATTCATCTTCTTGAGTTGCTCCATGGAGCACATGGTTGAGAGAAAATCATAGTGACATACTAGTACACCCCCACTCTTCATAGCTAACGACGTTGGAGCGTCGGTTATCTCGTTCGACGAGGTTGGAACTTGCGCCGTTTCCCTCGGGTGGATCATCGGAGATGGAGGAAGACCGGCAATCAAACATCATCAAAGGATCTCTAGGAGCTTGGAATGAAGACCGGAGGACTCGGATCATCTCGGTATAACCTTTCTAACTCTTAGTTAGTTGCTAGTTTAGGGTTTAAGGTCGATCCGGGATTCGGGTAGCGGTAGCGCCGGTTTTAAAAATTTTCGTTCCGCATTTTGGCCGCGTTTTGACGGCCAGGGCGCTGCCGGGACCCAACATGGTATCAGAGCCACCCTTTAAACCCCTTACTAGCTTGTTTAAATGTGCTTAAAAGATCGATCGACGGAATTTACAAAAAACACGATTTCAGTTTTGGGTTTGCTGTCGTTTTTCAAAAGTGTTCAAAATATTATTTGGAGTAGCTTAAAAATCCGTGCAGGCAATTCTAAGGATACTGGAAAAATTTGGGCTCCTGAAGCCACCAAAGCGCCGCGGAACCGCTGCACTTACCCCCTATTGGCGGCGGTTCCGTGGCCATTTAGTGGCGACGGGCTTCAAAATTTTTCCTGTAGCCCCCTCATGTGAAATTGTGATTTTTGTGATGTCCTGTTTTGGCCCAGGTTTCTGTGCAGTATTGTTTTTGCTATTGGGGCCAATTTGGAAATAGTCGATCGATATTTTAAGCGTGCGTTTGACAGTACATACATTATATTCTGCGACCGTGAATGTCATTTGATCGGTAAACCCGTCTAACTGCTATATGTTCTTTTAGACGGGTTTGCGAACGTGACATTCACGTTGATGTTCTGTATTGTATTGTGATGTTGGTTGGATCGTCGTGGTGGATAGCTGTGGTGCAATGTTAGTACAGTTTTATTTCATTTGTACATTTGATATTGCGGGGCGAGCGTCCGACATGTGGACTGCCGTTACTGCCAGCTTGTATATTATTCTTTTGGGGCACGACCGGGCTGAGGTCGATGTCACCCTTGTATATTATTTTATTTTCTGCACTAGGATTACCCCACGGTGGGGTGCACGAATAGCCGGATTCTAGAGGGCAACGGGTCCGCATCTCAAGGCGTTGGGACGGAGGGGACCTTACTCTAGAATTGGCGGGCCGTTCGCTGCACTCGTAGGGGGTATAGGTGACCCAGGAGGGGGGCTCAAGTTACCGGATTCCGTGAAGTGCTGGGTGGTCCATTCACGTTGCTGAAGGGGGCTGCCTCACTTCTGGTTTTTGCGGGTAACTTGCCGCGCTCGTAGGGGTCTAGGTTTCATTGCACAGGCTATCCACACGGCAGGGAACGTCGGGTCTCACTTGCGGCTCAAGTGAAACCCGGGGCTCCAAATTATCCTCCATTCTGTATTGCTTCTGTGATGTTTCTGTGATGTTGCTTTATATCATGTCTGGGACGAATATTATATATATATCTATATATAATAGTAGATGTTGTATATGTTTTGCACCTGCGCTAGCCCAGTCCCCGCTCCGTCGTTAGTTAAGTAACCTAACGGGTGATGACGGGACCCAGTGGCGAATGCGGATGGCATATACGTACATTTTATTTTCGTTCTTTTCTGGTGTGATTAATTGATGGGACTGCAATGATTCTTATCAATGCAAGGATAAAACAAACCTATATACGATGTTGTTGGAACCAAGTTTTTAAAAAACTGACATTACAGACGTTTTCTTTTGCTTTGCATCGTGGTATTCATTTGGAATATCCTGCACCTCATTCGACGAGGCAAGGGCCGAGATCCCTTCATCGGGAGTGACCCCTTGGGTAAAAGTTTACGTCAATGTAATAACTTCACTATAGTCGATTATTTTTGCTTTGCATCGTGGTATTCAGTTTGGGATATCCTGCATCCCATTCGACGGGGAAAGAGCCGAGATCCCCTCATTGGGAGTGACCTCTTTAGCAAAAGTTTTCGCCACTATATATATTTATAAAACCACTTAGATTCCTCCAACGATATCAAGTTCAGTACGTTAAAGGTTTTTCGCCAAAAACCAGCCGTAGCCCTCCGTCATTTTGGATAAATAGTGCATAGTATTCGTGCGGTGTTTGTTGGCCAAAGTCAAGGCATCGTGTGTGGTAGCTGTGTATTGCTTGTCCTTTGCATGGATATGCATTGGTTTAGGACAGTCGTACCACTTTGTTGGCCAAAGTCAAGGGTGTGTGCGGGTGGGTCTAAATCAATCAGGACAATGACGGGTAGAACTTGACTTGCGGGTTATGATTTGTTGGCCAAAGTCAAGCTCATAAACCGCTTGGGGTAAAAATCATATCGGGATTTTCAAACATACAGGAAACTTACCAGGCTTGCGCATACCTTCTGGAGTGTGGTGACTTGAGTGGCTTCCATCAAGTTATCATGTGATGATAGTTGGATCCCGATTCCCACTGATGAGTAGGATTACTCCTCGGGTGATTCCGACTAATTCTCCTTTTGGGTTTGGAGGAGAATTTGAGAAAACAATGGGAGCCATCCAGATTAGATAAAATGATTAACCATTCTGATCTAGGTTAGAGTGCACGCTGAGTGTTTCTTCTCTCTCTCTCTTTCTGGCTGCAACTATGACCCGACCTTTGACTAAAACTCATGAAACCAAGTTAACCGAACCTTCTTTAAATACTTTGGCTTTTGGAATGTCACGGTGTCGCATACATCATTGCCACTCCTACATCACCTTTTGCTTTTCTCCAGAACACCTCGTATCACTACGAACATCCACTTCCATTGGATAAATCCATCGTATGGTTAACTCGAAGGAATTTTTTCGAGGATGGATTCTGGTTCTGGAGAGAATGAATAAGATTATTCGGTTGTCTTTTCTCTTTACCTTCTCTCAGGTTGTGAGGGCTCCTAGGATTAGGAGAGGGTACACCTATTGAGCTTATTGGATAGTCTTCTTCCAAACCATAGGCCGGTGCCGAACGGTAGGGAAGGAAGAAAACCAATTAAGCTTAAGTGTGGTGTACAGAAGGTAATAAGTAAAGACATATAAAGGGATTAGAACAATGGAAAAGGAAATTGCGATCACCATCATTCACGACAAAGACCGGGTATACCCCTGCCACTCCTACATCCACTTTGCATTTCTCTAGGACACTCCGTATCACTACGGATATCCACTTCCATTGGATAAATCCATCGTATGGTTATATACGAACTCGAAGGAACTTTTTCGAGGATAGATTCTGGTTCTGGAGAGATTGGATAGGATTATTCAGATGTCTTTTCCTATTACCTTCTCGCAGGTTGCGAGGGCTCCTAGGATTAGGAGAGTACACCTATTACGCTTATTGGATAGTCTTCTTCCAAACCTAAGGCTGGTGCCAAAGGGTGGGGAATGAAGAAAACCAATTAGCGTAAAGAAGGTGTACAGAAGGTAATAAGTAAAGACATAATAAAGAGGATTGCAGTGAGGGCAGGTATAGTATATGGTTACTGTCGTGAATCAGGATAGTGGAAGATGCATTACTAGGAATACCGGTTAACCCTTTTGAAACATTTTCATGTTTCAGTTTCACTGTGCGATGTTAATTGAAAACTGTTTTCCCAATTGGAATCTAACTCCAGGGTATGTATTTACCAGATCAGTTTCTCACGTCTGCATGTTATTACGGATGGTGAGTGGGAGTAAGATATTGGGAATTGGGTGATTAGATCCTCATTATATCGGAATTCGTTGAAATTGGTGATATTTGAGGAAATCATCTGGATTTTGCCGGATGGCAAATATTTGGTTTTGAATATCCGTTGTTATGCACCAATTTCAAACTGATATATCTGTACATTTATTTTATAAAGTGAGATATAACTTTTTGATATTGTGTCTATGACATTTACCTATATCAGTTGGTGATTAGGTAAGGTGCACTCAACAGCGGTATAATTCTTCTTAACCATAGTACAGTTTTTCAACCTACAACGCACAGGGTTTGAGTTATTGAACTCAGAGGACTTATACAAAGTATTGTATGTTGTCCAGTGTCCATTAGGATAAAGGGGTTGGTACTCGTACTATATTCTGTTTACTTATGATTTCTCCAGTTCTGGACATGTATTTCGTTGAAATGCAAGGTCCAGATATTCAGAAGTTGTAGGTATAAGAATAAAGTAGAGAACCATCTGTTGTAAGTATCAGGATTCTTCGAGGAAGTCGAAGATGTAGATACTTGTGTTTGGTATTCCGTTAATTGTAATGGTTTTGAGAACTTGCTTCTCTTTCGGGTTACTCATATATGGATGCACTCCTAGATGAGTAATGTTGGATGGCCTTTTTTCCATTTGGTTGATATGCACTGGAGACAGCTGCATGATTTTGAATCTGGTTCAAATTAGATTTGTGCTATTGTTTCTATATTAGATTTATATAGAATCAATTTATATCTTAACGATGTTAAGGTATAGGGAGTTGTCCGGCTGATACTTAAAACCAGAATCCGGATAAACTCAAGGCACGTTTCAGTAATGCCTGTTTGTGGGTTATCCCAGGCTTTGACGAGGGTTAACTTTCTACCATCAGGAAGATCAATATTTATATTGTTCTTGACTCGCCACAGTTTTAGTAAAATGGATTTTTTTTCAGAAAAACAAAAGTGGGAGTATGGTAGAACTGGAAGTGATTCCAAAACCACAAACGATCACTGATGATTTAATAGAACCTAACGATTCAATTAGTTTCGACGTTCCATTAGCCACTCCGCAGATTTTGGTGGGTAACCTCAGGCACCCGAGAAGTACTTCGGTCTTCTCAGAGACGGTGACAGGGAGGTTCTTGTTTACCCAGACTTACCATTGCTGATGTTCTAGACTATAAGACCCGGCAGAAGGATGAGTATAGCGTCGTTCTAAACTATCTTTAGAAGTGCACGTGTATATGACTCTGCCAGAGGGTTGTTGTAGTCAGTGGGAGCAGCGGAAGCATAGTGGGCAAGTAACTTATGTCTATTTATAGACTAAAGCAGGTATTGCGGAAATAGATCATCTATTTTTGATGTAACAGTCATAGGCTTTGACTTCATCAGAATAGGAGATGGATATGGTAAGAATGTAGTAGGGTGTGATGTCCTGATATTTAGGATGACATGCACTTATAGGAAGAGATATTCCTATACTACGATCGGTTATATTGTGGTTGTCACACAGTTGTTTCTCCACATAGGATATGGATATAATATCAGGTTTTCTGGTTACTAGATCTGGATTTGGGAAGTATCCCAATTTGGGTAATTTGACATTATTCTAAAAATATTTTAGAATGGATGACTCCTGGCATGGTGATGTACCTGCAGGTGATGGAGTCACCCTCTCTAAAGATGTCTTACAGACTAAAGGGGAGAGGGATCTGCATGATTAGCATATCACTTGCTTAGGCAATTGAGTTAATCATGAAATGTCAAGTACCACACTAGATGTTGTTATTGCACTAGCTGCAATAAAGATAGATTAATCCAATCCTGGAGAAACATTGGGAAGCAGTTATTGAACATAAGTGGATGTTCTAGGGAAATGATTATGGCAGCCTCCTTCGGAAGACGGTTATCATTTCAGGCTTCCAAGGTGACCTGGATGACAGAGTGACTGTCAGAGTTATAGTTTTTCCCTCTTTTGAGGGACAGTATGTTGGACAGGTGGTCCAAGCGGATACTGTGGAAGGCATGGTGCATATAACTGATTAAATTCAGTGGACGATACAGTCTAAATAGTTTGCTGGATTTGGAGTTCATTTGTGAACCGGGTCCCGTCAGATATCCAGACAAATTCTAAGACAGGTATTGCTCATTTCGGGAGATAGTTTTTTCCGCGAAGTTGAGATACAGAGAGATACAGAAAGAAACATTGGAGCGGATCCACTCACTGAGGCTATTTCTCGAACGCAATCATTTTCGCAAACGGGATTTGCGAAACTGATTAGTAGAGAAGCTGGGTGTTCGGTATCACACGGGCTGTGAGTATGCGACATCGCAATAATTGGCCTTAAGTGCAAGTGGGAGATTGTTGGCTATAGTGCCCTCAAGGCAATTATCATAGTCGCGGACTTGTGATTATGATGATTGAGTGAGGACCTATACCGATAAAACAGTCTTACTCAAGATGATAGTATGCTATCTGGTTTGTCTTTATCATTATGTTGATAGAGCCCGTAGGATTCTTTCTTGACTGCCAGCATTGTGATGGCGATCACATATGTGGGAGCTGGGGTCTATAAGCACAACCTTAAATGTCCCTAGTCGTAGGAGTATCGAGACCGAGTATCGATACTCCAGTGTATACTGATCGAGACCCCGACGAGGGGCGGTGGCCAGGTCTCACAAGCCTTTGGTGTTAGTTTGTTCACCTAAGATAGTATACAGGTACTCATTGGGTTATGAGTACACTGGACGGACTCGCCGGGAACCTACTAGTTAGTATTATACCTATTGTCAGATAGCAGTTCCCAAGTGACATGTGTACAGGTTAGTCTGTTGACCTGAGATCGTCATTTGTCTCGTGTGAGTTCCCACTGTGCTTTGATTACTACCCTACCACGGCTCAAAGGAGTCGTGCAAACAGGTTTTAGTTGGGTACAGTCCCGAGCCACATGGAGGCAGTGATCGGATCGTCGGGGATTTGTCTCTCCCGGTATTGGGGGTTGATGTCGCGTTCTGTACGGATGGCCATCACCATAAATCCGTGGCCACGGTGGACGAAGATTATCGATCCAGGATCGATAGTTTCTCAGGTGGTGATGGGTTTCATACCGACACTAAATATCGCATTATTGGGGGTCTGACTTTATCCACCCCCCTAGACTCGATATGCGATACTTTTAGACGAACAGACCGGACTGTGCGGATATTGTTACTGACAGGCTCAGTAGGGGTTCAGGATGAGTTTGCTCGTCGGCCTCCCTTTCGCTCAATACCTGGGTAGCCTACGTACAGCTAGTGCCGCTGACGTGCTTGTGGTTAAACCCACTGCCAGCGTATTGACGAGTCTTTAGAGTCCCACACAGAGGGTTTTCATGGTTCAGGCGATATGGTATACATGAGGTATGTTGATACATACAGATGTCCGATTAAATATGTGCACTTGCTGCGCACACTTTAATTGGACGGTTGATAATACTAGCGGCTTAGGATTAAGCCAGTTTATTAAATCAGGTTTTGATTTAATAATTTATATATGTATTTGTATATACGTATTCTAGTATTATTGTTCACTATTCGTTTTCTCTCTCGGCTATTCGTATTTTGGTACGAATACGCGTATATGTATTTCGATACATGTACCGGGAAGTATTCCGTATTTTATATGGAATAGCTTCTAGAAGATGCCACCTCATTATTGATTTTCTATTATAAAATCAATTAGGAAATGAGGTGGAAAAGGTGACTAGGAAAAAGTATGGGCATGAGTCAAAGCATGGGTTTTATGCATGTAGCAAAGTATGGTTGTATTTTTTATTTGGAAAATGGTGGAGATTTTTGGAGAGAGAAAGAGAGGGGCCGGCCATTGATTGAGGAGGATTCATTTTTCATTTGATTTACATTACACATTACATGCTAGCACTCTCTCTCTCTCACTCTCACTACTTTCACACTTAGCCATTTTTGCTCATGCAATGTTCACCTCATTCATTCATCTTCTTGAGTTGCTCCATGGAGCACATGGTTGAGAGAAAATCATAGTGACACACTAGTACACCCCCACTCTCCATAGCTAGCGACGTTGGAGCATCGGTTACCTCGTTCGACGAGGTTGGAGCTTGCGCCGTTTCCCTCGGGTGGATTATCGGAGATGGAGGAAGACCGGCAATCAAACATCATCAAAGGATCTCTAGGAGCTTGGAATGAAGACCGGAGGACTCGGATCATCTCGGTATAATCTTTCTAACTCTTAGTTAGTTTGCTAGTTTAGGGTTTAAGGTCGATCCGGGATTCGGGTAGCGGTAGCGCCGGTTTTAAAAAATTTCGTTCCGCATTTTGGCCGCGTTTTGACGGCCGGGACGCTGCCGGGACCCAACACCGGTGCGGTACCCTAGGACAAGATGGTCACAGATGATGGTGTTGAGCCCGGCAGGGAAGCACTACTAACCGGTTATTTATGAGGCGGCGGATATTCGGAGGATACCGACGTAGTCTTGAGATTGATATTTATGGGATAGTCCGGATTGCCGGAGCCCGAGATATTGAGATTATGGGCCAATCCGGATTGCCGGAGCCCGAGATATTGAGATATTGATACATTGTGATATCGAGGCATTGAGACCTGAGATGTCGAGACATTAAGATATTCATATTTGGTGTCGATGCTTGACACGGATTTCTATGGATTTCATTGATGTACTACAGTTAAATTACAGAAGTCTTACTAAGATAAGAATACATATTTTCTCGTACTAAACATGTTCAGATCTCGTGTTGATTTTGCATTCATGTTGCATACATATTAGTGCATCGCATCACATTGATATATGTAGGTTGTGACGCATATGCATGCATGATTACGATAGCCTTATTAGATGTTACTTACTACTCACGAGTTGGCAACTCACCCCCGTTGCGCCACAGTGTCTTGCAGGTTTGACCCGTCAGCGTAGTAGCGGCGGGCGTTCTTCTTCTTTTGGCTTCATTTGCTTGATTTGCAGTTTGCTCGTAGGTGGGTTGCGAGGATATTTTTATTCCATAATGTACATTATATTGTATCTAGTATACTCCATCTACCCTTGTATATTTGACTAGACAATAAGACTCGTGAGACTTGTATTTGTGATGTTTGTGTCGATGCTCACTTGAGCCGACTTGGTATTTTCTCATTTCTTGCTTTATGATGCTTATTGTGCACTTTTGATATACATATTGTACGTGGTTGTGAGTCCGCCTTTGGCGAAGAGCAAGCTCCCTCTTAGGGATGCCTTATTTCATGTTGTACATATATT
Organism: Agapanthus africanus; assembly: GCA_030015575.1. Taxonomy (NCBI): domain Eukaryota; kingdom Viridiplantae; phylum Streptophyta; class Magnoliopsida; order Asparagales; family Amaryllidaceae; genus Agapanthus; species Agapanthus africanus. Next base: position 46,816,124 of record JASDDO010000012.1, read on the forward strand.
CTTGTTTTGTACCCGTTTGGGGCCAGTATTTACAAAGGAGACTCTACCGAAATTTTCGGAAAAGTGTGATGTTGCTTTTAAAGGCTTGATGTGACTTATTTGATGATAATCGCTTTCCTTGATTTTCCTTCACTCTACTACTTTAATTGGTTTTGATTTCTGGGTTTTGGCTTACTTAGATTACATACGCCTTGATACGTTTCGTAATTTAAGTGACAGTCACGCTCTGTACTTTTCGGGGCGTGATAAAGTTGGTATTAGAGCGATAGGTTTTACCTTTCTGAGTGTAGGATGACCCATGGTAGATGGAGTAGGTGATTTAAGCAGAGTGACGTAACGTATGTATGTTCCGCGGCATACTTACGATACGGTACTCCGCCTAAGTGACCTTAGGATATATATTTTCTTGTATTTCCTTCCTTAATTCCAGAAACCCTTTTGATTCGATCGCAATGTTTCTATCGATCATGTTTCTTGTTCCAGCCACTATGCCGCCGGAGATATCGAGGGCCAGAGGGCTGCCGCTGGGGATGAGATTAGAGTAGGCTCATTTGAGACGAGGACCGATCAGGGCGGTATGCCTATCCCTCAGGGACAGAGTGATCCACTTTCTCCAGGATAGATGGCTAGGCTGAAATTGAGTATTCAGGACTTGCGACAGATGGTTGGATTGTTAGTTGAGGCTAGCCGAGCTCCGAGAGCCGATGATGTCCTTCCTGATGCAGGGACTGTGGTTGTACCTGCTGCACAGGCAGCTGTTTCTGTTATTACCAAGTTTATTTCTGTATCCTTATAAGAATTTTTTAGGCTGAAGCCTCCAGATTGTTTTTTTTTCCGGGCATAAATGCAGCGGAGGATACGTAGACAATCCCCGACAGGATGGCTAGGATTTATCGTTCACAGAAATGTTCCTACGAGATATGGATTGAGCTTGCGAGTTTTCGTCTAGAGAGGTCTTGCTCAGACGTGGTGCGAGTCAATTGAGAGAGGCCGAGCTACAAACCTACTTCCTATGACTTGGGATAAGTTCACCGCTGTATTTCTTGCTCGTTTCCTTCCGGAGAGCGTTCGAGATGCCGAGCTCGTAGTTTTCGAGCCTTTGCGTAAGACTTCAGGGATGACAATGTCAGAGTACGACATTCAGTTTACTTAGTGGTCCGATATGCTTCTTACCTGGTGGACACTAAAGAGAAACGGATAAAAAGGTTCGTGTGGAGATTGGACATGCAATGATTCCTTGCTGTTGGTGCCCAGCATTTTGACACTTATGCAGCCGTGATGGATGCAGTCTTACTGCCATAGGAGCGCATTTATGAGATTTCGGTCGTTTTTGGATCGAAGCGGATTTGTACCGGTATGCCAACTCAGAGGCGATTAGATAGGCGCAGTTGTAACAAGTATTCTTTCGGTGTTCTTCCGATGTGTATTTCTTTTTGGTGTTGTTTGAAATAGTGTCCACATATTTTGTATCGAAGTCTAGCCGATAATAGTCTTTGCTAAATCAGCCGCTTGTTGTAATTTCTTCCATAGGCTAACCTTTTGTTGCTCTATATGTTTCTCATTCGTATTCGTTTTATTCGTATCGGAGATAGGGATACTTCTGTCAATTTTTTTTTCTCGATATGTTTGACTTCGAAGTTCTCCTGAGCATGGAGTGGTTAGCCACGTGTAATGCGTCCGTGAACTGCCGTGAGGAAGCAGTCAGATTTAGTTTTCCGGGAAAGCCAGTCCTTGGTTGTTTTTGGGATAGAACGTAGCGTCGCCTTTCCCAGTTTGATTTCTTCTTCTCGCGCCAGTCGGCTTTTGAGAAAAGGATGTCAGGAATTCTTGGCATATGTTTGTGATGTTAGAGCCGCAGAGGTTCCGTAGGACCAGGTCCCGATTGGAAGAGAGTTTCCAGATATTTTCCTGACGAGTTGCTTGGTTTGTCGCCAGAACGCGATATTGAGTTCTGCTTTGATTTGATTTCCAGCACGGAGTCTTTTTTCTCTACCGCAATATCGGATGAATCTGGCAGAGCTTAAGGAACTGAAGGATCAGTTGCAAGATTTGTTGAATAAAAGGCTTGTTCGTCCGAGTGCGTCACTTTGAGGAGCTCCTGTTCTGTTCGTCAAGAAGAAAGATGACAGTTGTGTTTTTGCTTCGATTTTTGTCAGTTGAATCGGGTTACTGTGCGGAACAGATATCCCTTACCTCGTACTGAAGATTTGTTCGATTAGCTCCAGGGTGCGAGACATTTCTCGAAGATTGACTTGCAATCAGGTTACCATTAGTTGCGGGTTCGAGAGGATGATATTCCGAAGACTGCTTTTCACACGTCACGGGCGTTATGAGTCTTGGTGATGTCGTCCGAGCTCACCAGTGCCCCAGCAGCGTTTTTGGATTTGATGAACCATATATTCAAGCCATTCCTTGATCAGTTATTATCGTATTCGTTGATGACATTTCAGTATACTTTTGGAACCGAGAGGAGCCTGGGCAGTAATTGAGGATTTCATTGCAGACCTTGAGGGAGCACCAGCTATTCGCTAAATTATCCACGTGTGCTTTCAGATTAGATAGTGTGGACTTATTGGGATATGTAGTTACAATAGATGGTAAGTATGGAACCGAAGGAGATCGAGGCCGTTCAGCACTGGCCCAGACCTGTATTAGCGACGGAGATTCGCAGCATTTTGGGTTTGGGCGGATACTATTGATTTTTCGTACATATTTTTTTTCACATATAGCTGCAACGTTGACCGGGTTGACCCGGAAGAGAGTTCCTTTTTCTTTGGACTGAGGAATGCGAGCAAAGATTTCAGCAGTTGAAGACCTGTTTGATTTTAGCGCCAGTATTATTTTTTCCTTAAGGATCAGGTAGTTTTGTTGTTTATTGTGATGCTTCTCAGCAGTTGAAGAAACACGAGCAGAACTATTCCATACATGATTTAGAGATAGCTGCGGTGGTTTCTACACTTAAGATTTAGAGACACCACTTATACGACGAGTCGTGCTAGATAATTATGGACCACAAAACGCTTAAAGTACATTTTTCCAGCAGCGAGATCTGAAATTGAGACAACACATATGGATGGAGCTAGTGAAAGACTATGACTGTGAGATTCTTTATCGGCCGGGCAAGGAGAATGTTGTGGCAGATGCTTTGAGTCAGGGGTCCGGAGATAGCTTTTCTTGTTGAGCACAGTTCAGAGATAGTCGACGGCAGATTAGCAGATTCTTTGTAACAGACGAGTACAGTTCGAGTTTACGTCGACCGGGGGACAACTTGTCCATGTCCGTGCACATCCACAGTTATTTGATCATATCCGTGAGGCATAGTCCGATGACGTTTATTTGTCAGAGATCATGGAGAAGGTTCGACAGGGAAGAGATTCAGAGTTCGTGATTGATGATCAAGGAGTACTACGATTTGGGGTTCGACTATGTGCGCCAGATTCCGAGGGATTGAGACGCGATATTCTGAGGTGGTGCATCAGTCAGCATATAGTGTCCGTCCGGTTTCCACCACGATGTATTATGATTTGGGAGAAGTCTACTGATATAATGAAATGAATAGAGATGTCACAGATTTTGTTTCGAGATGCTGCCTTGTTATCAAAGTCAAGGCTGAGCATCAGAGGCCAGCAGGGAGTTACAACCTTTAACCATGCCGGAGTAGAAATAGGGGCAGATTTCTATGGGATTTATAGTGGGACTACCTAGGACCAGTCGAGAGTATGACTCTTTTGGGTGATCGTAGACCGATTGATGAAGCAACTCACTTTCTGCCAGTAAGGACCATTTTCGGATTCGTTCAGTATGTTCAGATATATGTTGATGAGATTGTGTGACTACATGGAGTTCCGACTTGTATTGTGTCCGACAAAAACACCTAGTTCACCAGCCGACTATGGCAGAAAAATCATAAGGCTTTGGGCAACAGATCGAGTTTCAATGTCGTTTTCTATCCGCAGACCGACGGTCGATCAGAGCGGACCTTTCAGATTCTTGAGGTTATGCTCCGAGCTTGCATTCTAGTTTCGGTGGCTGTTGGGATCGCCACTTGCCCTTAATAGGGTTCTCCTACAATGACAGCTTCCAGGAGACGATTCAGATGGCATCCTTCGAGATATTATATAGGAGGAAAAGTCGATCACCAGTTTGTTGGGTAGAGCTCAGCGAGAGCAGTATTTTGGGGTCACAGATTATGCAGGAGATGACCGAAAAGATTCCGTTGATTCAAGATAGGATAAGAGCGACTTAGCATAGGCAGAAGTTTAATGCTGATTTACGCCGTCGCAGACTTGGGTTCGTCATTGAAGATCATGTTTCCTTGAAGGTTTTTCCGATGAGGGGCGTGTCGAGATTCGGAAAGAAAAGGAAGGCTTAGTTCCAGATATGTAGGTTCTTCGAGATTCTCGAGCGTGTCGGCGCAGTTGTTTATCGTTTGGCTTTTCCACCCAGCTTTCTAGATATTCCCCCCGTATTTCATGTATTGATACTCCACAAGTGCCTTCATGACCCCTCTCGCATAATACAGCATTAGACGATCCAGCTGGAGCGCAATCTTTCTTTCACCAAGCTGCCGATGGTTATTCTAGATTGGCAGGTGAAGAAACTGAGGTCCGAGGTCATACCGTCCGTATACGTTCTTTGACATGGCCCAAGCGGCGAAAGAGGTCACGTGGAAAACCGAGGACGAGATGTGGAAGAAATATTCCCATCTCTTCGAGGGTACGCGTTGTTAATTTTTAAATTCGGGGACTGAATTTCTTTAAGGGGGGAAGATTGTAACGCTTTGAAAATTTGTATAGGTTAATTTCGTGTTAATTAGCGATAATACGTGTTTTTCGTAAAAACCTAGTCAATAATTATTTTCCTCATAAACTTGAGTATATCTATTTGAAGATGTAATTATGTGTATAATTGTGTTTTATTAGTTAACATTTAAATTATTGTTCACTTAATTATTTATTTTACTTATTTACTAATTACTAAGCTATTTTCTTAAAAACATGCACACACATCTTGTGTAGCCCCAGTTTAACAACATGTTGACACAAGTCTTTTGCACCATAACAACTTAATATCAAAAAAAATGCAACATGAACTTCTTTCCTTCCTCTCATATGTTCTACACTTTTCTTTTATTTTTTAAAATGGAAAAGAAATGGAAAATTGGGGTATGGGGCATTTATTGCATAGTATGGCTCATTTTTCTCTCTCTCTCTCTCTTCACTCTAGAACGCACCCTCTCTCTCTCTCTCTCAACTCAGCAGCCCTTTCCCTTCTCCCTTCTTCCTTCTTCATTTTCCATGGTTTCCTCTCTCTACCACACAACACACAAATCCCTCACATCATCACAAAATCAAATCTAAATATCAAAAATCAAAACTTTTCATGGTTCTTGAGGCAAGTTTCCATTTAGGAAGGCAAGGCCATCAAGTTGTATCTTTCTTCAACCTTCTTGAGGTATAAAGCCAACTTAATCACTTATTAGCTAAAATTTTAGTTTATTAAGCTTAATTTGGTGTTTAAATGGTAATTAATGCAAGTTTGAGATTTAAGGTGAAGATTATGTTAGGTTAGGGTTTTATGGCTTAATTAGGATAATTAAGAGTACTTAGTACCTAATCAACCTATTAATCCAGTAAGTTTGCACTAAAATACCTTAATGTCCCTAATTTGTGTTTTAAAACGGTTTTAATCAAGTTTTAGGATATTATGAATCTACTATTACCGTGGTTGTTTTTAAAACAAACAAACATATAAATTAGACTATACATTATGTTAGGAGTGTAGTGTAGAAACCTGGACCCTTTTCACCCGATTTGACCCGGTGACACCGCCCTCATGGCCGGCCTAATTTTGGAGAAAAACGTTGAAACTTTGCAGGTAGTTGTCTGTAGATATTATATGAGGTTTGGTCTTGCTTGTTTTTCTTGTTTCTGCTCCAGATAAAATCTGGGATCTATTATCTATATTTTTAGTGCTGAGTCTGCACGATACTTGCGATTTGAACCATGGTCTGGTGTATTTGTCTGACAGACAGATCGTGTAGGAATTGAGCGATGTTACGCGGGTCTTGTGCACCAGGTGTGCACGTACTCTAACTCGTGGCGTTAATTCTTATGTATCGTTCTGTCTTCGTGTTTTTATCAACTGTTTAGCTTTCTATATTGATATTTGTACGATTCTAGGATCGGTTGCGAAAACATCGGACGCAGTACGGAAAGGAAAAGCGGTGATTGGATCAGACTAGCTGAGGCGTTCAGGTGAGTAGATGTATACATTTACGGGGGAATCGTCTGGATGGCGCAAGGCGCCCGATAGTTAGAATTTCTTTTAGTACGTGCATTTATATGCGTAGTTCCTAATTATTTATCTCGTTGCATCGCATCATCTTTTATATGTGTGTGTGTGTGTGTGTGATATCATCTCATAGGACACTTGCACTATTACCATTCATTTATGCGGCACGGGCACTATTCATGTGGACACACACACCTTGGTAATTGCTATGCCACGAACACTATATAACTTTTTAAATCAGAATATAAGACCATTGCAACATATATGATTTGTAAACCTGTATTTATATATTCAATTCATCAGGATGGATACGCAGGATTGTTAGTCATATGCATATACCTCATTGCATTATCGTTCATGCATAGTTTTCTAGTCACGCATCGTATTTCATATTGTTGATACTACAGGCATTCATCATCACCGACATGTGTACATATGGTGATTTTTCTTGAGAATTTCAGTATTATGAGATTTCTGGATTTTTGGGAAAACCGCAAGAATTTTATAAACCGTTATCATTTTAATAATGCAAGTTGTGGTTTTCTCGTGATATGATGTATGTGTCATCCACCATGAGATTTCTCGGTTCTTGAGCGGTATCATACACCCGATTCGAGGAGGAGGAGGAACCGTCTGTGGGTGTGGGTGCATGGTGGCCCCGGTGCGGTACCCCATGGCAAGATGGTCGCAGATGATGGCGTTGAGCCCGGCAGGGGAGCACTACCGACCGGTTATTTGTAACGCGGCGGATATCGGGAGGATACCGACGTAGTCTTGAGATTGATGTTTATGGGCCAGTCCGGATTGCCGGAGCCCGAGATATTGAGATTATGGGCCAGTCCGGATTGCCGGAGCCTGAGATATTGAGATATTGATACATTGTGACATCGAGGCATTGAGAGCTGAGATGTCGAGACATTGAGATAATCATATTTGGTGTCGATACTTGACACGAATTTCTATGGATTTCATTGATGATACTACAGTTAAATTACAGAAGTCTTACTAAGATAAGAATACATATTTTCTCGTACTAATCATGTTCAGATCTCGTGTTGATTTTGCATTCATTTTGCATACATATTAGTGCATCGCATCACATTGATATATGTAGGTTGTGACGCATATGCGTGCGTGCTTACGATAGCCTTATTAGATGTTACTTACTACTCATGAGTTGGCAACTCAACCCCCGTTGCGCCACAGTGTCTTGCAGGTTTGACCTGTCAGCGTAGTAGCGGCTGGCGTTCTTCCTCTTTTGGCTTCATTTGCTTGATTTTCAGCTTGCTCGTAGGTGGGTTGCGAGGATATTTTTATTCCATAATGTACATTATATTGTATCTAGTATACTCCATATACCCTTGTATATTTGACTAGACAGTGAGACTCGTGAGACTTATATTTGTGGTGTTTGTGTCGATGCTCACTTGAGCCGACTTAGTATTTTCTCATTTCTTTCTTTATGATGCTTATTGTGCACTTTTGATATACATATTGTATGTAGTTGTGAGTCTGCCTTTGGCGAAGAGCTAGCTCCCGCTTGGGGATGCCTTATTTCATATTGTACATATATTCTTGTATTGTACCCGTTTGGGGCCAATATTTACTAAGGAGACTCTACCGAAATTTTTGGAAAATTGTGATGTTGCTTTTAAAGGCTTGATGTGACTTATCTGATGATAGTCGCTTTCCTTACTTGGTTTTCCTTCACTCTACTGTTTTAATTGGTTTTGATTTCTGGATTTTAGCTTACTTTGATTACATATGTCTCGAGACGTTTCGTAATTTAAGAGCTAGTCACGCTCCGTACTTTTCGGGTCGTAACACCCCAAGTCAAGTTTATTCTTCCAAGGAAGAAGAAGACTCAACAAATTGAGTAACATGATATCTCGTTCCTTCATATATGAAGAAGATGTTCCGTCAGTGTCAAAAAGCGATATTGATGAGTAGGAGCCATGTGCCGTGTAAAGTGCCCAGTGTTTCCCGCAAAACAACCCGATTGCAGCAATGTCAAAATAAGCAGTTCAAGAGGGTGAGGTGTAATTCTATGTTACTCACCCCGGTAGTTTGCGGGGAGGCGGAATAGGTAAAAATCAAAATTTTCTTTGCAATGTAACATAGACTAACCATGAGGATCTTTGCTAAACATTAACTAACAAATTAACTAGGAGTGCTAACTACTATGTTAGATGATTATACCTCAAGCTTCTGGTCCTTCTTCTCCTTGTTGTGCTTCTCCTTGTTAGGGGCTCTTTGGAGTGGTGATGGATGATGCCTTCCTCGCCGGCTTTTCCACGTCAAAGAAGATCCACCCGAAGGTCTCTACCTTGAGCTCCAACCTCTATAATAAAGTAACTACGGTGCTTGGTGTGCTAATCAAAGAACCCTAGAGTGAGCAGAGAAGGATTTTGGTGGCTTAGTATCAACAACCCATGTTTCTCAACTCATGAGACATTTGGGGTTGAGAGAGGAAGAAGGAGAGAGAGCTATGAGAGAGAGTGTATCAAAAATTATGAAGAGAGCTCTCATACGAAGAAAAAAGAATAATAAGTTTTATTAGGATAATTGTGATGGCTCATTTGATATGACCATTATCATGTCACAATTAATGCTAAGCAAAATATCTTGTGCTCAACAAAAATATCTAAGTCAACAATGGTCAATATAGTCAAATGGTCAAACCAATTAGCCATGACACAATTATCACTAATAAAAATTAGTAAACAATTTCCTCCATCTCATTATGGTTTTAATCAAGTCAATGGTCAAAACCCTAATAAAGTGTCTCCTTCTCTGTCCCTATCATCCGTATATACATACCCGCATCCATGTTCCGAGAAACACGGATACAATGAGACTAAGCCAATCCAAAAATCTAATACTAGGATCCGGCTTAAACCAAAGCCCACTAATATCAACCGCCCGAACACCAAACACGCACAAGTACGTGTATGTGAACGAATCCTGTCGTAAAACCATACGACCTCTACCTCGTTTCGCCCAAAGGTAGAAAACCCTCTGTGTGGGACTCTAAAGACTCGATACTACGCTGGCAATGAGTTTAACCACAGGCTGCATGCGGTACTAGCTGTACGTAACGGTCCCCAGGTAGATGTCGATAAGAAGGCCGATGAGGAAAACACGTCCGAACTCCTACTAAGCCTGAATGTGACAATCTCCGTACAGTCCGGTCTATTCGTCTATTCGTCTAAGAGTATCGCATATCGGGCCTAGGGGGCGGTAAACGTCAGTCCCCTAATAGCGGTATAAGTCGTGTCGGAGTGTAATCCAAAACACCCTGAGAAATTACTGGAGTACCTACCAGTAAATCTCGCTTGCTCTGGCCAGGGAATTTGTGTAATGGCTCTCCAAACACAGCGCGATATCAACCCACAATACCGGGAGAAACGAATCCTATCTAACCGCCACTGCCTCCAAGTGCTTCGGGACTGCACCCAACTACTACCTGTTTGCACGACTCAATAGAGCCTTAGTAGGGTAGTAATCTAAGAACAGTGGGAACACACTTGAGGCGAAGCGGCAGTGTCAAGTCAACGGACTAAGCTGTACTCATGTCACCTGGGAACTACTAACTGGCGATAGGTATAGTACCAACCAACAGTTCCCGACGAGTGCTGTCCAGTGTACTCATAACCTAATGAGCACCTTTACGTACTGATGGCTGTGGGACAGACCATCTCCCCAGCTGGGACGAGAAGCGTACACACCAGTCTACTCTGGAGTATCGATGCCCTGTCTCAATAATCCTACGACTAGAAACTTGTATAAGGATGTGCTTGTAGACTACCCAACCCCCACAAGTGTGACTGCCATCACAACGCTGGTAGTCAAGCAAAGATCCTAAGGGCTCTATCAATATGTATTAGCGATATGTTAAAAGAAACATATACACATATTAAGATAGATACAAACCAAGTAGCATACTACCATATTGAGCAAGACTGTTATAAATCCGTGTATATATCCCAAGCTTCCAAAATGTAATATACAAACTAGTACTATACAATAATGTCCTCTAGGGCATATCACACTAACAATCTCCCACTTGCACTAAGGCCATGTGCTGGCATATCGCAGACATATCATCTCGAATAGCCTCTCGAACTGGGTCTGAGGAATAGCCTTTGTGAATAGATCTGAAGTGTTATCCTCTATAGCAACCCTCCGAACCTCGATCTCCTGGAGATCCACGATCTCCCTGATCAGGTGATACCGCCTCAAGATGTGTCTGGACTTCTGATAGGACCTGAGTTCCTTCGTTAAAGCTATAGCCCTATTGTTGTCACAATACAAAGGTATTGGATTAACAATGGACGGAACCACCCGAAGTTCTGTTAAGAACTTCCTCATCCAGACTGCTTCTTTTGCGACATCAGAAGCTGCGATATACTCCGCTTCCATCGTCGAGTCAGCAACGGTTTCCTGTTTGGAACTCTTACAACAGACCGTCCCTCCATTGAGGGTAAAGACATAGCCCGACATGGATTTGGAGTCATCCTTGTCACTCTGGAAGCTGGAGTCAGCAAAGGCCTTGATCTGGAGGTCTTTTCCGCCGTAAACCAAGAACATTTCCTTAGTCCTTCTCGGGTACTTAAGAATGTTCTTTACCGCTATCCAGTGCTTCTCCCCAGGGTTTGACTGATACCGGCTTACCACACTCAGTGCATAAGCTACATCTGGTCTGGTACATAACATCGCATACATTATAGAGCCTACCGCAGAAGCGTAGGGTATAATAGACATGCGATCCCTTTCCAAATCAGTCTTGGGAGATATCTCTTTGGAGAGGGTGATTCCGTGACAAGCCGGTAAATTACCGCGCTTTGAATCTTCCATACTGAATCTTTTCAGTATGGTGTCGATGTACCTGGACTGCGAAAGTCCCAACATCCTTTTAAATCTATCACGATAGATCTGGATCCCCAGAATGTAAGAGGCATCACCAAGGTCTTTCATAGAGAACCTGTGTGACAAGAACCCTTTAACAGATTGTAGCATAGGAATGTCATTTCCTATCAAGAGAATGTCATCCACGTACAAGACGAGGAATACAACAGTTCGTGCTACAATCTTACTATAAACGCATGGTTCATCTGGATTTTTGATAAAGTCAAATTCTTTGACCGTCTCATCAAAACAGATGTTCCAACTCCACGATACCTGCTTCAGTCCATAAACGGACTTAAGCAACTTGCACACTTTCTCGCTACTCCCACTCTGAATGAAACCTTCTGACTGGTCCATATAGACACACTCCTCTAAATTTCCATTTAGAAAAGCGATTTTTACGTCCATCTGCCAAATCTCATAATCGTGGAAGGAAGCAATGGCAAGAAGGATCCGAATGGATTTGAGCATAGCCACTGGAGAAAAGGTTTCGTCATAGTCCAAACCAGATCGTTGACGAAATCCTTTTGCAACAAGTCTAGCCTTATAGGTTTTAACCTATCCATATACACCAATCTTCTTTCTGAAGATCCATTTGCAGCCTACGGATTTTACACCTTCTGGAGCAATGTCCAAAGTCCATACTTTGTTGGTATACATGGACTCCATCTCGGTCCGCATTGCATCCAGCCATTTTACCGAGTCAGTGCTCTGAATGGCCTGCTGGAAGTTAGTCGGCTCATCATTATCAATGATGCAATCCTCTCTATCCCCATCAATGAGAAAACCGTAGTATCTCTCAGATGGATGAGAAAGCCTACTCCTCCTGCGGAGCGGTACGAGAATGTCCTGTTCTTTTGAAACTTCTGGTTCCACCAAGCTTTCAGTAATAGCTTGTGGTTCTGGAATTTCTTCCAGTTCTATTGCGTCCCCACTTGTTTCTTATTCTAAAAACTGATGTTCCAGAAAGTGGGCATGACGAGAAACAAAAACCTTTTGTTCCTCTGCGTAATATAAAAGATACCCCCTGGAGTTCTTTAAGTATCCCACAAACTTACACAGTACTGAGCGTGCCTCGAATTTGTCCGCATGCTGCTTTTTGACAAAAGCTGGACATCCCCATATCTTCAGATATTGAAGATAGGGTTTCTTCCCACTCCACATCTGATATGGTGTGGTAGGCACAGTCTTGGTAGAAACCTTGTTCAAAAGATATGCAGCTGATTCTAGTGCATAGCCCCAGAATGATCGCGATAACTCAGCGTTACTCATCATGGGACGTACCATATCCAATAGGGTTCGGTTCCGTCTCTCCGATACACCGTTGTGCTGTGGTGTGTATGGAGGAGTAAGCTGAGAGAGAATTCCATTCTCTTTTAAGTAATCTAGGAACTCGGCACTTAAGTATTCACCACCTTGATCAGATCTCAGTGTCTTGATAGTTTTGCCGGTTTGTTTTTCCACTTCATTCTTATATTCCTGGAATTTCTCAAAGGCCTCGGATTTATGCTTCATCAAGAAGACATGTTCATACCTGGAGAAATCATCCGTAAAAGTAATGAAATAGGAAAAACCACTTCTTGCATATGTAGACATTGGACCACACGCGTCGCTGTGTATGAGTTCTAAGAGCTCGCTCGCTCTTACTCCGTGTCCAGTGAACGGAGTCTTTATCATCTTTCCTTTAAGACATGATTGGCAAGTTGCATAAGATTGATATTCAAACGGATCCAAATATCCTTCTTTATGTAACTTGGTTAACCTTGTCTCATTGATGTGACCTAGTCTACAATGCCATTAGAAAGCATGATTTAATTCTGGAGACTTTCTTTTGTGTGTATTCTGGATATTGAAAATCTACAGTTAGGTTAATACGTATATACCGTTTCTTAATGTACCCGACCCAATCAAACTATGATTAAGGTGGATGTTTACGACATCGCTTACAAATGCAAAATCATAACCTTCTTTAAACATTAAAGATACAGATATGATATTACAAGTCAAACTTGGTACATAATAACAGTTGCGCAAAACCAAAACATGTCCATTAGTCAATCCGAAGTGATATTCCCCCACGGACACAGCATCCATGCTTTCTCCGTTTGCAACTCTGAGGGTCATATCACCCGCCTTCAAAACTCTACGGCTTCTCAGTGCCTGTAAAGAATTACAGATATGAGATCCTGATCCGGTATCCAATACCCGAAGTAGAGTTGATTGACAGACAGTTTTCAATTAGATACATACCTGAAGCCGAAGCCACAACTTGCTTCGGGTCTTGGTTCTTGGCTTTCCAAGCCCTGCAATCTTTCTTCTAGTGTCCTTTCTTATGACAATAAAAGCATTCTTCCTTTCCCACTATTTGTCCCGACACTTTTGCCTTTCCCTTGGCTTCCACCTTACTAACACCATCCCTCGGTTTGGTGGGGGCCTTCTTCTTCTTTCCTTTGGCTTTCGCCTTGGACCTAGAAGAGGAAGCTCCACCAACAAATAGAGCGGGTGTTTTCCTGAATTTTTGCAGGGTTCCCTCTGCACTCCTCAACATGTTGAGGAGTTCCGGAAGTTCAACTTCTTTATCTTGCATATTAAAATTCAAGATAAACTGGGCGTATGTGGAAGGAAGGGACTGGAGAATCAAGTCAGTATACAGCTCGTTCTCTAACGTGGTCCCGAGGTCCGCGATCTCCTTAATGTAGCCAATCATCTTAAAGACGTGTTCCCCTACAGATGATCCGACGGCCAACCTCGCTTGAAATAGCTTCTTCGAGGTCTCGTATCTTGCGATACGGGATTGCTCTCCATATAATTCCTTGGTATGGAGGAATATGGATTCAAGATCCATATTCTCATGCCCCCTCTGATGTTCATTGTCCATAGAGGCAAGCACGAGGCATTTGGCCTTCGCGCAGTCAATCTCCCAGGTCTTACGAATTTCCTTATCCGCGACGCTGGATTCTAGACCTGGGACGGCGGGGGCCTTAGTGGTAAGGAGATACCCCAACTTGTCATAAGTGATTGCCATCTTGACATTTCTGAACCAATCTTTATACTTTGGCCCTGTCAATATATTTTTATCTAATAATAACTTAAGGCCCGTCATGTTGTTGGTTGCTGCAATTATGAGAGAGAGAAGAAACACTTTAGCATGATGCTCTTGCAAGTTTAGAGTGGTTTTTAGTTTATCTAAATAGGATGGCTCCCACTGTTTCTTGAATCCTTCCTCAAACCATAAAAGAAGAATTAGTCAGAATTGATTCACTGTACAATACTTGCTTAACCGTTCAGCCAGGCCAGTGTCGGTATTTCGAGGGAGGTTTTACGACGCTTTCACGAAGTTCCTTAATTAAATAACCTCTTTTCCCTATGGGCGTAGCCCTGCTAACACCTTTCTAGACACCTACTTGGTTTATAGCATTGATCGTTAAGTAAAAAAAATCTCCCGAGGAGTAGCATATACTGACAGTAGGATCGGGATCCAAATATCATTGTGTGATAAAGTTGAAGGAATCCTACCAAAATTATCACACTCCAAATGGTATGCAACACTAGCAAGTTTCAGTTTCTTTAGAAACTCCCGATGTGGATTTTTGCCCCATGCTCTTATGACCTTGACGAAGGCCAACATATCATAAGTCACATGTCAAGTTCTACCCGTCATTATCCAGGTTAATTTGAACCCACCCGTACATACCCTTGACGAAGGCCAAAATAGCTGTACGACTGTCCCAAACCAACGCATCTATCTATGCTACAGATAAATATTTAGTAGCTACCAATCACATGCCTTGGCGAAGGTCAAAATACACAGCTTGAATACTACTGAATATTTAACTGAAATGACGGAGGGCTACGAATGGTTTTGGCGAAACCGTGAACGTAGTGAACTTGATATAATCGAAGGAACCTGATAGCTTTTAAAAGGAGTGGTTTAAGCTCCGCATTTAAAAGTTTTGCTGTTTTGAAAAAACCGAGTGGTTTTGAAATTTTTCCAACGATTCAACTTTGGTTTGTTTTCTTTGCATTTATTTAATGCAGTCCCATCAATTAATCCTACCATTGCAGAAAACAACGAAAATATAACATACGCTTATGCCATCCGCATTCGCCACGGGGCCCCGTCATCACCCGTTAGGTTATTTAACTAACGACAGTGCGGGGGCTAGACTAGCGCGGATGCAAAACATAAGCAACGTCTACTAGATATCATATATAGATATATGCATTCGTCAGACGCAATGATAGTCATTTCAGATCACAGATGAACACATTGGATCTGATAGGAATCCGCGTTTCGTTTGAGCCTGCAACGAAAGACTGATTACACGGTCGTGATGAATAGCCAAAACCCTACCCTAGACCCCTACGAATGCGGCAAACTACCCGCCAAATACCCGAAATGAAGCAGTCACCCTCAACAAAGTGAGTATGCCACTCGACATTCAAAATACCCGGTAGTTTGTGCACCCCACCTTGGGTATACCCTAAGAACAGAAAACAGTAAAAGAAATAATATACAATGGTGGCTACAACCTCAACCCGGATGTGCGACCATAAAATAATATTACATCAATTGACAATTTACATCAAATGAAAGATAAAACGCTTATCTCACATCCCCGGCTATTCATCCACAACAATCCAACAAGTTCATATACACGAACCAATATTACAGATCACAGATATGTGCAACCCCCACCAATCGACGTATAGCGATTAGCAGATGTTCAGCACAAATAACACATTACAGATATAATCCGATTAGCTAAAGTTTATAGAATTTCGATCAATAAGCATATTTGAATCTACTCCCAGTACAACACTGTACAGAAAAATTCCTGAGCAGAAACAAAATAACCCAGAAAACACAAAACAACCACAAAGAGCACTAGAAAAAATTTGGACCAACTCGGAGTCGACTCGGCCGCGGATCCGCGGCGGAACGCATGGTTCGGCCGCAGTTCCGCGGTGGTCTAACCGGGTTAGGCGCCCAAATTTCTTCAGTGTTCTATAAAAGTATGCACGTATTTTTCAGATCTCTGAAAATATTTTTAGACCTCATTTAAAATTCGACAGAAAGTGCATGTTTTGTATCGTGTTTTCGGGATTTATCCGTGATCGAAGTTCTAAAGGATTTGCTAACATGTTAGTTATTGTTTAGCTAGGCTCTGATACCACTGTAAGTCTATGTTACTCACCCCGGTAGTTTGCGGAGAGGCGGAATAAGTAAAAATCAAATTTTTCTTTACAATGTAACATAGACTAAGCATGAGGAACTTTGCTAAACATTAACTAACAAACTAACTAGGAGTGCTAACTACTATGTTAGATGATTATACCTCAAGCTTCAAGTCCTTCTTCTCCTTGTTGTGCTTCTCCTTGTTGTGAGATCCTTGGAGTGGTGATGGATGATGCCTCCTCGCCGGCTTTTCCACGTCAAAGAAGAACCACCCGAAGGTCTCTACCTTGAGCTCCAACCTCTATAATAAAGTAACTAGAGTGCTTGGTGTGCTAAACTAAGAACCCTAGAGCGAGTAGAGAAGGATTTTGGTGGCTTAGTCTCAACAACCCATGTTTCTCAACTCATGAAACATTTGGGCTTGAGAGATGAAGAAGAAGAGAGAGCTATGAGAGAGAGTGTATAAAAAAATTAAGAAAAGAGCTCTCATATGAGGAAATAAGAATAATAAGTTTTATTTGGATAATTGTGATGGCTCATTTGATATGACCATTATCATGTCACAATTAATGCTAAGCAAAATATCTTGTGCTCAACAAAAATATAAGTCAACAATGGTCAACATAGTCAAATAGTCAAACCAATTAGCCATGACACAATTATCACTAATAAAAATTAGTAAACAATTTCCTCCATCTCATTATGGTTTTAATCAAGTCAATGGTCAAAACCCTAATGAGATGTCTCCTTCTCTGCCCCTATCATCCGTATATACATACCCGCATCCATGTTCCGAGAAACATGGATACAATGAGACTAAGCCAATCCAAAAATCTAATACTAGGATCCGGCTTAAACCAAAACCCACTAGTATCAACCGCCCGAACACCAAACACGCACAAGTACGTGTATGTGAACGAACCCTGTCGTAAAACCATACGACCTCTACCTCGTTTTGCCCAAAGGTGGAAAACCCTCTGTGTGGGACTCTAAAGACTCGACACTACGCTGGCAGTGGGTTTAAGCACAGGCCGCAAACGGTACTGGCTATACGTAACGGTCCCCAGGTAGATGTCGATAAGAAGGGCGATGAGGAAAACCCATCCGAACTCCTACTAAGCATGAATATGACAATCTCCGTACAGTCTGGTCTGTTCGTCTAAGAGAATCGCATATCGGGCCTAGGGGGCGGTAAACGTCAGTCCCCTAATAGCTGTATAAGTCGTGTCAGAGTGTAGTCCAAAACATCCTGAGAAACTACTGAAGTACCTACCAGTAAATCTCGCTTGCCTGGCCAGGGACTTTGTGTAATGGCTCTCCAAACACAGCGCGATATCAACCCCCAATACCGGGAGAGACGAATCTTATCTAACCGTCATTGCCTCCAAGTGCTTCGGGACTACACCCAACTACTACCTGTTTGCATGACTCAATAGAGCCGTGGTAGGGTAGTAATCTAATAACAGTGGGAACACACTTGAGGCGAAGCAGCAGTGTCAAGTCAACATACTAAGTTGTACTGATGTCACCTGGGAACTGCTAACTGACGATAGGTATAGTACCAACCAACAGTTCCCGACGAGTCCTGTCCAGTGTACTCATAACCTAATGAGCACCTGCATACTATCTCCAGTACAACGTACTGATGGCTGTGGGACAGACCATCTCTCCAGCTGGGACGAGAAGCGTACACACCAGTCTACTCTGAAGTATCGATGCCCTGTCTCGATAATCCTACGACTAGGGACCTGTATAAGAATGTGCTTGTAGACTACCCAACCCCCACAAGTGTGACTGCTATCACAATGCTGGTAGTCAAGCAAAGATCCTAAGGGCTCTATCAATATGTATTAGCGATATGTTAAAAGAAACATATACACATATTAAGATAGATACAAACCAAGTAGCATACTACCATATTGAGCAAGACTGTTATAAATCCGTGTACATATCCTAAGCTTCCAAAATGTAATATATAAATTAGTACTATACAATAATGGCCTCTAGGGCATATCACACTAACAGAAGGTAGCTTAAGGCGTGAAGCGGCCACTCATACAACGGCCAGGCAGCAGCGCCTAAATAAGCAAGCAATGGAAGGGATGAGCTATGTAACTCTCCGACCGAATGATAAATAATGGACCGAAATGTCCCTAAACTAGCGCATCGTCCCAAACACGGCGATGATGGACCGGAACGTCCCTAAACTAGCATTTCGCCCCAAATATGACGATAATAGACCGAAGCGTTCATAAACTAGCGTGTCGCCCCAACACGGTGATAATGGACCAAAATGTCCCTAAAACTAATATGCTCTCTTGAAGTCTATATTGCAGTTGAAGCCCCACCGGCGAAAATTGCAACTCAAGTCCCACTGACTACACAGCTACTCTAGCGATGAAGCCAGCCCCAAGTCCCACCGGCAAATAGATGGGTCACCTACGACGAATCTACTTTCGAGAGTTTCACCGTTCACAAAAAAACAGTATGTCCACAAGCGAAATGTGCACGGATGAAAACCCAAAAGGGCGCCGTGAGTAAAAACAGCAGGATTGCCGGCGAGTTTGTGAAAATATGAAAGAGCGCAATCTCGTAAAATAAAAAAAGGTATGTCCACAAGTTAAATAGGCATGAATGAAAACCTGAAAGGGCACTGTGAGTAAAAACAGCAGGACTGCCGGTGAGTTTGTGAAAACCTGGAAAGGCACAATCTCATAAAATGAAAAATTATGTGCACTTGCAAGGTCCTCTCAATCTTGTGAGGAGAAAATACATGCGTGAAATCCTTACGACTCACAAAGAATCAACACACTCAGGAGTCCATACGATTCCTATGAAGAAATTACATTTGCGAGATCCTCATGACTCATAAGCAGAATTCCCCCCTATGAGACCCTCACAGCTCATGGGATTCAAAAGCATTAAGTTACAGGGAACTAAACCTGTTCTTAAGCCATCATATCCCCTAAATTGCTCTACAAGTAGTTCAATGCTGACGCTTGTATACGATCCACGGGCATGAACAAAATATATTCTCACAAAAGTCCACCAATGGTGAAAAAAAGAAGATCCCCATATAGTGAACGACACTTGTAAATCATTTCGACTTAGAAGAAGAAAACTCTCTTGTAAGATTGTTACGACTTGCGAGAGAAAATACCACTTAGGAGTCCATACGATTCCTAAGGAGAAAATACACCTATGAGATCCTCATAACTCATAGGGACAAATACCTTTATGAGACTATTACAGCTCGTAAAGTCAAAAAGTCTTAGTCGGCAAGATCCTAACCCTATTTGCTAAGTCACCTTTGTTCAAATCAACAAAAGCAAATGATGATTCGCTCCTGACAATATCCCAGTTGTAGCGATATTGATGCCTAAACAGGTGTCGAACTCTAAATCCTCTCACGGCATATTATGATTTTCTCCAGGCAACATTTCAATTGTAGTGATACTGATACTAAGATTGGTATCAGATTCCAAATCCCCAACTCACAATAAAAATCAACGAGCAAAAAATACATATGAAATAGCCGAATTGATGGGCACCTTGCAATAAAAAACAACGAATCAAAAATATAAAAAAAATACATCTGAAATGATTGGGCACCGCGATAAATAGCCGAAATGATCGGGCAATCGCGTCTTTCTTGATATGAAAAGCTGAAAGATAGAGTATTGCTGAAATAAATAAAAATAATAATAAAATAAAATTTTCCTGCCCTGCAAGTAGGTCCATACCGACTCTTGTATACAATCTATGGGTACAAATGAAAGAAATAGAACCATAATTTCCCACCATGCTTCGTCAAAAGAAGTTCTAGATCTCAATGGCAACATCTACAGCTTGGAGATCATCCCAACGATCTTCTCATGCCGGCAGGGTGCAGACGTAACGTCAACAAAGACCAAAGGGTCAAATATATAAAAGTGGAAAAATGGCAAAGCGTAGCACCTGATCTCGATGGCAACATCTACAGCCTAGAGATCAACTCGATATTTTTCTCATTCCAGCAGGATGCAGACGCGGCGTCATCAATGACAAAAGGGTCAAATCAAAGCAGAGTAATGGCAAAATTCTAGCTCCAGCTTGACGTTCCATCTCGGTACAGACGTGACATCAACAAGGACCCAAGGGTCAAATAAAAGTGGTGTGATGGAAAAATCTAAGCTCCAGATCTCAATAGCAACATCTACAACCTAGAGATCGTCTCTACAGGGTGCAGACGCAACATCAATAAGGACCCGAAGAGTCAAATAAAAGTGGAGCAACGGCAAAATCCTAGCTCCAGATCTCGATGGCAAAATTTACAGCTTAGAGATCATCTTGGCGTTCCTCCTTATTCCAGCAGGGTACGGACGCAACTATCAAATGAAATTGAAGCAATGGTATATTCCTAACTCCAGATCTCAATTACAATACATAAAGCTTAGAGATCATACGGATGTTTACACTACTTCAGCGAAGAATTAGCACGACATCATCAAATCAAAAGCGAAGTGACGGCATATACTTCGGGTCTTGATGGCAAGCCTAGAAACCATTGGATGTCATCCCACCCCAGAAGTGTGCAGTTATGACTCATCGGGGCTTCAAATTAAGCCTAAGCTCAAGTAAAAAGCGCCACAGCAATACCTAATGCTTGATCTTCCGATGGTAATATGGATATTCCAACCTGAGAAAATTACTTGAAGACATCTTGTCTAGTCTCAGAAGAGATCATAGACACGACAGACGCGTAGCTACTCGAGCCGCAACCCAAGGATTGCATATCAAGAATATATTAGCCAACGCGACGGTACAATGGACTTAACCTAGTACCACAAACCTAAAGGACCCCTATCATAAAATAAAGGGGTTATCTATATTTTAAGTTAGGATACACCTGCGAGATCCTCTCGACACGTAAGAAAAAACCTTCTCGAGACCCTTACGGCTCATGAAGGTGAAAAGCCTTAGGCGACGGGGATATCAACCTGGTTCCTAAGCGACTGTTGCCCCACAAGGAGGTCAATACTGGCACTTGTATACTATTCACGGGCCACATTCGACAAAGTTGCATGTAATGAGAAGAAGAAGCCACTTACGGGTCCTTTCGATTCGTAAGGGAAAAATACTCTTATGAGATCCTTACGACTCTTAAGAGAAAACACACTTAGGAGTCCTCACAACATCTAAGGAGAAAATACACCTACGAGATCTTCTCGACTCGTAGGGAGAAACATCTTTATGAGACCCTCATGGCTTATAAAGTTGAAAAGCGTTAGACAATAGATCTAAATCTGCTTCCTAAGCCATCGCTACCTTATAAGGAGATCAATATTGACTCTTGTATGCTATCCACGGGCCACATTCGTCAAAATTGCATGTCAATGAAGTGAAGAAGTCACTTACGGGTCCTCACAACTCATAAGGAAAAAATATCCGAGTGAGATCCTTATGACTTACGAAGACGATGGACACTTAGGAATCCTCACAATTTCTAGGGAGAATATACACCTACGAGATCTTCACGCCATGTAAGGAGAAAAACCTTATTGAGACTCTTACGGTTCATGAAGATGGACAAAGTCTTAGGCGGCAGAGACCTAAACATGTCTCCTGAGCCATCAATTCTATGGCGATGTATAACTTTGCACTACTTAACCCACATACATACCTACGTGGGCAAACTAGTGGAGGCATTTTTTCCCGCCAAAAATTTTGGCTTAAAACTTGATCTTTTATAAAAATAGAGGGCAGCATTTACGTGTTAAACACGTGATCACTCGCCCCCACATGCAAGATACGTGAGCACTCACGTGTAAAGCACGCGAGTACCTGCTGCAGTTAGGATTAAATCCTATAGCAGCCTTTACATGTTAAACATATGATCACTCATATGCAAAGCATGTGAGTACCAGTTTCAGATAGGATTAAATTTTATGATAGCCCTGCATGTTAAACACGTGAGCATCCACGTGTTAAACACGTAAATTTCCTTGCCGCATTCTTTTGGCAGCACTTACATGCAAAGCATGTAAGCGCTGCTACCATATATGTATATGGTAGCGCTCACGTGATAGCATATGAGCGCCCTAATTTGAAACGATCTCATCTAATAGAATTAAATTTTATGTCATAGAATTAAATTCTATTTGGGAAATATTTTTCCAATTCTTTCTAATATGCAAAGATTTTTCTCTAACAGAGAATCTTTGGATTTAAAATTCAATGGTGATAAAATATCACCAATTAAACCATCTGATAGATTTAAATTCTATGTGGAAAATATTTCCCTGATCTTACTCAAAGTAGAAAGATCTTCTCTGTTAAATAGAGAACCTTTGGATCAAAAATCCAATGATGATTATAAAATCACCAATTGCTCATCAGATAGAATTAAATTCTATCTTAGGAAAATATTTTTCTAATCTTATTAAAACAAACAAGAATGATCTTCTCTGTAAAACAGAGAGCCCTAGGATTAAAAATCCAACGGTGAATAAAATTCACCGATTGACCTTTAAAATCAATTTGATTGATTATGAAATCAATCATGATCTCTCAATGAAAGATTTCCTTCAACAAATTGATTTTTCTCTTCTTCTATAAATAGAAGTAAAGAGATTAAATATAGATGGGAGAAAACCCTGTAAGCTTCTGTAAACAAATATACAGAAGACTCACCAAAAGCTCCCACAATATAACAGAGAATTTAATTTTCAATAAAGGAGAAGATCTTCCTCCTCTCAAACCCTAGGTAAAGACAAAAACAGAGATCAAAATATCTCATTTACCTATCATATCAAATATAAGGGTTTAACCTTTCTCAAAAAACTTAGTTTTTTTTTCTGAATCTGAGATCCACAAGACAAATCTCATACAAGTTGAGAATTTAATTCTTTTCGGGAAGAACTTGTTCTTGAAAATCAAAGATTTAGGGAAGAACAAGGTTGAAAAGGACATGAGAGAAGAACATGAAGAAAATGGAGTTTATACGCCAGGAACTTAGTTCCCTCATAATACAAGAACTTAGTTCTTAAAGAATTTGATTCCAGATCCTCAAAATAGTGATCTTGGTGATCGTTAATGGTCAAAATACCATTAACAGAAGCTAAGCTTCCCTGAAATTTAAAAGATAAGTAGAGATTAAATCTCTAGGGAAAAAACACCTCACATGAAAGGCACATAAGCACCCAAAACAGCAACTCACGCAAAAAGCACTTGAGAATTCAAAAGAAACCATGAAGAAAGCGCTTCATGTGAAAGACACATGAGCTCCCAAGGCCCATGAAGACATCGCTTCACATGATAGCACGTGAATGCCAGAAAGCAAAACAGATTAGTGTTTATCACTATTGCAGCGTCTCATGTGAAACACACGTGAGCGCCCAAAAACTCTGCGCCTCACGTGAAACACACATGAGCGCACAAAAACTCTGCGTCTCACGTGAGCGCTCGAAAACTCAGTGCCTCACGTGATAGCATGTGAGCGCCAAGAAATATAGCGCTTTACGTAAAACACACGTGAGCGTTGTAACTAAGTGCTTAGCACTGTAAATATTCAAAGTGATTAAGTGCTTAGCATTGATCGAGCAATGCCCAAGTCTGTGGTAAACCCGACGTGACACTCACGTGAGCGCCAGAGCGAAATTTGGATATTTTATCTATAGTCAAAAGACTAAGTGTTTAGCACTGCTGGGTGGTATAGAAACCTAATCTTAGCCCAAATTAACTAAGTCTATGAAGCTTAAGCTTGTTCTTATATCAACTGGGCCCATATACTCGTAATATCCAAACTGATCTTAGTCTCATATACGACTAATGATGTTCACCCCACATCTTCTAAGTTGATCTTAGTCTCATATAAGACTAACGATTCTTAGATCCACCATGATCTTTCTCTCAAATACGGAATTTGGTTTAAGAGTACATCTTTCCACACCTTTGATATATGTCGTTGTAATTCCTCAACGTCTTCATAAAGGTGACGGGTCCCTACAACCAACAACTTCTTTTCCCCAAATATGAAGATAATGGACCGGAACGTCTCTAAACTAGCATTTCGCCTCAAACACGGCGATAATGAACTGAAATTTCCCTAAACTAATATTCATCCCAAACATGGGAATGTTGGACTGCGGCGTCCTTAAACTAATATGTTTTACCCTATGGATTGTCTCCATACTGACTACCGAATATATCTATGGGTTATTCATATATGATATAATAATCAGTTGAGCCCATTTGCTCATTTGTTCATATTTCGATCTTAGTCTCAAATAAGACAAACAATCCTTAGATCAAACTCAAGTTTCATATGAACGGATGGACCTCACAAATGTGAGAAATACGTCCTAAGTTCATTCCTGCTGGCAAACCAAGATACCAAGGTGGACCCCGTCAAGCAAATGCTTGACCCAAATCATGAATATATATAGATAGATAGATAGATTTGGACTAATCCGTGCCTTACGAGCATAGCAAGATTAGTCTCCGTATACAATTCAAGGGCAACCAAAATAATCAAAATATAACACGATACGAAGTAACCTACCGGAGCAGGAGAAAGTTGTTATCGCAACGCGATAAAGTAATTAACTGAAGAGGCTTGCGTCTGCAGGGAAAAGCGTCACCACAATAAGAAAATAACCTCACAAATAAAGGGGAATCTGATGAAATCTGCTATATCGGTCGCATCTATCCAAACCTCCAATATATAGTACCATAAATCAACTTGGTATCTTCAGAGAGATGGATGGATATGTCCAAATAGCATCTGCCCCAAAATTCAGGCTAGACGTCTCAACGTCTCAGTCCAGTCTTCGGCGGTAAACAGTAACATTAATTATAGACTAATATGTGCGGGTTTTGGAGTAGTTTGAGTGTGAATCCAATGAAATCTCAGAAATTCCCCTGGTATATGAATCCATGAATACTAACACATGCAATATATCATAAGGGCCCGTGTTTCTTGCCCTTGGATTACAGCCTGTTGTGTTTGGAATAGTTCAACGACGGTTGAAGTCCCGTTACCAACACACTTGATTTGGGCCCGTGGTCCCTTACCCCTGGATTATAGCATGTTGGGTTCGAGAACACTCTTGAGATTGGTTGACATTTATTCTTGAATTTACGTTAGTCTATTCTTGTAACTTTTAAGACACATTATTATTTAGTTCATGTTCAGCATCTTTACTTATCATGTATCCATGTTCACTGACACTATGCCTATACTACACGGTCATGTTATATAGAACTGTCATGCTATATCGAATTGTCATGCTTATATAAATTGTCATGTTTAATTACCATATCACGCTCGTTCACTGCTTCATGATTTCCATTTCCATATATATAACTTTTCATTACACACTTATGTTATAATTCCACTTTTCTTGGGGACTTACCGAGCGCAAGTTCGTTGACGGGCATTCCACCCTATTTCTTTCTTTTCATAGAATGTTCGTCAGGTGGTTTTGGGGCAGAGGAAGTGGAACTGATGGAAGATGAGTACTCTCAGTAGTCATCGCAAGCCGGCTATTAGTTTATTTCGACTTTTCCTTTCAGTATGTCTCTTATTTAGTACTTCTTTGTTATTGTAATTTTGTTTTAACACATCTTGTGTCAATTTGAAACTCTATGGAATTTTGAATGTAATATATAGTAGTTAGATTTTATTTCAGTTGTTATTTCTTGTTACTTTATATTGCTTATAAACGCTTAACGTATTTGTTGCGAGAAATGACCTTCTCGGAATAAATACATCGCGGGCCTCATCACGTATTGTTACCGTTATTTTGGGAAGTGGGGTGCGACAAGTTCTCCATGTTTCTCCTGCTAGCACATCTACAAATCTTGAATCTGCTAACTGTCACAATTTTTGCTTAGAACTGCGAAACTGATTCTATCACAATTTTTAACCAGAACTGCAAAACTGATTCTTTCACGGTTTTTCACCAGAACTGTGAAACTGTTACGACCCTCCTACCAAGGTCGCAAGCCTTCCTCACATTTGAGTACATGAATAGAAACAAAGTCTGGCTTGAACTTCTCAGTAGGAATAACCTTTGTTAGCATGTCCGCCAGATTCATCTTAGTATCAATTTTAATCAAATTAATCTTCTTTTCGGATTACTCCCTTATCTTGTGATACCGTACATCGATGTGCTTCATTTGACTGTGGTATACATAATTCTTTACCAGGTGAATGGCGCTTTGACTGTAACATCTTTGTTTTCAGTATACAGAAATTTGTTTAAAAATTAATATACAAATGGAGTATTTGCAATCCTGTGTATGCTATAAGTATTTGAATTGCTTTTGAACAGCAAGAAAGCACTTGTAGCTCATTGGTAAAGCCTTTCACTGCTGTGACGTAGTACATGTGTTCAAATCACCCCAGCCATATTATTTTTTGTTAATTTTCTTTTAAACTTTTAGCAGCTCAAAAGTTTGCACATGCACTGCACGTAAAATGAAAAGTCACAGATTAAATAAATATGTGCAATAGGCTAGTTGAAGCAACGGGGACATGTGGCCAAAATTCGAAGCCCCCTTCACCGGTTTTGGACTGGCGAGATTATCCCAACGGCCAGCACCGCCGGGCCCCCCATAGGGGATGCTCCCTAAATTTCAACCCCAACACCCCTTAGCCTATGTAGGGTGTTTTTAGTCACCCCATTGAGAGAGGAATACGCACGCGCTTGTCAGGAGCATTACAGATTTCCCTTGCCTAGGGTAGGCTGGGGTTTATTGATTGTAGGGATCCGAATCTCCGGCAGCCGCGGACTAAGCTGCCGTTAATTACCCCTCACTTTTGGAGCGAGAGAACCTCCGATTGACGGGTCAAACAGGACATGCGAACTCAATGTGCAGTGTACGTATGGTATGAAAGGGTTTTGGATATATCGGGGGCCCTGCAGAGTTTTACGGGGGTCACGCTACCCGGATAGCGGGCTGGGGGTCAAGGGGGCTAGCAGCCCCCTTGTGGGGTGCGGGGCAGCGCCCCGTTAGAAAAATTTTCCCAACGAGGGAGGTGTTTTGGTGTGGAGTGCATGAAAAACGAGGGATGATGGGAGTCTTAAAGACGCGTGCGTGGCACGTGGGCGCATGGTGCCCACGGGTCACATGCTTGGCGCGTGAGCGTTTGGCGCCCGCGGGTCACGTACGCAGCACGTGGGCACTGGGTGCTAGAGGGTCACGTGCGCAGCACATGACCGTGAGGCACCTGCGGGTCACGTGCGCTGCACGCGACCACTGGACGCTAAGCGGGTCGCGTGGGGCGCACATGGGTGCTTTAGTGTTAGTTGTATGTATGCCCTAGAGGCCAGTATTGTACAGATGATGTATATTATATTGGATGCTTGGACATATATAGAGATGACTTTCTTGCTCAATATGATAGTATGCTATCTGGTTACTCTTTATCTTAACATGTACACTAGTCTCTTTATACTGTCTTATAGTTACATGTTGGTAAAGCCCTTAGGATGTGTACTTGACTACCTGGACTATGATGCAGATCATACTAGTAGGGACATGGTAGTCCATAAGTACATCCTTCAAGGTCCCTAGTCGTGGGTGTATCGAGACGGGGCATCGATATACCAGTGTAGACTAGCGTATACGCTTTTCGACCCATGTGATGGGCGATGGATGATCCCATATCCATTGGTGTTTGACATCAGAGATGGTATACGGGTGCTCAGTGGAGACTGGGTACACTGGACGGACTCGCCGAGAACTCCCAGATGGTATTATACCTCACGTCAGATGGCAGTTCTCAGGTGACACTTGTACAGGTTAGTCTGTAGACCCGAGATCGTCATAGAGTCTTGTGTGATTCCCACTGTGCTTTGATCTCCACCTTACCACGTCCATGAGGGCGTGCAAAACGGTGGTCTTTGGGTACAGTCCCGAGTGACATGGAGGCAATGAGCGATAGGAGGGGTTTCGTCTCTCCCGGTATTGGGGGTTGATGTTGCGCTGTGCTCGATTGGCCGTAACAGGGAAGTCCCTGGCCAGGGCTGATCAGAGATTTGCTGGTAAGTGTTACCAGTAGTTTCTCGACCCGTTATGAGCCTCACATCGGCACGACTTATCGGTTATTGGGGTCTGACGTTTACCACCCCTAGACTTCATATGCGACATATCAGACGAAGAGACCGGACTGTATGGTAAGTGTTACTGGTTGGATTCACAGGAGTGTGAGCGGGCTAGCTCGTCGATCTTCTGATCGCTCAATACCCGGGTGGCCGTTACGTTTAGCAGACCGCTTGCGGCTTGTGGATGCTTGATATGATCATCATCTGCTACCGGCGTATTGACGAGTCTTTAGAGTCCTACACAGAGGTTTCCTGGCTCAAGCGAAACGAAATAGGAGCGCATATGAGATATGTGCAGGACCGAGAATAATGCGTGTATGTGATACCGCATTTCATTCTCGCGATATATGTTTCGATTGGTTATATTCGATATGACCTAGTTATCGAATCATTCATTCGATAAATCGATACATTGGATTCTAGTCGGTTATGTGCGACATGACCGGATCATTGAATCAAATGTTGATTTAATGATTTAATGCATAATTATATATTTGATATATTGTTTTGCATTAGCTAGTATTGGTTCACTTTATATGGATTTTCTCACTCGATGTGCAAGAAGTATATATGATATACTTTTGTGCACTATTTTGTATCATGTTTGATGATTCTTGATAATGTGGTTAAGTGTAAAGGGTTAAACCATGGTTAAGTGATGATTAAGGTTTTGGTTTTTCATTTATTTATTTGTTTATTTATTTGGAAAGAATTAAGTTAAGAATGGTGGCTTATTTTGGAGCTATGTTGAAGCTTCTTGAAGCTTTGACAAAGTCCACCATCCTTATCTCATCCTTAACCCTAACCACTCTAACTAACCTTGGTTTAATCTCTACACTTGACCATGGTCAAGATATGATAAGTATTCATATTAGTTTTATTTTAACATATGAAGACTTATCATTCTTTCTTCATCTTCATCTTCTTCTTCTTCAAGCTTGCTACTTTAATGGCAACTTGAGATCTAGTGAGATAAATCCAATTCTAGAGTGAACCCACCTCCTATTTCTTCACCCTCTACCTCTTGCCAAGTTGTTTTGGGTGTTTTCTTCACAAGTTTCACAACTTTGTGAAGTCGGAGCTTGAGCTTGTGCAACCTCGACGTAGATCGTCTTTGACACGAAGCCGACGACCTATTCCGCACGTTTCTCCGATGAAGCCGTCACGAGAGTCCAAGGTTCAAGATGGACAGCGAGAGGATGCCCTCGTGGAGCTAAGGAAGTGGGTATCCGGATCTACAAAGGTTGTAGCATCTTAACTTTAGTTAAATTGTTAACTAGATTTATATTTCGCCTAGAATTCTAGCGACGATCCGTAGTCTAGGGTTTCTCGGCACCATTTTTTTTGAAATTGGCATGTTCGATGCCTTGTGAGACCTCACTAGGGTGCCTAGGAACCTTTCACTGGTATCAGAGCCTAGCTAGAGCCTTAGGCGAAGTCTAGACGCAATTTGAAGCCCGAACGAACCCGAAACCCTAAACAAAATGAGCTCTCTGGACATTTTCCAAAAATGGGGTTTTTTCCATATTAAAAATATGCAGAGAAATCAACAGGAGAATGTAAGACTTACTGTGAAATTCGATGGCATAATTCGATTAAACTGCCGCGGTTCCGCGGCACGAGCATGGCTCGTGCGGCGGTTCCGCGGCCGTACGGCCCCACTGTTCAAAAATATTCACACAGTAATTCTTACCTTACAGTGCTGGAGTTTCTGGGGATTTTTAATAATTATTCCAGAGTTGGATTTTCTGGGGTGTTTTAGAGCTTCGGTGTTTCGATCGGGGTATCAAATTTCGTCTTTGTGTTTTTCCGGATAATTTTCAGAATATGTTAAAAAGTTCGACCGGATATAAATACCCAATTTTTCCCCTGTCGGGAAATTTCCAAGTGTTGGATTTTTCCGTAGTTTAACGACGTTCTAAGTAGTGCAAGTAACGCGATGGACCCTCTAGAAGACAACAAACCTTAACTCGATTATGTAACCGTCTTGAACTGCCCTTTGAACCTTCGGGTTTGGGGCAGTACGGCGTGCCACATGTGAGGCGTTGGCTTGACCCTTCTACGGCTGGACCGTCGGTACTGAGGCACGAACTGAATGTTGTTAGACTTATTTCATGTGTTGAGCTGTATCGGGAAAACTTGGGTATTCGACTATTCGATCGGAAAGTTTAACATTTTCTGTTTATCTGGAATGTGATACAATAATTGGAATTCACAAGTAGTTATGAGATAACTGAATGAATGTTATAAATCTAGCAATTTAGTCCCATATGATATTGAAAAGAGTTTTCGATAATGAGACTAAAATGCGGGATTTATATCTATTAGGCATGCGATGTCTAAAGTAGTTGCGGATTCCAACTGTTGTAGTTTTACACTTTCTTTTCTGTGACCGTAAGTGTAGTATGTTCATATCGCCGGTTTCGTTGCTATACGTCAACGACAATTGGGGTATGCATACTTACTTACGTTGATGACATGTGATGTTATGTGTTGCTGGATATGTTATATTGGATCGTCGTGTTCGAATAGCCGGGGTTTTTTATGTGAGATGAGTGTTTTTCATTTTCATTCATGTAAAAACTTGTATGTAATATTCTTTTATTTGGGGCACTTCCAGGTAGCGGAAGTTGTCACCCTTTGTATATTATTTACTTTTCCGCATTAGGATAGACCCAAGGAGGGGAGCACAAGTAACCGGGTTCTGGGGTCCAGTGGGAGACCAACTCGAGGAGTCGAGTCCGGGTCTCCTAACCCTAGAATTGGCAGGGTTGCTTGCCGCTCTCGTAGGGGTCTAGGGGTGTGGGATTGGCTATTCATCACGACCGTGGAATCCGTGTTTTATACTGGCTCGTATTGAAAACACGGACGTCCTAGTATATCCAATATTTCATATGTTTATTCTGCTGCGATATCTGTGATGTGATTCTGTGATGGATATAGTATATAGTATATATGATATATTATATAGACGTTACTTATGTTTTACACCCGCGCTAGCCCTGCCCTGCTCTGTCGTTAGTTACCTAACCTAACGGTGCACGAGGGGACATCGAGGCGAATGCGGATGGCATAAGTGTACGTCATATCTATCTGTGATGTTTAGGTACTTAAATGATGGGACTTCATTAATGTGATTAATGAAAGAAAAGAAACCTAAGATGTTGTAGAATCAGATTTTAAACAAAACAGGTAGCTACAGTTCTTGCTTTGCATAGCGGTATATATGATATATCCTGCACCTTATTCGATGAGGAAAGGACCGAGATCCCTTCACCGGGAGTGACTCCTTTAGCAATAACTGGCAGATGCTACACACTCGGTTTGATTTTTGATTGCTTTTAAGAGTTTTTGCTTTGCACAGTGATATATATGATATATCCCGCACCTCATTCGACGAGGAAAGGGCCGACGATCCCTTCACCGGGAGTGACCCCTTTAGCAAAACTAGAAAAGCCTCAAAATCATTCCATTTTAAAACTTCATTTGATTCTACAACGATATCAAGTTCATTACGCAATAGGTTTTCAGAAAAACCTGACGTAGCCCTCCGTCATTTCAGATAAGTACTAGTTAGTATTCGTGCTACGTTTGTTGACTATGTTAAGGCGTAGTGTGCGGTAGCTAATTAGTGCTTATCTGTATAAGCATATGATGCGATTGGATTAGGGTAGTCGTGCGACTTTGTTGACTATGTTAAGGGTCGTGCGGGTGGGTTTAATTCAATCGGGAAATGACGGGTTGAACTTGACTAGCACTTATGATTTGTTGACTATGTTAAGGTCATATAGCTGCTAGGGGCAAAAGATTATCGGGAATTTCAAGTGTTGAAATTTGTAATGAGATTGCATACCTTCTATGAGATAGTTGGATCCCGATACCCACTGCGAGTAAGAGTTACTCCTGGGAGAGTTTTACACATTGCAATTAGCCGATCAAGTAGGTGTCTAGAAAGGTGTCAACGGGGTTACGCCTCTGGGAAAACGAGGTTTACAGTAATTAGGTTCGTGAGAAAGCACGGGGGACCTCCTCAAAGTACCGACACTGGCCTGGCTGAAAGATTGGCGAACTTGTAGTGTGTAATTAATCCCGGCTAGTCTTTCCTTTTAGGGTTTGAAGAAAGATTTGATAAAAAGCAGTGGGAGCCATCCTGATTAGATAAGATAATAACCAATCTGATCTTGCACGAGCTTACGCTAAAGTGTTTTCTTCTCTCTCTCTCCAGGTAGCGACCATTTCATGCCTTAATAAAGATAATAATATGGATGTATTGACCGAACCCGTATGTTATACTGTGCTGGGGAACGTTGGTTCCGTTCTTTCTTATAAAAGTTATAGGAATGAACAGGAAATAGGGGAATACCAGGATTCCCATGCCACCCGAATGAAGAAAGTACATGATGATGCATTTTCTTCGGGTGTGTTCGTTACTGAGAACTGTTTCTCCATTTGCTCTACGTCCTGGGTATTGGATACCGGGTCAGGATCCCATATATGTAATCAGTTACATGGGCTTAGGAAAGGTAGAGAACTTGGAGAAGGTGATAAAGACATTAGAGTTGGAAATGGTGCAATTGTTGCAGCTAAGACTGTCGGGGAATATCACCTTGTATTACCAACTGGTAATACATTGGTTCTGAACGAATGCTATTACATGCCGAACCTGATATGCAACATTATATCGGTTTCTTTGCTAAGTAAAGAAGGATATAATTTTGTATTACAGGACAATGTTATGAACATTTTCCATAACCAAAAGTTGGTTGGATCAGGCACGTTGTGCAATGGCATTTATGTTCTAAACCAATCAACAGTTCTGAGTATAACAAACACACACAAGAGGAAGAGTTCAGAACTGAACGATTCTTTCTTGTGGCATTGTAGACTAGGTCACATCAATGCGACACGACTGGCTAAGTTGCATAAAGATGGATATTTGAAACCTTTCGAATTTTCATCTTATGACACTTGCCAGTCATGTCTCAAAGGCAAGATGACCAAAACTCCGTTTACGGGACACGGAGAAAGAGTTACCGAACTCTTGGGACTGATACATAGTGATGTATGTGGTCCCATGTCTACACATGCCAGGGATGGTTCTTCGTAGTTCATTACATTCACTGACGATCTCTCTAGATTCGGATATGTGTTCCTGATGAAACACAAATCAGAAGCTTTTCAGAAATTTAGAGAATATAAACAAGAAGTCGAGAACCAAACCGGAAAAAGTATTAAAATCCTTCGATCTGATCGAGGAGGTGAATACTTGAGCAATGAATTCCTGGACTTCCTAAAAGAGAATGGGATTCTCTCTCAGCTGACTCCTCCATATACACCACAGCACAACGGTGTATCTGAACGGAGGAACCGCACCCTATTAGATATGGTGCGCTCTATGATGAGCACAGCTGAGTTACCTATTTCCTTCTGGGGATATACGCTGGAGACAGCAGCATACCTATTGAATCAAGTTCCATCTAAATCTGTACCTACCACACCATATGAGATATGGAGTGGGAAGAGACCGTATTTTAAACGAGTTAAAATATGGGGTTGTCCGGCCTATGTCAAAAGACAAAATCCAGACAAACTCGAGGCACGGTCAGTTCTTTGCAAGTTTGTGGGATATCCTAAGAATTCCCAAGGGTATTTTTTCTACCATGCTGAAGAACAAAAAGTGTTTGTTTCTCAATATGCCACCTTTTTAGAAAAGGAATTTCTTGAAAAAGAAATTAGTGGCAAAGTGGTAGAGCTGGAAGAGGTTCCAGATACACAAACAGTAACTGAAGATTTAGTGGAACCAGAAGATTCAGTAGCTCCCAATGAACCTCAGCCTCTCCGCCGATCTAGTAGGGTTCCTCGCCAGCCTGAGAGATACTACGGTTTTCTCATGGATGGTGGGAGCGAGGATTGCATCATGGAGGATGATGACCCACCTAGCTTCGAGCAGGCCATCACGAGTAGGGACTCAGTGAAATGGCTGGATGCTATGCGGTCCGAGATGGAATCCATGTACACCAACAAAGTATGGACTTTGGAAGTTGCTCCTGAAGGGGTAAAACCAATTGGGAGCAAATGGATCTTCAAGAAAAAACTTGGTGTAGATGGGAAAGTGGAGACTTTCAAAGCTAGACTTGTAGCAAAGGATTTTCGTCAAAGACCAGGTGTGGACTATGACGAGACCTTTTCTCCAGTGGCTATGCTTAAATCCATCCGAATCATGCTTGCCATTGCTGCCTTTCATGACTACGAAATCTGGCAAATGGATGTTAAGACCGCCTTTCTAAATGGTGATTTAGAAGAGTGCGTGTACATGACTCAGCCAGAGGGCTTCGTAGACAGTGGGAGCAGCGGGAAGGTGTGCAAGCTGCTTAAATCCATTTATGGATTAAAGCAAGCATCGCGGAGTTGGAACATCTGCTTTGACGTCGTTATCAAAGAGTTTGATTTCGTCAAAAATCCAGATGAACCTTGTATCTACAAGAAGGTGGCAGAGAGTAAGGTTGTCTTCCTCGTATTGTACGTGGACGACATACTCTTGATAGGAAATGATATTCCTATGCTGCAATCGGTCAAGCTCTTCTTATCACAAAGATTCTCAATGAAAGATCTTGGTGATGCCTCCTGCATATTGGGAATCAGGATCTATAGAGATAGATCCAAAAGGATATTGGGATTGTCCCAATCCAGGTACATTGACACCATACTAAAGAGGTTTAGTATGGAAGAGTCCAAGCGTGGGAATTTGCCCACGATCTCTGGAGTCACTCTCTCCAAAGAGATGTCTCCTAAGACTGATTTGGAGAGAGCTCGTATGCAAGGGATACCCTATGCTTCGGCAGTAGGCTCTATCATGTATGCGATGCTATGTACCAGACCCGATGTAGCATACTCACTAAGTGTAGTGAGCAGGTATCAAGCTGATCCTGGAGAGAGTCACTGGACAGCTGTGAAGAGCATTCTCAAGTACTTACGAAGGACTAGAGATATGTTCTTGGTGTATGGTAACGGAGAACTCCAAGTGGAGTCCTTTACCGA
Organism: Agapanthus africanus; assembly: GCA_030015575.1. Lineage (NCBI taxonomy): Eukaryota > Viridiplantae > Streptophyta > Magnoliopsida > Asparagales > Amaryllidaceae > Agapanthus > Agapanthus africanus. The sequence goes on from JASDDO010000012.1 coordinate 46,851,635, forward strand.
TTCGAGCTTCCAGAGTGATAAGGACGACTCTAAGTCGCAGTCGGGCTTTGTCTTTACCCTTTACGGAGGGGCGGTTAGCTGGAAGAGTTCCAAGCAGGAAACCGTGGCAGACTCGACGATGGAGGCTGAATACATCGCTGCCAACGATGCTGCCAAAGAGGCTGTCTGGATCAAGAAGTTCATTATTGAACTTGGAGTGGTTCCATCCATTGAGCATCCAATACCTTTGTATTGCGAAAACAATGGAGCGGTGGCTTTGGCCAAGGAACCCAGGTCCCATCAGCGATCCAGGCATATTCTGAGGCGGTATCACCTGATCCGGGAGATAGTTGATCGCCGGGAGATCGAGGTCAGGAGGGTTGACACGAAGAACAACACGGCGGATCCACTCACGAAGGCCATTCCCCAGATACAGTTTGAGAGACTCTTCGGGATGCTCGGTATGCGATACTACAGCAGCTGGCCCTAGTGCAAGTGGGAGATTGTTAGTTGTATGTATGCCCTAGAGGCCAGTATTGTACAGATGATGTATATTATATTGGATGCTTGGACATATATAGAGATGACTTTCTTGCTCAATATGATAGTATGCTATCTGGTTACTCTTTATCTTAACATGTACACTAGTCTCTTTATACTGTCTTATAGTTACATGTTGGTAAAGCCCTTAGGATGTGTACTTGACTACCTGGACTATGATGCAGATCATACTAGTGGGGACATGGTAGTCCATAAGTACATCCTTCAAGGTCCCTAGTCGTGGGTGTATCGAGACGGGGCATCGATATACCAGTGTAGACTAGCGTATACGCTTTTCGACCCATGTGATGGGCGATGGATGATCCCATATCCATTGGTGTTTGACATCAGAGATGGTATACGGGTGCTCAGTGGAGACTGGGTACACTGGACGGACTCGCCGAGAACTCCCAGATGGTATTATACCTCACGTCAGATGGCAGTTCTCAGGTGACACTTGTACAGGTTAATCTGTAGACCCGAGATCGTCATAGAGTCTTGTGTGATTCCCACTGTGCTTTGATCTCCACCTTACCACGTCCATGAGGGCGTGCAAAATGGTGGTCTTTGGGTACAGTCCCGAGTCACATGGAGGCAATGAGCGATAGGAGGGGTTTCGTCTCTCCCGGTATTGGGGGTTGATGTTGCGCTGTGCTCGATTGGCCGTAACAGGGAAGTCCCTGGCCAGGGCTGATCAGAGATTTGCTGGTAAGTGTTACCAGTAGTTTCTCGACCCATTATGAGCCTCACATCGGCACGACTTATCGGTTATTGGGGTCTGACGTTTACCACCCCTAGACTTCATATGCGACATATCAGACGAAGAGACCGGACTGTATGGTAAGTGTTACTGGTTGGATTCACAGGAGTGTGAGCGGGCTAGCTCGTCGATCTTCTGATCGCTCAATACCCGGGTGGCCGTTACGTTTAGCAGACCGCTTGCGGCTTGTGGATGCTTGATATGATCATCATCTGCTACCGGCGTATTGACGAGTCTTTAGAGTCCTACACAGAGGTTTCCTGGCTCAAGCGAAACGAAATAGGAGCGCATATGAGATATGTGCAGGACCGAGAATAATGCGTGTATGTGATACCGCATTTCATTCTCGCGATATATGTTTCGATTGGTTATATTCGATATGACCTAGTTATCGAATCATTCATTCGATAAATCGATACATTGGATTCTAGTCGGTTATGTACGACATGACCGGATCATTGAATCAAATGTTGATTTAATGATTTAATGCATAATTATATATTTGATATATTGTTTTGCATTAGCTAGTATTGGTTCACTTTATATGGATTTTCTCACTCGATGTGCAAGAAGTATATATGATATACTTTTGTGCACTACTTTTTATCATGTTTGATGATACTTGATAATGTGGTTAAGTGTAAAGGGTTAAACCATGGTTAAGTGATGATTAGGGTTTTGGTTTTTCATTTATTTATTTGTTTATTTATTTGGAAAGGATTAAGTTAAGAATGGTGGCTTATTTTGGAGCTATGTTGAAGCTTCTTGAAGCTTTGACAAAGTCCACCATCCTTATCTCATCCTTAACCCTAACCACTCTAACTAACCTTGGTTTAATCTCTACACTTGACCATGGTCAAGATATGATAAGTATTCATATTAGTTTTATTTTAAAATATGAAGACTTATCATTCTTTCTTCATCTTCATCTTCTTCTTCTTCTTCAAGCTTGCTACTTTAATGGCAACTTGAGATCTAGTGAGATAAATCCAATTCTAGAGTGAACCCACCTCCTATTTCTTCACCCTCTACCTCTTGCCAAGTTGTTTTGGGTGTTTTCTTCACAAGTTTCACAACTTTGTGAAGTCGGAGCTTGAGCTTGTGCAACCTCGACGTAGATCGTCTTTGACACGAAGCCGACGGCCTATTCTGCACGTTTCTCCGATGAAGCCGTCACGAGAGTCCAAGGTTCAAGATGGACAGCGAGAGGACGCCCTCGTGGAGCTATGGAAGTGGGTATCCGGATCTACAAAGGTTGTAGCATCTTAACTTTAGTTAAATTGTTAACTAGATTTATATTTCGCCTAGAATTCTAGCGACGATCCGTAGTCTAGGGTTTCTCGGCACCATTTTTTTTGAAATTGGCATGTTCGATGCCTTGTGAGACCTCACTAGGGTGCCTAGAAACCTTTCATTTAGTGCCCGTGGGCCGCGTGCCTTGCACGCGACCGCGGGTTACGTCAGGCGCACGTGGGCACCTTAGTGCCCGCGGGTCACATGTGCACACGTGGGCGCTTTAATTCCCGCGGGACATGTGCACGCACGTGGGCACTATAGTGCCCGGGGGTTACGTGCTATGCACGCGACCACTGGGCGCCCGCGGGTCACGTGCGCTGTACACGACCGTGGGGCGCCCGCGGGTCACGTGCTCAGCACGCTACCGCTGGGCACTCAAGGGTCACGTGCGCTGCACGCGACCGCGGCGCGTCCACGGGTCACGTGCGCGCCACGCGACCACTGGAAACACCAGCAGGAAAAGGGCTTAGCCCCTACATTGGGGAGTTGAACTCCCAAGGGGTTTTGGAGTTGAACTCCTATCAGAGATTTAATTTATAGAGTTAAACTCTAATAGATCTTGAATGGAGTTAAACTCCTAAAAATCTTTGGCTCTTCTTTTGAGCTTTGGATCCTCCCAAAGTGGGATTTTTGGAGATGGATCTCCTCTTTCTTCCTCTCGGTTGGCCGGATCTTGGGAAAAAGGGGAGTGAGATTCAAAATCTCCCATTTTAGAGATTTGATAGGAGATCCGAGCCCCCCTTTATGGTTTTTATGGTGAAAAAATACTTCTTTTTGAAAAAGGAAGAGTTAAACTCTTGATTTAATTCGAAAAGAGTAAGAAGGTTTTAGACCCTTGAGAAAAAAGGAAGGAGGCACAAACCCTAGAATTTTGGGGAAAATGAATTGTATGCTTTATTTTATTATCATGTTGCCTTATATAGGCTTACAAATTTACATATAGCCTCTTGGCCTTTACAAAATGGCATTTTGCCCATCTTATGCCTCATGTGCTCATTTATTTTGCATATGGGCCATGGACTTTACAAAATTTTGGCTTTATGCCCATTCATGCATAAAAAAATTACATCAAAATTATTTATTACATGATTTCATTTCGGCATGGGAGAGGTCGGCCGCAAGGTTCGACTTGGGCATGGGCCCACTTGAACTGGGCTTGAGCCCACCTGATTTGGGGTTGACTTTGACTTTGACTTGGTCAACCGTGGTGTAATTTTTGACCCCAAGAAAGTGCCCCCATCAATAAATGCACACCGCACATGTTGTTCGTGTGCATGAAATTGATGGATTTTCTTCCGTGTGGAGGCGACTTGATTTGGTTCCCGCTTTATGGGAAGCCGACACTGCCCTTTTTACAACATGGACGGTCGACGCTTGACGTGACTCCGAGACGGAGTGTCCGTGGTAGACGTTCCCCCGGCACGGAGTGATTTGGTTCCTGCTTTGTGGGAAGCTGGCACTGCCCTTTTTACGACATGGACGGTCGACGCTTAACGCGTCTCCAAGACGGAGTGTCCGTGGTAGACGTTTCCCCGGCACGGAGTGTCTGTATGTGGCATTTCCCCGCCACGGAGTGTCGCCGGTCGACGTTTCCCCGGCACGGAGTGTCATTGGTCGACTTTTCCCCGAGGTGGAGTGTCTGTTGGACATTTCCCCGGCACGGAGTGTCGTTGTTTAACGTTTCCCCAGCATGGAGTGTCGCTGGTCGACTTGTCCCCGGTACGGAGTGTCGCTGGTTGATTCCGAGCCGAAGTATAATTCCTACAGGGAAGGCAGATACACCGAGGCGAAGTATGATTTCGACACGGGATACACTCTGAGACGAAGCATGATTCCGACGCAGAGCTTGATGGTTAGCTTGATCCCGCGACGGAGCATAATTCCAATGGGGAGGTCACTGGTTGATTCCGAGCCGAAGCATAATTCCGACAGGGAAGGCAGATACACCGAGACGAAGCATGATTTCGACATGGGATACACTCTGAGACGAAGCATGATTCCGACCCAGAGCTTGATGATTGACTTGATCCCGTGACGGAGCATAATTCCAACGGGGAGGTCACTAGTTGATTCCGAGCTGAAGCATAATTCCGACAGGGAAGGCAGATACACCGAGGCGAAGCATGATTTCGACATGGGGTACACTCTGAGATGAAGCATGATTCCGACACAGGGCTGGTTGGTTGACTTGATTCCGCGATGGAGCATAATTCCGACGGGGAGGTCACTGGTTGACCTGATTCTGAGGCGGAGCATAATTCCGACAGGGAGGTCATTGCTGCCCTTTTTGCGACTTGGACGGTCGGTGCTTGATTTGACTTGCTGATTTGAGATGATTTGGGTTAGCATCAGCATCGCTACACTGGAATATGGTACCGAAAGCGAATCATCATTTCCCATGAGAGGATTAGGGGATTTTGGTTTTGGTCGTCATCTGTAATGCTGCACTGGAATAATGCCAGGAGAAACTCATCATTTGCCTCGGGAGAATTTGGGAATTGGTTTTTGGGTCGGCATCTGCATTGTTGCACCGGAATAATGTCAGGAGCAACTCATCATTTGCTACAGGAGGATTTGGGAATTAGTTTTTGGGTCAACATCTACATTGCTGCACTGGAATAATGCCAGGAGCAACTCATCATTTACCTTTGCCTATTGGGGAGCGATGGCTTAGAAGACAGGTTTAGATCCCTCTAAGGCTTTTCAATTTTATGAGCCGTAAGGGTCTCATAAAAGCATCTTCTCCCTACGAGTCGAAAGGATCTCGCAGGTGTATGTTCTCCTTAGGAGTCGTGGGGATTCCCAAGTGTGTTTTTCCTTTGTGAGTCGTAAAGATCCCACGAAGGTGTTTTCTTACGAGTCGAGAGGATCCCGTAAGGTTTGTTCTCCTCATGTATCGTGAGGACACATGAGCAGGTCTTTCCAAATGGAGCATAATTCCAAGGACGGAGACCGGCTACTGGACTGGTGATTGCAGTGGGGCATGGGTATGATGAGAATTATTTGAGCCCGTGGATTGTATACGGTAGTCAACTTGGGGACCAACCGTAGGGCCGGAAGAATTTTGGGAAGTTGGATTTTGGTTGGCGTCTGCATTGCTGCACTGGAATATGGTACCAGGAGCGACTCATCGTTCGGCGTTTGAGAATTTAGATTTTGGTTGGCGTCTGCATCGTTGCACAGGAATATGGTACCAGGAGTGACTCATCATTCGCCGTTGGGACATTCAGAGTTTGGTTGGTGTCTGCATCGCTGCACTGGAATATGGTACCAGGAGCAACTCATCATTCGTCGTTTGAGAATTTGGATTTTGGTTGGCGTCTGCAATGCTGCACTGGAATATGGTACCAGGAGAGACTCATCATTCGCCGTTAGGATATTCAGGGATTTGAGTTTTGGTTGGCGTCTGCATCGCTGCACTAGAATATGGTACCAGGAGCGACTCATTATTCGCCGTTTTTTTTATCGCGATTGCTCTATCATTTCAGCTTTTCTTATCGCGAAGGTCTCGATTGCCCTATCATTTCAGCTATTTATTCGTGGTTGCCCCATCATTTCGGCTTTATTTTCATCTTATTTTTACTCGCTGATTTTTATTGCGAGTTGCCCCTTCATTTCGGCTTTTTATTTTATATTTTTTTGTTTTATTTACACATTTTTACATCCCCAGTTTAACGACTTAGAGGTCGACTGTTTCCAGTTTAACGACGTGGTGGTCATCTGTTTTGTATGAATTTGGCGGTCGCAGCTTGACTGCTTGCCAACACGCCTTTAGACAGTTCTATTTCTCCTGTCCCAATATTTGAAGACGAAACAGTCCTCAATAGCATGACTTATCACTCTGTGATAGGGGCAATATTTGGGGTCGTCAGTCATATTCACTTCTTGCGGTCATTTTGATTCTGGCAATTGTAGACCGTTCCTCAGGACATCTTTGAATATTTTACGGATTTTGTCCCTTCTAAAGGAATAAACCTTATCCAGCTTCTCTTTCAGTGGAGCTTCTCCGCCTTCTCCGAACACTGGCTTCCAAGGCTGGTTGGTATTTGGCCCGCTCATCCCTCGCTTATTTCGGTTAGCCGAAGTGTTGAAAGATTCAGTATCGTCGGAATTTCCGACTTTGCGATTATCTTCCTTTCGGTTTCTCCAGGACCTATTGTTATTTTGGGAATCCGAGGAGGACTCCTGCTTTGAGCGCTCCAGCATCTGAACTTTTCCGGTCATCTCTTGGAATGTTTTGAGACCCGCGGTGCATAGAAACGGGGCCATCCAATTGTTGAGATTTCCGACAAAAAGACTGACAGATTGGTCATGCTCTATCGGCGGTTCACATTTGACGAAGAGATTGCACCATCGGGTTATAAAATCCATGCTGCTTTTGTTGTTCTTTGGCTTGGTCCTTACGAGATCGGCAATGGTGATCTTATCGCTGACGCTCATGAACCTCTGCCGAAACAGAGACTCCATTTGGACGAAAGTTGTGACGGAGCCATCCGGTATGCTCGCGTACCAGTTGAAAGCAACAACGATCAAGCTATTAACGAACTGGCGGAGGAGAAGCGCGTCATTGCCCCCAGTATTCCCGCATGAGGCTTTAAAGTGGGCGATGTGCTGATTCGCATTTCCCGTCCTATCGAATCTTCCGAATTTAGGGATGACATAACCGCTAGGAAATTCTACCAGATCATTCTGAGCAGGATATGGTCTCCCGCTACTATTAACATCTTTTTTCGCTTCGGCTTCGGCTACCAATGTTTTGACTTTGTTGGCAACCAAATCCAGGATTTGATCTTGAGTTAGCGGGCTACTGTCATCGGTAGCCAAGACATTTCCCGAGATAGGATGCGACAGACTTTCATGCGGTCCGCCCACCTTTGGATTTGAGGAAATAGGCGTCGGCTGTCTCAGGACACCGTTTCCCGGTTCATGAGCAGAGCCCTGCGCTTGATTGGGCGGTTGAGAGGCAAGTCGGGCCGTGAGCTGCAAGATGCGTTAAGTCGTCGATTTTGGAGTAAAGATTGGCCATCTCCTTATCTTTACTTCTGAGCTGTTTTCGGTGCTCTTGAAGAAGTTGTTGCTCTGCGTTCTTGGGACAGAAGATTGGCTCCTCTTCGCTTTCTGAACCCGACTCCTCATGAACCGAGGGCTCTCTCTGCTTATCAGCTTTACTGGAAGGGTCTTCATTACCTTCTAGAGGAGGCTAGTCTTGGAATGTGGCAGCCATAATCACACCAGATTGGATTTGAGATGTGGTGGCACCATCCTTACTGCGAAGGTTGTCTCTGGGACGCGTGCCCACCATGTAGACTGTGTGGATAACACATTCAGCTATCCTTTCATCACTGGCAGCTGGTTTCGCAGAGCGATCTGGGCTTTGGAAATTCATAAATTTTAACATGGCAGGAGCCCTAGCCCTTTTGTTGGCTCTGTATCTGAGCCGCTTCTGCCTCAGCTTCTCTGCCTTGAGCGCTTGGCAGGCTTCTGCTCTTCGGAAAGCCGCCATCCGCCCGCGTGTCCGTCGAAGGTATTACCTAGAGTTGCCCGCGATGTCTGGCAACTTCTTTTGTTCTGACGGCTTTTCCCCCAGCTAGGGCTATGGAGAGCTGTTTGAACTCCGACTCGCATCTAGGTTGGGGCACCCTCGAGACCACCACATTTGGCCTCTTGCCTTTCGAGGCCGGTTTGTCGGTTACCGGAGCTTGAAGAGCAGGGACAGTTTTAGCTGGCACGAACAGAATAGAGCCAAATGGTAGCGGTGGTTCCTCCCACTGTCGCCCGAGACTGACCGGAAGGATTGTCCTGACATCCATCTTCATCGTGTAGGAGATAGGAGTTGTGTTGAGAGCTGAGATTGTCTTCAGAGACATTTTGTTGCGTCCGAAGATTGCAGTCGAAAGTCGTTAACCTGCAAATAGAAGCATGATTTCAGTACAGGCAATTGATATGCATATTGATTGAGTTCGCATGAACGCTTAACCCTAAATATGGGAGGAGAGATTGGTCCCACCGGGCGTACCAAAATCTGTAGGGTGTTTTTCGTCACCCCATTGAGATGGGAATACGCGCGCGCTTGTCAGGCGCATTACAGATTCCCCCTGCTTAGGGTAGGCTAGGGTTTATTGATTGTAGGGATCCGAATCTCCGTCAGCCGCGGACTAAGCTGCCGTTAATTACCCCTCGCCATTGGAGCGAGAGAACCTCCGATTGACGGGTCAAACAGGTCATACGAACTCAATGTGCAGTGTACGTATGTTTTGAAAGGGTTTTGGATATATCAGGGGCCCCGCAGAGTTTTACGGGGGTCCGGCTACTCGGATAGCGGGCTGCGGGTCAAGGGGGCTAGTAGCCCCTTGCGCGGTGCGGGGCAACGCCCCATTAGAAAAATTTTCCCAACGAAGGACGTGTTTTGGTGTGAAGTGCATGAAAAATGAGGGGTGAGGGCGTCTTAAAGACGCGTGCGTGGCATGTGGGCGCATGGTGCCCATGGGTCACATGCCTGGCTCGTGAGCGCTTGGCACCCGCAGGTCACGTGCGCAGCACGTCGGCCCTGAGCGCCAGCGGGTCACGTGCGCAGTACGCGACCGTGAGACACCTGTGGGTCACGTGCACTGCACGTGACCACTGGGCGCTAAGTGGGTCGCGTGGGGCGCACGTGGGTGCTTTAGTGCCCGCGGGCTACATGCCTTGCACGCATCCGCGGGTCACGTAGGCACTTTAATGCCTGCGGGTCACATGCGCACACATGGGCGCTATAGTGCCCAAGGGTCACATGCTATGCACGTGACAGCTGGGCGCCCGCCGGTCACGTGCGCTGCACGCTACCGCGGGGTGCCCGCTGGTCATGTGCTCGGCACGCGACCGCTGGGCACCCAAGGGTCACATGCGCGGCACGCGACCGCTGGGTGTCCAAGGGTCACGTGCGCTGCACGCGACCGCGGTGCGTCCACGGGTCACGTGCGCGCCATGCGACCATTGGAAACACCAGCAGGAAAGGGGCTTAGCCCATACATTGGGGAGTTGAACTCCCAAGGGGTTTTGGAGTTGAACTCCTATCAGAGATTTAATTTATGGAGTTAAACTCCAACAGATCTTGAATAGAGTTAAACTCCTAGAAATTTTTGGCCCTTCTTTTGAGCTTTGGATCCTCCCAAAGTGGGATTTTTGGAGATGGAACTTCTTCTTCTTCCTCTCTGTTGGCCGGATCTTGGGAAAAAGGGGAGTGAGATTCAAAATCTCCCTTTTTAGAGATTTGATGGGAGATCCGAGCACTTCTTTGTGGGTTTTATGGTGAAAAAATACTTTTTTTTGAAAAAGGAAGAGTTAAACTCTTGATTTAATTCGAAAAGAGGAAGAAGGTTTTAGATCCTTGAGAAAAGGGAAGGAGGCACAAACCCTAGAATTTTGGGGAGAATGAATTGTATGCTTTATTTCATTATCATGTTGCCTTATATAGGCTTACAAATTTACATATAGCCCTTTGGGCTTTACAAAATGACATTTTGCCCATCCCATACCTCATGTGCTTATTTATTTTGCACATGGGCCATGGACTTTCCAAAAATTTGGCTTTATGCCCATTCATGCATAAAAAATTATATCAAAATTATTTATTACATGATTTCATTTCGGCATGGGAGAGGTCGGCCGCAGGGTTCGACTTGGGCATGGGCCCACTTGAACTGGGCTTGGGCCCACCTGGTTTGGGGTTGACTTTGACTTTGACTTGGTTAACCGGGATGCAATTTTTGACCCCAACAGCCTACCCTACTACCCCCATGCTGTTTGATTTCTCTGCACATTTCCAGAGAATTAAAAATGGGCAATTAATCCACATTTTAATTCTATTCGTCATTACCCTAAACCCTGATTTTCTCTAAAAATACCGCACCACATTTCACCTCTCCTCATTCAGAATTTCATTACAAAAACTCTCTAAAATTTCCAAGTCCCAAGTTGTACAAGTGGAGTTAGCAAGAGGCGAAGTTCCGACGATGTTTCGGGACGATTCCGGCGACAAAACGACGCCCCGTCGGTTCCAATAGCTTCCCTTCTCTCTCCACTTGTTTTACAATCAGTAAGTCCCCACTCCCCTCCTCCATCTCTATTCTAAATCAATCTATTTTCAAAACTCGTCGGAAGCGGAGTTATTCCGACTTACGATTCGTTTTTCTTTAAAAACTCCATTTTTCTTAAATAATAAAATACCATATTACCCATAATGATCAGAAAACATAAATAAAGACATTAGAATAAGTTTCATCTCAAAATAATAAGTATTGCAATTTCTATTTCACTTTTACAGTAAAATACCATAATGTTTACATACGGTTTTTATTTAATGTTTTACCCTATTACCTTTATATAACTCACGAGTAGTGACCTACATCATCACAACACACATTTTTGACATAGCACGATGAATTTTGGGACATTAGTTTATGGGAAAATATGAGTTTACATATAAATACCTTAAACATTCAAAAACTGTTTTCTTTTAAAAGTGTGTTATTTAATTCCTTACAATTGCGCCTCTACAACCCATTTTAGGGAACCCCGATCGGGATGGTGCGAGTTATCGCACATCCTCAGGTCTAGTAGAGCGAGATGCAGACATCCGCAAAGAGCATTCGATCTCGATGGAATTTTGATGCAATTTTTAAGAAAATAAGATTTCTACAAAATAAACTTTATTTTTATTAAATATATATATATATAACTATTATCAAAATATCTATTTTAAATATATTATATGAATATTCCATATTTTCTAAAGCAAAAGAATCACAATTTCATGAAAATACCATTACAATTCAATACAAATTCCAATATTTCATTAAAATACCACATACAATGAAATCTAGGTTCTACTCGCTAGAAAATTTCATTTTTATAAAAACTACATCTATGAAAATCCTAAAGACGATAATTAAATACTTGAGGTGTATTTTGAAAATATATCGAAACTATTTTTACATTAAAAAAAACCCTCAAGTTATACTAAATTACAATAAGGACAATAGTAAATATAGGTTTAAGCGGGACCAGCTCATGAATCTCAGGGAGCCGGAGAATATAGGTGCTTGCCTATCTAAGGTAGACAATCTAATAACAGTGTTATCAACACGGTAATTGTCTGGAAAATGACACAAATTCTGCCGTCCATGTGCAGCAGTTACCGATAATATCAAAACTAATTCAGGACTTCAATTTCTTTTCAAAAGAGTCTGCTCAGATAGAGTCTCCATCTAATATGAAATCAATCTGACTTGGATTCAATTCAAGTATAACTACAATATAAAATGAATCCATTTATACCAGAATTCAATCTATATTGACTGAACCAAATCATTGATATACTCTGATTACATGACTATCCATTTATATCCATTCTGTTTATATGATACCATGGTTTCGGCAAGTCATCCATCTATATAACAAAACAATACAATCAATACAAAATACATTACGGGATTTTAAAGGGGTAGACTGGTACGGAATATGTTAGAAGTGGCACGAGACGGTCACTTTAATACACCTAACCTGAATATCCATTGCTATTGTACCATGGCTTAACGGTTCCTTGTGCTCCGTATACCTTAGTCTCCGGAATAGTGGAACTCCTCTCGTATACACTGGCATACTCTATACCAAGCTACAAACAACTGCATTAACATTATAATCAAACACTATTGGTTATACTCTCTTTCTGTCTATTCTATCTCTATCTATCTTTGGGAATTACCGAGCGATTGTTCGCTGAAGACATTCCTTTCTTCTTTCTTTGGAATATTGTCAGGTGGATCGGACTCACTGGAGATTGAGCCCAGTATTGAGGACTTGGAGCAGTTTGCCATCGACCCAGAGCTGTAGGTACTTGTATATACTTTTCATTTCAGTTATGCCATTGTTTAGGCATTGCTTTTCTATTAATGTATTTACATTTCTAGTTGTACTTGTAAAAAATTGTTAAATAAATAAAAGTTGTTGTTCATTTATACTCCTGTCTCTTGTGTACATTTTACTTTATATTGCTTAAATACGCTTTGCATGTTTACTTTGGAGTAAATACGTAGCGGGCATCGCCGCGTCCCCTCCCCGTACTAACTGATTGGAGATTCTGCAACTGTATATATATTGCCCGTAGTTGATTTTCTTTTGTCCAAGTCACTAGCGTAAACCGCATGTACGTATCTTTGCAACTGGCTCTATTTATTTCCTGACTTGTGAAAGAGTAAACCGATATCTTTAGTTCCTTTTAGATTTCGAAGTATCCACTTTACAGCTTCCCAATGGAGCTTTCCTGAATTTGACATGTACCGGCTAACCAAACTTACCGTATAGGATATGTCTGTACACGTGCATACCATAGCGTACTTCAGCGATTCCACTGCACTCGTATATAGTACTCGAGACATCTTTTCCTTCTCCTCTTCTGATTTCAGACACTCCTTAGATGATAGCTTGAAATGACCGGCGATAAGGGTACTCACCTGTCTTGAGTCCTTCATGTTGAATTTCTTCAACACCTTCTTAATATATCTTCTTTGGGATAGCCAAACCTTTCCACTCTTCCTGTCTCGAAAAATCTCCATCCCAAGAATCTTCTTTTCTTCACCTAAATCCTTAATGTCAAATTCTGCACTCAATAAAACTTTGAGCGCATTTATTTCCGCCATGCTCTTAGCAGCAATCAACATGTCATTGACATATAGGAGTAGATATATCGACGAGCCATCCTTAAACCGTTTTGAGTACACGTAGATGTCATACTTACATCGAATATAGTTGGTCTTCTTCATAAAAAAAATCAAAGCGCTTGTACCATTACCTGAGAGACTGCTTCAACCCATATAGAGATCACTTGAGTTCATATATGTGATCCTCCTTGCCGGGCTCCATAAATCCTTCAGGTTGCCTCATGAAAATTGTCTCTTCCATCCCACCATACAGAAAGGTCGTTTTCACGTCTATTTGCTTCATCTATAATTCCTGAGAAGCTACCTTTGCCAACAAAACTCGAATAGATGTATTGTTTATCTCAGAAAACTGCATTTAATACCGCTTATTCATTATCTATTTTGTTATATATCGGTGTTATTACCCAGTGTCTGCTCTGTAATTACATATTACAGGTGTTCGTGATTAAATACTGGAAACAAACTCAATATCATGGATATAGCATTTGGGAGCCGACACTGCAAACAGAACAGAAAACCGACCGATATCCAAAGATCTTTTGCAAAATAAATGTGTGCACACAACTTTAGTCCAACACATACAAATGTGCATATGACTCTTTGGTGACATGGACCATATGGGGGCTGCTCTTGCACAATTCATGCAAGTAGGCACATTTATGGTGTGATAAACAATAAATGCAATAAAGTTTTGATGTGATATTGGCATCAAGTTTCCCTCCATATCACTGCATGCAAACCAGGCTTAAACTGATAAAACAAGCTACATCATACTGATTGTGGAGAGCACAAATGCACACGATACCAATACGAGACCAATAGATCGGATTTGGACCGGCCACAACCCACTAGGATCCGAGCTTGCCGGCCCCCCTAGCTCAAAACGTCCCCATCTTTTCCATGTCCCTTCCTTGCAGTCACATCACCTCATTCTTATTACTTGTTTAATCTCTTTTGGTGCCTATAAAAGCCAGATCAATGAGCAAAGGAAGGGTCCTCTCTCAATATCTCATATATATCATACATTTTCTTAGTTTGTTTTGTTTTGGTTTAGGCTTGAGAGTTGTGTGAGCTTTACTTGGTCTCTTCTTCTTCTTCTCTCTTGAAGTTTTCTTTGGAGAGCTTCATTATGGAGGTTGAATGAGTTACCAATATCTTGTGCCTAACTTCTTCAAGTGTTAATAAATTTGTTGTTTCTTTTATTACTTGCTTCTTGTTCTTAATTGCTTATCTTTTTCATCATGCTTAACTAATCTTCTTGGTGGTGGTGGTGGTAAGAAAGTGAGATGAAAGGCTTTGCCTCCTCCTTCTCTTGTTTATGTTTAATGTGCTTTAACATGATTATAATTTAAGTATTGTTTTATATATTGATGTGATATGTTATTTTGAAACCATGGTTACTTTGTAACCTCTTCATATACCATATTCACTCCCCTTCCCTATTTCATAATGTTTGAGTTAGAATCAATTTGGTGTTAAATTTGCTAAGTTTGGATACGGTATTTTGTAACCGAGTGCTTGACAAACCCTCGGTTTTCATATATCCTATACTATCACATGCCCTTAGCAAAGTTAACACTAAAACTATTTGCTCTCACTCGCTACTTTTTGTTTTTGATATTGTCGTATGCTTGCTAACTCTTGTGTTTAGTTTCGATACCCCTAGTTCGGACATACAAACAGTAAGTGAACAAAACAGACTCGATTCGTGTTTTACAGCGAATATCGGAATTTGATGATTTGTGCTTCGCAACCGCGTTGACAAATCATGCTTCATGTCGGGATCGACGTAAGGACGAACAACTCATGATCAAGGGATCGTCGAAGGAATCGTCGCGATTCAACCTTCCGAGCCAAAGCCACAACCATTTCCTTCTTAACTTCTTTTTTTGTTTCGTTGTTTTCATATTCTTTCATTTTTTGTGACAAACCAAACCATTCATTATTTTGTTGAACCTTAAATCACAAGACCTAGTACACAATTCCCTGCGGATCGACCCGTACCTGTCGGCTTGCTACAACGCGCCGTGTACTTGCGGTTTATAAATATTTAAAACGAGAACGATCTCGCGTGCGCAATCCATTTTCCTTAAAATCATATATGTTTCCAAAACATACGCGTTTGCGCGCACGGGTGAAATCCCAACAAGTTTTTGGCGTCGTTGCCGGAGACTTGGTAGTATTGGGTATTGTTATTTCTGGTTCTTACTAACAAAACTAACTTTTAACTCGATTTTTTCAAAAACTAACAAAACAAAAAAAATTCTAATTTGTTCTCTGTCCTTATAACCTGCTAGCATTCTGTGATTCAATTAAAAAATCAAGTTATACCATTAGAATACTAATATAACCTGGAGGAGCCACACAAAATTCGAGCACAAACAAGCTTCATTTGGCCGGCGACACCAATGAGAAATCCGAGCTCGCCGGCCCAGTAGGGGTGTTTTTGATTTTTTGTTTTTGTGTCATCTCCAGTGCAGTGTTGGCATTCTAGTGGTATTGTTTAATTTTTCTAATTTTATGTGTGCGGGAATTGGGGCATATATATCGCTTTTTGATATAAATATCGTATTTTCCGACATTTCAGGTTTTTAAAGAATTACGATTAGCGATCGTGCGGAGCGAGACTCAAACTCAATTTCAAGACGTTAGTGAAGTATAGTGCCAAAGATCCGGATAGTTTGACCCGCGCAAGCGAACAATCAAAATCTCGGGATCACTTTCAAAGGGGTTTCTTAACCCAAATCACATCAGTACATACTTCCTAACACATTCTTCTCAAATCCGACGCATTCCAATATTTCTATCTTCTGCAGGATTCTTCGCACAAACTTGCCACCAATTGTACAGAGAACTAACCGTATTTGTTGCAGCGCTTAAACTTAAACAGAAAAAGAATTGCTTAAATTGCTTGATTTCTTAAATTCTTTTATTGATTGCGCATGTGCATCTTAATACGGATTTAAGGGTAAAAAGACCAAACAAGATACGGTAAAAGATTTCATCACCTTTTCTCCGTAGCCCACAAATCACAAAACTGCATTCTTGCATTCCCACAGTAATTTAAAATCAACTAGAATTTTGACTCTAAGGACTTCGCGCTCATTAGGAGAAGTTAGCTGTGTTTAGAACACCGCTTAACGGTATATCGTTCATGAGATGTCTAGGAAAGTGTTCAAGAGAAAGGGTTATTTAATTAAGGAACTTTGCGAAGGGTTATTTAATTAAGGAATTTTGCGAAAGCGTTGGAAAACCTCCCCTTCTCTCTTGCACTTACATGGCTTCGTGATCCGTATATCTTGAGCTCGTTTCTCGACACAGTTTTACTTCGACAATCAGGTTCTTGAGTAGGTCTACTTGACTAGCATACCATAGACTGCTAGGGCTGTGATATTATTTATTTTTGTGATATTTGTGAATTCTTGTTGATATGGGTGATACACGATTTAATTCAATTTCTCACGATTCTTATTCTTTTTTTTATACTCGGTCCCAATTCTTTTGTTCAAATTGCCACACTTCTTCCCACATTCATGAAAATTGTCCTTTACTGGGGGGTGACCAACCGTCCCATATTTTTTATAATAGTCACCCACTTAACACTTTTGAACCTAGTCCCACTTCTATTAGAGACCTAATGATTGAAGATTTAGAGAAAGAGGTCGACAGATTGACTGCTTTAGCATCACCACCATCACAACCTTCCTTACCTGAAACAATTGAACCATCATTAAGGAATGATAATGAGATGGATGCTAGGTTGACCACTTTAGAGAAGGGTATTAAAGTAATGACTGCGGTCGAGAATCAATCAGCTTCTACGCTAGCCCTGTGCATACAACAGTCTGAGCAATTGTTTCTTGCTCAAGCCCAATCATTGGCTAGAATGGAGGAACACACGATACATTTAGCCGTGAGGATTCTAGGGAGTGAACACAGTCAATCAGAACCCAATAGTGTTAATATCTGTCATCTAAGAAGTCATCCGAGTAAGATAAACGATCAAACGAATTTTGATGATTCATAGATGATGATGCAAATGAATTGACTGAGTGTTATCAGGACACACAAGAAAAACCTCCGACTGATTTTTGCATTCCAATTTTAGAGGAGGAATCTTGTGATTTTTACGGGTATGGTTTGGATAGATTGTCAGAAGAGAGCAATGATCAGGAACCCACAATTTTTGTATCACCTAGTGATATTGTTTCGGAAGAAATATTAGTGTAGGAACCTACTTTTTTGGATGACATATACCTACCTATTTGTGAATGTGATAAGGAAGAAATGGTATTGGGAGAGTTAGGAAACCATAGTGATATGAATAGGATCGAGAAAAATCATAGGGAGGAAGACAATATTGAAAAATATTCTTTCATATCGAGTTTTGAGGAAATTTTTGCGGATGAACTTGATATTCTTGGTGAGTTTGAGTCAGGATCAATTTGGGAACATTCTAAGAACCTTTCTTTTGCCGAACTTTTTACGGATGAACTCCGGTTTTTACACGAACTTGACTTTGGAACTCAACATGTGCTTTATGAACATTCAATTCATCCAGGAAACAATTCTTTAACTTCTTCAAGACTTCATCTTCATCTTCAACGTCTTCCGATCCCTACCTTTACACGCCCATACCCTTCACTAACATCTAACTTATACCTTTTCTTTTTCTTTTTTCTTTGAATATACATATTCTTTTACCAGCCATTGCACTATATAGACAAAATCTTTAAATGACTGGTATTAATTTCTGGACTAACCCAATCATTTAACATGTAAATGTTGTAATTAGTCTTAGGCCTTTTCTTTTTCTTTAAATAAAATTCTCACCCTGATGTCTAAGTCTAGCTACCGGAGACGGGGGCAACGATGAGGACATCGTAAAACTTAGGTTTGGGGGTGAGCACTGCGTTTATTTTGCTGCATCATGTGTATATTCTGCATTACATACATATTCAAAAACCATATTAAAAACCCCATAAAAATTGAAAAAATTTCATCAAAAAACATAAAAACTTTTTCATGTTAGCTAGTAGGGGAACTTAGATTCGAAGTCTGACGGTTCGGTTGATAAGTTAGAAATAACTAAATCCTTGTTGTGAGATTGACGACCCGAAAGATAACCCTCCCTTGTGTTTAACCGTTGCTAATATACGTCTTTTATATCACTTACACGTGTCATATGTGTTTTGAGAATTTGATAAAGTCTGATATGTCTGAAAAACTTTTAAAATTTGATAAACATCGCTAGGATCATGCAGGTTTGTTCTGAGTTAAGCTAATATCAGGAATAGTTCATACAGTGAAGTAGATATGAAAAATATTATTGAGGTTTTAACAGAAGTTATAAGTCTGAAAAATAACCCATCTGAAATCTTGTTGGA
Organism: Agapanthus africanus; assembly: GCA_030015575.1. NCBI lineage: Eukaryota > Viridiplantae > Streptophyta > Magnoliopsida > Asparagales > Amaryllidaceae > Agapanthus > Agapanthus africanus. The sequence continues at coordinate 46,870,294 of JASDDO010000012.1, forward strand.
GTAATTACACACCTTATCCACATATAACGTCTTCGGATTTAAAAGAAAATGATGGCTATATCTCCATTTTCACTGAGTTCAGAATATTTTAAAATAAAATGAGTCTTTTGTTTTGTGGCCTTGGTAACTTGGGTAATTAAGTCCTTGGGGTGTCTCCACACCTAATGCCCTGAAACCATCTGGTTTGAGAGTTATTGACCCAAATCTCGCTAAGTTTCCGATCGCCAAATAAAACAAGATAAGCAATTGTTCTCTCCAAATTAAAAGTCTTCATGGTTCTTTGTAGGAGAATAATCTTGGCGGAGACGAGTATTCTATTAAAATAGTTTTTTCGCGGAGATATGAACGTTTGTATTTATTAAGACGTTTTGCACGATAACGAAGGGTGTGTATGAACAACAACAGGTGAACAGTAGGAGTGAAAAATAAGACTTATGTTCTCTGTTAAAAATGATATATATTCTGACTAGAAACCTAACTGGAGAATAAAACTTGAGAAAATCTTAACTCCTTTCAAACTCGTGTGATCCTTTAGAAGTTTATCCTGGTCTGTATTTATGACATGATGACCCTAATCAAAGTTTTTAAAACCTTATGGACACTATCCGCACAATCACGTAAATACGCGTATGAGCTTATGTTAAACAAATTACGATGTGTGAAAAATAGGGTTTAACGTTTCTGACTTGGGTAATAGAACTTCTAACTTTGATCTCTAACCTTAAGATTAGAATTAACAGTTTCTCCACGACGCTAATTTGACTGGATTTTGTGGGTGTAATCCGCTGAAAACCCTCAGGAGACAACACTCCTCCTACTAGGGACACCTAGAGGTTTAACGGCTTGCCGCACGTGCTCAGTGCAATCGCGTTCCCTACGAAAGTGATGCTAGGAATTTTTGTTTTGCTCGGGACGAGCAAAAGATAAGTATGGGGGTATTTGTTCATCTCAGAAAACTGCATTTTAATACCGCTCATTCATTATCTATTTTGTTATATATCGGTGCTATTACCTAGTGTCTGCTCTGTAATTACAGATTACATATGTTCGTGATTAAATACTGGAAACAAACTCAATATCACGGATATAACATTTGGGAGCCGACACTGCAAACAGAACAGAAAACCGATCGATATCCAAAGAGCTTTTGCAAAATAAATGTGTGCACACAATTTTGGTCCAACACATACAAGTGTGTACATGACTCTTTGGTGACATGAACCATATGGAGGCCGCCCTTGCACAATTCATGCAAGTAGGCACATATATGGTGTGATGGGCAATAAATGCAATAAAGTTTTAATGTGATATTGGCATCAAGTTCCCCTCCATATCTCTGCATACAAACCAGGCTTAAACTGATAAAAACAAGCTGCATCAGAGTGATTGTGGAGAGCACAAAAGCACGCCATGTCAATACGAGACCAATAGCTCGGATTTGGACCGGCCATAACCCCTAGGATCCGAGCTCGCCGGCCCCCCTAGCTCAAAACGTCCCCATCTTTTCCCTGTCCCTTCCTTGCAGTCACATCACCTCATTCTTATTACTTGTTTAATCTTTTTTAGTGCCTATAAAATCCAGATCAGTGAGCAAGGGAAGGGTCCTCTCTCAATATCTCACATATATCATACATTTTCTTAGTTTGTTTTGTTTTGGTTTAGGCTTGAGACTTGTGTGAGCTTTACTTAGTCTCTTCTTCTTCTTCCCTCTTGAAGCTTTCTTTGGAGAGCTTCATTATGGAGGTTGAATGAGTTACCAATATGTTGTACCTAACTTCTTCAAGTGTTAATAAATTTGTTGTTTCTTTTATTACTTACTTCTTGTTCTTAATTGCTTATCTTTTTCATCATACTTAACTAATTTTCTTGGTGGTGGTAATGGTAAGGAAGTGAGATGAAAGGCTTTGCCTCCTCCTCCTCTTGTTTATGTTTAATGTGCTTTAATATGATTATAACTTAAAGATTGTTTTATATATTAATGTGATGTGGTATTTTGAAACCATGGTTACTTTGTAACCTCTTCATATACCATATTCACTCCCCTTCCCTATTTTATAATGTTTAAGTTAGAATCAATTTGGTGTTAAATTTGCTAAGTTTGGATACGGTATTTTGTGACCGAGTGCTTGACAAACCCTCGGTTTTCATATACCCTATACTATCACATGCCCTTAGCAAAGTTAACACTAAAACTATTTGCTCTCACTCGCTACTTTGTGTTTTTGATATTGTCGTATGCTTGCTAACCCTTGTGTTTAGTGTCGATACCCCAAGCTCGGACATACAAACGGTAAGTGAACAAAACAGACTCGATTCGTGTTTTACGGCGAATATCGGAATTTGATGATTTGTGCTTCGCAACCGCGTTGACAAATCATGCTTCATGCCGGGATCGACATAAGGACGAACAACTCATGATCAAGGGATCGTCGAAGGAATCGTCGCGATTCGACCTTCCGAGTCAAAGCCACAACCATTTCCTTTTTAACTTCTTTCTTTGTTTCGTTGTTTTCGTATTCTTTCATTTTTTTATGACAAACCAAACCATTCATTATTTTGTTGAACCTTAAATCACAAGACCCAGTACACAATTCCCTGCGGATTGACCCATACCTGCCGGCTTGCTACAACGCGTCGTGCACTTGGGTTTATAAATATTTAAAACGAGAACGATCTCGCGTGCACAATCCATTTTTCTTAAAATCATATCCGTTTCCAAAACATACGCGTTTACGCGCACGGGTGAAATCCCAACATGTATGCTTGACTACAGGCGATAAAATCTCGTTGTAGTCAACCCCCTCCTTTTGAGTAAAACCCTTCGCAACTAACTGTGCCTTATATTGCTCATTATCCCTTTTCCTGAATATCCACTTGCAGCTAATAGCCTTTTTCCTTTCAGTAACTTAATCAGCTTCCACATTCCGTTCTTTCGAAGTGACTCCATTTCCTCTGTCATTGCAACAATCCATCGATTCTTGTCCTCTTGCCCAATGGCCTCCTCATAAGAGCTGGGATCTCCGCTTTCGATGACTAGAGCAAATGCGACCATATCTTCAAAACCGCACCTGACTGGTGCCTTATATGGACGTTCCGATCTCCTTAACGCATTGTTTATGGGTCCTATTGGGGTTGGTTCTCACCGTATGTCTCTGTATACCGCCCGTCCACCTCCTCATCAATAAGATGAAATTGTGCTTCAGTGTCTCTGTATCCTTATGAGTGCCAGAAAACTCCACCTCCACCAAATCATTGTCACCTGATGCTTCACCTACCGCCTTATTATCTTCAGCCATGTCTTTTAACATGGATTCTTCATTAAAGATCACATCTCGGCTAGTGAACGCCTTTCTGTTTTCCAAATCCATAACTTGTAGCCTTTAACTGCAAGTTTGAATCCCAAGAAAACACACCTTTTTGACTTTGAATCCAGCTTGGTCTAATCCGTATGATTCACGAGTGAGTAAGCAGGGAACCGAAACACTCGTAACGAATCATAACTGACTAGCTCTCCTCTCCATACTTCTTCTAAAATCTGAAGATTTATGACTGTAGATGGAGACCTATTAACCAAATAGCATACATGACTCACCGTCTCTGTCCAGAAGTCCTCCAAAAGTCCGGATTGCAGCCCTATACTTCTGGCTCAGTCCTATTCATGCGCTCGACTACCCTATTTTGCTCTGGATGTTCTGGAACTATCTATTGACACCGTATACCCTATTCTTTACAGTAGTCTGTAAACTCATCCGAGGTGTATTCACTTCCATTATCTATCCGTAAATACTTCACCGATCGTCCTTTTATCTTCTCCATGATCGCTTTCCATTCCTTAAATATAGAAAACAACTCTGACTTGTGTTTGAGGAAATAGACTCATACCTTCCGTGAGAAGTCGTCAATAAAAGTAACATAGTATATGGAACCTCTTTTTGATGGAACCGGTGATGCCCTCGATACGTCTGAGTGTATATAATCAAGAAGTCCTTCGGTCTTGTACACGGCTTGCTTGAAGCCGATCTTATGTTGTTTCCTCATCGTTCAATATTTGCAGAAGTCCAGCTTGCATGTGGTAATATCTTTAAGCAATCCCCTTCTATGCAACTAACGAAGCCGCCTCTTACTCATATGGCTAAGATGCATATGCCACAGTTTTGTGGTATATTCCACCTATTTCTCTGTAGCCATAGCTGCACGACCGGTCATTGTGTTGCAGTCCAAATGATACAAATTTTTCAGTCGTTGTCCCTTCATGACTATTAGGGCACCCCTGAAAACCTTTAGCACTTAATCTTGACAAATGAACTTGCATCATGTCACATCCAATACTCTTAGAGAAATCAGATTTTTCTTTAATTTCGGAACGTGTCATACGTTCACAAGTGTTCGCACAACACTATCAAACATGCTGACTTTGATGTTCCCTATGCCAATGGCCTTGTATGCCACATTATTCCCAATGAGAACACAGCTACCATTAAACTCCTTATAGGTGTCGAACAACTCTTTTTTGGGACACGTATGATAAGAACATCCAGAGTCAAGTATCCGAACATCAGAATTTTCTTCCTTCCTGGTATGTACTGAGAGTTCATCACACAGATCTTCTTCTTTCGCTTCGGTTGCAACACTGGCTTGATCCGAATCCTTTGTACTGTAACCTTTACCCCTCTTCTCCAACAATTGTCTGTACTTTTAGTATTGCTTTTTCATATGCCCTGGCTTTTTGCAAAAGAAACATGATTTTTCCTCTCGCCCGGATGATTTTGATTTCCTCCTTATTCTCTTGCCTCCGTTTCTAGTCTTCGAGCTTTCCTTTTCACTAGCAAACAAGCCTGATGACTCTACTGATGGATTTAATTTCTTCATGAACTCATTGTTGAGAAGCATAGATATAACCTCCTCCATCTCGAGAGTCTCCTTCCTATAAAGAATTGTTATGACCAAGTGTTCATATGATATGGAAACGAAGAAAGGAGCAAAAGCGCATGTTCGTCTAATTTTACTTCAAGACAGAGAAGATCACTGCCTATCTTGTTGAACTTATTTAAGTAGGCGTGAATTGGAGTGCCTTTCTTCATGCGTAGACCGTAAAGTTGCTTATTTAAATACAGCTTGTTAGATAAAGACTTTGTCATATACAACCCCTCTAGCTTCAACCATAAACTCGCCGCAGAAGTTTCTTACATGATGTTGTACATCACGTTATCCGCTAGAAAAAGCTCTATCGTGCACTGTACCCTCCGATCCATGTCTTGTCATGCATCATCTATCGTGTCGGTAGATTTCTTACCGCCAAGAGCTTTAAACAGCTTTTCTGTTATAAGAAGTGCCTTAACTCTTCTTTGCAACATCGAGAATTTCTTTTTCCCGTTAAATTTCTCCACCTCGAACTTGGTGCTATTGATATTGTTATCCGTCATTCTTAATTCCGAAGCAAAAAACTTTCCCTCGGATCCTTATGAACCAATTCAATAGTATCAGAATCTAAGAAGATGGGGAGCAGACACAAGCGTCGTCACCCACCGTAAACTTAGATCAAAAGACTAAAGAACGAAACTATGATACCAGTTGTTGGCGCGCAGCGGAAGACAACACCAATCTTGATGGATCTAAACTAAGACTCCTTTTAATGAATAACAACTAGAACAAACGCAAAATCAAATAACACACAAGAAATTCGGGAAAAAGGGGAGAACACTTTATTAGAACTTTAGAAAAAACTTGTCACGCCCCGCTTCCCAAAATACGGAATACGATAGGTGAATAGGTCAGCCATGCTCTTACGGTCAAGAAATAATCCCGCTATAGTCACATTTCAGTTTCTAGCATTACATGGTAAGCAGTAATCACAACATAGATAAAGAGAAATACAGTCACTAAATCTATCACATTTAAATGAATCAGAGTGCAACAGATATAAATCTATAATATCAAGGATACAACTAATCATATAGTGATAAAGGAAATGATAGCGCTGACGTCGCTGGTCTAGATCTCCGTAATATTCTCGAAGTAAGGTAGGTCCTAATCTGGCTAAGTCCATTTCTTCCTCTATGCATGCATGCTCAGATCATCAGAGCGACACAATAATATATATAACAACAATGTATAATATTTTGCAGGGTAATAGCATGAATGAGAATCTATGAAGCAGTAATACGAGATTATAAACTACATGAACATGTGGACGGCATAGCACGTGAATCATAGCAAAAGTAAAATGTAATATTCGTACAACATAACAATAGTATTATTAGTTGATGGGGGTTAGGGTCGTGATACTCACGACCGCGAAGGAATTGCACACAAAAAATAGTAGCAAGTATATCCCCAATCCAAATAAGAATTTATCGAAATAACAATGCAATTGACTAAAGTTATGAACTGGTGAACTAAAAGAGATGAGACTACAACGTTTGTAGTGTCTTCATATGCTCTAAGTGATGAACTCGGACTCAAGCTAGACTCCGCGAGTATCCGAAAGTGTCCCTATGCCGACTGTCTTGCCGTAGATAATCCACGGTGAAGCCGCGATACCTGTAGCTCCATCTCCTCCATCTCGAGGAGAAATTCCACTTCGTCGCTCGTTATGCGCTAATGGAGGTGAGAGGTGAACTGGGTACTCTCCGAAATTAGATTTGAGCCACCATGGAAACTTTTGTCATTAATGAAGAGAGCTTTGAGCTCTCAAGCTCAAAATAAGAAGAAGATGAATGAATAAATCTCTCACTCTCTTTTTTCACCTCATTTTTTATTTATCATATCTGATATGTTAAGTAAAGAATGGAGGGCCCCACCAATTATATGGTATCAAATATATATATATATATATATATATATAACATGTTAAATAGGGGGAATAATATATGTGAAATATATATTTATTAAAAGAGAAAAGTTATATGTATCATATACATACAAAATAACCATCAATTTCTTCTATGTATCATATACATCAGAGAGAGTATATCATATACACGATATTAAATACGGTTATCAAATCAACACTTGATAAGATATTTCGGCTTTTAAACCGGCTAGTATATCCGGACGTTCGATTAAATCAACTATTTAATCGAACCCCGCATGTATAGAATACGCACGTCACATCACATTTTTGCCCGGGCAGGCAACTTTGTTGCGGGACTCTAAAGACCTGTCAATACACTGGCAGTGGGTTATACATGATCATATCCGATCGAATCTGAAACCTTTCGGATTCGACTCACTCATGGGGTAACCCACAAACGCTTTAGTGACACGAGCTGTATGTAACGACTACCCAGATACGATTAAGATAAAGAGAGGTCGACGAACTAACTCATCCGGACCCAACAAATTCTATAAGTGACAGCCACCGTATAATCCGGTCTTTTCGTCTAAGAGTATCGCATATCAAATCTAGAGTTTGGAATCTGTCAGACTCTAATAACTCGATAAGTCGTGCGACAGAAGACACATAACCAACCGGAGATACAACTGATAATACTTATTATTTTATCTTCAGTGCGGCGGCCACCGACTTATGGTTGTAATCATATCCTGCACAACGCGACTTCAACTCCCTATACCGGGAGAGACGAATCATCTCGACTGCTCACTGCCCCTATGTGCTTCGGGATTATACCCAACAAAAACATGTTTGCATGACTCCTTTGAGCCGTGGTAGGATAGAAGTCTAAGTATAGTGGGAATACACATGAGACACTATGGCGGTCTCAGGTCCTAGCGACTGCCCTGTATTCATTTCACCAAAGGACTGCTATCTGACATTGTGTATTACCAACTAGAAGTTCTCAGTGAGCCCGTCCAGTGTAACTCATCCTATGAGCACTTGTATACAATCACCGATGTCACACCAATGCCTAAGGGATCAGTCATCGCCCCATACAGGGTCATGAAACGTATACACTAGTCTAAACTGAATATCGAGACCCGGTCTTGATGCTCCTATGACTAGGGATATTTAAGGATGTGCTTATAAACTAACAAGCCCCACTAGTATAATCATCATCATAGTTCTGGTAATCAAACAAAATCCTAAGGGTTTTAGCTCATGTATTATCGATACGTGATAACGAGTAAAACGTATACATATGACAGATAAAGACAAACCAGATAGCATACTATCATCTCGAGAGAGACTGTTCTCCGTATAGATCCTCCTTCAATTACAATAATTGCCTTGAGGGTACCTATATCCAACAAGTATAATAGGAGAATCACGACATCAATAAAACATGAAGCATGCGATTTACTTGAACATAAGATGTAATCCTGGGGGTCTTATGTCATTAAAGTTTAACTACAATGTTTTTATTGAAATTGATCGATGGAAGGTATTCGTATTTCGAAGGGTATTCTATTCGTACCCGGAATCACGGTCTCATCCAAACCAACCCGGACCCTGCCGCTAGGCAGAATAACAGTACATAACACGCTGATCACGTGTAAACACTTGTTAGTTCGATTGATCAATCTCTACATATTAGTGACCTTTCCAAATACGGTTACAACATCCACCTTTCAATTTCCTTAATCCCCATATGGTTATATCAGGTCCGACCACGAATCTCAAATTACCAGTCACGCCATGACAAGTCTACATGAGAATTGAAGATAGGGTCTCCATCAAGCATGACTAGACGGTATTCTAAGATAAGCAGATAATCTCAATGTCTTACATATGACACTAACATAAGTGCTTCCATACCTGTCGCATACCAGTTATAGTTATACTTATATAACTTTCATAGACGTCAATAATACAATAACTAATAGGATGTCAATACAGTGTATTCTAAGTATGATTCCATCGATTGTGTACAAATACGTGTCACTTCAATCACACTTTCACGTTTATCAATGTTGTTTTCACTCACTTATACACTAATATACTTGTCACAATTCAGTCACTAACACTTCTCACTCGATAATACCAAATAGTCTCTAGGGTATCAATATATGTGGTCACTAATCAATGGATGTAAAGCAATCACATGACATGATAGAAATACGTTAAATGAAGTTCAACTAAATATGGACAGTCGATGTCATTCAGTTTATAAAATTCAGCATAATTCATACGTGTAAAATTAAGTAAAATAATATAAAACATATATAAAGTATACTCATTTATCAGATAAATGGTAAAATTGGTTTCAATTCAATAGAAATTCATATTTGGGAGATATTTCTATTTTAAAACATGTGTAAGCGGCTGGAATTTCAGTTTTGGAACTGGAAGTACAACTTCAAGCGTTGTTTGCTATGAATTACGTTCCTAATTAGAGGTAGCTAAAGTTCAATGAAATCTAGATTTATCAATTAAGTTTCCAACTCAATAGACAGATCAGTAATAACCATTGTATACAGAGAGTTATGTTCTGTTTAAGGTCAAGTATAAATTGTCACTACGGAAAACAGCAAAACACACCGACATTTTAAAATACTCTTATCAAATAGCAATTAATTTTAATGAAACCAAAACCAACAGTTAGGTAACGGAATTATCTACGCAACGATGTGGATCTACGTATATTATCATATCTATATAGTGAGATATGGACGGTTCAATTCAGGTATCGACAGAAAATACTGCTCTGGACTGCGGTACAGAGCCGTATTTCTCTCCAATTTTCATTATCGTAATATATCAATGAATAGAAACATTACCTAGGTTTATAGGTTATCCAGTCAACTTTGTAACGAGTCTAAGAACGTTATGATGCGATTTATATTTAATTAACTATAAATTTTCCAATGCGACGTGTACGGTAAATTTCAATTTCAGGTTTAGTCAATTCATCGAACAAGTTGCATGCTTATTCACTTCGAACGAGAATTTATATTCCGGCTATTCAAACAAAGCAGAAATCAATTCCTATAAGTTCTATACGATATTACTGCGGGTTATTAAACCCGATTGTGTTCCAACCATCACAACTAAATTAACTACAACTGTAGATAAATATTGACGATAATTAGGATATAAATATATTTATGCGTTTAGTTAAGAATTCACGATCTGAATATCATAACTATAGCATGAGTAGCAAATGAGAGGGTTCACTTGCATAGGTTGTTGATATAGAAGCGACGGACGTGTGGATGTTCGTCTCGACACACGAGATGACGCGTCAGGAGCATGACTTGAACGTGATACGGGCTGCGATGGACGTGCACTAACGTTACGACGGAGACTGTGTTGATGACGGTGACGGATTCAGCGACAGTGGAGACGGCTTAGACGAAAACGGTGGCGACTGGAACAACGGCGTTTGCGACGATTGCAGGTGTTCGATGAAATGCTGGGGCTGTTTGGCTTGAAGCCTGGGGGCTTGGTAGCTTGGACTCTGCTATGGTGGTTGTGCGGTGGTTTGCAGGATCTCTTCGGTGGCGGCTCAGCGGCGATGATGTGCAGTGGGGTTACCAGAGGGTGTGTGGTTGCGGTTTAGTGTTGGTAGCTCGGGTGCAAGTGGGGCTCGGCTTGGAGCTTGGAGGGTGAGAGGAGGAAGGTGCTTGGTTGCTGTGGTGATGGAGGTGGTGCGAGGAGGTCGCGGCAGGGCTCGTTGGAGGAGAAGTTGCAGGGAGGTGGTACGGTGAGGTGGTGGATTTGATTGGTCTCGTTTGGCTTCAGGGAGGAAGTGGGGCTGTTGTGTTGATCGGTTATGAGGAAGAGGAGGAGTGGAGGAGCTGGTGGCGACGAGGTGTCATCGATGATGCTGGGGTCGGCCGACGGTGCTTAGGCGGCGTTGAGCTCGGGAAGAGAGAGAGAGAGAGAGAACGACGGTGATGGTGGAGTTGTGCGGTTGTGGAGCTCGTGGTAGCTGTCAAAGGCATGGTGGTGATTGCAAGGTGGTCGACGAGGTTGATGGTGGCTCGTCGGAGGTCTTGATGGTGGCGAGGTGGGGTGGAGCAGGGGGGCGGTGATGGGTGGTTGCTGTGGGGTTGGGTTTTTGTGAAAGGAAGAGAGAGCTTGAGAGTGAGGATTTTTAGAGGATGAGAGAGTGATAAGATAGAGGGATATGGAGGTGAGAGAGAGAGAGAGGGATTACGGAGACAGAGGTAGAGTCAAAGAGAGAGAAGGGATTACGGAATTAAGAGGAATAAATGGGGAATTAAAATTACGGTTAATGGAATTTAATAGAGAATTTCTGGCTAATATTGGAGGAGAGAAAACGGGAGATTTGAAAAAGAAGAAGGAAGAAGCAGTAGAGGAAGAAGAGAAGAAGGGGGCGGTTTAAAAATGAAGGAGAAAAAATAAAGAAAGAATGGGACAGAGGTAGATGGGTGTTTGGGCCAAGGCCCAAAGGAAAAATTGGGCCACCTTCTACCATTAACAAAGTTATCATCAATCTATACTAATTACAATATAATATACCCTCGTTATATAAATACTTAAAACTGAACATAACTCCTTTGTATAAAAACATAGTACTATGAATCTAAACTATTTAGTCAACACAACATACCATTAATGCTATAGACTCACTGTCAAATATTAGGCAATAAACATGTAAGAATATAAATAAATAAAAGACACTACTAAAAACTATGATTTATATACATTATCTGAATAATAATATGTAATAAGTTAGATTAACATGACAGACAATATGGAACAAAACTACCAAATCATTGAGTAGAAGAGAGAGAGAGAGAGGGAGGGAGAGGGGTTTGGGGCTTATGTTAGAATAGGAAAAATAGAATTAGGAGATAAATAAATTAAAATAAATATAGAAAAATTTATAGAAAAATATTTTATTTAAAAATATGGATACAAGGAAAATATTTAGGAAAACTGTTAAAAGAAATTTTATTAAAACATGAAAAATTTTGTGCGGCAGATACCGATTATTATAAGACCTTACAAGAGTTACAAACTCTCTGCTTATAGATCTCCAATGAGATCTCCTTCTTTTCTCTAATTTCTTCTTAACGGCGCCTTGTTTTTTTTATGGAGCCGCCGTTTCGCCTCCCTTAAACTTCATGATCAAGATTGCACACTGTTAACTTTAACCCGGTATCCTATTTATAGCCCAAATACAATCTTAATTATAATAGAAATACATTAATTATGAAACTGCCGCTCAGAAAACTTAATTTCGAGATAAACCCGAATCTATACGCACAACAACCAACGACAGACGTCTGCTCCTTTAAGGTCAGACGTCTGGGCTTTATCTGCATGTCGATCCAAGGTATCGTCGGACGTCTGCACACCCTTAGCGCGTCTAGCCAGAGATTAGCAAGACGTCTGCCCATTTATGGGTCAGACATTTGAACCTGAAATCTGATGGTATGTGGTCTCGATATACAAGACACCTTCACGACAACTCCAACCAAAGAAACATGTCCTCATGGTCCCATAAACCTCATAATTTCCTATAGGAAGTTGTTTCTATAGCCCACTATAATTTTTCTATTATCATGTAGGCCCTTAGTATTACGGATTTATATCCATCCCTGCAGCCTCGGGGGTGCAATTACCAAATCATCGATTTCTTGGGGTTTCGATACCAAACTCCAAAATTTGAAATCACGATTCATTTGTCAACCAAAATAGGATTTTCAAAACCGTGGTTTCAAAAAGTCTAGCGAGTACGAAAACCATTTTCCTGAAGTTCAAAAAAAGTGGAGGGTCGTAATTTATTTTGCCATCTCTCTTTGTTTAAGAAATGAGTTAACTACAACATTGATTTTTATAATGCCAACACCTCAAGTGTAGCTCATATCTTTAATTGATAGGCTATTTTTTTAACTAAGAAAATTCAAGCAGCGAGCACCAAACAATTAATGTGCAAAATCAAGTAAGAAAGAAAGAAGATGTCAACATATATAATTTGCTTACCGGTACCAATGAAAAGAGGGGAAAATGTATCACTCATCAATATCTTTTCAAATCAAGAAAAAACATTCAAAATACTAGAATATTTCTCTCTATTTATAAGGTAATTATAACAATATATGAACCAACAAGTATAATGCAACTAAAACACCAAACAGTTTGGATGCTATTCTGATATCATAACTTTGTGTATGCCCTAAAATCTTGAAGCCAATGTTTTCAGTTCTGAATCCAAATCAACACTTCATCACTTTGTTATTCATGCGTATCAATAGGATCAGCGAATTAACTTGTTTTTGTTCTTACTATTTCCTTGGATGCCAATTTGCCTCCGGATTCTCCTATGCAAACAAATGGAAGTTATTTTTGGCTCCACAAACCATGCTAACTTCCTAGATTATTCACCACACAACATTTCATTTATTGGATATTTTTTTTGATTAAAATAAAAAACTAAACAAAACAAAACAAAAGCCGGATACAAAATTTTATAATATATCAACCATTCAATAATTCGATGGATATATTGAATGACGGTTTATAACACAACAGAAGCTGAGACCACTAAATCGAATTCAGCTTGACAGCTAAACAAGCCTAACTCTATGACTCCGGATTCGTTTGTTAAAGTAAACTAAACTTGGACGAACTAATCGTGAAATTCACAAATTCATCATATTAACCAAAATGTCAACCTCAACGAAAATATAGAATTATGGTCAAGAGCACCTATTGCATCCCTCTAAAACATACATGAATCCTTATAATCTCCATATTTATGAAATCTATCTAATATGATCCGACAATGCATGTATCAATAGTATGACAGCTAGAATACAAGAAGAAAGAAAATTAATTTAATCATGAATGAATCCCTACTAATTTTCATGAATCAATATCACGCCAACTTAATTCAAAACGGACCAAGATTTCCTCTAGAATAAACTAATGCCAAAAAAATCCATCTCCCAAGAAAATCTCAGCAGATTGACTCTATCTCTTTCTCTCTGCAAAAAATTTAATAAAATCTCTGATCTCTTCCTCTGTTTCCTTTCCTTTCCTTTCAATCTCACACATATCCAAAACTCTCTGCAATCCATTTACACTGGCAACCAAAATTTTTTACTAAATTCTTACATATATTTACCTAAAATGTCACGGAATCCTTGAATGTGATAGAGACTGCACCGACCCAAAGATTTGTAACAGTTACACTTTTTTTTAACTTTACTTTTTTATGCATAATAAACCTTTTTATTTTTTTGAAAGGGATGCATGATTCAATGGACTTGTGTATTTACAGACGACAACCTTTTATTTTATTTATTAATATATTATTGATATGAGGGGCTTCATGCAATAGGTTTGAGCCAAATAACATTTTCATTATATCAATCAACTCTTTTCTCTTCGATTCTTTCTTTCTTTGAAAAACTCTCTTTTGCTTTCTTTTCCTTTTTTGGAGTTTTGATGGGGGATTTGAATCAAAATTTGAGGCAGCAGAGGATGGTGATGAGACCCAACAACTCTTTTGTTGATGATCAAGACCTTGATTGTTTTGTTCAACAACAGGTATTGTGATTGTAACTGGGTTTTTTGTATTATGTTTGAAACTTATTTTTGCTTAATATTAATCTCTTGTACCAAGATCTGAGCCTTTGCACGGCAATAACTTTTCGAATGTGCTGCTTTTTGGTTTAAATCAATTCATGTTTAATATATTTGTCATCGTTATAAAACGCTAAATCTCTAAATTTATGACGAGGGCAAACTCATTTAAGATTCTAATTTGCAAATTCAAATTGATTTCTAACCATGAATGCAAATACATTTGATATTCAAGGAAAAAAAATGGAAGGATGAAGGAAAAAATAATATAATTAATGTTTATTGAGTGGCTAGTCATGGAAGGATAAAGGAAAAAAATAATATAATTAATGTATGCCAATTAAAATATATTTAAATTATATGACTTCACATGAACAACCTAATTTTGTTAGTCTTTCTCCATATTATTGTTAAAAAAATTGTTTGGAGGCACTCTCTATGTATACTAGAGATTCTCGCTCTCAACCAAAATGTGATTTCCCCTCGCCATTGTTTGGAGACACTAAAGATCAGATCTTCTACGTGATGTGGACGCGGAATGATCCAACCAATCTGATCAGTATATCGTAAACCTTTAGAGTAAATATATATACTTTCGGCTGCGCCTGATTGCATATTTTGTATCTACATCACCTAAATTGTACATTGGTATCAAAGCCATGCATCCCACGTTCGTAGAATTATAAATCTGTGATGTTTAAAAGTTTTGAAACTCAAAAGTTGCATTTTTTAAAATTTAAATCTAGATCAAATTTCTTTTATTTTTAATGACAGATCTATTATATTAGGATTATCGTTTACTGGATCTTTAAAGATCAATCTTTTTGCATCATATTGTCACCATAAATTAGATCTATTTTTATGACGCTTATGATGCAGTATTTTTTAGTTCGTTGATGTGAAATTACCCATTGAACGATAGGTGAGATAAAATTTATTTTAAAAAATTGAATCTTTTTTTCGAGTAAAAAGAAAAAAATAATTTTTTCTGATTAGGTGAGCTTTAATGGCGGCAATATCACAAATTTTTTTAAAACCCCAAAGATTGGTTTGACCAAAATGATTTTTGGACTACGGTGATAGCACCAAATATTCTTTTGGGATTTTGGTATGAAACAAAATATTTTTTCTGAATTTCGATTTGGAACCAAATAAAAAAAAGTATTTGAGGGAAGTTTATTTTTATTATTTTCTTTCCTGATTTTTTTAATCCACGAATCTTTTCTAAAAAATCGTTTTTTAAGGGCAGCCCTTAACCTGAGCTAGGCTTGGGCCAGCCCCCAGGCCCGAGCAGGGCTCGGGGCAGCTGGGCACCGAGTCGAGCTCACGCCGGCTGGCCGGGCTTTAAAAAATTAAAAAATTCCAGAAAATCCGAAAATATCTAGAAAAATTCTAGAAAATTAAGAAAAATTATTATACGAGTTTTCTTATTTTTTGGAATTTCTCACTCATGTTTTTTGTTAATTGAGGGTTTTCGCTATCAATTCTAAGAGTTATATTTTTTCGAAAATTTTGTTTGCTCTTCAAAAAGTTTTAAAATTTATTCTCATATAAAATCTTGGAGATTTGATGGGTGGTTGGTCTAGTGGGAGCGCCTGGGACGTGTATTAATTTCATAAATAAAATGAAACCTCTAATAAAACGGAAAAAATTAGATAGGATAGTTTAAATGAAAATGAAATTTGTTAGACTGATTGTTGCATTTTGTGTTGTGTATGGTATATTATATATACAAAAACGCATATTGCAATAATCTAACTAATTTCAAGTGGGAGATTTCGAGAGGAGACGGGGTCTAGATTCAACTACCCAATCTATTCCGTTTCTAGGAAATCTATATTCCGTTATTCTATCATTTTAACAGATTTTTAAATTTTATACTTTTGAAGAATGTGGTTGGGGACGTGGGCCTTCTTCTCTTTCTTCGGAGTGTCAAATTTATTATTTTTGTTAAGATGGGTTGAAGACGAAGCGTTATTTGGGAAAGAACGGTACTTTATTATATGATATAGTCTTAACGCATCCATAATATAGTCAAGATATCGTCAGTCTCAATAGGGGTGAGATGGTAGATGACAATAATAAAATAGAAATATTAGTTTAATGTTACATGAATAAGCTGAAAGAGTTAGACGCTAGTGATAAGGTGGCAGCGATGTAGCGGGGCTACATGACGCAGCACCATCGAGGTGGCAGCGATATAGCGGGGTTATACGACGCAGCACTATCGAGATGCAGTGATTTTTGTGTTGGTAGACGCTCGTGCTCGTGCCGCTAACTTGCGGCCAAGGCGGAATACAAAACAAAATTTTCAAAGACAAGAGCACGAATTTTACGACCTGGAATCGAATTCAAACACTAAACTAGTCATATAGAAAGGGTTTAACTGCTCGGTTAGTGGTTAGCTGCTCGTGTAGTCATGTCCTTCATTTTCTATACCACTTCCTTAACTCTTAGGTCCACCGGGAATAAGCTTAGGAGTCGGTATTCCTTATTGAAGATGATCCACTCTAGGGAACCTTAGCTTAGGCTCCAACTTCACACTAAAAGCAAAGTGAAGTAATTAGTGATCAAAACTTGCTAAGAACTGATCATTAGGATATAGTAATGGCTAATCTCTAAGTGTTCTCTCTTTTTCTTTTTCCTTTTTTAATTCTAAAAAACTCAAGAGAGGAGGAAGAAGAAGCTCAAGGGTGAAAAGAAAACCAAGCATGGCTACTAAAAATCCATCTTCTCATTTCTTTTCTTTCTTCTTTCTTTTTAAAGTGTGAACTGGGTGGAAATGTGACCTACTAGTGTGAGTCACAAGTCCACACACTTCCACTTAATAGAAGAAAGAATCAGAAGAAAAGAACAAGCGATGCCATATGTACACACACATACACCAATACAAGTATATACTATAAATATATACACCTGTATTCATATCAAAATACGAATACCATATTCGTATAAAATATAAATACACATATTTATATCATGACACAAATACCTGTATTCGTATAAATACCGTATTCTGTCAAAATACTGTTGGATATAGTGCCCTCAAAGCAATAATTGTAATTGCTGGCACGCGATTATGATAATTGAGGGAGGACCTATACAGGTAAAACAATCTTACTCGAAATGATAGTATGCTATCCGGTTTGTCTTTATCATTGATGTGTACACGTTTTACTTGTTATTACGTGTCGCTAATACATAATGATGAAGCGTGTTGGATTCTCGCTTGACTGCCAGCATTATGATAGCGATCATATACGTAAGAGTTTGGTAGTCTATAAGCACATCCTTAAATTTCCCTAGTCGTGGGAGTATCGAGACTGCACATCGATATTCTGGAGTAGACTAGTGTATACGTTTCGAGACCCCGACGAGAGGCGATGGCTGGTTTCACAAGCCATTGGTGTTATGCCACCTAAGATAGTATACAGGTGCTCACTGGAGGTGAGTACACTGGACGGACTCACCGAGAAATTCTAGATGGTATTATATCTATCGTCAGATGGAAGTTCTCGAGTGGCATTAGTACAAGTTAGTCTTTTGACCTGAGATCGTCATTTGTCTCGTGTGAGTTCCTACTGTACTTTGATTACCACCCTACCACGGCTCAAAGGAGTCGTACAAACAGGTTTTAGTTGGGTACAGTCCCGAGCCACATGGAGGCAGTGAGCGATTCTCACGATCCGGAATTGGCACGTGACCGGCACTTGAATCACGTAAAGTTTATAGGACCCCACCGTAATCCAAGGAAGCCGAAATCCCAGAAATCTAAATCTTTTAAGGAAAATAATGGAGGTGAAGTTTTGAAAAGCAAGTGAGATATATGCTATAGTTTGAAAACATTTTTGTCATTTGAAATTTGGGCAGCACCTCATTTATAAATTTTGATCCAAAACCAATTCATAACAATAATATAGACATCTCCAAGCGGGAGCTAGCTCTTCGCTAATTGGCGGAATCACAACCACATATATAAGCATCTACGATGCCCAAGGCGAAGATCAATCACAGAAAAGAATTGAGAAAACCAAAATACTATCAAATCCAATATAGGAATATATATACAAGTTTTGACTCGAAATACAAAGAATATACAAACCGGTCTCTAGGTCTACCAAATATATATAGTCCGATTGCCGGAGTTTTTAACTAAATACAAATGAATAATAAATACATACAAGGGTGGTTATGCTCTGAACTGTAACCCACCTACCAAATACAATCACCCAGAAAGGAGCAATGTGCCAACAAGCCGCTACTGAATCCGAGCGCTCGATCCTGTAAGAAAACTATAGCACAATGGCGGTGAGTTGCTAACTCATGAGTGGAAGATATCAGTAGGTAGAAATTGAATATATGACGATCTTCTAGGTCATACAGTAATATAATAATAAAATACCGTATGGTAACAAGGGTGATCGTATATATATAAGTATGATAAGTATATATAAGGTCGAGTGGTAACGAGGGTGATAGTGTAAATATAAATATAATAATAATAATATTATCGTGCCCATGTCATAATATAGTACCATGTCTTCCGCATCATATATGCGTGTGTGTGTATCATCCAACGTGTGTCCATCAACGACATACCAAATCATCATAAAAACCTGAGTGCCCAGCATCGACACTCGAAAACATCATAAAACCCGTGTCCAGTATCAACACGTAAATCTTCATATCTCGGGCGCCGTCTCATCGGATCGGCCCTCATATCCATCTGTCTCAATCGCTCCGGTCAGTATCCTCCGGATATTCGCCGAGTCCAGTACCATCACCGGTAGATAGTTTTCACCTGCCGGGCTCAACATCTCTCTATACGATCTTCTTGTCCCGGGGTACCGTACTGGGTCCACCATATACCCGCAGACGGTGACTCCCTACTTCTCGAATTGTTGGATATGTATGCCCTAGAGGCCTGTATTGTATAGGATGGTAGGGATATGTATGTACAGGACAATCTTGCTCAGATGTATATAGTATATTATTTGAGTTGTCTTTATCCTGATATATGTATTTCTTTCTATTGATACTTTATATTGCTTACACATATTGATAAAGACTCGATACAGTAGTATACTATTATAGTTTGACTTTATCTTAACATGTGTATTTATTATACTCGATATAACATATGGCGGCTACATGTTGATAAAGCCCGTGGGATTTTGCTTGACTACCAGCGTTATGATGGCGATCATACTTGTGGGAGCTGGGTAGTCTATAAACACATCTTTAAAGGTCCCAAGTTGTAGGAGTATCGAGATCGGGCATCGATACTCCAGAGTAGATTTGTGGATACGTTTCTAGATCCCGACGAGGGGCGATGGTTGGTCCCACAACTATTGGTATGATCACCTAAGATTGTATACAGGTGCTCACTGGAGGTGAGTACACTGGAGGGACTCGCCAAGAACCTCTAGATGGTATTATACTTATCGTCAGATAGCGGTTCTCAGGTGACATGAGTACAGATTAGTCTTAGGACCTGAGGTCATCATTTGTCTCGTGTGAGTCCCACTGTGCTTTGATCACTACATACCACGGCTTTACTGAGTCGTGCAAAGAGGTTTTGGTTGGGTATAGTTCCGAGCCACATGGAGGCAATGAGTGATTGTTGGGGATTCATCTCTTCCGGTATTAGGAGTCAATATCGCACTGTGTCTGGTTGGCTAGAACCATAAGACCTTGGCCAAGGCAGTTGAGAACTACTGCTGATTAGATCAGTAGTTTCTCGAATTAGTCCTGAGACAAATCGACACGACTTATCGGGTCAGTAGGGGTCTAACGTTTACCACCCACTAGACCCGGTATGCGATACTCTTAAATGAAGAGACTGGAATGTACGGAGATTGTTACGGATAGGCTCAGTAGGGGTCCGGATGAGCTTGCTCGTCGGCCTTCTTTTCGACAGGTACCTGGGTAGCCGTTACGTACATCTAGTGCTGCTGACGTGCTTGTGGTTAAACCCACTGCCAACGTACTGTCAAGTTTTTAGAGTCCCACACAGAGGGTTTCTCTAATTCAGGCGAAACGATGTGGTGGCCGTATGTTTATACGTGCAGGGTTTCGATCGAATGATAATACTAGCCTGCTTAGGATTAAGCCAGATTATTAAATCATGTATTGATTTAATAATTTACGTGTACATATTTCGATATGTATAATCTATTGTTATCCAGATTTTTGATCGGACGATTGGTAATACTGGCGGGCTTAGGATTAAGCTGGTTTATTAAATTGGATGTTGATTTAATGCTAGTATTATTTTAGTGGTACTATTCTATCTCTTGGGTATTCGTATTTTGGTACGAATACAGGTATTTATGTACGGTAGAAAGTATTTTGTATCTATACAAAATACCTTCTAGAAGATGAAACCTCATCTTGTATTTTTCTATTTTTTGAAAATAGATAACGAGGTGGAGGAATGGAGATATTTGAGACATGGGATGAAGCATGGTTAATTCTTTTTATTTATTCATTTGATTTACTATTCAAGCATGGTTGCATTTTTCTAGGAAAAATAATGCATGCTTGAATTTGTAAAAGAGTTGGCCATTCTTCACTTGCTCATTCTACACTGGTTTCTCTCTCTCATCTTTGAGAGCTCTCTCATTCCATTCTCTCTTAAGTTAATCTTATACTCAAAACCCTACCATTTTCATGTGTTGAGAAACAAGGGTTTTGAGATGGAAAAATAACCACTAAACATCACCACATCAACTAAGCAAACTAGATTAGCAAACTAGTTTGCATAGTTTACTTCTTTTTAGAGGTAGGAGCTTGAATCAAGAACTCTCGGGTGGATCATTTAGGATCAAGAAGGCGATCTTGCAAGGTTGATCAAGGATCCCGAGGAGCTCTAGATGAGGAGTGAAGACCCGAAGGACACAGATCTCTAGGTATAAGCATCTATCACAGTACATAGATCTCTTTAGATAGCTAGTTTCGGTTTATGGTTAGATTCTAAGACAGGTTTTCCAGCGCCGGATGTTTAAAAAGTCAATGGCCGCGGTAGGCGGCCACGGCGTTGGGAAACCCAACATTGTATTAGAACCGGTCCATAAATCTTAACTAGCTAATTTGCACTAATTTAGAACTTCGATCGACAAAATTATCCGAATAATATTTCAAAGAACCCTACTCGCTGTTCGAATTTTAAAGTTCAAAAAATATTTTCAGTGAGCTTAAAAATATGTGCAGGATTTTTCTAAACCAAGAAAAAAATTTAGGCCTTTGTTCACAAGTTCGACCGTTAATTCGCGGCCAAATAGCTCATTTGGCCGCGGATCCGTGGCCAATTGGTGGCAAAAGGGCTCCAAATATTTTCAGGGATTCTTGGTT
Source organism: Agapanthus africanus (assembly GCA_030015575.1). NCBI lineage: Eukaryota > Viridiplantae > Streptophyta > Magnoliopsida > Asparagales > Amaryllidaceae > Agapanthus > Agapanthus africanus. The sequence goes on from JASDDO010000012.1 coordinate 46,892,108, forward strand.
CTAGAAATGTGATTTTTTGGTAAGTTTGGTTTCTGTCCAGATTTGTTTGTGTATCGATTTGTACATTGGGCAAATGCGGAAAGTTTTAATCGATCGAAACTCTAAATTTTTTCTTTTCTGTGTATTTGTTTCTGCGACCGTGAATATCATTGAGCGGTATAACCCGACTAATTGCTATATGTACAATTAGATGGATTTACGAACATGATATTCACGTTGATGTTCTATATTGCATTGATGTTGTCAATGGATTGTCATGGTTAATAGCCTATGGTGCAATGGTAGTTGTACAATACAGATTCATTTGTATATTCATTATTGCGGGGCGAGCGTCCGACATTTGGAATGCCGTTTCTGCCAGATTGTATATTCTTTTATTGGGGCATGACCGGGTTGAGGTCGATGTCACCATTGTATATATATTTTTCTTTTTTGTACTAGGATTACCCCGCGGCGGAGTGCTCGAATAGCCGGGTTCTAGAGGGAAACGGGCCCGCATTTCATGGCGTTGAGACGGAGGGAGCCTTACTCTAGAATTGGCGGGCTGTTCGCCGCACTCATAGGGGGTATAAGATGACCCATGGAGTTGTGCTCAAGTTATCAGATTCTGTGAAGTGTTGGGTGACCCATTCACTTTGTTGACTGCGGTTGCTTCACTTCCGGAATTGGCGGGTAACTTGCCGCACTCGTAGGGGTCTAGGTTTTTCATTGCACCGGCTATCCACACGACTGGGAACGTCGTGTCTCATTTGCGGCTCAAATGAAACCCGAGGCTCCAAGATTATCCGCTATTCCATATTGCTTGTTGTTGTTATGTGATGTTACTTATATCATGCCTGGGACGAATGGTTATATATATTTATATATACTAGTAGATATTGTATATGTTTTACATCCGCACTAGTCCTGCCCCCGCTTTGCCGGTAATTAACAAACCTGACGGTGCATGACGGGACCTTGTGGCGAATGCGGATGGTATATACGCACATTTTATTTTCGTTCTTTTCTGGTGTGATAGGAATTAATTGATGGGACCGTGTTAATTTTAATTAATTCAAGAAAAGACACCTAAAAGATATTGTTGGAACAAATTTCGAAAAACAATAGTAATACTCTTTCGCTTTGTATAGTGGTATTCGGTTAGGAATATCCAGCACCGCATTCGAGGAGGTAAGGGCCTAGATCCCTTTACGGGGAGTGACCCCTTGAGCAAAAATTTATCCTACTATAGATTACTCGGTTATCTTCAAAACCATTAGTTTTCAAAAGCATAGCCTAAACCACTCCTTTTCAAAAACTACTCGGTTCCTTCAACGATATCAAGTTCATTATGTTAAAGGTTTTTCGCTAAAAACCAGCCGTAGCCCTCCGTCATTTCCTACAAGTAGTACTCAGCATTCGTGCTACGTTTGTTGACCTCGTCAAGGCATAGTGTACGGTAGCTGAGTGGTGTTTGTTTGTAGGATATGATGCGATTAACTAGGACAGTCACATAGCCTTGTTGACCTTATTAAGGGCTTATGCGGGTGGGACTAGGATAATCAAGATAATGACGGGTTAAACTTGACTAGCGACTTATGATTTGTTGACTTTGTCAAGGTCATAGGTCGTTAGGGGCAAAAACCACATCGGGGGTTTCAAATATATAGGAAACTTGCTAGTGTTGCATATCTTCTGGAGTGTGGTGACTAGAGTAGCTTCCATCTAGGTTATCACGCGATGATAGTTGGATCCCGATCCCACTGACGAGTAAGATTATTCTTGGGAGATATTTTTCACTTCAAAATTAGCTAACCTATTAGGTGTCTAGAAAAGTGTTAACGAGGCTATGCCTCTGCGGAAATGAGGTTTATTTTAATTAGGTCCGTGCGAGAGTACGAGGAACCTCCCTCGGAGTACCAACACTCACCTGGCTGAACGGTTAGCGAACTTGTAAGGTGCGAATGATCCCGACTAGTTTTTCCTTTAAGGTTTGAAGGAAAATTCGAGGAAACAGTGGGAGCCATCATGATTAGACAAACTAATAGCCAATCTAATCTTACAAGAGCGCACGCTGAGTGTTTCTTTTCTCTCTCTAGGTAGCAACCATTTCACATCGTAATCAAGATAATAGAATGTTTGACTTTACCGAACCATCTTGTTACACATGGCTGGGAAACGTCGGTTCGGCTCTAACTTGTGATAACTGTCATGAGTACGAGAAATGGAAGGGGGATTGTAAGGAATTCCAGATAATCCTATTGAAAGAGAAGCATTCTATTGCGTCTTCTTCGGGTGTATTTGTTGTTGATAACTATTTTTCGGTCAACCCTACCCCCTTGGTACTAGATACCGGATCAGGATCTCACATATGTAATTTATTACAAGGATTGAGAAAAAGTAGAATGGTTGGACCGGGTGATGTCCCTCAGAGTAGGGAACGGAGCACAGGTTAGTGCTGCTGCCGTCGGTGAATATCACCTAGTATTGCCAAGCGGCAATACTATGATTTTAAACAATTGTTACCATGTATCTTCTATGCTCTGCAACATCATATCAGTATCTTTACTTGATAAAGATGGATATAATTTTGCTCTAGATAGAAATATCATGAACATTTACCTTGATCAGGTATTGATTGCAGAAGGTACATTGTGTAATGGTATCTACGTCCTAAATCAAAACACAGTCTTCAATATACAAAACACACGCAAGGGTAAGAGTTCAGATACGGACGAAACCTACTTGTGGCATTGTAGACTTAGTCATATCGGTGAGAAAAGACTAGGTAAGTTGCATAAGAATGGCTATTTGAATTTGTTCGAATTTTCATCTTATGAAACTTTCCAATCCTGTCTTAAAGGAAAGATAAACAAATATTCGTTCACCGAACACGGAAAAAGAGCTACAGAGCTCTTGGGACTCATACACAGTGATGTATGTGGCCAGATGTCTATACATGCGAGGGGTGGGTTATCGTACTTCATTACATTCACTGATGATCTCTCTAGGTTCGGATATGTGTTTCTCATGATACATAAATATGAATTTTTAAGAAGTTCAAAGAATTTAAAAGCGAAGTAGAGAACCAGACAGGAAAAAGTATCAAGATCCTTCGATCTGATCGAGGAGGGGAGTACTTAAGTACGGAACTCCGGGACTTTCTAAAAGAGAATGGTATTCTCTCTCAGCTTACTCCTCCGTATACAGCACAACACAACGGTGTATCCGAGCGGAGGAACCGTATCCTATTGGACATGGTTCACTCCATGATGAGTAATGCCGAGTTGCCTCTTTCATTCTGGGGATATACGCTTCAAACAACGGCACATCTGTTGGATCATGTTCCCTCTAAATCAGTGCCTAAAACACCATTGGAAATATGAAATGGAAAGAGACCATATCATAAAAGATTTAAGATATGGGGTTGTCCGGTTTACGTTAAAAAGCATAATCCCGACAAACTAGAGGCACGATCAGTTCTATATAAATTTGTGGGATATCCAAGAAATGGTTATGGATATATGTTCTACCATACCGAGAAACAAAAGGTGTTTGTTGCTCAGCACACCGTTTTCTTAGAAATGGAGTTTCTTTCAAAAGAAACTAGTGGGAGTATGATAGAACTAGAAGAAATTCCAGAAAGACAAACTATAACTGAAGAATTGGTGGAATCGGAGGATTCAATAATTCCAGACGAACCTCAGCCACTCCTAAGATCTAGTAGGATTTCTCGTCCGCCTGAGAGATACTACGGTTTTCTCATAGATAGGGATCGAGAGGATTGCATCTTGAAAGAAGCTAATTCTACTAGTTATAAGCAGGCCATTAACAGTAGGGACTCTGTAAAATAGCTTGATGCTATGAAATCCGAAATGGAGTCCATGTACACCAACAAAGTTTGGACTTTAGATATTGTTACTCCTGGGGTAAAACCCGTTAGATGCAAGTGGATTTTCAAAAGAAAGATTGGTGCAGATGGACAGGTAGAAACCTATAAGGCTAGACTTGTTGCAAAAGGTTTTCGTCAAAGACCAGGAGTGGACTATGACGAAACTTTTTCTCCAGTGGCTATGCTGAAATTCATTCAGATCCTACTTGCTATTGCTGCTTACCATGACTACGATATCTGGCAGATGGACGTAAAAACGGCCTTTCTAAATGGAAGTTTAGAAAAGTGCGTTTATATGGATTAGCCAGAGGGATTCGTAGACAGTGGGAGCAGCGGGAAGGTGTGCAAGTTACTTAAATCCATTTATGGATTAAAGTAGATGTCGCGGAGCTGGAACATCTGTTTTGATAAGACAGTCAAAGGATTTGACTTCATCAAAAACGAAGATGAACCATGTATCTATAAGAAAATTGTAGGGAGAACTGTTGTATTCCTCGTCCTGTATGTGCATGGCATTATCTTGATAGGAAATGACATTCCTATGCTGCAATCGGTCAAGTTGTTCTTGTCACAAAAGTTCTTCATAAAGGACCTAGGTGATGCCTTTTACATTCTGAGGATTAAGATCTATAGAGCTAGATCCAAGAGATTGTTGAGACTTTCACAGTTCAGGTACGTAGAGACCATACTAAAGAGATTTAGTATAGAAGATTCCAAGAGCGGTAATATACCCGCATTGGACGGAATCACCCTCTCCAAAGAGATGACTCCCAAGACTGATGAGGAGAGAATTCGCATGAGCACTATACCCTACGCTTCGGCGGTAGGATTTATAATATATGCGATGCTGTGTACCAGACCACATATAGCATACGCGCTTAGCGTGGTGAGCCGGTATCAGTCGTGTTAGGATTTGCCGGCGCCCTGGCCATCTACCGTGGCCGATGCGGAACAAAAACTGGCGTTTAAAATTTTTGGCGCAAACAAAATCCGTTCCAAGATCGAAACCATAAACGTATTCTAGAAAAATAAAGAGAGCTAAACTACTAAGTTAGAATTTTATACCGAATGAACCAATTCCTTTGGTCTTCTACCACCTTCTTTAGCTCCTAGAGATTGCGGATCGAATTTGGTTGCCGGTCTTCCTCCATCGATGATGATCCACCCGAGAGAAACGACGCAAGCTCCAACCTAACCAAGCGAGGCAACCGACGCTCCAAGGTTTCTAGCAATGGAGAGTGAAGGTGTAGGAATGTCTCACTATATTTTTCTCTCATGCAAAATGCTCAAATGACCAACTCAGAAGAAGAAGGAGGAGGTGAGGAAACTAATGGCATGAGCAACCAAAGAAAAGGCTAAGTCTCTCAAGAGTGAGAGTGAATCAATGTGTATCATGAATGAATGAATGATCAAGAGGCTAGCATGAAGAAGGAATGGCTACTATAATTTCAACCATGAAAAAATATCTCCTCATTTTACAATAAACAAATCATAGCCATACCTCTCTACATGCCTCACCATGCTCATGCCAACTCACCTTCCACCTCATTTAGAAAAAAAATGATTTTCTAAAATGAAAATCATCTAAATGAGGTGTCCATTTTCTAGAAGCTATTCTGTATAAATACGGAATACAACCTGGTATACGTATCGAAATACATATACGCGTATTCATACAAAAATACGAACAACCAAGAGAGAAAAAGAATAGCGAACAATAATACTAGAATACATATATAAAAAAATATAAATTATTAAATCAAAACCTGATTTAATAATCCGGCTTAACCTTAAACCGCTAGTATTATCAACCGTCCGATTAAAGTCCGTATAGCCTGTACACATATTTTATCGGACACCTGTATGTACTAATATACACCATATCGCCTGAACCGTAAAAACCCTCTGTGCGGGACTCTAAACACTCGTCAATACGCTGGCAGTGGGTTTAACTACAAGCACGTCAGCGGCACTAGCTGTACGTAATGACTACCTAGGTATTGAGGGAAAGAAAGACCGACGAGCAAACTCATCCAAACCCCTACTGAGCCTGTCCGTGACAATCTCCATACAGTCCGGTCTGTTTGTCTAACAGTATCGCATATCGAGTCTAGGGGGTGGATAAAGTCAGACCCCTAATAACGCGTCATTTCGTATCAGTATGAAATCCATCACCACCTGAGAAACTGTTGATCCTAGATCAGTAATTCTCAACTATCTTGGCCAAGGATTTCTGGTGATGGCCACCCGTGCACCGCGCGACATCAACCTCCAATACCGGATGAGACAAATCCCCGTCGATCTTCTCACTGCCTCCATGCGGCTCGGGACTGTACCCAACTAAAACCTGTTTGCACAACTCCTTTGAGTCATGGTAGGGTAGTAATCAAAGCACAGTGGGAACTCACACAAGACAAATGACGATCTCAGTTCGACAGACTAACCTGTATTCATGTCACCTAGGAACTGCTATCTGACAATAGGTATAATACCAACTAGCATGTTCTCTGCGAGTCCGTCCAGTGTACTCATAACCCAATGAGCACCTGTATACTATCTTAGGTGACTAACTGACACTAATGGCTTGTGAGACCAGCCACCGCCCCTCGTCGGGGTCTCGATAAGTATACACTAGTCTAGTCCGGAGTATCGATGTCCAGTCTCGATACTCCTACGACTAGGGGCATTTAAGGATGTGTTTATGGACCGCCCAGCTCCCACGTATATGATCACTATCATAATGCTGGTAGTAAAGCAAGAATCCTATGGGCTCTATCAACATGTAATAGTGATCTGTAATTCCACCTAATGCATGTACATGATGATAAAAACAAACCAGATAGCATACTATCATCTCGAGTAAGACTGTTCTTTCCGTATAGGTCCTCTCTCAATCATCAAAATCTCTCACCTGCGATTCAATAATTGACTTAATGTCACTATAGCCAACAATCTCCTACTTGCACTTAAGGCTAATTATTGCGGTGTCGCATACTCATAACCCATGTGATACCAAACACCCAACTTCTCTACTAATCAGTCTCACAAAACCTGTTTGCGTAACTATTGCATTCGAGAAATAGCCTCGGTGAGTGGATCCACTCCAATGTTTCCATCTTTATCTCTCTATATCTCAACTTCACGGAGAAAGACTATCTTCCGAAATGAGCAATACCTGTCTTAGAGTTTGTCTGGATATCTGATGGGACCCAGTTCATAAATAAACTCCAAATCCAACAAACTTCTTAGACTGTATATTTTACTGAATTTAATCAGTAATCTGCGCCATGTCCTCCTCAGTATCCGCTTGGACCACCTGTCCAACATACTGTCCCTCAAAGGAGAGAAAACTATAACTCTGACAGCCACTCTGTCATCCAAGTCACCTTGGAAGCCTAAAATGATAACCGTCTCCCGAAGGAGACTTCCGTTACCATATACCAAGAACATCCACTTATGTTCATAACTGCTTCCCAACGTTTCTCCACGATTGGATTAATATATATGCTTATTGCAGCCAGTGCAAAAGCAATATCTGGTATGGTACTTGACATTTCATGATTAACTCAATTGCCTAAGCAAGTGATATGTCAATCATGCAAATCCTTTTTCTCATCAGTTTAGAAGACATCTCTTTAGAGAGGGTGACTCCATCACCTGCGGGTACCCCACCACGTCAGGAGTCGTCTATTCTAAAACACTTTAGAATAGTGTCAAGTACCCAAATTGGGACACTTCCCAAATTAAGATCTAAAACCATAGATTTAGTGACCAGAATCCCTGATATTTTATCTAGATCCTATGTGGAGAAACACCTTATGACAACCACAGTATAACTGATCGTAGTATAGGAATACCACTTCCTACCAAGAGCATGTCATCCAAATACCAGGATATTACTCCTTACCACATTCTTACCAGATGCATCTGTTATTCTGATGAAGTCAAACTCTATGACTGTTACATTAAAAATAGACGATCTATCTCCGCTATATCTGTTTTAGTCTATAAATAGACATAAACTACTTGCCCACCAGGCTTCCGTTGCTCCCATTGACTACAACAACCCTCTGGCAGAGTCATATACACGTGCACTTCTAAAGCTAGTTTAGGACGACGTTATACTCATTCTCCTGCCGGGTCTCATAGTCTAGAACAACAGCAATGGCAAATTTGGGTAAACAAGGACCTCCCTGTCACTGCTTCTGAAAAGACTAAAGTACCTCTCGGGTGCCTGAGATTACCCACCAAATTTGCGAAGTGGCTAATGGAATGTCGAATCCAATTGAATGTTTAGGTTCCTCTAAATTATCAGTAATCGTTTGTAGTTCTGGAATCACTTCCAGTTCTACCATACTCCCACTATTTCTAAAAAGAATCCATTTTACTAAAACTGGTGGCGAGTCAAGAACAATTTAACTATTGATCTTCCAAATGGTAGAATGTTAACCCTCGTCAAAGCCCGGAATAACCCACAAACTGTCCTTACTGAAACGTGCCTAGAGTTTTTCCAAATTCTGGTTTTAAGTATCAGCCGGACTACTCCATATACCTTAATATCGTTAAGATATGAATCCATTCTATATCTCTAATATAGAAATAAAGGAACTAATTTAATTGGAACCAGATTCAAAAATACATGCAACCGTTTCCAGTGCATATCAACCAAATGGAAGGAGGCCAAGCAACATTACTCATCAAGGAATGCACCCACGTATGAGTAACCTGAGAGAGAAGCAATTTCTCAAAACTATTACTTACAACGGAATACCTAACACAAGTATCTACATCTTCGATCACCTTGAAGAATCCTGATACTTGCAACAAATAGTTCTCTACTTTATTCTTATACCTATAACTTCTCAAAATTTGGACCTTGTATTTCAACGAAATACTTGTTTAAAACTAGAGAAGTCATGAGTAAATAGAATATGGTAAGAGTACCAACCCCTTTATCATAACGGACACCGGACAACATACAGTACTCTGTATAAGTCCACCAAGTTTAATAACTCGAACCCTGTGTGTCGTAGGTTGAAAACAGTGCTATGGTTAAGAAGAATTACACCATTATTGAATGCTCTTTACCTAACCATCAACTGATATAGGTAAATATCATAGACATAATTTCAAAAAGTTATATCTCACTTTATAAAATAAACGTACAAATATATCAGTTTGAAATTAGTGCATAACAACGGATATTCAAAACCAAATATTTGCCATCAGGCAAAACCCATGTGATTTCTTCAAATATCACCAATTATAAACAATTCCGATATATAGAAGATATAATCACCCAATTCTCAATATCTTACTTCCATTCAGCATCTGTAATGCCATACAGATGTGAGAATCAAACATGGTAAATACATACCGTGGAGTTAGAATCTAATTAGGAAAACAGTTTTCAATTAACACCCCTCAGTGAAACTGAAACATGAAAATGTTTCGAAGAGATAACCGGGTATTCTTAGTAATGTATTTTCCACTATCCAGACTCATGAAAGTAACCGTACATTTCCTTGCCATCCATGCAATCCCTTTATTTGTCTTCACTTATTACCTTCTGTATACCATCCTTAGGCTAATTGATTTTCTTTCTTCTCTATCTTTCGGCAACAGCCTAAGGTTTGGAAGAAGACTATCCAATAAACGTTATAGGTGTATTCTCATAATAACAGGAGCCCTCGCAACCTAAGAGAAGGTAAAGAGAAAAGACAACTGAATAATCCCTATTCTATTTCTCCAGAACCAGAAACTATCCTCGAACTGGAACAAGTTCCTTCGAGTTCGTATGTAAATATAAGATGGAAATATCCAAGCAATATGTGGATTTTCGTAGTGATACGGAATGTTCTGGAGAAATGCAAAGGTGAAAGTAGGAGTGGCGATGGTATACGCGGTTTCTTCGTGAATGATATTTGTCACAATTTTCTTTCCCCTTAATCTAATCCCTTTATATGTCTTTACTTATTATCTTCTGTACACCACATTTAGGCTAATTGGTTTTCTTCCTTTCCCATCCTTCGGCACCTGCCTATAGTTTGGAAGAAGACTATCCAATAAGTACAATAGGTGTACTCTCCTAATACCAGGAGCTCTCGCAACCTGAGAGAAGGTAAGGGAAAAAACAACCGAATAATCCTATTCAATTTCTCTTGAACCAGAATCCATCCTCGAACTGGAACAAGTTCTTTCGAGTTCGTATGTAACTATATGATGCATATTCAAGAAATGTGGATCTTCGTAGTGATATGGGGTGTTCTGGAGAAATGCAAAGGGGATGTAGGAGTGACAATGATATATGCGACTAAATGACAATCCAAAAGCCAAAATGTTTTAAGAAAGTTCGGTTAACTTGGTTCATGAGTTTTAGTCTAGGGTCAAGCCATGGTCGCTGCTAAAGAGAGATAGAAAAGAAACACTCAGCATGCACTCTAAGTTAGATCAGAATGGTTAATCACTTTATCTAATCAGGAAGTCTCCCACTGTTTCCTCGAAATCTCCTCCAAACCCAAAGGAGAATTAGTCGGGATCATCTTAAATCACCTGAGGAGTAACACCTACTTATCAGTGGGAATCGGGATCCAACTATTATCGCATGATAACTTGATGGAAGCCACTCAAGTCACCACACTCCAGAAGGTATGCGCATGCCTGGCAAGTTTCCTGTATGTTTGAAACTCCCGATGTGTTTTTTACCCCTAGGACCCAAGTGACCTTGACTGAGCCAACATATCATAGGATCCTAGTCAAGTTCAACCCGTCATTATCTTGATTGCATTAGACCCACCCGCATGAGTCCTTGACTGAGCCAAAATGACCGTACGACTGTCCTAACTATTCGCATATCCATGCAACAGAAAAACACTACATAGTTACCGAACACTACGCCTTGGTTAAGCACGACATACGTAGCACGAATACTAAATAATACTAATCTGAAATGACGGAGGGCTACGGCTAGATTTTGGCGAACAACCTTTAACGTAATGAACTTGATATCGTTGAAGGAATCCCAATGGTTTTACAAATATATAGTGGCACAAACTTTTGCTAAAGAGCTCACTCCCGGTGAAGGGATCTCGGCTCTTTCCTCATCGAATTAGGTGCAGGATATTCCAAACTGAATACCACGATGCAAAGCAAGAGAATCGACTATAGTGAAGTTATTACAATGACGCAAACTTTTGCTCAAGAGGTCACTCCATGTGAAGGGATCTTGGCTCTTTCCTCGTCGAATGAGGTGCTGGATATTCATAACCGAATACCACTGTGCAAAGCAAAAGGAAACGTTTGTGATGTCTGTTTTCAAAAACTCGGTTCCAACAGCATCAAATATGTTTGTTTTATCCTTGCATTGATCATAATCAACGCAGTCCCATCAATTAAACATATCACACCACAGAAAGTAACGAAAATAAAATGTACGTATATTCCATCCGCATTCGTCATTGGGCCCCGTCATCACCCGTTAGATTACTTAATTAACGACAGAGCGGGGGCTGGACTAGCGTGGGTGCAAAACATATGCAACATTAGTATATATAAATATATATAACATTCGTCCCAGACATGATATAAAGCAACATCACAGAATCTCAGCCAAGCAACACAGAGTGGTGGATAAACCTGGAGCCTCGGGTTTCATTTGAGCCGTAAAATGAGACTCGACGTTCCTTGTCATGTAGATAGCCTTTGCAATGGAAACCTAGAACCCTACGAGTGCGGCAAGTTACCCGCCAATCCCAGAAGCGAGGCAACCCCAATCAACAACGTGAATGGGCTACCCAGCACTTCACGGAATCCGGTAACTTGGGCATCCCTCCATGGGTCAACGTATACCCTCTACGAGTGCGGCGAATAGCCCGCCAATTCTAGAGTAAGGTCACCTCCGTATCAACGCCATGAGATGCGGACCCGTTGCCCTCTAGAACCCGGCTATTCGAGCACTCCACTGCTGGATAATCCTAGTACAGAAAAGAAAATAATATGTACAAGAGTGGGATCGACCTCAACCCGGTCGTGCCTCAAACAAATAATATACAATCTGGCAGAGACGGCAATTCACATGTCGGACGCTCACCCTGCAATACTGAATATACAAATGAATCTAAACTGTAGTACCATTACACTACAGGCTATCCACCACGACGATCCAACCACAGAATCAGCACATCACAGAACATCAACGTGAATATTAAGTTTGCAAACCCGTCTAGTTGAACATATAGCAAATAGTCGGGTTGTATCGCCCAATAATATTCACAGTCGCGGATAACATCAAATGTACTGATAAACACCCAGTTAACATTTCGATCGACTAAACTTTTCCAAATTGGCCCTAAATGCAAAACCAGCACTCAAAAAAATCTGGGCCAAAACCATATGTCACAAAAATCATATTTCCATATGATAAAGTCACAGAAGAAATTTGGTGCAATATGGCTTCAAAAGTGCCACGGAACCGCGGCTAATTAGCCTATTTTGCGGCAGTTCTGCGACCCTTTAGTGGGTTCACGTGCCCAAATTTTTTCAGTCGCTCTCTAATAGCGTGCACGTATTTTTAAGATACATAGAATGATTTTTTGAACACTTTTCAAAATCGACAATAAGCATGCTCAAATGGAAAAATGATTTGGAAAATTTAGTTGATCGAGATTTTAATTTTGTGCAAATTAGCTAGTATGAGTTTATGGGTGTCTTTGATACCATTGTTGGGTTTTGCTGGAGCCTTGGCCATCTACCGTGGCCGATGCGGAACAAAAACTGGCATTTAAAATTTTTGACGTAAACAAAACCCGTTTCTAGATCGAAACCATAAACCTATGCTAGCAAACTAAAGAGAGCTACACTACTAGGTTAGAATGTTATACCGAATGAACTAAGTCCTTCGATCTTCTACCACCTTCTTTAGTTCTTAGAGGTTGCGGATCGAATTTGGTTGCCGGTCTTCCTCCATCGATGAAGATCCACCTGAGGGAAACGACGCAAGCTCCACCCTCGGCAAGCGAGCCAACCGACGCTCCAAGGTTTCTAGCAATGGAGAGTGGAGGTGTAGGAATGTCTCACTATATTTTTCTCTCATGCAAAATGCTCAAATGAGCAACTCAAGAAAAAGAAGGAGGAGGCGAGGAAACTAGTGGCATGAGCAACCAAGGAAAAGGCTAAGTCTCTCAAGAGTGAGAGTGAATCAATGTGTATCATGAATGAATGAATGATCAAGAGGCTAGCATGAAGAAGGAATGGCTACCATAATTTCAACCATGGAAAGATATCTCCTCATTTTACAATAAACAAATCATAGCCATACCTCTCTACATACCTCACCATGCTCATGTCAACTCACCCTCCATCTCATTTAGAAAAACAAATGGTTTTCTTAAAAGAAAATCATCTAAATGAGGTGTCCAACTTTTAGAAGCTATTCCGTATAAATACGGAATACAACCTGGTATATGTATCGAAATACATATACACGTATTCATACAAAAATACGAACAACCAAGAGAGATAAAGAATAGCGAACAATAATACTAGAATACATATATATATATATATATATATAAATTATTAAATCAAAACCTGATTTAATAATCCGGCTTAACCCTAAGCCGCTAGTATTATCAACCGTCCGATTAAAGTCTGTGTAGCCTGTACACATATTTTATCGGACACCTGTATATACCAATATACATCATCTACACCATATCATCTGAACCGTGAAAACCCTCTGTGTGGGACTCTAAAGACTCGTCGATACGCTGGCAGTGAGTTTAACCACAAACACGTCAGCGGCACTAGCTGTAGGTAACGGCTACTTAGATATTGAGCGAAAGGAAAGCCGACGAGCAAATTCATCCAAACCCCTACTGAGCCTGTCCGTGACATTCTTCATACAGTCCGGTCTGTTCATCTAAGAGTATCGCATATTGAGCCTAGAGGGGTGGATAAAGTCAGACCCCTAATAACGCGACATTTCGTGTCGGTATGAAACCCATCACCACCTGAGAAACTACTGATCTTAGATCAGTAATTCTCAACTACCTTAGCCAAGGATTTCTGGTGATGGCCACCCGTGCACCACGCGACATCAACCCCAATACGGGAAGAGACGAATCCCCGACGATCCGCTCACTGCCTCCATATGGCTCGGGACTGTACCCAACTAAAACCTGTTTGCACGACTCCTTTGAGCCATGGTAGGGTAGTAATCAAAGCACAGTGGGAACTCACACAAGACAAATGACGATCTCAGGTCGACAAGACAAATGACGATCTCAGGTCGACAGACTAACTTATAGATGCATATTTTGAGATTAATTGTGTGTTGTTTTCTTTCTTTATGATTTGGGATGGATAAGTGTATAGGGTACACGAAGTGTACGGGATACACGATGTGTGCAGGACACACATTTAACAAAGATACGTCAGTAGGTAGGAATTTTTCCTCACACGAAAAATCCTTTTATGCTAGGAAAGCATACGAAGATGAGACTAAGTGCCAAACGTCATCTGCTCAGGGCAGTGGCTGTTTTTTGTTGCATACTGGGTATGGCGAAAGTGGGATCACTTAATAGAGTCACCCTGACTGGATCAGGATAAGATTTCCATGTGCTGTAGGCCAAGCAACCGAAGTGGTTATCCCATGGTCATTTTTATCTGTTTACATATAGCCAGACTAAGGGTCTGACTCGTCGCACGAAGTGCAAGCTTGTCGGGAGATCCCAGGCATATCATAGGGCAAGTCAAACACATGATGATTGGACTTGGGTCCGTATAATATAACTTTAATGGCGTATGATCTCAGTAAGAGAAATTTATACCGTAGCACGTTGTCATACGACGTGCGCTTGGATCGTGCACATAAGGAGGTTGAGAGATGAATCCCATCTCCCTCACTGTGTGAGCCTTTATGACGACCTCCTTCACGGAAGGACGGGCAGTCTATACCTTTAGCGACACTGGACTGTTTGGGTATGTATGTTTTGAGCATCTGTTATTTTGGCTGCTGTTTCGTGTTGCGATGACAATATACCGTATATGCGGGGCGGTGTCGGGAAAGCTGGTGAATAGCAGACCTAACTATTCAGAACCGGATGAAGATCGATTGGAATGTCTCCTGATTGTATCGTATGGCCAACTCTTGTTAACGCCGTGGTGGCGAAGTTTAAGAGTGCGATGAATCAAGATGTATACCCAGATGTTCGAGTATGTTTCTGAGAGGGATTGAAGGTACTTAAGCAAACATGTCCGATTAGATCTGGGGTATGAGATTTTGCAAGCCTAACATATTTTGGTTTATATTTTCTCTTAAAGCGATTCTTGTGTCGGTCCTAACGGATCTGGTTGCAAGGCTACTCGCTTGCAGATTCTCATCGGTCCACGCCGCACCAACATGTTATGTATGGGTAGGAATGAGGAAGAGGAGGAGATCCTCAGGAAGATAATTGATTCAGAGAATCAATGGTTCAGTGAACCGGCTCAGGGAGTTATGGACGGCACCCACTCTAATGTGCGAGTGGAAGTATGTTAGCCATTGGGTCCGATCCAGCCCAATATCCGCCCATATGAGTGGGTGCCCTATATATTCATATATAGGAGCTGGAGTTTCATATGAGACATGTGATAGATATGCATGCAATATAGAGAGTTTATCTTGGGAGAAAAACAATAGAGAGCCATCGTCTCCTTTCCTCATCCTCTTCTATTTTGGGTTGGCTTGCGGGATGATCAAGAGAGAGATTCTCGCTTTCTACCAAAATGTGGTTTCCCTCCGGCCGTTGCTTGATGGCGCTGAAGATCGGATCTTCTACGTGACGTGGGCAAGAAACGATCCAACCAATCGGATCAGGTATATCGTAAACATTTAGAGTAGATACATAGACTTTCTGCTGCGCCTGGCTGCATATTTTGTATCTACGTCACCTAAATCGTACACTAACAACCCAACAATCTCCAGATCTATTAAAAGATACACGCAATTTGCATTTTAACCTTTTCTAATTATAAATTACGGATTCATTCATCCTTTACGATGACTTCTAATATATATAGTACACATGCATCCCACATGCAGATCAACCTGTTACAAGCAAACATCCAGCAACAATCAACGAAACATCTCGCATCAATTGTAAGAAACCTCGACTCCAGAGCCGCTTCGATCATGAGGAAGAAAGAGGATGAGTTGGCGCTTATGACAAACAGAATACTACAACTCGATGCATGTGTGAAGAAGATGGAACAAGATAGATATGCATGGGAGAAGTTGGCAAGGGAGAATGAAGCATTGGTCCTCTCTCTAAGCAATGCATTGAATCAAATACAAAGTCCTTGTTTGTCTTCAACCGGATCAAATAGCAAAGAGAAAGATGAAGAATTGGGTGATGATATAACTTCATGTTTGAAAAATATGAAGAGCCAAGGATCTTGCAAACTATGTGGGCTTCGTGATTCTTGCATGTTGTTGCTGCCATGTAGGCACGTGTGCACGTGCTTGGCATGTGATGGATCTCTTGGGTTTTGCCCTGTTTGTGCATCTATAAAAGAAGCTAGTGTTGAGGTGTTCTTTGCATGAGAAAAGGGGCATAAAATGATATTATGATGTAACTTTTTGGTGATAAAATTTGGAGTTTTTTAAATTATTAGAAGTAATTTATTTTTAATTAAATATTTGTTTCTTCATTTTCTTTCTTTTATATTTTGCTCTACATGTTAATTAGATCCTTTTTCAAATTGTGTGTTTGGTGCATTAGATTGAAGGGTCCTCTTGGAGTGAATTTGTTGAGGTCCTAATTTTGAAAATAGAAATGTTAAGCCTATCAAATGTGTCTAATCATGAGAAAAAGAGAAATATGTAACATGATTGGGTCTAAGAAATGTGTGTAGGGGTGTTCATGTAGCCTGTTTTGCACCATCAATGTATATGAATTAGTTAGTGTGGATGGCTTTTTCAACCACTTCTTACCTATCCACCGAAATGTGTTCTTAAACCTGCATTCGCACCCGATAGGTACAAATAGGTTTTGACTTGGGGTTGGGGTTTAACTAAACGGAAAGAGGAAAGAGGCCTGTGTTAATTAATGCGAGTTTGGGCAAATATCAAATTTCTTATAGAAAACTTAGAATTTAATATATATGAATAAAAATACTCAACCCACCTAAATGACTCAAGTAATAAAATTTACGAATAAAAGGTAAATCATACAAATTAATAATGCCAGAGTGAGTAACCTTTTAAAGCAACTATTATATCTTAAAGTTTAAATTTACAAGATAAAAGATGTAGTTAGCATTTAAGTTACATAACCAACTGCAAATACGACAAGTACAAAATAATTGGTACGTTTAGGCAGGTTCGGATTGAGTGTGGGAGAGTGCAGGTTCGAGTTTAGACAGGTTTTTAATTTTTATTTAAAATTTAATTTATTCAAAAGTCACTCACTTTAGAAACGGTTGGGTTTTGACCAAGTTTTTTACCCGCCAAATAACAGACGGGTTATGGATCCAACTCTACCCTGTGCACAAACCTAAAAATGTGTGGTATTCAAATGCCAACCTTTATTCTCATTTGTTTGGATACATCACAACTAGAATACTAGTAAAAGTGGATCAAATAAACAAAAGTTGACTTTTTGGCAGCTGTGAAGTAAATTTCCTCCTATGCCAGCTCAAATAACGTTTTCTCTGTATAATTTTATACATTGTAACTGTTTTGAAACACATTTGTTTTACATGTACAGAATATGAGCTAGTGTTTTCTTCTTCTTCTTCTGGCTTTGACCCATTTAGGAATAGAACTATCTGAGCCAAAAAATATTGCTGGAGTTGAGCTTTTTGGCAGAAAAAAATAATATAAGAATCTATTATCTTACTTACCCAGATCAAAAGAATGTGGAGGATCATAAGTCAATGGGGGAAAAAACCATTCCAAACAGTAAAAATTTCGACAATCCATCAACATTTTTGATAATGGGTTCAGTTCATATTGCTCAACATATTCTAAGATCGCCAAAACTTATGTGATTTCGATAATGCTCTACATGTCATAATTGATACTGCATGGAATAATCAATGACGGTCCCGGTGCAACTCCACTCAGCCCACGAGGCCGAACACGGGTCCAAGCCTGCATTACTCGGCCCATGAGGCCCACCAATAGATCCTTCTACAAAGAGAGCAACCATGTCGGTACAAAACCCTAGATAACTAACCGAATCTTCATTAATTACATTACCACCATATGTGACACATATATAAACCTCTCTAACACAAGAGCAAAGGAATGATACCCTCTCTCCACAAATAGAAATCCTACTTTACTAAGAAAGAGACCGACTTTATTATCAGAGGAGAGACTAGAGTATAACTCCAGCGTCCTTTCCCTTTCAGGATTGAAGATCTGACGGTAAGGCTTTTACCCAAGACTCCCATCATACAAATCTATTGATGAAATCCAAGCAGTTTCATATCCACGCTCTATCAATTGGCACTGTTTGTGTGAATATCGGCTCTGCCTTAGAACCACCGGATCTATAAGTTTGAAGAAGAAAGTCATCATCTTTCATGACGGGTTTTGAGACACCCTCCTCTTCGCTGTTCAAATCGTCCCAAGACGACAACTTTGGGACCCTTACCCGAGCAGAACTCTCAGATCGTCAACCGAATCCTTTGTCTCCTGGTTAGGAGAGCAGACATCCACCATCGGAAGTTGTTGTGGAGGAGCTGATAGGGTTGAGTTGTCTCCTGTCACGTCCCGCTTCCCAAAAGAGAGGACCATACACGTAATAAGCCCACGACGTATTTATTTGGAGAAGGTTTTTTCTCGAAACAAATACGCTAAGCGTATTTAAGTAATATAAAATGACACAAGAATAAACATGAAACTGAGATTTCCAACAACTATTTTATTTACATTCAAATTTTACAAGTTTCAAACTGATTATAAAGGTCGGAACGAGAAACAAAAGCATAAAAGTCTAAACATGTGGTTTACTGAAATAAAATATGAAAGAAACTAAAGATTGGACTGTAATGCGAACTGGTCGTAGTCTTCTGGAGTTGGTTCCACCTCCTTGGTCTCTAAATCATCTAACAAACATTCCAAAGAACCAAAAATGGGTGGAATGTCTGTCGGCGAACTTACGCTCGGTAAGTCCTCAAGAAAGGATGAGAATTATATAATAAAATAAAGTGACATGTAGTATGGTATGAATAGAAAATAGTAAACAGGTTAACAAGTATGATAATGTGTATGTCTAGCATAAAAAGATAACATGAGCATGTGTTGGTCAACGTGAGCATGAATAAATGATTTGACACGGACTTGAACTTGAAATGAATAAATAATTTGATACGAATACTAGAACTTGATATGAATTCTTGAACTTGACATGAATACTTGAACCCAATATGTATATTTTAACCGACTTGAGTCGAACCATGAATACAATTGACACGAATTCCAGTTAACATGGTTGGCATTTATAAATGATTAGTACCAATCATTATAGAATATCATGTATTGGGTTGTAAATGATTTAGTATTAATGTAATATGATTATCGTGATAATATGAATTTTATATCGGGAGATGAGCAAGTGATAACATTGATTATTTCTGGCTCCCCGAGACTCAAGAGAGAATAGGTCACTTAAACCCATCTGCTACCAAAATATTAGCTAGCTACTAGTTTTATAGATCTAGATATTTATATGAAAATATATCATGTAGAAATTTAAAGCATTTATGCAAATTAGTCCATTAAAATCTTGAGGGAGTTTCATGTAATTACTTTATTTTTAAAAATAAAGCTCTAGGATGTTTTTGGTAGAAGTATATTAATTAAAATATCGAGGGTTTTTAATAAAATTATATTTTAGATATTTTGGTATTTTAATGATAAAATCTAGTTTTTAAAAGTTTATGGTATTTTAATGAAAAATCTAACTTTTTTAAAACTTGAGGTATTTTAATAAAACTTAATCTTTTAATTTAGAGTATTTTATTGAAATTAAATTTGCAAAATTTCTTACTTTTACGTTACAGATATTTGATTATTAATTTAGTATTTCAAAGGTGTTTGAAATTGTTTTATTTCGTTTAAAAACCGTAATTTTTTTTCCTTTGAGAACACTCTCCGAGAAGAGCTCAGATCTCACCCACTAGAGCCAAGATGTACGATAATCTATACCATTTTCAACAGGGCTCCCGTAAAGAGGGTTGTGAGGGGAGAAATTGCAAAGAAAAAAGAATTATAGATTCATTCCAATTTTTATAATTTGAGGGTATTTTAGTGAAATTGATTCTTTTAGAAACACTACAATCACGTGATCATGCTATGTTCTGAAAGTGTGCGTGTGGGGTAGTTCATTACCCCATGCATGATTTACAAACTTTTAACAATAAACCACCATAAGTGTCACATCCCGCTTCTCAGTGTACGGTAAGGTGACGCGACGGGTCACGCGACGTATTTACTCAGAAGTAAATAAGCTAAGCGTAAATAAGCAATATAAAGTAAAATGTACACAAGAGACATGAATATAAATGAACGGCAACTTTTATTTATTTAACAATTCTTTACAAGTACAACTGGAAATATAAATACAGGAATAGAAAGCAATGCATAAATAATGACATTATTGAAATGAAAACTATATACAAGTGTCTACAGCTCTGGATCGACGGCAAACTGCTCTAAACCCTCAGTACTGGGTTCGATCTCTAGTGGGTTGGATCCACCTGACAACATTCCAAAAGAAGAAGAAAATAAAGTCGTCAGCGAATAATCGCTCGGTAAGTCCCAAAAATAGAGAGAAGTAGAATAGACAGAAAAGAGAATATAACTGTATAATGTTATCTTTTGTTATGTTATCGCGGTTGTTTGTAGCTTGGTACAGAATATGCCAGTGTATACGAGAGGAGTCCAACCATTCCGGAGACTAAGGTATACGAAGCACAAGAAACCGTTAAGCCATGGTACAACAGCAATGGATATTAAGGTTAGGTGTATTAAAGTGACCGTCTCGTGCTACTTCTAACACATTCCATACCAGTTTACCCCTTTAAAAACCCTGTAATATCTTTAGTATTGATTGTATTGTTTTATTTTATAGATTGAAGATTTGCCGAAACCATGATATCATGTAACAGAATGGATATAAATGGATAGTCATGTAATCAGAGTATATCCATGGTTCGGTTCAGTCGAGTCATATTGATATAGATTGAATTCTCGTATAAATGGATTCATATTGTATTGTAGTTATACTTGAATTGAATTCACGTCAGATTGATTTCATATTGAGATTCTGTCTGAGTCCGACACTTTAAAAGAAATTGAAGTTCTGAATTAGTTTTGATGTTATCGGTAACTGCTGTACATGGACGGCAGGATTTGTGTTTTTTTCCAAGATAATTACCGTGTTGATAATATCGTTGTTAGGTTGTCTACCTTAGATAGGCAAGCATCCATAATTTCCGGCTCACTGAGGCTCAAGAGAACTGGTCCCTCTTAAATCTATATTTACTTGGGTCCTTATTGTAATTTAATATAACTTGAGGAGGTTTTATGAAAAAATAGTTTTGATATATTTTCAAAATACACCTCAAGTATTTAATTATCGTTTTTAGGGTTTTCATAATTGTAATTTTTATAAAGTGAAATATTCTAGTGGATATAACCTAAATTTCATTGTATATGGTATTTTAATATAATAATGGAATCGTATTGAATTGTAATGGTAGTTTCATGAAATTGTGATTCCTTTGATTTAGAAAACATGAAATATATATATTTTATACTTAAAGTAGATATTTTGATAGTATTTATATAAATATATATTTATAAAAATAAAACTTATTTATTAAATAGAAATCACATTTTTCTTAAAAATTGCATTAAAAATTCCATCGAGATCGAATGCTCCTTACGGAGGTCTGCATCTCGCTCTACTAGGTCCGAGAATGTGAGATAATCTGTAC
This sequence comes from Agapanthus africanus, assembly GCA_030015575.1. Lineage (NCBI taxonomy): Eukaryota > Viridiplantae > Streptophyta > Magnoliopsida > Asparagales > Amaryllidaceae > Agapanthus > Agapanthus africanus. The sequence continues at coordinate 46,913,970 of JASDDO010000012.1, forward strand.
CATCCCGATCGGGGTTTCCCAAAATGGGTTGTAAATGCACAATTGCAAGGAATTAGATAACACATTTTAAAAAAACGGTTTTTGAATGTTTAAGGTATTTAAATGTAAATTCGTATTTCCCTACAAACAATATCCCAAGAGCTATCGTGCTATGTCAAAAATATGTGTTGTGATGAGGTACGTCATTAACTCATGAGTTTCCTAAAGGTATTATGGGTAAAATGAATAAACAATGTCGTATGTAAATATGATGGTATTTTACCGTAAAGATGGAATAGAAGTTGCAATTTATATTATTTTGATATAAAACTTGTTGTGAATATTGTATTATATTTGTTAAATAATATAAAAATATGGTGAATTTGTTCTAAAGAAAAATTGTGTTTTTAGTTAAAAATAGAATCAGAAGTCGAATTAACTCCTCTTCCGACTAGTTTTGAAAAGTGACATCATTTTAATAGAAGAGAAGGGGGAAAGTGGGAAATTATAGGTTAAAAATAAAGAGGGAAGATAGAGAAAGCTTTTGGAACCGTCGGGGAGTTGTTTCGTCTCCGGATTCTTCTCCAAATTTCGCCGGAACTTCGACCTTTGCTAAATCCACTTGTATAACTTTGGATTTGGAAATTTTAGAGAGTTTTTATATGAAATTTATGAATGAGGAGGGGTGAAATGTAGTGTGGTATTTATATGGAAAATTAGGGTTTAGGGTAATGAATTTGAGAATTAAAACGTGCATTAAAATGTGGATTAATACCCATTTTTAATTCTCTGGAAATGTGCAGAGAAATCAAACAATATGGGGGTAGTGGGGGTAGGCCAAGGGGTTCTGGTGTTAAAAATTGAGGGCATCCCTTATAGATTTACCCAGTGGTGCCGGCCCCTCCTTCGCATCTCGCCGGTCCAAAACCGGTAGTCTGTGCTTAGATTTTCGCCACGTGTCCCTGTCACTTGGTATACATCAGTGCATGTGTTTGATTGCTTTGTGACTTTTCATTTTACGTGTGGTGCACGTACAAACCTTTGAGCTTCTAAAATATTAAAAGAAAAATCAACAAAAAAATAATGTGGCTGGAGGGATTTGATCACAGGGGCTACGTCACAGCAGTGCAAGACTTTACCAATGAGTTAAAAGTGTTTTCTTGCTGTTCAAAAGCAATTTAAATACTTATAGTGTATACAGGATTTCAAATACTCTATTTGTACATTAACTTTTAATCAAATTTTTTGTACACTGAAACAGAGTTGTTACATTCTACCCTCCTTACAAAAATTTCGTTCTCGAAAGTTATAATTATTTTAAGTACTGGTTTACAAACAATTGAGGGTATCTTGCATGCATATCGTCCTCACGTTTTCATGTTGATTCTCCTGGTGAGTCTTTTCCCCACATCACTTGAACCAAGTTTACTTCCTTGTTCCGAAGTGACTTCACTTTTCTATCCAGAATTTCAACAGGTTGTTGCTCACAGGATAAATATAGCTGTACAGTGAGCTCGGAGTGATCAACAATATGGCTGGGGTCATTCACACACCTTCTGAGTTGGGATATGTGGAACACATTGTGTTCTCCTTCCAATGAAGATGGAAGTGCCAAGCGATAAGCCACTTCTCTGACTCGTTCGAGTATGTCGAACGGTCCAATATACCTCGGACTGAGCTTTCCCCGTCTTCCAAAGCAATCACTCCACGGTTTGGAGATATTCAAAAAGACATGATCTCCTGGTTGGAACTCCAAGTGACGGTGCTTTGCATCAGCCCAGTGTTTCTGTCGATCTCGGGCTATGCGCATTCTTTCCCTGATAGTGTGAACTACATCGACTGTTGCTACTATCATCTCAGGTCCAAGGAGTTCTCTATCTCCAATGTTGTCCCAACTTAATGGCGATCGACACTTCCTTCATATAGAGCTGCAAATGGTGTCATTCCTATACTTACTTGGTAGCTGTTGTTGTATGAAAACTCCACAAGATTTAGGTGATCTTCTCACGATCCTCCGAAGTCTAGCATATACGTTCTTAGCATATCTTCAAGTATCTGAATAGTTCGCTTAGACTGTTCATCTGTTTGTGGATGGTAAGCTATGCTGAAGTTCAGACTTGTTCCCAAGCTAGCTTGCAGACTCTGCCAAAATTACGGTCGGAATCTAGCGTCACGATCGGAGACAATGCAAACTGGTACTCCATGTAATCTTACGATTTCCTGCATGTGTCATGGGTATCATAAATAGTACAAATTAAAGAATTAAATCTTACTTAGATTCTTACCTTCATGTACTTCTTTGCTAGTGTCTCAGTAGATTGGCCAACTCGAAATGGGATGAAGTGAGCCGAATTTGTGAGTCAATCCACAATGAACCATACCGCATCATTAACTTTCGTGCTGTGAGGAAGTGCAGTCACAAAATCCATAGCGATGTGTTACTACTTCCATTCTGGAATAGGTAACGGTTGAAGTAAATCAGCTGTCCTGTGATGTTCAGCCTTATTTGCTGACACACCACGCATTTAGCGATACTTATGCCTACTTCACGCTTCATTCCATACCACCAGTAATTTTGACGCAGATCTTTATACATTTTTGTGCCTCCAGGGTGTACTGAATAAGGAGAGCTATGAGCTTCTTTCATCAATTCTTCCCGAATAGAACCTTGTGGCACACACAATCTACTGCCGTATCTCAAAGATCCGTCTTCATGGATGATGAAGTCTGTTCTAAGTCCACTTTCTACTTATTTTCTGATCTTTTGCAACTTAGCATCACTTGCTTGAGCTGCTTTGATCGGATTGACAATGGTAGATTAAACTTGTAAGTTCATCAAATTTGAAGTGTTACCTGGTATGACCGCTTCTATCTCCATCTGATGTAAATATTGTTGAAGCTTCCACTGTGTGATGAGGTTCAATGCTAATGGTTGGCGACTAAGTGCATCAGGTACTACATTCACCTTTCCTGAATGATATTGAAGGTTGATGTCGAAGTCTTCCATAAGTTCTAACCATCTTCTTTGCCACATATTCAACTCTTTCTGAGTAAATACATATTTTAGACTCTTGTGATCTGTGTATATGTCCACTCATTCACCAAGAAGATAATGGCGCCAAATCTTGAGTGCAAAAATTACGGCCACTAACTCCAAATCATGCGTCGGATAGTTGCGTTCATGAATCTTCAGCTGTCTTGATGCATAAGCTACAACTTTACCGTGCTGATATAGAACACATCCTAATCTCTTACCGGATGCATCGCAATACATTTCAAAACCTCCAGATTGGTCCAGTATGACAAGGATAGGTGCTTATGTCAATCTTGACTTGAGTTCTACGAAAGCTCGTTCACATGGTTCTGACCATACGAGTTCTTCATCTTTACGTGTGAGCTTGGTCAGGGTGTTGCAATCTTCGAAAATCCTTTAATAAACCTTCTATAATATCCTGCTAAAGCCGAGAAACTTCGAATGTCCTTCACTGACTTCGGTGTCGGCCATTCGCTTACTGTTGATAATTTAGCTGGATCTATAGGGATTCCATCGCCTGATACAATATATCCGAGAAAACCGACTTGATCTAGCCAAAACTCATGCTTACTGTACTTGGCATAGAGTTGATGCTATCGTAAAGTCTCCAGGACAATTCGTAGGTGTTTAGCATGTTCTTTCCGACTCTTAGAATACACCAGGATGTCGTCGATCAAGATGACAACAAACATGTCTAGGTACTCTCGGAAAACTTGATTCATTAGGTTTATGAATATAGCTGGTGCGTTGGTCATTCCAAATGGCATCACAAGAAATTCGTAATGTCCATAGCGAGTTCTGAATGCCGTTTTATGGATATCAGATTCTTTGACCTTCACCTGATGATAACCCGAACGAAGATCTAACTTGGAAAAAACGCAAGACCCACTTGGCTGATCGAACAGGTCGTCGATGAGCGGAAATGGATACTTGTTCTTTATAGTTACTTCATTCAGCGCTCTATAATCAATGCACATTCGATATGAACCTTCCTTCTTCTTCACAAGTAGAAATGGCGATCCCCAACTTAAAGTGCTGGGACGAATCCATACTTTCGTCCAACTGAGTACGGACCTCCTTCAAACCTTCAGGGCTTAATCGATACGGTGCTTTGATCACCGATTGTGCTTTAGGTACAAATCAATGCTTAATTAAAGAGCTCGATCGGGAGGCAAACCTGATATGTCTTCAGGACATACATCGTCGAACTCTCGAACTATCTCTGGCTTCGATCCTTCCTCCGCTTGAAGTGTTGCAATCACTGCCTTCTTCGGTTTTGCCTTGTATGTGCTTGGATCCAGGGTACGGTCTCCACTTTTGAAATAAAAGACCGGATGGTATGGAATCTCGAATACTACCCTCCTTTGACGACAGTCAATGGTAGCATAAAAAGTTCCGAGCCAATCCATACCCAAAATGACATCAAAATTCGATATGTCCAGCACCTTGAAGTCATCATAGAATTCTCTGTTACAGACGACCATTGGATACAGGTCGTATCCTATTATTGCCTTTAGAATGCCATTCCCTGAACTGAAATTCCAGCTGGATACGAGAGGTTTGACTGGAATCGCATGAGTTCGGACGAACCGTTGCGACATAAAACAATGGATGCTCCAGTATCGAAGAGTGCTAGTGCAGGAAGTGAGGCTACTAAGATCGTACCTAGGTTATGTGGGATAGGTTTAGGTATAGAAAAAATATATAGAAATAACAAGTATTGAACAGCTTTGAAAATTGAAAGGTTACCAATAATGACTTGGCCTGTGGCTTCAGCTTCTTCCACAGTCATTGTGAAAGCCCGTCGCCTCGGTACATTCCTCCTTGCTGAAGGAGCATTCCTCTGTCCGTTTCGTTGTCCTTCAGGTAAGTTCCCTTGAGCTTGATGGTACTGACGAGGAGGAGGTGCAGCTGGTCCATAAGGTGGTGGAGCTGGGAGAGCTAGTCGTGGAGCAGGTGCCGGGATGGCTGGTCGCTGGTGATAAGTGATTGCTGGTCTGGGTGCAGCATTTGGATTGAGTCTTCGAGGACAAGACCCAATATCATGTGTGGCTGAGCCACAGACTAAGCAAAGGCGATTTGAACGCCGTCAGTCCTTCACTAGGTGTCCATCCCTTCTGCAATAGGTGCAAATGGTGTTGGGATTCCTTAGCACCCTATTGGGTTTTCACAGCATCTACCATGCCAATTTCAAAATTTTCAAGAGTGCTAATGAACCCTATCATAGGATCTAGCTAGAGTAAATAGACAATCTAACATGTAATCAAACATTACAACAAGTGAACAAGAAATACAATCTTTGTAGACCGGTCATTCACTTCAAATGCTCCGTGTAGTAGTCCCTTCGCTGCGAGTAGTGATCTCCCGAACTCTAGTATGGGTTCCCTTGGAGAAATGAACAAGCTTGCTCGAAATCTTCGAGGCCGAAGATGATCTACGTCGATGAGAATCAAACCCAAGTTATGTCTCCACTAAATTAGGGTTTAGTGAAGCTAACACCCTAAACTAAATGGCTAATCTAGTAGAGGATGATGAAATAGGAATTTTTCTCACTTTAGATTTATTTTTCTCACTAGGATTCATCATCTCATGAAACTCTAGAAAGCATTTGAGATGAGGAAGAAGATGAAGAGAAAAATGAACAAGTGAATTAGCTGTGTGAGAATAGCAAACATGGTGAGATAATATCTCATACTAAACTCTTGTAGAGAATAAACCATGGTCAAGGATAAATGGTAAGGTTAATAAATATTTTAAGTAATCCAAATTAAGTGGACTAAGTCAATGGCAAACCCTAGCTTCTCCAAGCTTCTTTGCCATGACAAAATCCACTTCATTTTGAATTACTTTAAATGAGTAAAACCCTAATTTATCCAAAGCATGGTGTAACTCTCATACACCCATGTTGCATGTATCAACAACCATGACACAATAACATATATCACATATATGAAAAGTGAACACAAAAGTGAGAAAAAGAAATGTTTAAGTGAGCTAATATTAGTTAATGTAATTCAATATATCAAATATATAATTATACATTAAATTATTAAATCAACACTTGATTTAATAATCCGGCTATATCACATACAACCGCTAATATCAAATGTAACATCATATCGAATCAACACTTGATCCGATAACCCGGCTATATCACATATAACCGGCTGATATCACATATCGCGAGAATAGAACGCGGTATCAAATACGCTCATTAATCTCGGTCATGCACATTTCATATATGTTCTCCTATTTTGTTTCGCTTGAGCCAGGAAACCTCTGTATAGAACTCTAAAGACTCGTCAATACGCCGGCAGTATGTGGTGATCATATCAGTCACCCACAAGCCGCAAGCGGTCTGCTAAACGTAACGGCCACTCGGGTATTGAGCGATCAGAAGATCAACAAGCAAGCCTTCTCATACTCCTACGAATCCAATCAGTAATACTATTGTACAGTCCGGTCTCTTCGTCTGATATGTCGCATATCTATTCTAGGGGTGGTAAACGTCAGACCCCAGTAACTTGATAAGTCATGCCGATGTAAGATCCATAACGGTTCGAGAAACTACTGATAACACTTACCGGTAGATCTCAGCAATCCTGGCCAGAAATTTTTTGTTATGGCCAATCGAGCATAACGCAACATCAACCCCTAATACCGGGAGAGACGAATCCCCTCCTATCGCTCATTGTCTCCATGTGACTCGGGACTGTACCCCAAAACCACCTATTTGCATAACTCAGTAGAGCCATGGTAGGGTGGAAATCAAATCACAGTGGGAGACACACAAGACTCTATGACGATCTCGGGTCGACAGACTAACCTGTACCAGTGTCACCAGAGAACTGCTATCTGACGTGAGATATAATACCATCCAGGAGTTCTCGGCAAGTCCGTTCAGTGCACCCAGTCTCCACTGAGCACCCGTATACCATCTCTGATGTCAAACACCAATGGATATGGGATCATCCATCGCCCATCACATAGGTCGAGAAGTTATATGCTAGTCTACTCTGGAGTATTGATGCCCTGTCTCGATATTCCCTTGACTATGAACAATTAAAGGATGTACTCATAGACTACCCAGACCCCACTAGTATGATCTCTATCATAATCCTGAAAGTCAAGTACACATCCTAAGGGATTTATTAACATTTAACATAGAGACATCAAGTGTACATGTTAAGATAAAGAGCAATCAGATAGCGTACTGTCATGTCGAGTAAGAAAGTCCTCCCTATATATGTCCAAGCATCCACTATAATATACATCATATGTACAATAATGGCCTCTAGAGTAAACATATAACCAACAATTTCCCACTTGCACTAGGGCCATATGTTATAGTATCCAATACCCAACAATCAGCAGTGGTTGTAGTATCCCATACTCAACCATCCCATAATAGTCTCTCTTGGGAAAAGGCCTTTGTGAGTGGATCCGCCGTGTTGTCCTCTGAGTCTACTCTCCTAACCTCGATCTCCGTGGAGATCAACCATCTCCATGATCAGGTGATACTGCCTTAGAATATGTCAGGGTCACTGACGGGACAGGGGTTCCTAAGCCAAAGCCACAGCTCTATTGTCACACAATGGCAGGAACCTTATTCATCTCATGAACAAATATATACCCAGACTATCTCTTTGATAGCATCTTTGGTAGCGATGTATCCAGCCTTTATCGTCTAGTTTGCCCCGGTATTTAGCTTGGAACTCTTCCAACATACCGCCCCACTTCTGGGGTAAAGACAAAGCCTGTGACTGTCTGACAGTCGACCTTATCACTCTAGAAGCTCGAATCGGTAAAGGACTCGGCAAGGAGTGAACTTTTACCAAACACCAAGAACACTTCTTTAGTGCTTTTCAACTACTTGAGAATGTTTTTCACAGCTGTCCAGTGATTCTCCTAAGGATCATTTGATACTATCTCACTACACCTAGTAAAAATCCTAACATCCACTTAGATCTATCTCATAGATCCAAAAACCAGGATTTAGGAGGAATCACCTAGATCCTACATGGAGAATCAATGTGATAAGTGGAGATTGACTGAACGTAGTATAGGAAACACCTTCTCTATTAAGAGTATGTCATCCACGTATAATACGAGGAAGACCACCTTACTCTCTACTACCTTTTCGTATATACTAGGTTCATCTACCATTTGATAAGTCAAACATTTTGACTACCACATCAAAACAGATGTTCCAACTCCGCGATGCCTGCTTTATCCTGTAAAGCAACTTGCACACGTTTCTGTTGCTCCCATTGTCTACGGAGTCCTCTGGCTGTATACTTATAGATGCTCTCTTCTAAATCAATATTTAGAAAAACAGTCATGACACCCAACCGCCAGATATCGTATTCATGGTATGTAGCAATGGCAAGTAGGATTCGGACGGACTTAAGCATAGCTATTGGAGAAAAGGTTTCATCATAATCCATACATGGTCGATGACGAGAACCTTTTACAACAAGTCTAGCTTTGAAAGTCTCAACTTTTCCATCTACACCAAGTAATCGTCTCAAGATATACTTGCTCCTAATGGGGATTTAACCCTTCAGACGTAGCATACAAAGTCCATACTTTGTTGGTGTACATGGATTCCATCTCAGATCACTTAGCATCCAGCCATTCTTACAGAGTCCCCACTCTTGATGGCCGGCTCGAAACTAGTTGGGTTATCATCTCATGATGCAATCCTCGCTCACACTATCATCGAGGAAACCGTAGTATCTCTCAGGCAGATGAGAAACCCTACCAGATCGGTGGAGAGGCTGAGGTTTTTCAGGAGCTATTGAATCCACCGGTTCTACCAAATCATCAGCTGTAGTTTGTATAGCTGGAACTGATTCCAGTTCTACCTCATGACCACAAATTTCTTTCTATAAAAAAATTCCTTTTTCTAAAAAAGTGGCATGCCGAGAAATAAAACACCTTTTGTTCTTCGGTGCGGTAGAAGATATTCCCTTGCGTATGCTTGGGATATCCAACAAACTTCCACAGAACTGATCTTGCCTCGAGCTTGTCCGGATTTTGCTTTTGACATAGGCCGGATAACCCCAAATCTTGACTTGCTTAAGACATGGGCTCTTCCCATTCCATATCTCATATGGAGTGGTAGGCACCTGATTTGGTTGGAACCGAATTCAATAGGTATGCAGCTTCACAAGTGCATAACCCCCAAAGGAAATAGGCAACTCGGTAGTACTTATCATAGAGCGCACCATATCTAATAGGATGTGATTGCTCTGCCCCGATACACCGTTGTGCTGTGGTGTATACAGAGGAGTAATGCTGAGAGAGAATCTCCTTCTCCTTTAGAATAGTCAATGATCTCCATGCTTAAGTATTCTCCTCCCCGATCACATCAAAGGACATAATACTTATACCCGTTTTGGTTCTCTACTTCTGACTTATATTCTTTAAATTTCTCAAAAGGTTCAGACTTGTGTTTCAACTGAAACATATGTCCGAATCTTGAGAGGTCATTAGTGAATGTAATGAAGTACAAAGAACTAGTCCTGGCATGTGTAGACAGGGGACCACATACATTATCTTGTATTAATCCCAAGAGTTTACTAACTCTTTCTCTGTTTCCAGTAAACGGAGCTATGGTCATTTTATCTTTGTGACATGACTGGCAAGTTTCACAAGATGTAAATTCAAACTGATTTAAATATTCATCTTAATGTAACTTCGCTAGTCGGGTCGCATTGATATGACCTAGTCTACAATACCACAAGAAGGATTCGTTCATTTCTGATCTCTTCCTCTTGTGTGTGTTTTGTACGTTAAGAACCGTGGTTTGATTTAGAACGTATAAGCCACTAGATAACGTGCTTGAACCAATCAACACTTGATATAGGAAATGTTCAAAACATTATCCAGCAATACAAAATTTATCCTTGTTTACTTAATAAAGAGACTAATATAATATTGCATATCAGGTTCGGTATCTAATAACATTCGTTCAGAATCAATGTATTTGGTAATACATGGTGATAACTGCCAACACCTTGGCTGCAAAAATTGCACTGTTTCCAACTCTTAAAACTTATCACCCATTCCCAGTTCTCTATCTATCTGTAGCCCATGTAACAGATTACATATGTGGGATCCTGATCCGGTATCTCATATCCAGGACGTAGAGGATATTGAGAAACAGTTCTCGGTAATGAATACACCCGAAGAAGATGCATCAACATGTACTTTCTTCGATTGGGCGACACGAGAATCTTGGTAATCCCCTATTTTCTGCTCAGTCTTATAAAAATTATGAAGTAGAGCAGGACCAACGTTCCCCAAGCTCAGTATAACAAGCGGGTTTGGTCAATACATCTATATTATTATCTTGATTAAGGCGTGGCATGGTCGCTACTTGGAGAGAGAGAAGAAAACACTCTGCGTGCGCTCTTGCAAGATTAGATTGGTTATATATTTTATCTAATCAGGATGACTCCTACTGTTTTTATCAAATCTTCCTTCAAACCCTAAAAAGAAAGACTAGCCGGGATTAATTACATCTTACAAGTTAGCCAATCTTTCAGCCAAGCCAGTGCCGGTACTTTGAGGGAGGTTCCCCGTGCTTTCGCACGGACCTAATTAAAATAAACCTCGTTTTTCCAGGGGTGTAACCCCGTTGACACATTTCTAGACACCTACTTGATCGGCTAATTGTAAAGTGCAAAACTCTCCCAGGAGTAACAATTACTCGCAGTGGGTATCAGGATCCAACTATCTCATAGAAGATATACAATCTCATTGCAAATTTCAACACTTGAAACTCCCGATAATGGTTTTTACCCTTAGTACTTATGACCTTAACTATGGTCAACATATCATAAGCACTAGTCAAGTTCTACCCGTCATTTCATGATTAATTAGACCCACTCATATGACCCTCAACTATAGTCGACATAATCATAAGACTGTCCTAACTAATCGCATCATATGCTGTGTAGGAAAACATCACTTAGCTACCGTACACTGCGTCTTAACTATAGTCAACATACGCAGCACGAATACTAAGTACTCTACTTTCTAAAATGACGGAGGGTTGCGGATAGTTTTTGTGAAAACCTTTAACGCTTTGAAATTGATCTCGTTGTAGAATCAAATGGTTTTAAAAGGAGTGGCTTAAGCTCCGCTTTTTGAAACTTTGTTTTTTCATAAAAAACCGAGTGGGTTTCAAATTCGATTCTACAACATCTTTAGGTTTATTTTCCTTCATTAATAACATTAATGAATGTCCAATCATTTAAGTTACCTAAGCATCACAGATAAACACAACGTACGCTTATGCCATTCGCATTCGCCACGAAGTCCTGTCATGCACCGTTAGGTTAGGTAACTAACGGCAGAGCGGGGCGGGGCTAGCGCGGGTGAAAAAAATAAGCAACGTCTATAATATATCATATATATTATATAAAGTGATCACATCACAGAATATCAGCAGCAGAAGACAACATATGAAATATTGGATATACTAGGATTTCCGAGTTTTAATTTAAGCCAGTATAAAACACGGTTTCCACGGTCGTGATGAATAGCCAATCCCACATCCCAAGACCCCTACGAGAGCAGCAAGCAACCCTACCAATTCTAGAGTTAGGAGACCCGGACCCGACTCCTCGAGATGGTCTCCTACTGGACTCTAGAACCCGGTTACTTATGCCCTCCTCCTTGGGTCTATCCTAATACGGAAAAGTAAATAATATACATCAACGGTGACATCTTCCTCAGCCCGGAAGTGCCCTAATAAAAGAATATTACATACAAGTTTTTTACATGAATGAAAATGAAAAACTCTCATCTCACATAAAAAAAACCCGGCTATTCAAACACGACGATCCAATATAACATATCACAGTAACACATAACATCACATATCATCAACGTAAGTAAATATGCGTATCCCAATTGTCGTTGACGTATAGTACGAAACCGGTGATACTCCGCATATTACACTTACGGTCGCAAAAAAGAAAGTGAAAACTACAACAGTTGGAATCCGCAACCATCTTAGACATCATAAACCCGAAATATCTCATATTCCGGATTTCATGCCTAACAATATAAATTTCTTAGACATCGCATGCCTAACAATTATAAACCCCGCACTTTAGTCTCAATATTGAAAACACTTTCCAATAACAAGTCGGGCAATTCAACAAGATTCCCGACATCCTGATCGAATGCTCGTCAGAAAATTTAGTAGATGGCCGTACCCCTGATACCGACGACGAAGTGCACTTAGGCGGAGCACCGCGGCTGCGAGCACCCGGACAGGTGCTTTTGGCAACGGAGTTCTCCTACAGTCACTTAGTCGGGGCTATGAGGCGTAGCTATCTAGTAAGGTTACCCGGCGAGTATCCGCGTACGCTACGTGATTGCGACAGACTTTTGATCACATCAAAATCCCGTAGCAACCGATCAAATGAGACTAAATTGTTAGATTTATAAAATTCAAATATTGTGGATTCCAAGTATTGTATCCCATCACAAATATCCGGACGACGTTAAACTTTTCGATCGATTAATCAAAATCCCACAATTCCCCAAGAGCTCAACACTTGAGCACAGTTTAATAATACCCAGAACATGCCACAGTACCTATGCACCAACCGTAGAAGGGCAGACCCAACCCTCATTAATGGCACCGTGGAACTACCGCAAACCCTAAGGTTCGAAAGCGGTTCCATGGTCATTATATCGAGTTAGGGTTTCATTCTTCTAGAGGGTCCACAGAATGACTTGCATGATTTTCCGAATACCTTAAATTTGGGAAAATGGGTTTTTGACATTCGTTCGAACTTTTTAATTTCGCCTAGATAATATGTGAAAACCCGAAACCATGTTAAACTATGAATATGAAACATTCCGAGTATCTTATATAGTAAGACCACAACACATGCAATTCTAGAAAAAACAAGCAACACCTGAAACACCAAACCCCAGAGCCTGAAACACAGAAAAAATTTGAGGCCAAAATTCCCTAACATGGCCCGCCTCCTTGGATTTTTGGCTATTGTACTCGGCAAAAATCCGACCATCTGGTCTCAAATTTCTTCTTCGTTCATGCCATAACTCATACAACATTCTGCATTTGTTTAAAAAAAATTTTATAAACCTTTTTAAAATCGACAGAAACTAGTGTTTGATATCGGGTGTTTTGGAGTCGTTTCGGTTTCGTAATCTAACAAACATTGTCTAATACTCTAGCTCAGCTCTGATACCACTGTTGGGATTCCTTAGCACCCTACTGGGTTTTCATAGTATCTACCATGCCAATTTCAAAATTTTCAAGGGTGCTAATGAACCCTATCATAGGATCTAGCTAGACTAAATAGACAATCTAACATGTAATCAAACATTACAACAAGTGAACAAGAAATACAACCTTTGTAGACCGGTCCTTCACTTCAAAACCTCCGTGTAGTAGTCCCTTCGCTATGAGTAGTGATCTCCCGAACTCTAGTATGGGTTCCCTTGGAGAAATGAACAAGCTTTCTCGAAGTCTTCGAGGCCGAAGATGATCTACGTCGAGGAGACTCAAACCATAGCTACCTCTTCACTAAATTATGGTTTAGTGAAGCTAACACCCTAAACTAAATGGATAATCTAATAGAGGATGATGAAGTAGGAATTTTGCTCATTTTAGATTTATTTTTCTCACAAGGATTCATCATCTCATGAAACCCTAGAAAGTTTTTGAGATGAGGAAGAAGATGAAGAGAAAAATGAATAAGTGAATTAGTTGTGTGAGAATAGCAACCATGGTGAGATAATATCTCATACTAAACTTTTGTAGAGAATAAACCATGGTCAAGGATAAATGGTAAGGTTAATAAATATCTTAAGTAATCCAAATTAAGTGGACTAAGTCAATGGCAAACCCTAGCTTCTTTAAGCTTCTTTTCCATGACAAAATCCACTTCATTTTGAATTACTTTAAATGAGTAAAACCCTAATTTATCCAAAGCATGGTGTAAGTCTCATACACCCATATTTCATGTATCAACAACCATGACACAATAACATATATCACATATATGCAAAGTGTACACAAAAGTGAGAAAAAGAAATGTTTAAGTGAGCTAATATTAGTTAATGTAATTCAATATATCAAATATATAATTATACATTAAATTATTAAATCAACACTTGATTTAATAATCCAGCTATATCACATACAACCGGCTAATATCAAATGTAATATCATATCAAATCAACACTTGATCCGATAAACCGGCTTTATCACATATAACCGACCGATATCACATATCGCGAGAATAGAATGCGGTATCACATACGCGCATTAATCTCGGTCCCGCACATATCACATATGTGCTCCTACTTCATTTCTCTTGAGCCAGGAAAGCTCTGTGTAGGAATCTAAAGACTCGTCAATACGCCGACAGTAGGTGGTGATCTTATCAGTCATCCACAAGCCGCAAGTGGTCTGCTAAACGTAATGGCTACCTGGGTATTGAGCGATTAGAAAATCAACAAGTAAGCCTGCTCATACTCCTGCAAATCCAATTAGTAACACTACCGTACAGTCCGGTCTTTTCGTCTGATATGTCGCATATCTAGTATAAGAGTGGTAAACGTCAGACCCCAGTAACTTGATAAGTCATGCCGATATAATGTCCATAACAGTTCGAGAAACTACTAATAACACTTACCAGTAGATCTCAGCAACCCTGGCCAGGGATTTCCTGTTATGGCCAATCGAGTATAGCGCAACATTAACCCCCAATACCGGGAGAGACGAATCCCCTCCTATCGCTCATTGCCTCCATGTGACTCGGGACTGTACCCAAAAACCACCTGTTTGCATGACTCAGTAGAGCCGTGGTAGGGTGGAAATCAAAGCACAGTGGGAGATACACAAGACTCTATGACAATCTCGGGTCGATAGTCTAACCTGTACCAGTGTCACCAGAGAACTGCTATCTGACGTGATGTATAATACCATCTAGGAGTTCTCGGCGAGTCCGTTTAGTGTACCCAGTCTCCACTGAGCACCCGTATACCATCTCTGATGTCAAACACCAATGGATATGGGATCATCCATAACCCATCACATAGGTCGAGAAGCTATATGCTAGTCTACTCTGGAGTATCGATGCCATGTCTTGATATTCCCTCAACTAGGAACAATTAAAAGATGTACTCACAGACTACCCAGACCCCACTAGTATGATCTCTATCATAATCCTGGAAGTCAAGTACACATCCTAAGGGCTTTATCAATATGTAACATAGAGATATCAAATGTACATGTTAAGATAAAGAGCAACCAGATAGCGTACTATCATGTCGAGCAAGAAAGACCTCCCTATATATGTCCAAGCATCCACTATAATATACATCATATATACAATAATGGCATCTAGGGCATACATATAACTAACAAAAGGCTGTGCTGGGCCGGTTGATTGGTACTCCCGGTCTCCTGGGTATAAAAGATGGCATTGAAGAGGCTCCTCCTGCCATCTAAATGGCAGAGCGCTTCACTTCGGCAGATTGGGGTCTACCCTTCATCTTCACCACTGCCTCATATTGATGGGCAGCTTTTAGGGCCAGTTCGTGGGTTGGGAAACCCCCTGTAGCTAAGGCAGCTTGGATCTCTGGATCTAACCCTTGTTGAAATCGTCTGGACCTCATCTCAGCAGTCGGTATCAAGTGTGCCGCGAACCTACAGAGCATGGTAAAATCAGCATCATACTCATCTACAAATTTGGTCCACATCAAACCCTGTTATAGATGGATGAATTGTTGCTTCATGTCAAATCGGGCAATCTCTAGAAAGTACTTCGCGTCAAACATGCCGCGAAAGGTTTTCCATTCGATCGGTTGGTCAAGACGGCTTTCTTCCGCCTTCTACCAAACTCGGGAATTTTCGGTGAGTTGCAGCTTCGCAACTCGTACCCAAGCGATCTCTGGCACTTGTGCTGCTGCCAGATCATCCTCAATACTTTGAGCCCATTCTTCAACTTCCAGAGGGCTCTCTTTCCCCGAAAATTGCTTTAGGTGCAATGCCCAGAATTGCTTTACTCCAGGCGCTTCCGCTTCTGGATGGTTTAGTAATATAGCAGTCTACTGCTGCTGTCCTTCCAGGAGGCTTCAGATTGCCTCAAGCAGTACCGTCTGCTCATTGATTGGAGCAGCAACGGTAGACATAAGCGGTAGAGGTGGTGGTATATTGTTGAAGTTGGTGCTGATATTGTTTGGAGAATACATAACCTTGAAAGAAAAATAGGGTTAGGATAGATTCAAAGTATATGAAATTTGTAAGATTCAAGGAACATGAAATGTAAAGAATGTTTTTAGTTGCTGACTCTTGTGTTATATTGCTTAGGACTTCATGTAGAACTGACATGCATGTCTATGCAGAACTGACCTACATGTCCATGCAGAATTGACCTGCATGGGCCACCAACAAAACCTGTCACGCCCCGCTTCCTGGTATACGGTAAGGAGACGCGACGGGTCGCGTGACGTATTTACTCAGAAGTAAATACGCTAAGCGTAAATAAGCAATATAAAATAAAATGTACACAAGAGACATGAATATAAATGAACAACTTTTATTTATTTAACAATTCTTTACAAGTACAACTGGAAATGTAAATACAGGAATAGAAAGCAATGCCTAAACAATGGTATAACTGAAATGAAAAGTATATACAAGTGTCTACAGCTCTGGGTCGATGGCAAACTGCTCCAAGTCCTCAGTACTGGGCTCGATCTCTAGTGAGTTGGATCCACCTGACAACATTCCAAAGAAAGAAGAAAATGAATGTTGTCAGCAAACAATCGCTCGGTAAGTCCCAAAGATAGAGAGAAGTAGAATAGAAAGAAAAGAGAATATAACTGTATAATGTTATCTTTTGTTCTGTTATCGTAGTTATTTGTAGCTTGGTACAGAATATGCCAGTGTATACGAGAGAAGTCCCACTATTCCGGAGACTAAGATATACGGAGCACAAGAAACCGTTAAGCCATAGTACAACAGCAATGGATACTCAGGTTAGGTGTATTAAAGTGACCGTCTCGTGCCACTTCTAACACATTCCGTAACAATCTACCCCTTTAAAAACCCCGTAATGTATTTTGTATTGATTATATTGTTCTATTTTATAGATTGAAGACTTGCCGAAACCATGATATCATGTAACAGAATGGATATAAATAGATAGTCATGTAATCAGAGTATATCCATGGTTCGGTTCGGTCGAGTCATGTTGATATAGATAAAATTCTGGTATAAATGGATTCATATTGTATTGTAGTTATACTTGAATTGAATTCAGGTCAGATTGATTTCATATTAAGACTCTGTCTGAGTCCGACACTTTCAAAGAAATTGAAGTTCTGAATTAGTTTTGATGTTATCGGTAACCGCTGCACATGGACGGCAGGATTTGTGTCTTTTTTCAAGAAAATTATCATGTTGATAACACCGTTGTTAGGTTGTATACCTTAGATAGGTAAGCAACCATATTCTCCGGCTCCCTGAGACTCAAAAGAACTGGTCCGGCTTAAACCTGTTTTTACTAGGGTCCTTATTGTAATTTAATATAACTTGAGGGGGTTTTATGAAAAAATAGTTTTGATATATTTTCAAAATACACCTCAAGGATTTAATTATCTTCTTTAGGGTTTTCATAATTTTAATTTTTATAAAGTGAAATATTCTAGTGGATATAACCTAAATTTCATTGTATATGGTATTTTAATGTAATAATGGAATCGTATTGAATTGTAATGGTGGTTTCATGAAATTATGATTCCTTTGATTTAGAAAACATGGAATATATATATTGTATACTTAAAGTAGATATTTTGATAGTATTTATATAATATATATTTATAAAAATAAAACTTATTTATTAAATAGAAATCACATTTTCCTTAAAAATTCCATCGAGATCGAATGCACCTTGCGGAGGTCTGCATCTCGCTCTACTAGGCCTGAGGATGTGCGATAACCCGCACCATCCCGATCGGGGTTCCCCAATGGGTTTTAGAGGTGCAATTGCAAGGAATTAGACAACACACTTTTAAAGAAAACAGTTTTTGAATGTTTTAGGTATTTAAATGTAAATTCGTATTTTCCCACAACTAATATCCCAAGAGTTATCGTGCTATGTCAAAAATATGTGTTGTGATGAGATAGGTCATTACCTCGTGAGCTTCTTAAAGGTATTATGGGTAAAATGAATAAACAATACCGTATGTAAATATGATGGTATTTTACCGTAAAGATGTAATAGAAGTTGCAATTTATATTATTTTGAGTTGAAACTTGTTATGAATGCTGTATTATATTTGTTAAACAATATACAAAAAGTTGGTGAATTTGTTCTGAAGAAAAATTGTGTTTTTAGTTAAAAATAGAATCGGAAGTCGGATTAACTCCGCTTCCGACTAGTTTTGAAAAGTGATTTTGTTTTAATAGAAGATAAGGGGGAAAGTGGGAACTTACAGGTTAAAAATAAAGAAGGGAGATGGAGAAAGCTTTTGGAACCATCGGGGAGTCGTTTCTTCTCTGGATTCTTCTCCAAATTTCGCCGGAATTTCGACCTTTGCTAACTCCACTTGTATAACTTTAGACTTGAAAATTTTAGAGAGTTTTTGTATGGAATTTCTGAATGACGAGGGGTGAAATGTAGTGTGGTATTTATAGGGAAAATTAGGATTTAGGGTAATAAATTTGAGAATTAAAATGTACATTAAAATGTGGATTAATACACCTTTTTAATTCTTTGGAAATGTGCAGAGAAATCAAACAGCATGGGGGTAGTGGGGTAGACCAAGAGGTTCTAGGGTTCAAAATTGAGGGCATCCCCTACGGATTTACCCGGCGGTGCCGGCCCCTCCTTCGCATCTCGCCGGTCCAAAACCGGTGGTCTGTGCTTGGATTTTCGCCACGTGTCCATGTCACTTGGTATACTTCAGTGCACGTGTTTGATTATTTTGTTACTTTTTATTTTACGTGTGGTGCACGTATAAACCTTCGAGCTTCTAAAAGATTAAAAGAAAAATTAACAAAAAAATAATGTGGCTGGGAGGATTCAATCACAAGGGCTACGTCACAGTAGTGCAAGGCTTTACCAATGAGCTACAACTGTTTTCTTGCTGTTCAAAAGCAATTCAAATACTTATAATGTACACATGATTGCAAATACTCTATTTGTACATTAATTTTTAATCAAATTTTTTGTACACTGAAACAGAGTTGTTACAACAAGTTTAATATAAGAACATGGTATTTATTTGTTAGTTTTTTTTTCTTTTCGATCCAAGTAACATGTCTAATATCAAATTTTCTTGTCAAAACTACATTGTTAAATAGTTATGAAAGAAAAGAAACATGGTTTCAATTGCTCATATGGAATATGTTCAAGGTGTTTTTGTGAAGAAGAAAAATTATTCAAATAATCTAGCCTACTAACATCGAACTATGTGATTGTGATAGAAAAGAACAAAAGAGAGATCAAAAAGACTTACGATTGTAAAGAGAGCAATGGTTCATCGTAGGATTTATAAGGGTTGATGAAAAGTGATGGAGAAGGAGAGAGAAAGACTTATCCGTGGTGCGATTCGGTATAAAAACCGTATCGCCGTATATTGGATTATGAACATGTTCTCTTGATTCCTTACGTCGAGTTGAAATTCAAAAAGTTTGGAAGGAACTTTTGAGGTATAACTTCAGAGAGGGAGAGCGTCTTGGCAGAAAGGAGATGGAGGGGGAAAAAACTAGGGTGTGTTTCAAGCTAAGCCCCAACATCCTAAAGCTTAAGCAATGTCTTCAAAGTGTTTGGAGGAATTTTTGTGAGGAATATCAGAATATTTTAGAGAGGAAAAAGTATTTGGGTAGTCAAGTATTTATAGAGGAAAGAAATGAGGGTATGATGAATTAAAAAAGAGAATTAAGGATATTTGAAAGAGATTAAAGAGGGAATCGAAGGGATTCACAACTCTCGGGTTGAATGAGAACGATTGGGGTATTGAAACGAGCAGTCGGAAAGCCAAGGGACGCATTGGCACGGGCTCGGTATGGTTGGGTCAATTAGGCCACCGAAACCCGCTCCCGGTCAGCTTATCTGCAACCAATGGTTTTGAACTTCGTGCTCTAGTCTCGTGTCGACGTAAGCAGTCCAAACATTTATATCTTTTTTGTTAAGACTTTTCGTAACTCTGTCAAATTCTCATGAAACTTTCAGGAACTCTAAAACATCAAAAGAATTTAAAATAAAATAAATGTGAATGTAAAGATTCGAACTCGCAGGCTATAGATTAGCAGGGTAAAGGCTTAACCAATGAGCTATAAGGTCGTTCTTAAACATAAGTTATCAAGAATAACTTATAATTCGAAATCATAAAAAAAATACAGCCTCTTTTATTAATTAAAACAAAAGGGACGATACCTGAAATTTAGGGTCGTTACATCGCCTTCGAAAAACCATCGAAGGGCTCAGAGCCTTTGAGCCCGGGCCGCCACCAAAAGAGAACCCTAACCCAGCGCCTCCCCATCGCGTTGTGCCCGAGCCGTGAGGTCGGAGCTCTACTGGGACGCTAACTGATGTGAAATCTACGATCCCATTCTAGCTCGAGCCGCACAGACCCAGTCCCAACCTGATATTTAAAAGAAACTCATTTTCTTTCAAAATTAGGGTTTTCAAAAGAAATTCTTTTTTTATATAAAAAACTAGGGTTTTCATTGTTTAAAAAATAAAATAAAATAGGAGAGGGAGGAACTTACCGGACGCAAGTTCGCTGATAAAAATTCCGTTTGTTTTTCTTTCTTCTTGGGATGTCTATCAGGAGGTGTAGGAGGTACATGTAATAAGACACAGTACGTGATCAAGCCGAGTGAGGAAAAGTTTGTTCAGCTAATTTCACAAGCAAATTCTTGGTTCCTTTATAGTATGCTTCATTTCGTAGATCTTCACATCCTTTTTTTATTTATCTTTAACACTTGTGTCTGACTGGACTATCCTTGTAATATTTATTGTTGGATTTATTCGTTCAATTTTCCTTTTTGTATGCTTTAAATTCTTGTATTATTTTTCCTATTACTGCTTAACGCATAGCGTATTTATATCGGGAAGGACCGGTTCTCGGTATGAATACGTCGCAGGCTTGTCATCTCTCGCTCCTTGTCTTTTAAGAAGCGTGGCGTGATAGCTTGAGCACTGATAATGCTTTAACAGTGGTAAAAGGAGGAGGAGAGGAGACGATCTCCGAGCGATGATGGCTCGAACAGTGACTATCTGCCTGTCCCGAGCCACCCCTCCTGAGCTCGGAAGGAACAATCTAGATCTTATATCTCTAGGGCCGACCTCCACATGGATGACCTACTACGAAAGTTTCGGGCCCTGGAGAGGAGAGAAAACGAGTATGATGATCTGGAGATAATAGGAGAACTGTTCGCCCAGCACATTAGCGATGAACCCATCCCACCGAAGCTTAAGGTTCCTCCAATGGACAAGTTTGATGGGATGGGAGACCCATCCGATCACTTCCGACTTTCAAGGTCACGATGGAGCCGATGCAACCGTCCAACACCATTCTTTGCAAGATCTTCTCCATAAATCTGCGTAAGGGAGCCGCACTATAGCTCCAAAAGTGCCCCCGCCACTCGATCACGAGTTTCCAGGAACTAGCCACAACCTTCCGAAGCTAATTTTCGGGAAACGAGTGTCATAGGAAGCAATTCCATAACACCCTGACTGTCCAACAAGGAACGCAGGAACCACTAAAAGTTTTTGTCCCATGCTTTGTCAAAGAAATTAATGACGTAGAAGATTTGGAGCAAAACATCATGATAGTCCTAACGGCTTTTCGAACAACGCTCGTAAAAAGAACCTTACTCTCCTTACTGACGAAAAAGCTTGTCACTATCTTATTGAGCTTAAGAAATGTGCTGAGAAATATATAAACGAGGAGGATGTCTTGGAAACCTTGCGAGATGTAGAAAAGAAGAATTCAGACTTGGATGACACTCGCCGAAAGGAAGAAACCTGAAGGGCTCAGAGGCATGAGGGCCCGTGGGGCCAAGCCAGGATAAACCGGGGGGGTAGGATTAATGTTCCCACCAAAATTTTTTTGGCTTAGAACTTGTAGTTCTCTTATAAAAGGGGGGGGGGAGAAAATAAAGAAGAAAAGAATTCCCACAGTTTGGGCCTCGCGTGTTTAACATGTGAGCGGTTATATGCAAAGTATATAAGCGTTGAAAACAAATAATCAAAATAAGGCCAAAATGGCCTCACGTATTAAACACGTGAGCGCTTATATGCAAAGCATATAAGCACTGAAAATAAACAGCCAAAATAAAACAAAAAAAATAACACACGATACGAAGTGAACTATCGGAGAAGGAGAAAGTGGTTATCTCAACGCAATAACGTAATTAATTGCAGGGGCTTGCGCCTGCAGGAAAGAGCGTCCATACAATAAAAAAAACCCTCAGAAACAAGGAGGAATTTGATGAAGTCTGTTATATCGGCGGCATCTATTCAAACCTTTGATATATGGTGCCATAAATCAACTCGGTATCTTTGGAAAGGTGGATTAATATGTTCCAAATAGCATTTGCCCCCAAATTCAGGAAAGACGATCAATCCCAGTTCATCTCTATTTTCGGCTGTAAACATATTCTAGCACGCCCAGTGGGACAATCTAAGGAAAATCAACTTAGGAATGGAAAATGATCTGAGGCTGACGTTCGTCAGTGAGCTACCATCTGAAAAACAGGTAACCACGTTAAAAGACGTGCTTATGCAGTACAAAGACTGCTTTGCATGGAACTATTCTGAAATGTCGGGTCTAAATCTAAATGAAGCGGTACATAAACTGGACATATCACTAGAAATAAAAACAGTCAAACAGATTCCAAGAAGGATGCGGCTCGAACTTGAGATGAGTATCAATGCTGAAGTCTAGAAACTAATCGACTCCGGCTTCATCCAAAGGGTTCAATATCCTGACTGGATAGCTAATATTGCTCCGGTGATGAAGAAAAATAGGACAGTCCTCATCTACGTGGACTTTTGAGACCTCAACAAAGCATGCCCGAAAGATGACTTCTTAGTACCCGTTACCAAACTGATAACACGTCCACTCACGAAATCTTCTCCTTCATGGATGGATCCTCAAGATACAATCAAATAAAAATGGATCCTGAAGACCAAAAGCACACCGCTTTTTGAACCCCGTTGGGCATATTTTGCTATAAGATGATGCCCTTTGGTTTGAAAAATGCCGGCACTACCTACTAAAGGGGCATGACAAAGATTTTCGATAACCTCATATATGAGATCGTCGAATGCTACATCGACGACCTCATAGTGAAGAGTAAATCTCATGAGGAACATTAGGAACATCTAAACATAGTGTTCCAATGTCTTCGGAAGTATAATCTGAAGATGAACCCTCTAAAATGCGTGTTTGGAGTTTCCTCAGGCAAATTCCTAAAATTCATCATACGTCACCGAGATATCGAAATCGCTCCCTCAAAGATTAAGGCAATTATGGAAATGCCAATGCAAAAAACCCTTAAACAACCGCAGTCTCTCCAAGGGAAGCTTGCGTATATGCGGCGGTTCATATGCAAGCTCTCCGAAAAATGCTATCCCTACAGCCATCTGATAAAGAAGGGGATCCCGTTCGTCTGGTTTCAGAAGTGCCAAAACGCACTAGATGAAATCAAGCAATACCTGCAAAATCCGCTTATATTGGCTGCTCCATTTAAGGGAAAACCCCTTATCTTGTATACAACGGACCTTGAGGCTTCTCTAGATGCATTGTGGATACAAGAGAACGATCAAGGAAAAAAGAGAGCTCTGTACTATTTAAGTCGAGTTCTCCTAGGGGAGGAAAGCAAATACTCCTCCATCGAAAAGTATTGCCTTGCGCTGATCTTCGCAATAACGTAGCTCAGACATTATGCATTACCATATGAGGTCCACCTCATATCGAAAGTGGATCCTCTCAAATATCTAATATCAAAGGCTATACTGACAGGAAGGCTTGCCAAATGGGCTCTCTTCCTGATGGAGTTCTCGGTAACGTATCGACCCTTCAAAGCAGTGAAAAGATAGGTCATCGCCGACTTTCTCACAGAGCATCCGATACTAACCAACTCTCCCCTAAATTGTGAGTTTCCTGACGAACACGCGTTCGACGCAATTGAAGAAGAGAAAGAAGAAAATGAGTCCTAATGGGAACTCTACTTCAATAGAGCATCTTCCATAAAGCGGCGAAAGCAAAACACTCCCATAATCAAAGCCTGTAGGGTTACTTAGCGTGGCAGCAAGGTTTTGGGGGGTATCGTTCATGCCAATTTCAAAAATTTGCCGTTCTAGCTAACCATAACCCTAGAATCGTTACTAGAAAATCCGACGAATAAACATGTAAACTACTTTACATCTAAGTGAATGCGGAATAAAACCTTTGTAGACCGGTCCTTCACTTCTCAAGCTCCATCTTGCAGTCCCTTCGCTGCGAATGGTGAACTCCCGGACTCTAGAGAGGGTTCACCTAAAGAAAAGAACAACCTTGCTCAATGTCTTCAATGCCGAAGAAGATCTACGTCGAGGAGACTCAGGCTCATGCTATCTCTTCACTAATGGTGAGAATAGTGAAGCAAACATCCTAAACTAAATGGCTAATAGTAGAGGATGATGAAGTAGGAATTTTGCTCACTTTAGATTTTATTTTCTCACTCAATTTCATCACTTCATAAAAATCAAGAGAGCTTCAAAGAGCAAGAAGAAGAAGAAATGAAAGTGATGAAGAGAAATAATCTCATAAGGTTAGAAATGCAACCATGGTTGGTATATGTCATGCCAAACCCTTGTAGAGAATAAACGAAGGCTAAAGGTTAAGGGTTGGGTTAATAAATATCTTAAACTAGATAAACAAGTGGACTAAGTCAATGTTCTACTAGCTTCTCCAAGCTCATCCATGACTAATTCCAAATGTTTGAATTACTTAAAACTAATAAAACCCTAGCATTAACCTAGCATGGTGTGAGTCTTATACATACATGTTGCATGTGTAACCTAGCATGACACAACAATAAATATCACATATATATTTTGTGCAAAAAGAAAACAATACATTTAACATATATCACATATATATCAATGTATCATAAGTGAGAAAAAATAATGCTTAAGTGAGCTAATATTAGTTAATATAATGTAATATATCAAATATATAACTATACATTAAGTTATTAAATCAACACTTGATTTAATAATCCGGCTATATCACATATAACCGACTAATATCAAATATATCCTTTTATCGAATTAACACTTGATCCGATAATCCGGCTATATCACATATAACCAATCGATAAATATATCGCGAGAATAGAATACGGTATCACATACGCGCATTAATCTCGGTCCCGCACATATCACATATGTGCTCCGATTCCATTTCACATGAACCAGGAAACTTCTGTGTAGGACTCTAAAGACTCGTCAATACGCCCGCAGTAGGTGATGATCATATCAAATACCTACAAGCCGCAAGCGGTCTTCTAAATGTAACGGCCACCTGCGTATTGAGCGATCAGAAGATCAACAAGCAAGTCTGCTCATACTCCTGTGAATCCAATCAGTAACACTACCGTACATTCCGGTCTCTTCGTCTAATATGTTGCATACCACAGCCTATGGATGGTATAACGTCAGACCCGAATAGCCTGATAAGTCATGCCGATGCAAGGTTCATAACGGTTTAAGAAACTACTGATAACACTTACCAGTAGATCTGTAACATTTCAGAAAAATAAAATATTATTTTTGGGAATTTTTATAATTAAATAATAAATATTATGAAATTTTAATAATGCGGGATAATTAAATGCCGATAAAGTGGAAAATAGTTGGAAAATTATAGGAATTACTGAAATGAGGGAGTTTTATGTGATTTACGCAAATTATAATTTTTATAATTTATTATATTCCATTTTAATACTAATCGCGATTAAATATCGCTAATCTTGCATTTATCCGGTTTTGTGCACATGACATGCACCATGTCACATTTTGACACTTGTTACATTTTTATCATGGCTTCTTTTTTATTTTTCTAGCATGGTTCTCATTTCCTTTAGAAAAGATAAGAAAAGAAAAACAAAAGAAAAGAAAATGATAAAGAAATGGGTATGGGCATGAGAGAGAGAGAAAGAGAGGTGAGGGGTCAACCTTGGACCATATCACATTGTTCCCTTCATCATCTTCATCATTCTTTCCTCCCTTCTTCAGCTCCATGGCAGCACACCTCACCCCCCTCCTCTACCTATTCATTACAACACCAAAAACAACTCAAAACTTCATCCCCACTTCATTAAAAACATGCACAAGCTCACTAGATGCACTTTGGACCAAGAAAAATTTGATTTTGAAGATTTGGGGCAACTCAAGAAAATTCTTGAGTTGCCAATTGAGGTAATTCCTTTACGATTAGAGTTGTATTTCATTCTCTTTAGCATCCTTACATGTTTAGAATCGATATCGTGTTGTATAGTGAACTTTAAAATTCCAAATTGAGGATTAGGGTTTGATTTGGAAACCAAAGGTGTATTTGAGGTTAGTAGTGGCCATAAGACCCCTCTAGTGTTTCATGGACTGAAACCTTAGACTTAAACCCAAACACCAAACATAGAAAACCCCGATATCGGGAAATTATGGAATTAGGGATGAGAATTGGAGATCCGTTAACACCCGGAGCTTCTGAAATTTTTTTAGCAAACACTGTGAGTCATGCAGGCAACCTAGAAGCTAACCCCAAGACCCGAGCCCAAACCCTCTCACCTTGGCCTCAGATTTGTTCTTCCTGGCCATAATTTGCGGCCAGGGTGGGTTGGAACCTATTCGTGTTTGGTCCATATCTTATTCTCCGGTAAATTAGACCCTCAATATGTGCAAAATTGGCTAATTTCGCCTAGGGTAAAATCTGGAAGTGTTTTGCATCGTTTCTAATTTCGTTTTGCGAATTCCTTTAACTTGAAATTTGGGTTTTTGGTGTTTGTCTCGATCACTTGACGTTTGCACGTAAATCTTGAGGGTTGTTTGGTCTGTCTTGCATAAGTAAACTATAGGTTTAAACCTATGTGTGATACGCGTGCCGATTTGGTTTTCGTGCGTGATTTCTGTTTACGATGCTATATGTGATATGTAGGTACCCCACGTGGACTTTGAGACGACGAGGATGAGCGTGGCGTCATCGACTCCAGCAAGCAGGGATCAAGAAGAGTAGATCTATATCTACGGGGGAAGTCGGGTGGATGGAGTATAGCACCCCCGCGGTTCGTAGTGTAGTCCTTGATATATATTATAGTTATATATATGATTACGTGTTGTGAAACTTGGATGGTTAATAAGTACGACCTTAGAAGATCATGGGTTAATTTTAGTATAATTGGGTGATAACGTCATTAGTTAGTTTAGTCGCAAACCCTAGAATAAGGTTTACACCCACACGCACACACATGCTTATTTTGGTTTACTTGTGCGTATATGGGGATATGTGTATACACACACACACACACAGGTATGAGATTATGTATATATATATATATATATACGTATACTTATACATGGATGATGGGGATTGTATATGGTACTTGGAGATGAGTTGATGAGATTATGCATGATGCTATGAGATCGGTGATATGTTTTGATTCGTATTATGAGATACGGCATGAGATTATAATGGGCCTTTAGGCGTGTGTTTTTATACACGCGCATATATATGTAGATGGTATCAGTTTGTACTAGACTTAGATCAGTACCCCTAATACAGGATATGATGATAAGGATACCAGATAAATGAAGAGATAAATGTGAGATTCGACCCGTACCCAGATTGGGATGTCGTACGATGGATTTACCGTACGAGCTTTATATTGATGATAGATCCACACTCTTGACTCGAGGATGTCATGCTATATATTGTATCGTATGCGATACTATTGAGGCGGGATCACCGACTATTATATTTATATGTATCAAATCAGATTTAGGTGGTTTCCGTACCTTTTCGATTAGCCTATTAGTTTAGTTATGTAGTTACTTGTAGATGTTAGACTAGATATCGAGTCATACCTATTTCAAAACTAACGAATCGTGAGTATTTTAAAGAAAGGACAAGGGATCCTACGGATATTTCGAAGGACGTACTTTTTCTTTAAAACATCGTAGTCCTTATTCACCAAACACCACGATTCATGTTATTTCAAATGTCTAAACTGTGTGACTCATATATATTGATGTTGATTCTTTATTGTTGCGTGTATTACTCATTTTCCGCATATTCTTGTTATTCGCATCGCAGTGCATGTTTAAATGTGTTTATCGTTATATTAAACCCATGTTATCAGGACACCAGCACCATTACCGATGATGCGTATGCTCCACGTACACCTGCTTGCCGGCTCACACACATCATCGTCGATAATTTCCATGTCACTACACAGTAGGATTGTTTCATCAGGATATGACTACTTGCATGACATACTTGCATACATACATATTGTATACCTATACTTGCGTACATACATATTGTACACCCATACTTGCGGACATACATATTTGCACATACATAGATGATGCTGGCTTGATTTTGGAGATTTGGGAACCACATGATATATTTTAAAACTGTATTCATTTAAAAGAGCGGTTTTCCCTCGATATGTGCATATTACTGTTTTATGTTGCATGAGATACGGATATACTTACATTTCCATTATATGTCGCATACATCATGCTTTATGATTATACGCATTGAGATATGCTGTTTTCATGAGATTTCTGGATTTGAGAACCGTGGGTATTTCAAAAGAAAGTATGTACTGTTTTAAAAACCCGGTTTCTCGTGATATGATATTTCAGTGCGTCTACTATGCGTTTTCTCGGTTCTGAGACGTGTGACGGTGATACCCGATTCGAGAAGCTGGATGAGGCCGATTACGGGTACATGGTGGACCCAGTATGGTACCCCGGGGCGAGAACGGATTGCTGTGCAGTAGACGGTGAGCCTGAAAGAGGGACCACTACCTACCGGTGATTGGTTGGGCCTGGCGGTTATACGGAGGATACCGACCGGAGTCGAGAGATGGATATTGGGCCGACCCGTTCTGCCGGAGCCCGAGAGTCGATCCCGCAGAAAGGGCCTGTGGGCTGATCCGGACTGGCGGAGCCTGAGATATATGAGGATTTACGTGTCGATGCTGGACACGGGTTTCATGATGTTTTGAGTGTCGATATTGGACACTCGGGTTCCATGATTTTGATGTGTCGTGAGGGAAACACGTTGATTTATATCCTCATACTTTTATGCATATGCTTTTATGGCATTTATATGCATGATGTTGTTGTGTCATGGGTTGACACGTGGACGAGATCCACATGCATACATGCATTGATTATATAGTTGGATGATATCCACATACTTATAGACTTCATGATATAGTTGACACTGATTTCATGTTGATTACATTGATCACACCTCATGTTTATGATATGTCGCTACCTGAGGCACTGACACGAGCACTTGGTATTACACTTATGTATAGATGTTTACCCTTGCCACCTTACCATGCTTCGGACATTATCATATTGAGGTTATATATTACTGATCGTATTGACTTAGGATTGAGTCATACATACGATTTCTGCTCTATGATGTTTTCTACTCACGAGTTGGCAACTCACCCCCGTTGTGTCACAGTTTCTTGTAGGTCTTGCCGTACAGGTTCGTTGCGGTTTTGCTGGCACACTGCTCCTTTTCGGGTGATTGCCTTGGTAGGTGGGTCCACTTGCATCTTGGCCACCCTTATATTTTATTTACATTGTTGTATCTAGTAATTCCATCAACTAGACTTGTATATCTATTTTAGACTTAGAAAACTAGTTGTATATTATTTCGACTTTAGAGTCGCGCGTTGTATTATTATGGTTTTCTTGATGATTTTGAGTTTCTTTTTGAGTTTTGACCCTCGCCCTTGGTGTTGTATATTATATCGCTTGCGTGGTTGTGATCGTCAATTGACGAAGAGCTAGCTCCCGTTTGGGGATGCCTTTATTCATATTATGCATGTTGTACCCTTTTGGGGCCAGTATTTATAAAGAAAACTCTGCCGAAATTTTTAGAAAAGACTTGAGATTTTAAAAATACAATACTTCGGCTTATGTTATTAAAACCACTTGCTTTTAAATAAGTTTTCTTCACTTCTTCTTTAAAATGGTTTAGATTTCCAGGATTTTTGGCTTACTTGAATTAGATGGGGTCCTATAGACTTCATAAGATTCAAGTGCTAGTCACGTGCCATTTCGGGTCGTGACAAAGTTGGTATCAGAGCGCTAGGTTAACCTTGGTTTGAGTCTATATTTGAATATGCGGAGTCTAGGGCGTTTGTATATATACGGAATCTAGGCTTGACCTTACGGAACTTAGACTTAGTCGAGGGAGTATTAGACTCGAACTTTCATCGCGTAGGTTGACCTTGGTTGATGGAGTAGGTGGCTTAAGGAGAGTGGTGTACCGTGTGTATGTTCCGCGGCATACTTACGATATGCTACTCCGCTTAAGGAGCCTTAGGATGTATATTTCCTTGCACAGTATTACATTCATTCCTATGATCTATCCTCATCGATATTGGTTATGATTTTTGCTGTCACGATTACATGGGCAGAGAGAGCTGCAGCTAGAGTTGCGTCAGCACGAGCTCGTCACGGACGAGGACTGACCAGAGCATGATTCCAGGGATACACGGGTGTATAGATGTGTCATGTTATTGTGTTTTCGCGCCATGAGCGGTTGATGGATCGCTTTTACGAGATTTCTTGGACGTGCAGATCGGCACCAGAGGATTGGGCCACTCCTAGAGGCCAGCCAGAATGTGATGACCGTCGATGCATCGATTATTTGATGATTGAGGCACTGTTCAGCGTACAGACGAATGAGCCAATTGTTGCTGCGAATGATGAGATATCGCCCCAGATGTTGGAGCTATTGCCACACGAGTCGTACTTAGAGACGTAATAAAAGATCGCTAGTCACCCAAGGAGGAATGAATAGGACATGTAATTCATTGCCTACCCCGATGCGAGGTCATCAGATTGATTGATTTCAGCTAGAGTCGACTTCACGCAGGTACGTTAGGAGTCGAAGGAGACGATCGAATGTCAGAAACCCATTTTCTAAGTTTAAAATATTCGGAAAAACATGAAAGTAATTCCGTGGACCCTCTAGAAGAATGAAACCCTAACTCGATATAATGACCATGAGAACGCTTTGAAACCTTAGGGTTTGCAGCAGTTCCGCGGTGCCATTAATGAGGCTTGGGTTTGCCCTTCTACGGCTGGTCCATAGGTACTGTGGTATGTACTGGAATACTATTAAACTGTACTCAAGATGTTGAGCTCTTGGGGGATTATGGAAGCTTGACGAATTGATCGAAAGGTTCGACGTCATTCAGATATCATGTGATGGGATACATCACTTGGGAGACTTAAGATACGAGTATAGCCGTTGGAGCGCAGTCCATACAGCCACGAAGAGACGAGTTCGAATCAGTCGATATTAAAGAAAAGTGGAGTAAGAAGTTCGTACGAGATCTTGATGAGATGACGTTCCACTTCGCTGATATCAAAGATGTGATACGCATGCAAAGGCGTTGGATATAGATATATATTCCAGAAGGAGTCGCGATGAGTATGCTGCCGTTCCGGAACAAGAAGTAGATTAGAAAAAGATGATAACTTCCGGGCAGTTCGACAGAAAATAGATTTAGGGGAGACTTCGACAGAACCTTTCTGGAATACTATACGAGGAAATGTGGGGCTAGGATCGGTCATATTACACACACCCAGTAGGCCAGAGTTCGGTATCATCGACAAGATATGTTATGAGTAATTATGACAGTTGGCCAGAAATCTTTAGATGATGTGCTAGAGCGGGACCGTTTCCGCCATCTTTGATTCTATGTTTTGGGCGATTTATTTGCATGATTGAAATTTTGTGAACCACAGTTGCACTTGACTTCGATTTGATTCGAGATGTTGATTTTGATTTCATACCTTTAGTATGCATGCAATTTGACTTATGCTTACGGCATAGTTTTCATGCACTTTTAGTATTTTGATTTGATTTTGTGCTTGGACTGCACATGTTTATGATTTCTTGGATTTCATACAGTTGATTTGATTTTGTACAGGTGGTACGCACTCGATTTGATTTTTACACTCGGTAAAGCTCACATGTGCTTGCAGTGCATTGATACGGATTTTGTGCACATGGTTGCACACGTTTTTGGATTTTATACACCTTGGTACACTCGGTGTTGTTTTATACGCATTTGAGTTATTGGTGCATTTCGTGCACTTGTTGCACCAGATTTGCACTTGTGCAATTGTTGCACTATGTCTTTACGCCGTGCATTAGTTGCACTGTATTTGTATTTTGTGCACTGGATGCACTGTATTTGTATTTCGTGCACTGGATGCACTGTATTAGTATTCGCGCATTTGTTGCACTAGATTTTCATTTTGTGCATTTGTCGCACCAGACTTATATTTCTCACATTTGTTGCACTGGATTTATATTTTTGTGCATTGGTTGCACCGTATTTGTATTCGTGCATTTGATGCACTAGATTTGTATTTTATGCACGCTGATGCACATGGTTGTGAGATTATATACCACGGTATACCTGATTTGGATTTGGATTGAGATGTGTTGTATATTGTCGTTTTCGATTGTGATACTCGGTATTTGTTTTCGTGCACTTTGTGCACTTGATTTGGACTTTGCGCAGACTTGGCGCGCTTGATGCGATTTAGGTGCTCATCAGATGCACTAAATCGAGATTCTTCGTGTATATCAGATGCACCTGGTATTGCTGTCAGGCACACATCGTTGCCCTTGACAAGTGTTTTCGTGCATACCCGTTGCACATAGTTTTTGTTCTGTGCACATGTATGGCACATTTATGGATTTCGATTTCCGTGCGCACCAGACGCACGTGACATTTTTATGCACATTTTGGGATTGATTTCTTGTAGAGCAGTACGTTTTTATGGTTGTACTATTTGTTTTAGTACTGAGCATGACCAGTCAGAGGACAGTACCTGATTATGTTTTTGCATGCATTGATAGTTATCGAAGGGATTTCCAAAAAGGAGCTATAGTCTCAGTATTTACCTACGTGTCCGAGATGACACGAAACATTTTACAAAGGAAACCCTTCTAAATTATTATTTTTTAAACGGCGGGACGTGTATGTTAAACAAAGGGTATATATATATATAGTTATTTTCATACAATAAATGTCTGCCACTGTTCCGTATTATGCGCATCGGACAACGATTTGAAAGGATTTGACATGCATTTCTTCTGATGTTTTGACGAATTTACCACGATGTTTACATGTATAGTTTTGAGGTATATCATATTGGTTTTCGTATTTGATTTAGACATTGGTGTTTTCACCATAACTCTGATGATTGCGGGATGCTTGACGGAGTTTCATTTTGAGTTATATGCTCATTTTTAGTACGCATGCCTTGCACTACGATTTGTTTTATGTATTTATGATTTCGGAGCCCCGACGACTTGATCATTTTACTGAAATGTTTTAATATTGAGGAGTTTTAATTTAAATTCGGGGACCGAATTTCTTCAAGGGGGGAAGACTGTAACATTTCAGAAAAATAAAATATTATTTTTAGGAATTTTTATAATTAAATAATAAATATTATGAATATTTTAATAATGCGGGATGATTAAATGCCGATAAAGTGGAAAATGGTTGGAAAATTATAGGAATTACTGAAATGAGGACGTTTTATGTGATTTACGCAAATTATAATTTTTATAATTTATTATATTCCATTTTAATGCTAATCGCGATAAAATATCGCTAATCTTGCATTTATCCGGTTTTGTGCACATGACATGCACCATGTCACATTTTGACACTTGTTACATTTTTATCATAGCTTCTTTCTTATTTTTCTAGCATGGTTCTCATTTCCTTTAGAAAAGATAAGAAAAGAAAAACAAAAGAAAAGAAAATGATAAAGAAATGGGTATGGACATGAGAGAGAGAGAGGTGAGGGGTCAACCTTGGACCATATCACATTGTTCCCTTCATCATCTTAATCATTCTTTCCTCCCTTCTTCAGCTCCATGGCAGCACACCTCAACCCCCCCTCCTCTACCTCTTCATTATAACACCAAAAACAACTCAAAACTTCATCCCCACTTCATTAAAAACATGCACAAGCTCACTAGATGCACTTTGGACCAAGAAAATTTTGATTTTGAAGACTTGGGGCAACTTAAGAAAATTCTTGAGTTGCCAATTGAGATAATTCCTTTACTATTAGAGTTGTATTTCATTCTCTTTAGCATCCTTACATTTTTAGAATCGATATCGTGTTGTATAGTGAACTTTGAATTTCCAAGTTGAGGATTAGGGTTTGATTTGGAAACCAAAGGTGTATTTGAGATTAGTAGTGGCCATAAGACCCCTCTAGTGTTAGTTTCATAGACTGAAACCTTAGACTTAAACCCAAACACCAAACATAGAAAACCCTGGTATCGGGAAATTGTGAAATTGGTGATGAGAATTGGAGATCTGCTAACACCCGGAGCTTCTGAAAATTTTTTAGCAAACACTGTGAGTCATGCAGGCAACCTAGAAGCTAACCCCAAGACCCGAGCCCAAACCCTCTCACTTTGGCCGCAGATTTATTCTTCCTGGCCGCAATTTGCGGCCAGGATGGGTTGGAACCCATTCGTGTTTGGTCCATGTCTTATTCTCCAGTAAATTAGACCCTCCATATGTGCAAAATTGGTTAATTTCACGTAGGCTAAAATCTGGAAGTGTTTTGCATCGTTTTTAATTTCGTTTTGCGAATTCCGTTAACTTGAAATTTGGGTTTTTGGTGTTTGTCTCGATCACTTGATGTTTGCACGTCAATCTCGAGGGTTGTTTGGTCTGTCTTGCATAAGTAAACTATAGGTTTAAACCTATGTGTGATACTCGTGCCGATTTAGTTTTCGTGCGTGATATCTGTTTATGATGCTATATGTGATATGTAGGTACCCCATGTGGACTTCGAGACGACGAGGATGAGCGTGGCGTCATCAACTCCAGCAAGCGAGATTCAAGATGAGTAGATCTATATCTACGGGGGAAGTCGGGTGGATGACGTATAGCACCCCCATAGTTCGTAGTGTAGTCCTTGATATATATTATAGTTATGTATATGATTACATGTTGTGAAACTTGGATGGTTAATAAGTACGACCTTAGAAGATCATGGGTTAATTTTAGTATAATTGGGTGATAGCGTCATTAGTTAGTTTAGTCGTGAACCCTAGAATAAGGTTTACACCCACACTCACACACATGCATACTTTGGTTTACTTGTGCGTTTATGGGTATATGTATATATATATACACACATAGGTATGGGACTGTGTGTGTGTGTATACGTATACCTATACATGGATGATGGGGATTGTACATGGTACTTGGAGATGAGTCGATGAGATTAGGCATGATGCCATGAGATTGGCGATATGTTTTGATTCGTATTATGAGATATGACATGAGATTATAGCGGGCCTTTAGGCGTGTGTTTTCATACACGCGTATATATATGCAGATGGTATCAGTTTGTACTAGACTTAGATCGGTACCTCTAATACAGGAAATGATTGTAGGATTCTGAAAATTTAGAAATAAATAAAATTAATTAATTTAATAATAATATGATAGATCACAAAGTTGTTAAAAACAAATACGTCAATTTTCATAAGTTCCATGTAAGACAATTTAAATAAAAATTTTAGTATGCAACATAAATAAGTTATAAGGGTTTTAGTGACAATTTTAGCTTCATTTTAATAAAATGTGTGTTTTATAATAAACTAAGCTGTTAGGGGTTTTTAGGTAAAGTTTAGGATTTTTGTGCAAATGGAAAATTGTTAGGGGTGTAAATGAAAAAGTGATAGAAAACATTTAGCTCAGAATTTAATTGTAAATTAAAACAAAAATTAAAGGATAATGCAAGCACACCTCTTGCTTGCATGCACACATTTATCTCACACCTCCTCCTTGCATGAAATGAGCACTCTTCAACCCTTGACACCTCCTTCTATCACCTCATCCTTCCTTCTTCTCATATATAGGATATGTTCAGATCATAGTTAATTAAGAATTCTGAAAATTTTTGAAATAAAGAAAAAAATAAAGAACAAGAGGAAGAAGAAGATGAAAGAAGCTATGTTCTAGGTTTTTCTTCACCATCAAGCTAGGAGGGGCTTAGCATCTTGGAGGGGTTATTCCAACAACTTTTTGGAGGGTAAAATTCTTAAACACGGTAGGAGATTTAAGTTCTTCAACTTAGTTAAATTGGAATAAACAATGTCCTATAAATTCGTATTTTTGTCCAAACTGTTAGTGTATATGCCCTAGAGGCCATTACTGTATCATACTAGTTTGTATATTACTTAATGGAAGCTTGGGATATTCACCTTGTATAAACAATCTTGCTCAATATAGTAGTATGCTACTTGGTTTGTTTCTACTTCAATATGTACATGTGTTTATTTTAGTATATCACCTATATACATTAGTGGAGCCCTTAGGATCTTTGCTTGATTACCAGCGTTGTGATGGCAGTCACACTAGTGGGGGCTGGGTAATCTATAAGCACATCCTTATGCAGGTCCCTAGTCGCAGGACTATCGAGACAGGGTATCGATACTCCGGAGTAGACTAACGTATGCGCTTCTCATCTCAGTGTGGGAGATGGTCTGTCCCACAGCCATCAGTACGTCGTACTGGAGATAGTATGCGGGTGCTCGTTGGGTTACGAGTACACTGGACAGGACTCGTCGGGAACTGTTGGTTGGCACTATACCTATCGTCAGTTATCAGTTCCCAGGTGACATGAGTACAGCTTAGTCCGCTGACTTGACACTGTCACTTCGCCTCGAGTGTGTTCCCACTGTACTTAGATTACTACCCTACCACGGCTCAAAGGAGTCGTGCAAACAAGTAGTAGTTGGGTGCAGTCCCGAAGCACTTGGAGGCAGTGACGGTTAGACAGGATTCGTCTCTCCCGGTATTGGGAGTTGACATCGCGCTGTGTCTAGAAGAGCCATTACACGAGTAGTCCCTGGCCAGGGCAAGCGAGATATACTGGTAGGTTTCCAGTGTTATCTCAGGGTGTTCTGGGCTTCACTCCGATACGACTTGTACCGCTATTAGGGGACTGACGTTTACCGCCCCCTAGGCCCGCCATGCGATGTATCAGACGAACAAACCGGACTGTATGGAGACCGTCACATTCAGGCTCAGTAGCAGTTCAGATGGGTTTCACCTCGTCGGTCTTCTTGTCGGCATCTACCTGGGGGCCATTACGCACAGCTAGTGCCGCTTGCGGTCTGTGGTTAAACCCACTGCCAGTGTAGTGTCGAGTCTTTAGAGTCCCACACAGAGAGCTATTCGCCTTTAGGCAAAAGAGTATAGGTCGCATGGTTTTGCGACAGGTCGCATGGTTTTGCGACAGGGTTCGGTCATACCCGTGCACTTGTGCACGTTTAGTGTCCGGACAGTTAACACTAGCGGGCTTTGGTTTAAGCCAGATCCTAGTGTACGATTTGGGATTGGTTTTATCTCGTATGTATTCGTGTTCCTCGAAACGCGGATGCGGGTGTGTATGCACAGTTGACAGAGAGACAGAGGCAGGGGATTCTCATTAGGGTTGTTGACTGTTGACTATTGACTTTTTGGTAAACCCTAATGAGAATATGAAATATAATTAACAATAATATTAATTAAGTATTATAGTGACATGGTTGTTGAGGGGTTGACTTTGTTGACTTGTTGACTTTGTTGACCGGTTGACTAGGTTGGACTAGTTGACCATCATCATGACAATAGCTATCATTTCATGGCAAAGACTTTTTTCTTGCTTGTTTCTCTTGTGCAAAATGAGTGCATGAAATGATATGGCTATTTTGACTTAAACCATCACATAATACTTGATTGTTATTATTTGTTATGATGAATTTGGATTATGAGAGCCAAGAGGGAAAAAGTCTTTCTCATTCTCTCATTTCCTTTCTCTCTCTTGCTTGAGCTCTCCCTCTTCCTCTTGCTCTCTCTTGTCTATGGTTCACTTGTCTCATGTGTTGAGAAGCAAGAACCATAGAGAAAAATCCCAACACACTCTCCTCTACTCACTCTAGTTCACAAGGTTTAGCAAACCAACTGAACTAGTTTCTTCAAAGTTCGAAGAAGTAGCCAAAGGTAGAAGCTTTCGGGTGGATCGATCTTCGGCGCAAGGAGACGACGGGGTGAAGCCGATCCGTACACCATCAAGGGTTGAAGACGAAGGAGTTCAAGAAAGAAAGGTATAACCCCCTAACCGAGTAGTTAACAACTCCTAGTTAGCTTGTTAGATAGATAGTTTAACAAAGATCCGTTTGAGTCCATGTTACCATTTCTAGAAAAATTGTTTTTCATCATTTCCGCAAGCCCGTAAGTACCGGGAGCGGTAGCATGGACTTACACAAACTAGGCTCTGTGTAAATTTGCTTTTGTTTGGAAGATAATAAACTTAACAAAACAGTGCTAAAATGATGTATGTAACACCTAGAGCAATCCATAGGATCACGACCCAGAGGGCTCGGTTTTGGGCCGGCGACCAATATGGTAATTCCGGCAACGCCGGCTTTGTAGGTGGCTAGGTAGTTTTGGTTGGTTGGGTGTATTTCAGTGTATCATTTTGGCCATTTTGGTGTTGTTTAAATAAATTAGTTTCACTGCAGATAGAATCTGGAAGCGTATATCGGAAAGGATATCTTAACACACCAAATACGACACAATTAAAACGCATCGCGATTTAAATTCTGTAGCGATGCAGGTTAGGGTTAAAATCCAGTAAGGTTAAGTGTTTAATAGCTCGATATAGTCGTATACAATATAACTAGTACGTGGGAACGAGTGTTTTTCTTTTCCGTCATGTCGGAGTAGCCGTTTACTTATATAAATTAAATTGTGATATTAGATTCGAATACGGGATTTGCGGAGGCAGCGAGGAAAGGGAAAGGATTGGCAATTCCTGAATAGATTCGACGTTTTCCGGTGAGTAGATTAAATATCTACCGAGGAATTTTGTAAAGATGGCGTTTTACGCCCGTAGTTGTATTTAGATAAATAAATTATTTGATATGCTAAATTAACAATATGTATTCATAAGTCACCCATATCTTGCTTAGTTGCTAGAA
Source organism: Agapanthus africanus (assembly GCA_030015575.1). Lineage (NCBI taxonomy): Eukaryota > Viridiplantae > Streptophyta > Magnoliopsida > Asparagales > Amaryllidaceae > Agapanthus > Agapanthus africanus. The sequence goes on from JASDDO010000012.1 coordinate 46,953,334, forward strand.
CACTATACAATTATCGACGAGTCATGCCACGTGCACATCTTATATGTTACACACATCTCGTCGATATTACCTTGTCACTTTTACACTTAGCAAAATTCTTATTAAAATGATTCATATCGTATCATACACACCAATAAATAGTAGTAAATTGCATCATTAATATCATGTTTTAGTATTTTATGTTGATATAAGAGGTAAACGTATTATTGAGGATTTATGGTTTTGAGTTTTGAATACTATTACATAGATCCAGTGATTTTCATGATTGATGTGTCATGTCCACCATGAGAGGTTTTATGATTTGTTTTTGTTCCGGACCGAGTGGGGGAGATATACGGTCACGGATTTTACGTTATCCATACTGAGTGGGGGAGATATACAGTTGAATACATGGTGGACCCGGTCGAGACCGAGGGGCAGGATAGCCGCATTGAGGCGGGTGAGCCTAGCGAGGTTACTCGATACCGGATATAGTGGTAAAAAATACGGCGTATATCTAGAGGATAACGACCGATATTGTTGATTTCAGGATCATTCGAGGAATGATGCCTGTGAGAAATGGAAATTTGTGTTGATGATGGACACGGGGAAATGAATTTTATTGGGATTAAATGATGAGATTTCAGTTTGGACTATGAGGTTCATATTATAGATTCTTTATTTTTACATATAATCATATATTATACTTGTTCACATCTCAGTTAGTATGATCGTCATATTTACATAATTAATCGTTATATGTTAGTTATATTCACTGAGTTGGCAACTCATCCCCGTTGTGCCACAGTTCCTTGCAGGGGTAGAGTGGACGGTTAGCTGCGGTGCAGATCTACTTTTGCAGCTTTATCACATCTTTTGATAGGTGGGTTACATATGTAGTAACCTTCCCTTTTGGTATTGTATTTTGTATCTAGAAAATCTCCATCAGATCTGTATATGACTTAGAGTGAGAGATGATATGTATATTATTGACAGTTGAGATCGTTTAGTTCTATAAATTGTGGTTTCATTTCTTTATGTTTGAAATTCGTGTTGATGTCCTATATGCTGAGATTTCATTTTCCGCTGTTGATATTGTTGATCCCAATTAGGGATGCAACCAAACTTAACACCTTATACTTGTTTAATATTTTAACTTCATAACATGTGATTTTTACTTAAAAATTAAATTTTCTATATAAAGAATTCCGCAAAAAGGATTTTGATCTTGGTTTTTGGCTTATTTGGACTGTGTGCATATCTTTAGATATGATACAATCCATGTGTCGGTCACAACCAAACTTGGGTCGTGATAAAGTTGGTATCAGAGATTAGGAATAACCTTACGGAATTAAGTAGGGAATTAAAAATAGGTTGACGTGAGTCTGTGAGTTTAGGATGACCTTTGGTTTGATGGAGTAGGTGAATTAGGATGAATGCAATACCGTACGTATGTTCCGTGGCATATTTACGTTATCGTATTCAGCCTAACAAATCTTAGGATGTGTATCTTGATCTATTCTTCCGTTGATTCTCTGTTATTGATTGTTCCTATTCATACGCCTTATCAACTCTCGTTTCTTGTTCCAGTTGTTATGGCTACGCGGGCTAGGCGAGCCACAGCCAGATATGCAGCTAGGGCGAGTCCGCCTATGACAACGACTGGTACACCGGACGTTCCGGTGGTGCATGAGCATGTTGATCCTCCTCCTCCAGATCGCATGACTAGGATTGAGGAGGGCATGTTGGGATTACAGCGAGTGGTAGGACAGTTGGCTGAGGCCACTCGAGTACTGAGACAGGATCCGGCACCGACCGTAGCAGAGTCCGAGGTATAGCCTACGCAGACGGTGGCACTGGTAGATACGAGGATGATAGAGGTATCGCTTGTGGAGTTTATGAGATTGAGACCTTCGGTATTTACAGGGACCGATGTGGCGGAAGATCCTCAGTCCTTTCTTGATAGGATGGCAAGGATCGACAGATCATTGCGATGATCTGATGCAAGGTCAGTTGAGCTGACTAGCTTTCGTTTGGAAGGACTTGCACAGGAGTGGTGTGAGTCGATGGAGAGAGGGCGAGCTACGAGTCTTCCTCCGATGTCGTGGACCGAGTTTTCCACGGTCTTTCTTGCCAGATTTCTTCCCCAGAGTGTGAGGGACGCTAGAGCTAGCAGTTTTGAAGCGTTGCGAAAATCGGAAAGTATGTAGGTGGCAGATTATGATTTACGATTCACCCAGCTGTCGCGCTATACCCCATACTTAGTACCTACGGAGGAGCTCCGGGTGAAGAGGTTCCTAAGGAGTCTGGACACACAGTTGTATCTGGCTATAGGCTCCCAGCATTTGATACGTATGCGCAGGCCATGGATGCAGCGATACGAGTGGAGGAGCATTTGAGCAAGTCAGTGGTTGTTCCAGAGCCAAAGAGGAGTAGACCGATCGGGCCAGTAACTAGACAGTTTGGCAGAGGTAGAGGCAGATATACTCCAGGTCGCAGTGTCGGACGAGGTTGGGCCCAGGGCCAGATGTTCAGTTCTTATCCCGATGATCAGAGGCCTCCATCTACATGTTTTAGTTGTGGACTTCCCGGACACTTTGCGCGGGATTGTAGATCCCAGGGAGGGACCGTTGTTCCACAGGCTGCTTTACCCCTTCCACCTTCTACGCCGATGGCTTTACTTCCTCCCCCAGTTGGCGCTACACGCCAGGTAGTTGCACCACGAGGTCGAGCCTTTGCGGGACGTTCTCAGAAAGGTCGAGGAGATAGAGGTAGAGGACGACAGGATGCGGGCAGGGGCCAGGCACGAGTATTTGCGCTGACTCCACAGGATGCCCAGACATCAAATGCAGTCGTGACAGGTACTCTTACGGTATGCTCGTTAGAGGCACATGCTTTATTTGATCTCGGTTCTACACATTCTTATGTATCTTCACGATTTGCACTTTCTTTAGGGAAAGAGTCGTCGTTGTTAGAGTTACCATTAGTGGTGATTACCCCGGTGGGAGATTCTTTTATAGCTCGGCACGTATTCAGGTCATTTTCTGTGCGTATTGGTGATAGAGATTCGCTAGTTGATCTGATACTCCTGGATATGCTAGATTTTGATATACTTCTTGGTATGGATTGGTTAGCCGCCTATCATGCCTATGTAGATTGTCGGGGAAAGACGGTTAGATTTTGTTTTCCAGGTGAACCGGTGTTTGTTGTGCAGGGGAATTGTAAAATAACTCCTGCAAACATGATTTCTGCACTTTGTGCGGGGCGACTCTTGAAAAAGGGTTGTCATGGGTTCTTAGCATTCGTTCAGGACTTAAGGGTCGCTGAGATTCTATTGGACCAGGTTCCGATCGCACGAGAATTTCCTGAGGTGTTTCCTGCCAAGTTACCAGGATTGCCACCCGATCGTGACATTGAATTTTGCATCGACTTGATTCCGGGTGCGGGGCCTATTTCTATACCACCCTATCGAATGGCACCGACGGAATTGAAGGAACTCAAAAGCCAGTTGCAAGAGTTGTTAGATAGAGGGCTTTTTCGTCCCAGTGTATCACCGTGGGGAGCTCCTGTTTTATTTGTAAAGAAGAAGGACGGTAGTATGAGACTGTGCATCGACTACCGACAGCTGAATCGCGTCACTGTGCGAAACAGGTATCCACTACCACGTATAGATGACTTGTTCGATCAGTTGCAGGGAGCTGGTTATTTCTCGAAGATTGATTTGAGGTCGAGGTATCACCAGTTGAGGGTTCGGAAGGACGATATTCCGAAGACGGCGTTTCGCACAAGATATGGACACTATGAATTTCTGGTGATGTCGTTCGGACTCACCAACGCTCCAACACCTTTTATGGATATGATGAACCGTATCTATAGACCCTTCATTGATCGGTTTATTATAGTGTTCATAGATGGCATTCTTGTTTATTCTCGGATTCGGACGGAGCACGAGCAGCATTTGCTTATTACGTTGCAGACCTTGAAGGAGCATCAGCTATTTGCAAAATTCTCTAAGTGTGCTTTTTGGCTCGATAGTGTGGAGTTCTTGGGTCACATAGTTACGAGAGAGGGTATATGTGTGGACCCAAAGAAGATTGAAGCGGTACAACACTGGCCCAGACCTGTGTCAGTTACAGAGGTTCGGAGTTTCTTAGGTCTGGCAGGTTATTACCGACACTTCGTGCAGGATTTTTCACGGATCGCTGCACCTTTGACCGGATTGACTAGGAAGGAGGTTCCATTTCAGTGGACAGATGCATGTGAGCAGAGTTTCTAGCAGTTAAAGACGCGCTTGACGACTGCGCCTATCTTATCCTTACCTTCCGGGTCAGGTGGTTTTGTTGTGTGTTGTGATGCTTCTAGAGTGGGTTTAGGCTGTGTGCTGATACAACACGGCAGGGTTGTAGCTTACGCTTCTCGACAGTTGAAGAGGCATGAACAAAATTACCCCACTCATGATCTAGAGACGGCTGCTATGGTATTCGCATTGAAGATTTGGAGACATTACTTGTATGGAGAGTCGTGTCAAATCTTCACAGATCATAAGAGCTTAAAGTATATTTTTCAGCAAAGAGATCTGAACCTAAGGCAGCGTAGATGGATGGAACTGGTGAAAGATTACGATTGTGAGATCTTGTATCATCCAGGCAAGGCGAATGTTATAGCAGATGCTTTGAGTCGGAGACCTGGAGGTAGCTTATCTCATTTGTGCATCTTGCAGAGACAGTTTTCTACAGACTGGCAGATTTTATGTGATAGTCGTATACAGTTTGAGTTCACAGCGACAGGAGGCCAGCTAGCACATGTTCGCACCCGACCTCAGTTATTAGATCGCATTCGAGAGGCACAGCCCGCAGATACTCGTATGGTGGAGATTATGGATCAGGTTAGGCAGGGCAGGGAGACGGAGTTTTTGGTTGATGATCATGGAGTATTACGTTTTAGGACTCGTCTCTGTGTGCCAGATTCTGACGGGTTGAGGCATGAGATTTTAGAGGAGGCCCATAGATCAGCATACAGTATTCATCCCGGTTCCACCAAGATGTATCATAATCTGAAGGATGTTTATTGGTGGGAAGGAATGAAGAGGGATGTTGCGGAATATGTTTCGAGATGCTTGATGTTCATATCAGATTTTTGCATTTTTATACCGCCCAATTTTTATCACATTGCTTATCGGTAGGTACTCTTGAGCCGTGTTTGCTAGTCAATTGCAGGATACGGGTTCTCAGCTCTAAACAGTGAAATTCATGGAAAAGCACAACAAAATCCGGATTACTGCCAACCACAGATAAAACACGGGTCTCCGCTCTCTATCCGTATGTTGCCGCACACCAGTTTAAGGGACAAAATGGCAAATCAATATAATTTTCATGCACAAAGCTCATGGCAACACAAGATCCAACATATCTACGCGGAGCTCAAGAAAAATCATGACAAAAGATCCACATTACATCACCTTTTGTTCTGCTGAAATTCTGGAAATATTGTGAAGAGATTTTGAGAAACAACATATACCACACTGAAGAGTACTAAAAAGAAGGGAAAACCACCAAATTTCATGGCTTAACTCCACTAAAGGGCCGCGGTTCCATGGCATAAGCATGCTTAGGCCACGGAACCGCGGCCGTACGGGCGCCTCAGTTGATGATGTTTCAGGGGTATTTTGGTCATTCTATATGGAGGCAGTTTGTTGCCCTAGGTTTCCATTTCTCTGCCTATAAATAGTCCAGAACTTGCCAAAGCCAAGGGTGCTTATTCTTGTATTTAGATTTTAGAATACATGTTGTTGTTCTTCTTCCTCTTCTCATCTCTTCTCCATTAAAACCTTGTAGTGAGCTTTTGTGAGTGAAGTGATGAATAAAGAGTTCTTGTTGTTACCATGCTTGTCTTATTGTTAATTATAATTGCTTGTAATTTTCATTTTGCTAATCTAGTTGTTGTTATTTGTTGTTTGTTTCTTTCTTCTTCTAGTTTTTCTTTATCCTTAACAACAATGATGCTTAAGCTTGATCATTGCCAATGTGAGGTCTCAAATAGCTAGTTGTTATCTTCTAACCTCTTTCTTTCTATCTTCCTCCTTTTGTTTTATTTTCTTTTTCCTATAATGGGTGAGTAGTTTTCATACTTGTTAGGGTAGGATAAGGAAAGTTTGAGAGAAGGAAATCTCTCTCACTCTTTTCTTGCCCAACATCTTAATTCGGACTCCCGTTAATTGAACCACAATTCGCTCCCTACGGCACCCTATCCTATATGATAGCGGTGATTCCTTAGTGAGACCGGTTGTGGTTGAATTAACCGGAGGTTAAGGCTAAGAGCCAAGAACGGACGGACAAGCACCAAAAGGAATAACTTATGCGTTGGAAAGCCTAGCTTATACTCGCAGGTTCCTTCCTAATCGTGCTAATCCCCGTTGTTGCCGATTACCGTAACACCGATATTAAGAGTGGCAACGAAAGAAGTGAGCGACTCCTAACTCAAACTAACCTAATCCTAACCCTAACAAGCTCTCTTTATATATCATTTTAGTACATAGTTAATCTAAAAACAAACCTGGACATTTGGACTTAACTCGTTAAAGCACATAGAAAAAGATTCCTATCTCTCTGCGGACGACCCGTACTCAACCGGCTAGCAACAAGCGAAACCGTCTTGATTGCGGTAATTAACTAAGCACGTAAAAACTCTACCAATCAAATGGCGCCGTTGCCGGGGAGACGGTAGTTTATTTCTTTGTGTAATTTCGGGTTAATTTGTGAATATAAATATAACCGAAAAACAAAACAAAAAAAATATAGATTGTAAAAAACCATCTTGTTATTTTTGATTAGTTTTTGTGCAAGTGTGCAGGATAAAAAGACGGTCGAGTTCAGTGCCAAAGACGTGGGAAGTTAGACCCATATCTCGCGGCTACACCGCGACGGATCAAGACGGAGCCAACGGTCTACTGTAAAATTCTGGAGCATATTCAGTGAGCAAATCAAGATTCAGGAGCTCCAGACAAGAAGAGGACAGCCAAAGAAGCACACACAAAAATTCCAGAGGCCCAATCCCACTTTATTGCCGCGGAACCGCGGCATAAGCGGCTTCGGCCGCGGAACCGCGGCCATTTGGAGCCATCAATACCCAAAAATTTCTGTAAGTCTCTCTTCTCTCTTCCTCACTCCTCTGAACTCCACTGAACTGTGTTTTCTGCAGCATTCTTTGCGCAAACTCTTTTCCCCTTTCCAATAAATTGTTCTTGTGCAGGATTCTTTGTGCTGCGCTAAAAAATAAAAATTGATTGCAGTTGATTGTTACTGCTTTGCATATATTAATACGACTTTAAGGGGCTTGAAACCAATCCAGATTGGGTGGGGATTTCATCACCCTTCCCATGACCCCAGAAATCACAAAAAGCATATGCATTGACCATTGTTTAATTAAAAAATACTAGACTCAGCTCTAAGGACTTCGCGCTCAATAGGACAGAGGACTAGTTACAGGCATCGGCCGTTTATCCTATCCTGACTTTGCGGTGTCTAGGCAAGTGTGTCCAAGGCAAGTGGTTACTTAATTAGGACCACTACTTACGTAGTGGGGAGCCTCCCACTTACCTGGCACTTACCTAGCCCCAATTGGCGGAGAAGAGGCGGTTTGAGGTCCTATTTCTAGCCCTTTGGAACAGTTAGGAGCTGTCTAGCTGACCTAGGTGACCCTAGATCTAGGTGTGATTCATATCTTGTTTGTGATTGCTTGAAGCCGTAAGTCCGTACATATTTCTTTAAAGCTCTTTCTAAAAAAAACACAAAACCAAAAACTTTTATAAAAACTTGCCCTTTGTCGCCAGAATCCATTTTTTCACCCACCTCCCATCGTGTTTCTCAATTGAAGTTTTCTTACCCTCACCTTCTCCGCTTTGACTATACTAAACTCGTTTAGTGTATGTCCGCTTGGACTCGGGACACTAGCACCCGCCTAGTCCGCGTTACGTTAGTCGCTACCGACTACGCGATCGACTCAGACGTCGAAACTCCGTCCATGCCTCTTTCACCCTTACCTTTGCCGGCCAACTCCGACGTTGGCCCAAATTCTGTTCATACATCCTCACCTTCACCATCACCAACCTCTTCTTCCGCGATGTCAGGATTTAATCCAAACATCTCTTTGACTCCCCCGGGATTGACTCCACCTCCTACGGATACAAATAACCCACCACCACCGCCTGTTGTAGCGTCGCAGTGAATCGCGCTCCAGGATCGTTTCTATCCCACCCGTTCTGCACTTCCCACTTGTCTTTCCCTTCCACCGGCCAATGGGGATAATTTTGAAATTAAGCCCCACTTCATTAACATGCTTCCGAAATTTCATGGGCTTGAATCTGAAGATGCCTATATCTTCATCAACAAGTTTCAAAATGTTTGTGCCATGATGAAAACTACCCAGCTGTCGGACGATGCTATACGGCTACGGGTCATTCCGTTCACTTTGTGCGATCTTGCTGAAAAATGGATGTATAGCACCGCTTCCCACTCCATAACCAGTTGGGACGAGTTTGTGAAAGCGTTTCTCAAGAAATTCTATCCGAATCATAAAACCGCAAGAATCCATTACGAAATCAACCAATTCTCTCAGCTTCCTACTGAACCCTTCTGGAAGTGCTTTGACCGGTATAAAGACCTTCTTGTTCAGTGCCCTCACCATGGTATCGAGAAATGGAAACTTTGCCAAACCTTATACGAGGGCCTGAACCCAGTAACCAAGCAGTTGTTGGAAACCATTTGTCAGAGCCACTTCCTATCGAAATCTGATGAGGAAGCGTGGCAATTCTTCGACGACCTTGCGGAACAAACGCTTCAATAGGAGAGCACCAGACCAACTTCTTCTTCTTCCTCCTCCACTTCTACTGGTCAGTCTAGGGTAAGAATTCACCAACTCGATGTCTCTATTGCGATGAAAGCTGAAATGGCTGCAATAACAAGAAAACTCGAAGCGATAGAGAGCAAATTTTCATCTCCTGCTCCTGCCCCTGTTCTTCCCCTTCGTACCATTTGTGCTTGTTGTTCCGATCCTTCTCACTTAACCGAAGAGTGTCCTAACAATCCACCATCTCAAGGACAGGATCAGGTTAATGCTGCATTTCAGCAAAGACCGAGGAATGATCCATACTCTTCCACCTACAATCCCGGTTGGAGGAACTACCACAATTTCGCCTGGAATCAGAATCAGCATCAATTCCAAGGCAACAATTTCCAGAGGCCCCCTCCTCCGCAACAACAAGCGCAACAACAAACTCAACATCAGTTTCAACAGCCCTTCCAACCCCAACCTTTTCAAAATCAGATGAACAACTTTGCACCCAACAATTCTTTTCCGCAAAACAACTTTGTTCCGTCAAACAACGATAATGTTTCCTCGCTAGAACGAAGTCTGGAGGCGTTCGTTAAACAATCGACACAATCCACCGCCAACATCCAGTCGTCTATTCAGTCTTTGGTGCAACACACTGCTGCACACGGGCAAAGCATTAAGACCATCGAAGCCCAGATTGCACAGCTGAATGCGGCGTTAAGCGAGCGAGAAAAGGGGAAGCTTCCATCTCAACCACTCCCAAATCCCAGTCACCCACATAATGTACATGTTGCTCTTGAACAACAGAACCATAATGTGAGTGCCGTGACTACATTGAGATCGGGAAGGATGCTGCACAACAACATCGGCGCAACAATTGAGGATAATGACACCCCGGCCGCTTCTTCTTCTTCTTCTTCTTCTCCTTCCTCATCTTCTGAGCCTATTCTTCATTCTTCAAAAGGCTCTTCTTCTTCTTCTTCCGCTCTGAACAGACCCACTTCTCACTCCACGAAAACACCAGCTCTGTGATCCGTTCCAACTCCACAATCTCCTCCACAAGCATTGGACTCAACCAATTTTCAAAACGCTCCATTTCCAAACCGGTTGAGGTCCAATTAACAAAATCCACAAATGGAGAAGATTCTGGAGTTGTTTAAGCAGGTTAATATCAACATTCCCCTTTTAGATGATGTCCAACAAGTCCCGTCCTACGCGAAAATCTTAAAAGACTTGTGCACGAAAAAGAGGAAGTCTCAGGTACCCAAGAAAGTTTTCTTGGCTAGTGCTGTGAGTGATGCTCTTACCCAATCTTTACCGCAAAAACGGAAGGACCTTGGCTGTCCTACGATTTCTATTACCATTGGGGATAAGAACATCAACCGCGCACTATTAGATCTTGGTGTCAGTGTTAACCTGCTTCCGTACTCAGTATATGAGCAATTACGTGTAGGAGAGCTGAAACACACACACTGTACTCTCCAATGGCCGACCGATCAATCACCCATCCTAGGGGTGAGCAAGAGGATGTGTTAATCAAGGTTGGGGACTTCATATTCCCCGTTGACTTCATTGTATTAGACACACAGCCTATAGCTAACCCCCGGAATCAAATTCCGGTGATACTCGTTCGCCCATTCCTTGCAACCTCAAATGTTGTGATCAATTGTCGCAATGGTTCGATGAACTTATCTTTTGGAAACATGACAATTGAACTCAATATTTTTAGGTTGGGGAATCAGCCCACCGAACCTAATGCTCATATACTAGACGTTTGCTCAATCCAGGAGATCACCCCAGAAGAGTGTGAATTCGAGGAGTTTTTGTTCGATCACGATAATTTTAACGCCACTAGTGCGTTCCTTTTCGAACCTGCTGCTATTTCTGCGCCCGACAATGAGCACGAGTGTTTCACTTTCTCGAACGATCTTAGCCACTCACCACCCGAGTTTAAATCCTTCGAATTTCCGGATGAGTTACCTGAACCATCCAACTCGGTCGCTTACACTCGTTTTGAACCTTTGCTGGAATCCTTTGAGTTCGAGACCTTTTCACCAATCTTGCCTTCAATCGTTTCACCTCCAACGCTCGAACTCAAGCCTTTGCCGTCTCACCTTAAGTACGCTTACTTGGGTGAGAACGAGACCCTCCCTGTTATCATCTCGGCTTCTCTAGCTCCAAAGCAAGAGAAAGTCCTTCTTGCGGTCTTGCACAGCAATAGGCAAGCTTTTGGCTGGTCCATGGCGGACATCAAGGGGATTAGTCCCCTGATCGTTGAACATCACATTCATCTGATGGATGATGCCAAACCAGCCAGGGATCCACAAAGGCGACTCAACCCAGTCATGAAGGAGACTGTGAAAAAGGAAATCGTGAAGTGTCTGGATAGTGGTATCATTTACCCTATCTCTGATAGCCAGTGGGTTAGCCCCGTTCACATTGTCCCCAAGAAGTCAGGCATAACGGTCATTACTAATTAGGCGAACGAGTTAATCCCTACTCGCACCCAAACTGGGTGGCGAGTATGCATCGATTACAGAAAACTCAACGCCGCAACGCGGAAAGACCACTTTCCGCTACCTTTCATTGACCAAATGCTTGAACGATTGGCCGGACACGAGTACTACTGCTTTCTTGATGGCTATTCCGGCTATAATCAGATTCCCATCACCGAAAAAGACCAGGACAAGACCATATTCACTTGTCCTTTCGGCACGTTCGCATATCGTCGCATGCCCTTTGGGTTATGCAATGCGCCCGCTACCTTCCAGCGGTGTATGATGGGAATCTTCTCAGACATGGTGGAGAAATTCCTGGAGATCTTCATGGACGATTTCTCCATCTTCGGCGATTCCTTTAACGAGTGTTTGCTGCATCTTGACGCTATCCTTACCCGATGTAAGGACAAGAACATCACTTTGAATTGGGAGAAGTGCCACTTCATGGTGCACGAAGGTATTATCTTAGGACATATCATTTCGTAAAATGGCATAGAGGTTGACAAAGCGAAGATTGAGTTCATTTCCAATCTCCCTCCTCCCAGATGCGTCAGAGACATCCGAGCCTTCCTTGGCCATGCCGGTTTCTATAGACGGTTCATCAAGTACATTAGCAAGATTGCTAGGCCCTTAACTCTTCTACTGGCCAAGGACACGCCATTCGACTTCAACTCGAGCTGTGTGACTGCGTTCGAGTTATTAAAAAGCTCACTCACTTCTGCTCCCGTTCTTTCTTCAGCTGACTGGACGCACCCATTTGAGATTATGTGCGATGCATCCGACTTTGCCATTGGTGCTGTCCTTGGACAACACATCAACAAGATGCCGCACGTAATCTATTATGCTAGCCGAACCCTGAACGACGCCCAACTTAATTATACAACAACTGAGAAGGAATTCTTGGCTGTTGTATTTGCTTTAGAAAAGTTCAGGCCCTACCTCATCGGCTCTCCAGTCATTGTCTACACAGACCATTCTGCTCTGCGCCATCTTTTTGCGAAGAAAGATACAAAATCTCGGCTAATACGTTGGATCCTCTTGCTTCAAGAGTTTGACCTTGTCATCAAGGATAAAAGAGGATGTGAAAACGTAGTCGCCGACCATCTCTCACGACTTCCTTCTTCGTCGTCGCCTCAACTTCCGATCAACGATGTTTTTCCGGATGAACAGCTCTTGACAGTATCTCGCGAACCCTGGTTCGCAGATATTGTGAACTATTTGGCCACAGGGCTACTACCGACTGAATGGTCAAGTCAGGACAGACTTCGATTCTTATCCCAAGTAAAACACTTTTACTGGGACGAACCCTATCTGTTCAAGTACTGTCCCGACCAGATTATTCATCGGTGTGTCCCTGACGATGAATTCAAGAGTGTGTTGTCATTTTGCCACGATCAAGCATGTGGCGGGTATTTTGGCCCCAGAAAGACAGCTGAGAAGATCTTGCAATGTGGTTTCTACTGGACACAACTCTTCAAAGATGCTCATGACTATTGCAAGACTTGCTCCCGGTGCCAACACTTAGGCCGGATATCCCGGAGTAACGAGATGCCACTCCAACCAATCTTGGTTGTGGAGATTTTCGACGTTTGGGGGATAGATTTCATGGGGCCGTTTCCCAGCTCTTTCGGGAACTTGTACATCCTTCTCGTTGTTGATTACGTCTCTAAGTGGGTCGAGACTGTGCCCAGCCGGACTAACGACAACAAGGTTGTCGTTAGGTTTCTTAAAGAAAACATTTTCTCCCGGTTTGGGCACCCCCGAGCGATCATTAGCGATAATGGAACTCATTTCTGCAATAAGACTTTCGAGGCCTTGATACGGAAATATTCCATTAATCATAAGCTATCTAAGCCCTATCACCCCCAAACCTGTGGGCAAGCCGAAGTTTCAAATCGACAAATCAAGCAGATACTGGAGAAGACGGTTTCCAAGAACCGTAAGGATTGGTCGCTGAAACTCACTGATGCCCTTTGGGCATTTCGAACCGCTTATAAGACCGATCTTGGCATGTCTCCCTATCGGCTTGTGTACGGAAAGGCTTGCCACCTCCCTGTGGAAATAGAGCACCGCGCATTTTGGGCGATAAAGGAGCTGAATCTGTCTCTCGAAGATGCGGGCAACCATCGGAAGCTGCAGTTGAACGAATTGAGCGAGCTTAGGGATGAGGCTTACGATAACGCGATTGCCGTTAAGAACCGAACGAAGGTGTTTCACGATAAACACCTTTTGCGCAAAACTTTCGTACCTGGTCAACAGGTACTGCTTTACGACACCCGGCTACACTTCCATCCAGGAAAGCTCAGATCTCGCTGGAAAGGGCCGTATTTTGTGCGGAATGTGTATCCGCATGGCGCTGTGGATTTGGAGAATCCAAAGAACGGTTCATTTTTCAAAGTCAACGGACACAGACTTAAACCGTACCTTAGCGCCGAACCAACAGAGGAGCTCCTGGTCTTACAAAAGCCGGTTTACCCTGCATAATCTTCCTCTGCCTACCATCAGACTTCCGTTATCCAGCCAAGAACAGTGGACACTGTTCAAAATAAGTTTGGGGGTATGTATATACCTTTTTGTATATATTTGTGAATATTCTTTTCCATTTTTACTATTTTTCTTTTCTTTAAACACTAAAACAAAAAAAAATTGTGTATATCTAACCGACAATTTTGACCCTTCAATGATCTCTTCATGCAATGACAGTGAGGACACTGTCCAGTTTAAGTTTGAGGGTACGCTCGGTACGCATTTCTAACCTTCGCATTCATATGTATATTTTGCATCTGCATGTTAAAATCCATAAAATCCATAAAATCCATAAAAATCAGAAAATTTTCTAAAAACATAAAAACTTTTCTGTCAAGTTAGCTAGTAGGAGAACTCTGATTCAACATTTTGACGGTTTTGTTTGATAAGATAAGAATAACTAAATCTTATTTTTAGATTTTGAAAACCTGAAAAATAACTCTCCTTTGAAGTTAACTATAGCTGATATACGTCTTTATATCACACTACACATGTCGTGAGTTTTGGAAATTAGATGACAAGTCTTTTATGTCTAAAAAACTTTTAAATGGATAAATGATTTTCTGAGGATCAAATAGCTTTGTTCTGAAATAAGTAATATCAAGAATAGTTTATGAAGTGAAGCGAATATGAAGGAATGTTATTGATGCCTTAATTGGAACTAATTCTGAAAAATAACCCATCTGAAACTTGATTGGAATGATTACACACCTAACCCACTAAACACGTCTTTTATCCAAAAAAAATAACTGAACTGCCGGTTATATCTCCGTTCGCATTGAATCATCATGATTTTCACGCTAAATTGTCTTTTGTTTTTGGGCCTAGATAACTTGAGTAATTAAGTCTGCTGGGGTGTCTCTACACCTAATGCCCTAAAGCCAACTGGTTTGGGTGCATTGGCCCAAAGCTCGTTAAGAAGCCTAGAAAGTCCAGATTAAAACAAAGTCAAGCAAGTGTTCTCTCCAAGTTAAAATTCCTAACGGTTCTTTGTGTGAGAATAATCTTGACAAAAGACAAGTTTTTATAAAAAAAAAATATTTCTAGCGGAGATATGAAGGTTTTATTCTATGATAAAGACTATTGCACGTTCACAGAGGTGTGTATGAAATGAAAACAAGAAAAAGGTAGAGTGAAAAATAAGACCTAGTTTCCTGTTAAGGAAGATAGAAATTCTGAAGTTGAAACCTTGCTGGAAAACAAAACTTGAAAAATGCTTAACTCTTTATAAAACTTATGTGATCCTTTTAAAATTTTTATCTGGGCTTTATTGTGTGACATGATGGCTTTAATCGATCCTTCTGGAAGTTAACGACACTATTTGCACTGCACGTAAAGACATATAAAATCTTAAGTTAAATAAGAAGCGAGGTGTGAAAAATAAAGGTTCGATAGTCTAGACTTAGGATACTAGAATTGTTATTTTCTGAAACAAAACCTTAGTGTTTGAATCATAGTTATTTTGCAAAACAAGCTTGACCGGATTTTGTGGGTAGTATCCACTGAAAACCCTCAGGAGACAACACTCCTCCTACTAAGGACACCTAGAAGTTTAACGGCTTGTTGCATATGCTCAGTGCAATCGCGTTCCCTGCGAAAGTGAGGTTAGGAATTTTCTGTGAATAAATTGGCTTTGCTCGGGACGAGCAAATGATAAGTTTGGGGGTATTTGTTCATATCAGATTTTTGCATTTTTATACCGCCCAATTTTTATCACATTGCTTATCGGTAGGTACTCTTGAGCCGTGTTTGCTAGTCAATTGCAGGATACGGGTTCTCAGCTCTAAATAGTGAAATTCATGGAAAAGCACAACAAAATCCGGATTACTGCCAACCACAGATAAAACACGGGTCTCCGCTCTCTATCCGTATGTTGCTGCACACCAGTTTAAGGGACAAAATGGCAAATCAATGTCATTTTCATGTATAAAGCTCAATGGCAATACAAGATCCAACATATTTACGCGGAGCTCAAGAAAAATCATGACAAAAGATCCACATTACATCACCTTTTGTTCTGCTGAAATTCTGGAAATATTGTGAAGAGATTTTGAGAAACAACATATACCACACTGAAGCGTACTAAAAAGAAGGGAAAACCACCAAATTTCATGGCCTAACTCCACTAAAGGGTCGCGGTTTCGCGGCATAAGCATGCTTAGGCCGCGGAACCGCGGCCGTACGGGCTCCTCAGTTGATGATGTTTCAGGGGTATTTTGGTCATTCTATATGGAGGCAGTTTGTTGCCCTAGATTTCCATTTCCCTGCCTATAAATAGTCCAGAACTTGCCAAAGCCAAGGGTGCTTATTCTTGTATTTAGATTTTAGAATACATGTTGTTCTTCTTCTTCCTCTTCTCATCTCTTCTCCATTAAAACCTTGTAGTGAGCTTTTATGAGTGAAGTGATGAATAAAGAGTTCTTGTTGTTACCATGCTTGTCTTATTGTTAATTATAATTGCTTGTAATTTTCATTTTGCTAATCTAGTTGTTGTTATTTGTTGTTTGTTTCTTTCTTCTTCTAGTTTTTCTTTATCCTTAACAACAATGATGCTTAAGCTTGATCCTTGCCAAGGTGAGGTCTCAAATAGCTAGTTGTAATCTTCTAACCTCTTTCTTTCTATCTTCCTCCTTTTATTTTATTTTCTTTTTCTTATAATGGGTGAGTAGTTTTCATACTTGTTAGGGTAGGATAAGGAAAGTTTGAGAGAAGGAAATCTCTCTCACTCTTTTCTTGCCCAACATCTTAATTCGGACTCCCGTTAATTGAACCACAATCCGCTCCCTACGGCACCCTATCCTACATGATAGCGGTGATTCCTTAGTGAGACCGGTTGTGGTTGAATTAACCGGAGGTTAAGGCTAAGAGCCAAGGACTGACGGACAAGCACCAAAAGGAAGAACTTATGCGTTGGAAAGCCTAGCTTATACTCGCTGGTTCATTCCTAATCGTGCTAATCCCCATTGTTGTCGATTACCGTAACACCGATATTAAGAGTGGCAACGAAAGAAGTGAGCGACTCCTAACTCAAACTAACCTAATCCTAACCCTAACAAGCTCTCTTTATATATCATTTTAGCACATAGTTAATCTAAAAACAAACCTGGACATTTGGACTTAACTCATTAAAGCACATAGAAAAAGATTCCCATCTCCCTGTGGACGACCCGTACTCAACCGGCTAGCTACAAGCGAAACCGTCTTGATTGCGGTAATTAACTAAGCACGCAAAAACTCTACCAATCACTTGACGTGTCAGCAAGTCAAAGCAGAACGCCAGAGGCAAGTCGGAGAGTTGCAGCCCTTACCCATTCCAGAGTGGAAATGGGAACAGATTTCTATGGATTTTATGGTGGGTCTACCCAGGACTAGCATAGGGTAAGATTCCATTTGGGTGATTGTTGATAGATTGACAAAGGCCGCTCATTTTCTCCCAGTAAAGACGACGTATGGTTTTGCACAGTATGCTCAGATTTATATCGATGAGATTGTACGTCTGCATGGAGTTCCGACGTGCATAGTTTCAGATAGGGATACCCAGTTTACTAGCAGGCTATGGCAGAAACTTCAAGAAGCTTTGGGTACACGGTTGAGTTTTAGCACCGCTTTTCACCCACAGACAGATGGTCAGTCGGAGCGGACCATTCAGATACTAGAGGATATGCTTCGGGCTTGTAGCCTTGATTTTGGTGGTTGTTGGGATCGTCACCTACCTTTGATAGAATTCTCGTACAACAATAGTTTTCAGGAGACGATCCAGATGGCGCCCTTTGAAGCTTTGTATGGGAGGAAATGTCGATCGCCCGTTTGCTGGACGGAACTGAGCGAGAGTTGCATATTAGGACCGCAGATAGTACAGGAGACTACAGAGAAGATTCAGTTGATACGGGATAGAATGAAGGCGGCCCAATGCAGACAGAAATTGTATGCACATCGAAGACGTCGTAGACTCGAGTTTGGAGTGGGAGATCATGTGTTCCTTCGGGTATCTCCAATGAAAGGTGTGATGCGTTTCAGGAAGAAGGGGAAGCTCAGCCTCAGATATGTCGGACCTTACAAGATTTTGGAGAGAGTGGGTGCTGTAGCTTATCGCTTTGCACTTCCACCGAGTTTTCCCGACGTGCATCCGGTGTTCCACGTTTCGATGCTTCGCAGGTATCTTCACGATCCATCTCACGCGATCCAGCATCAGACCTTACAGCTTGAGCCGGATTTATCCTACACAGTGCAGCCAGTCGCTATTCTTGACAGGCAGGCGAAGAAACTACGATCGAGGGTATTTCCGTATGTAAAGGTTCTTTGGAAAGAAAAGAATCGCGAGAAGATTACTTGGGAGACCGAGGATGCGATGCGAAAGAAATTTCCACATCTTTTCGAAGGTATGTCTAGTAAATTATCTTAAATTCGGGAACTGAATTTTCTTAAGGGGGGATATTGTAGCATTCTGAAAATTTAGAAATAAATAAAATTAATTAATTTAATAATAATATGATAGATCACAAAGTTGTTAAAAACAAATACTTCAATTTTCATAAGTTCCATGTAAAACAATTTAAATAAAATTTTTATTATGCAACATAAATAAGTTATAAGGGTTTTAGTGACAATTTTAGCTTCATTTTAATAAAATGTGTGTTTTATAATAAACTAAGCTGTGAGGGTTTTTTAGGTAAAGTTTAGGATTTTTGTGCAAATGGAAAATTGTTAGGGGTGTAAATGAATAAGTGATAGAAAACATTTAGCTCAGAATTTAATTGTAAATTAAAACAAAAATTAAAGGATAATGCAAGCACACCTCTTGCTTGCATGCACACACTTATCTCACACCTCCTCCTTACATGAAATGAGCACTCTTCAACCCTTGACACCTCCTTCTACCATCTCACCTTTCCTTCTTCTCATATATAGGATATGTTCAGATCATAGTTAATTAAGAATTCTGAAAATTTCTGAAATCAAAAGAAAAATAAAGAGAAAAGGAAAGAACAAGAGGAAGAAGAAGATGAAAGAAGCTATGTTCTAGGTTTTTCTTCACCATCAAGTTAGGAGGGGCTTAGCATCTTGGAGGGGTTATTCCAACAAATTTTTGGAGGGTAAAATTCTTAAACACAGTAGGAGATTTAAGTTCTGTAACTTAGTTAAATTGAAATAAACAATGTCCTATAAATTCTTATTTTTTTCTAAACTAGGCTCTGTGTAAATCTGCTTTTGTTTGGAAGATAATAAACTTAACAAAACAGTGCTAAAATGATGTATGTAACACCTAGAGTAACCCATACGATCATGAACCAGAGGGCTCGGTTTTGGGCCGGTGACCAATATGGTAATTCCGGCAACGCCGGCTTTGTAAGTGGCTAGGTAGTTTTGGTTGGTTGGGTGTATTTCAGTGTATCATTTTGGCCATTTTGGTGTTGTTTAAATAAATTAGTTTCACTGCAGATAGAATCTGGAAGCGTATATCGGAAAGGATATCTTAACACACCAAATACGACACGATTAAAACGCATCGCGATTTAAATTCTGTAGCGATGCAGGTTAGGGTTAAAATCCAGTAAGGTTAAGTGTTTAGTAGCTCGATATAGTCGTATACAATATAACTAGTACGTGGGAACGGGTGTTTTTCTTTTCCGTCATGTCGGAGTAGCCGTTTACTTATATAAATTAAATTGTGATATTAGATTCAAATACGGGGAGGCAGCGAAGAAAGGGAAATGATTGGCAATTCCTGAATAGATTCGACGTTTCCGGGTGAGTAGATTAAACATCTACCGGGGAATTTTTTAAAGATGGCGTTTTACGCCCGTGGTTGTATTTAGATAAATAAATTATTTGATATGCTAAATTAACAATATGTATTCATAAGTCACCCATATCTTGCTTAGTTGCTAGAACACTACACAATTATCGACGAGTCATGCCACGTGCACATCTTATATGTTACACACACCTCGTCGATATTACCATGTCACTTTTACACTTAGCAAATTTCTTATTAAAATGATTCATATCGTATCATACACACCAATAAATAGTAGTAAATTGCATCATTAATATCATGTTTTAGTATCTTATGTTGATATAAGAGGTAAACATATTATTGAGGATTTATGGTTTTGAGTTTTGAATACTATTACATAGATCCAGTGATTTTCATGATTGATGTGTCATGTCCACCATGAGAGGTTTTATGATTTATTTTTGTTCCGGACCGAGTGGGGGAGATATACGGTCGCGGATTTTACGTTATCCATACTGAGTGGGGAATATATACAGTTGGATACATGGTGGACCCGGTCGAGACCGAGGGACAGGATAGCCGCATTGAGGCGGGTGAGCCTAGCGAAGTTACTCGATACCGGAGATAGTGGTAAAAAATACGGCGTATATCTAGAGGATAACGACCGGTATTGTTGATTTCAGGATCATTCGAGGAATGATGCCTGTGAGAAATGGAAATTTGTGTCGATGATGGACACGGGGAAATGAATTTTATTGGGATCAAATGATGAGATTTCAGTTTGGACTATGAGGTTCATATTATAGATTCTTGATTTTTACATATAATCATACATTATACTTGTTCACATCTCAGTTAGTATGATCGTCATATTTACATAATTAACCGTTATATGTTAGTTATATTCACTGAGTTAGCAACTCACCCCCGTTGTGCCACAGTTCCTTGCAGGGGTAGAGTGGACGGTTAGCTGCGGTGCAGATCTACTTTTGCAGCTTTATCACATCTTTTGATAGGTGTGTTATATATGTAGTAACCTTCTTTTTTGGTATTGTATTTTGTATCTAGAAAATCTCCATCAAACCTGTATATGACTTAGAGTGAGAGATGATATGTATATTATTGACAGTTGAGATCGTTTAGTTCTATAAATTGTGGTTTCATTTCTTTATGTTTGAAATTCGTGTTGATGTCCTATATGCCGAGATTTCATTTTCCGCTGTTGATATTGTTGATCCCAACTAGGGATGCAACCAAACTTAACACCTTATACTTGTTTAATATTTTAACTTCATAACAAGTGATTTTTACTTAAAAATTAAATTTTCTATATAAATAATTCCGCAAAAAGGATTTTGATCTTGGTTTTCGGCTTATTTGGACTGTGTGCATATCTTTAGATATGATACAATCTAAGTGCCGGTCACAACCAAACTTGGGTCGTGACAATGATGATAAGGATACCAGATAAATGAAGAGATAGATGTGAGATTCGACCCGTACCCAGATTGGGATGTCGCACGATCGATTTACTGTACGAGCTTTATATTGATGATAGATCCGCACTTTTGACTCGAGGATGTCATGCTATATATTGTATCGTATGCGATACTATTGAGGCGGGATCACCGACTATTATATTTATATGTATCGACTCAGATTTAGGTGGTTTCCATACATTTTCGATTAGCCTGTTAGTTTAGTCATGTAGTTACTTGTGGATGTTGGACTAGACATCGAGTCATACCTATTTCAAAACTAACGAATCGTGACAGGAAAAAGGATCCTACGGATATTTCGAAGGACGTATTTTTTCTTAAAAATACCGTAGTCCCTATTTAACAAACACCACGATTCGTGTTATTTGTCAAAACTGTGTGGCTCACTTATATTGATGTTGATTCTTTATTGTTGCGTGTATTACTCATTTTCCGCATATTCTTGCTATTCGCATCGCAGTGCATGTTTAAATGTGTTTATCGTTATATTAAACCCATGTTATCAGGACACCAGCACCATTTCCGATGATGTGTATGCTCCACGTACACCTGCTTGCCGGCCGACACACATCATCATCGATAATTGCCATGTCACTACACAGTAGGATTGTTGCATCAGGAAATGACTACTTGCATGACATACTTGCTTACATACATATTGTACACCCATACTTGCGTACATACATATTATACATCCATACTTGCATACATACATATTGTACACCCATACATACATATTGTACACCCATACTTGCGGACATACATATTTGCACATACATAGATGATACAGGCTTGATTTTAGAGATTTGGGAACCGCATGATATATTTTAAAGCAGTATTCATTTAAAAGAGCGGTTTTCCCTCGATATGTGCATATTACTGTTTTATGTTGCATGAGATACGGATATGCTTACATTTCTATTATATGTCGCATACATCATGCTTTATGATTATACGCATTGAGTATGCTGTTTTCATGAGATTCCTGAATTTAAGAACCGTGGGTATTTTAAAATAAAGTATGTATTGTTTTAAAAACCCGGTTTCTCTTGATATGATACTTCAGTGCGTCCACCATGCATTTTCTCGGTTTTGAGACGTGTGACAGTGATACCCGATTCGAGGAGCTGGATGAGGCCGATTACGGGTACATGGTGGACCCGGTATGGCACCCGGGGCGAGAATGGATTGCAGTGCAGTAGACGGTGAGCCTGGCAAAGGGACCACTACCTACCGGTGATTGGTTGGGCCTGGCGGTTATCCGGAGGATACCGACCGAAGTCGAGAGATGGATATTGGGCCGACCCGTTCTGCCCGAGCCCAAGGGCCGATCCCGCAGACGGAGCCCGTGGGCTTATCCGGACTGACGGAGCCTGAGATATATGAAGATTTAGGTATTGATGCTAGACACAGATTTCATGATGTTTTAAGTGTCGATGTTGGACACTCGGGTTTCATGATTTTGATGTGTCGTGAGGGACACACGTTGATTTATATTCTCATACTTTCATGCATATGCTCTTATGACATTTACATCCATGATGTTGTTGTGTCATGGGTTGACACGTGGACGAGATCCACATGCATACAGGCATTGATTACATAATTGGATGATATTCACATACTTATAGACTTCATGATATAGTTGACACTGATTTCATGTTGATTACATTGATCACACCTCATATTTATGATATGTCGCTACCTGAGGCAATGACATGAGCACTTGGTATTACACTTATGTATAGATGTTTACCCTTGCCACCTTACCATGCTGCGGACTTTATCATATTGAGGCTATATATTACTGATCGTATTGACCTAGGATTGAGTCATACATACGATTTCTGCTCTGTGATGTTTTCTACTCACGAGTTGGCAACTCACCCCCATTGTGCCACAGTTTCTTGCAGGTCTTGCCGTACAGGTTCGTTGCGGCTTTGCTGGCACACTGCTCCTTTTCGGGTGATTGCCTTGATAGGTGGGTCCACTTGTATCGTGGCCACCTTTATATTTTATTTATATTGTTGTATCTAGTAACTCTATCAACCAGACTTGTATATCTATTTCAGACTTAGAAAACCAGTTGTATATTATTTCGACGTTAGAGTCGCGCGTTGTATTATTATGGTTTTCTTGATGATTTTGAGTTTCTTTTTGAGTTTTGACCATCGCCCTTGGCGTTGTATATTATATTGCTTGCGTGGTTGTAACCGTCAATTGACGAAGAGCTAGCTCCCGCTTAAGGATGTCTTTATTCATATTATGCATGTTGTACCCTTTTGGGGCTAGTATTTACAAAGGAAACTCTGCCGAAATTTTCAGAAAAGACTTGAGATTTTAAAAATGCAATATTTCGGCTTATGTTATTAAAACCACTTGCTTTTAAATAAGTTTTATTCACTTCTTCTTTAAAATGGTTTAGATTTCTGGGATTTTTGGCTTACTTGAATTAGATGGGGTCCTATAGATTTCATATGATTCAAGTGCCAGTCACGTGCCATTTTGGGTCGTGACAAGATCTCAGCAACCCTGGCTAGGGATTTCCCATTATGGCCAATCGAGCATAGCGCAACATCAACTCATAATACCGAGAGAGACGGAACCCCTCCTATCGCTCATTGCCTCCATATGACTCGGGACTGAACCCAAAACTACCATTTTGCATGATCTCTTGACCGTGGTATGGTGGAAATCAAAGCACAGTGGGAATCACACAAGACTCTATGACGATCTCGGGTCTACAGACTAACCTGTACCAGTGTCACCAGAGAACTGCTATCTGACGATAGGTATAATACCATCTAGGAGTTCTCGGCGAGTCCGTTCAGTGTACCCAGTCTCCACTGAGCATCCGTATACCTTCTCTGATGTCAAACACCAATGGATGTGGGATCATCCATCACCCATCATATGGGTCAAGAAGCACATACGCTAGTCTACTCTGGAATATCGATGCCATGTCTCGATACTTCCACGACTAGGAACAATTATAGGGTGTACTTGTGGACACCCTTGGCCCCACTAGTATGATCTCCA
Organism: Agapanthus africanus; assembly: GCA_030015575.1. Lineage (NCBI taxonomy): Eukaryota > Viridiplantae > Streptophyta > Magnoliopsida > Asparagales > Amaryllidaceae > Agapanthus > Agapanthus africanus. The sequence continues at coordinate 46,977,441 of JASDDO010000012.1, forward strand.
TCATAGTCCTGGTAGTCAAGTACACATCTTAAGGGCTTTACCAACATGTGAGAGTAAGACTGCATCACTTATACAAGTCAATATGTTAAGACAAAGAGCAACCAAATAGCATACTATCATATCGAACAAGAAAGTCCTCCCTATATATGTCCAAGCATCCACTACAATATACATCCCATGTACAGTAATGGCCTCTAGGGCATACATATAACTAACAATCTCCCACTTGCACTAAGGCCATCTGTTGTACCCAACAATATAGCATTGGTTGTAGTATCCCATACTCAACCATCCCAAAATGGGAAATCCCTAGCCAGGTGATACTGTTCTAATCTCGATCGCTCGGAGTGGTGAGTAGGCCTTGGTGAGTGGATCCGCCGTGTTATCCTTCGTGTCAACTCTATGACGATCTTTGGGGAAGTAGGCCTTGGTGAGTGGATCCGCCGTGTTATCCTTCGTGTCAACTCTTCTAATCTCGATCGCTCGGAGATCAACCATCTACCTGATCAGGTGATACTGTTCTCAGAATATGTCTGGAACGCAGATGGGACCGGTGTTTCTAGGCCAAAGCCACAACTCCATTGTTGCCAAAATAACAGTTATTGAACGCTCAATGGTAGGAACCATGTTCATCTCATGAACAAGAAATGCCCAAATAGCTAATTTGGCAGTATCGTTGGTAGTAATGTATTCAGCCTCTATCGTCTAGTATGTCACGGTATCTAGCTTGGAACTTTTCCAACATACCGTCCCTCCACTGAGGGTAAAGATAATGCCTGTGACTAACTTTCAGTCAACCTTATCACTCTGGAAGCTCGAACCAAGAACTTTCTTTTAGTGCTTCTTAAGTACTTGAGAATGTACTCCACAGCTGTCCAGTGATTCTCCTAAGATCCGATTGATTCCTAATCACTACACCTAGTGAGTTAGCTACATCTGGTCTGGTACATAACATCGCACACATGATAGAGCCTGCTGTCGAAGCATAGGGTATCCCTTGCACGCGAGCTCTCTCCAAATCAGTCTTGGAAGAAATCTTTTTGGAGAGAGTGATTCCATGAGTAAGTGGGCGAACCACCACGCTTAGAATCGTCCATACTAAACCCCTTTAGTATGGTGTTAACATACTTGGATTTGGGACACTCCCAATATCCACCTAGATCTATCATCATAGATCGTAATCCACAAGATGTAGTATGTATCATCCAGATCTTCTATTGAGAATCCTTGTGATAAGAGGAGCTTGACCGAGTGTAGAATAGGAAACCATTTCCTATCAAGAGTATGTCATCTACGTACAATACGTGGAAGAAAACCTTTCTCTCTACAACCTTCTTGTATATACACGGTTCATCTACCATTTTGATGAAGTCAAACTCTTTGACTGTCACATCAAAACAGATGTTCCAACTCCGCGATGCTTGCATTGATCCTGATGGACTTAAGCATAGCTTTGAAAGTCTTAACTTTTCTATCTATATCAAGAATCTTCTCAAGATCCATTTGCTCTCAATGGGTTTTACCCCTTCAGGTGCAACATGCAAAGTCATACTTTGTTGGTATACATGGATTCCATCTTTGATCGTATAGCATCCAGCCTTTTCACAGAGTCGCCACTCGTGATGGCCTGCCTGAACCTAGTTAGGACATCATCAACCATGATGCAATCCTCACTCCCACTGTCGCCGAGAATACCGCAGTATCTCTCAAGTGGATGAAGAACCCTACCAGATTCGCGGAGAGGCTGAGATTCGTTGGAGACTATTGAATCCTTTGATTTGACCAATTCATCAGCTGTTAGTTTGTCTGGCTGGAACTTCTTCCAGTTCTACCTCATGAACACTAATTTCTTCACAAGAAATTCCTTTTCTAAAAAGGTGGCATGCTGAGAAACAAAACACCTTTTTCTCCTCAGTGTGGTAGAAGATATTCCCTCGCAAATGTTTGGGATATCCTATAAACTTATACAGATATGACCTTGCCTCGAGCTTGTCCGGATTCTGCCTTTCAACACAGGCTGGACAACCTCATATCTTAACTCGTTTAAGACACGGTCTATTCCTATTCCATATCTCATATGTAGTGGTAGTCACTGATTTGGACGGAACCCCATTCAATAGGTATGCAGCTTCTCAAGTGCATAACACCAAAAGGAAACATGTAACTCAACAGTACTCATCATAGAGCGCGCCGTATTTTATAGGGTACGATACTTCCGTCCCGATACACCGTTGTGCTGTGGTGTATACGAAGGAGTAAGCTGAGAGAGAATCATATTCTCAGTTTAGAAACCCTAAGAATTCCATGCCCAAGTATTCGCCTCCTCGATCACATCGCAGGACTATAATACTTCTACCCGTCTGGTTCTCTAACTTCAAGCTTATATTCCTTGAATTTCTCAAAAGTTTCAGACTTGTGTTTCAACAGGAACTTATGTCCGAATCTCGAGAGATGATCAGTGAATATAATGAAGTACGAAGAACCAACCTTGGCATTTGTAAACTTAGGACCGTATACATCATCATGTATGCATCCCTAAAGTTTAGTAACTCTTTCTCTGTTTCCAGCAAACGGAGTATTGGTCACTTTACCTTTGAGACAAGACTGGCAAGTAGCATAAGATGAAAATTCGAACAGATTCTTATATTCATCCTTATGTAACTTAGCTGGCCGTGTCGCATTGATATGACCTAGTCTACAATGCCACAAGAAGGATTCATTCATTTCTGAACCACTCCTCTTGTGTGTGTTCTATATACTTTGAACTGTGGTTTGATTTAGAACGTATATGCTATTATATAACGTGCATGATCCAATCAACTCTTGATTAAGGAAAATGTTCACAACATTATCCTCTTATACAGAATTATATCCTTATTTAACTTAATAAAGAATCTGATGTAATGTTGTATATCAGGTTTGGTATCTAATAACATTTGTTCAGAATCAATGTATTTATACAAGGTGTTATCTGCCAACTGACTTGGCTGCAACAATTGCACCATTCTCTAACTCTTAGAGATATATCACCTATTCTCAGTTCTCTACCTTTCTGTAGCCCATGTAACTCTTACATATGTGGGATCCTGGTCCGGTATCTCATACCTAGGACTTAAAGGATACTGAGAAACAGTTCTTGGTAATGAACACACCTGAAGAAAATGTATCAACATGCACTTCTTCGATTGGGTGGCATGGGAATCCGGATATTCCTTTATTTCCTGCTCGGAGTTATAACAGTTATAAGATAGAGCGGAACCAACGTTCCCTAGCTCAGTATAATAAGCAGGTTCGGTCAATGCATCCATATTATTATCTTGATTAAGGCATGACATGGTCGCTACCAAGAGAGAGAGAGAGAAGAAAACACTCTGCGTGCGCTTTTGCAATATTAGATTGGTTATTATTTTATCTAATCAGGATGGCACCCACTGTTTTAGTCAAATCTTCCTTCAAACCCTAAAAGGTAAGACTAGCCGGGATTAATTACACCCTATAAGTTCGACAATCTTTCGGCCAGGCCAGTGTCGGTACTTTGAGGGAGGTTTCCCGTGCTTTCGGATGTACCTAATTAAAATAAACCTCATTTTTCCAAGGGCGTAACCCCGTTAACACCTTTCTAGACACCTATTTGATCGGCTAATCGTAATGTGTAAAACTCTCCCAGGAGTAACTCTTACTCGCATTGGGTATCGGGATCTAACTATCTCATAGAAGATATGCAATCTTATTGCAAATTTCAACACTTGAAATCTCCGATAATATTTTACCCCTAGTGTCCTATGACCTTGACGGAGGACAACAAACCATAGGCTTCTAGTCAAGTTAACCCACCCGCACGACCCTTGACGGAGGTCAACAAGGCCGCACGACTACCCTAATCCAATCGCATCGTATGTAGCAGATAAGCACTAGTCAGCTACCGCACACTACGCCTTGACGGAGGTCAACACACGTAGTATGAATACTAAGTAGTACTTATCTGAAATGACGGAGGGCTGCGACGGGTTTTTAAGAAAACCCTTTGCGTAATGAACTTGATATCGTTGTAGAATTGAGTGATTTTGAAAAGGAGTGTTTTTTAGGCTTTTAATAGTTTTGCTAAAGAGGTCACTTCCGGTGAAGGGATCTCGCTCTTTCCTTATCGAATAAGGTGCAGGATATTTCTCAAATACCACTATGCAAAGCAAAATCTATTAAAGCAATCAAAAGAAAAACTGAGTGGGTTGTAGTATCTGCCAGTTTCGCTAAAGAGGTCACTCCCGGTGAATGGATCTTGGCTCTTTCCTTATCGAATAAGCTGCTAGATATTCTACAAGTAATACCGCTATGCAAAGCAAGAACTAGAGCTACCAGTTTTAAAACAAGTTTCTACAATAACTTTAGGTTTCTTTTATTTCATTAATCTCATTAATGAAGTCCCATTAATTATGCTTCCTAAGCATCACAGATAAAACGAAACAGCAATATTAATTATATCTCATATATATAATATAGGCATTCGTCTCAGAACATATCAAGTGATCACATCACAAAATAACAGCAGCAGAAGAATCACATATGAAATATTGGATATACTAGGGATTCCGTGTTTTATTTAAGCCAGTAAAAACATGGATTTCACGGTCGTGATGAATAGTCAAACCCACATCCCTAGACCCCTACGAGAGCCGTAAGCAACCCTACCAATTTTAGAGTTAGGAGACCCGGTCTCGACTCCTCGAGATGGTCTCTCACTGGACTCTAGAACCCGGTTACTTGTGCTCCCCGCCTTGGGTCTATCCTAATGCGGAAAAGTAAATAATATACATCAATGGTGACATCATCCTCAATCCGGAAGTGCCCGAATAAAACAATATTACATACAAGTTTTTACATGAATGAAAATGAAAAACTCTCGTCTTACATAAAAAACCCCGGCTATTCAAAACACGATGATCCAATATAACATATCACAGCAACACATAACACCACATGTCATCAACGTAAGTAAATATGCGTATCCCAATTATCGTTGACATATAGCACCGAAACCGGCGATACACCACATATTACACTTACGGTCGCAGAAAAGAAAGTGAAAAACTACAACAGTTGGAATCTGCAACCAACTTAGACATCATAAACCCAATGTATCACATATATTGGATTTCATGCCTAACCAAATGAATTCTTTAGACATCACATGCCTAATAATTATAAACCCCGCATTTTAGTCTCGATATTGAAAACACTTTCCAATAACCTGTCGGGTAATTCAACAAGATTCCCGATAACCTGATCGAATGCTTGTCGAAAATATTAGTAGACGGCCGCACCCCCGATGCCGTCGATGAAGTGCACCGAGGCGGAACACTGTGGCCGCGAGCACCCAAACAGATGCTTTTGTCGACGGGATTCTCCTTCAATCACTTGGTTGGGGTTATGGGGTGTGGCTATCTAGTAAGGTTACCTGGCGAGTATCCGCGTACGCTATGTGATTGCGACGGACTTTCGATCACATCAAAATCCCGTGGCAACCGATCAAATGAGACTAAATTGCTAGATTTATAAAATTCAATTAGTGTGGATTCCAAGTATTGTATCCCATCACATGATACCTGGACGACGTTAAACTTTTCGATCGATTCATCAAAATCCCACAATTCCCCGACTGCTCAACACTTGAGCACAGTTTAATAATACCCAGAACATACCACAGTACCTATGGATTAACCGTAGAAGGGCAGACCCAAGCCTCATTAATGGCACCGCGGAACTGCCGCAAACCCTAAGGTTCGAAAGCGGTTCCATGGTCATTATGTCGAGTTAGGGTTTCATTCTTCTAGAGAGTCCACAGAATTACTTGCATGATTTTCTGAATACGTTAAACTTGGAAAAATAGTTTTTTGACATTCGTTCGAACTTTTTAACTTCGCCTAGACAACATGTGAATCCCCGAAATAATGTTAAAACTATGAATACGAAACACTCCGAATTGCCTGTACTGTAAGATCACATCTCATGCAAAATTAGAAAAAACAAACAACACCTGAAACACCAAAACCCAAAGACTGGAACACCATGAAAATTTCAAGTCAAGAATACAATTTTGGGCCGGCCGGCTCGAAAATTCTCTTCATGTGCTCGGAAAAATTCTGAGCAAACCCCTGGAAATTTCCCTGGTGTTCATGATATATCTCATATAACATTCTGCAGTTGTTTAAAAAAATTTTAGAGGCCTTTTTAAATTCGACAGAAACTAGGTTGCAACGTTTCAAGTTTCGGAGTCGTTTTGATTTCGTAATCTAACAAACATCGTCTAATTTTCTAGCATGGCTCTGATACCACTGTAGGTTTACTTAGTGCGGCAGAAAGGTTTCGGGAGACATCCTCCTTACCAATTTCAAAATTTTTCCGTTCTAGCTAACCCTAACCCTAGAATCGTTACTAGAAAATCCGACGAATAAACATGTGAACTACTTTACATCTAAGTGAATGCGGAATACAACCTTTGTAGACCGGTCCTTCACTTCTCAAGCTCCATGTTGTAGTCCTTTCGCTTCGAATGGTGAACTTCCGGACTCTAGAGAGGATTCTCTTGAAGAAAAGAACAATCTTGCTCAATGTCTTCGATGCCGAAGAAGATCTACGTCGAGGAGACTCAAGCTCATGCTACCTTTTCACAAATGGTGAGAATAGTGAAGCAAACACCCTAAACTAAATGGCTAATAGTAGAGGATGATGAAGTAGGAAGCTCACTTTAGATTTTATTTTCTCACTCAATTTCATCACTTCATGAAAATTAAGAGAGCTTCAAAGAGCATGAAGAAGATGAAATGAAAGTGATGAAGAGAAATAATCTCATAAGGTTAGAAATGCAACCATGGTTGGTATATGCCATGCCAAGCCCCTGTAGAGAATAAATCAAGGCTAAAAATTAAGGGTTGGGTTAATAAATATCTTAAGCTAGACAAACAAGTGGACTAAGTCAATGTTCTACTAACTTCTCCAAGCTCATCCATGAATAATTCCAAATTTTTGAATTACTTAAAACTAATAAAACCCTAGTATTAACCTAGCATGGTGTGAGTCTCATACATACATGCTGCATGTGTAACCTAGCATGATACAACAACATATATCACATATATATTTTGTGCAAAAAGAAAACAATACATTTAACATATATCACATATATATCAATGTATCATAAGTGAGAAAAAATAATGCTTAAGTGAGCTAATATTAGTTAATATAATGTAATATATCAAATATATAATTATACATTAAATTATTAAATCAACACTTGATTTAATAATCCGGCTATATCACATATAAATGACTAATATCAAATGTATCCTTTTACCGAATCAACACTTGATTCAATAACCCGACTATATCACATATAACCAATCGATACATATATCGCGAGAATAGAATGCGGTATCACATACGCGCATTAATCTCGGTCCCGCATATATCACATATATGCTCCTACTCCGTTTCGCATGAACCAGGAAAGCTCTGTGTAGGACACTAAAGACTCATTAATACGCCGGCAGTAGCTGATGATCATATCAAACACCCCCAAGTAGCAAGCGGTCTACTAAACGTAACGGCCACCCGGGTATTGAGCGATCAGAAGATCAATAAGCAAGTCTGCTCATACTCCTGCGAATCCAATCAGTAACACTACCGTACAGTCCGGTCTCTTCGTCTAATATGTCGCATATCACAACCTGGGGGTGGTATAACGTTGACCCCAATAGCCTGATAATTCATGCCGATGCAAGGTCCATAACGGTTCGAGAAACTACTGATAACACTTACCAGTAGATCTCAGCAACCCTGGCCAGAGATTTCCTGTTATGGACAATCGAGCATAGCGCAACATCAACTCCCAATACCGGGAGAGACGAAACCCCTCCTATCGCTCATTGCCTCCATATGGCTCAGGGCTGAACCCAAAAACCACCATTTTGCACGATCTCTTGACCGTGGTATGATGGAAATCAAAGCACAGTGGGAATCACACAAGTCACTATGACGATCTCGGGTCTATAGACTAACCTGTACCAGTGTCACCAGAGAACTGCTATCCGACGATAAGTATAATACCATTTAGGAGTTATCGGCGAGTCCGTTCAGTGTACCCAGTCTCCACTGAGCACCTGTATAGCTTCTCTGATGTCAAACACCAATAGATGTGGGATCATCCATCGTCTATCATATGGGTCAAGAAGCGCCTACGCTAGTCTACTCTGGAGTATTGATGCCCTGTCTCGATACTCCTACGACTAGGAACAATTATAGGGTGTACTTGTGGACTACCCATGGCCCCACTAGTATGATCTCCATCATAGTCCTGGTAGTCAAGTACACATCCTAAGGGCTTTATTAACATGTTAGAGCAAGACAACATCATTTATACAAGTCAACATGTTAAGACAAAGAGCAACCAGATAGCATACTATCATATCGAGCAAGAAAGTCCTCCCTATATATGTCCAAGCATTCACTACAATATACATCCCATATACAGTAATGGCCTCTAGGGCATACATATAACTAACAAAGCTGAGGTGGGTCTTATCTTCGTGACGCTGAAAGGAAGAATATTGTGTTACGCCCTCTTCTTGACAGAACCCAAGACTAATAATGAAACTGAATATGAAGCTTTAATAGCCGGTCATGAGATCGCTATTGATATGGGAATCAAAAACCTCCTTATATTTGCAGACTCCTAGCTGATCGTTAGTCAAGTGAACGGTGACTATCAATCATGAAAGCTAGATTTGATAAATTGTGATGAAAGAGTGCAGCAACTACTGACACAAATCCCTTTCTATACCCTAGAAAATATACCGCGAGCGGAAAATAGCAAAGCGAGCGCGTTAGCCAAATTTGCTAAAGAATTGGCTGATGAGGACCTCGATGATATAAGGATCATTGTGCAAAGCCACAGGGTTCTCACGCTAACAGATATATCTTCGGAAGACCCGATAGAGCCATCCGAAGGAAAACAAATGACCGAACAAGTAGCTCTTCAAATAGAGGACGATAAAAAGGGTCAAGGACTTGAGGGACATCTTCATAGACTACTTTAAGTCCCAACGAACGCCCGAAAATGCATCATCTAGACATCATCACATGAAACGAGCTTTACCATTTGCCTTCTTTAGTGAGACTTTATATAAGAGATCATTCGACTGCCTATGGCTAAGATGCCTGAGGACAGAGGAAGCAAAGAAAGTTGTCCAAGAAGTACACAACCGACTCTGTGGTTCCCATCAGGCAGGCCCAAAGATAAAGCTGAAGATAAAAAGAATGGGCTACTATTGGCCCACGATGATTCAGGACTGCCTCGAATATGCGAAGCAATGTCACTCATGCCAAATTCACGGGGACTTCATACATCAACACTCAAATCCACTACACCCAACAGTGGCCAGCTGGCCGTTCGAAATGTAGAGAACCGATATAATTGACCCTATCGAACTGGCACCATCTAAAGGACACCGGTTTATACTGGCAAAAACCGACTTCTTCTTTAAGTGGGCGGAAGCAGTACCGGTAAGGGAGGTGAAGACGGAATATTCTTCACTTCTTTAAAACCCATGTCATATATCGGTTCGGGACTCCGCGATGGATAATCTCGGATAATGGGCCAGCTTATAGAAGCCACAAAATAAATCGCTTCGCACAGCAACATAAAATAAATTAGAGATACTTCTCAGTTTATAATTCACGGGCTAACGGTCTAGCTGAAGTCTTCAACAAGACCTTGACCAAGACTATAAAAAAGATGGTGTCCAGAAATAAAAAGGATTGGCACGAAAGGCTGCATGAAGCACTAGGCGTACCAAACAACGTTCAAGATGGCCACAAATACAACACCATACGCATTGGTGTTTGGCGCGGAAGCAGTGCTCCCACTGGAGATAGAACTACCCTCTTTACGAATGGCGGTTCAATACGAGCCGACAGATGAAGAAAATACTCATCTTAGGCTCGAGGAGCTCGACACCCTCGATGAAACCCGCCTTATAGCACAACAAAATCTGGAGACCTATAGGGCAAGGATGACTCGGTCATATGAAAGACTGACCAGGCTGAGAGTATTCCGTCATGGCGCGTGTTGGTTGTCCAAAGACCGATGATTTCCAATCGTGCAAAATGGGAAAAGTTCGAGCCAAACTATGAAGGCCCGTACATCATAAAAAAAGTCTACCAAGGTGGAACCTACCTGCTCATGGATATGCATGGCGAAAGACCATTCCGGCTAATAAACGACCGATTTCTCAAAAATTACTACGCTGAAAAAGTCATGACTTGGGTTAATGAAAGATGACGACGCGTGTGTCTGCTTACTATCTTCTTGAGTCAGAACTTTGGAAGTAGTACTAAAAGATGTTCATCCCAAAATATGGGAATAATGGACTGAAATGTCCCTAAACTAATAATAGACCGAAACGTCCCTAAACTAATGCTGGACCTGTAAACTAATATTGGACCGAAACGTTCGTAATTAAATACTCGTCCCAAAATACGGAAGTAATGGACCGTTAGGTCCTTAAACCAACACGTTTATCCTTATAATAGATCCCTATATTGACCTCCGTATACAATCCACGGACATAAACAATTCATAGCTCTCCCACGTCCTACATAATGCGGTCCTTCAGAAAAGATCGTGGCCTACAGCTAATAGCGTGTTACCTTACGGGCCGCATAAGAAAAATAGGCATGTCCATAAGAAAAATAGGCATGGATGAAAACCTAAAAGGACGTCGTGAGTAAAAACAAAAGGACTACCTACGAGCTAGTGAAAACCTTAAAGGGCGCGAACTCGTTAAATAAAATTACACTTACAAAGTCCTCATGACTTCATGATGAGAAAACACGCGTGTGAGATCCTTACGACTCACAAAGGCGTAACACGCTTAGAAGTCTATACGATTCCTAAGGAGAAAATGCACTTACGATCCTCACGACTTGTAAGAATAATATACCCTCTATAAGACCCTCACGGCTTATACAATTCAAAAGCCATAAATTACAGAGATCTGAAGCTGTTCTTAAGCCACCAAAACCCCACAAAACTTGTCTTCCCTACAAGTTGTCCAATATCGACTCTTGTATACAATCTACGGACGTAAATAAATACGTTCCCAACCAAGTTCCACCAATGGCGAAAAATATCCCCATATGGTGAACGACACTTATAAGTCCTCTCGACTTACAAAGAGAAAATATTCTTGTAAGATCCTTATGACTTACAAGAAAAACCACACTTAGAAATCCCTAAGATTCCAAAGGAGAAAGCACACTTATGAGATCCTCACGATTCATAGGGAGAAATATCTTTATAAGACCCTTACGGCTCATAAAGTCAAAAAGCCTTAGCCGAGAGGATCCTAACTTTGTTTGTTAAGCCACCTTTGTCCAAACTAACGAAAGCAAGTGATGATTCGGTCCTGGCAATATCTCAGTTGTAGCGATACTGATGTCTAAACAAATGTCAAATTCTAAGTCCTCTCACAGCAAATGATGATTTTCTACTGACAACATTCCAGTTGTAGCGATGCTGATGCCAAAATTGGTATTAGGACCCATGTCCCTGACTCGCAACAAAATCGGCGAGCCAAAAAAATGCATATGAAATAGCCGAAATAATGGGGCAACTCGCAATAAAAATTAGTGAGCAAAACCATATATGCATATGAAACAACTGAAATGTTTGGGCAACGCGCAATAAAAAACAGCGAGTAAAAAAACGACATAGCCAAAATGATTGGGCACTGCGAAAAAATAGCCGAAATGATTGGGCAATCGCGACTTTCACGATATAAAAAAAGCTGAAAAGAAAGAGCATAACGGAATTAAAAAAATGAATAAAATTAAATTTTTCAGCCCTGCTGGCAGGTCTATACCGACCTCTGTATACAATCCATGGGGTTAAATGAAATAAAGAGAACCATATCTTCCCACCAGGCTCCATAAAAGGGAGAGCCAAGTCTTGACGATACATCTACAACCTAAAGACTGTCCTGACCATCTTCTCATTCCGATAGGGTGCAGACATAACGTCAATAAGGACACAAGGGTCGAATAAAAGTGGAGCAATGGCAAAATCCTAGCTCCAAATCTCGATAGCAACATCTACAGCCTAGAGATCAACTCGACGTCCTTTCTTGATGCAAATGCGACGTTAATAAAGACCCAAGGGTCAAACAAAAGTGGAGTGACAACAAAATCTTAGCACCAGACCTCGATTGCAATACATACAGTATAGAGGTCTTATGGATGTCTACCCCTCTTCAGCGAAGAATTGACACGACATCACCGAATAAAAGTAGAGCAATGGCTAAATCCTATCTCCAAATCTCAATGGAAAAATCTATAGCCTGGAGATCATCCCGGCGTTCCTTCTCATTCTAGTAGGGTGTAGATGGGACGTCAACAGTGACCCAAAAGTCAAACAAAAGTGGAGTGACGGCATATTCCTAACTCTAAGTCTTGATGGAAATATATGTGGCCTAAAGACCAATTTGATGTCCTTCTTACTCCGGCGGAGTACAAACATGGTGTCGAAAAGGCTCCAAGGAGACAAATCAAAGTGGAGCAATAGCAAAATCCTAGCTCCAGCTCGACATTCTTGCTCAGTGCAGATGCGACGTCAACAAGGACCCAAGGGTCAAATAAAAGTGGAGCAATAGCAAAATCCTAGCTTCAAGTCTTAACAGTACATATACAACATAGAGAGTAACTCGACGTGCCTCTCATTCCAGCATGGTGCGGACGCAACGGTCAAATAAAAGTAGAGTGACGACAAAATCCTAACTCCAGACCTTGATGGCGATATATACGGCCTAGAGGTCATATGGATGTCTACCTGACTTCAGCGAAGAATTGGTGCGACATCATCAAAACAAAAATGAAATGACGGCATATTCCCAGGTTTAGGTCTTAATGAAAATACATACAAAGCCTAAAGATCATTGGAGATCATCCCACCCCAGAAGGGTACAGTTATGACTCATGGGGGGTTTAAATTAAGCCTAACTCAAGTAAAAAGCGCCACGGAAAATACCTTACGCTTGTTCTTCCGACGGTAATATAAATATTCCAACCTAAGAAGATTTCTTAAAGATGTTTTATCCAACCTCAGAAGGGATCAGAGACATGACAGTCGTGGAGCTACTCAAGCAGCAACCTAAGCGACTACATATCGAGAAATACATCAGCCAAAGTGATGGTACGATGGACTTAAACCTAGTACCACTAACCTAACGGACCCCTGTTATAAAAGAGTGAGGGTTATCTAAATTTTACGTTAGGATACACCTGCGAGATCTTCTCGACTTGTCTCGACTCGTAGGAAGAAACATCTTTATAAGACCCTCGAAGCTTATAATGGTGAAAAGCCTTAGGCGACGGGGATATCAACCTGTTTCCTAAGCACTGTTGCCCTTTAAGTAGTTCGATATCGACTCTTGTATACTATCCACGGGCCACATTCTCCAAAGTTGCATCCAACGAGGAGAAGAAGCCACTTACGGGTCCTCTCGACTCGTAAAGAGAAAATACACTTGTGTAATCCTTACGACTCTCAAGAGAAAACATACTTAGGAGTCCTCATGGCTTTAAGGAGAAAATACACTTACGAGATCCTCTCAAATTGTAGGGAGAAATATCTTTATGAGACCCTCATGGCTCATAAAGTTGAAAAGCCTTCGGCGACATATCTAAACCTGTTTTCTAAGCCATCACCGCCCTACAAGTAGTCCAATATCGACTCTTGTATACTATCCACGGGCAACATTTGCCAAAAGTTGTTTATCGATGAATTGAAGAAGCCACTTACGGGTCCTCTCGACTCGTTAGGAGAAAATAGTTGCGTGAGATCCTTACGACTCACGAAGGTGAAAGACACTTAGGAAACCCCACGATTCCTAAGGAGAATATGCACCTGTGAGATCCTCTCGACTCATAGGTAGAAAAACCTTCTCGAGACCCTTACGGCTCATGAAGATGAAAAAGCATTAGGCGATAGGGATCCTAAACTTATCTCCTAAGCCATCAATTCTATGAAGATGCATAACTCTACACTACTTAATCCACGTACATACTTACGTAGGCAAAGTAGTGGGGGCATTTGTTCCCGCCAAATTTATTTTGGCCCAGAGCTTGTAGTTCTCTATTAAAAGGAGGGGGGAGAAAAGAAAGAAGAAAAGAATTCCCATAATTTTGGCCTCATGTGTTAAACACGTGAGCGTTTTGTATATAAGCGCTGAAAACAAATAATCAAAATAGGGCCAAACCGGCCTCACGTGTTAAACATGTAAATGCTTATATGCAAAGCATATAAATGCTGAGAATAAAAAACCAAAATAAAAAAACAAAATAATACACGACACGAAGCGAACTACTGGAGAAAGAGAAAGTGGTTATCTCAACACAATAACGTAATTAACTGCAGGGGCTTGCTTCTATAGGGAAGAGCTTCCCCACAATCAAAAACCCCTTACAAACGAGGGGGAATTTGATTAAGTTAGCTACATCGGTCGCATCTATCCAAACCTCCGATATATGGTGCCATAAATCGACTTGGTATCTTCAGATAGGTGGATGGATATGTTCCAAATAGCATCTGCCTCCAAATTTAGGAAAAACGATCAATCCCAGTTCGTCTCTGTTTTCGGTGGTAAACAACTGACACATACGGTATATACCCCCTTACCACCACTAGGGATGAGGTCCTTACCTTCTTTAAACGGTAGGATTACTACTGACCACCACAGAAGCAACAAGAATCCAACCACCCGAGGGAAACCGACTTGTACTGCTGTTACCACGATCAATAGACCATACCACTGAAAATTGTACCCATTTAAAGAAATATATTGAGAACCTCATTAAATGAGGACACCTGGGGTGCTTCGTTGATACCCCAAGAAGTCACGGGAACCGAGAAAATCTTCGCTTTCCGAATGGAATGGGGGAACGACAAGCTGATAGGGACGATCGTGACACTGGGCATAATGCAAGGGACTGTGATGAACTTGGCAGGAGGAGCCCTCCAGCGAAAGGCGTTATCGCAACGATAGAAGGAGGTTTGACATCTTGTGTACCTAACGCTAAAGAAAGAAGGAATTATGACTCGAACATTAACTAGGTCGCAAAGTCTCCCCCGACAAAAGTACTAAGAGATGAGAGCAAAACCTTTGACAGGATTGATGCATGACATGTACAGCATCCGCACAACGACCCCTAGTGATAATGGCCAGGATACATGGTTTCGATCTGAAGAGAATACTTGTAGACACCGGGAGCTCAGCTGATATCATGATGAGCCAGTGTTTTGACAAACTCGGTCTAAATTCTAGTCAGATGAGTGCTTTCTTGGACCCCTTGGTTAGATTCACGGGCCATTCAACAATCGCCTGGGAATAATCGCCCTTCCCATCACTTTGGGAATGGCCTCTCAACACACATTTGTAGAAGTTGAATTTACGGTGGCAGAAGTCCTTTCGGCATACAAAGTAATCCTCAGGATGAGATCTTTAAATCTGGTTTAGGCTGTCATCTCCACCCACCACTTGAAAATGAAATTCCCAACACCTTATAGAATAGAAGTAAAGGAGGACTGTGTCACCGCGCACACCTACTATGTTGCGCAATTAAAGTTTAACAAACACGATGGATAAACCCTACAGCTAGATGATCTCGACACTAGAAATGACTTTCGGGAGGAGCGAACGACACCTGCAGAAGAGTTAGAAAAAATTCTGTTAAACAATGGGGATTCCAGCCATTGGGTTCGGGTCGGTAAAGCCTTTGCTCCTGACCCAAAGGCACAGCTCGTCGCCTTCTTAAGGAACAATATGTTAGTGATATATACCCTATAGGCCATTATTGTATAGTACTGGTTTGTATATTACATTTTGGAAGCTTGGGATATACACGGATAGAATAACAGTCTTGCTCAATATGGTAGTATGCTAATTGGTTTGATTCTATCTTAATATGTGTATATGTTTCTTTTAACGTATCGCTAATACATATTGATAGAGCCCTTAGGATCTTTGCTTGACTACCAGCGTTGTGATGACAGTCACACTAGTGGGAGCTGGATAGTCTATAAGAACATCCTTATACAGCTTCCTAGTCATAGGATTATCGAGATAGGTGATCGATACTCTAGAATAGACAAGTGTATACGCTTCTTATCCCAGCAGGAAAGATGGTCTGTCCCATAGCCATTAGTATGTCGTACTGGAGATAGTATACAGGTGTGCATTGGGTTATGAGTTACATTGGACGGACTCATGGGAAACTGCTGGTTGGTACTATACTTATCGTCAGGTAGCAGTTCCCAGGTGACATGAGTACAGGTTAGTACGTCGACTTGACATCACTACTTCGCCTCGAGTGTGTTCCCACTGTACTTAGATCACTACCCTACCACGGCTCAAATGAGTCGTGCAAACAGGTAGTGGTTGGGTGCAGCCCTAAAGCACTGGGAGGCAGTAGTGGTTAGATATGATTCGTCTCTCCCAGTATTGGGAGTTGATACCGCGCTGTGTTCGGAAAGCTATTACACAAAGTCCCTGACCAGGGCAAGCGAGATTTTCTGGTAGGTACTCCAGTAGTTTCTCAGGGTGTTTTGGGCTCTACTCCGGCACGACTTATTGCGCTATTAGGGGTCTGACGGTTACCGCCCCCTAAGCTCGATATGCGAGTATCTTAGACGAATAGACTGGACTGTACGGAGATTTTCACAGATAGACTCAGTAGGAGTTCGGATGAGTTTTCTCATCGGCCTTTTTATCGACAAATACCTAGGTAGCCGTTACGTGCAGCTAGTACGGCTGACGTGCTTGTGGTTAAACCCGCTATCAGCATACTGTCAAGTATTTAGAGTCCCACACAGAGGGTTTCTCTGCTTCGTGCAAAACGATGTAGAGGCTGTATGGTTTTATGGCAGGGTTCGATCATATATGTGTACTTGTGCACGGATCATGATTCGGACGAATAATACTAGTGGGTTATGGTTTAAGCCAGATTCTAGTATTAGATTATTGGATTATTTTCGTCTCTTTATATTCGTATTTTTTGGAATACGGATACGGGTATATATATACGGTGAGCGGTATTCTTGTAATTGTGCAAGAGTTCTTCTAGAAGAAGACACCTCATTTGTTGTTTAAACCATTTTGTTAAATGGTTAATGAGATGGAGGATGAGGTGTTACTTGGAAATAAATGAAGCATGGCTACTTGGTGACTCATGGGATGACTATTGAGGCATGGTGGTAAAAAGATATTTTTTTAATTATTATTTGCTTCATAGTCATCACAATTAGCCATCTTCGTATAAGTATCATCTTCAGCACTCTCTCTCCTCCAAAGCTCTCTTCTTCTTTCTCAAACCCTAATTGTCTCATGAGTTGAGAAACCTAGGGTTCTTGAGACTAATCAATCCATAATCACTCTCTACATCTTTTAGGCTACTTAGATTAGCATACTGTGTACCCTAGTTACCTCAGTTTAGAGGTAGTAGCTCAAAGTACACACTCTCGGATGGATCTTTTTTGACGCGAGGAGGTCGACGATCAAGCGCGATCCATACACTCTTCAAGGAGCTCAAGAAGAGGAGGAGGAGAACAAGAACCGAAGGAATTGAAACTAGGAGGTATAACTTTCTACATAGTAGTTAGAACCTCCAAGTTGTATTGTTAGGTAGGGTTTATGGTCAATATTGGAAGATTAGTCGATGTTGCTTGCCATAAATTTGTTAATTCCGCCTCTTTATAATCCTGTAGAGTGTGCGGCATCGACTTACATGGTATCAGAGCCACTCCATAAGCCTTAGATAGCTTTTAGCGATGTTTAAAATCCGTCGTTTTTGTCGCACACGGACTGCCGACAAAAACAGTCCCGAAAAAGTTGTTTCAAGATGTTTGCACACCTCACGAGCCTACGGTTTGAACCGAGAAGCCGCAGGGTAGAGCATGGGCACCTCGGGGATACCTCGAGGGGAACCCAAGGCCGGGCCCATTCCCAAGACCACCACAAGGTGGCCTTAGGGGGTGGTGACCCGAGAGCACCCCAAAAGGGTGCTCTCGGGTCTGCTCCCCCTTGGGGGCCACCTTGTGGTGGCCCCCGAGGGTGGGTAACCCCTCTGAATCCCCGGATCGATAGTTAATTATTGCCCCCTTTCCTCCGTGAAGGTTCGGACGGGTTTCAAGTTTGTTTCGACTCCCGGATTGGCTTAAAATGAAATTTTTGGTGACTTTAGTGAACAGTTTTTCAAGTCATGAAAAATTAGTTTCGTTCGCTAATTGTGCGCGGATTTTATAACATCATGGATTTTTTTACAAGCTTTGTGATGTGTATATGTGTTCTTAAATGTCTTCTAATCGCTATACGTCGATTAGAAAAGGTTGCACATATCTTGTGATGTTTGGATGCGAATGGTTTCATGGATCGTCGTATGAATGGCTCAGTGTGAATCTAGATGTGAGATGTGAGTGTATTCTTTGTAATTCATTCAATACTTCTTGCATATTCTTTTATTGGGATGCATCCGGGTTGAAGATGTAGTCACCGGTTGTATATTATTTTTCATTTCTGTATCTAGGTTTGACCCACGGAGGAGTGCACAAACTACCAGGTTCTAGGATTCAGTATGGGTGGCCATCTTGAGGAGTCAAGAGCTGGGTCACCTAATTCTAGGATTGGCGGGTAGCTTGCCTCACTTGTAGGGGTCTAGGATGATTCACACTCGGCTATTCACACGACCGTTGAAGACTGCATTTCATCGGTGGCTCGCTGAAATGCATATGTTCATAGTTGATCCATTTTTCCATTCTCTGTGATGTTTATATTTGCTTATTATTGCGTGAGACGAATGGATATATATATATATATATATATATGATATATCATAGACGTTGCTTATGTTTTGCACCCGCGCTACTCCAGCCCCTGCTCTGCCGTTAGTTAAATAACCTAACGGTGCATGACGGGGCCCCGTGGCGAATGCGGATGACATAAGCGTACATTGTATTTTTGTTTCTTTCTGCAATGATAGGATTAAATGATGGGAAAGAATTAATTGATTAATGCAAAGAAAACAAACCAAATCTTAAATTGTTGGAACAGTTTCAAAACCACTCAGTTTTCTTCAAAACCACTCAGTTTTCTTCAAAAAGCAAACTTTTAAATGCGGAGCCTAAACCACTCCTTTTAAAAGCTATCATGGTTCCTTCGACTATATCAAGTTCATTACGTTCACGGTTTCGCCAAAACCATCCGTAGCCCTCTGTCATTTCAGATGGGTATTCATTAGTATTCAAGCTACTTATTTTGACCTTCGTCAAGGCACAGTGATTGGTAGCTACTGGGTATTCATCTGTAGTATATATAGATGCGTTCGTTTGGGACAGTCGTACTACTATTTTGGCCTTCGTCAAGAGTATGTACGGGTGTTTTCAAATTAACCTGGACAATGACGGGTAGAACTTGACTTGCGACTTATGATATGTTGGCCTTTGTCAAGGTCATAACAGCTTGGGGCAAAAATCCACATCGGGAGTTTCTATGGAAATTGAAACTTGTTGGTGTTGCATACCATTTAGAGTGTGATGATTTTTGTAGGATTCCTTCGGGGTTGTCACACGATAATATTTGGATCCCGATCCTACTATGAGTATCCGCTACTCCTCGGGAGATTTTTTCACTAAACAATCAATACTATAAACCAAGTAGGTGTCAAGAACGGTGCTAGCGGTGCTATGCCTCCAAGGAAAAGAGGTTATGTAATTAAGGAAATTCGCGAAAGCGTTAGAAAACCTCTCTCGAAGTACCTACACTAGCCTGGCCGAAAGGTTAAGAAAGAATTGTAGAGTGAGAATAATCCTGACTAATTCTTCTTTTATGGTTTAAAAGGAGGATTCGAGAAACAGTGGGAGCCATCTTGTTTAGATAAACTAATAACCAATCTAAACTTGCAAGAGCATCATACTAAGTGTTTCTTCTCTCTCTCCTAATTGCAGCGACTAAGATGACCGGCCTTAAGTTACTATTAGATAAAAACATTTTGACAGGGCTAAATTATAACGATTGGCTCAGGAATGTCCAGATGGCCATAACTTATGACAAGCTGGGCTATCTCCTTACTACTAAATCCCTCGCCGTCCCAGGTCCAGATTCCAGCGTCGCGGATATTAAGATCCATAAGACCTGTAAAATTGACAGTGCGAAAGCCAAGTGCCTCATGCTGGCCTCTATGGATAATGAACACCAGAAGCGGCATAAGAAGATGGACCCTTCTTCCATCTTCCTCCATACCAATGATTTATATGGAGAGCAATCTCGTATCGTAAGATACGAGACCTCGAAGAAATTATTTC
This sequence comes from Agapanthus africanus, assembly GCA_030015575.1. Classification (NCBI taxonomy): domain Eukaryota; kingdom Viridiplantae; phylum Streptophyta; class Magnoliopsida; order Asparagales; family Amaryllidaceae; genus Agapanthus; species Agapanthus africanus. The sequence continues at coordinate 46,997,842 of JASDDO010000012.1, forward strand.
AAGCGAGGTTGGCTATCAGGTCATCTGTAGGGGACTACGTCCTTAAGATGATCAGCTACATTGAGGAGCTCGCAGACCTGGGGACCACGTTGGAGAAAAAGTTATATATGGACTTGATTCTACAGTCCCTCCCCTCTACCTATGCCCAGTTCATCTTGAATTTTAATATTCAAGCGAAGGATGTTACATTTCCAGAACTCCTCAACATGTTGAGAAGCGTAGAGGGCACCCTATAGAAATCTAGGGAGACGCCTGCTCTGTTTATTGGGGGATCTTCCTCTTCCAGATCAAAGAAGAAAGCCAAGTGGAAGAAGAAGAAGGCCCCCACAAAGCCAAGAGGAGGGGTCCATAAGGTAGAGGGAAAGGGCAGGGCAAAATTTGGGGGGCTGACAGTAGGGAAGGAAAAATGCTTCTATTATCACAAAAAGGGCCATTGGAAGAAGGACTGCAGGGCCTAGAAAGCCCAGAACCAGGGTTCGAAGCAAGTTGTGGTTTCGTCTTCAAGTGTGTTTATGATTGAAAACTGTCTGTCAATCAACTCTATTTCCTGGGTATTGGATACCGGATCAGGATCTCATATCTGTAATTCATTGCAGGCTCTGAGAAGCCGTTGAGTTTTGAAGGCGGGTGATATGACCCTCAGGGTTGCTAACGGAGCGAGTGTGGATACTGTGTCCGTAGGGGAACATCTCTTAGGATTGACAAGTGGATATATTTTGGTTATGTGCAACTGTTTTTGTGTACTTAATTTGATTTATAATATCATTTCTGCATCTTTTTTATCCAAAGAAGGTTATGATTTTACATTTGTAAGCGATGTCGTAAACATCCATCTAAATCATGTTTTGATTGAGTCGGGTACACTAAACAATAGTATATACGTATTAAACCAACATCAAGTTTTCAGCGTCCAGAACACACTTAAAAGAAAGTCTCCAGAATTAAATCATGCTTTTTATGGCATTGTAGACTGGGTCACATCAATGAAACACGGTTGACGAAGTTACATAAAGAGGGATATTTGGATCCATTTGAATTTCAGTCTTATGCAACTTGTCAATCATGTCTCAAAGGAAAGATGACAAAGACCCCGTTCACTGGATACGGATTAAGAGCGAGCGAGCTCTTAGGACTCATACAAAGCGACGTGTGTGGTCCAATTTCTACACATGCAAGAAGTGGTTATTCCTATTTCATTACTTTTACGGATGATTTATCAAGGTATGGACATGTATTCTTAATGAAACATAAATCCGAAGCCTTTGAGAAATTCCGGGAATATAAGAATGAAGTGGGAAAAACCCCGGCAAAAGTATCAAGACACTTAGATCTGATCGAGGTGGTGAATACTAAAATGCCGAGGTCTTGAATTACTTAAAAGAGAATGGAATTCTCTCTCAGCTTACTCCTCCATACACACCTCAACACAACAGTGTATCGGAAAGGCGGAACCGAACCTTATTGGATATGGTACATTTCATAACGAGTAACGCTGAGTTACCGCGATCCTTCTGGGGTTATGCACTAGAATCAGCTGCATATCTTTTGAACAAGTTTCCTACCAAGATTGTGCCTACCATACCATATCAGATGTGGAGTGCGAAGAAACCCTATCTTCAGTATCTAAAGATATAGGGATATCCAGCTTTTGTAAAAAAGCAGCATGCGGACAAGCTCGAGGCACGCTCAGTACTGTGTAAGTTTGTGGGATATCCAAAGAACTCAAAGCGGGTATCTTTTCTATTACGCAGAGGAACAAAAGGTTTTTGTTTCTCGGCATGCCCACTTTTTGGAAACTAAATTTTTAGAAAAAGATATTAGTGGGAGCGCAATAGAACTGGAAGAAATTCCAGAACCACAAGCTATTACTGAAAGCATGGTGGAACCAGAAGTTTCGAAAGAACCGGACATCCCCGCGCCACTCCGCAGGACTAATAGGCAGTATCATCCACCCGAGGGATACTACGGTTTTCTCATAGACGTGAATAGAGAAGATTGCATCATCGACGATGATGAGCCAACTAGCTTCCAACAAGTCATTTAGAGTAGAGACTCGGTAAAATGGCTGGATGCAATACGGACCGAAATAGAGTCCATGTACACCAACAAGGTATGGACTTTGGACATTACTTCAGAAGGGTAAAACCCGTAGGCTGCAAATGGATCTTTAGAAAGAAGATTGGTGTAGATGGACAGGTTGAAACCTATAAAGCTAGACTTGTTGCAAAAGGTTTTTATCAAAGACCTGGTTTAGACTATGATGAAACTTTTTCTCCTGTGGCTATGATCAAATCCATTCGGATCCTTCTTGCCATTGCTGCCTTCCACGATTATGAAATTTGGCAGATAGACGTAAAGACCACTTTTCTGAATGGAAATTTGGAAGAGTGTGTTTATATGGATCAGCCGGAGGGTTTTATAGAGAGTAGGAGCAGCGGAAAAGTGTGCAAGGAATTCAAATTTATAGATTAAAGCAGACATCACGGAGTTCGAACATCTGTTTTGATGAGACGGTCAAGGAATTCGACTTTATCAAAATCCAGATGATCCATGCATTTATAGTAAAATTATAGCGAGAACTGTAGTATTCCCCGTATTGTACGTGGATAACATTCTCCTGATAGGAAATGAAATTCCTATGGTACAATTAGTCAACGAATTCTTGTCACAAAGGTTCTCTATGAAGGACCTGGGTGATGCCTCATACATTCTGGGGATCCAGATCTATCGTGATAGATCTAAAAGGATATTAGGACTTTTATAGTCAAGGTACATAGACACCATACTGAAAAAATTCAGTATGAAAGATTCAAAGCGCGGTAATCTACCGGCTTGTCACAGAATCACCCTCTTCAAAGAGATGTCTCCAAAGAATGATTTGGAAAGAGATCGCATGACTATTATATCCTACGCTTCTGCGGTAGGCTCTATAATGTATGCGATGTTTTCTACCAGACCGGATTTAACTTACGCACAGAACCACCTAAAGTTCTATAATGAACTTTCTCATCAAGACTGCTTCTTTTGCGGCGTCACATGCAGCGATATACCCCGCTTCTATCGTCGAGTCAGCAACGGTGTCCTATTTGAAGCTCTTCTAACAAACCGCCCCACCATTAAGGGTAAATACATAACCTGACATGTACTTGGAGTCATCCTTGTCACTCTGAAAATTGGAGTCGGTGAAGGCCTTGACCTAGAGGTTTTCACTACCGTACACCAACAACTTCTCCTTAGTCCTTCTCAGATACTTGAGAATGTTCTTAACTGTTGTCCAGTGCTTCTCCTCTGGGTTTGATTGATACCTGCTTATAACACTCAGTGCGTAAGCTACATCTGGTCTGGTACACAATATCGTAGACATTAAAGAGCCAACCGTAGAAGCATAGGATATAATAGTCATGTGATCCCTTTCCAAATTAGTCTTGGGAGGCATCTCTTTGGAGAGGGTGATTCCATGACAAGCCGATAGATTACCGCGCTTTGAATCTTTCATACTGAATTTTCAGTATGGTGTAGATGTACCTTGACTGTAAAAGTCCCAATATCCTTTTAGATCTATCACGATAGATCTGGATCCCCAGAATGTAGGAGCATCACCCATGTCCTTCATGGAGAACCTTTGTGACAATAATCCTTTGACTAATTATAGCATAGGAATATCATTTCTTATCAAGAGAATTTTATCCACGTACAAGACGAGGAATACCACAGTTCTCGCTACAATTTTACTATAAATGCATGGATCATCTGGATTTTTGATAAAGTCGAATTCCTTGACCGTCTCATCAAAACAGATGTTCCAACTCCGCGATATCTGCTTTAATCCATAAATAGATTTAAACAACTTGCACACTCTTCCGCTGCTTCCACTCTCTATGAAACCCTCCAACTGATCCATATAAACACTCTTCCAAATTTCCATTCAGAAAAGCGGTCTTTACGTCCATCTGCCAAATTTCATAATGATAAAAGATAAGGATGCAATACCAATTTCTAAAACGAATATTTTAACCTAAAGCAGCTTCCTTATTTCAAAACCAACGTTTCGTTTCATTTCCAAAGATAATGGTATAGCTTATAGCAAGTAATTACAATAGTTACGCTTAGATTACTTTACATATTCGCGTTATATTATCGATGTTATACGTTTCTGTAATACGAACACTCTGATAGAAAACTGCATAATTACCAAGGAGTATTATGTTGCACAATCACATATGTATATGTTACACCACACCTCATTGGTACTACCATATCACTATAGAACCGTTATGTTATGTAATACTTATATAGATGTTGATATGAGTAAGCAATTACACCTTTAGAACACTTACACAAATACTAATGATTGACATGTACGCGTATGCTACACTACACATCATTAGTGTTGCCATGACACAGTAGAATTGATATGTTTATTTGCTTGTATGACTTATTTACGCACATTACCTTATTATCTGTTAAGCATTGCGAATACCAGTACCATGGATGTTTATATTTGATTCTTATGAATTTTCTGGATGTTTTACTTTTGATGATATATATCAGTGGTATGGAACGCTGTTATATATATATATATATATATATATATATATAATATATCATCAGAATAATTTATGCAAGTATTCTCATACTTTACTTGATATTTCTGGATATGACGAGTTGACGTCCACCATGAGTTTGATATTTCTGATTGTTTTATTCCGAACCGAGTGGGGTAGATATACAGTTTCAGACTTGTTCTTATCTGGACTGAGTGGGAGAGTTATACAGTAGGATATATGGTGGACCCGGATCAAGACCGAGGAGCAGCATAGCCGCAGTTGAGACAGGAAGCCTAACGAAGATACTCGATACCGGAGATAGAGATGAGCACGGCAGATATCCAGGGGATACTGACCGGGGTTCGATTGGGCACGACGGATATCCAGAGGATACCGACCGGGGCCAAGGATATCGGGTGGCGATCATTTGTTGAGATGGTGTCGACGGTATCTGCATTTGCGTGTCGGTGATGGACACGAGATTTGAGGATTTACGTGTCGGTGATGGACACAAGGGATTTCTGATTTCGGGTGTTAATACTGGACATCCATATATATTGATATGTTGATATCATGAGGTAACCAGTTATATTATAGTTGTTGTAGCCGACCAGGACTGATCCTGGGGACAGTATATGCGTATCTCTTTACAGGTAATTGCATACATTAAGAAGGAATTCAAATTGAGCTATAGTCTCATTATTTTGACATGTCTGGTATGACATTGAAATCTTTTAAATCGTAAACCTCTGAACACTATTTATTAAAACAGCAGGACGTATATCTTAAATAAGATACATATTTTATTTCATATTATCAAGTCTGCTTTTATGCCGTGACATATCTAATCCGTGGCTATTTTAAAGAAGAGATTTACATATATATATATGTTCGGCTATTTATGGCTTTTACCTAGATACAGGTCATGTATAGGATATGTTCTACTTTGGGATAGCATGATAAATAGTGTTGCATTTACGATATATACACATATCGTATATTATATTAGTAATGGATATGATAGTAGTATATCTATGACTTAGGTATTGTTGTGCATTTCGATTTCTACCTTGTGGTGTACTTTTTACTCACTGAGTCGGCAACTCACCCCCGTTGTGCCACGGTTCCTTGTAGGTGTTACCGTTTGGATTATCTGGGGCTTGGGGAAAATATTCCTTTCAGTGATTACTTTGGTAGGTGAGTTACTGTTGTATCGTACTCATAATTGTATATTCATGTCTTCTTGTATCTAGTAAAACTCCATCAACTTAGAAAGGGTATGCTGTGGACTTAGAAGCGAGACTTAGAGTTCTGTTTTGTGTTGTCGCACTCATTGGAGTCGACCATTTTATATTGTTGATTTTGTTTCTTTTTTCTTTTCTTCGCCATTGTGCGTTGTATATTGTTTGCTTAGTTGCTCCGCTGTTTGAGGCGTGGACGTTAGCTTCCGTTGGGATGCTATATGTGTTTTATGTTGCAGTGGGTTTATTCAAATTACAAAGGAGGTGCTGTCGAATTTTGAAACGTCATAGATACTTTTCAAATATACTTAGTTAAACTTAAATGTTTATTTTAAACTGAGTCCATCTGATGACTATTTTAAACTACACCTCCAAAAATTTCAAAAAGGGTTTAGATTCCGGGTTTCGACTTACTTGAACCGCGTCGACGTCTTTAGATATCACGTGATTTAAGTGCCGGTTGTAAGTCTACGGTAGCGCCCCGGCCGTCTTTCAGACGCCAAAATGCGGAACAAAAACTTTTATAACTGGCGCTATCGCATACTATAACCCGGATCTGCCATTAACGCTAAACTAACAATCTACAAAGAGGAAAGAAAGGTTATACCGAACGATCCGAGTCCTTTGTTCTTTAACCATAATCCCACGCTCCGTTGCGGCTGCTCCGATCTCGTCGTCCAGGTGGCACCACATCATCGGATCTTTAAACGGGCTCCCGCCTCTGACTCGAGGCAACTCGGTCGTCAAGTTTGCTAAAAGAGACGACCAAGATTGATGTAGAGAATGAGTGGAATACTTTGTCTCGCTTCGTCCAAAACCATGGACGAACGGTTAATGAAGCTGCCGTGGGAATCGGGTGATGGAATGAAAATGAGCTATGAAATTCCATACACCCCAAAATCTATCATAATCTTTTTACCAGATAAAACATCTAGTGTGAGAGAGAGAGGGGGGGAAGGGGGCCGGCCACCATATATAGAGGTGGGGGGTGAGTGTAGGAGAGGGGAGGTGACAATAAGAAAATATCTCTAGTGTGAACACAAAGTGTGAACACACTTAATGAAATGATGAATCATTAAGCTAGTCATCAAGCATTAATGGAATCATTAAATGCAACCATGACTCACTAAACACCTCACCACTTCTAGAACCTTCTAGAAGCTTCCACACTCATCTCAAGAAAAGATAAATCCGTCTTTAACCGAATGTTAAAAGACGGCTGATAGAAAACTGAAAACTGGCAACTTCCGAAAGTGATCCCGAAACGAATTTCAGGATAACCCCGTAACTGTATAAATATACCCGTATTTGTATTACGACCGAATACAAATGTAACTGAGACAAAGATATTATATCTACTCTGTATAATACATGGATCCGGCTTAAACCAAAGCCCACCAGTATTATCTGCCCGAAATATGACACGTGCGTAAACGCATGTGCATTTTCCGAACCCTGCCATAAAACCATACGGCCTCTACAACGTTTCGCCCGAACTTGGGAAACTGTCTGTGGGGGACTCTAATGACTCGTCAGTACCCTGGCAGTGGGTTTAACCACAAGCCGTCAACGGCACTAGCTATGCGTAACGGCTGCCTATGGACTAACCTCAAGGGAGGCTGATGAGCGAACTCATCCAGAAACCCTACTGAGCCTAACAGTGACAATGTATATACAGTCTGGTCCGTTCGTCTATGAGTATCGCATATCCGGCCTAGGGGGCTAGTAACGTCAGACCCCCAATAGCTGTATAAGTCGTGTCGGAGACAAGACCTGAACACCCTGAGATACTACTGGAGTACCTACCAGTAAATCTCACCTGCCTTGGCCAAGGACTTGGTATAATGGCTTTCCTAGACACAGCGCGACCTCCACCCCCAATACCGGGAGAGACGAATCCCCTGCCGATCCGCTCACGTGCCTCCATGTGGCTCGGGACTGTACCCAAAAACTACCTGTTTGCACGACTCCTTTGAGCCGTGGTAGGGTAGAAATCAAAGCACAGTGGGAACTCACACGAGACAAATGACGACCTCAGGTCGATGAACTAACCTGTACACATGTCACCAGGGAACTGCTATCTGACGATATGTATAATACCAACTAGTAGGTTCCCGGCGAGTCCTGTCCGGTGTACTCATAACCCAATGAGTACCTGTATACATCTTAGGTGATCCAACTGACACCAGTGGCTTGTGAGACCGGCCACCGCCCCTCGTCGGGGTCTCGACTGTATACACTAGTCTACTCCGGAGTATCGATGCCCTGTCTCGAAACTCCCACGACTAGGGACCACTATTAAGGATATGCTTATAGACCACCCAACTCTCACGTATATGATCGCCCTCATACTGTTGGTAATCAAGCAAGATCCTAAGGGCTCTATCAAAGTGTAATCGTGATCAGTCACCTGAACCTATACACGACTGATAAAGGCAAACCAGATAGCATACTATCATCTCGAGTAAGACTGTCCTACCGGTATAGGTCCACCGCAATCATTGCAATCGCGTACCTGCGATCCAATAATTGACTTTGAGGGCACTATATCCAATACCGGTCACGTGCCACATTTGGGTCGTGACAAAGTTGGTATCAGAGCGTTTGGTTTAACCTTTGTTCGAGTCTAGGTTTGACTATATGGAGTATTGGCATACACTTTTGTTACCTAGGCTTGAGCTTATAGGACTTAGACTTGACTTTGGGGGTCTTATATCCGAACTTTCGTTATATAGGATGACCTTGGTTGATGGAGTAGGTACTAAGTAGAGTGACGTACCGTACATATGTTCCGCGGAATATTTACGATATGATACTCCGTCTAAGTTAGCTTAGGATTTATATCTTGAGATCTTCCTTCTATTCTTTCTGTTGATCTATCCTCGTCAATGCATGTGGATTGTTTCGGTCGCCATGTTTACCTGAGCCAAGAGGGCTGCGATTAGAGATACGGTCAGGGCAGACTTGTTTGGGATAATAACTGACAAGAGTAGCATTCCGGTGATATAAAGACATGTCGTCTATTCATATTTGATCAGGTTCTAATGTTGAAGCGAGTTCTACGGGATCCGCACCAGACGGTCGAGTCATTTCAAGAAATCAACCGGACTTGAGGCGTGTTGTTTTCCCTTCTCCGAAGATCGTGATGTTGAGTATTGTTCAGATAATGGTACCAATTGTTGCTGAGATTGTAGAGGTGTTGCTTCCAAGGTGCAGGAAGTTGACAGTCGTCAATGTTTACTTGTGTAGCTAGATCAGAGGATTAGTATTCATTAAAATGAGGGATGACTAGGACTTTTAATCCGTTGTGGCGCTCCGATGCGAGATTGGTTAAGTTGATTAGCTTCTTCCGATGGGCCATGCTCAGACCTGGTGCAAGTCGCTCGAAAAAGAGATCGTGTAGTGAGTTTTCCTCCGACGGATTGAGACGAGTTCTCGAAGATGAGTTTAGCCATATTCTTCTACAGAGTATCATAGATGTCGGATTTGTGTTTTTGAGTTATGTGAAGACTCTGAGCTTGGTCATAACCAAGTATAACTTGCAATTCGCGTGACTATCGCGATACGCTCCTTAATTGATTGATATTGGAGAGTAATGGAACAGGAGATTAGTGCGAAATTCAGTGGGCAGTTTTTCTTCACCGTTGATAATGAAGACTTGATGCATATACTTAGACGCGTACGACTACACTTTCAGGAGGAGATATTCAGGAAATGACAGTTATTACGAGGAGAAAGTGAACTCAGTAATGAGTGCTAGTTCCGGGCAGGCTGGATAAATAAATTTAGGAGAAGACTTGATGGATTCTTTTCCAGGAGTTTATAATAAGTAAGATTGAACCCAGGATTAGTTGTTGGCGCACACTCAGAGGTTAGAAATTTCCGTCGTCTATATGTTGCATTGAGAAAGACTGAACAAATTGTTAAGGAGATGTGGTGAGAGGTATCAGCAGTAGGACTGATTGTGCCATTGCTTCTCACCGGACGATAATATAAAGAGGACATTGCATTAGAGGTCCGCAAGAAGGATCTGAATTCAGAAACAAAGGACGTTAGATCGTGGCAGATGGCAAGTGAAAATCCTTTCTATGCCAGTTCCGGGTGTATAAACACCTTTTGACATTGAGGAAGATACATTTCGATGTCATTGTTTTCGATTTACGTTTTTATGAGCTGAAGGTATTTTTTTGTGTTAAAAAGGAAATAACCGAACGTCCGTTATCTTGATTTACGTATTTTGAGGATTTGAGGGTCATATAAATGTTTTGTGCACACTAGGTGCACTTGTTTGAGATTTTTGTGCGAGGTGACTGCACTCGACTGTAGTGTTGGGTACACCGGATGTACTAAACTGATATTTTCTGTGTACGTCAGTTGCACATGAGTAAGGGATAATTTTTATATGCTTTAGGTATACTTGGTATAATTTTGTGCATACCAGTTGCACATTTTGATGTTTTGTGCACGCCGATACACTTGAGATTTGTTTTGTGCACCCCGATACACTTGAGATTGTTTTGTGCACCTAGATGCACTTGAGATTTGTTTTGTGCACTCCGATGCACTGGAGATTTATCTTGTGCATTTTTTATGCACTCGGTAATTGCTCCCCGCACATTTGATGCAGTGGATATTGTTTTGTGCACACTTGTTGCACTTGTCGTTGTTTTTAGTTTTCATGCAGACCGTGATGTGTGGTTTGAGATTTGCACGCAAACCCGTTAGAGTTGAATTTTTTTCATGATTTTACTTGAGAGGATATCATTTAGATTTGATTTATATATTTTTGCTTAGTCGTGCGCTACCGATATTGCACTACGACTATGGCATTGATCATGTATTTGATATATACAACGGGTTTCTTATTTGGTATTTTGTATCATAACTGGTGTAATTCTCATAGAAACCGCTAGAGTTACAGTTATGTGAATTTTACATCCTTTTGAGTTTTCAAGCACCCTATTGCATTATGTTGCGTCTTAGCTCGTGTAGGACTTCGGAGTTCCGTTGTATTGAGCGGACAATGGGTTTTAAAATTTGGACCCCGGAAAATTGTTTTAAATTGAGTTGATTAGATTGAGAAAAATGTTTTAAGAAGGAGGTTTAATTTAAATTCGGGAACCGAATTTCTTTAAGAGGGAGAGACTGTAACATTTTGAAAAATTATAAATATTAATTTATAATTTTAAATATGAATTCAAATAAAGTTTGCAAAGTGATATCACATACGACTTTTGGTATCGGAATTATATCCGTAAAATTTTAATTATTTTGGGAAATATGAAGAAAGATGTGATATCATAAATATGATATCTTGAATTAGTTTAACATGACATTGTATTTTACATTAAGCTAATGATAATTTAGTGTTATAATAAGTATTTCATTTTTAAACATGGATGTAAATTTTCTTTTCATAAAAGAGTTTCTTTTATTTTAATTCTTTTGTTAGTGGCTAGTATATGGTATCCTAGGTTAAACCCTCATAACACCTTACCCTCAATCATGGTCAACTCCCTCCACCTCCTACTTCTCCACTTTACACCTCTACCTTCTCACTTGACACCTCCACCTTCTCACTTGACACCTCCACCTCTCAACCTCTACCCACTGCTTTCTCTACATACATCCTCACCCCGATTGCATATATTCTTTCTTCTTTCTCCAGCTGAAATAATACACTTCTTAAGCCCCAAACCAAGAAAATTCCTAAGTGTTCATAAATCCAAATGAAGAAATCTTAAACCCTACACCAAAGTTGTGCACATCATCAAGCTAGAGCCTCTACAAGACCTTGATGCTTCCATACACATTTCTAGAGCAGGATTTCCTTATACACAATCTTCATAGGTATATCTTCCTCTCTCTTCACTTAATCATTTCTATTCAATATCAGTTTTTGTGTGCAGTATTACAAAAACAGTTTGTTTTGTGATATTACCCTACTGAAAATGAATCTGGAACCAATAGATGTAACCCCTAGAAAAACTAGCAATACAATAAGTATTATGAGAACACTAGAAGACACTACTTAAAACCCGAGCCCCAAACTCCCTACTTCATCCGGCGACATACACCAAATTTCCGGCGACGCCGCCCCCCCTAGGATTTTAGTATTGGTTTTTCTTATGTGGCCTCTTTTGGGTAGTTTATGATTTATATTATTGTTTGATTTGTTCCAGTATTCTTACAGAGAAATCTGAGAGTGATTAGTTAAGGTTTTTTCAAGTTTTCCGATATTCTGATACGGGTTTTTTCGTATTTTTATACTGCAGCTGAACCGTTAATGTTTGTACATAAACAACATGGGCATATTGTCGTTTTTGGGTTAAGTATGCTGTAGGTTCAAACCTATGGGTGCCTATCTCATTGTTTTGAGTTTTGATATGATATTTACGTCGATATGATATAACTACGATTATAGGTACGATTGCGAAAGTTTTCAAGACGGAGTTGGCGGATATAAAAGCGTGGATTTCAGCAAGCTCATCAAATTGGTGAGTAGATTTACATCTACGGGGAAAGTCGGGTGGATGGCGTTTAGCACCCGCACAACCTTATATATATATGATACTATGATATATAGTTAGTTCTTTTTGTTAATTAAGTTATAATATTAGAATGATGATGCATCTAGTAAGTTTTCCATGTGCATATAGTGTATTCATGGATCGGTATAGTTGTATGAGGGATCATACCATATTTGAGATAATGTGGGTTTTGTACGAAGAATCGTACCATACTTGTAATGACTAGATTAGTATGCCGAATAACGGTCAAGTTTCCATTAGACTCGTAGCGTTATTTTATTCCGTGTTAGCATGTAATACTTGAATGAGCTATATTCTTTTAAAAGCTAACGATTCGTTTCCCTTTTTAATGATAAAAGATAAGGATGCGATGCCAATTTCTAAAAAGAATATTTTAACCTAAAGCAGCTTCCTTATTTCAAAATCAACGTTTCTTTTCATTTCCAAAGATAATGGTATAGCTCATAGCAAGTAATTACAAGAGTTACTCTTAGATTACTTTACATGTTCGTATTATATTATCGATGTTATACGTTTCTGTGATACGAACACTCTGATAGAACACTGCAAAATTACCAAGGAGTATTATATTGCACAAGCACATACGTATATGTTACACCACACCTTATTTGTACTACCATATCACTGTATAACCGTTATGTTATGTAATACGTATATAAATGTTGATATGAGTAAGCTATTACACCTTTAGAACATTTGCACAAATACTAATGATCGACATGCTGCACGAGTACAGACGCGTATGCTATACAACACATCATTAGTGTTGCCATGACACAGTAGAATTGATACGTTTATTTGCTTGTATGACTTATTTACGCACATTACCTTATTATCTGTTAAGCATTGCGAATACCGGTACTATAGATGTTTATATTTGATTCTTATGAGTTTTCTGGATGTTTTACTTTTGATGATATATATCAGTGATATGGGACGCTGTTATATATGTATATATATAATATATCATCAGAATAATTTATGCAAGTATTCTCATTCTTTACTTGATATTTCTGGATATGATGAGTTGACGTCCACCATGAGTTTAATGTTTCTGACTATTTTATTCCGAACCGAGTGGGGTAGATATACGGTTTCAGACTTGTTCTTATCCGGACCGAGTGGGGGAGCTATACAGTCGGATACATGGTAGACCCGGATCGAGACCAAGGGGCAGCATAGCCGCAGTTGAGGCAAGGAGCCTAGCGAATATACTCGATACCGGAGATAGAGATGAACACGAAAGATATTCAGGGGATACTGACCATGGTTTGATTGGGCATGACGGATATCCAGAGGATATCGACCGGGGCTAGGGATATCAGGTGGCGATCATCTGTTGAGATGGTGTTGACGGTATCTGCATTTACGTGTCGGTGATGGACACGAGAGATTTGAGGATTTGCGTGTCGGTGATGGACACAAGGGATTTCTGATTTCGGGTGTCGATGCTGGACATCCATATATATTGATATGTTGATATCATGAGATAACCAGTTATATTATAGTTGTTATAGCCGACTAGGACCGATCCGGGGGACAGTGCCTGCGTATCTCTTTACTGGTAATTGCATACATTAAGAAGGAATTCAAATTGAGCTATAGTCTCATTATTTTGACATGTCTAGTATGACATTGAAATCTTTTAAATCGTAAGCCTTTGAACACTATTCATTAAAACAGCAGGACGAATATCTTAAATAAGATATCTTAAATAAGATATCTATTTTATTTCATACTATCAAGTCTGCTTTTATGCCGTGACATATCTAATCCGCGGATATTTTAAAGAAGAGTTTTACATATATATATGTTCGGCTACTTATGGCCTTTCACCTTGATACAGGTCATGTATAGGATATGTTCTACTTTAGGATAGCATGATAAATAGTGTTGCATTTACGATACATACGCTATCGTATATTATATTAGTAATGGATATGATAGTAGTATATTTATAACTTAGGTATCATTGTGCATTTCGATTTCTACCTTGTGATGTACTTTTTACTCACTGAGTCGACAACTCACCCCCGTTGTGCCACAGTTTCTTGTAGGTGTTACCGTTTAGATTATCTGCGGCTTGGGGAAAATATTCCTTTCGGTGATTGCTTTAGTAGGTGAGTTACTGTTGTATTGTACTCACACTTGTATATTCATGTCTTCTAGTATCTAGTAAAACTCCATCAACTTAGAAAGGGTATATTGTAGACTTAGAATCGAGACTTAGAGTTGTGTTTAGTGTTGTCGCACTCATTGGAGTCGACCATTTTATATTGTTGATTTTGTTTCGCTTTTCTTTTTTTCGCCATTGTGCGTTGTATATTGTTTGCTTGGTTGCTCCACCGTTTGAGGCATGGACGTTCGCTTCCGTTGGGATGCTATATGTGTTTTATGTTGTAGTGGGTTTATTCAAATTACAAAGGAGGTGCTGTCGAATTTTAAAACGTCATAGATACTTTTCAAACATACTTAGTTAAACTTAAATATTTATTTTAAACTGATTCCTTCTGATGACTATTTTAAACTACATCTCCAATAATTTCAAAAAGGGTTTAGATTCCGGGTTTCGGCTTACTTGAACCGCGTCGACGTCTTTAGATGTCACGTGATTTAAGTGCCGGTCATGTGCCACATTTGGGTCATGACAAAATTGGTATCAAAGCGTTTGGTTTAACCTTTGTTCGAGTCTAGGTTTGACTATATGGAGTCTTGGCATACACTTTTGTTATCTAGGCTTGAGCTTATAGGACTTAGACTTGACTTTGGGGGTCTTATATCCAAACTTTCGTTATGTAGGATGACTTTGGTTGATGGATTAGGTACTAAGTAGAGTGACGTACCGTACATATGTTCCGCGGAATATTTACGATATGATACTCCGCCTAAGTTACCTTAGAATTTATATCTTGAGATCTTCCTTCTATTCTTTCTGTTGATCTATCATCGTCAATGCATATGGATTATTTCGGTTGCCATGTTTATCTAAGCCAAGAGGGCTGCGATTAGAGATACGGTCAGGGCAGACTTATTTGGGACAATAACTGACAAGAGTAGCATTCTGGTGATATAAAGACGTGTCATCTATTCATATTTGATCGGGGTCTAATGTTGAAGCAAGTTCTTCGGGATCCGCACCAGACGGTCGAGTCATTTCAGGAAATCAGCCAGACTTGAGGCGTGATATTTTCCCCTCTCCGAAAATTATGGTGTTGAGTACTATTCAGATAATGGTACCAATTGTTGCTGAGATTGTCGAGGTGTTGCTTCCAAGGTGCAGGAAGTTGACAGTCGTCAATGTTTACATGTGTAGCTGGATCAGAGGATTAGCAGTCATTCAAATGAGGGATGACTAGGACTTTTAATCCGTTGTGGCGCTCCGATGCGAGATTGGTGAAGTTGATTAGCTTCTTCCGATGGGTCTTGCTCAGACCTGGTGCAAGTCACTCGAGAAAGAGATCGTGTAGTGAGTTTTCCTCCGACGGATTGAGACGAGTTCTTGAAGATGAGTTTAGCCATATTCTTCTACAGAGTATCAGAGATGCCGGATTTGTGTTTTTGAGTTATGTGAAGACTCCGAGCTTGGTCATAACCAAGTATGACTTGCAATTCGCATGACTATCGCGATACGCTCCTTAATTGATTGATATTGGAGGGTAATGGAACAGGAGATTAGTGCGAAATTCAGTGGGCAGTTTTTCTTCACCGTTAATAATGAAGGCCTGATGCATATACTTAGACGCGTACGACTACTCTTTCAGGAGAAGATATTAAGGAAATGACAGTTATTATGAGGAGAAAGTGAACTCAGTAATGAGTGCTAGTTCCGGACAAGCTGGATAAATGATTTTAGCAGAAGACTTGTTGGATTCTTTTCCAGGAGTTTATAATAAGTAAGATTGGACTCAGGATTAGTTGTTGGCGCACACTCAGAGCTTAGAAATTTCCGTCGTCTATATGTTGCGTTGAGAAAGACCAAACAAATTGTTAAGGAGATGTGGTGAGAGGTATCAGCAGTAGGACTGATTGTGTCGTTGCTTCTCACCGGACGATAGTATAAAGAGGACATTGCATTAGAGGTCCGCAAGAAGGATCTGAATTCAGAAACAAAGGACGTTAGATCATGGCAGACGGCAAGTGGAAATCCTTGATATGCCAGTTCCGGGTGTTTAAGCACCTTTTGACATTGAGGAAGATACATTTCGATGCCATTATTTTCGATTTACGTTTTTATGAGCTGAAGATATTTTTTTGTGTTAAAAAGGAGATAACCGAACGTCTGTTATCTTGATTTACATATTTTGAGGATTTGAGGGTTACATAAATGTTTTGTGCACACCAGGTGCACTTGTTTGAGATTTTTGTGCGAGGTGATTGCACTCGACTGTAGTGTTGGGTACACCGGATGTACTAAACTGATATTTTCTGTGTACGTCAGCTGCACATGAGTAAGGGATAATTTTTATATGCTTTAGGTATACTTGGTATAATTTTTTGCACACCAGTTGCACATTTTGATATTTTGTGCACGCTGATACACTTGAGATTTGTTTTGTGCACCCCAATACACTTGAGATTGTTTTGTGCACCTAGATGCACTTGAGATTTGTTTTGTGCACTCCGATGCACTGGAGATTTATCTTGTGCATTTTTTATGCACTCGGTAATTGCTCCCTGCACATTTGATGCAGTGGATATTGTTTTGTGCACACTTATTGCACTTGTCGTTGTTTTTGGTTTTCATGCACACCGTGATGTGTGATTTGAGATTTGCACGCAAACCCGTTAGAGATGATTTTGTTTTCATGATTGTACTTGAGAGGATATCTTATATATTTGATTTATATATTTTTGCTTAGTCGTGCGCTACCGATATTGCACTACGACTATGACATTGATCATGTATTTGATATATACAACGGGTTTCGTATTTGGTATTTTGTATCATAACTGGTGTAATTCTCATAGCAACCGCTAGAGTTACAGTTATGTGAGTTTTACATCCTTTTGAGTTTTCACACACCCTATTGCATTATGTTACGTCTTAGCTCGTGTGGGACTTCGGAGTTCCGTTGTATTGAGCGGACGATGTGTTTTAAAATTTGGACCCCGGAAAATTGTTTTAAAATGAGTTGATTGGATTGAGAAAAATATTTTAAGAAGGAGGTTTAATTTAAATTCGGGGACCGAATTTCTTTAAGAGGGAGAGACTGTAACATTTTGGAAAATTATAAATATTAATTTATAATTTTAAATATGAATTCAAATAAAGTTTGCAAAGTGATATCGCATACGACTTTTGGTATCGGAATTATATCCGTAAAATTTTAATTATTTTGGAAAATATGAAGAAAAGATGTGATATCATAAATATGATATCTTTAATTAGTTTAACATGACATTGTATTTTACATTAAGCTAATGATAATTAAGTGTAATAATAATTTTTAAACATGGATATAGATTTTATTTCCATAAAAGATTTTCTTTTCTTTTAATTCTTTTGTTAATGGCAAGTATATGGTATCTTAGGTTAAACCCTCATAACACCTTACCCTCAACTATGCTCAACTCCGTCCACCTCCTACTTTTCCACTTTACACCTCTACCTTCTCACTTGACACCTCCACCTCTCAACCTCTATCCCATGCTTTCTCTACATACATCATCACCCCGATTGCACATATTCTTTCTTCTTTCTCCAACTGAAATAATACACTTCTTCAGCCCCAAACCAAAAAAATTCCTTAGTGTTCATAAATCCAAATGAAGAAATCTTAAACCCTTCATCAAAGTTGTGCACATCATCAAGCTAGAGCCTCTACAAGACCTTGATACTTCCATACACATTTCTATAGCAGGGTTTCCTTATACACAATCACCATAGGTATATCTTCCTCTCTCTTCACTTAATCATTTCTGTTCAATATCAGTTTTTCTGTGCAGTATTATAAAAACAGTTTGTTTTGTGATATTAACCTACTGAAAATGAATCTGGAACCAATAGGTGTAACCCCTAGAAAAACTAGCAATACAATAAGTATTATGAGAACACTATAAGACACCACTTAAAACCCGATCCCCAAACTCCCTACTTCATCCGGCGACATACACTAAATTTCCGGCAACGCCCCCCCGGATTTTGTTGGTTTTTCTTATGTGGCCTCTTTTAGGTGGTTTATGATTTATATTATTGTTTGATTTGTTTCGGTATTCTTACAGAGAAATCTGAGAGTGATTAGTTAAGGTTTTTTCAAGTTTTTCGATATTCTGATACGGGTTTTTTCATATTTTTGTACTACAGCTGAACTGTTAACGTTTGTACGTTAACAACATGGGCATATTTTCGTTTTTGGGTTAAGTATGCTGTAGGTTCAAACCTATATGTACCTATCTCATTGTTTTGAGTTTTGATATGATATTTACGTCGATATGATATAACTACGATTATAGGTACGATTGCGAAAGTTTTCAAGATGGAGTTGGCGGACATAGCAGCGTGGATTTCAGCAAGCTCATCAAGTTGGTGAGTAGATTTATATCTACGGGGAAAATTGGGTGGATGGCGTATAGCACCCCCACAATCTTATATATATATGATACTATGATATATAGTTAGTTCTTTTTGTTAATTAAGTTATGATATTAGAATGATGTTGCATCTAGTAAGTTTTCCATGTGCATATAGTATATTCATGGGTCGGTATAGTTGTATGAGGGATCATACCATATTTGAGATAATGTGGGTTTGTATGAAGAATCGTACCGTACTTGTAATGACTAGATTAGTATGCCGAATAACGGTCAAGTTTCCTTTAGACTCGTAGCGTTATATTTTATTCCGTGTTATCATGTAATACTTGAATGATCTATATTCTTTTAAAAGCTAACGATTTGTTTCCCTTTTTAATGATAAAAGATAAGGATGCGATGCCAATTTCTTAAACGAATATTTTAACCTAAAGCAGCTTTCTTATCTCAAAATCAACGTTTCATTTCATTTTCAAAGATAATGGTAAAACTCATAGTAAGTAATTACAGTAGTTACGCTTAGATTACTTTACATGTTCGTGTTATATTATCGATGTTATACGTTTCTGTGATACGAACACTCTGATAGGACACTGTACAATTACCAAGGAGTATTATGTTGCACAAGCACATACGTATATGTTACACCACACCTCATTGGTACTACCATATCACTGTAGAACCGTTATGTTATGTAATACGTATATAGATGTTGATATGAGTAAGCTATTACACCTTTAGAACACTTGCACAAATACTAATGATTGACATGCAGCACGAGTACAGATGCGTATGCTACACTATACATCATTAGTGTTGTCATGACACAGTAGAATTGATACGTTTATTTGCTTGTATGACTTATTTACGCACATTACCTATTATCTGTTAAGCATTGCGAATACCAGTACTATGGATGTTTATATTAGATTTTTATGAGTTTTCTGGATGTTTTACTTTTGATGATATATATCAGTGGTATGGGACGCTGTTATATATGTATATATATAATATATCATTAGAATAATTTATGCAAGTATTCTCATTCTTTACTTGATATTTCTGGATATGATGAGTTGATGTCCACCATGAGTTTGATATTTCTGATTGTTTTATTCCGAACCGAATGGGGTAGATATACGGTTTCAGACTTGTTCTTATCCGGACTGAGTGGGGGAGCTATACAGTCGAATACATGGTGGACCCGGATCGAGACCGAGGGGCAGCATAGCCGCAGTTGACGCAGGGAGCCTAAAGAAGATACTTGATACCGGAGATAGAGATGAGCACGGCAGATATTCAGGGGATACTGACCGGGGTTCGATTGGGCACGGCGGATATCCAGAGGATACCGACCGGGGCCAGGGATATCGGGTGGCGATCATCTGTTGAGATGGTGTCGACAGTATCTACATTTGCGTGTCGGTGATGGACACAAGAGATTTGAGGATTTGCTTGTCGGTGATGGACATAAGGGATTTCTGATTTTGGGTGTCGATGCAGGACATCCATATATATTGATATATTGGTATCATGAGGTAACCAGTTATAGTATAGTTGTTGTAGCCGACCAGGACTGATCCGGGGGACAGTATCTACGTATCTCTTTACTGGTAATTGCATACATTAAGAAGGAATTCAAATTGAGCTATAATCTCATTATTTTGACATATCTGGTATGACATTGAAATCTTTTAAATCGTAAACCTCTGAACACTATTCATTAAAACAGCAGACGTATATCTTAAATAAGATACCCATTTTATTTCATACTATCAAGTCTGATTTTATGCCGTGACATATCTAATCCGCGGCTATTTTAAAGAAGGGGTTTACATATATATATGTTCGGCTACTTATGGCCTTTTACCTTGATACAGGTCATGTATAGGATATGTACTACTTTGGATAGCATGATAAATAGTGTTGCATTTACGATACATACACATATCGTATATTATATTAGTAATGGATATGATAGTAGTATATCTATGACTTAGGTATCGTTGTACATTTCGATTTTTACCTTGTGATGTACTTTTTACTCACTGAGTCGGCAACTCACCCCCGTTGTGCCACAGTTTCTTGTATGTGTTACCATTTGGATTATCTGCGGCTTGGGGAAAATATTACTTTCGGTGATTGCTTTGGTAGGTGAGTTACTGTTGTATCCTACTCACACTTGTATATTCATGTCTTCTTGTATCTAGTAAAACTCTATCAACTTAGAAAGGGTATATTGTGGACTTAGAAGCGAGACTTAGAGTTGTGTTTTGTGTTGTCGCACTCATTGGAGTCGACCATTTTATATTGTTGATTTTGTTTCGCTTTTCTTTTCTTCGTCATTGTGCGTTGTATATTATTTGCTTGGTTGCTCCGCCGTTTGAGGCGTGGACGTTAGCTTCCGTTGGGATGCTATATGTGCTTTATGTTGTAGTGGGTTTATTCAAATTACAAAGGGAGTGCTGCCGAATTTTAAAACGTCATAGATACTTTTCAAACATACTTAGTTAAACTTAAATATTTATTTTAAACTGATTCCATTTGATGACTATTTTAAACTACATCTCCAAAAATTTCAAAAAGGGTTTAGATTCCGGGTTTCGACTTACTTGAACCGCGTCGACGTCTTTAGATGTTATATGATTTAAGTGCCGGTCACGTGCCACATTTGGGTCGTGACAATTGCACATTCACAAAAGTGTGTATGAACGAAAACATGTGAGAGGTGGAGTGAACAATAAGACTAATTCTTTGTTAAAAACGATAAAAATTCTTGATTTGAAACCAAGCTGTAGAATGTAGACTCAAGAAAATTTAGGACATTATAAGCTCGTGAGATACTTTTAAAACTTATTCCTAGCTTTTATTAAAGGCATGAAGACTTTTTATTGAAAATTTTGAAACAAAACGACACTATTTGTACAAACATGAAAAGATGTATATAAGCTTAAGTTAAAT
This sequence comes from Agapanthus africanus, assembly GCA_030015575.1. Lineage (NCBI taxonomy): Eukaryota > Viridiplantae > Streptophyta > Magnoliopsida > Asparagales > Amaryllidaceae > Agapanthus > Agapanthus africanus. The sequence continues at coordinate 47,019,673 of JASDDO010000012.1, forward strand.
GAAAAGTGTGGTGTGAAAAATAAGGGGTGTAGGTTTCTAACTTAGAATGATAGAGTTTCTAACTTGGATATTAAACCTTAGGATTAGAGTTGAGCTTAACCAACGAAACTAGCTTGACAGGATTTTTTTGGTGTAATCCGCTGAAAACCCTTAGGAGACAACACTCCTCCTACTAGGAACATCTAGAGGTTGAACGGTTTGTTGCAAGAGCAAAGTGCAATCGTGATGCCTACAAAAGTGAGCTAGGATTTCCTTTTTTCTTTAAAATAAAATATTTTGCTCGGGACGAGTAAAAGATAAGTTTGGGGGTATTTGTTTACATCATAAAATTGCATTTTAATACCATCCATTCTTTATAATATTGTATATAAAATTGGTTCTATTAATCAAAGTTTGCTACATAAGTGCAGGAAACTGGTTCGGAGTGGACGACAGCCTTTTAAGATAAAACCGAACAGATGTAGTTAACGTCAAAGTTAACATAGTCAACCCTGCAATTTTCAGTGTTAGCAAAATCAAGATATTATGTGCTAAAAGGCCTTATAAAATAGCGAGGATGCAACAAAAAAGGTTGTGACGTCCAAATCCAATATTAGACCATGAAACCGCCACCAAATCCAACAAAAAACCGTGGATCTACTTCCGCTTCAGTGCCGCACGAGTTAGGGTTTCAGGGGCAGTTTGGTCTTTTCGTGTACAGCAACTTCGATGCTCAGGTTTCATATTTTAAGGCCTATAAATAGCAGCAAGAGTATCCAACAGAAAGGTATCTATGGTTTTTTGTTTTATATTTTAAAATAATTGTTAGAATTATTCTCTTCATTTTTTAGCCATTAAAAAAATTGTATGAAGCTTGAAGGTAATGAATAAAGATGGTTCATTTATTTCTTGTCTCTTCTTTTTCATTTATGCAATTTAATTCACCGTATTTATTTATCTCGCTTTAAATTTTATAGATGTTGTTTTATGAATTCTTTTCCTTCTCTTAATGTTTTCAAAACAATGATGTCAAAAAGAATCTCCTCGCAATAGTGAGGGATCTAAGGGCTAGCTTTCTCAAAATAAATTCTTCTCTCTTTTTCTTTTGTTTGATCTGCATTTTACTCCACAATGATACCCAATGGTTGTTTCTCGCTTTTGTGAGAACCCTAGTGGTTAGCATTTAGTATATTTTTCATATCCTTTTTCCATATCCTTTTACCATTTTATTTTAATCAGCGAGTAAATTCTCCCTTATTAAGCTTGTAGGAAAGGGTAGTATAAGAGATGGTAAATCTCTCATGTTCTTTTTATATTTTAATTTTTATAAATTTCAACAATGTGAGTATTAATACCATATTTAGGCACACTATCAATTCATGATAGTTGTAATCTCGATTTAAGAATGAGTTAATACTTATTTTGTTGGAGTCTTGAGTTTAATATGGATCAATGGAAAAACAAGGGTCAATAGAGCGAATTCCTAGTATCCCTCTAAATACCCTAATTCGCATTCATTCCTATTTCTCTAGCTATAAATAATTAAAAGATAAAAATAATCATTTATTTAAGTATCATCCCTTAATTGCCTAATCCTAAAACCCTAATAAGCATTTTTTTCTCTCATTATTACCTCACTTTTAGAATAAAAAACCAAAACCCACCTTTTCTGAATCAACTCGTCTAAACTACTAAAAATAAGATTACAGTCTCCCTGTGGACGACTCATACTCACCACGGCTAACTACAGTAAACCTTGTTGACTTCGGTATTTAAAACAATAAAAGACTCACTTTTTCAAAATAATCAAATGTTGGAGAAAACGGTTTCTAAGAACCATAAAAATTGGTCTTCTAAACTGACTGATACTCTTTGGGCATTTCGTATTGCATATAAGATCGATCTTGGCATATCTCCTTATCGGCTTGTGTTTGGAAAGGCTTGCCACCTCCCTGTCGAGATCGAACATAGGGCGATGTGGGAAATTAAAGAGCTTAACTTTAATCTTGGAGAAAACGGTTTCTAGGAACCATAAAAATTAGTCTTCTAAACTGACTGATGCTCCTTGGGAATTTATTACTGCATATAAGACCGATCTTGGCATATCTCCTTATCGGCTCCCAATGTTTCTTCCCAAATAAAGCAAATCTTGGAGAAAACGGTTTCTAAGAACCGTAAAGATTGATCTTCTAAACTGACTGATGCTCTTTGAGCATTTCGTACTGTATATAAGACCGATTTTAGCATGTCTCCTTATCGGCTTATGTTTTGAAAGGCTCGCCAGCTCCCTGTCGAGATCGAACATAGAGCGATGTGGGCACTTAAGGAGCTTAACTTGGATCTTGACCAAGCAAGGAGCTTTCGGAAACTACAATTAAACGAGCTGAACAAGCTTCAAGATGAAGCTTACGAGATTGTGCAGTTTTAATTGCTACTAATAATTTGATTTGAGATATTATGAAAATTTAATGGCAGCAAATCAATTCAAGACTGCAAATAGGATTCAAGAGATCAAATCAAATCAAATTCAACAAATCAAGCTGCCAAGTTTAGGAGCAAACTGGAGATTCATGCAACTGCAGAGATACAAGAATATTTGCAAGAAATTATCATCTAAGAAATCTCGAAAAATCAAGAAAAGAAAGAAAAAAAAACCTATAGAATCAATTTCAAAAGATTTAGTGGAAATCTATTAGAATTAAGATTGAAGATTGACTGGAAAAATCGTATTCTCTTGTATTTTCTATTACTTGATCTCCAAACTTCCTAACCCTATATAAAGAGATGTAATTCTGGGGGTGGAGATATCTCTCTCAAGGCACAAATTGAGGGTTGATCATTCAGGGTTTTAGTTTTCGTTTTTGTAATGAAGTTAATTTTTAATAAAAAATAGTTTCTCTTTTAATTTCGTGTCTTTACATCTGCAATACTTTTTGCATTTTAATTCTGCAATTACCTTTTCGCAATTATTTTCTTACTTTTACTTTTAATTAGTTAGATAATAATTTTCTTTTGGTTTTCTTCTTCCTTCTTTCTTCAATGAAATTTTAGGCAATGATACTCAAAATTATTCTTTGCTTTTTGTGAAGACTCTAGTAGTTGACCTTTTAAAAACAAAATCTCTCTTTTCTCTTTTCTCTTTTCTTTTTACCTTTCTTCTTTTATTATGTTTTCCCCAATGAGCGAGTAATTTCCTCGCTTATTAAGGCTTGAAGGAGAGGGTAATTTATTCGATGGAAATTTGTCCTCAATTCTCTTTATTATTTTTAATTCTTTATAAACTTTAATCAAAGGGAATATTAACCCTCTTAATTAGGTACACCCTCAATTCATGAAAGTTGCAATCTCGATTTGAGTTTAGTTAAGATTTATTTTATTGAAGGATTTAGTATAATAATGATCAATGGAGGGACAATAGTAAATAGAGAGAATTCCTAGTACCCTCTTAGCACCCTAATCCACATTCATTATTATTCCTCTAGTATTAATTAATTAAAAATATAAAAAAGAAAATTTTTATTAAAAAAACCATCTTTTAAACTACCCAATCCAAAAAACCCTGCAAGCCCTTCTCTTATAAAGTTTTCAAATCTCTTTAGTATAAAACGAAAAAAATCCAACATTTCTTCTATTAACTCGTTTAAAACAAAATAGGTAATTCTCCATCTCCCTGTGGATGACCCGTACTCACTGTCGGCTAGCTATTTGGGACACCGTTATTGATTACGGTATTTATGACACATAAAAACTCAACTTTTTCACACCAGTTAAATGGCGCCGTTGCCGGGAAGATGGTAGTATTATTTTTCTTGTTATTCGGGTTGATTTCTTTTTATTTCTTTTTTTACAAAAAAAATTCAAAAAAAACCCAAAAAAACAATAATAAAAACCGCATCTCTATATGATTTATGGTGTTTATTCAAGTTTTGCAGGAAATCTGAACCAACTGTGAATCTAATTGCTTGAACAAGAAGAATAACGAAAAAGGTATCAGTGCTGAGGTTTTGGACAAACCAGCCTAACGAGGGCGGCGTTTCCGCAGTGGAAAAGCCCAAAGCGGCGGCGGATCCACGGCCTTGTTGTCTCTTCTCATCTTTAATTTTCTCTGGTATCATTCCCTCTACTTTCTCTTCTCTGAAACTCCAATAAACTGTTTCTATCTGCAGAATTCTTTGCAAACAACGCCGCAAATATTTAAAAAAATCTTTTCGCGTGTTTTAGATTTTTGGTGTTTTTGCTTTTCATATTTAAAATTGACATTAAGGGGAAGAAACCCAAATTCATATTGGGTAAGGATTTCGTCACCCTTTCTAAGCCCCAAAAATCATAAACGAGCATATGCATTTACCCCCATTAATTAAAAAAGTTCTAGACTCAGTCTCTAAGGACAATCACACTCATTAAGGACAAATGAAGCTTGAGGGGAATCTGCTGTTTATCTAAACTTGACTATGTGGTGTCGAGGCAAGCTAAGTGAGAGGTTGTTTAATTAAGGAACTTGGCGAAAGTCTTAGAAAACCTCCCTCCTCTCTTAGACTTACCTAGCCACATTTGGCAGTGAAGAGGCGGTTAGATGTTATATCCTACAACTTGTTACTTAGAAGTCTAGGAGTGATCTAGTGATTTGACATAGGTGAGTTTAGTTTTAGGGATTGTTTGTGCAAGTTTATTGTGATTGGTTGATTCAAGTTTCTCTTAATCCAAAGCAAAGCATATCCGAAAAATTACCCTCGTTCTTTTCATCTCAATCATGGATAACCCAAAACAACCAACTCTTGCAGATCTTTGCTATCCTGGACCAGATATTTCATTCTATCGTTCTTGCTTAGATATACCTTCCAATGATAAATCCAAACCCATCATTCTTTGAATGATAGGATAGAGGCTTCTAGAAAAAACAGCTGGACACCATACTCAACTGCCTATCAACCGTCTCAAATGTTCACCCCTTCTTATGTTGATATTGAGGCTAATGAGGAAACTTTTAAACTCATGTCCATTACTGAACATATTGCGCAAGCCCGTAGCCAAAATTTTACACCTTTCACTACTCCAAAATCCTTAGGAAAACGATTACAATCGTTTCAATATGAAAATGTTGATACTTATTTTGAGACGAATGTGGCAACTTTTAAATCTATGACCATTGCTGGTCAGATTAAAAAAGCCAGTCGCCAACAATGCAACAAATTTCAATCATATTCATATCAATGTATTGATCCTAATCCTCTCTATGAAAAATGGACACCTCCATCCAATTCTTATCAACAATTTCAAACTTTCACACCTTCTTATATTGATACTTCTTTTAAAGCTAATATAGCAATTCATAAGCCCGTGTCCATTGCGGAACATGTTGAACACGCCCGAAACTAACAATTCAACCAATTCCAATTCTACCCAACTTTCACGTTGTCCCTAGACATTGCTTATGAACATCAAATAAGGAGTTCCACATTTCTAAATGAATTTGACTCTTTTGAAACTCCTTCACAAACCATGTTTAGTCTTGAAATAGCGTTGGAAGAATTTTTTCGAAAAACAGAGGAATTGACTTCATTCTTAGCCGCATTGATACAACCGACTGAACCATCATCTAGTTCCCAAAAAGAGATAGCTCAAGATTTTACCATGTATTTGTGGTAATAGGACAAACTGATGATTTGAGTAGTGACAAAGAACGATGCATCCTTCCGAATCAAACCTACCCTTCTCCGACTGAACTTCACATCTCAAATTCCGAAAACCTATCAAATGATTCTTCGATTAAGGACAATATGTTTGAACAGTTGTGTGAGTACGAAACGTTTGAATTACCCAATTGTGATGGGACCCTTTCAATTGAAACCGATACCATTGCTTTTGATCTCTATTTCTCCACCCTTGAAAACAAACCGATTGAAGACCATATCTTTGATGGGGTGTTTAAGAAGCTTAAATTTGACTTGATTGATGTTATCAATGTTGGGGATATTTTTAAAGATGAACCCATAATTTTGGATGAGTTTTTCTCACCGATACACCACCTACCTTCGATTCCATATGGGGATCATTCCGAACCTTTAACTGTTTTCCCGAACCTTTTTTGCTACTTGATATCATTAATGACGATTTGACCGAATGTATGGACGGGCTTAATCTTGAAGGTAATTTTGAGGATATCTTTAAGGATGAACTAGCTATATTTGATGAGTAGGATTCCCCAACTCATCATGTCCCTTACATCGAATGTGAACATCCTTCTGAATACATAAACGACATTACTCCTCAATTACTTCCCTCCATCTTCTCCATTAATCTATCCAAATTGCAAGATGAATTTTCACTTTCATATCCCATATCTGGTTCACCAATTTTTTTCGTCCCATGTATCCTTACGAATTTTGAGAAATTTGATCCGATTTTCAAAAATATCGATAAATTAGTACAATTGGAAAATTCCAGATTTACACGTCAACCATTAAAAACTGTACTAATGTATTTAATCAATTTAAAATATCAAGTTCGCACCCCATTTCGTTCACCCATTTCATTTCTTTCTCCGTTCCATTCTTCTTCTCATTTCTATTTACCAAGACTTCATACCACTTCTATCCATAACAGTCTCGCGTGTTTTTCATTTCCTTCCTCTACACGTTCACCCATTTCATTTCTTTCTTTCCTCCATTCTTCCTCTCATTTCTGTTCACCGAGACTTCATACCACTTCTGTCCATATATAGTCTCGCGTGTTTTTCATTTCCTTTCTCTACGCGTTCTTCCACCAACCAATGTATCATCATGATAAAATATTTAAATGGTTAGTGTTGAGTTTTGGTCTGAGTAAAGCCTTATGTAGACCAATGATATTCTCTCCTCTCTCACTTTGAACTTCATATGTATAAACAGTGGAAACACTATTTCAAATAAGTTTGGGGGTATGTATATTATTTTTACTTTTTCTTGAAGCATATTTTTCCTTTTTTCCTTAAAAAAAGTCATGCACAATTGTATGTCAAGAACAAGTTTAGGGGAGGATTTCACTGTGATTCACTCTTGAACCTTTCTTTAAACCATCTTCTTGAACTTTTCCTCCTAGTCTTCAGATTTTGAGCTTAAAGAACGACATTAGTAAGGACACGGCTGCAAACAAGTTTCGGGGGAAGCTTTGTATGTATCCACGCATCATATGTAAATTTCGAATTGCACAAAAAACTAGAAGATTTTGAAAACAAAAATTAGAAAATGAAAAATATACATAAAAGAGAGGAAGAGACTTGAGAAATGCAAGAACATTGGATGTTTTAGAACGAAGCTTGTAATACATAGTCATGAGCTGTTGACCTAAGGGTTAATAAGATGGAGTCACTAATCAGCGGATAGAAATAAATCTGAAATATAGTCTTTATTCTTGAATCCAAACTTCTGAACATTGATACCCTACTATATGCACGTATACAAATCTTGAAGTTTGGAATAGTAAAGAATACTTTGAAATACTCTTGCCTGGAAGCCTTCGTATGAAGGAAAAAATATAAATCAACAAAATATAAATGACGTATAAAATAAAATAAAATAAAATGAACACTGGCTTTATAATTACTTAAGGAAGTATATAAAAAAAATACAGCGAGAGTGTCTTATCACCTAGTGCCTTAGACTAACTGGTTTGGGGGTCACTGCTATGCCGTAGGTGTTGCAAAATTCGGATATTGCTAATTATGATATAATTAGTTAGCACATTTAGTAATTGATTGGTTAATGTTTCAAGAAGCATTAATGGCCTCATTAAAAATGTGTGAGCAAATCTATCTAAAATATTCACCGAATAAAAAGTATTAAGGACTATAGGAAAAGTGTATGAAAGCTTGAATTGAATTCTCTAAATATAGGGATGAGTTTTACACACACGTAGGGGTATAAGATCGAGTTTGGAGGAGAGATAGGGAGAAAAACTAAAGACGATATTTTATTGAGGGGGAATGTGATTTCCGGCATCTTTTCAAGAACATTAAGATAAGGGTCATGACAATGCAAAGCTAGTATAGTTCGAAACTCTTATTTTCAAGATTTTTATTTTATATATTCTTATCTTTGTATGTAGTTTTCATTTTTCTTATTTTTTTCCTTTATCTTCTACAATTTTGGAATTTTGTAGGTGGTATTCGCTGAAAACCCTCAGGAGACACAACTCCTCTTGCTAGGGACATTTAGAGGCTGAAAGACTTGTTGCAAGAACTAAGTGAAATCGTGTCGCCTACAAAAGTGAGCTTAGTTTTCTTTTTCCTTCAAATAAAATGGGTTTTGCTCGAGACGACCAAAAGATAAGTTTGGGGGAATTTGATCAGTCGTATTTATTGCACATTTTTACTATCATTTCTATTAGTTAATTAATGATGTTAATTGTAATTTCAGAACATATGTTGAGTTATGTGTAAAAAGATATATTCATGTGTTTCTTAAATTATAAGTAATATTATTATTAATAAAATGTGCATATCATATTTAAACAAATATGCTTGAGTTTCTTACACATTAAGTCATATGATTATGATTAAATTGTTGGAATTTTTTCCTAAATGAGATAAATGCTTCAAATAATTTGATTTGAGATATTATGCAGGTTTAATGGTAGCAACTCAGTTTAAGACTGCAAATAGGATTCAAGAGATCAAATCAAATCAAATTCAACAAATAAAGCTACCAAGTTTAGGAGCAAACTGGAGATTCATGCAACTGCAGAGATACGAGAATATTTGCAAGAAATTATCATCTAAGAAATCTCTAAAAATTAAGACAAGAAAGTAGAAAAAATCTGGAGAATCAATTTCAAAAGATTTATTGGAAATCTATTAGAATTAGGATTGAAGATTGATTAGAAAAATTGTATTCTCTTGCATCTTTTATTACTTGATCTCCAAACTTTCTATCCCTATATAAAGAGATGTAATTTTAGGGGTGGAGGTATGTTTCTCATGGCACAAATTAAGGGTTGATCATTTAGGGTTTTAGTTTTCGTTTTTGTAATGGAGTTAATTTTTAATAAAAGGTAGTTTCTATTTTAATTTCGTATCTTTACTTTCTGCATTACTTTTCTTACTTTAATTTTGCAATTAATTTTTTGCAATTACTTGCTTTTATTTTTAATTAGTTAGATGATTGTTTTCTTTTGGTGTTCTTCTTCCTTCTTTCTACAATGAAATTTAGACAATGATACTCAAAATTGTTCTTTACTTTTTGTGAAGAATCTAATAGTTAGCCTTTTAAAAATAAAATCTCTCTTTTCCTTTTCTTTTTACCCTCCTTCTTTTATCATGTTTTTCCCAATAAGTACGTAATTTCCTCGTTTGTTAGGGTTTGGAAGGGTGGGTAGTTATTTCGATGGAAATTTTCCTTCTATTCTCTTTATTATTTTTAATTATTTATAAATTTTAATCAAAGGGAATTTTAACCCTCTTAATTAGGTGCACCCTCAATTCATGAAAGTTGCGATCTCAATTTGAGTTTAGTTAAGCCTGCATTGATTGAAGGATTTAGCATAATAACGATCAATGGAGGGACAATAGTAATAGAGGGAATCTCTACTACCCCTCTTAGCACCCTAATCCACATTCATTATTATTCCTATACTATCAATTAATTTAAAAGATAAGTAGAATATATTTATAAAAAACTCATCTTTTAAACTACCCAATCCGAAAAACCCTACAAGCCCTTCTCTTATAAATTTTTCAATTCTCTTTAGTATAAAACGACAAAAATACAATCTTTCTTCTATTAACTCGTCTAAAAAAAGATAGGTAATTCTCCATCTCCCTGTGGACGGCCCGTACTCACTATCGGCTAGCTATTTGCGACACCGTTATTGAATGCGATATTTAGGACACATAAAAACTCAATTTTTCACACCAATCATAATCTAATCTTGATAAAGTCCACGCTGAGTGTTTCCTCTCTCTCTCTCTCTCTCTCTGGCAGCGACCTACGACTTACCTTAAAGTAAAACTCATAAGCCAAGTAAACCGAATATGTTTACAATCATTGACTTTGGAATGCCATGATTTCCCTAATTCACGACAAACTCGCATATGTTCTTACCCCTCCTACTTCCACTTTGTTTTTTCAGAGCCCTCTATATCATATATAGGGATTCATATTGCTTGGAATAGCCATCTTGTATAGTCAGATATGAAGTCGAGGAGAATAGCCACTGGTTCTGGAAAAAGTGAATTGTTCATTTGTCTATCCCCTCCCTCTTATCTCAACTTTAAGAGCTCCTTTAAAAAGAAGAATATACCAATTATACTTGTTGGATAGTCTTCTTCCAATTCCTAGGCTGAAGCTAAAAACAAGGGTAAGAAGAAAACCAACTAGCCTAAGTTCGGTATACATAAAGTAAGAAGGAGAGATATCAAAAGGGTTGAAGTGAGGGAAAGGAAATTGCAACTATTTTCATGAGCCTGGGCATGGAAGAGGCATTACGAGGAATACCTAGCCACCCTCTTAAAACATTTTCATATTTCAGTTTTCTTGCATGGTTGTAATTTAAAATCGTTTCTCAATTAATTCTGACTCCTCAGTATATAGATACCGGATTAGAATTTCACGTTTGTAAAGCGTTACAGATACTGAGAAGGAGTAGAGAATTGGGAAAGGGTGATTTTGATCCTCAATGTCGGAAATCAGAGCAATTGTTGTTATTGGGGAAAATCACCTAGTTTTTCCTAACAGCAAATATTTGGTTTTGAATATCCGTTGTTATGCACCAACTTTTAAAACTGATATATCGGACTCTTCATCTGATAAAGTGGGATATAAATTTTGAAAATTATGTTCTGAACATTTACCTTTATCATTTGATTATTGGATAAGGTGTATTGTACAATAGTATAGATATTCTTAACCAAAATACAGTTTTCAACTTATAATACACGGAGTATGAGTTGGTGAACTCATAAGGACTTATACATGATGATGTATATTGTCTGATGTCCACACGGACAAGTGGTTGGTATGCATACTTCATTCCTTTTACCTATGAGTTTTCTAGTTTTAGACGCGTATTCTTGTTGAAATGCAAAATCAAAAGATTTTGAGAAGTTCATAGAGTATGTGAATAAAATAGATAACCAAACGTTGGAAGTATCAAGATTCTTCGAAGTGATCGAAGATGTGGATATTTATGCTCGATATTCCGTATTAAGAATTAGATTCTCTCTCACATTACTCATCCGAGGGTATGTTCCATGATGAGTAATGTTGAGTGGCCTTTTTCGTTTAGGGGATATGCACTGAAATCAGCTGCAAACCAATTGAATATGGTTCCATCTAAATTTGTTCCTCAGATTCTATATGTGATTAGAATGAGCATATCTTAAGATATTTAAGATATAGAGTTATCTGGGTTATAATTAAAAACAGAATCTGGACAAACTAGACGCACGTTTCGGTAATATGCAGTTTGTGGGTTATTCCAAACTTTTGCAAGGATTTAACTTCTACCATTTTCAGGATCAAAAGTTGTTTTGGTCTTGACTCGCCACCTTTTTAGAAAGGAATTTCTTGCAAAAGAAATTTGTGCGAGTATGGTAGAACTAGAAGAGATTCCAAAACCTCAAACGATTACTGAAAATTTGGTCGAACCTGAGAATTCAATTGAACCTAACAAACATTAGCTACTCCGCAGATTTAGTAGGTGGCCTTAGTCACCTAAGAGATACTGCGGTTTTTTCGTAGACGGTGACAAGGAGGTTTGCATCATGTGATAATGACCCTACTAGTTATCAGTAGGCTATAAGGAGCAGTGACTTCCAACTGATGGTTAGATGCATATAAATCTAAATTGGAATCCATGCACTCCAACAAATTATGGACTTTATTGGATGCTCCTGAATGGGTTAAACCCATTAAGAGCAAGTAGATCTTTCAAGATCAGTGCAGATGAAAATGTAGTAATCTAATAAGACTAGACTTGTAGTAAAGGGTTCTCATCAAATACTCGACGTGGATTGTGATGAAACTTTTACTTCGGTGTCTATGATAAAGTCCATACAAATATAACTTGCCACTGCTATTTTTCATGACTGTGATATCTGGCAGATAGATGACTATAATGTCTTTCTAAATGAGAATTTAGAAGTGTATGTGTATATGACTCTGTCATAGGGTTATCGTAGTCAGTAGGAGCAGCGGATAGTGTGCAAGTTGTTTAAGTCTATTTATAGACTAAAATGGGTATAGCGGAAAAGGATCATCTGTTTTGATGTTATGGTCAAAGTGTTTGATTTTATCAAGATGATAGATGAACCTGGTATTTGTAAGAAAATAGTAGGGTGTAATGTTATAGACCTCATATTGTATGTGGATGATATTCTCCTGATAGAAAATGATGTTCCTATGCTATAATTCGGTCAAACTATGGTAGTCACAGCTGTTTCTCCAAATAGGATGTGGATAAATGTCTAATCCTGGAGAAATATAATGATAGCAGTGAAGAACATATGAGGAAATTCTTGAAGTACGGTAATGGCAACCTCCATCTAGAGGCGGTTACCGATTCCGCATTCCAAAGTGGCATTGATGACAGAGTGTCTGCCACGAGTTATAAGCTTATCCTCTTCTGAAGAGAAGTATATTGGAAAGGGTTCCAAACGAGATGTTGTAAATCCCCGGTTCCGAATAAAATTTTTCCGAATTTTCCCCAATTTCCCTTGAATTTTTCTATTATATATATATATATATATATATATATTTGTTTTAATTATTACTTAAATTCTAAACCCAGTCCTAATTCTACCCGGCCCAAACCTATGCCCGACCCGACCCGCACCCGTTTCTCCTTCTTCCTCCCCCGTCTCCTTTTTCCCACCATTTCCATCGCAACCGTTTATCGCGCCCACGCCTCGCGCCCACGCCTCTGCGACGCGCGTCCCGCTCGCTTCCCCCACGTCTCTCGCTCCTCACCCATGACCGTGAACCTCACACCCACCAACGGCCACGATGCTCCTCGCCCACGACCGCGAACCTCATTCACCCTCGACCTCGTCTCGCCTTACAAAACTCCACCTCTTGTGCAATCCGCGACCCCAAGTCCCCTTACCTCCTCCACTCAGCACATCATCCCACCACCGAGCTCGACCTCGTCTCACTTCTCTCTCCTTCGTTGCAAAACCCGAGCAAATCCCTGCACCTCCTTCTCGCCACCATGATCCACCTCCATCAACAACCCTCGAGCTCCTCTACTGCCCTCATCCCCTACCTCCACGGGCCACTTCCGACCACCGCACAACCCCTCCATCGACTCCGGCTCCTCCTTCAACCTTCAACCCCAATGTCTACCCCGAGCTTCCCCTACTCCGGAGCCTCATCCTCCACTGCCGATCAGCTGCGACTCCACCCTGCAACCCGTCTCCATTGCCGAGGCCAAGCCTGAATCCTAGCCGTTCGTAGTCTTGTGCGTACCGTCGTCGTGGGTCGCTGCCATCATCGTCTTCATTACCGTTGATCGTCGCAGGCAAGTACCTCCTACTTGCTTATCATGCTATATCTTGAACCTATGAGACAATTGAATGGATTAGACTATTGATATTGGTATTCTTTAATTTCAATTAGATACAAATGAGACAATTGAAATTGCATGTGTGTGTATGTCTGTCGTATTGTTACCAACTAGTTTTCTACTATGACCTGTAATTGTTTGGATTTATGCGTGATCATTTGGAATCGGGTCTAAAACCCGGAGCTAAGACATGTAGGGATCGTGGGGATCAAATCCCGGTTGAATTGATTAGACGAATCTCGAAGTTCCGATCGATAGTTTCATGTGTATACAATGTTCTCGATCAAATGTCTTGAACCAAAACCTCGTTTGAAATTCCTCAAATTTATGATTAAAAGATCCATGTACTGTTATCTAGTAATGTGTATAAAACTGGTGTTTCACCTTGACTGCCGAGCAGGCAGAGGCCTCAGGTGAAGTTGTTACAGGTATTCTACTCGTTAATTCCATGCCAGTTAGAGTACTGTTTGATTCTGGAGCATCACACTGTTCATATTGACACAATTCGTTGATACACACTCCATACCACATGAACCATTAACCAAGGGTTGGGAAATACATATGGGTAATGGTGTTATAGTATCTAGTCGGGAATGTAGATCCTGTCCAGTTTTAGTGTGTGGCAAGGAATTCTATGCGAATTTCTAATCGGAACTGGCAGCTACGACGCAATTCTCGGGACGGATTGGATAAGTACATTCCATGAAATTATTGATTGCCGAGCTAGGAATGTGATTTTCCGCATTCCCAATCACCCAGAGTTTGTTTTTGAAGGAGGAAGCGAGTCATTGGAGCCAGCCAAGTATAGAGCCAAACCGAACATATTGACGGCTATGGAAGTTGATGGACACCCCGCACTAGAAATCATTCGGGACTTCCTTGACGTATTTCCTGAAGATCTGCCAGGTCTACCTCCTCCCCGCGTCCTAGGATTCACGATAGATTTGATTCCAGGTACAACACCGGTTCCAAGGCACCATACCGAATGGCACTGGTTGAGTTGGCAGAATTAAAGAAACAAATTGAAGAACTCCTAGAGAAAGGATCCATCCGTCCAAGCGCTTCACCGTGGGGTGCACTGGTCCTGTTGGTGAAGAAGAAGGACGGATCGCTACGGTTGTGCATAGACTACCGGGAGCTGAACACTGTTACGATAAAGAACAAATACCCCATTCCGCGTATCAACGACTTATTTGATCAGTTGGGTGGGGCCAAAGTATTTTCGAAGTTGGATCTCCATTCAGGCTATCACCAGATCAGAGTAGGGGCCGAAGACATATGCAAGACGGCTTTCACGACCCGATACGGGCATTATGAGTTTCTTGTGATGCCGTTCGGTGTTACCAATGCTCCAGCTATATTTATGGATCTGATGAATAGAGTATTTGCGAAATACTTAGACATGTTTGTCATTGTATTCATCGACGACATACTAGTCTACTCTAAGACCCGGGAGGAGCATGCCGAACACTTGCGAACGGTATTACAAATTCTTCGGGAAGAGAAGCTATACACAAAATTGAGCAAGTGCGAGTTCTGGCTCGACAAAGTACAGTTCTTGGGACACGTTGTTTCGGGTGAAGGTATCTCAGTGGACCCGGTGAAGATAGAATCTGTTAGAGATTGGCCGACACCGAAGTCAGTGGCCGAGATCATAAGCTTCTTGGGACTGGCGGGATATTATCGGTGGTTCGTTCAAGACTTTGCACGAGTCGCTGAACGTTTGACAAAGCTGACGCAGAAGGAGGTACCGTACGTATGGATGGAGGAGTGTACTCGGGCTTTTGAAGTACTGAAGCAGAAATTGACCACGGCACCTATTCTTACAGTGCCAGATTGTAACAACTCCAATTTTAGTGTACAGAAATTTGTTAAAAAGTTAATGTATACTTGGAGTAATTGCATTTCTGAGAGTACCATAAATATTTGTTTTGCTTATTAATAGCAAGAAGGAGCTTGTAGCTCATTGGTAATACCTTGCACTGCTAAACCAAGCCACCAGATTAAAAATTCAAAATAAACACATACCCCTACACCCTGAAAAGTAACTATGCCAGAGGGTTAATGGACCGTAGGGGGGATTATGGCCGCCTGACTCGGTCGGAATCGGCTAACTCGGCCGGCGGACCGGCCGACTCGGGCCGCCGCCGCCGGCCGGACTTGGCCGGACCGCCGAGTCACCAACTGGAAAAGTTTGGCTTTTGGTATTCTCTGCACACCTGTATGATTTAAATCCCTAGACCGGTAACAGAGACACTTTAAAATTCCAATTACTCCACTTTTAATACATTTTATTACATTTATCACATTTTTTTTATTTTAACCTTTCATCTATCCTAACTCTAGCCTAGCCCTATAAATACAACCCCTAAACACACACCCCTCACTCCAAAATTCTGAGCAAAACTCTCAAAAAATTTCCTAGAACCCTAGTGTACTTTTGAAGTAGCGAAATGCGAAGCTCCAGCGATTTTTCCGGCGACAGCTCTAGAAGTTCCCGGCGACGAAACGATGTACCGGAAGCTACGTCCACTCCCTCTCCCTCTCCCTCTCCCTCTCCTCTTTAAGATAAACCCGTAACTCTAAAAACATCTTTTAATAAAACCAACAGAATCGGAGTCAAACCGATTTCCAATTTGGTTTCTTTCTAAAAATTCCACTTTTCTTAAACACAACCCCATTAAACCATTACATGTTGACTATTAATCATTAATAAATATGTTGAACAAGTTTCATGACAATCTACATCATTTTGTAATTTTTATTGCTCTTTTTCAGTAAAATACCATGTAGTTTCATTTTGACATTAAATCATCACAATCTTGCTATACCTTTAAATTAGATCACGAGGTAATGACCTACCTCCTCACAACACTCATATGCAACATAGCACAATACTTTCAGGAACCTAGAATACGGGAAAACGAAACATTTCAAATAAATACCATTTACTAATAAAACCATTTTTACAAGATTTAGTATTTTTAAACAAATCTTTGCAAAGCGCCACTACAACCCAAATTTGGGGAACCCGACTGGGATGGTACGGATTATCGCACGTCCCTGGGCTTAGAAGTGCGAGATGCAGACCTCCTCAAGGAGTATTCGATCTCGAAAGATTTAAAATACGGAAATCTTAAGAAAATGAGATTTCTAGAATTATAATATATATTAAAATTTATTTTTATAAATATATGTATATGTAATATCAAAATATCTATTTTTTAATAATATAAATATTCCAACTTTTCCAAATCAAAGAATCGCTTTACATTAAAATACAATGAATTCCATGCAAATGCAATATTACAATTTAATACCATATATTATGAAAATTGGGTTATTCTCGCTAGGAATGTCACAAATATAAAATCTACAATAATTACAACTCTAAAGATGATAATCAAACACTTGGGGTATATTTTGAAAATTATACAAAAGTATTTTTACATAAAACCCCCTCAAGTTCTATAAATTACCCTAAGGACCCTAGTAAATATAGGTTTAAGCGGGACCAATCTCTTGAGCCTCAGGGAGCCGGAGAAGTGGGTGCTTGGATATTTAACGTAGACAACTTAACAACGGTGTTGTCAACACGGTAATCGTCTTTGAATTAGACACAAATCCTTCCGCTCATGTGCAGCGGTTACCGATAACATCAAAACAATCAGGACTTCAATTTCTTTTATAATTGTTCTGACTCAGACTGAGTCCCATTAATAATCTGACTTGAATATGATTCAAGTACAATCTATAATTCAACATGAATACATATATTCAATCTATTCAATTTATATTGACTGAACCGAACCATGGATATACTTCCATTTACATGATTATCCAGTTACATCCATTTACTGATATCATGGTTTCGGCAAGTCGTCTAATTATACAATCTATATTATAAGACAACACAATACAAACAAGATATCGCGGGGTTTAAGGGGTAGATTGGTACGGAAGGTGTTAGAATTGGCACGAGACAATAAGATTTAATACACCTAACCTGAATCCAGTTACTGTTGTATCGTGGTATAAACGGTTCCTTATACTACACTTGCCTCTGGTCTTTGGCATATAGAGACCCCTTTCATATACACTGATATCCTTCTGTACCAAGCTACAAACAACAGCGTTAATGAATACAACAGTATAACAATATAATACAACTTTAAAAGCTACATTCTCTTTCTGTCTATTCTATTTCTCCCTTATCTTTGGGACTTACCGGGCGATTTGTTCGCTGACGACATTCTCTTTCTTTCTTTTTTGAATGTCGTCAAGTGATTCGGATCTTCCAGAGATCGAGCCTGCTAGCGAGGACTTGGACCAGCTTGCATACGATCCAGAGCACTAGCTACATTGTACACTTTTATTTCAGTACTTTTCCTTTTCTGTTATGCCACTGTTTAGGCATTGCTTTCTTTCAGATGTATTTACTTTTCCATGTATTGTACAAAAAAAATGTGAATAAATAAAGTTGTTGTTTTATTATATCTTGTCTCTTGTGCATTTATTTTTATATTGCTTAGATACGCTTAGCGTATTTACTTCAGAGTAAATACGTAGCGGCCTTGTCACGCCCCCTTCTCTGTATACCGGGAAGCAGGGCGTGACACGGATAATTCAGGTGGTTTGGTGATACACGGTGATGCTTCAGGGAAAGGCTTAGGCTGCGTCCTGATGCAGCACGGTCGGGTAATTGCTTATGCCTCACGACAGCCGAAGAATCACGAGAGAAACTATCCAACACACGACTTGGAGTTAGCCGCAGTGGTGTTCGCACTAAAGATCTAGAGACATTACCTGTTAGGAGAAAAGGTGGAAGTGTACACGGATCACAAGAGTTTGAAATACATGTTCACTCAAAGACAACTGAATATGAGGCAACGCCGATGGCTAGAATTAATGGCGGACTATGACTTAGACTTACAGTATCATACAGGAAAAGTAAATGTTGTACCCGATGCTCTCAGTCACAGGCCGGCGGTCATGATGTTAACCAGTCAGAGGATCATCATTGAGGATTTTCAGAAGCTCGATCTAGAGGTTGTTACACCGAGTGCAATCAGACAGTTTTGACGGTTACAGGTGCAGTCTTCTCTTGTAGATCGCATTAAGGCTGCGCAAGCCAATGATCCTCGATTGCAGAAGTTCAGAGAGCAGGTAGAAGCCAGGCTGAGGACAGACTTACTCATACATCGAGACGGTTCTCTGAGATTCGGTAGCAGAATCTGCGTACCCAAGGAGGATGTTCGAGAAGAAGTACTAGCTGAGACTCATAATTCGGCTTATTATGTGCATCCGGGAAGCACGAAAATGTATCGAGATCTAAAGCAACACTTCTGATGGAACGGGATGAAGCAAGAAATTTCACAGTTTGTATCCAGGTGTTTAGTATGCCAGCAAGTGAAGGCAGAACACCAGAGAACAGCGGGACCGTTGCAACCGCTTCCGATACCCGAGTGGAAGTGGAAGAACATCACTATGGATTTTGTGACTGCCTTACCACGGAGCCCTAGGGGCAACAACATCGCCTGGGTTATCGTCGACCGTCTTACTAAAGCTGCATACTTTTTACCCTTCCGGGTGGGACAATCGACAGAGTCGCTTGCGGAGAAATACATGCAAGAGATAGTGTGACTTCACGGAGTTCCGGTCAGCATAGTGTCAGATCGAGACACCAGATTCGTTTCACACTTTTGGAAGAGCTTACAGGAGAGTCTGGGTACCCGTCTCAAGTTCAGCACAGCCTATCATCTATAGACGGACGGACAGTCCGAGCGTACTATTCAGACGCTCGAGGACATGTTGAGGGCTTGCATGCTAGACTTCCAGGGTTCTTGGGAGGATCACCTTCATCTAGTGGAGTTTTCTTATAACAACAGTTTCCAAGCTAGCATCCAGATGGCCCCATTCGAAGCACTTTACGGGCGAAAGTGTCGATCTCATGTTTGTTGGGATGACGTGGGTGAACGAAGATTATTGGACCCGGAACTTATTTTTTAGACAATAGACAAGGTTCAGATGATCAGACAACACATTAAGATGGCTCAGGACCGACAGAAGAGTTGGGAGGATGCCGGCAGGAGAGCGCTAGAATTTGAGGTCGGAGATCATGTATTCCTAAAGATTTCTCCTACCCGCGGGGTTATCAAGTTTGGAGGTCGCGAGAAACTCAGACCCCGTTTCATTGGACCTTTTGAAGTGCTAGAGCGAGTGGGAGAGGTGGCCTATCGACTTGCCTTACCTCCATCGCTAGCTGGTGTGCACAACACTTTTCACGTATCTTAGTTGAGACGCTATGTTCGGGACAACAGCCATATTCTGGACCATTCGGAGTTAACATTGGGCACTGATCTGTCCTACGAGGGGCAGCCTACCACCATTCTCGATCGTCGGGAAAAAGTACTGAAAAACAAAGTGATTCCCCTGGTTCGAGTTTCTTGGAATGATCGTTCACCAGGAGAGTCTACCTGGGAACGCGAGGAGGACATTCGTGCACGTTTTCCGCATCTGTTTGTATAGTGTTAGGAGAGTCTACCTGGGAATGCGAGGAGGACATCCATGCACGTTTTCCGCATCTGTTTATATAGTGTTGTTGTTCTGTTGTTTTCGTTTTTTTAATTTCAAGGACGAAATTTTTGTAAGGAGGGTATGATGTAAATCCCCGGTTCCGAATAAAAATTTTCCGCATTTTTCCCAAATTCCCTTGAATTTTTCTATTATATATATATATATATATATATATATATATATATATTATTACCTAAATTCTAAACCCAATCCTAATTCTACCCGGCCCAAACCCATGCCCGACCCGACCCGACTCGACCCGCACCCGTTTCTCCTTCTTCCTCCCTCGTCTCCTTTTTCCCGCCATTTCCCTCGCAACAGTTTCTCGTGCCTACGCCTCTGCGACGCGCGTCCCACTCACTTACCCGTACGGCTGCTTCCGCCACGTCTCTCGCTCCTCATCCACGACCGTGAACCTCGCACCCACCAACGGCCACGACGCTCCTCACCCACGACCGCGAACCTCACTCACCCTCGACCTCGTCTTGCCCTACAAAACTCCACCTCCTCTATAATCCGCGACCCCAAGTCCTATTACCTCCTCCACTTAGCACCTCATCCCACCACCAAGCTCGACCTCGTCTCACCTCCCTCTCCTCCGTTGCAAAACCTGAGCAAATCCCTGCACCTCCTTCCCGCCACCATGACACACCTCCATCAACAACCCTCGAGCTCCTCCACCGCCCTCATCCCCGACCTCCACGGGCCACCTCCGACCACCGCACAACCCCTCCATCGACCCCAGCTCCTCCTTCAACCTTCAACGCCAACGTCTACCCCGAGCTTCCTCAGCTCCGGAGCCTCATCCCCCACTGCCGATCAGCCATGACTCTGCCCAGCAACCCGTCTCCATCGTCGAGGCCAAGCCTGAATCCTAGCCGTGTGTAGCGTTATGCGTACCGTCGTCGTGGGTCGCCGCCATCATCATCTTCATTACCGTCGGTCGTCGCAGGAAAGTATCTCCTACTTGCTTATCATGCTATATCTTGAACCTATGAGACAATTGAAATGTATTAGATAATTGATATTGGTATTCTTTAATTTCAATTAGATACAAATGAGACAATTGAAATTGCGTGTGTGTGTGTGTCGTATTGTTACCAACTACTTTTCTACTATGACCTGTAATTGTTTGGAGTTATGCGTGATCATTTGGAATCGGGTCTAAAACCCGGAGCTAAGAATTGTAGGGTTCGCGAGGATCAAATCCCGTTTGAATTGATTAGACAAAACTCGAAGTTCCGATCGATGGTTTCATGTGTGTACTACGTTCTCGATCAAATGTCTTGAACCAAAACCTCGTTTCAAATTCCCCAAATTTACGATTAAAAGATCCATGTACTGTTATCTAGTAATGTGTATAAAACTGGTGTTAAAATATTGAAGTTCCAAACATGATATGATGCACTCAGGATGCATCGTCAAAACTGAATTTTCTAATCATGCAGCCTTGTTAACTTCATAATAAATTATATATAAGTCGGATCGTGGTGTACTTAGGCTCGTTGTAAAGAGAACTGAATAATATATGAATCCATGTATATGGTTATTGAATATCATGTGGTTTAAATAGTGAAAACTGAATAGATTTATTGTTCTAGACTGCAATCCAGATGTTGATACCCGATTTGAAAGTCTCTCATGTTCCTGTGTGAAAATGGTATTATGCGGAACCCTGTATCATAGCGAAGATAAATCTGTTATCCATCCGTTGAAAGTGGTTTCATTCATTTTTACCATCGTTTACTATTTTAATTGCATTTTAAATCATCAGTACATACAGCAGTCCCAAGCAGGGACAGAACGTATACCCCAACACTATATAAAGCATAACTTCCATTACACTGTGGGTATTATCGATACGTATGGTTCTTTGGAAACCTAACTGATAAACCTAAATATTTTTGAACTATAGAGTCGCCTAATTTTGATCCCAACAGGGTGAAAACTGCATTACGAAATGAACTTTCAGTTCAGGAACTGAATTTCCAGCAGAGAACATTTAAAATGAAACGACTGGAACTTGTGAACCCGAAACCAGATTGACTTGAAACTAATTTCGTTGAAATTCCTACTGATTTTACTTGTTACCTCTTTTGCATCATTTTACTTAATTCTGTACGTATGATTTAATTTGATTTTTATAAGTTCATGAGACGCATAATGACTTGTATTGCATGTAAATTGTTTAGCAGCATGATTCACAATTTAACCGACTGTAATAGCTCTAGCGATAGTGAGCGTCCTTATTAATCTTCAGTGTATAATGCATTGTTGAACGTGAATAGTTGGTTTGGTTGTGTCAAGTAGGCCCGTGAAAAGTGAATGATTCGTGATAGTGAATGATACAGTGAAAAGTGAATAAAACAGTGCTATTAGTGCGTACTTGTGCACAACTAGTCCATACTCATAGATAGTGAAACCTGGGGAAATCGAAGTGGAAAGAAACTTGTATTTAGCGAGGTTAGTGATTTAGATGATGATCATTCGAACAACGACTCTTATATATTAGGTTTGGATCTCGCGGTCCGGCTGACAGGGTTATGTCCCAGGCAATAGCGGACCGTAGTCTCGGGTACGTACGAGACCCTCGTTAAACATGATCATTCTTTTCCATGACTCGATTTCAGAAGTGACTTAGAGACCGATAGGGACACAATTATTCATTGCATTGTTTAATGACATACCGATTACCTGCATTTATTATCTCCACCATTTTTACTTTATTTTCCTTGCCTCGTTGTTATTATTATAATATATTGCTATGGTAGCGCCCTGATGATTTGAGTGTGCATGCTCAGACTTTGGAGAAGAACCAGTTCAGGAGTCAGACCTGTCCTTCGAGCCCGTAGAGATTTAGACGGTCGTGCCTCCAGTACTTTTTACTGCTTTCCATAAATCGCCTTGTATTCGCACTTGGTTATTAGTTTCTTTTCATTCGTTCTGTTGTAAATTGTGAACAATAAAAGTTGGTGTAATAAACTAGTGATTTGTTTCCTTTACTTCTGTACCGTGATTACTGATTACCATGTAATGCTAGAAGCGGAATTGTGAGAACGGTAGGATTATTCTGTGACCTTAGGAGCATGGCTAGCCTAGTCGCCTCCCGTATTCCATATTTTGGGAAGTGGGGCTTGACAGATGCTGAGGTAGACATGGCGCTAGATATTGATTATGACTCAGCAGTTGATACAAACTAAGAAGTTGTTGGATAAAATTGTTCATTTATGAACTTTTCCCCCATCATTTATCCAGACAAATTCTAAGGCACTATCACTCAATTCAGAAGATAGTTGATCTCCGCAAAGTTGAGATATAGAGAGATAAATTTAGAAATATTATAATGGATCAACTAACTGAGGCTATTTTTCGAACACAGTTTGTGAAACTGTTAGTAGAGAAGTTGGGTATGCAATAGCACATGAGATGTGGGTATGCGATACCGCAATAATTGGTCTTAATTGCAAGTGGGAGATTGTTGGATATAGATGCCCTCAAGGCAATTATTATAATTGCAGAATGACAATTACTAATTGAAGGAGGACCTATACGGAGAACAGACGTACTCGAGATGATAATATGCTATCTGGTTTGTCTTTATCTTTCATGTGTATACGTTTTACTCGTTATCACATATCGTTAATACATGAGATAAAACACATATGATCTTTACTTGACTACCAGAATTAATGATAAGAATCATACTGGTGGGGCCTGGGTAGTCCATAAGCACATCTTTAAATTTCCTTAGTCGTAGGAGTATCGAGACTGGACATCGATATTCCAATTTAGACTAGTATATACGTTTCCTGACCCAATAGGAAGGCGATAGCTGATCCCACCGCTATTGGTGTTTGACACCGAGGATTATATATAGGTGTTCATTAGAGTATGAGTTACACTGGATAGACTTACCGAGAACTCCTACGTGGTATTATACCAATTGTCAGATTGCGGTTCTCGGATGACGATAGTATAAGGTAGTCTCTTGACCTGTGATCGCCATATTGTCTTGTGTGTGTTCCCACTATACTTTGATTACTACCCTACCACGGCTCTACTGAGTTGTGCAAACAATTTTTAGTTAGGTATAGTCCCGAAGCATATGGAAGCAGTAAGTGGTCGAAGGGATTCGTCTCTCCTGGATAAGGAGTCGATATTAGGTTGTGCAGGGCATGACTATAAGCAGAAGTCTTTGACCAAGAAAGATGAGATAAACTGATAAGCCTTATCAGTTATATCTCGTCCGGTTATGAGTCCAATGTCATACGACTTATCGGGTTATTAAGGATCTGACAGTTTCCACCCCCAGACCCGGTATGCAATACTTTTTGACGAAGAGACTGGACTATATAGTATTCGTCGCTTATAGACTTTTTCGAGTCCGTATGAGTTTGCTCATCGACCTGCTTTTATCTTGCTCATACCTGGATAATCGTTACGTGCAGCTAGTACCACTGACTAGCTTGCGGGCTAACCGATGAGGGGATTGAATCTTGTAACAACCTTAAATTTCCTATACAAGTTTTTACAAAAAAATTTCAAAAAATCCATAAAGGGGTATTTATTGCCTGAGCACAAGATATAAGTAATTATTTTGCTTTTTAATTACAAGTTAAAAGAATGTAACAACTCCATTTTTAGTGTATAAAATTTGCTTTAAAATTAATGTATACTTGGAGTATTTATATTTGTTGTTATTACTTTAAATAATTAATTAGCTCTATAATTACAAGAAAGAGCTTGTAGCTCATTGGTAATATCTTGCACTGCAGAACCAAGCCATTAGAGTTCAAATCCCATACCCCACATTATTTTTAATATTGATTTTTTTTAAAACCTTTAGAATACCAAGAGTTTACACGTGCATATCTCACAAAAAACCCCAACTACACCCAAAAATATAACATTGCCAGAGATTAGATGAACATTCGGGGGGGATCACGGGCGCATGACTCGGCCGGGAATCGGCCAAATCGGCCTTGACTCGGCCGTCTCAGTCCTCCGACCGAGTCACGGCCGAGTCGGCCGATTCCGGCGACGACCCCAACATGAAAATTGTGTCTTTTCACATTTCCTATACACATGCAAAATTTTAGCCTCAGACCATTTCCAAAGCACTTTTAAAACTCCAATTACTCCACTTTTAATACATTTTTAATACATTTTTAATACATTTTATCACATTTTTCATTTTAACCTTTCACCTATCCTAACCCCAGCCTAATCCTATAAATACCACCCCTACCCTCTACCCTCTCACCCCAAACTCTGAACCAACTCTCTAGAATTCTCAAGAAAACCTTGTGTGCAATCGAAGTGAGAGAAAGGCGAAGCTCCGGCGAAATCTTCGGCGGAATTTCCGGCAACGATCCTAGGAGCCCCCGGCGACGAAACGACGCACCGGCGACTCCTCCCGATAAATCTCCCTCTCCTGGTTGTCCTAAACCCGTAAGTCCGCATCCCTCTTCTCTATTCTTTTTCTAAAAGTACGGAATTACAAAACCCGACGGAATCAGAGCAAATCCGATTTCCGATTCGGTTTCTTTCTAAAACTATCACTTTTCTTTAATACAATTTTGTTAAACCATTTCATGTTGACTATTAAACAATAACTAATCATATTGAACAAGTTCTATATCAAAAATAATTGCTATCTCCATTTTACCGTATTTTTTCATTAAAATACCACATAGTTTCATTTCTACATTTAAACCATCAAAACTTGCTATACCTTTAACTAGATCACGAGGTAATGACCTACCTTCTCACACACTCATATGCAACATAGCACCATACCCTTGGGAACATAGAATACGGGAAAGCGAAACATTTTCATTTAAATACCATTTACTTAATAAAACCGTTTTCTAAAAGATTTAGTATTTATACAATCTTTGCAAAGCGCCGCTACAACCCATTTTGGGGAACCCGTTCGGGATGATGCGGATTATCGCACATTCTCGGGCTTAGTAGTGTGAGATTCAGACCTCCGCAAGTAGCATTAAGTCTTGAAAGATTTAAAAATACGACATCTTAAGAAAAACGAGATTTCTAGAATATAATATATATATTAAAATTATTTTCATATAAATATATGTATAAATAACATTAAAATATCTATTTTGTAATAATATAAATATTTCAACTCTTTTCAAAAATCACAAGAATCAATTTTACACTAAAATACCATGAATTCCATACAAAACCAATATTACAAATAAATACCACTTATTATGAAATTAGGATATTTCCACTAGAAATATCACAATATAAAATCTATATTCATTACAACTCTAAAGACAGTTAATAAATAGTTGGGGTGTATTTTGAAAACTATACAAGAGTATTTTTACATAAAACTCCCTCAAGTTCTATAATTTACCCTAAGGACCCTAGTAAATATGGGTTTAAGCGGGACCAATCTCTTGAGCCTCAGGGAGCCGGAGAAGTGGGTGCTTGCCTATCTAAGATAGACAACTTAACAACGGTGTTATCAATACGGTAATCATCTTTGAAAAAGACACAAATCCTGCCGCCCATATGCAGCGGTTACCGATAATATCTAAACAATCAGGACTTCAATTTACTTCTCTAATTGTCTGACTCAGATTGAGTCTCATTATAATCTGACTTGAATATGATTCAAGTACAATCTATAATCTACAATCTACAATCTACAATTTACAATATTACAATTCAACATGAATCCCTATATTCAATCTATTCAATACATTCAATCAACTTGACTGAACCGAACCATGGATATACATCCATTTACATGATTCTACGGTTATTCCATTTACATGATTATACAGTTACATCCGTTTACTGATATTATGGTTTCGGTCAGTCATCCAATTATACAATCAATACAATTTACAATACAAACAAGATATCTCGGGGTTTAAGGGGTAGATTGGTACGGAAGGTGTTAAAAGTGGCACGAGACAGTAAGATTAAGACACATAACCTATATTCCGTTGCTGTTGTACCGTGGCTTAACGGTTCCTTGTACATTCCGTTTGCCCTGGTCTCTAACATATAGAGACCCCTCTCATATACACCGGCATCCTTCTGTACCAAGCTACAAACAACAGCGTTAACACAACATTAAAACAATATAATAAAACTTTAAAAGATAGCTCTTGTTCTGTCTATTTCTCCCTTATCTTTGGGACTTACCGAGCGACCTGTTCGCTGACGACATTCTCTTTCTTTCTTCTTTGAATGTCGTCAGGTGATCTGGACACTTCAGAGATCGAGCCCACTGCTGAAGACTTGGACCAGTTCAGTGAAGACCCCAAGCTCTAGTCATTGTACACTTTCCATTCAGTACTTTTCATTTCTGTTATGTCATTGTTTAGGCATTGCTTTTTATCAGTTGTATTTACTTTCCATGCATTGTACAGAAAGAATGTGAATAAATAAAGTTTTTGTTTTCATTATATCTTGTCTCTTGTGCTTTACTTTTATATTGCTTAGATACGCTTAGCGTATTTACTTCACAGTAAATACGTAGAGGACCATTCGCGTCCCCTTCGCCGTATACCGGGAAGTGGGGCATGACAGGTTTTGTTGGTGGCCCATACAGGTCAGAGCTGTATAGAACCCTAAGCAATATAAAACACAAGAACCAGCAACTAAAACATTCTTTACAATTCATACCTCTTGAATCTTATCATTTCATAAACTTTGAATCTGTCCTAACCCAAAGTTCGCTCACCTCTTTTACAATCTTACCAAAACCTTCGTATCATTTCATTCCTTCACCCATTTTTCATACACTATCAAGTACTTCTAACACCTTATAACAGCTTAGCAGCCATAAAAGCCAAGACAGTTGACCAAGGTAACACTAGTATTTCATTTTTCACATTTTTAAAACCCTTGCACCACCTTGTTATTTTTTTCACCCACTGTCAGTACTTCAGTCACTAAACTTTCTTGAATCTGTTACACTTTTCTTATAGGACGAAATTTTTATAAGGAGGGTAGAATGTAACAACCCTAAATTTCCTATACAAGTTTTTACAAAAAAAATTCAAAAAATCCATAAAGGGGTATCTATTGCCTGAGCACAAGATATAAGTAATTATTTTGCTTTTTAATTACAAGTTAAAATAATGTAACAACTCCATTTTTAGTATAAAAAATTTGCTTAAAAATTAATGTATATTTGGAGTATATATATTTGCTGTTATTACTTTAAATAATTAATTAGCTCCATAATTACAAGAAGGAGCTTGTAGCTCATTGGTAATACCTTGCACTGCTGAACCAAGCCACCAGAGTTCAAATCTCATACCCCACATTATTTTTAATATTGATTTTTTTAAAACCTTTAGAATACCAAGGGTTTACACGTGCATATCTCACAAAACCCCCCACTACACCCAAAAATGTAACATTGCTAAAGGTTAGATGAACCGTCGGGGGGATCCCGGCCTCCTGACTCGGCTGGGAATCGGCCAAATCGGCCTTGACTCGGCAGACTCAGTCCTCCGATCGAGTCACGGCCGAGTCGGCCGATTCCGGCTACGACCCCAACATGAAAATTGTGTCTTTTCACATTCCCTATACACCTGCAAAATTTTAGCCTCAGACCATTTCCAGAGCTCTTTTAAAACCCCAATTACTCCACTTTTAATACATTTTTAATACATTTTATCACATTTTTCATTTTAACCTTTCACCTACCTTAACCCTAGCCTAACCCTATAAATATCATCCCTGCCCTCTAGCCTCTCACCCCAAACTCTAAGCCAACTCTCTAAAATTCTCAAGAAAACCTTGTATGCAATCGAAGTGAGCGAAAGGCGAAGCTCCGCCGAAAAGTCCGGCGGACTTTCCGGCAACGATCCAAGGAGCCCCCGGCGACGAAATGACGCACCAGCGACTCCTACCGATCAATCTCCCTCTCCTGGTTGTCCTAAACCCGTAAGTCATCATCCCTCTTCTCTATTCTTTTTCTAAAAATACGGAATTACAAAACCCGACGGAATCGAAGCAAATCCGATTTCCGATTCGGTTTCTTTCTAAAACTCTCACTTTTCTTTAATACAATTTTGTTAAACCACTTCATGTTGACTATTAAATACTAACTAATTATATTGAACAAGTTCTATATTAAAAAATAATTGCTATCTCCATTTTACCGTATTTTTTCATTAAAATACCACATAATTTCATTTCTACATTTAAACCATCAAAACTTGCTATACCTTTAAGTAGATCACGAGATAATGACCTACCTCCTCACGCACTCATATGCAACATAGCACCATACCCTTGGGAACATAGAATACGGGAAAGCGACACATTTTCATTTAAATACCATTTACTTAATAAAACTGTAATCTAAAGGATTTAGTATTTATACAATCTTTGCAAAGTGCCGCTACAGCCCATTTTGGGGAACCCGTTCAGGATGGTGCGGATTATCGCACATTCTCGGGCTTAGTAGTGCGAGATTCAGACCTCCGCAAGGAGCATTCGATCTCGAAAGATTTAAAAATACGACATCTTAAGAAAAATGAGATTTCTAGAATATAATATATATATTAAAATTATTTTCATATAAATATATGTATATATAACATTAAAATATCTATTTTGTAATAATATAAATATTCCAACTCTTTTCAAAAACTCACAAGAATCAATTTTACACTAAAATACTATGAATTCCATACAAAACCAATATTACAAATAAATACCGCTTATTATGAAATTAGGATATTTCCACTAGAAATATCACAATATAAAATCTACATTCATTACAACTCTAAAGACGATTAATAAATACTTTGGGTGTATTTTGAAAACTATACAAGAGTATTTTTACATAAAACTCTCACAAGTTCTATAATTTACCCTAAGAACCCTAGTAAATATGGATTTAAGCGGGACCAATCTCTTGAGCCTCAGGGAGACGGAGAAGTGGGTGCTTGCCTATCTAAGGTAGACAACTTAACAACGGTATTATCAATACGGTAATCGTCTTTGAAAAAGACACAAATCCTGCTGCCCATGTGCAGCGGTTACCGATAACATCTAAACAATCAGGACTTCAATTTACTTCTCTAATTGTCTGACTCAGATTGAGTCTCATTATAATCTGACTTGAATATGATTCAAGTACAATCTACAATCTACAATATTACAATTCAACATGAATCCCTATATTCAATCTATTCAATACATTCAATCAACTTGACCGAACCGAACCATGGATATACATCCATTTACATGATTCTACAGTTATTCCATTTACATGATTATACAGTTACATCTGTTTACTGATATCATGGTTTCGGTCAGTCATCCAATTATACAATCAATACAATTTACAATACAAACAAGATATCTCAGGGATTAAGGGGTAGATTGGTACGGAAGGTGTTAAAAGTGGCACGAGACAGTAAGATTAAGACACCTAACGTATATTCCGTTGTTGTTGTACCGTGGCTTAACGGTTCCTTATACATTCTGTTTGTCCTAGTCTCTAGCATATAAAGACTCCTCTCGTATACACTAGCATCCTTCTGTACCAAGATACAAACAACAGCGTTAATATAACATTACAACAATATAATACAATTTTAAAAGATACCTCTTATTCTGTCTATTTATCCCTTATCTTTGGGGCTTACCGAGCGACCTGTTCGCTGACGACATTCTCTTTCTTTCTTCTTTGAATGTCGTCAGGTGATCTGGACACTTCAGAGATTGAGCCCACTGCTGAAAACTTGGACCAGTTCAGTGAAGACCCCGAGCTCTATTCATTGTACACTTTCCATTCAGTACTTTTCATTTCTGTTATGCCATTGTTTAGGCATTGCTTTTTATCAGTTGTATTTACTTTCCATGCATTGTACAGAAAGAATGTGAATAAATAAAGTTGTTGTTTTTATTATATCTTGTCTCTTGTGCTTTACTTTTATATTGCTTAGATACGCTTAGCGTATTTACTTCACAGTAAATACGTAGCGGACCAGTCGCGTCCCCTTCGCCGTATACCGGGAAGCGGGGCGTGACAAATCTGCAAGTGTTTCGTATTCAATCGGATACGATCCTATTTAACATACTACCAGTGTATTGACAGATCTTTAGAGTCTTGCAATGAAAGTGCCTGCCCAGGCGATATGATAATGTGGCGTGCGTGTTGGATACGTGCGGGAGTTTGATTAAATGCATGATTTAATCAAACGTCTAAAGATACTAGCCGGTTTCAAAGCCGGAATATTAAGTCAAGTGTTGACTGAATAACAGTATATAAGATATGCTTTCTAGTATTGTGTATATGATACATACTCTCTCTCTCTTTCTCCAGTATATGAGACTGGTGGTTTATCGTGTATTTGATACATGATATGTACATGTATTGGATACATATACTTCCTCTCATAACATATATATTTGATATATATTCTCACTCTCATTAATGGTTGTTTTTGTGTGTGTGTGTGTGTGTGTGTTTGTTTATCATGTAATGACAAAATTAGTAACCATGTGATGGTAGGGCCTTCCCCCTCTCTCTTTCTCTTTTTGTGTGACAACAAAGAAGAGAAGAGGAGCTGAGAGAACTCTCATATATTTGAGAAAGGGAAAGAGAAAACGGTGACTAAATCGTTTTTTCTAGCCATCTTAATTTCTTCTTCTTCCTCTTTAACTTGAGCTTGTTCTCTTCAAAAATGGCAAGTCTTGCAGAAGAAGGGGAAAATGAAAATGTGAGAGATTTTATAGTTCACATCCTCCTCCTCATTAGCCTAGAAAGTTCAATGAGAAGGTTTCTCCACTTGAAGATGGAGATGGAGATGGAGCTTTGGACAGTATCCTTTCACCGCGAACCATATACGGCGAGGCAGTCAGCATCCACATTCATCCAGAAGCTCATGGGTGTAGCTTGGGTCTTCCGATAGGTGATTGAACACGCTACAAAAGTTGTAGCCCCTTCTAGCTCTCTTGAGTTTTCTCTTTTGCAATTAGTTAAGTAAATGATATGATCTTGAGTGGTAAATTAATGCTAAGTCTTCAAAAAATTTAATTTATCATTTCGCTGCGGTCTATAAGTGTTGTGACCTCGGCATCGATTAATTAACATCATGAACATAGAATCAAAGAAATATGTTTAAAATGTCATTCTATTGTGATTTCAAGGTGCTGGGTGTTACAAAGACACCACGAGTTATACCCTTTTACTTCGTCTCTTCTGAGCCGATAAGAGAACGTCTCTTGATCATCGGCTCCTCAGTGCACCTAATAACACGAAGCCCTGAGTAATCTTTAGCCCCTCCAGTCCATAACTCTTCATGAATTCTCATATCAACCGTCTTCGATGGTGACCGGTCGATGATGTACTAGGCTGTAGATATG
This sequence comes from Agapanthus africanus, assembly GCA_030015575.1. NCBI lineage: Eukaryota > Viridiplantae > Streptophyta > Magnoliopsida > Asparagales > Amaryllidaceae > Agapanthus > Agapanthus africanus. Next base: position 47,052,142 of record JASDDO010000012.1, read on the forward strand.
GCTCCAATACGAAACTTTCTCGGAAACCTAGCCGTAAGCCTTAAAATTCTGTTCTTCCAAACTGTCCGAACCATCCGCCCTCCAATGCCATTTGACCGAATATCTCCCAACGTGGTGAACTGATGCACGATCCTCTCTGGCCTTCACAATCCTGCGAACTTCTAAGAAGCGAACCCTCCGCCAAAATCGGACCGAAAAATCTCCACGCACTTCCCGAACGGCTTTAGATAGAACCGGTTAATAAGAGATTTTTTCATGTAAACGAACTCCAACTTATTCCACAATCCTTTCGCTGTCGTCTCTTGCGTCACTTCTCAAAGAACCTTATCAGCCATTGAAGGCTGAATCGAACTGTGAGCTTTGGCCTTTATTTCTTCACTCTTTGCTGCTGTGGCCGTCGCCGGAATACTTTCTTTCGAAAAGAGAATCTAATGCACACCTTGTTGCTTCAATGGTGCAGTCATCTTTAAGCTCCATAAACTAAAATTATTGTGTCCATCGAACTTTTCAATCTCGTAATTTATAGACGTCGTCTTCCCAATCAACTCCAATGCAAACTTGACGCTCTGATATTACTTGTTGTAAGAATTATATATCTACGCGCAGCGTAAAATCCATGACTGTTGTTTTAGGGTAGATTGAAAAAAAACTATCCGACGGATATTAAATCACATGAAAATAACATACCACCAACAACACACAAGATTTCCTAGCTAGGTTCGGCACAACTAGCACCTAATCCTGCAACCTGTAACGAGAACTTCCACTATGAGAAAGAATTATAAGAGATTACACCGACTACTCACGCTCCTTTACAAAGAAATACCTTCTCTAACAAAACCGCTCTCTATCCGCGGCCGTACTTGACCGTCTCTCCCACTCTAATCAAACCCTGCCTTTTTAGAGAATTATGGATACATAAAACCTTAAAGAGAGCCTTCATATTTCTAGGATAAATAAATGCTCAAAGATAAATTCATATTTAAACGAGAGTTAAATATGAATTTAATTTAGAAATTAGATTTAAATCTGAAGTAAAAGGTTTAAATTTAAATCCTAATTGAGCTATCGAATTTAAATCAAAGTTAAACAGCATATATATCAACTAGTGCTTAAAAAGACATCAACTCAAAGACTGATGGAATTAAGAGAATTAAATGATATCACCTTTTGGACATGGACATGGTGGATTGCGGAAATTTTTTCCATGTGTCGGCCGTATACACCCGAGCAGAAGAGAGAGAAAGAGATGGAGAATTTCGGACACCCTTCGGACAGTTTGATAGGGTCCACATTCCGATTTATTTCTCTTTTCTGTCCGAATGTATACGGCCGGCATATTGAAAAATTCCTCTTGGATTGCACGAGTGTAATAATAGCAGTTATCTCAATTTGGACTTGGTAGAGGATAAGAAATTAAATGATATCACCTTTTGCAGAAGAAAGACATTAATAGACATTAGAAATACATTTGCGACTGCTCTCTTTTTAGTTACGGAACAACCTTCTATCCACAATATCTCTTTTTTCATAAATCAACTTGGCACAGGAGTGCCAAAAAAACTCAAAGCAAGGACCACCCATTTAAGGTAGTCAATGCCCATTTGTTGACGGCATTGGGAATATTTAATGAACAAAAGCAAGAGGGTTTTACTTTGAATGTCCGTTTGTATTTAACTCTTGGCCCTATAGAACAGTGCAAGCACTCAATTTGTGCAGATCGTAGGACAACCTGGAACGTGGAACGTGGGACGTTTGCCCGCGTAAATTAGCTCAAAGTTTGTTCTCTACTTTATAAATTGAGAATAATAGAGAAAAGAGGCCATGGGAGGGAATTTCCTCCTATGGCATGGAAAAAATACAATCTCCACCAATTTTTTCGACGATCGGCCCCCATCGTATTCATCGTTATCATCTAAGATGTGGGTATACCAAATTTCATGTGATTCTACAATTTTTTCACCGTTGATTTAGCAATGTAAAAAGTTCTATTGTCGGTAAACCGTTAATTTTGAACCCATTAAATCAACGGTGAAAAAGTTGTGGAATCACATGAAATTTGGTGTATGCACATCTTAGATGATAACGATGATGATGATGGGTGCCGATCGTCGGGAAAAATGGTGGAGATTGTATTTTTTCCATGCCATGGGAGTAAATCCCCTCCTATGACCTCTTTCCTACATTAATCTCTTATAAATTATATAATAGTTTCCATATACAACATTCAGTTTGTGCAGATCGTTTTCTTTCTTTTGTCCTACCGATCTAAATTCCTGCTCACATCCGCCGTTTATATACGACATTTGAAGAACGTAGAAAGAAAACACTTAGTTGGTGTTCTAATGTAATATCATAGATTGATGATGCTTAATATTGGCGATTTGAAAGATCAGGACACGTGGCAGATGACATGTCCCGAGACCCAGAAGAAAGGGCCCACAGATGTCGACCAGGCCACCCTTGTACCCGACCTGCAAGCACAAGCTGGCCCTCCTCGGGGCCCCCTGCAAATTAGCCTCCTCGGTCCCTCAGCTCGTCCCGAGCTGCCACAGGACCAAGACTCCTCGGCTCTCTTGCTCATCTCCGAGCTCCCCAGCCGAGGCCGTCTTCCTCGGTCCTTCCGACCGACCAACTCCACCACTCACAGGTATAACCGTCGCTCCGCAAATCTCGCCACGCGCAGATTCTCCACCAGCAACGTCCCACGTTCCACACCATCACGATCCCCATTAATGGATGATCCGCTCTTTATGCGGGCGTGACGTCGGGAGCGTAACTGCCGGCGAAATTCTCGCGCCTGCTGCTGCGTGCTGCTGCCGCTATATAAACCACCATCACAGAGGGGTCAAGTAAGCCATTTTTTACTCCACTTAGCCATTACGCTGCTTGGATCTAATACTAAATTGATCGCCGGAGGGTCCTCGGTGGTACCAAACCACCCCGGGACTTCTTTGCAGGTACTCGACGCTAAACTTCTCTAATCACCAATCTTCTCAAAACCCATTGAGACCCACACATAACAGGGGATCCCCACCAGAATCCACCGGGAGATCGACGGAAGACAACATCTGAAGGAGACCCGAAAAAGACCTCCATCATAGATAGAATGTGTTGGTGATGTCGATGCCTTCAATCACACAAAAATCAATAAGAAAAAGAAAACTATGAATATGTGTGATTCGACCAAACTCAAGTATGTCTACTGGACAAAACATGTGTATTCCATTCCACCGTAATCAAAAGGGTTACTTAAGAACCCACACATCTCTCATTTCCCCTCTTGCTCTATCCCACATGGGCCTATAAAGAGGTCGTGTTGGCTCGAGTGTCTAGCATATTCCAAATCTAGATCATCCTTTAAATTTTATGGACCTGGACTTACTCATTTACCAAATAGGTTTATATCAATAGATCTAAACCTTAGACCCATTGATAATGGGATCACCTATTTTCGAGGATCCACTTATCTATTATTTAATTTTATAAATACATCTAGCAATTTAGAAACTTATGAGGAATTTAATAGTCAACACATTACAGCAAATGAATCAACGTTATTAATAGTCTTATTTCTTAAATTTGGGACCACTAAAACTCACATTTAAAATAACTCTAATCTATAATCCACAACCATTAAGATGGGTTAATTATACATCGTCTATCTGCATAAAAGAAAAATGGGTTGGCTCTACGAGTCCAAACTGAAGAGACCCATACCCCATCCATTTATAAAGCAATTAAACGGGTCTGGGTCAAGTGGGGCCTGGTTCAAACACATATATACCGTATCCTTATTTTCTCACAATCTTGGATGAGTGCATGTCCAAACCAGACCCATTGACAGGCCTAAGCTCGCATACCTCTCAGGCCCTAATTAGATATATAAATAGTGTTCAAAATTTGGCGTTATCCTTCGTCTTTAGGTTGGCTATACCAATAGATATCCCTATTGAGAATGTGGTTAGCATTTAATCCATATTGGAAAAACTATGAGGTGCATTTGGGTATAAGATATAAATAGAGATAAATCTCCACAAGGTTTGATTCTTTTGGATGGAGTCTCACCATATTAAAGACCCATGTGTATCCATTTGTGGGCTTATGTGTTATGTACCCAAACCAAGTTTTACAATCTCAGCCCGTATTGATCCAAGTCCGATATAATCAACTTCCAACTAGATGCACAAATGGATACTAGCCAGGCAGACACAACCCTATTAAGCTGCCTATATATGTGAACCAGAACGATCCAGACCAGTGTTCAAAATAGCGATAGCGTGTTAGCATAGCGTTTCACTACTAAATAGCGAAAAGCGCAAAAATCGTTACGTATAAAGTAAGCTACATGAATTATTAATTATTACTATGACCATCTCATTTATAATAAATTATATTATTAGAAAGATATAAAATTAGCTTGAGAACATAGAACAATAAGTAATATAACAATATGTTTTGCGGTTACAATTTCTCTGCTCCCTAAAATTCCAAAAAAAACAACATTTTCAAAATTTTCAATCCTTGAGTTCATATATATGATTCATATTAGTATTAAACTTATCGAAAATCAATTAAATAATCTCTATCCAAGAAACATGACTACTAAATATGATTTCAAATCAAGAGGTTAAAACTTTAATGAGGCAGTCTTCTTATAGTTTAGGATTAGATACTGAAATCTTAAAAACTTCAATAGAAAATAGCGTACGCATAGCGTAGCATATACTATTTGTTAAAAGTGTAAGCTATTTGGGAAAAAACGAAAGCTACTTAGTATTTAAGCTTTTTTTTTTTAAAGCTATGTAGTGAATAGACTAAATTACTCTATATAGAGCAAAATTACGAGCCAGCGTGGCGAGCTATTTTAAAACATTGATCTTGACAAAACTCAATATTATACATGTCACTATCCAGAAAGGGATAGGCTTTGGGTAAGTTTATGTCATACATTAATTAGGAATTCATGCATGCGTACATGGTTCCCTATAATAGCAACCTTTCTTTGTATAAAAATAATTAACATAAGAATAATTAGGATTGTTAGCCCAACTACATAGATGGCTTAATTCATTTCCGATTTGAGGTGAAGAACTCTCATCATCCTCGAATTTTGAACTTGCGAAAATGATACTTGGACCAAGAGGTAAGTTACAATTGGATTGTGCATGTTCTCGTTGCTTTTAGAACAAAATTTCCTTCACATTCTACATTTATCTTCAAATTTATTAGTAGCTAGCTTGGTGTATGTACGCTATTAATTTTGATCTATATATCTGTAGAACATTAATGGCAATTCATTTTTTTTCAAAAATAAATTTAGAGGTAAAATAATTTATTCCTACTTCCACATGTGTAGAAGAACCCTTCTCTTCGAAAAAATTGAAATCTCAGAAACTATGCTCTACAAGAGCGTTGCATGTGTGTACACCATGAGCGAAGATTTGAAATTATGTTTACAGAATTTAGTTAATATAATATAGATTTTTAAATACATGTAATAGAAATATTTGAGGATTTGAGTATAGTTGAAAAGTTTGGTTATGTTCTTCAATATTCTTTTTCCATAAAATTATGAGATTATTCTGGTTAATAATTATGGAGAATACTTCAGGTCAGCAGAAGAAGAATGCAAACGTCTGGACATACACAGGAGATCATGCGGAAATACAGAGTAACGGCAGACGTCTAAAGACCAGCAAGACAGACGTCTGCAGAAGAACTAAGCTCAACTACAGAGTATAGCCAGATGTCTGACCAAGTATGGTTCAGACGTCTGGGTAAACTTGAAGCCCGGTCCAGACTATCGGCATACGTCTGGTAGTAAAAGTTCAGACGTCTGCACAAGGGAGATGAAGACTTACATAGTGTAGGCAGACGTCTGCCCAAGTGTAGGTCAGACGTCTGTCGACGGTAAGTCTGCGCGAATCTATATTTGGTAAATTCGGTTTTATCTCCTGTTTTTGGTAGGATTAGGATTTGCCTATAAATAGTGACATCTCATATGTTATTAGTTACTGTTATTATTATTAATTGAGAGACTATTGTATTGAGAGGGAGACGGGTAGGGGTTGGAAAGATCCAAAGAGATTTAAGAGAAATATTCTAGGGTTACTCGGTGTAATTGATTCAAGAATTGTTAGTAGACGTTTGTAGATTCCGCTCTACCGGGAGCTAACCATACGGTAGGTGAACTCCGTTAACAAATTCTTGTGCCTCTCTTTTCTGTGTTTGATTCTTATTTATTCTCGCACTTATTTATTTGTGATCTTTCGTTGTTATTGCGTGATTTGGTGTTGTCGCGAGTATTGTTCCGTGAATCAACTTTCCTTCAAACAACTGGTATGAGAGCCTAAGGCTTGACGATCCCAACAATTGATATCAAAGCGTGGTTTGGGAACCTAGAGTTTTTTGATTCTATAATGTAGATTAACGGTGGGTAACGACGCTTGTGTCATCTTCTCACTTTCTTATATTGTCGTTTTGAAGGTGTTGATTCAGATCAAATGAGAAGTTGTGTTTTGCTGCAACATAGACGGAAAAATGGCAGAGGATAAAATAAGGATCGAAAAATTTAATGGTAACAATTATGGTTGGTGGCACATACAGATGGAGAACTGCCTATACCAAAAGAACTTGTATCTTCCGTTGTTAAGAGAAAAGCCCGAAAAGATGACTGATGAGGTGCGGAACCTTTTGGATAGGAAAGCCCTGGCAACGATCAGATTTTCATTGACTCCATAAGTGGCGTTTAACATCTCAAAGAAGAAGACAAGCATAGCATTATTTGTATGAGAAGCTTTCAATATCAAACAAGATATACTTGATGAAGAAGGTTTTCAATATGAAGATAGCAAAAAGTGGTTCGGTGACAGAACACTTGAAGAAATTCAACAGTATGACGAGCCAACTCGAATCAGTTTCAATTGCTTTTGAAGATGAGCTTCGTGCCCTTTTATTTTTATGTTCGTTACTGGAGAGTTAGGAGAACCTGGTAATGTTGGTTAGCAACTCGATCTCAGAGACTCTCACGTTTAATGATACGGTGAGTTGCATATTAAATGATGAGATGCGAAGAAAGGCTTTGAGTGGAAGTTCGGGAACTTCTGCACCTTCAGTAGAGAATCGCGATAGGACGATGGAAAGGGGAGAAGGGAATACAGACAAGTCTAAAAACTGAGGAAAATATCAAGGAAAAATCCAAGCCGTCTGTTGAAATTGCTGAAAGAAGAGTCACAGGAAAAGTAAATGCAAACTTTCAAAGAAAGACTTGGATAGGAAGGCAGATGAAAATGAAGCTAATGTAGTTTCAACACAAGAACAAAGGGAATAAGATTTTTATCTATCGGCGAGTGAGAACACGAAAGCGGATACTTGGTTCCTAGGTTCGGGGGTTTCGTTTCACTGCACTTCAGGCCGGCATCATTTCAGTGAGTATGTTCAAGCAGATCTTGGACATGTAACGGTGGAAAACATTTAGCAGTGCAAGATCGTCGGAAAGGGGACGATCATACTGAAACTGTCAGGAGAAGGTCAATCAAGCTGAAGAAGGCTAGGCATATTCCAGATTTGAAGAAAAGTCTTAGATCTATAAATCAACTTGATAACGAGGGTTACATGACGGTGTTTGGGAACTCTCAGTGGAAGATTTCTAAAGGATCGTTGGTGGTCACAAGGGGAAAGCTGAGTGGTTCATTGTATTCTTTTAGTGGGAGCAGTGGAGGTTCGGTTGGATTAGCGACAAGTTTAGAGAAACTTACCCATTTCTGCCTTATCAATCAAAGAATATGTAATATAACCAAATACTTTTAGGTGCGTATAATTAACCGGTTTACCTGACCAAATTTCTTCCGGAATACCTCCATCTAGCGCACTCGCTGGGCTTCTGTTGATCAAATACACAACAGCATCGATAGTTGTTGTCCATAGGAATTTTGGCACACCCGTATCCAAGGTCATGCTACGCAATCGCTCTAGGATAGTCATGTTCATCCTTTCAGCGATGCCATTTTGTTGTGGTGTCCTTGATACCGTTTACAACCAACGAATACCCTTCTGCGAGCAAAACACCTCAAATTCATATGTGCAATATCCCCCTCCATTATCGGACTTAAGGATTTTACCTTAGCCCTCGTTTGGTTTGCAACCTATGCAATCCAATGTCTGAAGATACTAAACACATCGGATTTCTTCTTCATCTCATATACCAATGTCTTCCGGCTTGCATCATCGATGAACATCACAAAGTACCGATTAGCTCTATAAGACTCCACTGAGGCCGGACCCCATATGTCCGTATGCACAGCTCTAGCTTCTTGGTCTTCTTAGTTACGCCTCCATTCTGAAATCCGAGCGCACTTTGTTTTCTGCAAACGCAACTCTCGCAAAGCTCTAACTCCACATTTTTCATCTCTGAAAGAAGCCCCCTACTCTGAAGAATTTTCATGTTCTTCTCGCTGAGGTGCCCCAATCGTTTGTGGCACAATGAAGTCTCTGGCTTTTATTAAGATTATGGTATTTATTTGTATAATGTATTTATTGTAAAAGAGAGTGAATTGGTATATGTTAGGTTTATATTAAACCTTCGCACACATCATACCATAACCTAACATACAATGGCTACGCCTCCTCCTTTCTCTACACCTCCTCCTTCTTCTCTTAATTCTTATGTTCATCTCTTCCAAACTAAACATAGTAACTCTCCTCAATCCTCACCTCAAACTCTAGCCACCCTTCACCAAATCACCATGAGTTTTGATGATTTCTTCATTTAAATTTTTCAAAACCTCAAACTAAACCAATACAACTTCAAAAAGCCTCAATTAAACACCTCAGGAGCTTGGACTTCCTTTGGCCTCCATCCAAATAGGTAAAGAACCATCTTTTTCAAGTTATCCAAATGTTTAAGTTTCAAAATATTTTGATAGATGTCAAAAAAATAGGATTTTTTGTAAGGTTTTAGTATTCAAATCAATTCTGAGACATATTAGGATCTTTATAAAATATTCAGAATATAGATTTGACCTAGTAGAATCATCAGAAGCCACCCACTGAAGCACGAACCCTAAACTCCATATCCAGGCCGCAAATTGCGGCCAAAAGAATTTTTTGGAGACCAGGATGATGAGTTAGGGTTTGGGTTTTGGTCTAGAGCATGGTCTTTTGATAATTAAGCCCCTATGATACTTTGTTTTTCCCCAGATGCCCCAAAGTAAAATCTGGAAGTATTTTAGTGTGGTTTTGGCAAGGTTTTAAGATTTTTAAACTTGTGTATTCATATTTATAATTCTTGTTTCGGTTGATTTGGTTGAATAGCGATGCCGAGGAATAATTCATTGTTGTTAGCACTCGCCTAGCTCTTGTTGGTCAAAAGTTCTAACCTATGGAACTTTAGTTGATATATCGATTCCGATTTGGTTTCTTATGTGTGTTTCGTGGTTATATGAATGCTAGGTTTTATTGCGGAGACCTCCGAGACGACAAAGAGGTGTAGGGCGGTTGTAAGATACGACCAGTGCGATCGCACACTGTGAGTAGATTATATCTATGAGTGGGAAATCAGGTGAATGGCGTGTAACACCTCCATGAAACATATTGCTTATTATATGTACACCTTAGTATTGTTATAATATATCTTATTTGGGGTATTTCAAATTTTGCGACAGTTTTCTTTGTTACTATTGCTTTTGGGTGCGAATAGTGAATTTGGTAACTGTGGTTAGTGTAACGACCGTATTTTCTAATACCTAATAAAATATATTTTATTTAATTTTCTAGTATCAAGTAATTATTTACGTGTTTCGTTGATAGAAAAATATTTTTATTAAAAGTAATGTTAGTAATTTTCAAAGCATTGAAATATAATTAAAGGAATTTTCTAAAATCTATTTATATTTTTCTAGACTTAAAATATTTTAATAAAATTTTATAATGCCTTAAAATAATTTACATATTTTTATTATCAATTAAAATAATTATTTCGTAATTAAAATATTTCCAAGGAAAAAATAGATTTTTAAATAATTATGCTAACTAACAAATATCATAGATATGGAAATATTATTTGGTTTTAACCCAAAATTATTTTTTATACTAAAGATAACAATAAAGTATATTCTCTGAAATTTTTCCATAATTTTCCCATATTTTAAATTATTTTTAACAATTTTTGGAAACAAATGCGGTTTTAAAAAAAATAATAATAAACAGATAGATTTTATTTTTAAAAAAAATATTAAATCACCTTTGATCCTGGACTGTTGGATGAGAGATCCAACGGCCCAGAATCACCGGTGGCGCCCACGTGGTGGGGACCACGCGAAAATGCGTAGTTTCCTCTCGCGGCCACATAGCGCGTGCAGGCGGCACGATCTGGACCGTTAGATCATGATCCAACGGCTGAGATGAGGCGGAGGAAACGAAGGCGGTTAAATCATGGGCAATCATTTAGGCGCGTATTCTTAGAGGATTTTTAACAGATTTTGGATTTTATTGTTTGGAAAAAGACCCTATAAATAGAAACCTTCAAAAACTGATTTTTCACACCTCAGAACTCCGAAAATTCTGGAGAAAAAAAAACACCCGCGCCTTCGTATCGACGACGCCGACACTGTGGTTCCACCCAACCATCGAGGAAAAATCCGAACGCGGAGCTATTGAGGATTTAGTACGAACCTACGTTTTCGACTCATCGACATCCAACTCTAACCAAAGGTAGGATCCGTCTCTCTCCACTTGTTTGTCACATTTTTTCTTACAATGAACTTAGTTTCAAGTCCTAATCCTCAATCTTATATTAAAATGATATTAAAAATATTTCTATATGCCTATTTTGGTATCTCTTAATAATAAGAATTTAACCCCATACTTAAAATGGTTTAATTAATTACCAATATATGCGTGAATATTGCACCCTCATCCGACATGAAATATGATATGTTTGAAGCTATAACTCATGGGGTATCAATCCATCCACCCTTTTTGTACACCCACTTACCCATGTTACCAATAAGAACTCGAAATATGTTACTTCCACAAAATACTCTCATTTTATTAAAATGCCGTATATGTTTAAAATATCCATATGAGATAAGATATTTGGAATAAATGTTTTAAACACTAAAACGATATATTTTTACTTACACTTTTATCCACCAACTACTTTAGTTTTGTTAAATCCTTTTACCTTTTGAAAGGGGATAATACTAAATCTAAATAATAGTGATATGGTTTTTCAACTTAGCACCTTTCACTCGAGAGAATATTTTTATATTAATTTTTATTAGCATATTAACTAAAGTTTAATAAGATACTCTAATAGGGAAACACTTTACTTGAATCATCCCGTGGTTACTAGACAATCGTCCCTGAAAAAGACACAAATCATGCCGTCCATGTGCAGCGGTTGTCAACGCGGTGTTATTCTTGTAGAATGTTACCTTTAATAAAATACCCGAATTAAATAGAGTAATGTTTTATATAAATACCCCGTGGTTGATAGGCAATCGTCCCTGAAAAGGACACAAATCCTGCCGTTCATGTGCAGCAGTTGCCAACACGAACGTATTTCTAAAATGTTACCTTCAAATAAAAAAAAAAAACCATAACTGTATAAAATTATTATTTACAATAAAATATCTCAATTCATCCTAAAAAGATATAATTTCATTTAAATACCTTGAGTTTTACTAAAAGGTTATCTTCAACAAAAACCATAACCTTTATAAAGGATATTTTCCAAAAGAATACCTAAAACCTTATTAAAAGATAATTTCAAATAATTGCCATAATCTTTCATAAAAAGGATATTTTCATTAAAATACCATAGGTTTCCAAAATGATAATTACTCTAAATATCAGGGTTTTTCTTATAAACAATAAATATTCATTAAACGCTATTATCGTTATTAACTAAGCATTCTATAAAATGATATGAAACACCTTACAAACTTTAAAAGATAACAAGATAAAATGAGTGGTTGTGGAAGGCCGGATTAAATGAGATCAACTTTTTAAATACAAGTTTACGACATACATGACACATGATACGGTTAGGATTAGAATGCGTGGACTTAGGTATGGAATACTTATAAATGAGGATCTCTGCAGGCAGGGTGAATGGTCCAATGTGTGGACGACTATTAACCCGATATTCGGGCGAATACTAACCCTACTTTGGGGTGAATGGTCCAATATGTGGACAAATACTAATCCGATATTCGGGCGAATACTAATCATACTTGAGGGCAAATGATCCAATATGTGGATGACATACAATGTGGAAATTCCATACCTAGATGTATACGTACTAAATCTAATTCGCCAAGACCTTTATACTGAACCACGGGGATGGGTAGTTTGATTAGGCAAGGAGATGCGGAACTCGGATTCCCCTACTACTCGATCATGATCCCAGGAAGTGAGCCGTACATTTCACTTCCCCAGTTGTTGTTCCGTGGCCACAACGGAATAATCGCGAGTATCTGGACCCTTGTTTGACAAACTAAAACGATTACGATACTTATTGATGTTCACCACTAAGCTCACATAATATCATGCGCTGTACCCACATGTTACTTTATCTACCTTTCTTTATGAAACCTGAATTATTCAGCATTTGGATGCGGATATCTTACCAGTTTAGACTTGTGGTTCATTGTTGAATTGAAGGGTGGAAATATCTGTACACTTGAGTGATATTCACGCTAGACAAGGCTCCATCGTAGTCATGGGACACCTTTCGAGGATGTTCACGCTACTGCATTGATTCATGTTATGATTGCCACTCCAGGCACGAGCGCCAGCTCATACTGCTTCCAGCTAGTTATGGGATACCTCAAGGATACGAGTACGTCCATTCGTCAATTCCGTCAATATGCGCCTTGTTAACCCGATTTAACCCTTAGACTGAATACCCGATTTGACTTGACTTGAACTTTTACCTCACATATACCCATACCAAAATATTCTTACTCACATACACCTTATACAACATACTCATATTCACATATACCTATGTTGACATGTCTTATTTGTATACACCTCATACCCTTACACCCATATACATCATGCATGTACATATACATTATATACACCTGTTCGTGTCTGTACATTTACTTCCTTATGAGGCAATCCTACCCGAGTGTCACTCGCTGACGGAATTTCCTTTTTTTCTTTCTATCTTTGGAATGTCCGTTAGATGAGAATGAGTTTTATGACGAGGATCACGGTGTGGAGCCAACAAATGAAGATTACACAGACTTGACGACGGAAAATTAGCTAGTTTTAATTTTTGTTGTTGCCCACATGTTTAGGGCTTTTGTTACTCCTTCGATATAATTAAACTACTTGGTTTATTTTACTCTTTCTTTTGGGATGTAATAAAGTTTGGTTGATGGAAATAAATGCCTTTCGCTTTTATTATTTTTGTTTTGGTACACATCCTGCATGTAGATATTCATACGCTTAACGTAACTGTATTGAATAAACCACCTTCAATATAGTTAGGTTGCAGACCATGTCATGTCATCCTTCACCTTATTTTGCGAAGCTGGGTGTGACAGTTAGTATTCGACCCGACCCGTATGTTTGAAACCCATCATGGTTCAATATTACGTCAGTATTTGCCAGTACAGAAGATCCATGCACATCTAGATTCTATACACACATATATGATATATTTGGTACCTGCATATCTTTTAATAATACAAATAATAACCAAATAATATATTTTGATATCTAGCATGGCATGTTATCGTACGCCATATCATGTGGTTGCATCCATACATCATGTTCATATCCAAATGGTTAAAACAGACTCGTTTGATTCGCTACATATATTTACGAAGATCCGTACTTGGGGTATACATTTTTATTTATCGGGTATCGCATTATATTTTAACTTTTACGTATATTCTCCATATTTTAAAACTAGATTTTTAGAAGAAACCCAGGTAATTTTCGGAGCAGTTTGATTTTAACTGTATAATCCTATAATATATATTATAATATTTCTATAAAACCTAAACTAACGGTTACTATACTATAATATATATATAACTAATTATATTATATCACATACACTCTCTCTCTTCTCTCTCTCTCTATCTCTTTTATATATATATATATATATATATATATATATATAACCTAAACACCTCACCAGCTCTTTCTCTCTCCTTCTTTCCTTCCTCACCTCCCCCGCCATGAGAAACCGAACCCAAACCTCTGCACCCAACGCCACTCCCTCGCGCCGATCACCTCGCCCTCGTCTCCTCACCCTCATTGTCACCTTCACCACCTCCTCTCTCTTCCCCTTTCCCGAGAACCCACAGCCCCATGCCAACTATGCGACGAACCCCGACCCAAGAACTCCAGAAACCCACAATCTCGCCGTTAACCTTCTTCGTCGCCGTCACCATCACCATCACCCCCGCCTTCACCTCCTCATCACTCTCTCCTCTCCCCGGCACCCTGACCACCACCAGCACCATACCCTGCACCACCACAACCTCGACGACTACAACAACAACCCAAGAAACCACTGCCCTCGTCGCCAACGACAACCCACTATCGTCGCCGTCACCTCACCTCTGTCCTCGCCACCCCAGAACCAAGCAGCCACCCCCCCCATTCTTCCTTTTCTTCCTTCCTTCCTTTCTTTCTTTCTTTTCTTTTTATTCTGGTCGTCTCGCAGGAGTTGCACGCGTCGCCGACTATCCAGATGATCCAGTCACCGTCGTTGTCCAGCCTAGTCATCACCCCACGTCACCGATCAGCCAGATCCAGTCCTGTGCGTGTAATTTTGTATCACGACGTTATTTCTGACGTCGGGCGTAGCATCCGTATCCCGTCGTGAGATCCGATTAGGCAAGTTTAAATTGCAACATACTATGTTATATTATATCAATATCTATATGAATAAAAATAGTGCATGTGTTTTATTATTCAGCAAATATCACAGATATACAGTTTTACGATATCCGTGTGTATCCGTACTGATAATAGCATATCTAGTTGCATGCCGGAACATCATGGTATCATTATACTACTATACTAGTACAGTATGTTATCTAGTTTGCATCATATATGATAATAGACATGTAATGGCTATTACAGATAGACACATATACATCCTGGCAATCTTCGTGTTTTGATCTTGATTACAATTTCACATTGGCTTCTATTTTTGGTTACTATGTATTACATGACATGTTCACGACACATTACCACACTTGTTACTTGGATCTTATTACTAATGCCGACAATCTTGACTTGTTGTCCTGACAGACATGACTTGTTGTCTGCATAGACAAAAGCTGTACCTTCTTGATCCTGTGTTAGCACTAGATTCATATCATAAATACCTGACTTGAACACAAAACCTGGGGAGTAAGGGGAAATCAATAATAAAATCTGACTTGTAACTCAACGGTTCGATACTTATACTGATCAGTCTTTACGGGCTCGGCCAGCCCGGAATGATGCTGGTGACATCATTCATCTGCACATGTTACCTGTTTACTGCTTAGCGGCACGTCTCAGATTCATCCTGAGAATCTTGACCGTGGTTCCGGACACGCACGGGATACTATTGAGTTACATCGACGATTCCATTAAATTGATTTCAAAGACTTGTAGAATATATAATCTAGAAACACAAACTTTAGGATACACATCATATACAGATACCTCATTGTTTTATACATGTATTTATTATTTACATTTATGTTTAATCATAGCATCATATCCTGGTTATTACGATTCTTTTGATATTATGACGCACTGACGTTTGGGTTTTACATGGCCCAGTTCCTTTACCTTTATCGCGGGCAGATCAAGAGTACTTTAGCAATCAATCCAAGCAATGAGTAATTGAACGTACATTCTTAGAGATGTTTAGTTTGTTTATTTCCGCAGTTTTATTCCTTTTGATGTGAGCCCATATTGGGATATGATTCAGATATTGTTTATTGGATCTTGATTCGTTTATGCTTTATGCAGTTTCTTGATTTTATTTATTGTGGAAAATGGACATGTACTAGCTAGATTTTATATTTTACTGTTCTTGATATCCGCTTGACAGCCGTAATGTGACTGTGGAGGGATGATTCATAGCCACAGGTGGCATGGTTGGTTCTGTCACGTGCCGTGTTTACGTATCTTGGGAAGCGGGACGTGGCAGGGTTTGTTTGGTATCAGAGCCCTAGGATTTAGGGTCAATCAGGTTTGGTTCTTTTGTAGTTAGGTATTGAACCCAATACACTAACCAGGAAATCCGGAATTAGGAACATGTCCTGCCACATTACTATCTTGTCAATCTTGAATCTATAACTATCTTGTTTATTAAATTATGTTTACCGTTGCTAATCATCTTCAGTGTCTTGGCTTCCAAATCATGGCGGATAAAGATTTGCGATCTTACCAGAGGCGTTTTGATAACGCCGCATTGTTTGGAGTTATACGTGGTATGCTGGAAAACCAGAAGCGGTAAACTGAGATGAATCAGCGGCAGGCCGAGGCTTTCCAGGATGGTCTGCGGACAGTCCAGCAGTCCGTAGTCGCAGTAGTACCCAGGCCAGCACAGCGTGAGGGCACCATGGCCGAATTTAGAAAGCTCTGTCTGTCCACACTTACAGGATTAGAGGAGCCATTGCCAGCGGAGCAGTGTCTAGTTGACACAGAGAACCTGCTCGTCGCCGTGCAGATTCCAGATGAGAAAATGGTGGATATAGTACGCATCCAGTTAGTAGATTATGCTCGCGAATGGTGGCTCGTAGAGGAGAACCGCATGACCAAACCGATATGTTGGGCAATGTTTTCACAGAGTTTCTTGAAGAAGTTCTTTTCGCAATCTTCTCGAGAAGAGATGGAAAAGAATTTTATTAGCCTAAAGTAGAATGGTGGATCCGTTGATGCGCATGCGGCTGAGTGGACTCGGCTCAGTCATTTTGCGGGCCCTTTGGTTGCCAATGAAGCAGATAGGGCACGAAGGTTTATGCGTAGCTTGGATGTGGAGATTCAGAAACACATCATATCTCTGGGATTGACCACCTTCTCCTAAGTTCTTAAGGCAGCCAGGGAGCAGCAAAGTTTATCGGTGAAAGCAAAGGATACTCAACAGAAAGCCGTCGTAGTGCGGAAGCCGGCGTTTACGCCAAACTGAGCTCCTGAACGCAGAGGCATCCCGGTGAACATACGAGGCATTGTATCTATGAAGAAGCCCATTGTATCCGATCAGAAAAGAAGTATGATTTATGACTTTTGCCGTCTACCCTGACACCTACAGAAAGACTATCGAAGGAGGCTTAGACTTTATCTAGTTTGTGGATCAGCTGCTATATCATCAATGCTTGCCCTTCAAAGCTACGATTGAGGGACGATATTCAGAAGCCACCGCAGAAGCATATTCATAGGTAGAAGCAGATTACTCAGAGGCCTAATCAAGCACGGGCTTTCACTTTGACGGACGGGGAGGCTAAAGCTTCAGACGAAGTTGTTTCAGGTATCCTACTCGTTTATAATTTTCCCGCATTGGTATTATTTGATTCAGGTGCATCCTATTGCTTTATGTCGTCCAAGTTTATTAGTGCACACTCTATTCTACAAGCAGCCCTGTCTAGTTGATGGGACACACACACTGGGAATAGGAAAATTATATCTAGTAATGAGTACAAGGATTGTTCGATTGTTATTTGCGGACGAGAGTTATTCGCGGATTTCTTAGTGATTAATACTGGCAGCTATGATGTTGTCTTGGGAATGGATTTTCTTGGCACTTTCCATGCTCACATCGATTGTAGGGTAAAGAAAGTGATTTTCCAGATTTCCGGAAATCCGGAGTTTATATTTTCAGGAGGTAACAGATCTGTCGGGCCAGTCGAATTTAGGGCTAGGCCGACAAGTGTTGTTCTTTCATCGATGGAAGTAGACAAGGAGGAAGCGCCAGCAGTAGTTCGAGAGTTTATAGATGTGTTCGAAGACATCTTGGGTTTACCGCTCAAACGTGATGTGGAGTTTGCGATTGATCTTATTCCTAGAGTAGCGCAGATTTCAAAGGCATATTATCCGATGGCACTAGTGGAACTAGAAGTGATAAAGAAACAAGTTGCCGAATTACTAAAGAAGGGTTGGATTCGCAGCAGCAATTCACCCTGGGGAGCTCCAGTTCTTCTAGTCAAGAAGAAGGATGGCACACGGAGGATGTGCATCGATTATCGAGAATTAAACCGGGTGGCTATTAAGAACAAGTACCCAATCCCTCGCATCGGCGAATTATTCGATCAACTCAGTAGCGCGAGGGTATTCTCGAAGTTGGATTTGCGATCCGAATATCAACAAGTTCGGGTGAAATCAGAGGACATTTGTAAGACAGCGTTCCGAACTTGATATGGGCATTACGAGTACTTAGTGATGCCATTTGGAGTTATAAACGCATAGGAAATATTTATGGACTTGATGAACTGAATCTTTTGACCGTACCTGGACCAGTTCGTAGTGGTGTTTATTAATGACATTCTGGTCTATTTGAGGAGTAAAGAAGAGCATGTAGAACACTTGAAGATCGCACTGCAAACGTTGAGGCAAGAAAGGTTATATGCTAAGATGAGTAAGTGAAGTTCTTGGGTCATGTCGTATCTGGAGAAGGAATTGCCGTTGACCCTATAAAGATTGCAGCAGTTCATGATTGGCCAATTCTAAAGAATGTAGGGGAGATCAGAAGTTTTCTTGGGCTTGCTAGATATTATAGAAGATTTTTGGAGAACTTCGCTTGAATAGCAGAACCATTGACCAAGCTAACACGAAAGGATGTACCGTTCATATGGACGGAGAAATGTGCGTCAGCTTTTGAAGCGTTGAAGCAAAGATTGATCACCGCTCCTATCTTGACAGTGCCAGACAGTTCCGAAGGGTTGATTATTTACAGCAACGCATCTGGGAAAGGTTTGAGATGTGTTCTAATAGAGCATAGGAAGGCTATAGCTTATGCATCGAGATAATTGAAGACTCATGAGAAGAACTACCCAACTCATGATTTGGAGCTAGCCGCGGTGATTTTTTCTTTGAAGATTTGGAGACACTACATATTGGGCGAAAGGGTAGAAGTATTTACCGATCACAAAAGCCTAAAATATGTGTTCACACAGAAAGAGCTCAACATGAGACAGCGTAGATGGTTGGAGCTGATGGCTGACTATGATCTTGATCTAAAATATCATCTAGGGAAAGTTAATACAGTGCCGGATGCTCTAAGTCGGTTGCCAGTAATACGTATTTTGACTACACAGAAGGAGATTATAGATGATCTTCAGAGGTTCAAGTTGGAGATCGTACTACCGCATTCTTCATGACAGTTGATGCAATTGCAAGTACAGTCATCCTTGATCGATAACATTAAAACAACGCAGTCGTACAATCCAAGATTGCAGAAGTTTCGAGAACAAGTAGAAGCGGGACTTCGAACGGATCTGTTAATTCATGAAAATGGTTCGTTACGATATGGGAGTCGTTTATGTATGCCGAAAGGAGATGTGCGTGAAGAAGTCATGAAGGAGGCTCATAGTTCCACATATTCCGTACATCCGGGAGGCACAAAGATGTATAGAGATCTACGACAACATTTCTAGTGGGAAGGTATGAAAAGAGAGATTGCTCGCTATGTATCGAGGTGCTTAGTGTGTCAGCAAGTCAAGACTGAATATCAAAGGGTGGCTGATTTGTTGCAACCACTTCCGATTCCTCAATGGAAGTTGGAACATATAATCATGGATTTCGAGATAGCATTACCACGGAGACCAAAGGGCAATAACGCAGTTTGGGTGATTGTTGATCGATTTACCAAGGCAGCTTATTTTATACCGTTTCGAGTTGGTCAGTCGACAGAGGCTTTAACAGAACGTTACATATAGGAGATTGTGGGATTACATGGAATACCTGTGGGCATCGTTTCTGATCGTGATACCCACTTTTTATCGCACTTTTGGAGGATTCTGCAGGAAAGTTTGGGGACTCGATTGAAGTTTAGCACCGCCTATCATCCTCAGACAGATGGCCAGTCTGAAAGAACGATCCAAACTCATGAAGATATATTGAGAGCATACATGTTAGACTTCATAGGTTCCTGAGAGGATCATTTGCACTTGGTGGAGTTTTCTTATAACAATAGTTTTCAGGCGACTATACAGATGGCTCCAATTTTAGTATTATACGATCCCGGGTGTCGCTCGCCCATCTGTTAGGACAATGTTGGAGAAAAAAGATTATTGGGACCGGATATTATTGTGCAAACAGAGGAGGAAGTTAACGTGATTCGAAATCATATAAAGGCGGCACAAAATCAACAGAAAAGTTGGGCTGATGCAGGACGAAGATCTCTGGAGTTTTCAGTTGGTGATCTTGTATTCCTGAAGATATCACCAACCAGAGGAGTGATCCATTTTTGTATTCGTGGCAAGTTTAGTCCTCGATTCGTGGGGCCTTTCGGCATTATCGAGCATGTTGGAGAGGTAGCATATCGATTGCTTTACCACCATCCATAGCGAGTGTTCATGACGTGTTTCATGTATCTCAATTCTGCAAGTATGTTCGAGATGAGATGCACGTCCTAGATCACTCGGAGCTGACAGTAAGGGAGGACTTAACGTATGAAGAACGACCAATGGCAATTGTGGATCGACGAGACAAGGTCCTCAAGAATAAAGTTATCCCTCTAGTACTTGTTTCGTGGGGGAATCGTTCGCACGGAGAATCTACTTGGGAATGTGAAGATGAGATCCAACAGAAGTTTCCACACCTCTTTTCTTAAATCCGTATTTTCTTGCCTTTTCTTGTTCCGGGAATTTCGAGGACGAAATTCTTTTGTAGTTGGGTATAATATAACACCCTAGCACTGTTATATTATATCTTATTTGGGGTATTTCAAATTTTACGACAGATTTCTTTATTACTATTTCTTTTGGGTGCGGATAGTGATTTGGTAACTGTGGTTAGTATCTGACCCGACCCACATGTTTGAAACCCATTATGGTTCAATATTACGTCAATATTTGCTAGTACAGAGAATTCATACACATCTAGATTCTATACACACATATATGATATATTTGGTACCCGCATATCTTTTAATAATATAACTAATAACCAAATAATATATTTTGATATCTAGCATAGTATGTTATCGTATCCCATATCATGTAGTTGCATCCATATATCATGTTCATGTCCAAATGGTTAAAACAGACTCATTTGGATCGCTACGTATATTTACATAGATTCGTACTTGGGGGTATGCATTTTTATTAACCGGGCATCGCATTATGGTTTTAACTTTTACGTATATTCTCCATATTTTAAAACTAGATTTTTAAAAGAAATACGGATAATTTTCGGAGCAGTTTGATTTTAACTGTATAATCCTATAATATATATTATAATATTTTTATAAAACCTAAACTAACAGTTACTATACATACAATATATATATAACTAATTATATTATATCACACACTCTCTCTCTCTCCCTATTCTCTCTCTCTCTCTCTCTTCTCGCCATCAGTCTCTCTCTCAGCATTTCTCTCTCTCTCTATCTCACTTATATGTGTGTGTGTGTGTGTGTGTTAATATAACCTAAACACCTCACCAGCTCTTTCTCTCTCTCCCTCTTTCTTTCCTCACCTCCCCTGCCATGAGAAACTGAACCCAAACCACTGCACCGGACGCCGCTCCCTCGCTGCCAATCACCTCGCCCTCATCTCCTCACCCTCATCGTCACCTTCACCACCTCCTCTCTCTTCTCCTTTCCTGAGAACCCACAACCTCACGCTAACCATGCAACGAACCCCAACCCAAGAACTCCAGAAACCCATAACCTCGCCGTTAACCCTCACCGTCGCTATCACCATCACCCCCGCCTTCACCTCCTCATCCCTCTCTCCTCTCCTTGACACCCTGACCACCACCAGCACCATACCCTGCGCCACCACAACCCCGACGACCACAACAGCAACCCAAGAACCCACTGCCCTCATCGCCGACGGCAACCCACCATCATCGCCGTCACCTCGCCTATGTCCTCGCCACCCCAGAACCGAGCAGCCGCCCCCCATTCATCCTTTTCTTCCTTTCTTTCTTTCTTTCTTTCTTTTCTTGTTATTTCGGCCGTCTCGCCGGAGTTGCGCACGTCGCCGATGATCTAGACAACCCAGTCACCATCATTGTCCAGCCTAGTCATCACGTCACGTCACTGATCAGCCAGGTCCAGTCCCGCGCGTGTAAGTTTGCATCACGACGTTATTTCCGATGTCGGACGTAGCATATTTATCCCGTCGTGAGATCCGATCAGGCAAGTTTAACTTGCAATATGCTATGTTATATTATATCAATATCTATAAGAATAAAAATAATGCATGTGTTTTATTATTCAGCAAATGTCATAGATTTACAGTTTTATGATATCCGTGCATATCCATACTAATAATAGCATATCTAGTTGCATGCCGGAACATCATGGTATCATTATACTACTATATTAGTACAGTATGTTATCTAGTTTGCATCATATATGGTAATAGACATGTAATGGTTATTACAGATAGACACATATGCATCCTGGCAATCATCGTGTTTCGACCTTGATTATAGTTTCACATTGGCATCTATTTTTGGTTGCTATATATTACATAACATGTTCACAACACATTATCAGACTTGTTACTTGGATCTTATTACTAATACCGATAATCTTGACTTGTTGTCCTGACAGACGTGACTTGTTGTCTGGATAGAAAAAACATGTACCTGCTTGATCCTGTGTTGGCATTAGATTCATATCATAAATATCTGACTTGAACAAAAAACCTGAGGAGTAAGGGGAAATCAGTAATAAAACCTGACTTGTAACTCAACAGTTCGATACTTATACTGATCAGTCTTTACGGGCTCGGCCAGCCCGGAATGATACTGCTAACATCATTCATCTATACATGTTACCTGTTTACTGCTTAGCGGCACGTCTCGGATTCAGCCCGAGAATATTGACCGTGGTATCGGGCACGCATGGGATACTATTGAGTTATATCGACGATTTCATTAAATTGATTTCAAAGACTTGTAGAATACATAACCTAGAAGCACAGACTTTAGGATACACATCACATACAGATACCTCTTTGTTTTATACATGTATTTATTATTTACATTTATGTTTAATCAAAGCATCATATCCTGGTTATTACGATTCTTTTGATATTATGACGCTCTGACGTCTGGATTTTGCATGGCCCGGTTCCTTTACCTTTATAGCAGGCAGATCAAGAGTACTTTAACAATCAATCCAAGCAATGAAGAATTGAACGTACATTATTAAAGATGTTTAGTTCGTTTATTTCCCCAGTTTTATTTCTTTTGATGTGAGCCCATATTGAGACATGATTCAGATATTGTTTATTGGATCTTGATTCGTTTCCGCTTTATGCCGTTTCTTGATTTTATTTAGTATGGCAAATGGACATGTACTAGCTAGATTTTATATTTTACTGTTCTTGATATCCGCTTGACAACCGTAATGTGACTGTGGAGGGATGATTCCTAGCCATAGGTAGTATGGTTGGCTCTGTCACATGCCGTGTTTACGTTTTTTAGGAAGCGGTACGTGACATTATATTATTGAATGTGCTTAGGATACATGCCGTGTATGTTTAAATTTGTCCGATATGTAGCGTACTCCGTTAGTATCGTTTAGTAGACTTATAATAGAAACACTTGATAGAACACAAGCACAAATACTAATGATTTCCATATTACACAATCACAGACACGCATGTTACACTACACTTTATTGGTACCGCTATGTCACAAGAACAATTACTAATGATTTCAATGTTGCACAATCACAGACTCGCATGTTACACTACATCATTAGTACTGCTATGTCACGTAGAACTGCCATGCTTACGTATCATAGCAGAATTGACGTTATAGTAGAATTATGTTATTATACTATTTATGTTAGGTGCGCGTACGAGACTATATGTCCGTACTTTTTGTTGGGCGAATACGCGACTGGAGATACGTACTGGTCGTCGTGTGTGTACATGACATGAGATATCCGTACCGATCATAGTGTGATTGCATTGACGAAAGGTCTGCATCGGTCGTTGTGTGCATACGTAGACTTGATGTCTGTATGAGTTGCTATGTGTGTGCGTAGACTTGAAGTCCTCACTACTATTGCTGTGTGTTGGCTACATAGATTAGATATCCGTACCGATCATTATTACTATATAATGATATATCTAGTGCTCATCGTACGAGGCGAGATTTCCATATTGGATGATATGATGATGATGATTAGCCGAATAGGGCTTTATTGACTTTGACTCATAGGGTCTTATTGTAACACCCTAGTACGTTTATACAATATAATTTGGCATTTTAAATCTTGCTTTAAAATTCTTTTATTCTTTTGCGATTGGGTTGCGAATGATTTAA
Organism: Agapanthus africanus; assembly: GCA_030015575.1. NCBI lineage: Eukaryota > Viridiplantae > Streptophyta > Magnoliopsida > Asparagales > Amaryllidaceae > Agapanthus > Agapanthus africanus. The sequence goes on from JASDDO010000012.1 coordinate 47,076,628, forward strand.
GTAGTAGTAGACAGTATTCGACCCGACCCGCATGTGTGAAACCCGATATGGTGCGAGGTTATATCAAATATTTGCTAGTATACTGTATCCATGTGAATCGAGTATTATATATATATAAAATCTTTATAATACAAGATATAAACAAATAATATCCTTTTGCTATTTAACTTTGTATGGCATATCACCTCATATCTGATTATTGTCCTTATCTATTATATTCATATCCTAAAGTATAGACAAAAAAATAATTAAAATTTCTTGCGTATATTCTTTATACTTAAAAACTATATTTTTGACTAGATACGGGTAATATTTGGAGTGATCTGGTATTATCTGTAAAATCCTACAAAATATATATAATATATTACCTAACATATTCCTAAACCTATAGAAGTACTGTTTACATGTTTGTGTGTGTGTAATATTTTAATAAACTATTATAAACACTTCCTCCCCCCCTCCCCGTCTCCATCTTTCTATCCTCTCGTTCTTTTCCTGAGCCCTAACCTATGCCGACTCAACCCCGATCTCGCCTGCCCCTCGTCGTCGAAGCCAACCCTCCATCCTCGTCTTCACCGCACTCATAACCTCCTCACCACTACCACCGTCGTCACCTCCTTCATCCGTTCCCGAGGCCTTACCTAAGCCCGATACCACACCCGAGAACCCACCTCTATCTCCCTCGCCGACGTCACCATTCGAAATCGACCATTACCTCCGTCACCTTCCCCTTCTCGTCGGTAGTAAACCCAGAGCATCCTCATCACCACCATCTCCTTCTTCTTCTTTCCTTCTCTTTTCTTCTACCGCCGACCAACCCAACCTCCCCATCTCTTCGACCCCATCATCGACTTCGTCCCCCATCTCCCCGTCGCCGACCAACTTTCTCCTCTTCCTCATCCATGTTAAAACTTCAGAACACAACAACCCCATCCTCGTTTTCTTCTTCTTTCTTCTTCTTCTCTTTTCTTGCTTCGCTGGAGTTGGTTACCGCCGACGAGCATGACCTAGACGACCCCAGTCACCGTCGTCGCCTACTCCAGTCACCACTTTATGCAGTTTCTCAGTTCAGACCAAGTTTTACGTACGTTGGGTTTTGCATCGTGTCGTTATTCGGTGTTCGGAACGTGATATCCATATTTTCGTCGTGAGATTTCGATCAGGCAAGTTTCTAAACTTGCGACATGCTACATTACGTATTCCATTATATATATGGCAATTATTAGTATGCGTATGATAATAATTAGCATTTTAATTGCAATTTACAAATTTTACCGCATCAATCCGTATTTATATCAGTAACGGCTTTATCTAGTTGCATTCCAGTTCATTATAAAATTATTATAATTCTCATTTCAGTTCAGTATCCTTTATTTAGATTGAGGTATACCTTATAGCATACGTAAAATGATTATTACAGATAGATATATGAATAGATTGGTTACACCTTACAACATAGAAAATATGCACTAGTCTTTTCTACCATATTTAGATAACTGGTTACTGTTTTCTAACTAGTATTCTTCCTGTTATTATACACTGCTTCACATGTGCGCGACACATTACCAGACCGGTTACTTGGATTATTACAAATGCCAACAATCCTGACGTGTTGTCCTGATGGACGTGACTTGTTGTCTAGATAGACAAGACCTGTACCTGCTTGATCTTGTATTGGCATTAGATTAATATCATCAATACCTGATTTGAACACGAAACCTAGGGGGAAAGGGAAAATCAATAATGAAACCTGACTTGTAACTCAACAGTTCACTGCTTTCCAGAGACTGTCAGTCGATACGGGCTTCGGCCACGGAATGATGATGCTGATATCATTCGTCTGTACATGATACCCTATTTTTCCTGCTTAGCGACACGTCTCGGATTTAGCCCCGAGAGTCTTGACCGTGGTCCCGGGCACGCACGGGATACTATTGAGTTATATCGACGATTCCATTAATTGATTTCAAAGATTTGTAGAATAGATAACCTAGAAGCACAGACTTGAGAATACACATCACATACCTATACCTCACTGTGTATACCTGTGTTTATTATTTACACTCGTATTTAATCATAGCATCCTATTCTGGTTATTACTATTATTTTGATATTTATGACGCACTGACGTCTGGGTTTTGCATGGTCTAGTTCCTTTCACCTTGTCGCGGGAAGATCGGGAGTATTTTAAAAAGCAAGCCGAGAAGTGAGGAGCTTGATGATTAGTTTTAAAGATGCTTAATTTATTTTATTTTCGTAGTTTAAATTTATCGATGTGATCCCATAAGGGACGTGTTTCGGATATTATTATTTATTGGATTTTTATTCGTTTCCGCTATATACATTTCTTGACTTTTATCTACTGTGGCAGATAGACATGTATTAGTTAGAATTTATTTACTATTCTTGATATCTGATTGACAGCCGTAATATGACTATGGAGGGATCTTTTCTTTCCATAGATAGCATGGTTGGCTCGATCACGTGCCGTATTTACGTATTTTGGGAAGCGGGGCGTGACACTTATTTTACTTTGATTAGGAGATTATAATATTCGGAGTCTAACCCCTAATTTCACAACAACGATTTGTTTCATATTTTCAAAAGAGATAACAAGGATGTGATCTTGGAATTGAAAAAGGTATTTACATATTTTAAAACACCGCAGCCTCCTTAATTACAACCAACATTTCGTTATACTTTACAAATATATGTATATGGGGTTACTTGCAATATACACACACACACACACACACACACACACACGCATTGTTCGTTTACGCTACACTTACATTGTCATTCGTCTTACTATTATTATTTTCGCTGGTGTTGTTATATACTACTCGTCGGTGCCGTGACTAGTTCACACAGACTAAAGGGTATGAGGATATGATGTGATATGATATCAATCCTAAAAGATTGAGTGTGTGTGTGGAAAGAATATGAGAAAGAGAATTATGATTCGTACATGGTGGATATAGTCGGGGATTCATGATACATATTGACTGTGATCAATCCATGAGAGATTGAAGTAGGGAGACACAGGATGTCGCCCGGTGATATATGTGTTATCAATGCTTGAGTGATTGAGGGTAGTTTCCACATGATATCTCTACGGATATATGAAGGATCGATATAGATGACATGCTCTGAGATGGATATATTATATATATGTGAGGGATCAATATAGATGCCCTGCAATGAGATAGATATATTATATATATATGTGAGGGGCCGATAGATACCCTGCACTATGTTGTATATATAGTAGCCGAATAAGACTGGTCCACGAGACAGTACTTGATTATTATTTTTTACATCGATGTATATTGAAGAAGGTTTTATAAAAAGTTATAGTCTCATATTTTCCACCTGCCTATAATCGGCATAGAAACTTTTGAAAGAAACCCGCTTCCAAATCATTTTCAAATAAACAAGAGAGGGGCATATACTTAAATGAAATATATATTTTCTTCACACATCAATATCCGCTACTAGTACCGTGATATGGACATCATATGGCTATTTTGAAAAGATTTAATATACATACATCTTTCTACTACTTTTATAGGATTGCATATGGATGTGTGTTATATGTAATATAGCTTTGCTTCTACTTATATTTGGTCGTGTGGTACAGATATTGTACTACGGCTATGGTGATCGTGATTTACTGGTATATTTGTACGCAGTGAGTAACTGTTTATTAATAATGGATTATCATTTCATCGCATAGTATTGTGTTTATTTTCGTGACTCACATGTTTTCAGATGCTTGTGCTTATGTTATGCTCGTACCGGGCTTGATGTTGTTCGTTTGATATTGATATGATAACCACACATATATTCACATATAGGATAGCGGCAAACAAGTTGTACATGAGGTCTTATCATCATATATCTCATTGCTCGAACTCTAGTTTCGACACATGCTATTTTACCCTTCTTGATGTACACATTTACCTTGTTTAGATGTTTCACCACTTATCCATACGATTTTTAGCTCGTTATATAATACTATTCACAAGTTGGCAACTCACTCACGTTGTGCCGTAGTTCTGTACAGGTTTGACCATTTGATCAGTAGCGGCTAGTTTGGCACATCTTCTGTCTTGTGGGCGTGGTTGCGCATATTTTGAGTGGTGGGTTTTTTTATATCGGCATTTGCTTTGTACCTATTTGTATCTAGAAGTACTCCATCAAAGACCAAGTCTAGTAATTTGTCATGATCTTAGTTGTTGTTTCATAGTCAGACTCGCTTGTAGTCGACTTGATGTATATTTATTCTGTTTACTTTCCACATTTTGATCCTTCGCCTGAGGCATCTCCTGCGTGTGTGTGTGTATTGCGTGGTTGTAAATTCGTCGTTGGGCGTTGATTTTGCTCCCGTATTAGGGATACTTTATTATTATGTTTATTGTACTTGTTTTATCAAAATTTACAAAGGTGGTGCTGCCCAATTTTTAAATGATGGTAATGTTTTCAAACCAAACTTGATGTCACGCCCTACTTCCCAAAATACGGAATACGAGAGGTGACTAGGCCAGCCATGCTCCTATGGTCAAGGAAATATCCCGCCGTAGTCACACTTTGGCTTCTAGTAGTACATGGTAAGCAGTAATCATAGCACGAGTAATGAGAAATGCTCTCACTAATTCTATAAAAACAGATATAAAACTAACTAGATAGAGTCAAAGGAAATGATAGCGATGACGTCGCTGATCTAGATGTCCGCAATATCCTTGAGGTAAGGCAAGTCCTGATCCAAGCTAAGTCCATTTCTCGCTCTGAGCATGCATACTCAGGTCGTCAGAGCGACACAAAAGCAATATATATATATATATATATATATATATAATACGTGAAATTACGATAAACATGAAGGAAATTACGATAAACATGAAGCAGTAAACAAAGAATAATTACATTAGTATGAAGTAACCGGTACAGGTCAACAATAAAGCATGTGTATCGAATCAGTAATCAATGTAATGTCCATATCACTAAATCTATCAGTCTCTAAGTCTCCAAGTTCAGTCACTAAACTTATCGTCAGTCTGAGGGTGAGCATCAACCATCACAGGAGTATTCCCAACCCAAGGTTAAGTCCCAGGGGCAAGAAAACACGGGCCCGAATCACGATCAGTAAGAATCAGTAACATGATCAGTATCAAAATCATGAAATCACGAAATATGCTGGCAATGGGACTCCTAAGATTCTGTTCATTGAACTCACACTCAAACTACCCCATACCCCGCGATATACATCAAACAACGACCATGAATCTAAATACGAGTCGCTCCATGACAAGTCTACGTGAAAATTGGAGTCAGGGTCTCCATCAAGCATGTCTCGACCGGTATCCAAGATAAGTGGACAATCCTCGATGTCTTACCTATGGCACTAATATAAGTGCTTCTATACCCGTCCCATACCAGTTATAGTTACACTTATATATGTCTCATAGGCGTCTACAATGCAATAACTAATTGGCTCCGCTGATTGTGTACAAGTACGTGTCGCTTCCATTATTCAATCACGCTTTTACACTAACGTACTTGCCACAATCCAATCACTAACATTTATCACTTGGTAATATAACACGGTTACCAGGCTATCAATGTATATAACCACTATTCAATGAGGGTATAACCGCTACATGATATGATAAGAATGCAATCAATTATGATACGAATGAAATACAACAGCCAGTGTCATATAACTTGCTAAATTCACTATAAATCACACGTGCAGAATTGAGCAAAACAATATAAAAGGAGTAGGCAGAGGAGTACGATGCACGTAATAACAGTAAATCATAGTAATATATGAAAATAGGTAAACCGAAACTATGGGAAAATCATGCATATAAGGTAATGTGAAAACACGTGCTGTAAATGAATAAGACTGTAGAGGGGTAAACATGCAGGAAGTACTGATGCAGGTGAACAAGATGTCAATAATAGAGTCAAGACAGAGTCAATTTAAAGGTCAATCTAGAAGTCAAGTCATTCGGGTATTAGTCTAAGGGTCGAATCAGATCAGACATGGCATGTATTGATGGAATTGACTGATGGACGTACCCGTATACTTGGGGTATCCTATGACTAGCTGGAAGCAGGGTGCTCGTGCCTGAGACGGCAACAATAATATGAATCAATGCAGTAGTGTGAACATACCCGAAAGGTGACCCATGACTACGATGAAGATTTGTCTAGCGTGCATATCATCCGAGTGCATAAGTATTTCCACCCTTCAGTTCCCCAATAAACAATAAGTCTAAACTGGTAAAATATCATAATTCAAGATGCTGACTAATCCATTTATAATTTATGATAATGTAAAGTCATGATAATATAATCAATTCATGTCAATGATAATCCAGTATAGATCACGAGTAATATGAGTTGTTCTGTAACATGTCATATCACGAATCACTCAGCATCTTCCATGTAATTGGGTTTAGTGCCAAGGTCTTATAATAATCATGTGACAGAGAGTTAAAGCTCACGGTAAATCAAGTGGTACGGCCTAGGGTAATTCAATTGTCAGGGCTCAATGGGAATCGGATGCCACGATGTCGAATAAAATCAAACGGATGTCAGGGAGATATGCATGCACCAATGTTTACTAAATTAATCATGCGCCAACTATAATGCTTAAATACTGCCGACCCCAAACACTACAACCGAGATTCATAAATGACTAAAATATATTATGCTCATCTTATTGGTAATATTGAAATTATCAATATATACTAATATTTACCTAATATAATCGCTATATGTACACCACTACTATAAAAACATGTTAGACAAAAATTAGAATGTTATAAATGGCTATAAACTTGCATGTGAATACCATGCTCATGAATACTAATATATTCTAAAATGTGCTTTGTGAATACTAGCTTATACTAATATATGCACTGCATGTGAACACTAATATATGCTAATATAGGCACTGTGAATGCTAATACATGTTAATACATGCACATGTTAAAGAAGTGATATGAACCAAATAAATGTAGTAACAAGTGATTAAATTATGCCAAGCCCTCGGACCTAGGCAAGCAAGCGATAAACACTTGCCTCGGATTTCCAATGGTGCACGGCTCGCAACGAGAACGCGAGAAAACGACGAAAAGCTCGTTGAGCCAATTCACCAAACACTTGGCGCGCATCGTCGATACGTCGTCGGATCGGAGTGGCGGCGGTGGAGAAACGTTCGTGGAGCCCGCACGAGCTCGTTCCCGGTCTTAGAGCCATGGTTCTCTGCTCAGATTAGCGTCAAATAGACTGTCGAAGTCGAGGATTTGGTTGGGGCAAAACGTCGAACATGTAGCGGGTTTGGTTGCGAGGGATGAAGCAGGGCAGCGAGGGTGAGAGGGTTAGACGGCAAAAAGAGAGGGCAGCGAAGGGGTATTGTCGACGAGTGTGCATGGCCAAGAGGTGGAGCCAGACATGGAAGAGAAGGGGATCAGCTCTAGTTTTGAGGAGGAGGCGAGGGTGTGGTCGAGGGAGAATCGCCGATGAGAGGGGTCGAAGGCGATGGAAATCGTGAAGTCGGCAGTTGAAGGCTGGGTTATGGAGTTGGTGGAGGCGACTAGGGGTTCATCCACGATGGGTAGCTGTAACGGTGGTGCTGTGTAGAGGAGGAGATGGGGGCCCGGTGGGTTTTATTTGTTGGGAGAAAGGAGAAGGTGGTGGAAGTGGTGGGAGCTCATGGCGGTATTGTGAAGCTCATCGATGGTGAAGGTGGTCACGACGACGGTGAGGGTGGCTCCGGTGAGGTGTGAGGGAGAGAAAGGAAGAGTGAGAGGGAGGTGAGTGCGGGAGTCAGGGTCAGTTGCGAGGAGGAGGGGGCAGTTGCGAGGGAGTCTCGAGGTTCGTTGGGCGTGAGCTTCATCGTGGGTAGCGCGAATCATGCTGGCGAGGACAATGAAAAAGGCAGGAAAAGAGCGAGAGGACAGAGAAACGGAAATAGAGTTAGGGGAGAGAGAATGGGAGTTAGGGATTGGGTTTGGGTTATAGGGATAATGGACTGGGCTAGTGGACTGGGGTTGTGGTTAGGGTTAGAAAAATAAAAGGGGTTTGGGTTTGGGTTAGGTTTTAGGAAGAAATAGTTAAGGGGGAAATATTAGATCAATAGGAAAAATAGAAGAAGAAATTATAAGAAAATATGGGAAATATTGTTATTAAATTACGGAACAATTTCAATGGAAACTGTGTATTACATCATACCACCCTTAAAAAATATTTTGCCCTCAAAATTTAAAGAACGAAAAACAACAACGAACAAGCTACTCGGAAAAATAGGGGAAAACATTAATGGATCTTCTCATCGCGTTCTCCAGATAGGTTATGGGCCCACCACGCTTCCGCTGCATGACGCCAATAGGAACTTAAAAACATGGAACACGATGTGATAACTTTGAAGAAACGAAGACGTGAGAATGCAACGTGTCCGATAAGAAACGTAAGCAGGAGTAGGACCAACAAGAAAGTTACAAGGATGAAAATGTAAAATAGATTTGAAAACTCGGGAACGGTATAAGATATAAACGGATATAGAGAAATCAAAATAAGAATATGCGGTAAGGTAATCCTCAATCGAGAAAAGAATCTAAGGTAGAAGCCCAAGTCACTCAAACAGAGTACAGTATTGTAATTATACTGCAGTTCATAGTTACAACCACGTAACTCTACCAAGTTACCCAAAACTCTACCGGATAGGATCAAAATATATAGCAGGACGCACTAGAAGAATTCCAGTCAAGGATAACTAGTTCATAACCTAGACCGACTTAGCGACTTAAACTGTCAAACCCTGGTCGGAAACTGTAATCTCATTCTAAACCAGGCTCTGATACCATGAAAACCATGTCATGCCCCGCTTCCTAAAATACAGAATACGGGAGGTGACTAGGCCATCCATGCTCCTACGGTCAAGGAAATATCCTGCCGTAGTCACACTTCGGCTTCTAGTTGTTGGAGATAGTGCCCTCAGAGTCAATTATTGGATCACAGGCACGTGATTGCAATGATTGAGGGAGGACCTATCCCGGTAGGACAGTCTTACTCGAGATGATAGTATGCTATCTGGTTTATCTTTATCATCGTGTACTGCTTTAGGTGACCTGACATGTCGCTATTACACGTTGATAGAGCCCCTAGGATTCTTGCTTGACTACCAGCAGTATGATGGCGATCATATACGTGGGAGCTGGTAGTCTATAAGCACATCCTTAAAAGGTCCCTAGTCGTAGGAGTTTCGAGACAGGGCATCGATACTCCATTAGTAGACTAGTGTATACAGTCGAGACCCCGACGAGGGGCGGTGGCCGGTCTCACAAGCCACTGGTGTCAGTTGGTTCACCTAAGATGTATACAGGTGCTCATTGGGTTATGAGTACACCGGACAGGACTCGCCGGGAACCTGCTAGTTGGTCTTATACCTGACGTCAGATAGCAGTTCCCTGGTGACATGTGTACAGGTTAGTTCATCGACGTGAGATCGTCATTTGTCTCGTGTGAGTTCCCACTGTACTTTGATTACTACCCTACCACGGCTGAAAGGAGTCGTGCAAACAGGTTTTAGTTGGGTGCAGTCCCGAGCCACATGGAGGTAGTGAGCGGATCTGCAGGGGTTCGTCTCTCCCGGTATTGAGGGTGAGGTCGCGCTGTGTCTAGGAGAGCCATTACGCAAAGCCCTCGGCCGAGGCAGGAGATTTACTGGTAGGTATTCCAGTAGTATCTCAGGGCGTTCTGGGCTACGCTCCGACACGACTTGTACCGCTTTTGGGGGTCTGACTTTTACCAACCCCCTAGGCCCGCCATGTGATACTCATAGACGAACGGACCGGACTGTACGGATATTGTCACTGACAGGCTCAGTAGGGTGTCTGGATGAGTTCGCTCATCGACGTCCCTTTTGGTCAATCGCTGGTGGCCCGTCACGTATTGGCTAATACCTCTGACGTGCTAGTGGTTAAATCCACAGCCATAGTATTGACGAGTCTTTAGAGTCCACCACACTTACAGTTACTCAAGCTTTCGGGCGAAACGCTGTAGAGGCCGTATGGAGATATGGCCGGGTCAGATCAGATACGTGCGGTATTGCACGGATCAGGATCGAACGGTTTGTACTAATGGCCGTATGGTTATATGGCAGGGTTCGATCTGACACGTGCGGTATTGCACAGATCAGGATCGGACGGATTTTACTAGCCGGCTTTGGTTTAAGCCGGATCCTAGTTTAGTACAGTGTAGATTTTGTCTCATTGCATTTGTATCCGGACGGAATACAGATGCGGGTGTGTATGCACAGTATCGGGGTTTTCCTGTAATTTATTACGGGACCAGTTTTCTGGAGTTGCCAGTTTGCATTCCGTTCCGGCCGGTTTTCCTTTGTTCTTTCCCGGCCGGACTTTTCCGATGGAGGGTGTTATTTGCAAGTTTGCAAATAACACATTGTGGAGGGTTTTCTTGCAAATGTATTTATTATGAAAGCATCTTTTGATACCATTCTCATCACTTGCTTTTTGTTGATTAGAAGTGATTTAGAGTTTGACATGAGTTTTGTTATCATGATGTTTTTGGCTATGGTCACCACTTGCTTTTACTACCATTACCTTCCTTCTAAGGTTGTGGTTTTTGTATTCTTTCCTCCACCATTCTCATAACAATATGGTTGAAGACATTTGAGAGAAAGGAGAAGATGAGAGCTTCATCTTGAGAGTTTCATTCTTGATCTCATTTTCATGCTAGAAAAATGCAAGCACCATTTTTCTAATCTTGATTCCTCCATCATCTTCAAAGGCAACAAACCCCAAATGAGACATAGCCTCTACACTACACATTCTACAGCATATCTTGAGCATGTCGAGTTGCCGGCTTCATGCCCGAGTTGCCTCGGTATTGAGGCGGGAGCCCGTAAAAGACGCAGGCGATGTGGTGCCCTTCCGGCGAGGAGGCGACGATGTGGAGACAAGACTATCCGCGGGAGATCGGGACGATGACGAGAAGACCGGAGGACTCGGATCACTCGGTATACTTCTCTTCCCATCTCTTGTTAGCTAGTATAGGTTAATGGTTAACGATCCGGGTTTTCATTGTCCGCGGTAGCGCCGGTTTCCAAGTAAGGAAAAATTTTGATTCCGCATTTTGGCCTCGGATAGACGGCCGGGGCGCTGCCGTGGAGCAACATGGTATCTGAGCCACGCCATTAAACTTGCCTAGCTTGTTCTAATGTGTTTTACTTATCCGATCGACCGAAATTCCAAAAACCTCATTTTTGTTCACATCAGTTTTCTGTTGAAAATTTTTGGTCTCAAAAAATTTTTCAGGTTGTATAAAACTAATGTACTGGAAATTATAAGACTGCTGTAAAAATTCGACGCACTCAGTCGATGGATGAAGCGCGGAACCGCGGCCAAACCCCCCCTTGGGCGCGGTTCCGCCGCACTTTACTGTCCTCACTGTGTCCAATTTTTACAGTGGGCTTGTGGGCTGATTTTGGGGGTTTTGGGATATTAAATTTGGGCCCAGATTTTCTGTGAGTGCTACAGTATTGCTTGGGGGCCCACTTGTTAATTGTTTGATCGATCGGATATTTTAAACACATTATTTCACAGTATTTACATTATATCTGCGACCGTGAATGTCACTTGATCGGTAAATCCCGTCTAACTGCTATAGCCCAGTTAGACGGATTTGCGAACGTGACTTTCACGTTGATGTTCTATGTTTATGCTGTGTTGTTGTGGATCGGTCGTGGGGGATAGCCTGGATGCAATGTTAGTACAGTTTTGTTTTATATGTACATTTGATATTGCGGGGCGAGCGTCCGACATGTGGACTGCCGTCACTGCCTGTTTGTATTATTCTTTTGGGGCACGACCTGGTTGCGGTCGATGTACCCGTTGTATGTATATTTTACTTTCTGTACTAGGATTACCCCGCGGAGGGGTGCACGGATGGTCGGGTTCTAGAGGGCAACGGGCCCGCATCTCATGGCATTGAGACGGAGGGGGCTTCACTCTAGGATTGGCAGGCTATTCGCCGCACTCGTAGGGGGTACAGGTTGACCCAGGAGGGGTGCCCGAGTTACCGGATTTCGTGAAGTGCTGGGTGGTCCATTCACGTTGCTGAAGGGGCTGCCTCGCTTCAGGTTTTGGCGGGTGACTTGCCGCGCCCGTAGGGGTCTAGGTTTTCATTGCGCAGGCTATCCACACGACCAGGGGAACGTCGGGTTTCAGCAGCGGCTCTGTGATACCCGGGCTTCCACATATCTGTATTGTTCTGTGATGCTGCATATTTCTGTGATGTTGCATTTTATCATGCCTTGAGCGAAATACTATATATTGGTATATATATTAGTAGATGTTGTATATGTTTTTCATCCGCGCTAGTCCAGTCCCCGCTCTGCCGTTAGTTAACTAACCTAACGGGTGATGACGGGACCCAGTGGCGAATGCGGATGGCATATACGTACGTCAGTATATTTTCGTTCTTTGTGGTGTGATCAATTGATGGGACTGCATTGATTCGGATCAATGCAAGATAAACAAACCTAATCTGATGTTGTTGGAACACTTTTTCAAAAAGCTGTTATTGCAAGGACGTTCACTTTTGTTTTGCATCGTGGTATTCATTTGGAATATCCTGCTCCTCAGTCGACGAGGCAAGGGCCGAGATCCCTTCACCGGGAGTGACCCCTTGGACAGAAGTTTGCGTCAGGGCATTAACTTCACTATAGCCGATTACTTTTGCTTTGCATCATGGTATTCAGTTGGAATATCCTGCACCTCATTCTACGGGGAAAGAGCCGAGATCCCTTCACCGGGAGTGACCTCTTTAGTAAAGGTTTTCGTCACTATATTTTTATAAAAGGCTATGCAGTTCCTTCAACGATATCAAGTTCATTACGTTAAAGGTTTTTCGCCAAAAACCAGTCGTAGCCCTCCGTCATTTCTTACAAGTATTACTTAGTATTCGTGCTGCGTTTGTTGACTGTGTCAAGGCGTAGTGTGCGGTAGCTAAGTAGTGTTTGTTTGCAGCATATTAATGGGATTGGTTAGGACAGTCGTGCGGCCTTGTTGACTGTGTCAAGGGCTCGTACGGGTGGGTTTAATGCAATCCAGGATAATGACGGGCTGAACTTGACTAGGACTCTTTGATTTGTTGACTGTGTCAAGGTCACTTGGGTCCTAGGGGTAAAAATCACATCGGGAGTTTCAAAAGAACTGAAACTTGCCAGACATGCGCATACCTTCTGGAGTGTGGTGACGTGAGTGGATTCCGTCACGTTATCATGCGATGATAGTTGGATCCCGATTCCCACTGATGAGTTGGTTTACTCCTCGGGTGATCCCGACTAATTCTTCTTTCAGGTTTGGAGGAGAATTTGAGGTACAGTGGGAGGTTTCCTGATTAGACAAAGTGATAACCATTCTGATCTAGGTTAGAGTGCACGCTGAGTGTTTCTTTTCTCTCTCTCTTTGGCAGCGACCATTGACCCGACCCTAGACTATGACTCAGTGACCAAGTTGACCGAACCTTCTTAACACTGGCTTTTGGATTGTCAGAGTTGCAAACCTCATTGCCACTCCTAACTTTACCCTTTTCTCCAGGACACCCCGTATTACTACGAACGTCCACTTCCATTGGACAAAACCATCGTATGGTTATATACGAACTCGAAGGACTTCGAGGATGGTTTCTGGTTCTGGAGAAAACGAATAGGATTATTCAGTTGTCTTTTCTTTTCACCTTCTCTCATTGCGAGTACTCCTTGGTTTAGGAGATAGTATACCTATTACGCAAATTGGATAGTCTTCTTCCAAACCTTAGGCAGGTGCCGAACGGTGGGGAATGAAGAAAACCAATTAGCATAACGATGGTGTACAGAAGGTATTAAGTTAAGACAAAGCAAGGGATTAGTAAGAGGGCAAAGTAAATTGCGACTGCTATTCACGACCGAACCAAGTATTTCTTCGCCAATCCTAAATCACCTTTGTATTTCTCCAGGACACTCCGTATCACTACGAAGATCCCAAGTTTATGGATACTCCATCGTATGGTTATATACGAACTCGAAAGGAACTTGTTCCAGTTCGGGGATGGATTCTGGTCCAGGAGAAATAGGAATACGATTTATTCGGTTGTCTTTTCTCTTCACCTTCTCTCGCATTGCGAGTGCTCCTAGGATTAGGACAGTACACCCATTATGCTTATTGGATAGTCTTCTTCCAAACCATAGGCTGGTGCCGAACGGTAGGGAAAGAAGAAAACCATTTGGCCTAAAGGGGTGTACAGAAGGTAATGACTAAAGACATATAAAGGGATTTGGAGAGATGGCAAAGAGATATACGGTTACAGTTGTGAATCTGGATAATGGAAGAGGCATTACTAGGAATACCAGGATACCCCAACGAAACATTCCAATATTTCAGTTTCACTGTGTACTGTTAATAGAAAACTGATTTCCCGATTAGACACTTACTCCAGGGTATGTATTTACCAGGTATGATTCTCACATCTGTATGGTTTTACAGATGATGAGTGGGAGTAAGTTATTGGGAATTGGGTGATCATCCTCATTATATCGGGATTCGTTGTAATCGGTGATATTTGAGGAAGTCACCTGGGTTGTTTGCCGGTCGGCAAATATTTGGTTTTGAATATCCGTTGTTATGCACCAATTTCAAATTGATATATCTGTACGTCTATTTTTATAGAGTGAGATATACTTTTTGAAATTATGTCTTTGACATTTACCTATATCAGTGGATGGTTAGGTAAGGAGTATTGAACAACGGTGTAATTCTTCTTAACCATAAGTACAGTTTTCAACCTACGACACACAGTGAATGAGTTATCAGACTCAAGGGACTTATACAGAGTATTGTATGTCGTCCAAGGTCCATCAGGACAGAGGGGTTGGTGCTCGTACTATATTCGGTTTACTTATGACTTCTCTAGTTTTTAGACAGGTGTTTCGTGGAAACACAGGGTCCGAATTTTGAGAAGTTATAGGTATTCGAATAAAGTAGAGAACCAGGTATTGCAAGTGTCGGGATTCTTCAAAGTGATCGAAGATGTAGATACTTGTGTATGGTATTCAGTTGATAGTAATGGTTGAGAGAACTTGCTTCTCTTTCAGGTTACTCATAATTGGAAGCACTCCTAAGTTGAGTAACGCTGATCGGCCTCTCTCCATTTACTTGACATGCACTGGAGACAGCTGCATGATTTGAATCTGGTTCCAATTAAATCAGTTCCTCTGTTTCTATATTGGATATAGAACAGTTCATATCTTAACGTTGTTAAGGTACGGGGAGTTGTCCGGCTTATGCTTAAAACCAGACACTGGACAACTCAAGGCACGTTTTCTGTAATGGCTGTTTGTGGGTTGACCCAGGCTATGACGAGGGTTGACTTTCTACCATCTGGCAGATCAATAGAAATATTGTTCTGGACTCGCCACAGTTTTATTAAAAATGGATTTTTCAAAAACAGCAGTGGGAGTATGGTAGAACTGGAAGTGATTCCAGAACCGCAAACGATTACTGAAGATTTGATAAGGAACCTAAAGATTCAATCTGTTTTGACATTCCATTGGCCACTCCGCAGATACGGTGGGTAACTTCAGGCACCCGAGAGGTACTCCGGTAGCCTCAAGGACGGTGACAGGGAAGTTCTTGTTTACCCACACTTGCCATTGTTGTTGTTCCAGGCTGTGAGACCCGGCAGGAGGATGAGTATAGCGTCGTTCTAAACTAGCTTTAGAAGTGCATGTCTATATGACTCTGCCAAAGGGCTGTCGTAGTCAGTGGGAGCAGCGGAAGCATTGGTGGACATCAGGCTTATGTCTATTTATAGACTAAAGCAGATATAGCGGAGATAGATCATCTATTTCTGATGTGACAGTCATAGGTTTGACGTCATCAGAATAGGGGATGGATCTGTTAAGAAGGTAGTAGGGTGTGATGTCCTGGTTTTGCATGACATACACAGAGTAGGAAGTGATATTCCTATACTACGATCGGTTATACTTTGGTCGTCACACAGTGGTTTCTCCACATGGGACTTGGATATTATATCTGACATACTGGTTACTAGATCTATGGTTTTAGATCTAGATTTGGGTGGTTTCCCAATCAGGGTATTTTGACAGCATTCTATGAGTATTTAGAATGGACGACTCCTGGCACGGTAGTATACCTGCAGGTAATGGAGTCACCCTCTCTAAAGGTGTCTTACAAACTAAAGGGGTGAGGATGTGCATGATTGACAGATCACTTGCTTAGGCAATTGAGTCAATCATGATATGTCAAGTACCACACCAGATGTTGTTCTTGCACTAGATGCAATAAGTTGATATTGATCCAATCCTGGAGGAACAGTCGGAAGCAGTTTTAGAACATAAGTGAATGTTCTAGGGATATGATAACGGCTGCCTCCTTTAGGAGACGGTTATCACTCCAGGCTTCCAAGGTGACATGGACGACAAGGAGGTTGTCAGAGTTATAGTTCTCCCTCTGACGAGGGGCAGTATTTTGGACAGGTGGTCCAAGGCAATACTGAGGGAGGCATGGCGCAGGATACTGATTAAGTTCAGTTGATGATACAGTCTAAGAAGTTTGGATTTGGAGTTCATTTATGAGCTAGGTCCCATCAGATATCCAGACATACTCTAAGACATGTATTGCTCATTTCGGGAGATGGCTTTCTCCGCGAACTTGAAATATAGAGAGACATAGAAAGAAACAGCACAGCGGATCCACTCACTGAGGCTATTCCTCGAACGCAATAGTTTCGCAAACGAGCTTTGTGAGACTGACTAGTAGAGGAGTTGGGTGTTCGGTATCACACGGGCTGTGAGTATGCGACATCGCAATAATTAGCCTTGAGTGCAAGTGGGAGATTGTTGGAGATAGTGCCCTCAGAGTCAATTATTGGATCACAGGCACGTGATTGCAATGATTGAGGGAGGACCTATCCCGGTAGGACAGTCTTACTCGAGATGATAGTATGCTATCTGGTTTATCTTTATCATCGTGTACTGCTTTAGGTGACCTGACATGTCGCTATTACACGTTGATAGAGCCCCTAGGATTCTTGCTTGACTACCAGCAGTATGATGGCGATCATATACGTGGGAGCTGGTAGTCTATAAGCACATCCTTAAAAGGTCCCTAGTCGTAGGAGTTTCGAGACAGGGCATCGATACTCCATTAGTAGACTAGTGTATACAGTCGAGACCCCGACGAGGGGCGGTGGCCGGTCTCACAAGCCACTGGTGTCAGTTGGTTCACCTAAGATGTATACAGGTGCTCATTGGGTTATGAGTACACCGGACAGGACTCGCCGGGAACCTGCTAGTTGGTCTTATACCTGACGTCAGATAGCAGTTCCCTGGTGACATGTGTACAGGTTAGTTCATCGACGTGAGATCGTCATTTGTCTCGTGTGAGTTCCCACTGTACTTTGATTACTACCCTACCACGGTTCAAAGGAGTCGTGCAAACAGGTTTTAGTTGGGTGCAGTCCCGAGCCACATGGAGGCAGTGAGCGGATCTGCAGGGGTTCGTCTCTCCCGATATTGGGGGTGAGGTCGCGCTGTGTCTAGGAGAGCCATTACGCAAAGCCCTCGGCCGAGGCAGGAGATTTACTGGTAGGTATTCCAGTAGTATCTCAGGGCGTTCTGGGCTACGCTCCGACACGACTTGTACCGCTTTTGGGGGTCTGACTTTTACCAACCCCCTAGGCCCGCCATGTGATACTCATAGACGAACGGACCGGACTGTACGGATATTGTCACTGACAGGCTCAGTAGGGTGTCTGGATGAGTTCGCTCATCGACGTCCCTTTTGGTCAATAGCTGGTGGCCCGTCACGTATTGGCTAATACCTCTGACGTGCTAGTGGTTAAATCCACAGCCATAGTATTGACGAGTCTTTAGAGTCCACCACACTTACAGTTACTCAAGCTTTCGGGCGAAACGCTGTAGAGGCCGTATGGAGATATGGCCGGGTCAGATCAGATATGTGCGGTATTGTACGGATCAGGATCGGACGGTTTGTACTAATGGCCGTATGGTTATATGGCAGGGTTCGATCTGACACGTGCGGTATTGCACGGATCAGGATCGGACGGATTTTACTAGCCGGCTTTGGTTTAAGCCGGATCCTAGTTTAGTACAGTGTAGATTTTGTCTCATTGCATTTGTATCCGGACGGAATACAGATGCGGGTGTGTATGCACAGTATCGGGGTTTTCCTGTAATTTATTACGGGACCAGTTTTCTGGAGTTGCCAGTTTGCATTCCGTTCCGGCCGGTTTTCCTTTGTTCTTTCCCGGCCGGACTTTTCCGATGGAGGGTGTTATTTGCAAGTTTGCAAATAACACATTGTGGAGGGTTTTCTTGCAAATGTATTTATTATGAAAGCATCTTTTGATACCATTCTCATCACTTGCTTTTTGTTGATTAGAAGTGATTTAGAGTTTGACATGAGTTTTGTTATCATGATGTTTTTGGCTATGGTCACCACTTGCTTTTACTACCATTACCTTCCTTCTAAGGTTGTGGTTTTTGTATTCTTTCCTCCACCATTCTCATAACAATATGGTTGAAGACATTTGAGAGAAAGGAGAAGATGAGAGCTTCATCTTGAGAGTTTCATTCTTGATCTCATTTTCATGCTAGAAAAATGCAAGCACCATTTTTCTAATCTTGATTCCTCCATCATCTTCAAAGGCAACAAACCCCAAATGAGACATAGCCTCTACACTACACATTCTACAGCATATCTTGAGCATGTCGAGTTGCCGGCTTCATGCCCGAGTTGCCTCGGTATTGAGGCGGGAGCCCGTAAAAGACGCAGGCGATGTGGTGCCCTTCCGGCGAGGAGGCGACGATGTGGAGACAAGACTATCCGCGGGAGATCGGGACGATGACGAGAAGACCGGAGGACTCGGATCACTCGGTATACTTCTCTTCCCATCTCTTGTTAGCTAGTATAGGTTAATGGTTAACGATCCGGGTTTTCATTGTCCGCGGTAGCGCCGGTTTCCAAGTAAGGAAAAATTTTGATTCCGCATTTTGGCCTCGGATAGACGGCCGGGGCGCTGCCGTGGAGCAACACTAGTAGTACATGGCAAGCAGTAATCATAGCACGAGTAATGAGAAATGCCCTCACTAATTCTATAAAAACAGATACAAAACTAACTAGATAGAGTCAAAGAAAATGATAGCGCTGACGTTGCTGATCTAGATGTCCGCAATATCCTCGAGGTAAGGCAAGTCCTGATCCGAGCTAAGTCTACTTCTCGCTCTGTCCACTTCTCGCTCTGAGCATGCATACTCAGTCGTCAGAGCGGCACAAAAACAATATATATATATATATATATATATAATATATGCAATTATGATAAACATGAAGCAGTAAACATAGAATAATGATGTGAGCATGAAGTAACCGATACAGATCAACAATAAAGCATGTGTATCGAATCAGTAATCAATGTAATATCCATATCACTAAACCTATCAGTCTCTAAGTCTCCAAGTCTAAGTCATTAAACTTATCGTCAGTCCGAGGGTGAGCATCAATCACCGCAAGAGTATTCCCAACCCAAGGGTATGCCCTAAGGGCAAGGAAACACGGGCCTGAATCACTTTCAGTAAGAATCGGTAACATGATCGGTATCAAAATCACGAAATATGCCGGCAATGGAACTCCTGAGATTCTGTTGATCGAACCCACACTCAAACTACCCCATACCCCACGATATACATCAAACACCGACCATGAATCTAAATACGAGTCGCTCCATGACAAGTCTACGCGAGAATTGGATACAGGGTCTCCATCAAGCATGTCTCGACCGGTATCCAAGATAAGTGGATAATCCTCGATGTCTTACCTATGGCACTAATATAAGTGCTTCCATACCCGTCTCATACCAGTTATAGTTACACTTATACATGTCCCAAAGGCATCTACAATGCAATAACTAATTGGCTCCGCTGATTGTGTATAAGCACGTTTCGCTTCCATTATTCAATCACACTTTTATACTAACATACTTGCCACACTCCAATCACTAATATTTATCACTTGATAATATAACACAGTCACCAGGCTATCAATATATATGACCACTATTCAATGAGGGTATAACCGCTACATGATATGATAAGAATGCAATCAATTATGATACGAATGAAATACAGCAGCCAGTGTCATATAACTTGCAAAATTCACTATAAATCACTCGTGCAGAATTGAGCAAAACAATATAAAAGGAGTAGGCAGAGGAGTACGATGCACGTAATAACAGTAAATCATAGTAATATATGAAAATAGGTAAACCGAAAGTATGGGAAAATCATGCATATAAGGTAATGTGCAAACACGTGCTGCAAATGAATAAGAATGTAGAGGGGTAAACATGCAAGAAGTACCGATGCAGGTGAACAAGATGTCAATAATAGAGTCAGGACATAGTCAATTTAAAGGTCAACCTAGAAGTCAAGTCATTCGGGTATTAGTCTAAGGGTCGAATCAGATCAGACATAGCGTGTATTGATGGAATTGATTGATGGATGTACCCGTATACTTGGGGTATCCCATGACTAGCTGGACGCAGGGTGCTCGTGCCTGAGACGGGAACAATAATATGAATCAATGCAGTAGTGTGAACATCCCCGAAAGGTGTCCCATGACTATGATGAAGATTTGTCTAGCGTGAATATCATCCGAGTGCATAGGTATTTCCACCCTTCAGTTCCCCAATAAACAATAAGTCCAAAATGGTAAAATATCATAATCCAATATGCTGAATAATCCATTTATAATTTATGATAATGTAAAGTCATGATAATATAATCAATCCATGTCAATGATAATCCAGTATAGATCACGAGTAATAAGAGTTGTTCTGTAACATGTCATATCACGAATCACTTAGCAACTACCATGTAATCAGGTTTAGTGTCAAGGTCTTATAATAATCATGTGACAGAGAGTCAAAGCTCATGGTAAATCAAGTGACACGGCCTAGGGTAATTCAATTGTCAGGGCTCAAGGGGAATCGGATGCCAGGATGTCGGATAAAATCAAACGGATGTCAGGGAGATATGCATGCACCAATGTTTACTAAATTAATCATGCGCCAACTATAATGCTTAAATACTGCTGACCCCAAACACCACAACCAAGATTCATAAATGACTAAAATATATTATGTTCATCTTATTGGTAATATTGAAATTATCAATATATACTAACATTTACCTAATATAGTCGCTATACGTACATCACTACTATAAAAACATGTTAGAAAGAAATTAGAATGTTATAAATGGATATAAACTTGCATGTTAATACCATGCTCATGAATACAAATATATTCTAAAATGTGCTTTGTGAATACTAGCCTATACTAATATATGCACTGCATATGAACACTAATATATGATAATGTAGGCACTGTGAATGCTAATACATGTTAATACATACATATGTTAAAGAAGTTATATGAACCAAATAAATGTAGTAACAAGTGATTAAATTATGTCGAGCCCTCGGACCTAGGCAAGCAAGCGATAGACACTTTCTTCAGGGTTCCACTTAGGCACGGCTCGCAACGAGAACGCGAGAAAACGACGGAAAGCTCGTTGAGCCAATTCACCAAACACTTGGCGTGCATCGTCGATACGTCGTCGGATCGAAGTGGCGGTGGTGGAGAAATGTTCGTAGAGCTCGCACGAGCTCGTTCTCGGTCTTAGAGTCATGGTTCTCTGCTCAGAACATCGTCAAATGGGCTGTCGAAGTCGAGGATTTGGTTGGGGGAAAACGTCGAACATATGGCAGGTTTGGTTGTGAGTGATGAAGCGGGGCAGCGAGGGTGAGAGGGTTGGCCGGCCAAGAGAAAGGGCAACGAAGGGGTGTTGTCGGCGAGTGTGCACGGCCAAGGGGTGGAGCCAGACATGGAAGAGAAGGGGATCGGCTCCGGTTTTGAAGAGGAGGCGAGGGTTTGGTCGAGGGAGAGTCGCCAATGAGAGGGGTCGAGGCGATGGCGATCGTGAAGTCAGCAGTTGAGGGCTGGGTTATGGAGTTGGTGGAGGCGATAAGGGATTTGTCGGCGATGGGTAGTTGCAGTGGTGGTGTTGTGCAGAGGAGGAGATGGGGGCCCGGTAGGTTTTATTTGTTGGGAGAAAGGGGAAGGTGGTGGAAGTGGTGGAAGCTCGTGACGGTGTTGGGAAGCTCATTGATGGTGAGGGTGGTCGTGACGACGGTTAGTGTGGCTCCTGTGAGGTGTGAGGGAGAGAGAGGAAGAGTGAAAGGGAGGTGATGATGCTCACAAATGGTATTTCCTCAAATTACACCACGCGGTGGATGACTTGTCCCGAACGCTACGGAGGTGGAATAAATGAGAGGAATTAGGGGCGTTCCTTGGGACCTCGTCTCCGAAGACGCATCCGACCTTGCAGAAGACCTCCCTGAGTACTTTCCACCTTCACAAACAGCCAACATCTCTTCTCCGAGCCATCTGACAGGCTGAGCTTTCTCGGCCTCCCTGCTCGTCTCCGAGCCATCTGACAGGCCGAGCTTCCTCGGCCTCCCTGCTCGTCTCCGAGAAATCTGACAGGCCGAGCTTCCTCGGCTTCCCCGATCACCTGAGAGTTTAGAACACAAGGGCACCCGCAATGACTCCGCGTATCTCGGCAGGGCGAGTTATCCGCCTCCACACGTTCCGCGTCCCAAGCTAGCGCGTCCTCCTATTAACGGGCGTATCCCGCTATTAATGCAAGGATAACGCAGGGGCGTAACTGACGGCGATGATCTCGCGCCTGCTCGCTCCATGCAACCACTATATAAACCCCTCTCTCGGACGACTCAAGTAACTCAAACTCATTCCAATACGCCGTTACTCTGCACCTATTTCTCGGCACTAACTTGATCGTCGGAAGGTCCTACGGTGGTCACCCACCCCGGGACTTCCTTTGTAGATAGCTCGGCGTCAACACCAACCCATTGAGATCCACACGCTCTACAATTCCCAAACCAAATCTCAACCGTTAAAGACCGCCATCACAGGATCGACAGAAGAAGACAACATCTGAAGGAGATCACAGCCTCCATCAAATTGCGCCGTCTGTGGGAATGTTTCAAAAGCTTCTCCACCCCTAAAGTTGATCTTCCGCCCTCGACCCGATGGCGAGCGACAACCACGACGATCTGAATACGAGCCGCCACAACGGAAGCGGGAGCGGCTTGTCTCCCCCTCCTAACGTGATTAACACTTTATCCTCTCGGATAGACAGTCTCACATCGCTGGTGGATGCTCTCTTCCGCGTTCAAGCTGCGGGCCCTACCCACCAGACTGTAGTTCCCCTTCCCCAGGATAACGACGTCCATAAAAGGACGAATAGGCACGCTCATGCCATCGATCTCCCTCACGCTCATCCCAGCGTCACCGAGCGCCGGCATGCCGACTCCGGCCGCCATGACCCGCATGCGGCGATTGATTCCATAACCCGTTGGGCGCCAGACAGCTCCACGCCCCGATCCCAGGGAAGACTGAGCCATCGCTCCGATGCCCGCCGCGCATTCTCTCCCCCTGAGGAGGTGTCGGTCAGCTCGCCTGCTTCCAGGCATGACCGACGACCCCACTCTCACCGGGGCCACGCGAACGTCGAACGCCGGGACTACTCGAGAAGGTCCTCGTCTGAGGATTTGAGAAATTTGATAGAGCGGAATCAGAGCCGCACCATCTAGCGGAACCACTCCGATTGTGCAGAATCCTCGTGGTACCACCACCGACTTGAAGCCCTCGAAAAGAAAATCGAAGGCATATGACGGGATGGCCATGCGTCCGGCGAAGGGGCCAGGTACTCCGCCGACTAACTAACAAAGCCCTTTACAGAAGAGCTGCTGGCCGAGCACGTCTCATCCAAGAACAAACCGCAAAAAGTGGCCCTCTTCGACAGGAAGTCCGACCTGAAGGACTACTTGGACACGTTTACGGCGGGCATGAGCTTCCAAGATAACTCGGACGCGGCTCAGTGCCGAGCTTTCCCTACAACCCTAATCCGGCTGGCCGGGATTGGTTCCGAGGAGTTACGCCATGCTCCATCTCAACCTTCGACGAGCTGGCTATCCAATTCCTCAGTCACTTCATCGGGAACCAATGACAGAAGAGGACAGTCGACTGCCTGTTCACTTTCAAGAGCGGAGACAAGGAATCCTTCAAAGGGTATGTCACCCGCTTCAACAATGCCCTCCTGGAGGTCCCCGAGCACCGTGATGATACAGTTATCACCGCGCTGAGGTCGGGTCTTAGGCACAAAGAGTGGCTTCGCTCTTTTGCATTAGCTCAACCTAAGACCATGGCCAAAGTGAAAGCCTGGACCGAGCGAGAAATCCAACTCGGGTCCGAGGTGAACTCAAACCTCCCCCGAGCCGACCAGGCGGACAGAAAGAAAAAGGATAGGGAGGAGAAAAAGAAAGTCGAACGTCTGAAGCCTTACTCCCCTAGGTTTCAGGAGTACACTCCTCTAAACATCTCTCAGACCGAGTTGTTGTAGGAAGCTAAAGGCGAGAGGTTCTAAGCTCCCGCCAGTCACCCAAAGGGCGGGAAGAGTCTCCGCGGCCCATACTGCACCTTCCATGGGTCGCAGGGTCACCCAAATGAGAACTGCAAACAATTCCATGACTACATCGAAGAGTTGATTCGCTCAGGCCACCTGGCGAAATACCTGCGGGACAAGCGGCGGGCGGAGCGGCAGCAAAAAGACCAAATCCCTCCCGGGTTATTAAAGATCGGTCAGATCATGGTCGTCACCTCAGATCCAGCTTGAGAAAGTGGAAGGACTAAACATCCTCCCATTTGAAGGTACGAGTGATATACCGCACAGGAGGTGCAGGAGGGACGAGTCGATCATTTTCACTGATGAAGACTTCCATGGCATATCGCTCCCTCACAATGACCCGCTCGTGATAACGGCCAGAGTCCACCGTTATGAAGTCCAGAGGATATTGGTTGACTCAGAGAGCTCGACGGATATCCTGTTCTACGACTGTTTCCAGCGTATGGGGCTAGGACCATCTGACCTTTGACCTACCTCCCATGTCCTCTCTGGGTTCACCAATCACTCAGTCCAGGCCGAAGGATTGGTCACCCTCCTCCTCAATATTGGGGAACCGGGCAATACACGAACCATACCAGTGGATTTCCTCATCGCCAAGGTCCCTTCATCCTATAACATTCTCCTGGGACGTCCTACTTTAAACGCTCTCCGGGACCAGATCTCGACTTATCACCTTGCGATCAAATTCCCTTTGGATCAAGGGGGATAGGCCGGGCATATGGAGACCAGCAAACCTCTAAGATTTGCCTCACCTTGACATCCACCACTGGAGAGCAGGGCAATGATTTCGAGGACGCGCATGATTTCCAGGGGTCTTTAGATACACGCGACGACCAAAAGGAAATCCGAGGTGCCCCGGTGGAAGCATTAACGGAAGCCCCCCCTCAGAAGGGGTCGATGGCTGGACAGTCCAGATCGGCTCTCTCTTGACAGGGGATCACCATGAAGACCTAATCTGGTTCCTCTGAGAAAACTTAGACGTATTCGCTTGGATGCCGACGGACATGCCCGAAATCGACCCTAGAGTGATCTCCTACAAGCCCGGGGTCGACCCGAAAGCAAAGCCCGTCCGACAAAAGAAGAGAAGTTTTGTGCTGGCCAAGTAAAAGGCGATAGAGGACAAGGTGGATCGACTGCTAGCCACCAACTTCATCAGAAACCTGGACTACTCAGATTGGCTGGCGAGCATGGTCATGGTCAAGAGGGCAAATGGGAAATGGCGCATGTGCGTCGATTTCACGGATTTGAAAAAGGCCTGTCCCAAAGAAAACTATCCACTTCCTCAGATATACCAGCTGGTAGACAGTCTGACCGGCCATGAATTATTGAGCTTCATGGACGCTTTCTCCAGTTACAATCAGATCAGGATGAACCCAGCCGATGAAAAACTTACCGCCTTCACCACTGATCGGGGGTTATACTGCTACAAAGTGATGCACTTCGGACTCAAGAACGCCGGCGCCACATACCAACGCATGGTCAATAAGCTATTCAAACCTCATATTGAAAGAAACATGGAAGTGTACGTCGACAACATGCTCGTAAAATCCATCTCGTCAGATGGACACACTAAAGACCTCGGTAAGGCATTCGACGTCCTGCGCAAGTACAAAATGAAGCTGAATCCATCTAAGTGCGTATTCGGAGTCACCAGTGGGAAGTTCCTCGGGTTCATGGTAACCCATCGGAGAATCAAAGCAAACCCTGAAAAGATCGGCGCCATCCTCAACATGGCAACGCCCAAGAGCAATGTCAACATCATACGACTCACGGGAAAGGTCGCTGCCCTGAGTCACTTTATGTCTAGATCCAGAGAGAAGTGCCTCCCATTTTTCAGGGCCCTAAGGAAAATCCCTAAGTTCGAATGGTTGGAGGAGTGCCAGAACGCTTTCAAACAACTTAAGGCGCATCCAGCAACCCCACCGCTACTCACCCGACCAGTTGAGGGTAATGAACTATTGCTATATCTAGCCATCTCCGACCAAGCTGCAGGCTCAATGCTTGTCAGAGAATGTGAAGGCATACAGAGGCCGGTCTATTACGTGATCCATGTTTTCAAGAACGTAGAAACGAGATACCCGGCCATAGAGAAAATAGTCTTGGCACTTGTCGTCACCTCAGGAAGTTTTGGCGCTAATTTCAAGCGCACACGATCATCGTTCTCACCGAGCGACCTTTAGGGTCGATTCATTCCTCCCCTGAGTCATCAGGACGTCTGGAGAAATGGAGGTAGGAACTGTCCCAATTCGATATCAAATACCGCCCCCGACAAGCCATCAAAGCACAGGTCTTGGCAGATTTTTTTGTCGAATGCACCATCCCCACTAAAGAAGAAACGCCGACACGGGGCCCTGAATCACGTCCCTCAGTCGAGGAGGTGCCCGACCCCATCCCAGATTGGGTGCTCTACGTGGATGGATCCTCTACCGAGGAGGGGAGTGGGGATGGCCTGATCATCCGTGGCTCGGAAAAAGCGGAAATGGAATAATCCTTAAAGCTCGAGTTCAGAGCGCCAAACAATGCCGTGGAATACGAGGCCTTGTTGGCAGGACTACGAATCGCCTCCGGGGTAGGACTGAAGACCATCAGAGTTTGCAACGACTCCGCACTGGTCGTCGGCCAAGTAACCGGGCATTTCGAAGCTCGGGAACCGCTCATGATAAAATACCTGGCCGAGGTAAAAAGGCTTCGAAAAAAGTTCGACGAAGTCCAATTGGAGAATATCCCCAGGAACTTGAACACCCAGGCCGACGCTTTGAGTAAGCTCGCTTCTTCCTATTCGGCCACCCGTAAAAGAAATATTCTCTTCGAAGTCTTGCCACGACCGAACATGGAAGATGGAGAGGTTACGCTCCAGATATACATAACCCGGGAAGAAGGCCAATATTGGAGGAAGCCACTTGTAGAGTTCCTAAAAGATGGTGTGCTCCCCGAAGACCGAGGAGAATCTTGCCGGCTACGGGCCAAAGCACGCCATTTCGTCTAGAGCAACGGAAACCCGTACAAGAAGTCATACACTCAGCCTCTGCTCCGATGCATCGACCCCCATGAGGCTGACTATGTTCTGCGAGAAATACATGAAGGGGTCAGGGGAGCGCATCAAAGAGCCCGCACCTTGGTCCAGAAGACGCTGCTCCAAGGGTACTACTGGCCGAAATTACACCAGGACGCTGAGAAGCTAGTCAGAAGATGCAAGAACTGCCAACTCTTCGGCAGCATACCCCGTCTTCCCACCACCGAACTAACACCACTCATCTCCCCTTGGCCGTTTGCACAATGGGGGATGGATATGGCCGGTCAACTCCCCACCGGCACGGGCGAACACAGATACATCATCGTCTCTGTAGACTACTTCATAAAATGGATAGAGTCCATAACCATCAGAAAACCGGACGCCGCCTCTACGATAAATTTCCTGCAGAACAACATAATTTCTTGATTCGGAATCCCGAGGTGAATAGTTACCGACCATAGACCAACTTCGAAAACGATAAAGTCAAATAGTTTTGCAGCGACTACCACATACTGATGAAGTTTGCCATGATTGCACATCCTCAATGCAACGGGCAGGCCGAGATAGCGAATCGAGGTGTCATCCGCGGTCTCCGAGCCTGTTTAGAAGGAAGGCAAGGTGGCTGGGTCGAGGAACTGCCTCGGGTGCTATGGGCATTACGAACATCAAAGAAAACACCCACGAGAGAAACCCCATTCAGCCTCTGCTACGGTACCGAGGCAATGGACCCCGCGGAAATTGGACTGCCCAGTTATAGGGTAGAACATTTTGACGATGAAGCCAACACCTCGGCGCTCCGAAGAAACTTAGACATCTTATTGGAAAAACGAGATCGAGCGCAAATCAGAGTGGCCTCCTATCAGCAGCAAATCGCCCACTACTATAATGCCCGAGTTAAGCATCGGGCCTTCAAGACGAGAGACCTGGTCTTACAAAGAAATGATTTCTTAGACCAAGGAAGACTGCATAAGTTCTCCCTGAAGTGGGATGGGCCATTCCTCGTGAAGGAAGTATTGCCAGGTGGAGCATACCGCCTGCAGGACGCCAAGGGGCATAATTTTCCTCGGCCCTATAATGCCGAAAAGCTTAAATTGTATAAATAAACATGTATCGTCTTTCAAAATAATGTAATTCCTTTTTTCATTTAACCAAGTCTTCCAGGCTAGGTCCTCTCGCGGAAAAGACTTTGTGTACCCCCGCAGGGCTCTAGCCCTTTGTTTCTTTTCTCGGTTCCAAGACTCTGAAGTTTTTTAAGAAAACATTATATATATATATATATATATATATATATATATCAATGAGAGGAAAAGAGATGGTACACTGCAATCAAAGACAAGTTTATTTATTTAAGAGGTATTATGGGCTCCCCAGCCTTACAACAATTGCAACAAAGGAGGGCGAGGGTTAAGGAAACATTGTCGGTGATACACCGAAGAAAGCTCCTCCAGCCGATCCCAAGCAGCTTCGACCGGCTCCCTTCGACGGTACTCGCGGAACCTAGAAACCACGGACTCCCGAGGATTCTCCTCCGCCGAGAAGGATGCTACGACCAACCTTTGATGAAAACTATCAAGCAGAAAGTCCACCGAGTGGTCCGGCCTTCGAGATCAGACCAAGCCCATAGACCGTATGCATTTTGTAGAACGCCTCGTCCATCAACTGCGGAGAAAGTGTGTTGTACAAACCCAGGGAAGTCCTCCATATCATATAAATCAGCACCTGAAGCAGAGGACATCGCCGGGGAAGCAAGCGTCCGCAGTGGCCCAACAAGCGGCTTATCACCGCCTCGTACGTCTCCTCAGAACGATCAAGGTTATAAAAATATACGTCATCATGAGAAACAATCTCTCTGATGGTGTACACACGGCCGGTCATCTTCAGAAACATAAGGCTAGGAAGAAACCAATATGCCTTCGGTATTTATAGCCTCAACGAAAATCTTCCGACGGCCGAGATTTACTCGCGCAACGACGCAAATCATGGAATATCGTACTTTCCTGATATGGCGCTACCACGCGTCACCCGCGACGGTCACCATTCCTACCCTTTACCGGTCAAGGGAGGTTAAACGACGCCCCAAGAAGATACTACAGAGTCAACAAAGCACTCCTCATGAGGCCACCGAGTAGCTTCATGTTCGGTCCATCCGCAGCGGGTAGCTTCCTGCCCAACAATGCTGGGGATCCAAAGCCCTCATCGCGAGGCCACCGAGTAGCATCCTGCTCGGTCCATCCGCAGGGGGTAGATTCTTGCCCAACAATGTTGTGGATCTAAAGCCCTCGTCGTGAGGCAACCGAGTAGCTTCTTGCTTGGTCCATCCATGGTGGGCAGCTTCCTGTCCAACAACGCTATGGATCCAAAGCCCTCGTCACAAGGCCACCGAGTAGCTTCCTTCTCGGTCCATCCATGGTGGGTAGCTTCCTGCCCAACAACGCTGTGGATCCAAGACCCTCGTCACGAGGCACCGAGTATCTTCCTGCTCGGTCCATCCCCAGCGGGTAGCTTCCTGCCCAAGAACGCTGTGGATCCAAAGCCCTCGTCACGAGACCACCGAGCAGCTTCCTGCTCGGCCCATCCATAAGGGGCAGATTCCTGCCCTACAAAGAAGTGGATCTGAAAGCCCTCCTCACAAGGCCACCGAGCGGATTCCTGCTCGGCCCATCAATCGGTTCATACTCGACGCATGATCGCCACCTCGACTCCGGAGAAAGGAAGGATACCGACCTTCCTACACTTGGCCATCAATCGACTCATACTTGACGCGCGATCGCCACCTCGAATCCGAGGAAAGGGAGGATACCGACCTTCCTACACTTGGCTATCGTTCAACTCTACTCGATGAACGGTTGGTAAATGTGGGAAAGGTGGACATCGGCCTAACACTTTCAAGATAAAGATACTTACGAGCTAAAAGTACTTGCAAGATGAAAAGATACTTACGAGCTAAAAGTACTTGAAAAATGAAAAGACCTACGAACTAAAAATACTTGCAGAATGAAGATTCGAACAATGAAAAGTATACGAGCTAAAATATTTGCGCAGTGAGCAGACATTTAGGCAAAGGAAAAAGGTGTACTTTATTTATAATCAAAAATAAATACAAGGTATTCTGGGCTCCTCGGCCTTACAAAAATGCCCAGAGGCTTACAAAAATCCTAAAAAGAAAAAAAGGAGAAGGGGGATAGCTCAGGCCGCCCGCTCGGCCGGGATCTCTCCCTGCTCAGCGCCCTCGCCGGGGACCAGAATGGTGACCTCAGGGTCGGTGCTCCAGCCGACGGCTTCACCTCCTACGGCCTGCTCGGTGCCTCCCCATGCGGCGCTTCCTCGGTGAGGGGGTACTTTGCGCGAAGCTCGCGGTCGACGAACTCCGGCATAGACTCCTTGACAGCGTCGAGAGCGCTGTGCCACACGATGGCCGCGGATTCGGTGAGATCAAGGTAGAATTGATCGGATGCCTTGTATTCCTCCACGGCCTTCTCCGTCTGGCCCTCTTCAAGCTTTGCCACCTCTAAGGCCGCCCGAGCATCCTTCTTGGCAGCGTCCCTCAACCTCTTCATCGCATTGTACTGTTCGTCTCCTCCAACTTGGCTTAGATAGCCCGGTTGGACTCGTTCAGGAGCCGATGGGACTCCTTCAGCCTGGAGGTCGTCAGCCCCTCTATGACCAATCTCGAGTCGAGACTGGCCACCTTCTTCTCCGCTTGCTGCAATTGGAGGTGAAGTTCCTCCTCCCACGAGGAGGATTCTCCCGCTTTCTTCATGGCTATGGATACCTCCTCTGACTCCATGGCTACGAGGAGAGCGTAGTGATGAAGGACCTGTGGGAGACAACAAACGGGTTAGAAAGCTCAAACCGAGAAAATAAGACTTAAGAAATTTTAAAAAAAGTCAAGTACCGACCTGAACCACCTCCTGCGCTATGGTGTCCACTTGGGCCTTTATGGACCCCCGGAAAATCTTGCCCCTGGTTGTCTGCTCCATGTTCGAAAGCAAGCTGTTGGCGACGGAGAGCCCAGAGGGCACCTCAATACAAAAACCGCCCTCCTGCACTGGAATCCCGGTAGGTGGTGGCTAAGAGACCACCCGCTTCATTCTCTTGAGAGGGACCTTGGTGGGCTCCTCCTCCTCTTCCCTTGCCAGGGGCGCCGGGTCCCGCATGTGCTTCTAACCCCCCTTTGGATATAGTGCTCTCGAAGTCAATTATTGGATTGCGGGTACGTTATTTCAATGATTGAGGGAGGCCTTATACCGGTAGGACAGTCTTACTCGAGATGATAGTATGCTATCTGGTTTGTCTTTATCATCATGTACATGTTGATAGAGCCCATAGGATTCTTGCTTGATGGCCAGCAGTATGATGGTGATCATATACGTGGGAGCTGGGGTCTATAAGCATATCCTTAATGTGTCCCTAGTCGTGGGAGTTTCGAGAATGAGCATCGATACTCCAGAGTAGACTAGTGTATACAGTTCGAGACCCCGATGAGGGGCGGTGGCCGGTCTCACAAGCAACCGGTGTCAGTTAGTTCACCTAAGATGTATACAGGTGCTCATTCGGTTATGAGTACACCGGACATGACTCGCCGAGAACCTGCTAGTTGGTATTATACCTATTGTCAGATAGCAGTTCCCAGGTGACATGTGTACAGGTTATTCTGTCGACCTGAGATCGTCATTTGTCTCGTGTGAGTTCCCATTGTGCTTTGATTACTACCCTACCACGGCTCAAAGGAGTCGTGCAAACAGGTTTTAGTTGGGTACAGTCCCGAGCCACATGGGGGCAGTGAGCGGATCATCGAGGATTCGTCTCTCTCAGTATTGGGGGTTGATGTCGCACAGTGTACAGGTGGCCATCACCAGAAAACCTTGGCCAAGGTAGTCGAGAATTACCGATCTAGGATCGGTAGTTTCTCAGGTGGTGATGGGCTTCATACCGAAACGAATTATCGAGTTAGTAGGGGTCTGACTTTATCCACCCCCTAGACTAGATATGCGATACTCTTAGACAAACAGACCGGACTGTACGGATATTGTCACTGTCAGGCTCAGTAGGGTTTCAGGATGAGTTCGCTCGTCGGCTTCCCTTTCGTTCCATACATGGGCAACCGTTACGTACAACTAGTACCACTGACGTGCTTGTAGTTAAATCCACTGCCTGCGTATTGATGAGTCATTAGAATCCCCCACAGACAGTTTCCCAAGTTCGGGCGAAACGTCATAGAGGCCGTATGGTTTTATGGCAGGGTTCGAACATACACGTGCACTTGTGCACGTGTCATGTTTCGGACGGATAATACTAGTTGGTTTTGGTTTAAGCCGGATCCTAGTATTATATTGTGTTGGAATATTTTGTCTCGTTGCATCCATATTCAGTCGGAATACGGATGCGGGTATGTATATATAGTTGTTGGGTAATCCTGTAATTCAATATAATATTACCTTTGAAGTTGCGAGTTTATTCTTCGTTTGATTAAACATTTTTTTTTTAATGTTTAACTGACTTTGTGTGCTTCTTTTATTAGGTATGGGCTTGATTGGGTTTGGCAGTGTGCTGGCCTTCCCTGTGTGTGAGGCAATTGATTTTCGCTGGCAGGGGGTGCTTTGCTTATTTCGCAATTTTCTAGTGAGGGGATTTTTTCTTGGTGGATCTTGGCTGCCTTGTGAAGGATATATATATTTGGATCACTCTTAAGCTTACACTCACTTGATTAATCCCCTCACCATTTTTCTTTTCCAGCACAATTCCACAGAGAGCTTTTCTTTGATCATGGCCGAGCACAAATTCCAGAGCCCCATTTTTCATTTGCTTCACAAGTTTTTCTCATGTGCTCACGTTCTATCAAATGGCAACTTCATTTCCCTCCACCCAAATACTTGGGTGTCTTGAGACAAAGTATTCTACACTCTCTCTACTTCATTCTTGGACATGTCGGCAAGCAAACTTCATGTCCGAGTTGGTTCGGTTTGAAGCGGGAGCCCGTATAAAGATTCCTCGATGTGGTGCCACTTTGACGAGGAGACCGGAGAGTGGATTTCATCGGGGCAGCCGCAAAAAGCTAGGGGAGGGGATTGAAGACCGAAGCACACGGATCGATCGGTATAATCTCTGAACTCACTTTGTAGTTAGCTAGTTAACGGTTAATGGTTCGATCCGGGTAACGGTTGTGGTAGCGCCAGGTTATAAAATTTTTGTTCCGCATTTGGCCTCGGATTGACAGCCGGGGTGCTACCATAACCCAACATGGTATCAGAGACACCCATTAACCGTAAACTAGCTTGTTTAGACAATGTTAAAATATCGAAACCGAAACAACACCAAACACTGCCGCTGCACATTGCAATTTCTGTCGTTTTCAAAGTGTCTTCAAAAATTATTTAAACAAGTGCAGAAGACTACTGACATAACCACAAGACCACACCCCAAACACGAGCCCATCTCTCCGGAATTTGGCCGAGCCCAAGCTCTATTTTTCCGAGGTCGCCGGCCTAATAGAGGCTTCTGGGGTTCGTTTTTTGGGTATGGTCTGGTCTCTGTAATATTGGTAGAGTGGTATTGTTTGTTAAGCCCAGTTTGGATATGGTTTTATCAGGTTGTTTGGGGCTATTCGGGGGTTATTTCGAAATCGATATTTTTTAATATTGTTTAAAGTTAACAGTACATTACATTTCTAACTGCGACCGTGAATGTCATTTGATCGGTAAATCTTGTCTAATCGCTATAGCTCTTTTAGACAGGTTTGTGAACGTGACTTTCGCGTTGATATTCTGTGTTGTGCTGTATTGTTGCGGATTTGTCGTGGTGGATAGCTTGGTGCAATATTAGTGCTTTTTAGTTTTAATTGTACATTTGATATTGCGGGGCGAGCGTCCGACATGTGGATTTCCGTCACTGTCTGTTTGTATATTATTCTTTTGGGGCACGACCGGGTTGAGGTCGATGTACCCGTTGTACATATTTTCTTTTTTGTACTAGGATTACCCCGCGGTGGGGTGCACGGATAGCCGGGTTCTAAAGGGCAATGGGCCCGCATCTTATGGCATTGAGACGGAGGGGGCTTCACTCTAGAATTGGCGGGCTATTCGCCGCACTCGTAGGGGGTACAGGTTGACCCAAGGAGGAGTGCTCAAGTTACCGGATTCCGTGAAGTGCTGGGTAGTCCATTCACTTTGCTGAAGGGGGTTGCCTCGCTTCTGGTTTTGGCGGGTAATTTGCCGTGCTTGTAGGGGTCTAGGATTTCATTGCACAGGCTATCCACACGACTACGAGAACGTCGGGTTTCAATTGCGGCTCAAAGAAAACCCGGGGCTCCCAGATTATCTGTATTGTTCTGTGATGCTTATTACTTTTCTGTGAAGTTGCATTTATCACGCCTTGAGCGATTATTATATATTGATATATATACTAGTAGATGTTGTATATGTTTTACACCCGCGCTAGTCCAGTGCTCGCTCTGTCGTTAGTTAAGTAACCTAACGAGTGATGAGGGACCCAGTGGCGAATGCGGATGGCATATACGTACATTATATTTTCGTTCTTTTGTGGTGTGATTAATTGATGGGACTGCATTGATTCTGATCAATGCAAGGATAAAACAAACCTATATATGATGTTGTTAGAACCAAGATTTTTTAAAATTGATATTACAGACGTTGGCTTTTGCTTTGCACAGTGGTATTCGGTTATGAATATCCAATACCTCAATCGACGAGGCAAGGGCCGAGATCCCTTCATCGGGAGTGACCCCTTGGGCAGAAGTTTGCATCAACGTAATAACTTTACTATAGTCGATTACTTTTTGCTTTGCATTGTGGTATTCAGTTTGGAATATCCTGCACCTCATTCAACGAGGAAAGAGCCGAGATCCCTTCACCGGGAGTGACCTCTTTAGCAAAAGTTTTCGCCACTATATATTTGT
Source organism: Agapanthus africanus (assembly GCA_030015575.1). Classification (NCBI taxonomy): domain Eukaryota; kingdom Viridiplantae; phylum Streptophyta; class Magnoliopsida; order Asparagales; family Amaryllidaceae; genus Agapanthus; species Agapanthus africanus. Next base: position 47,112,220 of record JASDDO010000012.1, read on the forward strand.
AAAACCACTTGGATTCCTTCAACGATATCAAGTTCATTACGTTAAAGGTTTTTCGCCAAACACCAGCCGTAGCCCTCCGTCATTTCAAACGGGTATTGCTTGATATTTGTTCTACGTATGTTGACCTAGTCAAGGCGTAGTGTTCGGTAGCTCTGCAGTACTTTTATGTTGCATGCATATGTGATTGGTTAGGATAGTCGTACGGTCATGTTGACCTAGTCAAGGACTCGTACGGGTGGGTCTAATTAATCCAGGATAATGACGGGTTGAACTTGACTTGCAACTTACGATATGTTGACCTAGTCAAGGTCATAAGCCGCTTGGGGTAAAAATCATATCGGGAGTTTCAAATATAAAGGAAACTTGCCAGGCTTGCGCATACCTTCTGGAGTGTGGTGACTTGAGTGGCTTCCATCAAGTTATCATGTGATGATAGTTGGATCCCGATTCCCACTGATGAGTTGGTTTACTCCTCGGGTGATTCTGACTAATTCTTCTTTCAGCTTTGGAGGAGAATTTGAGGATACAGTGGGAGACATTCAGGTTAGAGTGCACGCAGAGTGTTTCTTCTCTCTCTCTCTCTTTGACTGCGACCATGACCCGACCCTAGACTATAACTTAGTGACCAAGGTAACCGAACTTTCTTAAAACACTGGCTTTTGGATTGTCTGAGTTGCATACATTATTGCCACTCCTTCTTTTACCCTTTTTCATTTCTTCAGAACACCCCGTATTACTATGAACATCCACTTCCATTGGATAAATCCATCTTATGGTTATATACGAACTCGAAGGAACTTGTTCCAGATTCGAGGATGGATTCTGGTTCTGAAGAGATTGAATAGGATTATTCAGTTGTCTTTTCCTTTTACCTTCTCTCAGCTTGTGAGTACTCCTAGGATTAGGAGAGGATACATCTATTACGCTTATTGGATAATCTTCTTCCAAACCATAGGCAGGTGCCGAAAGGTAGGGAATGAAGAAAACTAATTAGCCTAAGTTGGGTGTACAGAAGGTAATAAGAAAAGACAAAATAAAGGGATGAGAAAAAGGGCAAAGTAAATTGCGACTGCTATCATTCACGACCGAACCACGTATTTCATCGCCACTCCTACTTCACCTTTGTATTTCTCCAGAACACCTCGTATCACTACGAACATCCAATTCTATTGGATAAATCCATCGTATAATTACATACGAACTCGAAGGAACTTTTTCGAGGATGGATTCTGCTTCAGGAGAAATAGGAATAAGGTTTATTCAGTTGTCTTTTATCATCACCTTCTCTCAGGTTGCGAGTACTCCTACGATTAGAAGAGTACACCTATTATGCTTATTGGATAGTCTTCTTCCGAACCATAGGCTGGTGCCGAACGGTAGGGAAGGAAGAAAACCACTTAGCTTAACGATAGTGTACAGAAGGTAATGACTAAAGACAAATAAAGAGATATGGAGAGATGGCAACAAAATATACGGTTACAGTCATGAATCTGATAAAAGGAAAAGGCATTACTAGGAATACCCGGATACCCCTATGAAACATTTTCATGTTTCAGTTTCACTATGCGTTGTTAATAGAAAACTGATTTCCTAATTAGATACTTACTCCAGGGTATGTATTTACCAGGTATGATTCTCACATCTGTATGGTTTTACAGATGACGAGTGGGAGTAAGTTATTGGAAATTAGGTGATCATCCTCATTATATATAGGAATTCGTTGTAATTGGTGATATTTGAGGAAATCACCTTGGTACAGTTTTCAACCTACGACGCACATGATTTGAGTTATTCAACTTAGCGGACTTATACAAAATATTGTATGTTGTCCAATGTCCATTAGGACAAAGGGGTTGGTCCCCGTACTATATTCTGTTTACTTGTGACTTCTCAAGTTTTGGACAAGTGTTTCGTAGAAATACAAAGTCTAAATTTGAGAAGTTATAGGTACAAGAATAAAGTAGAGAACCAGGTGTCGCAAGTATCGGGATTCTTCAAGGTGATCGAAGATGTAGATACTTGTATGAGGTATTCAGTTGATAGTAATGGTTTTGAGATACTTGTTTCTCTTTCAGGTTACTCATAATTGGACGAACTCCTAAGTTGAGTAATGCTGATCGGCCTCTCTCCATTTAGTTGACATGCACAGGAGACAGCTGCATGATTTGAATCTGGTGCCAATCAAATTAGTGCCTTTGTTTCTATATTAGATATATATAGAATCAATTTATATCTTAACGATGTTAAGGTATAGGGAGTCGTCCGGCTGATGCTTAAAACCAGAATCCGGATAAACTCAGGGCACGTTTCAGTAATGGTTGTTTGTAGGTTATCCCGGGCTTTGACGAGGGTTAACTTTCTACCATCAGGAAGATCAATATTTATATTGTTCTTGACTCGCCACAGTTTTAGTAAAAATGGATTTTTTTCAGAAAACAGAAGTGGGAGTATGGTAGAACTGGAGGTGATTCCATAACCGCAAATGATTACTGAAAATTTAATAGGACCTAAAGATTCAATCAGGTTTGACATTCTATTAGCCCCTCCGCAGATATGGTGGATAACCTCAGACACCCGAGAGGTACTCCGGTAGGCTCAAGAACGGTGACAGGGAGGTTCTAGTTTACCCAGACTTGTCATTGCTGTTGTTCCAGACTATGAGACCCGGCAGAAGGATGAGTATAGCATCGTTCTAAACTAGCTTTAGAAGTGCACGTGTATATGACTCTGCCAGAGGGTTGTCGTAGTCAGTGGGAGCAGCGAAAGCATAGTGGACAAGTTGCTTGTGTCTATTTATAGACTAAAGCAAATATAGCGGAGATGGATCATCTATTTTTGATGTGACAGTCATAGGTTTTGACTTCATCAGAATAGGGGATAGATCTGTTAAGAAGGTAGTAGGGTGTAATACCCTGGTATTTGGATGACATACATATAGTAAGAAGTGAAATTCCTATACTACAATCGGTTATACTATGGTTGGCACACAGTAGTTTCTCCACATAGGATTTGGATATTATATAAGGCATTCTGGTTACTAGATTTATGGTTTTAAATCTAGATTTGGAAAGTGTCCCAATCTGGGTACTTAGACAGTATTCTAAAAGTATTTTAGAATGGAAGGCTCCTGGCATGGTGGTGTACCTGCAGATGAAGGAATCGCCCGCTCTGAAGGTGTCTTACAGACTAAAGGGGAGAGGGATGTGCATGATTGATAAATCACTTGCTTAGGCAATTGAGTTAATCATGAGATGTCAAGTACCACACCAGATATTGTTTTTGCACGAGATGCAATAATTTTATATATATTAATCCAATCCTGGAGAAACTTTTGGAAGCAGTTTTAGAACATAAGTGGATGTTCTAGGGATATGATAATGGCAGTATCCTTAGGGAGACGGTTATCATTCCAGGATTCCAAGGTGACTTGGATGACAGAGTGATTGTCAGAGTTATAGTTTTCCCTTTGACGAGGGGCGGTATTTTGGATAGGTAGTCCAAGCAGATACTGAGGGAGGCGTGGCGCAGGATATTGATTAAATTCAGTTGACGATACAGTCTAAGAAGTTTGCTGGATTTGGAGTTCATTTGTGAACTGGGTCCCATCAGATATCCAGACATATTCTAAGACAGGTATTGCTCATTTCGGGAGATGGTTTTCTCCGCGAACTTGAGATTAAGAGAGACATAGAAAGAAACATCAGAGCGGATCCACTCACTGAGGCTATTTCTCGAATGCAAGAGTTTCACAAACAGACTTTGTGAGACTGCTTAGTAGAGAAGTTGGGTGTTCGATATCACACGGGCTGTGAGTATGCGACATCGCAATAATTAGCCTTGAGTGCAAGTGGGAGATTTTTGGATATAGTGCCCTCGAAGTCAATTATTGGATCGTGGGTACGTGATTGCAATGATTGAGAGAGGACCTATACCGGTAGGACAGTCTTACTCGAGATGATAGTATGCTATCTGGTTTGTCTTTATCATCACGTACATGTTGATAAAGCCCATAGGATTCTTGCTTGACAGCCAGCAGTATGATGGAGATCATATACGTGGGAGCTGGGATCTATAAGAACATCCTTAATGTGTCCTAAGTCGTGAGAGGCATCGATACTCCAGAGTAGACTAGTGTATACAGTTCGAGACCCCGACGAGGGGCGGTGGCCAGTCTCATAAGCCACCGGTGTCAGTTAGTTTACCTAAGATATATACAGGTGCTCATTCGGTTATGAGTACACCGGACATGACTCGCCGAGAACCTGCTAGTTGGTATTATACCTATTGTTAGATAGCAGTTCTCAGGTGACATGTGTACAGGTTATTCTGTTGACCTGAGATCGTCATTTGTCTCGTGTGAGTTCCTACTGTGCTTTGATTACTACCCTACCACGGCTCAAAGGAGCCGTGCAAACAGGTTTTAGTTGGGTACAGTCCCGAGCCACATGGAGGCAATAAGCGGATCGTCGGGAATTCGTCTCTCCCGGTATTGGGGGTTGATGTCGCACAGTGCACGGGTGGCCATCACCAGAAAACCTTGGCTAAGGTAGTCGAGAATTACCGATCTAGGATCGGTAGTTTCTCAGATGGTGATGGGCTTCATACCGGAACGAATTATCGAGTTAGTAGGGGTCTGACTTTATCCACCCCCCTAGACTCGATATGCGATACTCTTAGACGGACAGACCGGACTGTACGGATATTGTCACTGTCGGGCTCAGTAGGGTTTCAGGATGAGTTTGCTCGTCGACTTCCCTTTCGTTCAATACATGGGCAACCGTTACGTACAGCTAGTACCACTGACGTGCTTGTGGTTAAATCCACTGCCTGCGTATTGATGAGTCATTAGAATTCCCCACAAACAGTTTCCCAAGTTCGGGCGAAACGTTGTAGAGGCCGTATGGTTTTATGGCAGGGTTCGAACATACACGTGCACTTGTGCATGTGTCATGTTTCGTACGGATAATACTAGTTGGCTTTGGTTTAAACCGGATCCTAATATTATATTGTGTTGGAATATTTTGTCTCGTTGCGTCCATATTCAGTCGGAATACGGATGCGGGTATGTATATATAGTTGTTGGGTAATCCTGTAATTCAATATAGGATTACCTTTGAAGTTGCCAGTTTATTCTTCGTTTGATTAAACATTTTTTTTAATGTTTAACTGACTTTGTGTGCTTCTTTTATTAAGCATGGGCTTGATTGGGTTTGGCAGTGTGTTGGCCATCCCTGTGTGTGAGGCGGTTGATTTTCGCTGGCGGGGGGTTCCTTGCTTATTTCGCAATTTTCTAGTGAGGGGATTTTTTCGTGGTGGATCTTGGCTGCCTTGTGAAGGATATATATATTTGGATCACTCTTAAGCTTACACTCACTTGATTAATCCCCTCACCATTTTTCTTTTCCAGCACAATTCCACAGGGAGCTTTTCTTTGATCATGGCCGAGCACAAATTCCAGAGCCCCATTTTTCATTTGCTTCACAAGTTTTTCTCATGTGCTCACGTTCTATCAAATGGAAACTTCATTTATCTCCACCCAAATACTTGGGTGTCTTGAGACAAAGTATTCTACACTCTTTCTACTTCATTCTTAGACATGTCGGCTAGCAAACTTCATGTCCGAGTTGTTTCGGTTTGAAGCGGGAGCCCGTATAAATATTCATCGATGTGGTGCCACTTTGACGAGGAGACCGGAGAGTGGATTTCATCGAGGCAACCACAACAAGCTAGGGGAGGGGATTGAAGACCGAAGGACACGGATCGATCGGTATAATCTTTGAACTTACTTTTTAGTTAGCTAGTTAACGGTTAATGGTTCGATCCGGTTAACGGTTGTGGTAGCGCCAAGTTATAAAATTTTTGTTCCACATTTGGCCTCAGATTGACGGCTGGGGCGCTGCCGTAACCCAACACCCCCCCACGGCACTCCTTCCGGACTGGAGGTGCTGCGGAAGGTTTGGCCCGAGGTGTTTGCCTCCGGGCCTAGCTCGGACCGGGGCGGGACAAGCTTGCGCCCTCGGCCTTCTTTCCTTGGGCCTTGGAGGCCACAGCGGCTAGGATTTTTGATAGGTCCATAGGCTCTGCAAAAAAGAACATACAAACAAAAGGGGGTTAGCGACACTGAAATGGAAAAGGAAATTTAACAATGTCTAAACAGATCGTTGAAAGCCCTAACTTACCCAGGAAACACGCAGGACTGAGCCCGGCCCAGCTCAGTACCTGCTCGGAAAGCAGGACGTCGGCCCGCTGGATCGATTCCCACTGGGACACCACCCTCGCCTCGGGGGAGGTCGACTGCTTTGACCTCGGGCAGTCGGCCATGTGCCACTGTGTGGGCACAGGACAATCCTCGCCCTCCGAAGGCCCGACAAATACATACTTCTCCTTCCTTTCATGAATGGATGAAGGGACAACCACTACCCCCGACCCGGCCGCCCAACCCCTACATTTTTTAAATGAAAATTACACCCATCTCGGCTCTTCCTTACTGGTACCGGGGTGATTTTTATAACAAAGAAAAGAGACAAGGAGGGTCAAACTGAAAGGGATATGATCAAGTTTTAAATAGACCAGAAACCTAAGGAGAATTCTCCACAAGTTCGGCGCTAGCTGGCCCGGGGCTAGACGGAAGCAATGAAGCACCTCACAAACCGCGGGTGAGAAAGGTAGACGCATTCCTACCCGGAACGCTTCCAGGTACAGAGCAATCTCCTTGTCCTGCACCTAGTCTGCCCGCTCCCTCTCTTGCTAAACGGAGTGAATAGCTAGAGGGGATATAGAATCGAGCCCGAATGTCGGAAAGCTCGTCCAGACTCTTCAAGACGGAGGGCGCATCACGGGTGTTCCCGATGCGCACCTTGGGAGCCCTGGTCACCGCCTGACGGCGAGTGACAAGGGCGGCCTTGACTCTAGGGGCGAACCCGACACAGAAGACGAAGAAAATGAACCCTCTTGGCTATCTGAAGCCAAAGAGGAGGAATACCCACTGGACTCGGCCCCAGCAACTGGAGCCTCATCATCTGAATCCACCCTTACAACATCTACAGACTTCTCGGAGGAAGACATCTAACCTGATTCAAAGAAAGGAACTCACCGAGGAAAGATCAACAGCAGATCCGATTTAAACTGAGGTACGCTGGGCAATCTTCAACAACGATGGGAATTGAAGCGAAGTGTTGGCCCTAGGATGGTCCCCTCCTATTTATACACCCCAAAGAGAACATCCAAAGGCCCAGATCGATTCCCACCCAAAAAAAATGTCGCGCCTAGCGGCAGTCAAAGCTCCACGTAGCGGTCGACTATTGGGGACGCCTCTTCAATCGCAGGAGTCAGAAACAGCCTGTCTCACCCGCCAGCCGACGTCCGACACATGGCATGTACCCCAACGGACTAATCGACTGAAATGGCGCCCCCTCTTTAAAGCGCAATCATTCCACTTATCCGCTGACGCCATCGGGAATACGCGCGAAAATTCAGGCGCACGACGAAATGACACGTGGGCCCAAAGATCAAAACGACACAACCGCCTAATGCCATGTCGTTCCTGGGCGATCCACATTATGATTCTCGGCACCAAACTGAGCAGAGAAAAAAACGAACAGGCCACTCTCGACCCGACCCATGAATAGGTTGAAACGAAAGTGGGGGGCTAATGATGATGCTCACAAGTGGTATTTCCTCATATTACGACACATGGCGAATGACGTGTCCTGAAGGCTACGGAGGTGGAATAAATGAGAGGCATTAGGGGCGTTCCTCGGGACCTCATCTCCGAGGATGCATCCAACCTTTCAGAAGACCTCCCTGAGTATTTTCCACCTTTACCTAGCAAACAGCCAACAGCTCGTCTCCAAGCCATCTGACAGGAAGAGCTTCCTCGGCCTCCCCGATCGTCTCCGAGCCATCTGACAAGCCGAGCTTTCTCGGCCTCCCCGCTCGTCTCCAAGCAATCTAACAGGCCGAGCTTCCTCGGCTTCCCCGATCATCAGAGAGCGCAGAACCCAAGCGCCCCCGCAACGGCTCCGTGTATCTCGCCAGGGAGAGATATCCATTTCCCCACGTTCCGTGCCCCACGCTAGCGCGTCCTCCCATTAATGGGCGTATCTCGCCATTAATGCGAGGATAACGCAGGGGCATAACTGACGGCGATGATCTCACGCCTACTCGCTCCACGCGACCACTATATAAACCCCTCTCTCAGATGACTCAAGTAACTCAAACTCATTCCAATACGCCGTTACTCTGCACCTATTCTTCGGCAATAACTTGATCATCGTAGGGTCCTACGGTGGTCACCCATCCCGGGACTTCCTTTACAGATAGCTCGGGGTCAACACCAACCGATTGAGATCCACACGCTCGACAATTCCCAAACCAAATCTCAACTGTTAAAGACCGCCTTCACAGGATCGACGGAAGACAACATCTGAAGGAGATCACAGCCTCCATCAGGAGGTGAGCGTGAGAGTCAGAGTCAGTTGCGAGGAGGAGGGGGCAATTACGAGGGAGTCTCGAGGTTCGTTGGGCGTGAGCTTCGTCGTGGGTAGCGCGGATCACACTGGCGAGGACGATGAAGAAAGCAGGAAAAGTGCAAGAGGAGAGAGAAAGAGAAAGAGAGAGAGGAGAGAGAGAACGGGAGTTAGGGCTCGGGTTCGGGTTTGGGTTATGAGGATAGAGGACTGGGCCGGTGGGCTGGGGTTGTGATTAGGGTTAGAAAAATATGAGGGGTTTGGGTTTGGGTTAGGTTTTAGGAAGAAATAGTTGGGGGGAAATATTAGATCAATAGGAAAAATAGAAGAAGAAAATATAAGAAAATATGGGAAAAGTTTTATTAAATTACGGAACAATTTCAATGGAGACTGGGTATTACATCATACCACCCTTAAAAACATTTCGTCCTCGAAATTTCAAGAACGGAAAACAACAACGAACAAGAAACTCGGACAAATGGGGAAAAACGTTAACGGATCTTCTCCTCGCGTTCTCCAGATAGGTTATGGGCCCACCACGCTTCCGCTGCGCGACGCCGATAGGAACTTAAAAGCATGGAACACGATGTGATAATTTTGAAGAAACGAAGACGTGACAATGCAACGTGTCCGATAAGAAACGTAAGCAGGAGTAGGACCAACAAGAAAGTTACAAGGATGAAAATGTAAAATAGATTTGAAAACTCGGGAACGATATAAGATATAAACGGAGATAGAGAAATCAAAATAAGAATATGTGGTAAGGTAATCCTCAATCGAGAAAAGAAACTAAGGTAGAAGCCCAAGTCACTCAAACAGAGTATAATATTGTAATTATGATGAAGTTTATAATTACAACCACGTAACTCTACCAAGTTACCCAAAACTCTACTGGATAGGATCAAAATATATAGCAGGACGCACTAGAAGAATTCCAGTCAAGGATAACTAGTTCATAACCTAGACCGACTTGGCGACTTAAACTGTCAAACCCTAGTCGGAAACTGTAATCTCAGTCTAAACAGGTGTTCCCCTCCGAAACACGGAGACGCGATAAACGTCTCGCCTGAATTTCGGGGCAGATGCTAATTGGTGCTATCCGTCCACCTCTCCGAAGATACCAAGTTGATTTATGGCACCGTATATCTAAGGTTTAAACGGATGCGGCCGATGTAGCAGACTTCGTCAGATTCCCCCTCATTTGAGGGATTTTTTATTGTGAGGACGCTCTTCCCTGCAGGCGCAAGCCCCTGCAGTTAATTACGCTACCGCATCGCGGTAACCACTTTCTCCTACTTCAGATGGTCACTTCGTGTCGTGGGTGTTTGTTTTGTTTTTTGGTTGCCCGTAGATTGTATACGGAGACCAATTTATGTTGTCGCCTGTAGGGCGTGGATTAGTCCAAATCCGTATCTTCTTAGATTTGGGTTTGGGGTTCGGGTTTAAGGATATGTTAGCCTCAATTGAGACTAAGATCAACTTAAACGTATGTTAAGGATACATTAATTTAGGAATATTGTGGTCGATTTCCAGTGTAAGGACATGGTGGTCCATTACCAGTTTAAGGACATGGTGGTCCAAGGTTAAGGGCATCATAGTCCGTGGGTTTAAAGGGACCCCATAGTCCGAGGTTAAGGACATCGTAGTCCGTAGGTTTAAATGGACCCCACAGTCCGAGGTTAAGGACATCGTAGTCCGTGGGTTTAAAGGGACCCCACAGTCCAGGTTAAGGACAGCATAGTTTGTAGGCTTAAGGACCCTACAGTCCAGTTTAAAGACATCATAGTCTGTAGAATGTATGGCTGTCGGACTCGTCACCTCTCTGAAGATGTTGAAGGATTACAACGACAAATATCAGAGGAGTTCAGAGATGTACCCTTGAACCAATTTTGGTTGGGAGATTTATATTCCAATTTGGGACTAAAGTCTGTTAAAAGGTTTATGAGCATATGGGCTTAGTTGATATGAGTTGAGAACTTACGGCCAATCTTGGGCTAAGTCCAATAAATGTTTAACATTTTTAATTCTGGCTATTGAGCCTTTATTTGAGCTTGGCCCTTTTAATAATGCTAAGCATTGGGTTCTGACAATTTTTGTCTTGTATCGAATGCATAGCATTCATCAGAACAATGTGTGTTCTGACAGTGTGCCACGTGGCGCGTCAGGCGCTTTGCGCCAATTAAAGAGCGCATTGCGCTTCTGTCAGGTAGTGTACACGAAGATGACACGTGTCGCGCTTAGCGCTAAGCGCTAGTTTATTAGTGCATTGCGCTTTCAATTTATGAGCGCTTTGCGCTGATTTAATGGCGCACCAGTGAGTGACACGTGGCGCGCTTGCCGCTGAGCGCCAGTCCATGCACGCAGTACGCTGTTTCAGAAGCGCAAAGCGTAAGTTGTGTCTGTGATTGGCACGTGGCATGCTTTGGCGCTGAGCGCCTGTCCAATAAGCGCAGAAGCGCAATTCATGAGTGCAAGGCACTTTTCAGTAGCACAAAGCGCATTTGATCAAATTTATGATCAGAGAACAAGTTTATGTTCTCCCTTTAAAGGAGGCTTTGCCTCAAGGTTCAAGAACAGAAGTTCTTATTTATAAAAAGGCACTGTCTCTGTAGATCAATGATCTGTAAATGAAATGAATACTTCTTTTTTAGTTTTTACAATAAGATCTATGATCTCATTTTTATCAAAAGACCTTGGTCTTTTGCAGATCTATGATCTTATTTAGAAGATAGTTCTTCTTTTATAAGATGATTTCATCTCTGTGTTCAAGAATCATGTTCTTTACCTTGAAGAAAATGATCTTCTTTCACTAAAAGCTTGCTTTTCTTTCTCTTTGAGTTTTTCTCAAAGTTTGCAGGGGGGTTTCTCCCTATGAGACTTGAAGTCTTAGGGCCTTTATATAGGGCCAATTGATTTGTTAAATTAGTTTAAGATATCTTTCTCTGATTGATTTGGGAATATTTCCCACCGTTGGATCTTTGTTCTTAAGGCTTCTGTTTCATAGAAGATAATATTCTTATTTTAATAAGATTGGAAAGATCTTTCCATAACAGAATTTTAATTCTGATTAATTAATAATTTATTATTATTAGACCTTTTGATCTAACGGTGGGGAATTTTTAATTCCAGCGCTGGCGCACCTTGCGCAAGCACACCTACGTTCGACACGTGGCGCGCAGCGCAGAGCGCAGCACAACTGCGCTAGCGCACCCGTGTTTGACACATGGCGCGCAGCGCAGAGCGCCGGATCTGAAGCGTTGCTTCAACTTTTGAGTTTTGAAATTTTAAAACAGGGCTTTGCTCTGATTGGGGGTGCACTGCCTAGAGAGCAGCGCACCTGACGCTAGCGCGTCTGTGTCTTACACGTGGCGTGCAGCGCGCCTAGCGCTGAATTTGAAGCATTGCTTCAATTTTCAAATTTTGAATTTTAAAACAGAGCTTTGCTCTGATTGGGGAAAACAAATGCCCCCTCCACCGTTGCGCTAATGTGGCGTACACGTGAGTGCAACGGTGGCAACATCTGAGCTCTTAGATCAACTCAGAAATTGAAGAGGCAGTTCAATACCTATAAATAGGACCTTTGGTCCCTTAGATGATTATCATCTTTTTTCTTGAGAATTTTTATTCAGAGCCTTGCTCTTCAGTTTAAGAACTTTTCAAGAGTCAGAACTCTACCAAAACTTAGGTAAAGTTTAAAATTTTAATAAATTAGGGTTTTTACCCATTAACAGAGCCTTGTTCTTCATAGATCTTTGATCTAAAGAAAACCTTTTTAGGGTTTCATTAATAGAGCATTGCTCTCATGAACCCATAGATCTAAACAGATCTTTTCGTAGGGTTTCTTAGCCCATGAACGGAGCTCTGCTCTTTGATAATATGTAGATCTCTTGATCTTTGATGAAGAACTCTTAAGAGTTTTTCATGGATCTTGAAGATCCCAGAATTTTTAATTCACAAAAATTAATTTTAATTAATCCTTGATGGATTTTTCCATCATCATTATAGAGCCAGGCTCTTTAAGGAATTTTATTCCTTCATGATCAGAGTTTGACAAGTGTCACTCTGTCATAGAACTTTTGCTCTCAAAGGGAGATTTTCTCTTTTTCCCGAAGGATTTCTCATTTAATGAGAATATCCCTAAGGATTCTCTCATTAATTAGCAGTTTCATCCAATGATGAGGCTGTTTTATTAATTGATGCATTGTCATCTAGATTTTGTGGGTCCCCCTTTGGTCCCCTTTCCACTGCATTGCAGTGTGGTACAAATTTTAAGTACCGAGTGTCAGAAATTTAAAATTAAGTTATAGCACTGACAGTTGATTTCTGTCCTTTTTTTTGCAGGCGACATGTCTTTCGATGCTTCGTTTCCGTTTGTCCATTCAGAGGGAGGATTCTCTGGAGCACCTGTAGACCAGGAAGTCCTAGCTTTGATCAAAGATCATGACCCGGAACATAAGAAACTTCACCTCTGGGGGACATGATACAATTAGATTATTAAGGGTCGACAAAGCTTTTCGTGCGCGGTACCCTCGGAGCCCATCATGGCGATCCACTACGCCAACTCACCCCCGGTGAACTACGCCGTGGAGATGGTTAACTGGACTTCAGAAGGCCTTCTTCAGCCCGCAATAGCTTCGATACCCGTTCAGCCTCCCATGGCTTTAGATACCTTGGGACGACGTATTTGTCGAGGCGATGCGCGGTCGTGGGGGCAACCATATAATATAGGTCTGATTCCTCGTCATCCGACCGGTTATCTGCAATGGGCCCGCTACATTCTGTCAGCGAAGAAGTCGCAGTTGTTGAGGCTTGGGTTGTATCCCGCCGTTTATGCTTCTCTCTTCCAGTATCCTACACTTCCCACCTGGTGGGTCAAGGCATTTCTGGAGCAGTAGAACATTCCTACCCATACCTTCCTTTCACTGGACCGAGAAGTATCAATCTCCTTAGAGGAATTTACAGAAGTTTCTGGCTTACTGGTCATAGGGGAGCATTATGAGGAGCTGCTTCCCACGGACGAATATGTTTTTGGTGCCAAGCCAGTGATGACGGGCTTTACTCCGGTGAATGCCGTTCAACACCAATTTCCTAGTTTGATCAAAGTGTTGAATATCTACGAGGGCCTTTTTCTCGAATCTAGGAGCCGCAGGGTTAGTTTCGAGGATTTCATCGCTCGCTACCTTCACCTAAAAGTCCTCTCGAAGGAGGCCGTTAAATTCGCCACGCTTGACGACCCTTTCGGCTTAGGTTTGGACAACCTGCCAACGACGGAGGTAGATCAGAAGAGTTTCTTCCTTCCCAACTCTCCGATTGTTCCTTTTGCGGAGATTGCAGTCCCTGGGATTGATGAGGAAATATTCTTCTTGGGATTTCTTGGGCTATGGTTGAGCTGGTTCGCGCTCCCGATTCACCTTCGCCGTATGAGGTCGTCTGTCTTTTATCCGGCTCACCGAATGACTATTGGGGTAAAAGTGGCTGTCGGGGTCGCCGGTTTAGTCCATTTGTATTACGGCCTTGGTCAAGCGGCGGATACCACTGAGCCTGGAGTGCAGTATGTGAACTTCTCGATGCATTACTTCATGTCATAGCTCGAGCTACATGCACTTGGCGTTTTTGGCATTCACAAAAGGCCTTCATTTTATGACCGGTGCAGCTTCCCCCGGATTATGCGATTAGTCAGCGCATCAATTGTAAATCTGTCACCGCGGGATGCTAGAGGTTTTCTCCTTCGTCCTCGCACGGTTGGAGACGGCATGACCTTCACCAACAAGGTTTTAACCATCGGAAAAGAGTCCGCCACAACGGTGCGGCCATTGCGGGACATTTTTAAAGATGGAGCCTCAGTTTTGAAAGCTCGGGAGATCCTCCATTTATATTCTATCAGACCGGGCTTCCTAGTGTTTAGGCAAAATGATGCGGCGCTTTTTATGAGATACAATCCGCATCGTTTTGCCCAACAATTGAGCTATAATCAAGGAGTGCCACTGGAGGCTTTCTTACTAGAACCTACTGCCACTGAAGAGGGGATGCGGAACACGCTGCATCACTTCATGCGCTTGAATACGGGCTCTCACTTCTTTATCAGCGAGCCGAGTTGCGTCTCGAGGATCCTTAATGTGTATACGGCATGGTACCAGCACTCGATGGGCGCCGTCATTAAAGAAGAAAGGCGGCTACTGCTCGATCGTAAAAGTGCACCTCCTGCCAGTGATCTCAACGTCCTTTTGAAGCGGCGGACCACTGTCCCTCCTCCGCTAAGAGAAGTCGCTGCAGTCGAGCCTCCACGTGTGCTAAGACCTACGCGCGGGTTGCCCCGTGCTCCTGTGGAGATGGTGGATGTGCCATTGGTGCCCCGTGCTCCCGTGGAAACGGTAAATGTAACTTCCCTTGAGTTTGGAGTGGGCTCAGACATCGAGACTCGTCGCCCCAAAGTGCCCACCAAGCGTAAGCTTGTGCTGGCTGCGACTGGAGCTCGCTCGCAGAAGAGGAAGAAGAAGTCGATCCTCTATCTAGACGATGTACTCATCCTGGAGCCTCATGCTCCTTATAATGAGGGCCTGAGCGAATATGGGACCAACGAAGGTCTATTCATAGCGCCGGACGATACTGATCTCGAGGCCGCCATTGCAACTTCTGTGCTGTCGGCAAGCCAAAAAGCGGGACTGACCACCCTCGCGCAATCAAGTAAACATCAGTCGCACCTTCTTCTATTACATTATATTTTTATTATCATGTTTTGACTAACATTTTTCCTTTTGTAACAGGCTTTTCCACTGAAGAGGCTCTAGCGGCTTCCCTTAGGACCTTTGAAGAGGAGGAGAAGGCTCGCGCTTTGCTGGGCATTGGTATTTCTCGGCTCATTGCATCTTCATTCTCCTTTCTTATGGACGATCTGACCCCTTCTTTATCTTATCGCAGGGACTACAATGCCAGCCCCGTAAGGTGATGCGGAGATGCTTCCCAGGCCAGCCATCGAAGTCTCAGCCTCCTCTGCATTGCCGAAAGAGGACTTACTCAAACGACCGATGATGGATGCCTTGACGGCTCCAGAGGTAACCTTTGGCGCGGACGATGACGTCCTATTGATGGAGGCGTCTAGAAGATCCGCTCTGACGGCCCGTGCGGAAAGGAAGCGCAGAATGCGCGCGGCAAGGGAGCGTAGTGCTGCCTTGGCCGCGGGTGCAGGTTCGAGCACCGCTACCCCTGCCCCTACTCCTTCAGAGGAATCTCCGGATGCCTTGTCCACCGCCTACAGACAGGAAGCACGCGCGGCTCGGGAGGCAATCGGAAGACCAACTCAAGGTAATGTTACATTGGGTTCTTTTCTTAAAGTTTTAACTTTCAGGTTCTCATATATCCTATCTTACAGGGCCGAGTCTTGCCGAAGAAGTGGTGACAACCACTGAGCTTGGGGTAGCGGTAGAGGAGATAGCCACGATCGCCAAACCCGAGGCAGTGGTAGGCGAGATGGCTACAATCACCGAGCTCGAGGTAGCGGATGGTGAGATGGCTACCATTGCCAAGCTCGAGGTAGCGGTGGGTGAGATGGCTACAGCCGTCGAGCCCGAGGTAGCCACTCTTTCTCAGGAGTCGAGCACCGCCCCAATCGTCGCTCTTTCCCCTTGCGGCTCCTTACCGTTGCCAGGCGCTGCGAGTATCACGACGATTCTCGTGGAGTCGGGGGATGAAGCCACGGGCGGCGAAACCATTCCGATAGAGGACGGTGAAGCAGTCACTGCATCAAGTGATGCCCTTGTCGCGGTTCCGACCGGCGACTCACCACGTAGACTTTGGGTCATTGCTTTTATTTTTACTCTGCAATCCCTTTCAATCCTTCCTGACAGTATTTATCTCGTTTCTAATGCAGGCGTGGCGAGCCTTGAGGTTGCGCTACCCGAGGCAGCGCCATCAGTTACCACTTTAATGGTGACCACTCCTCTACCTTCTCTCGTACCATCTCAGATGTTGGAAGGTGCGGATTTGTGACCCATCATTTTTATCTCTAGGCTGTATAATTTATGTACTGACATTGCATTACTGCGTCTTTACAGGAGTCCTTTTTGATTACCTGTATTAGGTGCTACACCCACACTTCTCCTTCCAATCAGATATTAGTCCGCCCGCTGGTGTCGGTGAGTATCTTTTCTAACCGACGTCCTTTCTTTAACGGGCAGTCAGGTTATTGCTAATTCTTCTTTGCATTACTTGTAGCCTTATAAATTGAAGGAGGGGACGAGGGTATCGTTGCGTCACCAGTACTCCCAGCTCTGCCCCCTGTTGCAGCCGGTATAGTAGACTCTATTGTTCATGTATTTTCTTTACTTCTTGAGTCGACATCTGACTATGATTTATTTTACAGCAATCACGTCGACTCTAGCTCCGTTCGAGTCTCACGTCATAATGTCAGCCGGTCCCTTTTCTCGACGTGCATCCTCGAAAGGCGCCGCGAATAGTCTGCGCATGTTGAGCGAATATATTGAGGATCTTGACGTGGAGACTCCCACATTCGCTGTGGATTTTGCCGCGGAGGTTAACCCTATGCTGGCGACGCTCGTGAACTTTCATAGTGAGGGCGTCGTTGAGTCTTGGGTTAATCGCTGCAGGAAGATTGAGGCTTGCCTGCATGAGCTCAAGGTCGGACGTCCTGCTCCAGAGGTCCTGGCTATGAACACTCAACGGGCTGCGTGGGTTGAGCGAAGTTCCATTTTCCTTCGCCATTTTGAACAAGAGGCAACCCTCAAGCGAAAGGAACGTGAGGCGACTTCCGCTGAGTCTGTCCGACTACGTGCCCAGGTTGAAGCAAATGCTGCGCAGCTGAACTCCATATTTGAAAGCCTTCAACGATGTATTTCCGACGGGCTGGTGCTGAGGAAAAAGCTTGACTTTACTGAACAGGTCGAGCAGAGTCAGGAGGTTGTTCAGCAAGAAATCGATGAGAAACTTTCATCCTGTCTGCAGCAACAGGCCCGAGTTGAAGCGGAGCTGGCTGCAGCGGCTGACCTTGAAAAGGAGTTGAGAGGAGTGCGCGAGCAACTGGCTGACTTATTGAAAACGCCTCCTTCTCAGTAGCCGCCTTGTACCAATTACACACTTGTAATCTTTAAATAACATGTATCCATTTTTTATTCTTTTATATGATGTATCTTGTATTCAAATGAGTTCATGAATAAAGACACATTTTTCTTATCTCCCACTGTCGTTTTCTTTTCTTTGTTGTGTTGTTGGTATGTTACCCTGGCAAGTGTGGCCTGTAGATAATAAAGAACATTTCATCTTGAACTCTTCAAGAGGTAGTGATGGCTTAGGAAGCACGTTCAGATCTGCTACCTAAGACTTTTCAACTTTATGAGCCATGAGGGTCTCATAAAGACTTTTCTCCCTACGAGTCATGAGGATCTCGTAGGTGTCTTTTCTCTTTAGGAGTCGTGGGGATTCCTAAGTGTGGTTTCTCTCGAGAGTCGTAAGGATCTCACAAGAGAATTTTTCCCTCTTACAAGTCGAGGGGACTCGTAAGTGGTTGTTTCCCTCCTTGTCGAGATTCGACTTTGGAGAGTGTGGTCCGTGAATAGTATGCAAGAGTCCATCTTAGACCGACTTGCAGGACCCCAGTGCTTAGGAAACAGGTCCTCATCCCCATTGCCTGAGGCTTTTCCCTACGAGTCGAGACGAATCAAGAAATTTTTGCAAGGACACTAATTTCCTCACGAGTCGAGACCAATCGAGCAGTTCTCGCAGGAATTTCCTAACGTCACAGTTAACTCCTTCTAATAGAAGTTCGTTAGGGCCTGTGGTACTAGGGTTTTTACCTGTCGCACCGTCACGTTGGCTAGTGTATTCCTCGACGCATAATCTTGCTGTTCGAGTAGCCCCACGACTGTCGTGTCTCTGATCCCTTCGGGGGCTGGACAAGACGTCTTCAAGTAATCTTCCAGGTGATATTACCGTCGAAAGAGCAAGCATTAGGGATATTCCACGTCGCTTTTTACTTGAGGTTAGGCTCAATTTGGGAGCCCCGATGAGTCATAACCACTCCGCGCTGGTGTGGGATGATCTCCGATAGTTTTTCAGGTTTTATATGAGTTGCCGTCAAGATCCTGAAGCTAGGAATATTGCCTTTGCTTCGTTTGCTGGCATTGCGTCTACTATATCGAGACGAATGTCGCGGTTTGTCTCTAGGTTGTTAGTGAACCGTCGAGGCTTAGAACTAGGGACTTTGCCATGGCTCCATTGTTGTGTCGCGTCTGCATCCTATTGGGGGAAGAATGCTGGGGTGACATCGCGTCTGCTGTATCGAGACGAACGCCGAGGTGGTCTCTAGGTTGATGGTGAACCGTCGGGACTTGGAACTAGGGACTTTGCCATGGTTCCGTTTTGCGGACATCGTATATTCCTGCAGAGACACTGATTTCTTTGCGGGTCGATGCGAATTGAGATGCTCTCGTCAAGAACGCTGATTTCCCTGGATCGAGGTTTTTGTCAAGGACACTTATTTCCCTGGGGTTGAGACGAATCGAGATATTCCTGCAAAGTCACTAATTTCTCTGCAGGTCGACGCGAATCGAGGTGCTCTTGTCAAGGACACTGATTTCCCTGAATCGAGATTTTTTGCCAAGGATACTGATTTCCCTGGGGGTTGGTTGACTTGTTTCCGAGACGGAACGTTAATCCGGCGGGGAAGTCATTGGTTGATTATAGATTGTCTGTAGAACGTAGAGTCTTGGAACTAGGGACTTTGTCGTAGCTCCGTTTGGTGATGCTGCGTCCGAATCCTGTTGGAATGAGGAGGATCACCGTTGCTAATTTTTAGGCTGTAGATGCTGTCGTTAAAGTTTGGAACTAGGGACTTTGCCATGGCTCCGATTTGTTGTGACTCTGGGGTCGGTTGTGGACGTCACGTTTGCATCTTGTTGGAATGAGGAAAAACGTCGTTGGTGATCTCTAAGTTGTCGATGTTGACGTCAAGACCCTGAAGCTAGGGATCTTCCTTTGCTTCGTTTGTTGACATTTTGTCTGCAATATTGCAACAAGTGTCGAGATTGTCCCTAGGTTGTCTATGAACCGTCGAGATTTGGCTTCACTTTCTGATGGAGCCTGGTGGGAAGGTATTCCCTTCCTTTTTTTGTTTGTGCCCCTGGATTGTATACAGGGATCGACGTGATTTCACCTGTAGGGCAAAAAGTTTCATTTTATATATTTTTTCTTTCCGCGATGCTCTATCATTTCAGCTTTTATATCGCGAAGGTCGCGATTGCCCAATCATTTCGGCTATTTTTCGCAGTGCCCAATCATTTCGGTTATTTGTTTTATTTTTACTCGCTGCTTTTTATTGCGAGTTGCCCAATCATTTCGGCTATTTTGCATGCATACATTTTTTACTTGCTGATTTTGTTGCAAATTGCCCCATCATTTCGGCTATTTCGTATGCATGTGTGGCTCGCTAGCTTCTTGCTGCAAGCTTGGAATTAGACACCGATTTTGGCATCAGCACCGTTACAACTGGAATATTGCCAGGAGAGAATCATCATTTGCCTCTGTCGATGTTAAACGAAGGTGGCTTAGCGAATAGGGTTAGAATCCTGTCGACTAAGGCTTTTGACTTCATGAGCCGTAAGGGTCTCATAAAGGTATTTCTCCCTACAAGTCGTGAGGGTCTCGTAGGTGCGTTTTCTCCGTAAGAATCATGAGGATTCCTAAGTGCATGTTCTCTTATAAGCCGTAAGGATCTTACAAGAGTGTTTTCTCCTTATAAGTCGAGAGGGCATACAAGGGGGTTCACCGTGCGAACATATCCCTAGTCACGGATGGGACTTTATTAGGGGAAATGTTTATTCGCGCCCGTGGATTGTATACAAGGGTCAGCATTGAGCCGCTTGTAGGGAAACATTGAAGGTTGTGATGGCCGCTTAAGAACAGGTTCAGATCCCTGTAGCTTAAAACTTTTGAATCTTATGAGTCGTGAGGGTCCCATAAGAGGGTTCTCCTTACAAGTCGTGAGGATCTCGCAAGTGTAATTTCTCCTTAGGAATCGTGAGGATCCCTAAGTGTGTTGCTCCCTTGTGAGTCGTAAGGATCTCACGCAGGTGGTTTCTCCTTACAAAATCGGGAGGACCTTGCAAGTGTCTTTTAACGAGATTGCGCCCTTTCGGGTTTTCACAAAACTCGCCAGTAGCCCTGCTGTTTTTACTCACGGAGCCCTTTCGGGTTTTCATCCGTGCCCATTTTGCTTATGGACATACCGTTTTCTTTTTTTCTCTTTTTTTTATTCTAACGAGCTTGCGCCCTTTCGGGTTTTCACAAAACTCGCCGGCAGCCCTGCTGTTTTTACTCACGGAGCCCTTTCGGGTTTTCATCCGTGCCAATTTTGCTTATGGACATACCGTTTTTTGTCTTTTTTTATTCTTTTTTTGTATCAGCTCTGGGATGCTGCAATCCACCGTAGTTTATCGACATCTCGGTCAACAGCTAGTTTTAGGACATAGTGGTCCATTGCCAGTTTTAGGACATAGTGGTCCGGTGTTAGTTTAAGGACGTTTCGGTCTCTTTGTTCATAGGTCGGACATGTTTGAAGATCTTTCAGTACTCTTTTAGTTTTTGCCGAAAGAAAAATTTCTCATGGAGCTTCCCCTATAAAAGAGCATGATGCCCCTGGCATGTCCATCCTTTTCTGAGCATGTGGTTGTGGCGGGTTCACCTTCCAGTTGTCAGACAACTCGAATTTGCCCTTTTGGTATTCATCCTCAATCCAGCCTTTGAAGACGTAGCAATCTTCGAGTGGGTGGCCCATTACTCTGTGGTAGGGACAATAGTTAGGATGGTTAACTGTTGGATATAGTGCCCTCAAAGTCAATTATTGGGTCGCAGGTACGTGATTGTAATGATTGAGGAGGACCTATACCAGTAGGACAGTTTTACTCGAGATGATAGTATACTATCTGGTTTGCCTTTATCAGTCGTGTATAGGTTCAGGTGACTGATCACGATTACACGTTGATAGAGCCCTTAGGATCTTGCTTGACTACCAACAGTATGATGGCGATCATATACGTGAGAGTTGGGTAGTCTATAAGCACATCCTTAATAGTGGTCCCTAGTCGTGGGAGTTTCGAGACAGGGCATCGATACTCCGGAGTAGACTAGTGTATACAGTCGAGACCACGACGAGGGGCGGTGGCCGGTCTCATAAGCCACTGGTGTCAGTTGGATCACCTAAGATGTATATAGGTGCTTATTGGGTTATGAGTACACCGGACAGGACTCGCCAGGAACCTGCTAATTGGTATTATACCTAGCGTCAGATAGCAGTTCTCTGGTGACATGTGTACAGGTTAGTTCATCGACCTGAGGTCGTCATTTGTCTCGTGTGAGTTCCCACTGTGCTTTGATTTCTACCCTACCACGGCTCAAAGGAGTCGTGCAAACAGGTCTTTTTTGGGTACAGTCCCGAGCCACATGGAGGCAAGTGAGCAGATCGGCAGGGGATTCGCCCCTCCCGGTATTGGGGGTGAGATCATGCTGTGTCTAGGAAAGCCATTACACCAAGTCCTTGGCCAAGGCAGGTGAGAATTACTGGTAAGTATTCCAGTAGTTTCTCAGGGTGTTCAGGGCTTGTTTCCGACACGACTTATACCGCTATTGGGGGTCTGACGTTACCAGCCCCCTAGGCCCGATATGCGATACTCATAGACGAACGGGCCGGACTGTATATACATTGTCACTGTTAGGCTCAGTAGGGTTTCAGGATGAGTTCGCTCATCGGCCTCCCTTGAGGTCAGTACATGGGCAGCCGTTACGCACAGCTAGCGCCGCTGACGGCTTGTTGTTAAACCCACTGTCAGGGTATTGACGAGGCATTAGAGTCCCCCACAGATAGTTTCCAAAGTTCGGGCGAAACGTTGTAGAGGCCGTATGGTTTTATGGCAGGGTTCGGAAAATGCACGTGCGTTTACGCACGTGTCATATTTCGGGCAGATAATACTGGTGGGCTTTGGTTTAAGCCGGATCTATGTATTATACTGTGTAGATATAATATCTTTGTCTCAGTTGCATTTGTATTCGATCGTAATACTAATGCGGGTATTGTTATACAGTTACGGGGTTATCCTGAAATTCGTTTCGGGATCGCTTTTGGAAGTTGCCAGTTTTCTATCGCCCGTATTAAACATTCGGTTTAATACGGATTTATCTTTTCTTGTGGTGAGTCATGAGTGAGAAGGTTCTAGTTTTGGTGACTAGGTTAGTGAGTCACCATATTGCATTAAATGAATGATGAGGTGTTTAGTGACTCATTCTTTCCATTAATGTTTTGATAAGCTTTGCTTATGGTTACCCTCCCTTGCTCCTACCCTCACCCCCTCCTTATATATGGCCGGCCCCTCCCCTCCTCACTCACTGACTTGGTTGAAAAAGATTATGATTTTGGAAAAAAGATTATGATAGATTTGTTCATGGAAATTTCATATAGCTCATTTTCTCATCACCCGATTAAAAAGGCAACTTCATTAACCGTTCATCCATGGCTTTGGATGAAACGAGACAAAGTGTTCTACTCATTCTCTACATCAATCTTGGTCATCTCTTTTAGCAAACATGATGATCGAGTTGCCTCGGTATAGAGGCGGGAGCCCGTTTAAAGATCCGTAGATGTGGTGCCACCTCGACGAGGATCCAGGAGATCGGAGCAGCCGCAATGGAGCGTGGGATGATGGTTAAAGAACGAAGGACTTGGATCGTTCGGTATAACCTTTCTACCCACTTTGTAGTTTGTTAGTTTAGCGTTAATGGCAGATCCGGGTTATAGTATGCGATAGCGCCAGTTATAAAAGTTTTTATTCCGCATTTAGCGTCAGATTGACGGTCGGGGCGCTACCGTAGACTTACATGGTATCAGAACCACGCCATTAAGCTTTACTAACTTGTTCTAACGCGTTTAAAACATCGATCGAACGGATTTTCGAAAAATCGCAATTTCCATGTGTAAAGTTTCTGTCGATTTTAAAACTGGTCTAAAAATCTTTTTGAGCATCTCAGAAAATCGAGCAGGCTTTTTAAAGAACACTGAAGAAAAACGATCCACTGTTTCGACCGTACGGCCGCGGAACCGCCGCCAAAGCCAAGCTTTGGCCGCGGAACCGCGGCCGTCTTGGTGAATCAGTTGGCCATTTTTCTTTTGGCGCTTCTACTTGGGAAATTGTGGTTTCTGGAACTGTTCTTTTGGGCCCAGATTTTGTTACTGTACAGCAGATGTACATGGGGCCCACTTCGGGAAATTTTGTCGATCAAAATTTAAACGTGTTAGTTTACAGTACTTACATTATATCTCCGACCGGAAATGTCATTTGAGCGGTAAATTGCGTCTAATTGCTATAGTCCTTTTAGACGGATTTGCGAACGTGACATTCACGTTGATGTTCTGTGCTGTGATGTTGCGGATTTGTCGTGGTGGATAGAAGTGTGCAATGGTAGTGCGGTTTATATTTATTTGTACATTTGATATTGCGGGGCGAGCGTCCAACATGTGGACTGTCGTCACTGCCTGTTTGTATAATATTCTTTTGGGGTACGACCGGGCTGAGGTCGATGTACCCGTTGTACATATTTTTCATTTCTGTACTAGGTTTACCCCGCGACGGAGTGCACGGATAGCCGGGTTCTGGAGGGCAACGGGTCCGCATCTCATGGCTTTGAGAGGCAGAGGACCTCACTCTAGAATTGGCAGACTATTCGCCGCACTCGTAGGGGGTACAGGTTGACCCAATGAGGGGTGCTCAAGTTACCGGATTCCGTGAAGTGCAGGGTGGTCCATTCACTTTGTTGTAGGGGGCTGCCTCGCTTCAGGTTTTGGCGGGCAACTTGCCGCACCCGTAGGGATCTAGGTTTCATTGCACAGGCTATCCACACGACCAGGGGAACGTCGGGTTTCAGCAACGGCTCTGTGAAACCCGGGCATCCCAGATTATCTGTATTGTTCTGTGATGCTTATTACTTTTCTGTAATGTTGCATATTATCATGCCTGGAGCGATTATTGTATATTGGTATATATACTAGTAGATGTTGTATATGTTTCGCACCCGCACTAGTCCAGTCCCCGCTCTGTCGTTAGTTAAGTAACCTAACGGGCAATGACGGGACCCAGTGGCGAATGCGGATGGCATATACGTACATTTTATTTTCGTTCTTTTCTGGTGTGATTAATTGATGGGACTGCGTTGATTTTGATCAATGCGAAGGAAAACAAACATGTTTGGATGTTGTTGGAACAGTTTTAAAAGGTGTTATTACAAAGACGTTTTCTTTTGTTTTGCATCGTGGTATTCAGTTGGAATATCCTGCACCTCATTCGACAAGGCAAGGGCCGATATCCCTTCACCGGGAGTGACCCCTTAGGCAGAAGTTTACGTCAGGGTAATAACTTCACTATAGTCGATTACATGTTGCTTTGTATCGCGGTATTCAGTTGGAATATCCTGCACCTCATTCCACGGGGAAAGAGCCGAGATCCCTTCACCGGGAGTGACCTCTTTAGCAAAGGTCTTCGCCACTATATTTTTATAAAAAGCTATCAGGTTCCTTCAGCGATATCAAGTTCATTACGTTAAAGGTTTTTCGCCAAAATCTAGCCGTAGCCCTCCGTCATTTCTTTTGGGTATTCAGTAGTATTCAAGCTATGCATTTTGGCCAAAGTCAAGGCATAGTGTTTGGTAGCTGCTGGGTATTCATTTGTTGCATAGATAGATGGGTTGGTTTGGGACAGTCGTTTTGCCGATTGGCCAAAGTCAGGGGCATGTGTGGGTGGGTTCAAATTGACAAGATAATGACGGGAAGAACTTGGCATGTGACTTATGGCATTTTGGCCAAAGTCAAGGTCATAAGAGCATGGGGCAAAAATCATATCGGGAGTTTCTAAAGAAACTGAAACTTGCCAAGTATGCGCATACCTTGTGGAGTGTGATAACATGAGTGGATTCCTTCACGTTATCATGCGATGAGAGTTGGATGCCAATTCCCACTGATGAGTTGATTTACTCTTCGGGTGATCCCGATTGATTCTTCTTTTAGGTTTGGAGGAGAATTTGACAGTACAGTGGGAGGTTTCCTGATTAGATAAAGTGATAACCATTCTGATCTAGGTTAGAGTGCACGTAGAGTATTTCTTTTCTCTCTCTCTTTGGCAGCGACCTTTGACCGACCCTAGACTATGACTCAGCGACCAAGTTGACCGAACCTTCTTAAAATACTGGCTTTTGGATTGTCCGAGTTGCATAAGTCATTGCTGATCCTTCTTCTACCCTTTGAATTTCTCAGAACACCTCGTATCACTACGAACATCTACTTCCATTGGATAGATCGATCGTATGGTTATATACGAACTCGAAGGGACTTCTTCGAGAATGGATCCAGGTTGAGGAGAAATTGAATTGGTTTATTCAGTTGTCTTTTATTATCACGTTCTCTCGGGTTGCGAGGGCTCCTTAGTTTAGGAGAGTACACCTATTACGCTTATTGGATAGTCTTCTTCCAAACCATAGGCAGGTGCCGAAAGGTAGGGGATGAAGAAAACTAATTAGCCTAAGTAGGGTGTACAGAAGGTAATAACTAAAGACAAAATAAAGGGATTAGAAAGAGAGCAAAGTAAATTGCGACTGCTATCATTCACGACCAAATCGCGTACTTCATCGCCACTCTTATTTCACCTTTGCTTTTTTCCCCAGTTCGGGAGAAATAGAATAAGGTATTATTCAGTTGTCTTTTATCATCATGTTCTCTCAGGTTGCGAGTACTCCTTGGTTTAGGAGGGTACACCTATTACGTTTATTGGATAGTCTTCTTCCAAACCATAGGCTGGTGCCGAACGGTAGGGAAGGAAGAAAACCACTTAGCCTAAAGGGGGTGTACAGAAGGAAATGAATAAAGACAAATAAAGGGATTTGGAGAGATGGCAAAGAAATATACGGTTATAGTCATGAATTGGATTATGGAAGAGGCATTACTAGGAATACCAGGATACCCCTACGAAACATTTTCATGTTTCAGTGCATTGTTAAAGGAAAACTGTTTTCCCGGTTAGATACTTACTCCAGGGTATGTATTTTCCAGGTTTCATTCTTATATCTGTATGGTTTTACAGATGATGAGTGGGAGCAAGTTATTGGGAATTAGGTGATCATCCTCATTATATCGGAATTAGTTGTAATTGGTGATATTTGAGGAAATCGCCTGGGTACAGTTTTCAACCTACGACGCACAGGTTTTGAGTTATTCAACTCAGCGGACTTATACAGAGTATTGTATGTTGTCCAATATCCTTCAGGACAAAGGGGTTGGTCCTCGTACTATGTTCTGTTTACTTGTGACTTCTCTAGTTTTTAGACAAGTGTTTCGTAGAAATATAATGTCTAAGTTTTAAGAAGTTGTGGGTATAAGAATAAAGTAGAGAACCAGGTATCGCAAGTATCGGGATTCTTCAAAGAGATCGAAGATGTAGATACTTGTGAGTGGTATTCAGATGATAGTAAAAGTTTTGAGAAACTTGTTTCTCTTTCAGGTTACTCATAATTGGATGTATTCCTAAGTTGAGTAATGTTGATTGGCCTCTCTCCATTAAGTTGATATGCACTGGAGACAGCTGCATGATTAGAATCGGGTTCCAATTAAATATGTGCCAAAGTTTCTATATTGGATATAGAATGGTTCATATCTTAACGATGTTAAGATACGGGGAGTTGTCCGGCTTATGCTTAAAACTAGACTCTGGATAACTCAAGGCACGTTTCTGTAATGGCAGTTTGTGGGTTGACCCGGGCTATGTCGAGGGTTGACTTTCTACCATCTGGAAGATCAATAGTGATATTGTTCTTGACTCGCCACAGTTTTAGTAAAATGGATTTTTTCAGAAAACAGTAGTGGGAGTATGGTAGAACTGGAAGTGATTCCAGAACCGCAAACGATTACAGAAAATTTAATAGGACCTAAAGATTCAATCAGGTTTGACATTCCATTAGCCACTCCGCAGATTGGTGGGTAACCTCATACACCCGAGAGGTACTCCGGTAGCCTCAAGGACGGTGACAGGGAGGTTCTTATTTACCCAGACTTGACACTACTGTTGTTCCAGGCTATGAAACCCGGCAGGAGGATAAGTATAGTATCGTTCTAAACTAGTTTTAGAAGTGCACGTATATATTATTCTGCCAGAGGGTTGTTGTGGTCAGTGGGAGCAGCAGAAGCATAGTGGACAAGTAGTTTATGTCTATTTATAGACTTGAGCAGATATAGCGGAGATAGATCATCTAATTTTGATTTGACAGTCATGGCTTTGACTTCATCAGAATAGAGGATGGATCTGTTAAGAAGGTAGTAGGGTGTGATGTCCTGGTATTTGGATGACATACACAGAGTAGGAAGTAAAATTCCTATACTACGATCGGTTATACTTTTGGTCATCACACAGTTGTTTCTCCAGACAGGATATGGATATAATATCAGACATTCTGGTTTCTAGATTTATGGTTTTAGATCTGGATTTGGGTAGTTTCCCAATGTGGGTACTTTGACAGTATTCTAATGGTTTTTAGAATAGATGACTCCTGACATGGTGGTGAACCTGCAGGTGATGGAGTCACCCTCTCTAAAGGTGTCTTACAGACTAAAGGGGAGAGGGATGTGCATGATTGGCAGATCACTTGCTTAGGCAATTGAGTCAATCATCAGATGTCAAGTACTACCAGATGTTGTTTTTGCACTAGATGCGATGAGCTTGTATTAATCCAATCCTGGAGAAACATAAGAAAGCAGTTTTAGAACATAAGTGAATGTTCTACGGATTTGATGACGGCAGCCTCCTTTAGAGACGGTTATCATTTCAGGCTTCAAAGGTGACATGGATGACAGAGTGATTGTCAGAGTTATAGTCTTCCCTCTGAAAAGGGGGCAGTATTTTGGACAGGTGGTCCAAGGGGATACTGTGGGAGGCATGGTGCAGGATACTGATTAGGTTCAGTTGACGATACAGTCTAAGAAGTTTGGATTTGGAGTTCATTTATGAACTAGGTCCCATCAGATATCCAGACATATTCTAAGACAGGTATTACTCAATTCGGGAGATGGTTTTCTCCGCGAACTTGAGATTAAGAGAGACATAGAAAGAAACATCGGGGCGGATCCACTCATTGAGGCTATTTCTCGAACACAGGAGTTTTACAAACGGGCTTTGTGAAACTGATTAGTAGAGGAGTTGGGTGCACGGTATCACACGGGCTGTGAGTACGCGACATCGCAATAATTAGCCTTAAGTGCAAGTGGGAGATTGTTGGATATAGTGCCCTCAAAGTCAAGTATTGGGTCGCAGGTACGTGATTGCAATGATTGAGGAGGACCTATACCAGTAGGACAGTCTTACTCGAGATGATAGTATGCTATCTGGTTTGCCTTTAACAGTCGTGTATAGGTTCAGGTGACTGATCACGATTACACGTTGATAGAGCCCTTAGGATCTTGCTTGACTACCAACAGTATGATGGCGATCATATACGTGAGAGTTGGGTAGTCTATAAGCACATCCTTAATAGTGGTCCCTAGTCGTGGGAGTTTCGAGACAGGGCATCGATACTCCGGAGTAAACTAGTGTATACAGTCGAGACCACGACGAGGGGCGGTGGCCGGTCTCATAAGCCACTGGTGTCAGTTGGATCACCTAAGATGTATACAGGTGCTCATTGGGTTATGAGTACACCGGACAGGACTTGCCGGGAACCTGCTAGTTGGTATTATACCTAGCGTCAGATAGCAGTTCCCTGGTGACATGTGTACAGGTTAGTTCATCGACCTGAGGTCGTCATTTGTCTCGTGTGAGTTCCCACTGTGCTTTGATTTCTACCCTACCACGGCTCAAAGGAGTCGTACAAACAGGTCTTTTTTGGGTACAGTCCCGAGCCACATGGAGGCAAGTGAGCAGATCGGCAGGGGATTCGTCCCTCCCGGTATTGGGGGTGAGATCATGATGTGTCTAGGAAAGCCATTACACCAAGTCCTTGTCCAAGGCAGGTGAGAATTACTGGTAAGTATTCCAGTAGTTTCTCAGGATGTTCAGGGCTTGTCTCCGACACGACTTATACCGCTATTGGGGGTCTGACGTTACCAGCCCCCTAGGCCCGATATGCGATACTCATAGACGAACGGACCGGACTGTATATACATTGTCACTGTTAGGCTCAATAGGGTTTCAGGATGAGTTCGCTCATCGGCCTCCCTTGAGGTCAATACATGGGCAGCCGTTACGCACAGCTAGCGCCGCTGACGGCTTATGGTTAAACCCACTGCCAGGGTATTGACGAGGCATTAGAGTCCCCCACAGATAGTTTCCAAAGTTCGGGCGAAACGTTGTAGAGGCCGTATGGTTTTATGGCAGGGTTCGGAAAATGCACGTGCGTTTACGCACGTGTCATATTTCGGGCAGATAATACTGGTGGGCTTTGGTTTAAGCCGGATCTATGTATTATACTATGGAGATATAATATCTTTGTCTCAGTTGCATTTGAATTCGATCGTAATACTAATGCGGGTATTTTTATACAGTTACGGGGTTATCCTGAAATTCGTTTCGGGATCGCTTTTGGAAGTTGCCAGTTTTCTATCGCCCGTATTAAACATTCGGTTTAATACGGATTTATCTTTTCTTGAGGTGAGTCATGAGGTGAGTCATGAGTGAGAAGGTTCTAGTTTTGGTGACTAGATTAGTGAGTCACCATATTGCATTAAATGAATGATGAGGTGTTTAGTGACTCATTCTTTCCATTAATGTTTTGATAAGCTTTGCTTATGGTTACCCTCCCTTGCTCCTACCCTCACCCCCTCCTTATATATGGCCGGCCCCTCCCCTCCTCACTCACTGACTTGGTTGAAAAAGATTATGATTTTGGAAAAAAGATTATGATAGATTTGTTCATGGAAATTTCATATAGCTCATTTTCTCATCACCCGATTAAAAAGGCAACTTCATTAACCGTTCATCTATGGCTTTGGATGAAACGAGACAAAGTGTTCTACTCATTCTCTACATCAATCTTGGTCATCTCTTTTAGCAAACTTGATAATCGAGTTGCCTCGGTATAGAGGCGGGAGCCCGTTTAAAGATCCGTAGATGTGGTGCCACCTGGACGAGGAGCCAGGAGATCGGAGCAGCCGCAACAGAGCGTGGGATGATGGTTAAAGAACGAAAGACTCGGATCGTTCGGTATAACCTTTCTACCCACTTTGTAGTTTGTTAGTTTAGCGTTAATGGCAGATCCAGGTTATAGTATGCGATAGCGCCAGTTATAAAAGTTTTTGTTCCGCATTTGGCGTCAGATTGACGGTCGGAGCACTACCGTAGACTTACATTAATGTCACCCGGTTGCGATGGATGTTTTGGATCTGGCAGAGTGATGAGTCCCTTGCGCACTGCCAGTTCGAATAGTCTCCTTGTTTTATCCCTGGGAAATGAGTAAGGAGGTTTCAACTTCTCATCAAGGGATCGCGGCTTGCTGCTCTGACGAAAAGACGGTCTTGGGTTACTCGGCTGTCGCTGAGCGTTGGAGACAACGGTCGCTTTCCCGTTACCTTTTTCATTTCGGAAACCCATTTTTGAAGGGAAAGGCCTATGGCCCATCTGGTCCATTTGGGCCAGCTTGTCGATCAAGGCCTGGAAGGTGGTCGGCTTGAAGAACATCATGAATTGGGAGATAGTCGACTGAGGGTCAAGGGTCCACATGAACATGCCCACGGCAGGAGCTTCTTCTATGCATTGTTCGCATTTCGACCATAGGTTCCGCCACCGGATTGCATACTGCACCTACGTCTCTCCCGGCTTTACTCTGGCATTGATCAATACCGTGATCGAGGTGCGTTCACTGGCGCTTGCGAACCGTTGAGTGAATAGCAACTCCATTTCTGTAAACGTTTTGACGGAGTCATTGGGAAGCTCCGAGTACCATTCAAAAGCTGTCTCTGACAAGCTGCCGACGAACTGGCGAAGTAGCAGTTTATCATCGCCTCCGGTGTTACCACATAGAGCCCTGAACTGAGCGACATGTTGATAGGGATTTCCTGTCCCCTTGTACACATGGAATTTGGGGATCGTATATCCCGGCGGGTAACTTATTTGATCATACCAGCCTGGATATGGTCGCCCAGTTTTAATGACTTGGCCGGCCGCCTCATTCGCCTGGTGAGCTCGTATTTGCTGAGCGATATAGTCGTCCAGAGTGGCCATGGAAATAGTTTCCTCTTTGGCTGCTGAAAGAGCCGGAGGAGGGTTCAATGTCTCCCCTCTGTCGTCTTCAATAATGTTTGAAGGGTCTTCAGCTGGAGGATCCGGCTGTAACATCATCCCGACCATGTTTTGGAAGAGAAGCGCCATTCATTTTATGTTGGCATCTTGTTCTGCTGCTTCTCTGTCCTTCCTTTTGAGGACTCTGCGGAGGAAGTCAGCATCGGTTTCTTGTTCATGACGCTTCTCTGATGACGCCTCCGGGCTTTCTTTTGGCTCGGTGAGTGCGGCCATTTGCGTCAGCATTTCCTGAAACTTCTGTTGCTGCTCCTGGGCTTTTCTCACGGATCGGGTGAGCGGTCGATGACCTGTAGAAGCGCGGCTTTCCTCTTTTCCGGAAGCCATATAAACAGTATGCACCATCATGCCCCCAGACTTGGGGCGTTTGGGCTCAGCGTCTTTACGGTTTGCCGTAGTCACAGGGGCTTTCTCTGGCCTCCTTCTCTTCTGAGCAGTTGACATTGAGGGGGTCGTTGAAGTGGGCACCCAAGTAGCCGTCGTCTTTTGTGGTTTGACAGGACGGTTCTTTTCCTGCTGAACCTTCGCCTTTTTCTGTCGGCGAAGGTAATCTTGATCAACCACCGACTCCTGGACCTGTCGCCAGACTTTGTAAATTTTGGAAGAAAGCCGCTGAGGGGACTGCTCTGGATTTGTTCCTGTAACATTCTCCACAGGTGGAGGAGATCCCTTCAGCACTGCAGTAGGAGAGTTCCTACGCACCTTGTTAAGCAATTCAAAACTGTTCCCAGTTGGGACAGCAGCATTGACTTCCACCGTTGGGGCTGGTGGAGTAAATCCAGACGGAGAGCTGCCCTCAGCCTTTCGTACTCGGCGCCAGTGACGACGGCGAGCATGTCACGCAGATGGTGTTGGTTCGGCTATGGGGATGGCTTTGTCCTGCCCCCTGTTTTGAGGAGAGGCTGTTATTGGCGCTAGCCGGTCGAAGACTAGCGTCCGTTGAAAGGGGATAGTCAGTCTTGTGAAGGCCGACTTTCGAACAGGAGAAGCAGCCTTCGTGACTTCGCATGGGGTAGGAGCTGAAACGGATAGTCTTGTGAAGACCGACCCTTTGGTAGGGGAAGCTGCCTTGACGACTTTAGGAGTAGGAATGGCTATCCGCTTCAGGATGGCCGCTTCAGGTATCGCGGGCTTCTTCATGGGCCCACTTGAGCTTTGGCCCAGTTTGCTGAAAACTGAGGCATTGGACTTGGGCGACCCGTTGAGAGGGGCCGCGGTAGTTGTAAACCGATTAAAGACCGACTTCTTTGAAGCTTCTTGCGACGACATTGGGGCATTGAAGCTCATCGGTGGGAGCATAGTCCCGAAGAATAGCCCAGTGGTGGCCTGAGTCACCTGTTCCACCGGCATAGCGAAGATGGAGGCCGCTTGGGGCCCGTAAGTCACTCCTTCGGACGGGACGGAGCGAGAGTTGCAGTTGCAGGTAGTGCAGTTTGAAGCCATTGATCTTCTGTTTTCTGCACGGAGCAAGACACCAAATCTAAGTACCTCGAATCCACAGGCAACCATAGCAAACCGCGATTTTTTCGCAAACACGACACACAAAGTGTGGAGTGGAAAGAGGAAAAGGTTCCACCGGGCGTGCCAAAATCTGTTTACCGCCAGAAACCGGGAAGACGGACGTCTAGCCTGAATCTGGGGGCAGATGCTATTTGGTGCTATCCGTCCACCTCTCCGAAGATGCCAAGTTGATTTATGGCACCGTATATCGAAGGTTTAAACAGATGCGGCCGATGTAGCAGACTTCGTCAAATTCCCCCTCATTTGAGGGGTTTTTGATTGTGGGGACGCTCTTCTCTGTAGACGTAAGCCCCTGCAGTTAATTACGCTACCGCATCGCGGTAACCACTTTCTCCTTCTCTAGATGGTCATTTCGTTTCGTGGGTGTTTGTTTTGTTTTTTGGTTGCCCGTGGATTGTATACGGAGACTAATTTATGTTGTCTCCCGTAGGGCGTCGATTAGTCCAAATCCGTATCTTCTTAGATTTGGGTTTGGGGTTCGGGTTTAAGGATACGTTAGCCTCATTTGAGACTAAGATCAACTTAAACGTATGTTAAGGATACGTTGGTCCAATTTTTAGACTAAGATCAACCTAACAGGATCATTTAGATCCAACAAAAGAGCAATTGGACTTTAATGTTTAGTTTAGGGACATTGCGGTCGATTTCCAATTTAAGGACATGGTGGTCCATTACCAGTTTAAGGACATGGTGGTCTATTACCAGTTTAAGGACATGGTGGTCTATTACCAGTTTAAGGACATGGTGGTCCAAGGTTAAGGACATCATAGTCCGTGGGTTTAAAGGGACCCCACAGTCCGAGGTTAAGGACATCGTAGTCCGTGGGTTTAAATGGGCCCCACAGTCCGAGGTTAAGGACATCGTAGTCCGTGGGTTTAAAGGTACCCCACAGTCCAGGTTAAGGACATCATAGTCCGTGGGCTTAAGGACCCCACAGTCCAATTTAAAAACATCATAGTCTGTAGAATGTATGACTGTCGGGACCCGTCACCTCTCTGAAGACGTTGAAGGATTACAACGACAAATATCAGAGGAGTTCAGAGATGTACCCTTGAACCAATTTTGGTTGGGAGATTTATAGTCCAATTTGGGACTAAAGTCTGTTAAAAGGTTTATGAGCATATGGGCTCAGTTGATATGAGTTGAGGACTTACGGCCAATCTTGGGCTAAGTCCAATAAATGTTTAACATTTTTAATTCTGGCTATTGAGCCTTTATTTGGGCTTGGCCCTTTTAATAATGCTAAGCATTGGGTTCTGACAATTTTTGTATTGTATCGAATGCATAGCATTCATCAGAACAATGTGTGTTCTGACAGTGCGCCACGTGGCGCGTCAGGCGCTTTGCGCCAATTAAAAAGCGCATTGCGATTCTGTCAGGTAGCGCACACGAAGATGACACGCGCCGCGCTTAGCGCTAAGCGCTAGTTTATTAGTGTATTGCGCTTTCAATTTATGAGCGCTTTGCGCTGATTTAATGGCGCACCAGTGAGTGACACGTGGCGCGCTTGGCGCTGAGCGCCAGTCCATGCGCGCAGTGCGCTGTTTCAGAAGTGCAAAGCGCAAGCTGTGTCTGTGATTGACACGTGCTTTAGTGCTGAGCGCCTGTCCAATAAGCGCAGAAGCGCAGTTCATGAGTGCAAGGAACTTTTCAGTAGCGCAAAGCGTATTTGATAAAATTTATGATCAGAGAACAAGTTTATGTTCCCCCTTTAAAGGAGGCTTTGCCTCAAGGTTCAAGAACAGAAGTTCTTATTTATAAAAAGGCGCTGTCTCTATAGATCAATGATCTGTAAATGAAGTGAATACTTCTTTTTTAGTTTTTACAATAAGATCTCTGATCTCATTTTTATCAAAAGAGCTTGGTCTTTTGCAGATCTATGATCTTATTTAGAAGATAGTTCTTCTTTTATGAGATGATATCATCTCTGTGTTCAAGAATCATGTTCTTTACCTTGAAGAAAATGATCTTCTTTCACCAAAAGCTTGCTTTTCTTTCTCTTTGAGTTTTTCTCAAAGTTTGCAGGGGGGTTTCTCCCTATGAGACTTGAAGTCTTGGGGCCTTTATATAGGGCCAATTGATTTGTTAATTCAGTTTATGAGATCTTTCTCTGATTGATTTGGGAATATTTCCCACCGTTGGATCTTTGATCCTAAGGCTTCTGTTTCGCAGAAGATAATCTTCTTGTTTTAAAAAGATTGGAAAGATCTTTCCATAACAGAATTTTAATTCTGATTAATTAATAATTTATTATTATTAGATCTTTTGATATAACGATGGGGAATTTTTAATTCCAGCGCTGGCGCATCTACGTTCGACACGTGGCGCGCAGCGCAACTGCGCTAGCGCACCCGTGTTTGACACGTGGCGCGCAGCGCAGAGCGCCGGATCTGAAGCGTTGCTTCAACTTTTGAGTTTTGAAATTTTAAAACAGAGCTTTGCTCTGATTGGGGGTGCGCTGCCTAGGGCGCAGCGCACCTGGCGCTAGCGCGTCTGTGTCTGACACGTGGCGCGCAGCGCGCCTAGCGCTGAATTTGAAGCGTTGCTTCAATTTTCAAATTTTGAATTTTGAAACAGAGCTTTGCTCTGATTGGGGAAAACAACAGGCTCTGATACCAACAAAACCATGGCATGCCCTGCTTCTCAAAATACGAAATACGGGAGGTGACTAAGCCAGCCATGCTCCTACGGTCAAGAAAATATCTCGCCGTAGTCACACTTCGGCTTCTAGTAGTATATGGCAAGAAGTAATCATAGCACGAGTAACGAGAAATGCCATCACTAATTCTATAAAAACAGATATAAAACTAACCAGATAGAGTCAAAGGAAATGATAGCGTTGACGTCACTGATCTAGATGTCCGCAATATTCTCGAGGTAAGGTAGGTCCTGGTCCTAGCTAAGTCCACTTCTCGCTCTGAGCATGCATACTCAGGTCGTCAGAGCGACACAAAAGCAATATATATATATATATATATATATATATATAATACGTGCAATGATGATAAACATGAAGCAGTAAACATAGAATAATGATGTGAGCATAAAGTAACCGGTACAAGTCAACAATAAAGCATGTGTATCGAATCAGTAATCAATGCAATGTTCATATCACTAAACCTATCAGTCTCTAAGTCTCCAAGTCCAAGTCACTAAATTTATCGTCCGTCCGAAGGTGAGCTTCAACCACCGCAGGAGTATTCCCAACCCAAGGGTAAGCCCCATGGGCAAGGAAACACGGGCCCGAATCACGATCAGTAAGAATCAGTAACATGATCGGTATCAAAATCATGAAATCATGAAATATGCCGGCAATGGGACTCCTGAGATTCTGTTGATCGAACTCACACTCAAACTACCCCATACCCCGCGATATACATCAAACAACGACCATGAATCTAAATACGAGTCGCTCCATGACAAGTCTACGTGAAAATTGGACCTGTCTCCATCAAGCATGTCTCGACCGGTATCCAAGATAAGTGGACAATCCTCGATGTCTTACCTATGGCACTAATATAAGTGCTTCCATACTCGTTCCATACCAGTTATAGTTACACTTATATATGTCTCATAGGCGTCTACAATGTAATAACTAACTGGCTCCGCTGATTGTGTACAAGTACGTGTCGCTTCCATTATTCAATCACACTTTTACACTAACGTACTTGCCACAATCCAATCACTAACATTTATCACTTGGTAATGTAACACGGTCACCAGGCTATCAATGTATATGACCACTATTCAATGAGGGTATAACCGCTACATGATATGATAAGAATGCAATCAATTATGATACGAATGAAATACAGCAGCCAGTGTCATATAACTTGCAAAATTCACTATAAATCACACGTGCAGAATTGAGCAAAACAATATAAAAGGAGTAGGCAGAGGAGTACGATGCACGTAATAACAGTAAATCATAGTAATATATGAAATTAGGTAAACCGAATGTATGTGAAAATCATGCATATAAGGTAATGTGAAAACACGTGTTGTAAATGAATAAGAATGTAAAAGGGTAAACATGGAGGAAGTACTGATGCAGGTGAAAAAGATGTCAATAATAGAGTCAGGACAGAGTCAATTTAAAGGTCAATCTAGAAGTCAAGTCATTCGGGTATTAGTCTAGGGGTCGAATCAGATCAGACAAGGCGTGTATTGATGGAATTGACTGATGGACGTACCCGTATGCTTGGGGTATCTCATGACTAGCTGGAAGCAGGGTGCTCGTTCCTGAGACGGCAATAATAATATGAATCAATGCAGTAGCGTGAACATCCCCGAAAGGTGTCCCATGAGTACAATGAAGATTTGTCTAGCGTGAATATCATCCGAGTGCACAGGTATTTCCACACTTCGGTTCCCCAATAAACAATAAGTCCAAACTGGTAAAATATCATAATCCAAGATGTTGACTAATCCATTTATAATTTACGATAATATAAAGTCATGATAATATAATCAATCCATGTCAATGATAATTCAGTATAGATCATGAGTAATAAGAGTTGTTATGTAACATGTCATATCACGAATCACTCGGTATCTACCATGTAATCAGGTTTAGTGTCAAGGTCTTATAATAATCATGTGACAGAGAGTCAAAGCTCACGGTAAATCAAGTGACACGGCCTAGGGTAATTCAATTGTCAAGGTTCAAAGGGAATCGGGTGCCAGGTTGTCGGATAAAATCAAACGGATGTCAGGAAGATATGCATGCACCAATGTTTACTAAATTAATCATGCGCCAACTATAATGCTTAAATATTGCTGACCCCAAACACCATAACCGAGATTCATAAATGACTAAAATATATTATGCTCATCTTATTGGTAATATTGAAATTATCAATATATACTAACATTTACCTAATATAGTCGCTATATGTACATCACTACTATAAAAACATGTTAGACAGAAATAAGAATGTTATAAATGGCTATAAACTTGCATGCGAATACCATGCTCATGAATACTAATATATTCTAAAATGTGCCTTGTGAATACTAGCCTATACTAATATATGCACTGCATGTGAACACTAATATATGCTAATGTAGGCAATGTGAATGCTAATACATGCACATGTTAAAGAAGTGATTTGAACCAAATAAATGTAGTAACAAGTGATTAAATTATGACAAGCCCTCGGACCTAATCAAGGAAGCGATAGACACTTGTCTCGGGGTTCCACTGGTGCACGACTCACAACGAGAACGCGAGAAAACGACGGAAAGATCGTTGAGCCAATTCACCAAACACTTAACGCGCATCGTCGATACGTCGTCGGATCGGAGCGGCGGTGGTAGAGAAACATTCGTGGAGCTCGCACAAGCTCGTTCCCGGTCTTAGAGCCACAGTTCTCCGCTCAGAACAGAGTCAAATGGGCTGTCGAATTCGAGGATTTGGTTATGGCAAAATGTCGAACATATGGCGGGTTTGGTTGCGAAGGATGAAGCGGGGTAGCGAGGGTGAGAGGGTTGGCCGGCCAAGAGAGAGGGCAGCGAAGGGGTGTTGTCGGCGAGTGTGCACAACCAAGTGGTAGAGCCGGACATGGAAGAGAAGGGGATCAGCTCCGGTTTTGAGGAGGAAGCGAGGGTGTGGTCAAGGGAGAGTCGTTGATGAGAGGGGTCGAAGGCGATAGCGGTCGTGAATTCGGCGGTTGAGGGCTAGGTTATGGAGTTGGTCGAGGCGACGAGGGGTTCATCGGCGATGGGTAGCCGTAGCGATGGTGTTGTGCAGAGGAGGAGATGGGGGCCCGGTGGTTTTATTTGTTGGGAGAAAGGAGAAGGTGGTGGAAATGGTGGGAGCTCGTGGTGGTGTTGGGAAGCTCATCGTTGGTGAGGGTGGTCGCGGCGACGGTAAAGGTGGCTCCTGTGAGGTGTGAGGGAGAGAGAGGAAGAGTGAGAGGGAGGTGAGCGTGAGAGGCGGGGTCAGTTGCGAGGATGAGGGGGAAGTTGCGAGGGAGTCTCGGGGTTCGTTGGGCGTGAGCTTCGTCGTGGATAGCGCGGATCGCGCTGGCGAGGATGAGGAAGAAGGCAGGAAAAGAGCAAGAGGAGAGAGAAAGAGAAAGGGAGATAGGAGAGAGAGAACGGGAGATGGGGCTCGAGTTCGGGTTTGGGTTATGGGGATAGGGGACTGGGCCGGTGGGCTGGGGTTGTGGTTAGGGTTAGAAAAATAAGAAGGGTTTGGGTTTGGGTTAGGTTTTACGAAGAAATGGTTGGGGGGAAATAATAGATCAATAGGGAAAATAGATGAAGAAAATATAAGAAAATATGGGAAAAGGCTTTATTAAATTACGGAACAATTTCAATGAAGACTGGGTATTACACTTGATTTTATGTTAGTAAAACCTTTTCAAAACTTCACCTCCACCATTTCTTGTAAAAATGGTTTAGATTTCTGGTTTTTTGGCTTACTTGGGTTATTGTGGGGTCCTATAAACTTCACGTGATTCAAGTGCCGGTTACATGCCACTTCCGGGTTGTGACAAATGTTCATGACAAACCAATCACGCAATAATCAACAACCACGCAATTAACGAAAGACAATTAATAAGTACGAGAATAAATAAGAAATCAAAATGCGAACAAGAAAAGATTTGCTAACGAGGTTCACCCACTGGATAGTTACTGCCCGGCAGAGCGGAATCTACAATTGTCCACTAGACTACTTGAATCAATTATAAGCACGAACAACCTTAGAAGATTTCTCTCAAATCTCTCTAGATCTCACAAACTCTAGCCGTCACCCTCTCAATACAATGTCTCTCTCTCCTAATTAATTTTGGCAGCGTAGAATACAAATGAGAGGTCATCTTTTATAGGCAAGTCCTAATCCTATCAAAAATAAGAGATAAATCTAAATTTACCAAAACAGACTCGCTGCAGATTTGTCGTCGACAGACGTCTGACCCACACTTGGGCAAACGTCTGTCTCCGATCTGTATCCTTTCGTTTTTCTTGTTCAGACGTATGCCGTATCCCCAGACGTTTGTTCTAAAGTATCGGGTTGGGCTTCATTTGCTTGAACAGACGTCTAAACCATACTGGGTCAGTCGTCTGACCTTCAGTCTCGGGTTAGGGTTTGATCTTCTGCAGACGTATGATGTTGCTATGTATTTATGACATGCTATGTTCAGACGTTTGCCCTCGTCTTTGGCAGACGTCTGATCTCATGCATTCTTCACAATTTCTAAGACGTTGATCTTTCAACCATAAGAATTTGAACTCCATGCACCAAAATTAAAAAGAAAAAAATAAGAAGAAATCGAGTAGGGCCAGAATTTATATGAAGTTAGTACTATTATGACCATTTTCATTCAATACACACAAACTGTAAATACTCAGCTGCATCCTTTATATAAAGGGAGGCCCTAGAGAGCAAACAACAAGTGAGCACAAAAACATCATGAAGTTGCTCAATGCACTCATAGCTTTCTTCATCATCTTCAACCTCAATGCTAAGGCTCCTCAAGGCCATCCTCATGGAACCAAACCTCTTGTGCCGGCGGCCATCGTGTTCGGAGACTCAATAATGGACCCCGGCAACAACAATGCAATTAGAACCTTCCTTAAGGCAAATTTCCCACCTTATGGTGTTAACTTACCTGGTCACGAGCCCACTGGCAGGTTCTGCAATGGAAAGATCGCTACTGATTTTCTTGGTACATATATACCTAATTATAATTATAACTAACTACCCTATATAGCTAACTTTGTTTCCTTTATTTTACTCTATATTTTATTTTAAATATTATGAATCAATCAAGTTTCATGTATAGTACGTCGACACGTTTCACCTTTTCATTCATTCAAGAAATTAATGGTCTTTATAAAATATATACGTCTCCATTCAAAAATATAAGTTGGATGCGTGTTGCTTTCATTTGTGGTGGTGGTGGAGGCATTCTTGAAGCTTGTTGGCATAGTGGACTCATTTTGAAATTTTCTACAACAAAATTTTGAAGTTGAATATTTCATTTGATACTATTTCAATACTATGATACTCTTCGTCAGATATTTTGATGGAGATGGAACTTGAGTGTTAATTAAGCGTATGCGCCAAAAAAGTTATTGTTTTTCCTTTTAATTATGTGTGGCCTCTCTACATTATCTTTTTGAGTTTTATCATTGTGCCAAAACTCCAAAGATATTGCATCCTCTTGCAGCTTCTAAACTCAAAATAAAGGAATACATGCCAGCATATATAGGCACTAAACTCTCCCCCGAAGACCTTTTAACAGGTGTAAGCTTCGCCTCTGGTGGCGCCGGATTCGACCCTCTCACTTCAAAACTCGCGGTACCATTAACAAGCCCTATTAATTACTTCTAAATTCAAGTATTTTTCATAGAATATTACACGACTTATGCATAGATTCTATTTATCTGTACGTGTTTCAGTCGGTGATATCCTTGGATCAACAACTAGAGTTGTTTAAAGAATACAAAGAAAAACTGAGATCTATAGCTGGAGATGAGAGGGCAGCTCACATTATTTCAGAGAGCTTGTATGTGATATGTGCAGGGAGCGACGACGTAGCGAATAACTATTTTACTGCTCCTTTTCGAAAGGCGATGTATGATATACCTTCATACGCGGAATTCCTCACGGGACACTCTTCAAATTTCGTGCAGGTATATGCATATACATAATTATTTCAGAAAAAGAAAAAAAGAAAACAGAAACTAGTACATATATAAATAGAGAGAAAACATAACTAAGATGAATAATAAATATAGATTCGGAGGGGAAATTATTGCTTGTTATTTATGCATACAAATTTATTGTCTTCCCCCACTGGCAAATTTATTGATGTTGCATGTTGCAATCTGGGTTTCCTTAATTTAGCAGTAAGAGTTACAGGAAAATCCAATATTGCTTCTCTATCCACCATTGGAAAATAATTAATATAAAGCGTATGGGGTCATGTTGTATTAAGTGATGCAAGATTCATCTAAAATCGATATGCACGGCCGAGATTTGTGTGAAACGGGGGCCTTTGGAATTGATATATCATATGTGCTTTGATGTGTGGCCAAGATGAGGAACAGCACACATGCTATTATTTGATAATAGCAGACACTCTTTTTCCCGGATTCCCAACCAGTTCCTCCGGTAATGTAATCAAAACTAATTTCTAAAATAAATAATTAATAAAGGACATTTTAACCCATCAGGCTCCCTGAATCCAGGAGTCACCCATTTTATGAAATCAAAGAAGTTGGCCAATCCCAAAAAATATATTTTTTTTAAAACTTGAATGTGCAATTAATTTTGCTCTGATAGCTCTGCATGCATGTGGACAAATTGATAAAAGGAAAGGTGAGAAAAACAGAGAGTAAATGAAATTTATCAGAGGGCCATCAATACTTGCAACAACTCAATGGCACAACCTCTGCTTCTGAATTTACTTTGAAGTTGCATGCACCTTAAAGAGTTCGTACATTAAATTATGATGACATGACTTCTCTCTTCAACTCCATGGTAACCTAGTTGCAATTTTGTTGTGTTGGGATCCTAGAAGAGCCCATAACATGATAATGTAATAATGCATATTTTGAATATGAATCTTCACTTATGATACTATAATGCAGCATGCATATCCATGGCGGTCGTTTGCTAACTGTTTAATACCATCTATACTGATTTACATGTAAAATACCGTCAAATAAGAAGAAGAAGAATCAAGGCCTAGATTAAGACCGATTGACCGGGAAATTGATTGTTTTGTATCCAGTATATATATGCGGTGATAAAAAAGCAGGGGTATTTTGGTAATTTTGTAATTTTCTGTTAGTCGGTGGGTATTCTTTGTTATTTTTGAAAGTTCAAAGCATAGCCTATGATTCATGTTAGCAAGTTGAAATTTAGCATTGTTGTTGTTATAGTTGTCGTCGTCGTCGTTTTTACTATTATAACTAGAGCTCATCGGGGCATGACAAAAAGTTTTATCATTTTTCATTAAATAAAGACAAAAAAAGAGAAAAATCCATGCGAGGAATCTAAAGCAAGAACATGCAATGTCATTTTCTCATATACATGTAATTACCTTTATACACTACAACAATTTTTAATACAAAATATCCTTTCTTTAAGGAATGAACAAACTTAGTCAAAAAAACACTTGAACTAATGACCATCAAGAAATCATGGCACGTGATAGGAAAAAAATCATCACACACATGCATGTTACTAGTGAAACATAAAAGCAGGGCAACAAATATGGATAATTCTTCGGTGATTTCAAGTCTATAAAAATCATATGGTGTGCAGAGGCTCTGTATCTCTCTCGTTGTTTAGCCTTATCTCTCTCTGTCTCTTTCTTTATTCTCTCCTTGTCTCAATTTTCTGGCACATCTCACGAGGTGCGGGATGTGAAGCATCTAATAAAAGCCCAACAGATATATAATTTCAAATCCACGCATTATTGCTAGTATTATTGAAGCATGCTCATTGGTTGGAGACAAACTGCCAGTGGCTGCACAGTCAGTACGCACAGTGGGTCCCTTGATACCAGAGACTACCAGTTATATATAGGGTTCTATCCTTCATTTTCCTTCCCTTTTCTTTTTCGCTCTTTTGCATCTTTGAAGTCATTAGATTGGACCAAGCAAGACTCATCTTCATGGCTACTAATTAAACAAGTTTACCCACGAGTAATTTTGCTCATGAGGCCCGAATGAATAGCCGTTAGTGGATGTTGATAGACCCTGTACAATATTTTATGAAACATTATTAGAATGAATCAAATTCGGCCGATCGGAAAAAATACTCTTGTTTTCTGTACCGACACTTGAAAGATTTTTATTCATAATTTGGGTTCTCATGTATATTAGCACTATAATTAATCTTCTTAAATTTTCTAGGAATTGCTTCATTTAGGAGCAAGAAAGATTGGGGTGGTGTCGATTCCACCAATTGGATGTGTGCCGGCACAAAGAACTCTAGAGGGAGGGATTCTAAGATTTTGTGACTTTAACCAAAATCTAATGGCTTCATTGTTCAATTCAAGGATGGATAAGGAGCTGCAGAGCCTTAAAGCTAAATTCCCGGGAGCGTTGCTGGTCTTAGCTGATATTTATGGCATTTTATATGATAT
This sequence comes from Agapanthus africanus, assembly GCA_030015575.1. NCBI lineage: Eukaryota > Viridiplantae > Streptophyta > Magnoliopsida > Asparagales > Amaryllidaceae > Agapanthus > Agapanthus africanus. The sequence goes on from JASDDO010000012.1 coordinate 47,156,641, forward strand.
CATTCAGCGTCCGAACAATTATGGTAACCCTCAAAATTATTATTCTTATATTATTGAATATTATTCTATATATCATTTTTTTATATACCGGTAAATTTTTTCGTATTTTATGTATATTATTCCTAAATCTTTATATTTTCATGTATTTCCCTAAACTGTTTAGTTAATTTCCAAATTTGTATTTTCAGTAGAGTAATATTTAAGTACAATATCCTTTTATTTATTACTTACTCTCATTTCTATATTTTGTTGCATTGCTCAAAACCTTGTTTTATTAAATATATGAATATACCTTCCAAAATTCCACACTTGCGGTCTTTATTAAATGACTATTCTATCATTGCAGTTCTTAGCCATCAACTTTGAATAATTAAAAATAGTATTTTTAAAATATTTTAAAGATTTCAATTTACATACAGATACGAAGAATTTATGTTCATTGTTTCATCTCATGTATATGAATTTTTATGTGTTTTTATGCAGGATTTGAGATTTCAACAAAGGGGTGTTGTGGTACAGGAAAACTAGAGGTTTCCTTCTTGTGTAACAGTCTAACTTCATCGATATGTTCGAATGTCTCCAAATACGTGTTTTGGGACAGTTTTCACCCTACCGAAAAGGCGTACAAGGTCCTCATAGACTATCTCTACAAGGAATACATTCACCTGCTAATCTGATGTTATGTAACTAAGTGATGTATTTTATGATCTTATTTGTCATGGAATTTGTTGTCTAAATGGTAAAATTTCAACAAGTAATTTTCATCACAAACGGTTCATTCTGTACAAAGATTGTTGTATTAATTTGTCTTAGGCCATTATCAGCATCCTGCTACTCTACCACTTTGATGCACATAATTTGATTTATATTACTAATATCATCAAATATTAAATCCTTGCAGCTCATTTAGCTGCAGTTGGATTCCACATTCATCTACAAAATTAAGCATCAGAAATGGTACCCCCATCGATACAACTGAAACAGAAACAACCCAAGTGAACTTTCCAGGCATAAAAACTCCAAATTAGACTCGTCATAAACCGACATTATACGTTTAACAAACTTTAATAGCTAGATCTTTCAGTAACACCCTAACTGCAGCATTTGCGAGATACAAACCTGCAGAATCTTGTAGGCATACTTTATAGTAGACCCGAAAAAACATTTACATGCATGATATATAAAAACTAAACAATTTTCTCAGCGAAGCTTATTATGTGCCACTGCTTGGCACAACTCATCCTCATAAAACAGAACTCTACTTGAAACCATGGGCTTGAGAACCGGACGAGGCAAGCCCAGGGGCATGATGCAATTTGAAGGAACTGTAGCCTCTTGGAAAAGAACGGCTGCGATTAGTTTCATGTCCATTGAACAAAGGCGTGTTGGGCGAGGCCCGTGCTTCGGAGCTTTTGGAGTGTGTGGGGTTGAAACCCAGATGCCATTGCTGAAAATTTATATAAGTATGATGGTGAGTTTAAGCAAGCTATCTATTGAGATCCGAATTCAAAAGCAGGGAATTAAAAATAATATAAACGCTAAGCCAAATATCTGCAATTGAATTTGAAGAATTTGGAGACCTAATTGTGATAATAACACTTTTCATATACCATTCATATAATATTTTCAGAGAGTTTAAAATTATGATGGTTTGATTATCTTACAAAAATCACATACCTTTTGAAAGGCCAGTGTTCTGTAGGCAGAGGAGTTTGTGTTGCAAGTATATTTTGTCTAGATCGGCTCGGTGTTGTGTAATTAAAGTACCATTGTCTAGCCAAAAGAACCTAAAAATAAAATTCAGCAACTATCAATATTTTTAAGCTTGAAAAAAAGAAGCAAGCCTTTAATTTTAACAGGTATGCTTTATAATATAAAGAAGTCAGGAATTTAGAAATATTGAGTAAAGTAACAAAGACAAGGGTTGTGCAAGGGATTATGAAAGGAGTTTGTGAAGGTCAGTAAATACTGAAGATTTAGCTATTTCAAGGAAATAGATTCTATATATTCTCCCAAATAAGTGGCTCAAGGCTTGCTGGCCTTTATAACCCAAAAGGAAAGTGCTACAGCAATTATAGTGGCTAAGAAATTAAAACCGTAGACTTACAAAATAGTGGGCAGCTTCAAATTTGTGAGTATTTTATAGGCTAATTGACATTGCATGAGATAAACAGACTTTTAGGGCAAAGCACAGACATGAAATTCATAGAACTGTATGGTTACTGGTTAGGAATGTTAAATGAAACAGAGAGAATTTTTAAAAAGAAAGACTATATTTCAAGGTGATGGCAATTTTGAGGGAAGGAAAACCTTTAATTATCAATGAACACAAGGCTATTGAAGTTTAATAATTCTTTTAAATTTAATACAAATAGATTCAGAACTTAATACAGTTGAGGCAGGCAGGTGCCTGTGCAGAAAGAGTTTTGTAAGGACTAAAGAGTTGAAGGATCAAAGACATTTCAACAACAATATGGCAATAGGGGGAGGAGGAGGAGGAGGAGGAGGAATTTAATATATATATATATATATATATATATATATATAGAGAGAGAGAGAGAGAGAGAGAGAATAATGGAGAAAAGAGGCCATAGGAGGGGATTTCCTCCTATGGCGTGGAAAATATACAATCTCCACCATTTTTTCCGACGATCGGCACCCATCATCATCATCGTTATCATCTAAGATGTGCGTACACCAAATTTCATGTGATTCCACAACTTTTTCGCCGTTGATTTAGTGGGTTCAAAATTAACGGTTACCGACAATAGAACTTTTTACATTGCTAAATCAACGGTGAAAAAGTTGTAGAATCACATGAAATTTGGTGTATCCACATCTTAGATGATAACGATGAAGATGATGGAGGCCGATCGTCGAAAATATTGGTGGAGGTTGTATTTTTTCCACGCCATAGGAGGAAATCCCCTCCTATGGCCTCTTTCCTCCATTAATCTCATATATATATATATATATATATATATATATATATATATATATATATATATATATAATATGCTACATAGCTCGTTATCTAACAGCTGCGACTTTAAGAAGGGAACATGCAACATATAAAGAATTCAAAAACGATAAATATTACATCTCTATATTCTGTTTGAAGCACGGCGTGATTAAATAAAGCATGGTTGGAATGCATCCAGCACTTTGTAGGGAAGTTATCTAAGCAGCATAACAAAAGCAGTTAGATTAAGCCAAGGAACCTGGGAGCATAGTTGGTGTATGAAATATGCATAGTTGGATACTTCAATCGGGTTACCATAATTGGATCAGAAATGTATCAGCTTTGACAATCCTTTTTGACATTTTCTAAAGTAGCAGACATATCCATGGCAAGTTAGATATGTATCGCAGACAAATTTCATTAATCATAAGTCTCTAATGCTCAGAAATTAAATTGTTGTTCACATTCGATTTGTAGCTAATGATTTTATGTTTTTTGCATTGCTAGAATTAGATATAAAGATTGTTTCCATTGATTGCTGAATGAGTAATACTCCATAAGTTTGGCTATATTAAAGAAGATCAGCTATCAGGTCTCAAAAGCCATTATATGCAAGCATTTAATTTGCTTTATGTGCTTAGTCTATCGTTAATATTTAATATTAAATAAGTATAACGATAAAGCCGTCTAGTTAAGATATATGCATCCCTGTTGCAAACTAGTGATTCAATGTCGGTGTCCCCTCGTGTCTGATTCTTATTGCATCCTCATGGCATTATATATGCAACTAGGCAGCTAGTTCAAATAAGGTCTCTTTTTTATACCCAAAATTTAATTAAATTAATGCAGGAATAAGATACCTAAACTTCAAAATATAAAATATTTATGAGAAAGATAGTTGAGCTGAACTAACTGCAGGCTTTTAGAGACACTTGACGTACTTGGATCATTACCAAAAAGAAAGCCTGTTACTAGATTGGAGTTGATAAATCAACAAAACATCGGTAGTGAGGTAACCAGAGCATCATAGAATCTAGTGCTAAGAGATCAAACCGATCAACACTCCCAGGCTATCAGATTAGTAGAGGTAGAAAGGCATGTGAGGTTTTGGAACTGCAACCGAAAGGGGGAAGCAAACAACGTACATTGTAACGTGGTATAATATATAATAGCAATTAATTGTACCTAAGTTTCCATTCAATGTGAGGCATTAACGTGTTCAAAGTCTATTAGATCAACTGGAACTATAACAGGGATGTGTGTGTGTGTGAGAGAGAGAGAGAGGATATTACAGCCGTTCGAACACGCTGACTAACATGGAAAGCAGCACGTAGTTGATCATGATGCAAGTGGCATATGATTCTAACCTTTAAACACACGGAAAAATCAAAAGTTAACCAAATTCATAAAGCTCAGCTACGAGATAAATGAACCCAAGGTTCTAAAGTCATATACCAAAAGATCCATGGGAAGCAGTCCAAGTCTCGACAGGCTATCAAAACCCACAATTTCTGAAGTTTTAGGAGTAGCTGGTAACATTTGTTGCTTAATTGCAGATCCCACGGATTCCGCAGTGTAGAAATCTATTCTATTGGGAGATGCAACAGGTGTACTGCTGCAAACAACAGCTTGCCTTTTATGAAAAAGATTTATTTTTTCATCCTTGGCATCCAACACAACCACTCTCTTCTTGCCTATATCAGTGCAAGATCTGGTTGTGGTCCTGCTATAACGGAGCTGAGCTAGTGCGCCAGGCTTCAGATATCTGTTTCCGGTGCTCTTCACTTGCTTCTTATGTTTGAAAGCCATGGATTCTGGGCTCATAGAATACCTATTTCTCTTTTTGTACTTCACCACAAATTCAGAAACAGCTTAATCAGGTCTACAACCATTTTCATACTTGCTTCTCTAACATTACTCTAGTCTGTAGAGATTCAATTCAGCAGTCTGTTTGAATTTAAAGGAAATAAGAGCTGCTTGGAATATCATGGAAAATATGAATTCTCGCAAAAAGATTGCCCTATTGTTGCCAGAAAACTATAATCTTCTGATATTACCGGCTAAGACATGAGAAGATTAGCCATGATATACTCAAAATAATTTGCGTTTTTGCCCCCTGATCTACGACTTTGATCGTCTAAAGATTAGCCAATTCAATCTACTAAGGAAAGCCCAAATTTGTACCATTTTCTCATAATATAAACAAACCCTAATCTGTACCAATTTCTTCTCTTTTATAATCTAATCAGGTCTACAACCATTTTCATGCCTTCTCCTCTAACATCATTCTAGTCTGAAAAAGTTCACTTTTTCCATACGAAATCCAATTATTTCACATTCCTATGGGAAAATTACTGTTTTTGATCACCGAAAAATTAGCCAAATTCAATCTGTTAACAAAAAGCCCTAGTTTTTTGCACCCTTCTCTCATCATTGTACCAAACGCCATGAACAAATTAAGCGGGGGGGGGGGGGGGGCGGGGGGGGGGGGTCCAAATCAAAACAAGAAGAAATTACGAAATAATGAAACTAAAAATAAAGAATGAAATCAAAAAGGAAGAAGAAGCGGATACCTCGAAATGTAAATCATTTAGAGAGAGAGAGAGAGAGAGACCTAAAAATAAATTGAATGAAAAAATTTTGCTTGCCCGCCAAAATTCTCAAGAACAGTGCGCTTCGCACACGAAAAAAGAAATTTTTTTGAGGAAAGTGAAAGCGGTTAAAAACGAAAGAAACCCTAACGGCGCCCGCGGCACGTTGGACCGTTACATAACGTGGCTGAGCTGGATGCTTGCGTGGCGAAGAGTGATTGGGTTGGGATTACGCATAGTGGTCGGCACAAGCTCTGCACGTGCGGAAGAAAGGATAAAATGAAAATTATGGAAATGTCCGAGGGTCAATTTTATAAAGCCCCATCACATTTCCAAGGTTTGTGGCTTTGATAATCAATTTTGAGGTATCGATTTAAACCTATGATTTGTTTTTCGATATGTTTGTTTTTCATAAAAGGTTGTTTGTTGAGGAGATGGATCAAGAAAACTAGCTTTTCATACTGACACGACACTGTAGCGAAAAAGAGATATGTTTCATAGGCAGCAGCAGGAGAGAAATTGGATACCGTCTCGTTTAAGCATGATATCAGTAAGATATGGAAACTGATTTCAGAGCTTAGACTTCGGAAATCTCATGAAAAGTATCAAAAGAACAATCTAAATATGGTTTCTATTTGAGTGATCCAATTGTACTGAGTCATGCAGTGTGTTCTTTTCTTTTCCAAATTGTCTTCATAAACAAATGATACGACGGTAAGAATTAATATTACTTCACAGTTTTTTTGCTATCCACACAAGGGATAAAACATTTCAAAGAAGCATGGGTTTGGGTTTTCTCTTGACAAAGCCTACATTTATTTTTCATAGAGGCAAACATCTCTAGACCAAAAAGAAAAAGATGGAAATGATAGTGTCAAGGGATGCAGTATGTTTGGTGAGACATAAAAAATTATTAATATTTTTTTTAAATGGGTTTAAATAGTACAGACTGTACGGTTACAAAAACAAAGTTTGTATTAGATAGTTTTCGGTAAGATTTAGGATGTTTTGAGCAAATATAAACGAAAATTTCCTCAAAAACAAGGGTAAATTGTTGAAAACCCCTCAGCCTTTTTAAAACTTGTGAATAAATCCCTGAGCTTTTTCACCGGGTAGAAAAACCCCTTGGCCCATGAAGAATTCTTTTAAATACTCAAGGCTGGTTGTATTTTAGCATATCCCAGAAATTTCCCTTTCTTACCCATGTGCATAAGTACACTCGACAGCTGTCATAAAGCAGCAGATGACTTGCTTGTAACATCTGAGGGGTTGTCTGTAATATCAATCCTGTATTGATTTTTACTTAAAGTACTAAGCATTAAATATTCCAACCAATCCATTTTCCTTCCAAATTATTATTTTTCCCACCAAAAACACAATTTGCCACCAAAACTAAAAGCATCCCTTTCATTTGTCCATTATTCATTATCTTCTCTCATTTAAACCACTCAGATGCCACATGCAACTTTTTTAAATGTTACAGGCAAGTGGTTAGATATTACAGGCAATCATTAGGATGTTTCAAGCAAGTGTTTAGATGTTACAAGCAACTTTGTAGATATTATATGTATGTGGTTAAATGTTACAGGCGGCTGCTTAAATGTTGCAGGTTACTTGGGATATTACATACAAGTGGTTAGATGTTATATACAATTTTTTTAGATATTACAGACAAATGGTTAGATACTACAGGCAACTGTTTAGATGTTGCAGACATCTGCTTAGATATTACAGGTAACTTTGAGATATTACAACCAACTGGTTAGATATTGCAGACAACTGCTTAAACGTTACATGAAACTTTATAGATATTACAGGCAAGTGGTTAGATATTATAGGCAACTGTTTAGATGTTGCAAACAACTGCTTAAACGTTACATGAAACTTTATAGATATTACAGACAAGTGGTTAGATATTATATGAAACTGTTTAGATGTTGCAGGCAACTGCTTAAACGTTACATGAAACTTTGTAGATATTACAGGTAAGTGGTTAGATGTTACAGCCAGCTGTTTAGATATTGCAGCCAACTGCTTAGATGTTACATGACTTTTTTAGATATTACATACAATTTTTTTTTAAATGTTACATGCAAATATTCAAATGCTGCAGGCAGCTACTTCGATGTTACAACTAGTGTTAGGTTAATTTCATCTCTATGCTACAACTAGTGTTAGGTTAATTTCATCACAATTTTCCCCTTTCATCTAATAAAACATAAAGAGATTTTGATACAAAGAATATTGTTTGAACATGGTATTTCATGGACGTAGTTCAAGGCATGGACGTATTAGGCGATGTGGCAAAAGAATGGATTCAAAGAAGAGAAAAAGAAAAGTGGGAGACTTACTCGCGTTGTGAATTGGTATAACAACCAATTCACCGTTATAAGAAACTAGCATTTCAATTTGCAAGGAATGAAGGCACGATTTGAGCGGAACTTCGACTTTGGGAGCTTGGTTTCACTTTAGACTTGGGAGAAAAGTGTTTTGAGAGGAATTTTAACGTGGAATTTCTGTATGATTCAAAAGGGAAGAGAGCATGGGCAGACTGGGGTTTATATAGGGATCAGGAATGAAGAGTTAGTGTAGAAATTGTGTTAAATGGGCATTGAAAATGAATTTTGATGGGATAATAAAGAGTGGTAGTTCTCTGTGTTAAATTAAAAAGTTTTGGAATATGAAAATGAAGAGATGGGAGTTCAAGGGACGGATCAACACGGGAGGGGCCCGTTTGGACTTAGTCTGGCCGACCAAACCTTGAATTTGGCCAACCCAGGCAGCTCCACATAGGAGTCTAGGTTCGGGTCTGTAAAATCCGGTTCTTATTGTACACCAATATCCGTATTTTTTTAAAAAGTGTTGCTTACAAAATTTATTTAGTTATATTTATAATTATTTTTAACTATTCTAAAACCCTAAGCAACCTTAAACTTTCTATTTTCTCTTTTAACCCTAACCTATTCCCCAGCCCAGCCAAACTACCTTTTACCTCATCCTTTTCTTTTCTTTCAGCCCGAGCCCAGGCCCACTCCCTAAAACCCCAACTCACTTTCTTCTCTCCCCCGAACCGGCCCAACGCGCTCCTACCCGACCCACTTCCTATTCCTTCATCTTCTCTTCCCCACTTCTCTTTTCCTGCCCGCGTTTTCCCCAACGGCTCCCGCTCGCCACGACCCCGCCGTGCGCCCCACGTCGTCGCAACCGCCGCGACCCCTTCGCCTGCCCCCCTCTCTCCTCCTCCCCCCTTCACTCTCGTTCTCCCTGTTTACTCTCTCTCTCTCTCTCCCCTCCTCGCCCCGCTTCTCTCGCGCCCATAGCCCCCTCGCCCACGTCTCGCCCTCCCTCGCAACTTCCTCCAACGTCCCCCGCGTTCCCCGCTCCTCGTGCTCACGCCCCAAGACCCGCTCCTCTCTACAGCTATCCCATGACCCCCATCACCTCCTCACCACGTCTACCTCGACACCAGTGCACCATCACCACCTCACCTCACCTGCACACCCGTCCTCGATGCCAACGCCTGCACCCTCACCGTCGATCGCCTGTGATCTCGTTGTCATCACCCTCTTCATCTCCCTGACGACCCACCTCGATCACCTCGTCAGAGCTCTACCCCTCACCATTGCTTCCCCCGAGCGCCTCCTTCAACCTTCTGTTCTCTCTCCTTCTCACCGGCGCTACCGTCCACGACAACCACACCTTCACCTTCGACCTCTCACGCCTCCTGCTGTTGCGCTCCCGAGTGCGATCTCCCTCTCGCCGAGACCCCTTTCGCTCGCATCATCTTCAGCTGAGACCCCCTTCATCGCCACCCACCGCGATGACTCCTTCCCTGCACACCACCGAGCCTCAACACCCGTGCACCTTCGCGTGCACACCGCCGCCACAAACCTCCTGCCATCATCACGAGCCCCTCCTTTCCGACCGCACCCGAGCTTTTCCCCATTGCCGCGTCACCGGCCACCCGACTACTGTGCCCATCGCAGCTCCGGTCCCCGTCTCCATCATCGCAGGCCTCGAGCACTCTTGCTACCGTGCCCAACAACCCTGTCTCCATCGCCGCAGCCGCAACCTCCAGCTCCTTCCCTCTCTTCCATCGCCACCTGAGCATCACCGCGACCACCACCAGAGTGACCCTCGCCTACCTCAACCGACCGCCTCCAGCCTCCATCCAAGCTCGCCGTCGCTGCCGAGAACTCGAGCTCGAGCCGAGGCCGCAATCCCTAGCCACGCTTGCATCGCGATCACGCCATTGCCGTTTCCGCTGTCGTACCCTCGTCAATACGTCACCAGGCAAGTTTAATACTTACTTCATGCTAATTTTATCTATTACGATTCAATTTACCAATAAATTCCGCATGTACTTTTCATGTGAATCATTATAATTCAAGTGTTCGATGCAAAATCCAAATGGAAAACCCCGTTAAATTGACGACAACAATTAACATTTGATGGCCCGAGTTATATTGAATGTATTTTAAGATTTTGGTTACAAAACAATGTCGTTTGCTCATGTAAAATGGTGTCCCGATTTCTGTCGTAAAACCTGAAAACTTTCGTACATGCTAAACCGTAAAATTTATAATAAATTATGTATAAATAGGATTTTAGCGTTCGATGGATTGTATCGAAGCTAACTGTTTAACCTACAGTATTCTATAGTTGATCACTGAATTTTAATAAATTATGATAGAGATAATTGCGGAGGATTACGATTCTGGACTGCAATCCAGAACGGAAATCCCAGTTAACCCCTGTTTTAAATACCTGTATATTCCTGTTAAAATACAAGAATGTGCAGAACCCTATATCGTTACGTAGAAAATTGAGTTAGATTTCTTACTCCACTGGTTTCACTGAATTCCTATTCATTTTGATATTTTTAACATATTTTATAATGTCGACGTGTCTAGCTGAATTCTGCAGTGATAGATTTTACACGTCAACCTTAACCTGATCATAACTCCTTGTTGAGATAGTATATTACTGATCCACTGATTGTGGTGGAAACCTAACTGATAACCCTAAATATTGTTCAACTGTAGCGTCGCCTAATTACGATCCCAACTGGGATTAAAGTGTGTTACGAAACGGACTTCCAATTCTGAAACCGGATTTTCAGCAGCAAACACTTAAATTGAAATGGCCGTATCTAGCAAACCTGAAACCCGATTGGCGCGAAACCAATTTTGATGGATAGATAATTAGACATACTGCCTACCCCCTTTACATTGTTTCGCTTAATTCTGCATGTATGATTTATAATAAATTATGCAAGTGGTAGGACACCGACTGATGATATTTTGTTCATATCACAATTATTGTATTCTCATCATATCATATAGATGTCATTGCATTGGTAACCTAGTGATCGTGTACATTACCCAGCGTTAGATATTAGTGTTTGATTGTGGCAAATACGTTAGTGTTTAAGTGTGAATGAATAAGTGAAAGGGACACGTACTTGTACACAATCAGCGGACCTTATTGATATATTGCATTGTCGACGTCTATGAGGCATGTATAAGTGTGACTATAATTGGTATGGGACGATTATGGAAGCACTTATATTAGTGTCATAGGTAAGGTACCAAGTACTGTCCATTTGTCTTGGGTATCGGTCGAGACATACTTGATGGAGATCCTGTCTCCAGTTCTCGCGCAGACTTGTCATGGACCGACTGGTATTTGAGTTTATGGTTGGCGTTTGATGTAGACCACGGGGTGTGGGGGTAGTTTGAGTGTGAGTTCAAAAGAATCTCGGGAGTCCCATTGCCGGCACACACAGCGATTCTGGAGATATATGGGGATATTACTGATTATTAGCGAGCGACTCGGGCCCGTGTTCCCTTGCCCTTGGGTCCTACCCTTGGGTGGGGGATACTCACAAGTGGTTGACTCTCACGCTTGGACTGACGATAGGTTTAGAAATATAGACAGTGAGACTTAGAGATTGATAAGGTTAGTGACATTGACATGCATTGCTTACTAATTCAATATACCTACCATACTGTTCACTGCTTTACTGTTTGCCTGCTCTATTATCTACCTGTATTGGCTACTTCATGTTCAAGTCATTATTCCATGCTTACTGTTTCATGTTCATCATTATTGCACGTGTTCACATTCGTATTTATATATATTGCTATTGTGTCGCTCTGACGACCTGAGTATGCATGCTCAGAGTGAGAAGTGGATTTAGCTTGGACTAGGACCTGACGTACCTCGAGGACACTGCGGATATCTGGATCAGTGACTCAGCGCTATACTTCCTTGATCTCTAGCTGGTTAGTTCTTTGTACTTGTTTTGTTTTAGTGACTGCATTTCTCATTACCTGTGCATTGATTACTGATTACCACGTAAAGCTAGAAGCCAAAGTGTGACTACGGCAGGATGTTTCCTTAACCGTAGGAGCATGGCCGGCCTTGTCAACCCCTCGTATTCCGTATTTTGGGAAGCGGGGCGTGACAGGGTCTCGGGGTTCAGGCTCGTGTTGTCGTGTTTGGTCCAATTTCATATCTTTTTTCTTTTGAATCGTTTCGTAACTCTGTTAAATGCCCGTGAAACTTTCAGGATTTCTAAAACGTTAAAAAGAAATAAAATAAATGGGGATGCAATGATTCGAACTCACGGGCTATAAAACAGCAGTATGGAGACTTAACTAATGGGCTACAAGTTATTTCTTGAATATTATTTATCAAGAATGATTTATACCTCGATACAAAAGCAGAAATACGGCATTTAAAGAGATACAGAGGCATAGGAAAATTGGGGTCATTACATTCTACCCGCCTTAAAAAAATCATCTTCGAAATTTGCATAAGGAAGATGTTGTAACCGAGCAAGGAAACAAGGTTAAGATAAAGTAGCCACGTTACATCATCACGCTCCATCAGTCGGTACTCCATTTGATAAGAAGGTGTTCAACGAGAAAAGATTGCGAGGGAATCTCGAACACCATCCTCCTTTGACGACAGTCGAGGATAGCAAGGAGAGAGATTGAAGTTAATATGAATACATCAATGATACATAACAGTTCTAAGAGATGCAAGTAGAAGGAGTGGACCGGATTCAAAGAATCTAAAGTCGAGATGGGAATTTCAAGGATATCGAAAGTGGAGTTCAAAATGGATTCAAGGATTTAGATAAGATTCAAAGGAATTAAAATGCAACAAATGTAAAAGTTGTTGGATTTCACAATTCTTGTAATATATTGCTTACGATATTCATGCAGCGCTGGCTGTAGGGTGTTTTTCGTCACCCCCATTGAGATGAGAATACGCGCGCGCTTGTCAGGCGTACTACAGATTCCCCCTGTCTAGGATAGGCGGGGGTTTATTGATTGTGGGGATCTGAATCTCAGGCAGCCGCGGACTAAGCTACCGTTAATTACCCCTCGCGTTTGGAGTGAGAGAACCTCCGATTGACGAGTCAAACAGGTCATACGAACTCGTGTGTGTGTTTAACATATTATAATGGAGACGTGTTCATTTTGTTTTGTTCCATTTGTGAAAAAAAGATATATATATATTTTTTACATAAAAAAACAAAAATAAATAAATAAATATTCAGAGAAATGTTTTTTTTATAAAAATATTATTTATAATTTATTTTTATTTATTTATTATTATTATTTTTAAATAAAAAGATTTAAAAAAGAAAAGGGGGCTCCCCCCACTCACGTGAGGGGAGGAAAGAGGCTTCCATTTAGTAGGAGCCTCCCCCTCACGTGGGGGGAAGTCTCCCACAAAATGGGAGCCTCCCCCTCACGTGAGGGGGGAGAAAGGCTCCCATTTAATGGGAGCCTCCCCCTCACGTAAAGGGGCAAATTTTTTTTAATTTATTTTATTTTAAAATTTTCTTTTTATTGTTTTTTTTACGTGGAGTTCAACTCCAAAAGAACATTTTAAATGGAGCTAAACTCCAAAAATACTTTAAATGTGGAGTTAAACTTTAAATGGAGTTAGACTACAAAAAGATTTTAAATGGAGTTCAACTCCAAAAAGATTTTTATTGCGGAGTTAAACTCCAAAAGAATTTTATTGTGAAGTTCAACTCCAAAATGATTTTTATTGTGGAGTTCGACTCCAAAAAGAGTTTTAAATGGAGTTCAACTCCAAAAAGATTTTTATTGTGGAGTTAAACTCCAGAAGAATTTTAAATGTGGAGTTAAATTCCGAAAGAATTTTTATTATAAAGTTGAACTCCGAAAGAATTTTAAATGGAATTAAACTCCAAAAAAAAATTTATTTTTAAATGAAGTTAAACTCCAAAAGGATTTTAAATGGAGTTTAACTCCAACAAAATTTTAAATGGAGTTTAACTCCAAAAAGATTTTTATTTCGGAGTTAAACTCCAAAAGAATTTTATCGTGGAATTGAACTCCGAAAGAATTTAAATGAAGTTAAACTCCGAAAGATTTTTTTTTTAAATGGAGTTAAACTCCTAAAAAGAGTGAGAGCTTCTCTCTCTCATGTGAGAGGGAGAAAAGGGGGCTCCCAAAATGGGAGCCTCCCACTCACATGAGAAGGAGCCTTCCCCTCATATGAGTGGGAATAAAGTGGCTCCCAAAATGGAAGCCTTCCACTCACATGAGAGGAAGAAAGGGGCTCCCAAAACGGGAGCCTCCCACTCACATGAGAGGAAGCCTCTCTATTTTTTTTAAGAAGTTAAACTCCAAAAATATTTGTATGGAGTTAAACTCCAAAAGAATTTAAATAGAGTTAAACTCCGAAAGAATTTTTATTATGGAGTTGAACTCCGAAAGAATTTTAAATGGAGTTAAACTCCAAAAATTTTATTTTTATAATGGAGTTAAACTTCAAAAGAATTTTTTTTATTGTGAAGTTGAACTCCAAAAGAATTTAAATGGAGTTAAACTCCGAAAGAATTTTTACTATGGAGTTGAACTCCGAAAGAATTTTATTTTTATAATGGAGTTAAACTCCAAAAGAATTTTTTTTATTGTGGAGTTGAACTCCAACAGAATTTAAATGGAGTTAAACTCCGAAAGAATTTTTTAAATGGAGTTAAACTTCTAAAAGGATTTAATGTAGAGTTAAACTCCAAAAGAATTTTTATTTGTGGAGTTAAACTCCAAAAGATTTCCTCCTTTCTCTTTTGAGAAGAAACCCAAAATGGGTTCTCTTGAAACTCCAAGATTTAGATCCTGGATGATAAAAAAAGAGACCCTTTTTCTTCTCTTGATGGAGTCTTGGGAGATGGGTTTATGGTAAAACTTTATTTAGTTTTAAAAAATAAGAGAGCTAAGCTCTTGATTTAATTGGAAAATGAAAAGGAAGAGGAAGAACTTGGGGGGAGAGGATGGAGGCACAAACCCTAGTTTTTGGGGAGAATGAATTGTATCTTTATTTCATTATCATGTTGCCTTATATGGGCTTACACATTTACATATAGCCCTTTGGGCTTTACAAAATGGCAATTTTCCCATCCCATGTCTCATGTGCTCATTTCTTTTGCACATGAGCCATGGGCTTTACAAAAATTTGGCTTTATGCCCATAAAGATTACATCAAAATTATTTATTACATGATTTTTATTTTGGCATGGGGGAGGTTGGCCGCGGGGCTCAACTTGGGCATGGGCCTACTTGAGCCGGGCTTGGGCCCACCTTACTTGGGGTTGACTTTGACTTTGACTTGGTCAATCGGGATGTAATGTTTGATCCCAACAAAGTGCCCCCATCAATAAATGCATACCGCACATATGGGTCGTGTGCATGAAATTGATGGATTTTCTTTCACGTGGAGGCGACTTGATTTGGTTCCCGCTTTTTGGGAAGCTGGCACTGCCCTTTTTACGATATGGACAGTCGATACTTGACGTGTCTATGAGACGGTGTGTCGGTGGTTGACGTGTCCCCGAGGCGGAGTGTCTGTTTGATGTGTCTCGGGCGCAGAGTGTCACTGTTCGACTTGTCCTCGGCACAGAGTGTCGCTGGTCAACTTGTCCCCGGCGCGGAGTGTCGCTGGATGTTCGACTTGTCCCCGGCACGGAGTGTCGCTGGTCGACTTTTCTCCGGCACGGAGTGTCGCTGGGTGTTCGACTTGTCCCCGGCACGGAGTGTCGTTGGTCGACTTATCCCCGGCACGGAGTGTCGCTGGCTGTTCGACTTGTCCCTGGCATGGAGTGTCGTTGGTCGACTTGTCCCCGGCACGGAGTGTCACTGGTCGACTTGTCCCCGGCGCAGAGTGTCGCTGGATGTTCGACTTGTCTCCGGCGCGGAGTGTCGCTGGATGTTCGACTTGTCCCCGCCGTGGAGTTTCGCTAGATGTTCGACTTGCCCTCGGCACGCTTGTCCCCAGCACGAAGTGTCGCTGGTCGACTTGTCCCCGGCATGGAGTGTCGCTGGTTGACTTGATTCCGAGGTGGAGTATAATTCCGGCACGGAAGGTAGATATCCCGAGGCGAAGCATGATTTCGACTCGGGGTACATTCTGAGACGAAGCATGATTCCGCCACAGAGGTTGTTGGTTTGATTTGGGTTGACATCAGCATCACTACACTGGAATATGGTACCAGGAGCGAATCATCATTTGCCATGAGTGGATTTTTGGATTTTGGTTTTGGTTTGGCATCAGCACCGCTTACACTGGAATATGGTACCAGGAGCGAATCATCATTTGCCATGAAGGGATCTCCCTCGTTTCCAGTTTAACGACTTAAGGGTCATATATTCCCAGTTTAACGACTTAGAGGTCATCTGTTCCCAGTTTAAAGGCTTAGGGGTCTATTGGATCGGAAGCTTGGAATTTTGGGGTAGGGGTTGGCATTAGTGTTGCTAACACCGAAGCATAGGTGCCAGGAGCAATTCATCATTTGCCTTTGCCTGTTGGGGAGCGATGGCTTAGGAGACAGGTTTAGATCCCTATCACCTAAGGCTTTTCAATTTTATGGGCCGTAATGGTGTAAATCCCCGTTTCCATTCTAATAAAAGTTTCCTATTCTCTGATTTCCAGTAGGTTCTTTTCTTTTCCTTCATATTTTGAATTGATTGTTTAAGCTTAATATTTATATTTTCCAAAACCCTCAAAGCCTAAACCCAGGATTTAAATTAAAGCCAGAGTAAATCGAAACCAAAATTTTATCAATAAAATCCTAACCCATTATTCAAAACCCTAAGTTTCAGCCCACACACACTTTACTTAATAAAACTCCTTAATAAATTTAACCCTCAGCCCATTCTCTTTTCCCTCAGCCCACTCTTGATTTTTAAATAAATCCCTTATAATTTTCCAGGCCCGTTTCATCTCAGCCCACACAAAATTTTAATAAATTCTCTAAATCAATTCTCCTTTGGCCACTTATCTTCTCAGCCCACTTCAGATTTTAATTTGTTGAGGGAATTAATTTTCTTTGCCTCAGCGAGCCCGGCCCGTTCTCCAGCCCGTCTCCTCTTCAAGACCCGACCCGCTATCCTGTTCATCTCCCTTCAAAAAAATCCCAACGGTAACCTCCCAAAACTCGCGCGCGACCCGCCTCCTCCGCCGTCGCTCACGCCCTCGCCCCTGCCGTTGCCCCCCCACGTTTTCAACCTCGTCTCTTTTATCTCCCTCACATCTCACTCCCCTCTCATTTTTCCAAAAATTCCTCATCTCCATCTCTCGAAAACTCACGAACCCACCGCAATCGAATCCCTCCGACGACGGCGAACCTCCTCGTCGACCCCACCGTTCTCCCTCGCTCACTTCCCTCCATCAACTGAGCTCCCTACACAACCACCTTCGCCTCCAGTATTGCACACCCAATCCCCTGCACACAACCCAAATTGCAAGCGAGCTCGGCCACCTTACCCCCTCGACGCCGGCGAACTCCCCACCACATCGCCGGCCTCCCAACGACCTCCACCTCCTCAGCATCATCATCATCACAACAATCCCTAGACCCACTGCTTAACCTATTCCCTTCTCCAAAACTCCAAAACCCAATTGCAAACATTTCCTCACTGTGAATTGCACTGTGCGCGTTGCCGGAGCGACGCCGTCGACCTTCGGCAACCCCAACACTTCTCAGGCGGACCACAGAGCACCCCTAAGCTTCTACCCCGCGCAAGACGACTCCGGGAAACTCCGACGTGAAACTCGTGTTTCGAACTAGGCTCATGAGAATCCGGTACGTGGCGTATATCGCGCGTTCGTGACGACACTGCTGCCGTACGACCCCGAAACATTTTCCAGACAAGTATTTACTTGCTTCATGCTATAATAATAGTGTTACAAACCTAGATCACGTAGTTTACAAACTTACCGATTTCCGATACGTATCATGACCTAAGTGTTCGATGCTAGATCTCAACGGAAATAATTGTTTAATTTGATGGAAACCGATACTTTCTGTTGGCCCTTATCATGATGAATATCGTGTGTGAATCTCGCTTGAAAATACGATTGTTCGTGACAAAAATTGATACCCCCATATATGTCGTTAAAACTAGGATTCTCTCGTACCTGAAAACGAATAAAAACACCATAAATCATACACATATTGGAAAGATGTGTTTGAGGGCTTAGATCGAAGCCGACTCAACGAACTTTAACCCTATGTAAAATTCTGATGATTTCTGTTATGTAACCATGAAATTAATTGGATCGGAACGCGACTCTGGACTGCAGTCCAGAGCGTTTCTGATTATGGTGTTCTGTCCAAAGACCTGCGTCACTGTGTTTCCTGAAATCGTACGTTACGGAACTTTACATTAGATTATAGATAATTCTGTTAGCTAAACAAAACAAGTGGTTCCATTCCGATTCATGGCCGTTCGCTATTTTAAACTATATTTAAAGGGGCAGAACGTAAAACTGTTCAGAACAATTTCTGAAATGACATATTGAGATTAAACTGTGTATAACTTTCAACGTACAGATGCGATTGAGTATCCGTCTATTGCGTTGAATACTTTATCGAAAACCCTAGATTTCATTTAACTGTGACATCGCTAAATTCTGAGCCCAACTGGGTACAATTCGTGTCGCGAAACAGACGTTCAGTTCTGAAACTGAATTTCCAGCCGCGAGCACTTAAAATGAAATAGCTGTATCTTGAAAACCGGAATTCCGATTGAACTGAAACAAATTTTGATGAATTACTGACTGAGTGTTCTATATATCTTACTTACATCATTGTTGCTAAATTCTTGACATATTAATTTATGCAATTTATTTTAGTTCATGACATGCATGTTAATTCATAACATACAGAGCTTATTGGTAGCATACAATATATATATCATACCCTTTGCCATATACTCAGTGTTAGTGCGTGTGGACATTGCATTATCATGCGTGATAGATGTTGGTTTAGGAGTGACGAGTACACCAATGGAAAGTGAATATTCGTGACAGTGATTGATACAGTGGACAGTGATGAAACCGTGCCATTGGTATACTTGTACACAAATAGATCAATATCATAAATAGTGTAACCTGGGAAAAAGGGGAAATCAAAGTGGAAAGAGTATCGTATTTAGCGGGACCGTGTTTAGAGGATGATCATTCGAACTGTGATACTGATACGTGTAGGATAGGATCTAGCGATCCGGCTGACAGGGTTATGTCCCGGACATGTGGGCCGTGGTCTCGGGTATGTACGAGACTCCTATTAAACATGATCCTCCTTCCACTATGTGATTTCAAATATGACCTAGAGACCGATAGGGACACATAACATATTCTGCATCATATAGTGATATAGTGATTACTTGCATTGTTCTTATACCAGTATTACCTCATATACCTGTTTCATCTTATTATTATAATATTGTTATTGTGTCGCTCTGACGACCTGAGTATGCATGCTCAGATCCCGTGGGAGGACCGGCACAGGAGATGGATCTATCCTTTGAGTTCACGGAGATATAGTTTGGTGTACCTTCTTCTTTTACTGCTTTCCATAAAAGCGATCGTGAAATTGAACTTGGTTAGTTATTGTTCTTTATTATCTGTAATTTGTGAACAATGGAATTTTAATGTAATAATTTAGTGATGTGATTCCTTTAATACTGTGCTTTATTACTGATTACCATGTAGTGCTAGAAGCCGAAGTGTGACGACGGCGGGACGATCCCTTGACCGTAGGAGCATGGCTGGCCTAGTCATACCTCGTATTCCGTATTTTGGGAAGCGGGGCGTGACATGGTTTAGTTGGTATCAGAGCCTGTGTTTAGTATCAAGGGATAACATTAACTATGCTGTATTACGTTATTTTGTTTCGCTACTCTTGATTTCCATCCTTGAATCTGATCCTATCCTTTTGAATCTTCCAGTGATATGACATCCCCGAACGACCCCTCCTCGGACTCCAGCTCTCAGGACCGCACGGAAAGAATACTTAGTGCACTGACCACTCTCGCGGAAGCTCAGGAGAGGAAGACAGATTTGCTTACTGAGGGACTCAGGGCGATTACCGCCGCAGGAGGACCCTTCGCACTCATTACCGCCCCCGAGGGCGCTACTCCACCAGCTTATCAGGCTAGGGCTGGTACCGTATCAGACTTCCGACGGTTACACCCAGCTGCATTCACAGGGTTAGCTGAACCCCTTGAGGCTGAACAATGGCTGGTGAACATGGAGAATTTATTGACAGCCGCCAGGGTTCCAGAGGAAGACAGAGTGGACGTGATAAAGATTCAATTAGAAGACGAAGCCCGTACATGGTGGTCGGTGGAAGAAAGCAGACTTGATGAGCCTATTGAATGGAGCAAGTTTAAGGAGTGCTTCCTAGATCATTATTTTCCTCCCACAGCCAAGGCAGAAATGAAGGAAAGGTTTATTCTTTTGAAGCAAAATGGACGCCCAGTGGACGTTTATGCGGCAGAGTTCAACCGTCTGAGCCGCTTTGCTCCATACATGGTCAAATCAGAGGCCACCAGGGCCAGACGCTTCCTTCAGGGGTTAGATTTCGAGTTGCAGCAGTTGATTGCATCGTTGGATTTGCAGACTTTCGCACAGGTACTCAACGCGGCGAGAGTTCAAGAGCAATTGATTAACAAGTTCAGAAGACCCCCAGTCGTTCCAGCACGTACCCACGCGCCTTCTCGAGGAGCCATACCGGTTCACAGAGCAGGAACGACACAAATGAAGTGCCCGTTTGTACCACAGCATCGCCCCCAGAGACAGGGCGTAACTTGTGGCTATTGCGGTAGAGGAGGACATACCCAGAAGGACTGTCGCCGTGCCAAGGGACAGTGCCTAATTTGCGGTTCCAGTCAGCACAGGATTAACAGTTGCCCTGAGCGAGCAGAAATACAGGGAGGTTCTGGACCGCCACAGCAAAGGCCACAGGAGCAGAGACAACCATTTACAGGTCGCGGTCAGGGACGGGCTTTCACCTTGACCTCCGAGCAGGCAGAAGCGTCAGGAGATGTGGTTACAGGTACTCTACTCGTACATTCCTTGCCAGCTAGAGTACTATTTGATTCCGGAGCATCGCATTGTTTCTTGTCTGAGCATTTCACTAATACACACTCAATACCACATGAACCACTAACCAAGGGATGGGAAATTCATACGGGTAATGGCATTATTATATCTAGTCGAGAATGTAGATTATGCCCAGTTGTAGTGTGTGGCAGGGAATTCTATGCGAATTTCCTTCTGATCGGGACAGGCAGTTACGACGTAATTCTCGGGATGGATTGGATGAGCACTTTCCATGCAGTTATCGATTGTCGTGCAAGGAAGGTGATCTTCCGCATCCCCAATCACCCGGAGTTTACTTTTGAGGGCGGAAGTGAATCTTTGGAGCCAGCTAAGTATAGAGCCAAGCCCAAGGAACTGACAGCTATGGAGATTGATAAGAGCCCAGCCCCAGAAATTGTTCGGGACTTTCTAGACGTATTTCCTGAAGATCTACCAGGTCTACCACCTCCTCGAATTTTAGAATTCTCAATCGACTTGACTCCAGGCACAGCCCCAGTATCCCGAGCCCCATATAGAATGGCACCAGTTGAGTTGGCGGAATTGAAGAAGCAGGTTGAAGAACTTTTGGAGAAGGGATTTATTCGGCCGAGCGCTTCACCGTGGGGTGCACCAGTTCTGTTAGTAAAGAAGAAGGATGGATCGCTGCGAATGTGTATAGATTATCGAGAGCTGAACAAGGTCACAATAAAGAACAAGTACCCAATACCACGCATCGACGACCTATTCGATCAGCTAAGTGGAGCCAAGGTTTTCTCGAAGTTGGACCTCCGTTCTGGATATCATCAAATCAGAGTAGCAGCCGAAGACGTATGCAAGACGGCTTTCAGGACCCGATACGGACATTACGAGTTTCTTGTGATGCCGTTCGGTGTTACCAATGCCCTAGCAATATTCATGGATTTAATGAACAGGATGTTCGCAAAATACTTAGACACGTTCGTCGTTGTGTTTATCGACGACATATTTGTCTACTCGAAGACCTGGGAAGAGCATGCTGAGCATTTGCGCACGGTCCTACAAATTCTTCGGGAAGAGAAACTGTATGCGAAGCTGAGCAAGTGTGAATTCTGGCTCGACAAGGTTCAGTTTTTGGGACATATTGTTTCGGGAGAAGGTATCTCGGTGGACCTGACGAGGATAGAATCTGTCAGAGATTGGCCGACGCCGAAGTCAGTAGCCGAGATCAGGAGCTTTCTGGGATTGGCAGGTTATTATCGGAGATTCGTCCAAGATTTCTCAAGAATCGCGGAACCATTGACGAGGCTGACACGGAAGGACGTGCCGTTTACATGGACAGAGAAATGCACTCAGGCATTCGACACACTAAAGCAGAAGTTAACCACGGCGCCTATTCTTACTGTACCAGATGATTCCGGTGGTTTGGTGATACACAGTGATGCCTCAGGAAAGGGTTTAGGCTGTGTTTTGATGCAGCATGGCCGAGTGGTTGCTTACGCCTCTCGACAACTGAGAAACCACGAGAAGAACTACCCCACGCATGACTTGGAGTTAGCCGCAGTAGTCTTTGCGTTGAAGATTTGGAGGCACTATCTATTGGGTGAGAAAGTAGAGGTTTACACGGATCATAAAAGTTTGAAGTATGTTTTCACTCAGAAGGAACTGAACATGAGGCAGCGCCGATGGTTAGAGCTAATGGCAGATTATGACTTGGACCTTCAGTATCACCCGGGGAAGGTCAATGTTGTACCAGATGCACTCAGTCGCAAACCAGCGGTCATGATGTTGACCGATCAGAGGAGCATTATTGAGGATTTCCAGAGACTTGAACTTGAGGTCATTACTCCGAACGCACTCAGTCAATTTTGGCAACTACAGGTGCAATCTTCCCTGGTGGATCGCATCAAGATTGCACAAGCGGATGATCCCCGATTACAAAAGTTCAGAGAGCAAGTGGAAGCTGGACTGAGAACGGATTTGATTATACATGAGGATGGCTTTCTGAGATTCGGTAGCAGACTCTGCGTACCTAAAGGAGATGTTCGAGAAGAAGTTTTGGCTGAAGCACACAGTTCAGCTTATTCTGTGCATCCAGAAGGTACAAAAATGTATCAGGACCTAAAGCAGCACTTTTGGTGGAACGGAATGAAGCGGGAAATTGCGAGGTTCGTATCCAAATGCTTGGTATGTCAGCAGGTGAAGGCGGAACATCAGAGAACAGCAGGATTATTACAACCATTGCCGATACCTGAATGGAAGTGGGAGCACATTACTATGGATTTTGTGACGGCCTTACCACGGAGCCCTAGAGGCAATAACGCTATTTGGGTTATCGTCGATCGCCTCACAAAAGCTGCACACTTCCTACCTTTCCGAGTGGGACAGTCGACAGAATCACTGGCAGAAAGATATTTGCAGGAGATTGTGCGACTTCACGGTGTTCCAGTCAGCATTGTGTCAGACCGGGACGCGAGATTCTTGTCGCACTTTTGGAGGAGCTTACAGGAGAGTTTGGGAACCCGCCTTAATTTCAGCACAGCTTATCACCCACAGACGGATGGACAATCCGAGCGTACGATTCAGACGCTCGAGGATATGTTGAGAGCCTGTATGTTGGACTTTCAGGGTTCCTGGAAGGACCATCTGCATCTAGTCGAGTTCTCTTATAACAATAGTTATCAGGCTAGTATTCAGATGGCTCCTTTTGAAGCACTATACGGGCGGAAGTGTCGATCCCCAGTATGTTGGGATGATATGGGAGAACGAAGATTACTGGGCCCCGAACTCATTGTTCAGACAGTTGACAAGGTCCAAATGATCAGGCAGCGTATTAAGACGGCTCAGGATCGACAGAAGAGTTGGGCAGATACCAGCAGAAGGGCACTTGAGTTCGAAGTCGGAGATCATGTGTTCTTAAAGATTTCCCCTACTCGTGGAGTGATCAGATTCGGAAGTCGGGGAAAACTTAGTCCCCGTTTCATCGGACCTTTTGAGGTGCTAGAGCGAGTAGGAGAGGTGGCCTATCGACTTGCCTTGCCTCCATCGCTAGCTGGTGTGCACAATACCTTCCACGTGTCACAGTTGCGTCGTTATGTTCGGGATGAGAGCCATGTCCTGGACCATTCAGAGCTAGTTTTGGGTACTGATTTATCATACGAGAAGCAGCCTACTACCATTCTCGACCGCAGAGAGAAAGTGCTGAAGAATAAGGTCATTCCGTTAGTCCGAGTGTCTTGGGGCGGTCGTTCCCCAGGAGAATCCACCTGGGAGCGGGAGGAAGATATCCGTGATCGTTATCCACATCTCTTTGCTTAGTACATTTTCTTGTATCTTTGTTGAATTTCGAGGACGAAATTTTGTTAAGGGGGGTATGATGTAAATCCCCGTTTCCATTCTAATAAAAGTTTCCTATTCTCTGATTTCCAGTAGGTTCTTTTCTTTTCCTTCATATTTTGAATTGATTGTTTAAGCTTAATATTTATATTTTCCAAAACCCTCAAAACCTAAACCCAGGATTTAAATTAAAGCCAGAGTAAATCGAAACCAAAATTTTATCAATAAAATCCTAACCCATTATTCAAAACCCTAAGTTTCAGCCCACACACACTTTACTTCATAAAACTCCTTAATAAATTTAACCCTCAGCCCATTCTCTTTTCCCTCAGCCCACTCTTGATTTTTAAATAAATCCCTTATAATTTTCCAGGCCCGTTTCATCTCAGCCCACACAAAATTTTAATAAATTCTCTAAATCAATTCTCCTTTGGCCACTTATCTTCTCAGCCCACTTCAGATTTTAATTTGTTGAGGGAATTAATTTTCTTTGCCTCAGCGAGCCCGGCCCGTTCTCCAGCCCGTCTCCTCTTCAAGACCCGACCCGCTATCCTGTTCATCTCCCTTCAAAAAAATCCCAACGGTAACCTCCCAAAACTCGCGCGCGACCTGCCTCCTCCGCCGTCGCTCACGCCCACGCCCTCGCCCCTGCCGTTGCCCCCCCACGTTTTCAACCTCGTCTCTCTTATCTCCCTCACATCTCACTCCCCTCTCATTTTTCCAAAAATTCCTCATCTCCATCTCTCGAAAACTCATGAACCCACCGCAATCGAATCCCTCCGACGACGGCGAACCTCCTCGTCGACCCCACCATTCTCCCTCGCTCACTTCCCTCCATCAACTGAGCTCCCTACACAACCACCTTCGCCTCTAGCATTGCACACCCAACTCCCCTGCACACAACCCAAATTGCAAGCGAGCTCGGCCACCTTACCCCCTCGACGCCGGCGAACTCCCCACCACATCGCCGGCTTCCCAACGACCTCCACCTCCTCAGCATCATCATCATCACAACAATCCCCAGACCCATTGCTTAACCTATTCCCTTCTCCAAAACTCCAAAACCCAATTGCAAACATTTCCTCGCTGTGAATTGCACTGTGCGCGTTGCCGGAGCGACGCCGTCGACCTTCGGCAACCCCAACACTTCTCAGGCGGACCATAGAGCACCCCTAAGCTTCCAGCCCGCGCAAGACGACTCCGGGAAACTCCGACGTGAAACTCGTGTTTCGAACTAGGCTCGCAAGAATCCGGTACGTGGCGTATATCGCGCGTTCGTGACGACACTGCTGCCGTACGACCCCGAAACATTTTCCAGGCAAGTATTTACTTGCTTCATGCTATAATAATAGTGTTACAAACCTAGATCACGTAGTTTACAAACTTACCGATTTCCGATACGTATCATGACCTAAGTGTTCGATGCTAGATCTCAACGGAAATAATTGTTTAATTTGACGGAAACCGATACTTTCTGTTGGCCCTTATCATGATGAATATCGTGTGTGAATCTCGCTTGAAAATACGATTGTTCGTGACAAAAATTGATACCCCCATATATGTCGTTAAAACTAGGATTCTCTCGTACCTGAAAACGAATAAAAACACCATAAATCATACACATATTGGAAAGATGCGTTTGAGGGCTTAGATCGAAGCCGACTCAACGAACTTTAACCCTATGTAAAATTCTGATGATTTCTGTTATGTAACCATGAAGTTAATTGGATCGGAACGCGACTCTGGACTGCAGTCCAGAGCGTTTCTGATTATGGTGTTCTGTCCAAAGACCTGCGTGTGTTTCCTGAAATTGTACGTTACGGAACTTTACAGTAGATTATAGATAATTCTGTTAGCTAAACAAAACAAGTGGTTCCATTCCGATTCATGGCCGTTTGCTATTTTAAACTATATTTAAAGGGGCAGAACGTAAAACTGTTCAGAACAATTTCTGAAATGACACATTGAGATTAAACTGTGTATAACTTTCAACGTACAGATGCGATTGAGGATCCGTCTGTTGAGTTGAATATTTTATCGAAAACCCTAGATTTCATTTAACTGTGACATCGCTAAATTCTGAGCCCAACTGGGTACAATTCGTGTCGCGAAACAGACGTTCAGTTCTGAAACTGAATTTCCAGCCGCGAGCACTTAAAATGAAATAGCTGTATCTTGAAAACCGGAATTCCGATTGAACTGAAACAAATTTTGATGAATTACTGACTGAGTGTTCTATATATCTTACTTACATCATTGTTGCTAAATTCTTGACATATTAATTTATGCAATTTATTTTAGTTCATGACATGCATGTTAATTCATAACATACAGAGCTTATTGGTAGCATACAATATATATATCATACCCTTTGCCATATACTCAGTGTTAGTGCGTGTGGACATTGCATTATCATGCGTGATAGATGTTGGTTTAGGAGTGACGAGTACACCAATGGAAAGTGAATATTCGTGACAGTGATTGATACAGTAGACAGTGATGAAACCGTGCCATTGGTATACTTGTACACAAATAGATCAATATCATAAATAGTGTAACCTGGGAAAAAGGGGAAATCAAAGTGGAAAGAGTATCGTATTTAGCGGGACCGTGTTTAGAGGATGATCATTCGAACTGTGATACTGATACGTGTAGGATAGGATCTAGCGATCCGGCTGACAGGGTTATGTCCCGGGCATGTGGGCCGTGGTCTCGGGTATGTACGAGACTCCTATTAAACATGATCCTCCTTCCACTATGTGATTTCAAATATGACCTAGAGACCGATAGGGACACATAATATATTCTGCATCATATAGTGATATAGTGATTACTTGCATTGTTCTTATACCAGTATTACCTCATATACCTGTTTCATCTTATTATTATAATATTGTTATTGTGTCGCTCTGACGACCTGAGTATGCATGCTCAGATCCCGTGGGAGGACCGGCACAGGAGACGGATCTACCCTTTGAGTTCACGGAGATATAGTTTGGTGTACCTTCTTCTTTTACTGCTTTCCATAAAAGCGATCGTGAAATTGAACTTGGTTAGTTATTGTTCTTTATTATCTGTAATTTGTGAATAATGGAATTTTAATGTAATAATTTTAATACTGTGCTTTATTACTGATTACCATGTAGTGCTAGAAGCCGAAGTGTGACTACGGCGGGACGATCCCTTGACCGTAGGAGCATGGCTGGCCTAGTCATACCTCGTATTCCGTATTTTAGGAAGCGGGGCGTGACAAATGGTCCCATAAATGCATTTTCTCCCTACGAGTCGTAAGGATCCCATAGGTGCATTTTCTCCTTAGGAGTCGTGAGGACCTCCAAGTGTGTTTTTCTTTTGTGAGTCGTAAGGATCCCACGAAGGCGTTTTCTTACGAGTCGTAAGGATCTCGCAAGTTTTGTTCTCCTCATGCATCGTGAGGACACACGAGTGGGTCTTTCCAGATGGAGCATAATTCCAAGTGCGGAGACCGGCCGCTGGACTGATGATTGCAGTGGGATATAGGTATGATGAGAATTATTTGAGCCCGTGGATTGTATTCGGTAGTCAACTTAGGGACCAACCATAGGGCTGGGGGAATTTTGGAAAATCGGATTTTGGTTAACGTCTGCATCGCTGCACTGGAATATGGTATCAGGAGCGACTCATCATTCGCCGTTGGGACATTTAGAATTTGGTTGGCGTCTGCATCGCTGCACTGAATTATGGTACCAGGAGCAACTCATCATTCGCCGTTGGGGATTTGAGTTTGGAATTTGGTTGGCGTTTGCATCGCTGAACTGGAATATGGTACCAGGAGCGACTCATCATTCGCCACTTTTTTTTTACCGCGATGCTCTATCATTTCAGCTTTTCTTATCGCGAAGGTCGCGATTGCCCTATCATTTCGGTTTTTTATTCACGGTTGTCCCATCATTTCGGCTTTATTTTCTTATTTATTTTACTCGCTGATTTTTATTGCGAGTTGCCCCATCATTTCGGCTTTATTTTCATCTTTATTTTTACTCGCTGATTTTTATTGCGAGTTGCCCCATCACTTCCGCTTTTTATTTTATTTTTATATTTTTTAATTCTTTTTATTTTTTGTTTTATTTACACATTTTTACATTCCCAGTTTAACGACTTAGAGGTCGATGGTTCCCAGTTTAACGACGTGGTGGTCATCGGTTCCCCAGTTTAACGACGTGGTGGTCGATGGTGTAGCAGATTCCCAAAGGGCTTCGGTTTCCATTTGTATGAAATTGGCGGTCGCCGCTTGTTTGTCCGCTAACACGCCAGGGGACAACGAGATTCCTCCCGCCTTGTATTGCTTTTCGACCCAATCTTTGAAGACAAAGCAGTCCTCAATGGCATGATTTATCACTCTGTGATAGGGGCAAAATTTGGGGTCGTCGGTCATATTCGCTTCTTGCAGTCTTTTTGATTCTGGCAGTTGTAGACCGTTTCTTAGGGCGTTCTTGAATATCTTGCGGACTTTGTCCCTTCTGAAGGAATAGACCATATCCAGTTTCTCTTTCAGAGGCGATTCCCCTCCCCTTCCCAACACCGGTTTTTGAGGTTGGTCGTTGTTAGGTTCGCCTGTTGTCCGGTTACAACGTTCGGTGTATGTATTGGAGGGACTGGAGGCTGACCGCGGCCGTTTTTCGCGAAGGCACCCCGCTCTTGAGCTGAAGGGGGTATCAGTTGGCTGCCTCCGAGTATCAATCCCTGGCTCATGAACCAAAATTTGATTCTAATGTAATCCCAATCGGGCGACTTGAGTCGTGAGGTCTGCCGTGACGTTTGCCAGTTCGTCGACCTTAGACTGGACCTTGGCTAACTTCTCGTCCCTGTCCTGAAGCTGCCTTTGAGGCCATCGGAATAATGCTTGTTCTATAGTTCCGAATTTGACAACCGGGTCATCCTTACTGCCTGAGCTCAATTCCACAGAACCACGGGCTTCTCTAGCTTATCGGCCTGAGCGGGCTCTTCCTCATTTAGACCGAGCCGATGCTGGGTAGCGTCAACCATATCATCGCTATGGCTGTGAAGCATAGGAGGGTTCGTTTTTTCATGTCCGGCCATGTAGACGGTGTGGACCACATATCCAGCCATCTTTTTATCTTTGGCGGGGTTAACCTCATGAAGTTCAGCCTAACATGAGCCTTAGCCCTTTTGTTGGCTCTGTATCTGAGCCTTTTCTGTCTTAGCTTCTCGATTTTGAGAGCTTGGCGGGCATCCGTCATCCAGGAAGCCATCGTTAGCAGATTAACAGGGAGCTTAGAGAAGATACCCAATTGAGCAGTTGTCAGGGGCGCCGCTGGAGCTTGCCCGAAATGCCTTGTTACTTTGTTGGTGTTGATGGCCTTACCCTCGACTGGAGCAAAAGAAAGTCGTTCAAACACCAACTTGCATTTGGGTAGTGGTGCCTTCAAGATCACCACATTTGGCATCCTGCCTTTTGAGGTCGGTTTATCCATCACCGGGGCTTGAGGAGCAAAGATGGCGTTAGCTGACATGAACAGAATAGAGCCAAATGGTAGCGGTGGCTTCTCCCATTGTCGCCCGAGACTGGCCGGGAGGACCGTCCTGGCGTCTATCTTCATTGTGTAGGAGATGGGAGTTGTGCTAAGAGCTGAGATTGTCCTTGGAGACATTTTGTTGCGTCCAAAGATTGCAGTCGAAAGTCGTTAACCTGCAAATAGAAGCATGATTTCAGTACAGGCAATCGATATGTATATTGATTGAGTTCGCATGAACGTTTAACCCAAAATATGGGAGGAGAAATTGTGTCCCACCGGGCGTGCCAGAATCTATAGGGTGTTTTTCATCACCCCATTGAGATGGGAATACGCGCGTGCTTGTCAGGCGTACTACAGATTCCCCCTGCCTAGGGTAGGCAGGGGTTTATTGATTGTGGTGATTCGAATCTCCGGCAGCCACGGACTGAGCTACCGTTAATTACCTCTCGCCTTTGGAGCGAGAGAAGCTCCGATTGACGGGTCAAACAGGTCATGCGAACTCAATGCGATGCATTAGTGTGTGTGTGTTTAACATATTATAATGGAGGTGTGTTCATTTTGTTTTGTTCCATTTATAAAAAAAAGGATATATATATTTTTTATTTAAAAAAACAAAAATAAATAAATATTCAGAGGAATGTTTTTTTTAAAAAATATTATTTATAATTTATTTATTTTTTAATAAAAAGATTTAAAAAAAGAAAAAAGAAAAAGGGGCTGCCCCCACTCACCTGAGGGGAGGAAAGAGGCTCCCATTTAGTGGGAGCCTCCCCCTCACGTGTGGGGGGGGGGGATGGGAGCCTCCCCCTCACATGATGGGGGGGCTCCATTTGGAGCCCCCCCATCACGTGAGGGGAGGGGAAAGGCTCCCACTTGGTGGGAGCCTCCCCGTCACGTAGTGGGTAAATTTTTTATTTTTTTTTTTATTTTAAATTTTTCTTTTTATTATTTTTTTTACATGGAGTTCAACTCCAAAAGAATATTTTTAATGGAGTTAAACTCCAAAAGAACTTTAAAAGTGGAGTTAAACTCCAAAAGAATTTTAAATGGAGTTAAACTCAAAAAAGATTTTAAATGGAGTTCAACTCCAAAAAGATTTTTATTGCGGAGTTAAACTCCAAAAGAATTTTATTGTGAAGTTCAACTCCAAAATGATTTTTATTGTGGAGTTCGACTCCAAAAAGAGTTTTAAATGGAGTTCAACTCCAAAAAGATTTTTAGTGGAGTTAAACTCCAGAAGAATTTTAAATGTGGAGTTAAACTTCGAAAGAATTTTAAATGTGGAGTTGAAATCCGAAAGAATTTTAAATGGAGTTAAACTCCGAAAAAAAATTATTTTTAAATGGAGTTAAACTCCAAAAGGATTTTAAATGGAGTTTAACTCCAAAAATATTTTTATTTCGGAGTTAAACTCCAAAAGAATTTTATTGTGGAGTTGAACTCCGAAAGAATTTAAATGGAGTTAAATTCTGAAAGATTTTTTTTTAAATGAAGTTAAACTCCTAAAAAGAGTGGGAGCTTCCCTCTCTCATGTGAAAGGGAGAAAAGGGGGCTCCCCCTCATATGAGAGGAAGAAAGGGACTCCCCAAATGGGAGCCTCCCACTCACATGAGAGGAAGTCTCTTTATTTTATTTTTTAAGGAGTTAAGCTCCAAAAACATTTGTTTGGAGTTAAACTCCAAAGAATTTTTTATTTGTGGACTCCAAAAGAATTTAAATAGAGTTAAACTCTGAAAGAATTTTTATTATGGAGTTGAACTCCGAATGAATTTTAAATGGAGTTAAACTCTAAAAATTTTATTTTTATAATGGAGTTAAACTCCAAAAGATTTTTTTTTATTGTGGAGTTGAACTTCAAAAGAATTTAAATGGAGTTAAATTCCGAAAGAATTTTTATTATGGAGTTGAATTCCGAAAGAATTTTATTTTTATAATGGAGTTAAACTCCAAAAGAATTTTTTTTATTGTGGAGTTGAACTCCAACAGAATTAAATGGAGTTAAACTCCGAAAGAATTTTTTAAATGGAGTTAAACTCCTAAAAGGATTTAATGTGGAGTTAAACTTCAAAAGAATTTTTATTTGCGAAGTTAAACTCCAAAAGATTTCCTCCTTTCTCTTTTGAGAAGAAACCCAAAATGGGTTCTCTTGAAACTCCAAAATTTAGATCTTGGATGATAAAAAAAGAGACCCTTTTTCTTCTCTTGATGGAGTCTTGGGAGATGGTTTTATGGTAAAACTTTATTTAGTTTTAAAAAAAGAGAGCTGAGCTCTTGATTTAATTAGAAAATGAAAGGGAAGAGGGAGAACTTGGGAGAGAGAGGATGGAGGCACAAACCCTAGTTTTGATTATCATGTTGCCTTATATAGGCTTACACATTTACATATAGCCCCTTGGGCTTTACAAAATGGCATTTTGCCAATCTCATGTCTCATGTGCTCATTTCTTTTGCACATGCGTCATGGGTTTTACAAAAATTTGGCTTTATACCCATAAAGATTACATCAAAATTATTTATTACATGATTTTTATTTTGGCATAGGGGAGAGTGGTCGCGGGGCTCGACTTGGGCATGGGCCCACTTGAGCTGGGCTTGGGCCCACCTTGCTTGGGATTGACTTTGACTTTGACTTGGTCAACCGGGGTGTAATTTTTGACCCCAACATTGACCTGAATGGATCACCAAAACAACTCGTCACGCCCTTCTTTCTAAAAAAACGGTAGCGGGTACGTGACGAGACCCGTGGCGTATTTATTCCGGAAGGTTCTTTCTCGCAATAAATACGTTAAGCATTTATAAGCAAGATAAATGTAACAAGAATAAGCAAGAGAATAAAATCCAACTAATAATTATCACATTCCAACATTCCACAGAATTCAAAAGTTAACGGATGTCTGAATACAAGATAAAGTACCATAAAAAGCCTTAGCAAAAGGCATATTGAAATGAAAAGCTGAATGAGAAGCTAGTAGTCCGCTTGTGATACTAGCTGGGAGTACTCTTTTTCTGTTGGCTCGATCTTCTTAGTTCCTAAATCACCTTATGAACATTCCAAAAAAAGAAGAAATAGAGGGGAATGTCGTCAACGAACTAAGGCTCGGCAAGTCTCCAAAAAGATATGAATGTGAATATGATAATGGACCTCATATAAGTAGAATATGAATTTTGATGATGTAACAGATAGGTTAAAGTATCTTTTAAACATGAGTATGGTAATGTATCTTAAGTATGGCGTTATATAAAAGTATGACAATGTATATAATCATGATTACTCTATGTTGGGGTCAAAAATTACACCCCGGTTGATCAAGTCAAAGTCAACACCAAGCCAGGTGGGCCCAAGCCCAGGCCAAGTGGGCCCAGGCCCAAGTCGATCCCCCAGCCAGCCTCTCCCATGCCAAAATGAAAATTATGTAATAAATAATTTTGATGTAATTTTCATACATGAATGTAAGAAAAATGGGCATAAAACCAAATTTTTATAAAGCCCATGGCTCATGTGCAAAAGAAATGAGCACATGAGGCATGGGATGGGCAAAATGCCGTTTTGTAAAGCCCAAGGGGTTATATGTAAATTTGTAAGCCTATAAAAGGCAACATGATAATAAAATAAAAGAGAACTTTGTTAGTTATATGTATGCCCTAGAGGCCATTATTATACATGTGATGTATATTATAGTGGATGCTTGGTTATATATAGGGAGGACTTTCTTGCTCGACATAGTATGATATCTGGTTGCTCTTTATCTTAATATGTATACTTATTGTCACTATATTACATGTTGATAAAGCCCTTAGGATGAGTACTTGACTACCAGGATTATGATGCAGATTATACTAGTGGGGCAAGGGTAGTCGGTAAGTACTGTCACGCCCCGCTTCCCGGTGTACGGGCAGAGGGCGCGACTGGCCGCTACGTATTTACTCTAAAGTAAATACGCTAAGCGTATCTAAGCAATATAAATAAAAATGCACAAGAGACAAAAAACAGTAGGTATAACTGAACAACAACTTTATTTATTAACATTCTTTTGTACAATGCATGGAAAAGTAAATATATCTGAAAGCAATGCCTAAACAGTGGCATAACAGAAATGAAAAGTACTGAAATAAAATGTGTACAATGAATCTAGAGCTCTGGGTCGTAAGCAAGCTGTTCCAAGTCCTCGCTGGTAGGATCGATCTCCAGAGTGTTCAGATCACCTGACAACATTCCAAAGAAGAAAGAGAAGGAATGTCGTCAACGAACAGTCGCTCGATAAGTCCCAAAGGTAAGGAAGACATAGAATAGATAGATAGAGAAAGTAGCTTTTAAAGTTGTATTATATTGTATTAGTGCTAACGCTGTTGTTTGTAGCTTGGTACAGAAGAATGCTAGTGTATACGAGAGGAGTCTCTATATGCCAGAAACTATAGGCACGTGTAGTACAAGAAACCGTTTATGCCACGGTACAACAGCAACGGAAATACAGGTTAGGTGTCTTAAATCTTACAGTCTCGTGCTATTTCTAACACCTTCCGTACCAATCTACCCCTTAAACCCCGCGATGTCTTGTTTGTATTGTTTGTATTGCAGTTTGTATTGTCTTGTAATATAGATTGTATAATTGGATGACTTGCCGAAACCATGATATCATTAAATGGATGTAACTGGAGAATCATGGATGTAACTGGAGAATCACGTAAATGGAAGGATATCCATGGTTCGGTTCAGTCAATATAGATTGAATAGTTTGATCCGATTGATTATATGGATTCATTGATTCATATTGAATTGTAATATTGTAGATTGTACTTGAATCATATTCAAGTCGGATTATTATAATGAGACCCAGTCTGAGTCAGAACAATTAGAAAAGAAATTGAAGTCCTGAATTAGGTTTTGATGTTATCGGTAACCACTGCACATGCGCGGCAGGATTTGTGTCTTTTTTAAAGACGATTACCGTGTTGATAACATCGTTATTAAGTTGTCTACCTTAAATAGGCAAGCACCCATTTCTCCGGCTCTCTGAGGCTCAAGAGATTGGTCCCGCTTAAACCTATATTTACTAGGGTCCTTAGGGTAATTTATAGAACTTGAGGGGGTTTTATGTAAAAATACTTTTGTATAATTTTCAAAATACACCCCAAATATTTAATTATCGTCTTTAGAGTTGTCATAAATGTAGATTTTATATTTGTGATATTCCTAGTGAAAATAACATAATTTCACAATATAGGGTAAAAAATTGTAATATTGAACTTGTATGGAATTCATGGTAATTTAATGTAAAGTGAATTTTTTGATTTAGAAAGGTTAGAATATTTATATCATATCAAAAATAGGTATTTTGATAATACATACATATGTGTGTATATATATATATATATATTTTATATAAAATAATTTAAATTTATTATTTTCTAGAAATCTTATTTTCTTAAGATATTCGTATTTTAAATCTCTCGAGACCGAATGCTCCTTGCGGAGGTCTGCATCTCACACTACTAAGCCCAGGGATGTGTGATAATCCGCACCATCCCAGTCGGGTTCCCCAAAATGGGTTGTAGCGGCGCTTTACAAAGATTTATAAAAATATGCAATCTTGTAGAAAACGGTTTTAATAGTTATTGGTATTTATATATAAAGTTTTGTTTTCCCGTATTCTATGTTCCCGAAAGGTATTGTGCTATGTTGCATATGAGTGTTGTGAGAAGGTAGGTCATTACCTCGTGATCTAATTAAAGGTATAGCAAATTTAATGATGTTTTAAAGTAGAAAGTAAACTACATGGTATTATAGTGAAAAAGAGCGGTAAAAGTTACAAAATTAAATGTTTTGTTATGAAACTTGTTCAACATGTTTTGTTAGTGATTAATAGTCAAGATGTAAGAGTTTAATATGATTGTGTTAAGGAAAATTGAACTTTATAATGAAAACTGAATCGGAAGTCGGATTTAACTCCGCTTCCATCGGGTTTTATTAAAAAGAGTTTTAAGACTAAAGGATAGAAGAGGGAGGTGGGATTTACTGGTTTTTAGTATAAAGAAAAGGGAGAGGAAGACGTAGGAGGCGCCGGTGCGTCGTTTCGTCACCGGGAGCTCCTAGGGTCGTCGTCGGAAGATCGCGAAAGTTTTGCCCTTCGCTAACTCCAAATGCACACAAAAGTTCTAGGAATTTTCTTGAGAGTTTGGATAGTGTTTCTCCCAATCAGAGCAAAGCTCTGTTAAAAATTCAAATTTTTGAAATGAAGCAACGTTTCAGATGCAGCTCCAAGTGCGCTGCGCCCTAAGCAGCGCACCACGTGCAAAGCACGTGGGCGCTAGCGCTGGGTACGCTACGCTCTAAGCAGCACGCCATGTGTGCGCTAGCGCTAGGTGCGCTGCGCTCCAAGCAGCGCACTACATGTCAAACACAGGTGCGCTAGCGCAATGTGTGCTGCCCTTCCAGCAGCGCACCACGTGCAGAGCACGGGTGCGCTAGCGCTGGAACTAAAAAGCTCCCCACCGTTAGATCAAAGATCTAATAATATGATAAATCATTAATTAATCAGGGTTAAATTCTTTTAAGGAAAGATTCCTCAAAATCTTTCCAAATAACGAGATTGTGCTCTGTAAATCAGAGCACCGTTGGATCAATGATCCAATGGTAAATAAAAATTACCAAAAGACAGAATAAATTCTGTATGGAAAGATTTTCCAATCTTGTTAAAAACAAGAAGATTGACTTCTGTAAAACAGAAGCCCTAGGATCAAAGATCCAATGGTGGGGAAACATCCCCAAATCAATTAGAGAAAGATCGCTTTAACTGATTTAACAAATTAGCTTGCCCTATATAAATGCCCCTAGACTTCAAGTCTCGATACACAGAGATATAGAAAAAGAGAGAAATCTCCCCAAAAACTTTGAGAAAATTCAAAGAACAAGCTCTTACAAGAAGATTTTTCTTCAAGGTAAAAATGATGATGATGAACATAGAGATGAAATCATCTCATAAAAAGAAGAATTCATTTCTTTAAAAAGATCATAGATCTACAAAGACAAAAAGTCTTTCACAAAAAGATCAAAAGATCTCATCATGAAATAAAAGAAGAACTTACTTCTCACAGATCATAGATCTATAAGACTAAAGTCTTTCTCAAAGAGATAATGAATATCTCATTATAAAAAGTAGAATAATTCAATTCTCTTAAGGATCATAGATCCATAAAGGCAAAGCCTTTCATCAATATAAGAGATTGAAACAAAATAAGAATGGTTATTCTTAGATCTTGAGACAAGGTCTCTTTTAAAAAGCTCAGATCATAAAATTGATCAAATGTGCTTTGCGCTCTTGAACTGCGCTTCTGCACTCTCTGGACTGGCGCTTAGCGCCAAATACGCCACATGTCAATCACGTATGCGCCAACTAACCACTAGCGCTTTGCGCTCTTGAAATAGCGCACTACGCTCATGGGTTGGCGCTCAGCGCCAAGCGCACCACGTGTAACTTACATATGCGCCACTAAATTGAAAGCGCAATGCGCTTCATGGATTAGCACTCAGCGCTCATAAACTGGCATCATGCGCTCATCATCTGGCGCCTGGCGCCAAGTGCGACACGTGTCCCTTACATGTGCGCCACGTGGCAGAAGCGCACTGCGCTTTTTGACTGGCGCAAAGCACCTAGCGCGCCACGTGTTGCGCTGACAGAACATAAATTGTTCTTTAATAAGCCCAAAGCTCTGATGAATGCTCAGCATTCAATAAAATACAAAGACATTGTGAAGATATAAATCAATGCTCAGCATTGTTAAAAGGGCCAAGCCCAAATAAAGGCTTAACAGCCCAAAATAAAATGTTAAACATTTATTGGATTTAGCCCAAGATTGTCCATAAGTCCTCAACTCATATTAATTGAGCCCATCTGCTCATAAATATGTTAACAGATCTTAGCCCCAAATTGGACTACAGATCTTTCAACCAACTCATGTCGGTTCGAGGGTACATCTCTTTACTCCTCTGATATTTGTCGTTGTAATCCTTCAACGTCTTCAGAGAGGTGACGGGTCCTGACAACCAAACATTCTACTGACTGTAGAGTCCTTTAAAACCCATGGACTATGATGTCCTTAACCTTGACTGTGAGGTCTTTAAACTCACGGACTATGATGTCCTTAACCTTAACTGTGAGGTCTTTAAACTCACAGACTATGATGTCCTTAACCTCGGACTGTGGGGTCCTTAAACCCATGGACTATGACGTTCTTAACCTTAGACTGAGATGTCCTTAAACTAACATTGGACCGTAATGTCCTTAAACTAATTATCGACCGCAATGTCCCTAAACTAAACAATAGAGTCCAAATGCTCTTTTGTTGTATCTAAATGATCCCGTTAAGTTGATCTTAGTCTAAAAATTAGACTAACGTATCCTTAACTAACGTTTAAGTTGATCTTAGTCTCAAATGAGACTAACGTATCCTTAAACCTAACCCCCAAATCCAAATCTAAGAAAATACGGATTTGGACTAATCCACGCCCTACGGGCGACAACATAAATTAGTCTCCGTATACAATCCACGGGCAACCAAAAAAAAAACAAACACCCACGACACGAAGTGACCATCTGGAGAAGGAGAAAGTGGTTACCGCGATGCGGTAGCGTAATTAACTGCAGGGGTTTGCGCCTGGAGGGAAGAGCGTCCCCACAATCAAAAACCCCTCAAATGAGGGGGAATCTGACGAAGTCTGCTACATCGGCCGTATTCGTTTAAACCTTCGATACATGGTGTCATAAGTCAACTTGGCATCTTCAGAGAGGTAGACGGATAGCACCAATTAGCATTTGCCCCGAAATTCAGGCAAGACGGACCTACGCGGTCGCGTCCCCGTGTTTCGGCGGGGAACAGATTCTGGCACGCCCGGTAGGACCTTTTCCTCTTTCCACTCCACACTTCGTGTGTCGTGTTCACGAACGAATCGCGGTTTGCTATGGTTGCCCTTGGGTTCGAGGTACTAAGATTTAGTGTCTTGCTCGGTGCATAAAACGAATGATCAATGGCGTCTACCTGCACAAAATGTTCCAGCTTCAACTGCAACTCCCATTCCGCCTCATCTGGAGGTGTAACTTACGGGCCCCAGGCGGCCTCCCTGTTCACAATGCCAGTGGACCAAGTAACTCAGGCCACCACTGGGCTGTACTTTGGGACTATGATCCTACCCATGAGCTTCAATGCCCCGATGCTGCCGCAAGAAGCCCCAAAGAAGTCGGTCTTTAATCGACTTACCACTGCCGCGGTCCCTCTCAACGGGTCGCCCAAGTCTAACGCCTCAGTTTTCAACAGACTGGGCCAGAATGCCAACAAGCCCACAATACCTAAAGCAGTCATCCCAAAGCGGATAGCCATCCCGACTCAAGCGGACGAAATCATTGGAAAGGCTTCTCCTGATAAGAAATAAGTCTTCACAAGGCTGGCCATTCCGGCTCCCACTCCAGACGAAGTCACCTCTGCCCAGAGGTCTGTATTCGATAGGTTGGACATTACTGCTCGGCGAACGTCAGTCTTCAAAAGGCTGACACCGGCGACAACCCTCCGTCAAGACAGGGGGCATGACGAAGCCATATCCATAGCTGAACCAACTCCATCCGCACGACATGCTCGCCGTCGTCACTGGCGCCGAGTAAGGAAGGTTGGGGGCAACTCCCCTTCTGGACTAACTCTGCCAGCTCCTATGGTGGAAATCAATGTTGTTGTTCCAACTGGGAACAACTTTGAACCGCTTAGGAGGGTTCGCAAGAACTCTCCGACTGCCGTGCTGAAGAGATCTCCTCTACCTATGGAGATTACTACAAAAAAGAAGCCGGAGCAGCCCCCTCAGCGGCTGTCCTCCAAAATTTATAAAGTCTGGCGACAGGTCCAGGAATCAGTGATTAAGCAGGACTACTCTCGCCGGCCAAAGAAGCTCAAAGCTCAGCAAGAAAAGAGCCATCTCGTGGTACCACAGAAGACATCATCCGTCTGGGTGCCCGCTGCAACGGCCTCCTCGACTTCAACTAATGCGGCAAACCGCAAGGACGTCGAATCTAAACGCCCCAAGTCCGGGGGCATGGTAATACATACCGTTTATATGGCTTCCGAAAAAGAAGAAAGCCGTGCTTCTACGGGTCATCGACCGCTTACCCGATCGATAACGAAGGCTCAGGAACAACAGCAGCAGAAACTTCAGGAGATGTTGACTGCAATGGCCACACTCACTGGGCCAAATGAAAATCCAGAGACCTCGGAGCAACGTCGGGAACAAGAAACTGATACCGAGTTCTTCCGAAGAATGCTCGAGAGGAAAGAAAAAGAGGCTGCGGAGCAGGCAGCCAATATGAAACGAATGGCTCTTTTGTTCCAAGACATGGCTGGGATGATGTTACAGCCGGAACCTCCAGCTGAAAACCCCCCGATCATCAT
Organism: Agapanthus africanus; assembly: GCA_030015575.1. Classification (NCBI taxonomy): domain Eukaryota; kingdom Viridiplantae; phylum Streptophyta; class Magnoliopsida; order Asparagales; family Amaryllidaceae; genus Agapanthus; species Agapanthus africanus. Next base: position 47,196,864 of record JASDDO010000012.1, read on the forward strand.
TGAAGACGACAGAGGGGAAATATCGAACCCTCCTCCGGCTCTTTCAGCAGCCAAAGAAGAGACAATCTCTAAGGCCGTCTTGGACGACTACATCGCTCAGCAAATACGAGCTCACCAGGCAAACGAAGCGGCTGGACAAATCGTTAAGACTGGACGACCTTATCCAGGCTGGTATGATCAAATAAGGTACCCGCAGGGATATACGATCCCTAAATTTCATGTATATAAAGGGATGGGGAATCCACATCAGCATGTCGCTCAATTCAGAGCCTTGTGCGGCAACACCGGGGGTGATGATAAACTTCTGCTCCGCCAGTTTGTTGGTAGCTTGTCGGAGACGGCATTCGAGTGGTATTCTGAATTTCCAAACGACTCCGTCAAGACTTTTGCAGAGATGGAGCTATTATTCACCCAGCGTTTCGCGAGTGCTAATGAACGCACCCCAATAACGGCATTGATCAATGCCAGGGTGAAACCAGGTGAAACGTGGGTGCAATACGCAATATGATGGCGAAATTTATGGTCAAAATGTGAGCAGCATATCGAGGAAGCGCCGGTAGTGGGCATGTTCGTGGGCACTCTTGACCCTCAAGCAACTATTTCCCAATTCATGATGTTCTTCAAGCCGACTACGTTCCAGGCCTTGATCGACAAACTGGCCCAAATGGACCAGATGGGTCATAGACCGTCTCCTTCAAAGCCAGAGCCGCGGAACGAAAATGGTAAAGGGAAGGCGTCCTTCGTTGCAAATACTCAACAGTAGCCCAATGGCCCAAAACTAACTGATCTCCTAGACGAGAGGCGGCAATTCTATAATGAGAAGATGAAGCGCCCTTATTCGTTTCCCCGGGACAAGACGAAAAGATTGTTCGAGCTAGCGGTGCGCAACAGGCTCATCAATCTGCCGAATACAAAATGACCGTTGCAACCCGGAGAGGATAATAGTCCCAATTATTGCCCCTACCATCAAACGGTAAGCCATCCAATTGAAGATTGCTTCGTCTTCAATGGCTGAATTGAAGACCAGTATCAACAGGGCAAATTTGCCCTGTCCGAGAACTGGAAAGTGAACCCACCACAGCCACACGCTCCCAAGAAGACGAATACACCGGGGACATCATGATCCTTCATAGAAGAAGCTCCATGGGAGGTCGCTCTTTCAGCCAAGACGAAAAGAATGCTGAAGGATCTCCAAACATGCCCGGCGATCAGGTGGAAAAATCCACTGGAACCGAGATCATCGAGGGAATGCTGAAACCGCGCCCAACTCCAAAAATTGGTGGTGATAGTCAAAGTGCTCACACCCAGCCGTTAAAGTCTTCAAAGAAGAAGAAGAAGACCAAAAATCCCGTGAAGCCTGGTGACAAGCGCACGGACCTGTAGAAGCAGATTGACGCGCTGGAAGAATATAATCAAAAAGCGCGGACTCCAGTCACACTCCAAGAATTTCTCAGCCATGTCCTTGAGGACGGAGATGATGACAACGGAGAAGATTCGTCGGATGAATCTGAGGATTATGTAGCAAGCTGCCATGTGATCTCTCACTCATCGATAAACGATGAAGAAGCTCCTTATGCAGAGAAACTGGGGGCAGATCCTGAGCCGGAACTTTTAGGGCCATCAGACGAAATGATTGATGCATTACTTGATGAAGCTCTTCTTAAAAGCAAAGCTGCTCGAGAGCGTGAGATGGCCATATTTGAAAAAGCCAAACGCCGGCGACTGGAAGAAACAGTTGAAACACTCCCGCCAGATCAAAGTACATCCGTCGCAAATAAAAGCAGGTTCAAGACGAGAAAGAGGTTCGCCAAAGCCATATCGATGGGAATGAATCTGTCACCCTCCGAAGGAAACACTCTTGGTGAAGCGGAAATACATCTTAGCTACTGCTTATATCATCGAAAGATTGTGCACCCCACCGAAGAGTGCAGCGCTTTTAAAAGATGGTGGTAGGGATATGTTACTCAATGGCAACGTTTCAAGCGGATGAAACACAAAGCTCGTCGGGAGCAAAGAAATACGACCGAGGAGCGTGAAAGAACTGCCGACAACTGCATATGGTTGACTATGGGGGATCGCAAGTTCTCACCTTTGGGAGCGATTCTGATGAAGAAATAGCTCTTGGCCCTCTCTTCAAAGAATCCACCTCGGGAAAAGAGGAAGAACCGAAGAGCTGCGAGAACATTCAGCTATGCAATCGCACATTACCTGAAAAGAATCTCGGACCTGCAAATAAGGGCTCAAACAAAAAGGATAAGGGGAAAGAAAAAGTCCCTGAGGATATCGCCCTTAATGATCGAGTCGTCGAAGAGCTGGCAGCCAAGGACCCACCCAAGAAAAGTAAGATGGATTACAACGTTCTTGCACACCTGAGGAAGATACCCTCGCAGCTCAGTATTCTCGACGCCCTTCTGCTATCCAAAGAGGCGAGAGATTCGCTGATCAAGGCGTTACAAGACCCTAAACAATTCCAAGCTTTCCTCGCCGAAGAAAAGATGAAGGACGAGTTGGAAGAAGTGCACACAGCCGATATCACCTTCGGCGATGAAGATCTTCTCCTCGGGACGTGTGAGCATAACCGTCCCCTATATGTCTCCGGATACTATCATGACATCAAGATAGGCAAAATCCTGGTTGACAATGGGTCCTCCGTCAATCTCCTCAATGTGAGAGTGTTGAAGGAAATCTGCATGAGTGTTCAGCATCTCGCTCGTGATAAAATCACCATTTCCGGGTTTGACTCTCAGTCATCACGGACGCTTAGGTCTGTAATATTGACACTACATTTTGGGCTGCTCGTTACGGACATCAAGTTCCATGTCATTGACGCTAAGACCTGCTATAACGCTTTGCTCAGCCGGCCTTGGTTACACGAGTGCAACATCATCCCTTCTACACAACATCAGTGTATGAGGTATTTCAAGGATGGCCTCGAGTACACTGTGACGGGGGAGTTGAACCCATTCTCCGTGAATGAAGTCCGAAAGTATGAAGATGCAAAATACTTCTTACCGGATTTTGAGGACACGGAAAGATGTCACAAACCAAAGAACAAAGCTATCACCACTATTCCGGTCTTCGGGAGTGATACCGAGAAAGAAGAAGATATAGTTTATTCAGGGCCATCCCATTGCAACAAGCCAGGACCGTCCACCCCTATGTTGGTCTTCGGCAGCGACTCAGAAGATGAGGTCAATGCTGTATTCTCCGCTCGGCCATCGATACAAACCTTCGCCGATGAAGATCGAAGTTTGCAAGTTGCCATGGTTCCGTGGGAGCATTACAAAGAGCTTGATGCACTTAATGCCTATAGTGTGCAGGAACTGTAGACATTCTACGTCCCTCCCAGGCGAAAGGGTGAAAAGGCGATCCTATTCTACCAATCCGGGGAAACCAAAGTGGAGAAAGAAATCTGGCATGGCGCGGATTCTATACTTGACAGGCTCCAGCCTATCCGTTTGCCCAGATATTACACGGACGGACTAAAGAGGCTGTTAAGGCGCCAAGGTGTACCTTTCAAACAGACTGCTCGACAAGCTCGGTTCCACAACAGGATTTGGAACGTCCCCGGAACTCAGCGAAAGTTGCCCAACGGGAAAATGGAAACGGTTGGGCTTTGATATGTTCAATCCAAGAAACGGGAACGAGTCCATGGTAGCTACGTCATACATGACTTTGATGAAGAAGGAGATGCTCTGTGGGAAGATGCTAACCCTGAACCAGAACGAGCTCCCGCCGTGAAAATGTCAAGTCCGTCGTTTGAAGAATGGATGGACAAGCTAATAAGGGAGGCGGGTCAAAAGGTCCAGGATGACCATAATCGTGAAATGGCCATTTACGAGAAAACTAGGACGCAGCGCCTCCTTCAACAGTCCGCTGAGAATGACAATGCTCCTCGTCGCCAGCCCGTCATACAAAAGACCCGGCGCAGAGGCAAAAATAAACCAAGGAACGGAAAAAACGTTCGACAGCAGCCAAGCGGGTCTAAGAAGCCACGCGAGCAAGAGTCAAGCAGCCGAGATCCGTCCCTTATAAAGAAGATGGGTCGGGAATATTCTTTTCCCCAAGACAAGACAAAGAAGATATTCGATCTCGTCGTAATGCATCAGATGATGACACTCCCGAAGTCCAAGCACCCCGAGCAAGCGAATGAGATCTCCCACCCAGACTATTGCTCCTATCACCGAGCAATAGGACATCCTCTCGAAGACTGCTTCACCTTCAAGAACTGGGTCGAAGACCAATATCAATAAGGCAGGTTCGCTCTATCCAGCAGTTGGAGGGTAAGCCCGCCACAGAAGCATGAACCGAAAGCGACGCGTATAGCGAGAGTAGAACCAGATCAATATCGGTCTTGGAAGCGATCCCGTACCTGCCACGTGATAATGCTATCAGAAGAAGAGCCCGAGAATATGGATGACCTCCCCTGGTGCTTCGAAAACGATGATGGTGAAGTGATCTCAGAGTTATCACCGGCGCCAAAAGAGCTGGAAGATGGAATACATACTACTGTAGATAATCTCAAGAAAATTGATTTGGGAACGGCAAGTGACCTGCGGCCGACGTTCGTCAGTGAGCTATTGTCTGAAGAAAGGGTGGCTACGCTAAAGGACATGCACATGCAGCATAGAGATTGCTTCGCATGGAACTATTCCGAGATGCCAGGAATAGAGCCAGAGATTGCTGTACACAAATTGGCAATATCTCCGGACGTCAAACCGATCAAACAAGCACTGAGAAGAATGCGGCTTGAGCTTGAGATGAGCATCAACGCTGAGGTCAAGAAATTAATCGACTCCAGTTTTATCCAAGAGGTTCAATATCCTGATTGGATCGCTAACATCGTCCCGGTGATGAAGAAAAATGGGACGGTGCGCATATGTGTGGACTTTCGGGATCTCAACAAAACTTGCCCAAAAGACGACTTCCCAGTGCCAGTTACCGAGCTGATGATAGACAATACGTCCACTCATGAAGTTTTCTCCTTCATGGACGGCTCGTCAGGTTACAATCAGATAAAGATGCATCCCGAGGACCAAAAGCATACTGCCTTCCGGACCCCTTTGGGTATATTCTGCTACAAGGTGATGCCTTTCGGTCTAAAGAATGCCGGTGCCACCTATCAGAGGACCATGACGAAAATTTTTGATGACCTCATACATGAAATCGTCAAATGCTATATCGACGACCTCGTAGTAAAAAGCAAATCATACGAAGAACATTTAGAGCATCTGAAGATTGTGTTTCAACGCCTTCGGAAATACAAACTGAAGATGAACCCTCTCAAATGCGCGTTCGGAGTTTCCTCGGGCAAATTCCTAGGATTCATCGTACGACATTGAGGCATCGAGATAGACCCGTCGAAGATCAAGGCGATCATGGAAATGCCCCCGCCAAAGACTCTCAAGCAGCTGTGATCTCTCCAAGGAAAGCTCGCATATATCTGGCGACTCATAGCCAATCTTTCCGGCAAGTACCACCCCTATAGTCACTTGATGAAAAAGGGAACCCCGTTCGTCTGGGATCACAAATGCCAAAGAGCACTGGACAAAATCAAGCAATACCTACAGAATCCGCCAGTGCTGGCCGCTCCCGTTAAAGGAAAACCTCTCGTCCTGTATACGACAGCCCTCGAAGGTTCTTTAGGCACGCTGTGGGCACAAGAGAATGATCAAGGGAAAGAAAGAGCTCTCTACTATCTGAGTCGAGTTCTCCTGGGGGCAGAAAGCAACTACTCCCCCATCGAAAAACACGATCTTTGCAGTAATAAAGCTTAGACACTATGCGTTGGCGCATTAGGTCCATCTTATATCAAAAGTGGATCCTCTCAAGTATTTGATGTCAAAAGCCATATTAACGGGGCATCTCGCTAAATGGGCCCTACTCTTGATGGAATTCTCGATAACTTATCGGCCTCTTAAGGCAGTGAAAAGCCAGGCCATCGCCGACTTCCTCGCTGAGCACCCGATACCCGCCGATTCTCTTTTGAACTGCGAATTGCCAGACGAACATGCATTTGACACGATCGACGGGGATGATACCCGGTGGAAACTCTATTTTGATGGAGTGTCTTCCATGAAGAAGCGCAAACAAAGCACCCCTATAATCAAATCAAGGATAGGCCTCATCTTCGTGACCCCATAAGGAGGGATAATGCGCTTTGCCTTCTCCTTAACAGAGCCGAGGACGAACAACGAAGCCGAATATGAAGCTTTGATAGCAGGTCTTGAGATCGCCGTCGACATGGGAATTGAAGACCTCCTCATATACGGAGACTCCCGGCTGGTCGTTAGTCAAGTAAACGGCGACTATCAAACGTGCAAACCAGAGTTAGTGAAATACGGCAAGAGAGTGCATCAACTGCTGACTCAAATTCCTTCCTACGTCCTGGAAAGCATACCACGTGCGGAAAATAGTAAGGCGGATGCGTTAGCCAAGCTCGCTAAAGAACTGGCTGATGAGAGCCTCGATGACGTGAGGATCATTGTGCAAAACCATCGGGTTCTTGCACCGGCAGAAATATCTCCGGAGTCGTCCGAAAAAAGGGAGCGATCGAGCAAATGGCTATGCAAATAAAAGACCAGGAAAAGGCTGAGGATTGGAGAGAAGTCTTTATAGACTACTTCAAATCCCATCGAACACCTAAACATGCGTCTTCAAGACATCAGCTTATGAAACGAGCTCTGTCTTTCGCCTTCGTCAATGATACTCTGTATAAGAGATCATTTGATTCTCTGTGGTTAAGATGCCTGGGACCTGAAGAAGCAAGGAGAGTCGTCCAAGAAACTCACGACGGACTCTGCGGTTCTCACCAGGCCGGGCCGAAGATGAAGCTAAAGATCAAACGGATGGGTTATTATTGGCCCACGATGATCCAAGACTGCTTAGAATACGCAAAGCAGTGCCACTCGTGCCAGATTCATGGAGACTTTATCCATCAGCATCTAAATCCACTGCATCCAACAGTGGCTAGCTGGCCGTTTGAAATGTGGGGAACTGACATAATCGGCCCCGTCGAGCCAGCATCGTCCAGAGGACATCGGTTCATTTTGGCGACAAATGATTACTTCTCCAAATGGGCAGAAGCAGTACCACTGAGGGAAGTGAAGACGAAAAATATACTCCATTTCTTCAAGACATACGTCATTTATCGATTCGGCACTCCGCGACGGATCATCTCCGATAATGGGCTAGCCTACAGAACCCACAAGATTAGCCGCTTCGCACAACAGCATAACATAGACTGGAGATACTCTTCAGTCTATAATCCTCGAGTTAACGGTCTAGCTGAGGCTTTCAACAAGACATTGACAAAGATCATGAAAAAGACGGTGTCTCGAAATAAGAAGGATTGGCACGAGAGACTACATGAAGCTCTCTGGGCGTATCGAACTATGTTCAAAATGGCCACGAACACAACGCCGTACGCGTTGGTATTCGGTATGAAAGAGGTACTCCCCCTTGAGATAGAGTTACCCTCTCTATGAGTGGCGGTTCTCTACGAGCTAACAGACGAAGAAAATGCTCACCTTTGGCTTGAGGAGCTCGATGCCCTTGATGAAACCCGGCTCATAGCATAACAAAATCTGGAGGCTTATAAAGCAAAGATGACGTGCTCATATGAGAGATTGACTAGGCCGAGAACATTCCGCCAAGGCGAACTCGTGCTCGTGGTCAAAAGGCCTATGATCCCCAATTGTGCCAAGCGGGGGAAATTCGAGCCGAACTATGAAGGCCCGTATATTATAAACAAAGTTTACCTGGGTGGAGCATATCTACTCATGGACATGCATGGTGAAAGACTTTTCAGGCCAATAAACGGTCGCTTCCTAAAAAAATACTACGCCTGACGAGTTATGGTCTAGGTCAATGATAGATGACGACGCCTATGTCCGCTCGCTATCTTCCTAAGTCTAAACTCTGTAAGTAGTAGCCGGCTTCCTTTTCTCGGACCGAAACGTCCTTAAACTAACAATGGACCACTATATCCTAAAACTGGCGACGGACCGAAACGTCCTTAAACTAACAATGGACCACTATGTCCTAAAACTGGCTGTTGATCGAGACGTCGATAAACTAATGTGGACCGCAGCATCCTAAGGCTGACATAAAAAAATATAAAATAAAATAAAAAGAAAATGGTATGTCCATAAGAAAAATGGGTACGGATGAAAACCCGAAAGAGATCCATGAGTAAAAACAGCAGGGCTACCGGTGAGTTTTGTGAAAACCCGAAAGGGCGCAATCTCGTGAAAAGACACTTGTAAGGTCCTCTCGACCTTGTGAGGAGAAACCACCTGCGTGAGATCCTTACGACTCACAAGGAGAAACTACACTTGCGAGATCCTCACGACTCGTAAGGAGAACCCTCCTATGAGACCCTCACGGCTCATAAGATTCAAAAGTCTTAAGCTACAGGGATCTGAACCTGTTCTTAAGCCATCACAACCTCCAATTTTGCCCTACAAGTGGCTCAATGCTGACCCTTGTATACAATCCACGGGCGCGAATAAACATTTCCCTAACAAAATCCCATCCGGAACTAGGGATATGTTTACACAGTGAACAGCCCTTGTAAGTCATCTCGACTTATAAGGAGAAAACACTCTTGTAAGATCCTTACGACTTATAAGAGACCATACGCTTAAGACTCCTCACGATTCTTAAGGAGAAAACGAACTTACGAGATCCTCACGACTCGTAGGGAGAAATGCCTTTATGAGACCCTTACGGCTCGTAAAGTTAAAAGCCTTAGTCGACAGGATCCTAACCCTGTTCGCTAAGCGACGTTTGTTCAACATCGACGGAGGCAAATGATGATTCGCTCCTGGAAATATCCCAGTTGTAGCGATGCTGATGCCGAAATCGGTGTCAAATCCCAAATTCGCAGTGAAAATCTAGCGAGCCACACATGCATACGAAATAGCCGAAATGATGGGGCAACTTGCAACAAAATCAGCAAGTAAAAATATATGTATACGAAATAGCCAAAATGATTGGGCAACTCGCAATAAAAAACAGCGAGTAAAAATAAAACAAATAGCCGAAATGATTGGGCACCGCGAAAAATAGCCGAAATTATTGGGCAATCGCGACTTTCGCGGTACAAAAAGTTGAAATGATAGAGTATCGCTAAAAGAAATAAATAAAAAAATTCTGAAAGAATGAAACTTTTTCCCTACAGGTGAGATCACATCGATCCCTGTATACAATCCAAAGGCACAAATTAAGAGGGAACCATACCTCCCCACCAGACTCCATTCGAAAGAGAGTCAAGTTTCAATGGTTCACAGACAGCCTGGAGATCATCTCAACATGCGTCTCATTATAACAAATGCAACATCAAGCAAAGCGGAACCGCTGCAATTTCCAGTTCCATGACTCGGCGGTGCACAGATGACCGAGAGTCAAAACCCGACTCCGTGAAATGCGGATAAAGTCAACCCTTCCTGGTTACGTGGAACGCGGCCTATGTCAATCCTGACCCCGTGGGAAACATCCAGAGCGGATCCTGGTCCTCGCAGAACACGGCTATGTCAATCAGACCCCGTGGGAAGCATCCAGAGCAAATTCCTGGTCACGTGGAACGCGGCTTATGTCAATCCTGACCCCATGGGAAATGTCCAGAGCGAAGCCTGGTTCTCGCATAACACGGCTATGTCAAACCGACCCCATGGGAAGCATCCAGAGCAAATTCCTGGTCACGTGGAACTCGGCTTATGTCAATCCTGACCGCGTGGGAAACGTCCAGAGCTGATCCTGGTCCTCGCAGAACACGGCTATGTCAATCAGACCCCGTAGGAAGCATCCAGAGCAAATTCTTGGTCACGTGGAACACGGCCTATGTCAATCCTGACCCCGTAGGAAACGTCCAGAGCGGAGCCTGGTCCTCGCAGAACACGGCTATATCAAGCAGACCCCGTGGGAAACATCCAGAGCAAATTCCTGGTCACGTGGAACACAGCCTATGTCAATCCTGACCCTGTGGGAAACGTCCAGAGCGGATCTTGGTCCTCGCAGAACATGGCTATGTCAATCAGACCCCGTGGGAAGCATCCAGAGCAAATTCCTGGTCACGTAGAACGCGGCTTATGTCAATCCTGACCCCGTGGGAAACGTCGAGAGCGGATCCTAGTCCTCGCAGAATACGGCTAGGTCAATCCGACCCCGGGGGAAGCATCCAGAGCAAATTCCTGGTCACGTGGAACGCGGCCTATGTCAATCCTGACCCCGTGGGAAACGTCCAGAGCGGATCCTGGTCCTCGCAGAACACGGCTATGTCAAACCGACCCCGTGGGAAACATCCAGAGCAAATTCCTGGTCACGTGGAACACGACCTATATCAATCTTGACCCCGTGGGAAACGTCCAGAGCGGAGCCTGGTCCTCGCAGAACGCGGCTATGTCAAACCGACCCCGTGGGAAGCCTCCAGAGCAAATTCCTGGTCCCGTGGAACACGACCTATGTTAATCCTGACCCTGTGGAAAACATCCAGAGCGGATCCTGATCCTCGCAGAATACGGCTATGTCAAACCGACCCCGTGGGAAGCATCCAGAGCAAATTCTTGGTCATGTGGAACACGGCCTATGTCAATCCTGACCCCGTGGGAAACGTCCAGAGTGAAGCCTGGTCCTCACAGAACACGGCTATGTCAATCAGACCCCGTGAGAAATATCCAGAGCAAATTCCTGGTCACGTGGAACACGACCTATGTCAATCCTGACCCCGTGGGAAACGTCCAGAGCGGAGCCTGGTCCTCACAGAACACGGCTATGTCAATCAGACCCTGTGGGAAGCATCCAGAGCAAATTCCTGGTCATGTGGAACACGGCCTATGTCAATCTTGACCCCGTGGGAAACGTCCAGAGTGGAGCCTGGTCCTCGCAGAACACGGCTGTGTCAATCAGACCCCGTGGGAAGCATCCAGAGCAAATTCCTGGTCACGTGGAACACGGCCTATGTCAATCCTGACCTTGTGGGAAACGTCCAGAGCGGATCCTGGTCCTCGCTGAACACGGCCTATGTCAATTCTGACCCAGTGGGAAGCATCCAGAGCGGAGCCTGGTCCTCACAGAACACAACTATGTCAATCTTGACCCCATGGGAAACGTTCAGAGTGGATCCCGGTCCTCACTGAACACGACCTATGTCAATCCTGACCCCGTAGGAAGCATCCAGAGCGGAGCCTGGTCCTCGCAGAACACGGCTATGTCAATCCGACCCCGTAGGAAGCATCCAGAGCAAAATCCTGGTCTCGTGGAACACGGCTAAAGTGAATCTTGACCCCGTGGGAAACTGTTCATATCAGATTTTTGCATTTTTATACCGCCCAATTTTTATCACATTGCTTATCGGTAGGTACTCTTGAGCCGTGTTTGCTAGTCAATTGCAGGATACATGTTCTCGGCTCTAAACGGTGAAATTCATGGAAAAGCACGACAAAATCCGAATTAACCACAGATAAAACACGGGTCTCCGCTCTCTATCCGTATGTTGCCGCACACCAGTTTAAGAGACAAAATGGCAAATCAATGTCATTTTCATGCACAAAGCTCAATGGCAACACAAGATCCAACATATCTACGCGGAGCTCGAGGAAATCATGACAAAAAGATCCACATCAAATCACCTTTTGGTCTGTTGGAATTCTGGAAAAATTGTGAAGAGTTTCTGAGAAAAAACATATACCAAACAGCATACAATATTATACCAGGGAACCGCGGCCGTACGGCCTCCTCAGTTGACTATTTTCCATGGGTATTTAGGTCATTCTTTAGGGAGGCAGATGGTTGCCCTAGATTTCCAGTTCCCTGCCTATAAATAGTCCAGAACATGCCAAAAACAAGTTTGCTTATTCTTGTATTTAGATTTTAGAATACATGTGTTGTTCTTCCTCCTCCTCTCATCTCTTCTCCATTAAAAACTTGTAGTGAACTTTTGTGAGTGAAGAATAAATAAAGGAGTTCTTTTTATTATCATGCTTGTCTTGTTCTTGTTATGTTATTAATTATAAATTGCTTGTAATTTTCCTTTGCTAATCTAGTTGTTGTTATTTGCTATTTGTTTCTTTCTTGTTCTCTTTTTCTTTATCCTTACACAACCATGATGCTTACGCTTGATCCTTGCTAAGGTGAGGTCGCAAATAGCTAGTTGTAATCTTCTAATCTCTTTCTTCTTATCTTCCTCCTTTGTTTTATTTTCTTTTCCTTATAATGGGTGAGTAGTTTTCATACTTGTTAGGGTAGGATAATGAAAGTTTGAGAGAAGGAAATCTCTCTCACTCTTTCCTTGCCCAACATCTTAAATCGGACTCCCGTTAATTGAACCACAATCCGCTCCCTACGGCACCCTATCCTACATGATAGCGGTGATTTCGTAGTGAGACCGGTTGTGGTTGAATTAACCGGAGGTTAAGGCTAAGAGCCAAGAACGGACGGACAAGCACCAAAAAGAAGAACTTATGCGTTGGAAAGCCTAGCTTATACTCGCAAGTTCCTTCCTAGTCGTGCTAATCCCCGTTGTTGCCGATTACCGTAACACCGATATTAAGAGTGGCAACGAAAGAAGTGAGCGACTCCTAACTCAAACTAACCTAATCCTAACCCTAACAAGCTCTCTTTACAAATCATTTTAGCACATAGTTAATCACAAACAAATCTGGACATTTGGACTTAACTCGTTAAAATACATAGAAAAAGATTCCCATCTCCCTGCGGACGACCCGTACTCAACCGGCTAGCTACAAGCGAAACCGTCTTGATTGCGGTAATAAACTTAGCACGCAAAAACACTAACAATCAAATGGCGCCGTTGCCGGGGAGACGGTAGTTTATTTCTTTGTGTAATTTCGGGTTAATTTATGAATATAAAGCTAACCGAAAAAAAAACAAAACAAAAAAATATACATTGTAAAAAAATCATTTTGTTATTTTTGATTAGTTTTTGTGCAAGTGTGCAGGATAATACGAAGTTCGAGTTCAGTGCCAAAGACGTGGGAAGTTAGACCCATATCTCGCGGCTACACCGCGACGGATCAAGACAAGAGCCAACGGTCTACTGTAAAAATCTGGAGCAGATACAGTGAGCAAATCAAGATTCAGGAAATCCAGACAAGTAGAGGACTCCCAGACCAGCACCTGCAAGAAATTTGAAGGCCCAACTCCCCCTTACTGCCGCGGAACAGCGGCATAAGCAAGCTTAGGCCGCGGAACCGCGGCCGTTTGGTGCCTTCAGGGTGCCAAATTGTCTGTAAGTCTCTCTCTCCTCTCCCCCACTCCTCTGGACTCCACTGAATTGTGTTTTCTGCAGCATTCTTTGCTCAAATTCTCTTCCCCCTTCCAATAAATTGTTTTTGTGCAGGATTCTTTGCGCCGCGCTAAAAAATAAAAATTGATTGCAGTTGATTTGTTACTGCTTTGCATTTATTAATACGGACTTTAAGGGGCTTGAAACCAATCCAGATTGGGTGGGGATTTCATCACCCTTCCCAGGACCCCAGAAATCACAAAAAGCATATGCATTAACCATTGCTTAAATTAAAAAATACTAGACTCAGCCCTAAGGACTTCGCGCTCAATAGGACAGAGGACTAGTTACAGGCATCGGCCGTTTATCCTATCTTGACTTTGCGGTGTCTAGGCAAGTGTGTCCAAGGCAAGTGGTTACTTAATTAGGACCACTACTTACGTAGTGGGGAGCCTCCCACTAATCTGGCACTTACCTGGCCGCAATTGGCAGAGAAGAGACGGTTTGAGGTCCTATTTCTAGCCCTTTGGAACAATTAGGAGCTGTCTAGCTGACCTAGGTGACCCTAGATCTAGGTGTGATTGTGCATATCTTGTTTGTGATTGCTTAAATCCGTAAGTCCGTACATATTTCTGTAAAGCTCTTTCTAAAAAGAATAAAAAAGAATAAAAAATCAAAAACTTTTATAAAAACTTGCTCTTTGTCGCCAAAAATCTCATTTTTCACCCACCACCCATCATATTTCTCCATTGACGTTTTCTTACCCTCACCTTCTCCGCTTTGACTATACTAAACTCGTTTAGTGTATGTCCGCTTGGACTCGGGACACTAGCGCCCGCCTAGTCCGCGTTACGTTAGTCGCTACCGACTATGCGATCGACCCAGACGTCGAAACTCCGTCCACGCCTCTTTCACCCTTACCTTTGCCGGCCAACTCCGATGTTGACCGGAATTCTGTTCATACATCCTCACCTTCAACATCACCAACCTCTTCTTCCACGATGTCAGGATTTAATCCAAACATCCCTTTGACTCCCCCGGGATTGATTCCGCCACTTATGGATGCGAATAACCCACCACCACCGCCTGTTGTAGCGCCGCAGCGAATCGCGCTCCAGGATCATTTCTATCCCACCCGTTCTGCACTTCCCACCTGTCTTTCCCTTCCACCGGCCAATGGGGATAATTTTGAAATTAAGCCCCACTTCATTAACATGCTTCCGAAATTTCATGGGCTTGAATCTGAAGATGCCTATATCTTCATCAACAAATTTCAAAACGTTTGTGCCATGATGAAAACCACCCAGCTTTCGGACGATGCTATACGGCTACGGGTCATTCCGTTCACTTTGTGCGATCTTGCTGAAAAATGGCTGTATAGCACCGCTTCCCACTCCATAACCAGTTGAGACGAGATTGTGAAAGCGTTTCTCAAGAAATTCTATCTGAATCATAAAACCGCGAGGATCCGTAACGAAATCAACCAATTCTCTCAGCTTCCTACTGAACCCTTCTGGAAGTGCTTTGACCGGTATAAAGACCTTCTTGTTTAGTGCCCTCACCATAGTATCGAGAAATGACAACTTTGCCAAACCTTATACGAGGGCCTGAACCCAGCAACCAAGCAGTTGTTGGAAACCATTTGTCAGGGCCACTTCCTATCGAAATCTGACGAGGAAGCGTGGCAATTCTTCGACGACCTTGCGGAACAAACGTTACAATGGGAGAGCACCAGACTGACTTCTTCTTCTTCTACCTCCACTTCTATTGGTCAGTCTAGGGTAGGAATTCACCAACTCGATATCTCTATTGCGATGAAAGCTGAAATGGCTGCAATAACAAGAAAACTTGAAGCGATAGAGAGCAAATTTTCATCTCCTGCCCCTGTTCTTCCCCTTCGTACCATTTGTGCTTGTTGTTCCGATCCTTCTCATTTGACCGAAGAGTGTCCTTACAATCCACCATCTCAAGGACAGGATCAGGTTAATGCTGCATTTCAGCAAAGACCAAGAAATGATCCATACTCTTCCACCTACAATCCCGGTTGGAGGAACCACCCCAATTTCTCCTGGAATCAGAATCAGCATCAATTTCAAGGCAACAATTTCCAGAGGCCCCATCCTCCGCAACGACAAGCGCAACAACAAACTCAACATCAGTTTCAGCAGCCCTTCCAACCCTAACCTTTTCAAAATCAGACGAACAACTTTGCACCCAACAATTCTTTTCCTCAAAACAACTTTGTTCCGTCAAACAACGATAAGGTTTCCTCGCTAGAACGAAGTCTGGAGGCGTTCGTTAAACAATCGACACAATCCACCGCCAACATCCAGTCTTCTATTCAGTCCTTGGTGCAACACACTGCCGCTCACGGGCAAAGCATCAAAACCATCGAAGCCCAGATTGCACAGCTGAATGCGGCGTTAAGCGAGCGAGAAAAGGGGAAGCTTCCATCTCAACCACTCCCAAATCCCGGTCACCCACATAATGTACATGTTTCTCTTGAACAACAGAACCATAATGTGAGTGCCGTGACTACATTGAGATCGGGAAGGATGCTGCAAAATAATATTGGCACACGGATCGACGATGACACCCCGGCCGCTTCTTCTTCTCCTTCTTCTTCTTCTTCTTCTTCTGCTCTGAACGGACCCACTTCTCACTCCACGAAAACACCAGCTCTGGGATCCGTTCCAACTCCACAATCTCTTCCACCAGCATTGGACTCAACCAATTTTAAAAACGTTCCATTTCCAAACCGGTTGAGGTCTAATAAACAAAATCCACAAATGGAGAAGATTCTGGAGTTGTTTAAGCAGGTTAACATCAACATTCCCCTTTTAGATGCTGTCCAACAAGTCCCGTCCTACGCGAAAATCGTAAAGGACTTGTGCACGAAAAAGAGGAAGTCTCAGGTACCCAAGAAAGTTTTCTTGGCTAGTGCTGTGAGTGATGCTCATACCCAATCTTTACCTCAAAAACGGAAGGACCCTGGCTGTCCTACGATTTCTATTACCATTGGGGATAAGAACATCAACCGCGCACTATTAGATCTTGGTGCCAGTGTTAACCTGCTTCCGTACTCAGTATATTAGCAATTAGGTGTAGGTGAGCTGAAACCCACACACTGTACTCTCCAAATGGCCGACCGATCGATCACCCATCCTAGGGGTGAGCTAGAGGATGTGTTAATCAAGGTTGGGGACTTCATATTCCCCGTTGATTTCATTGTATTAGACACACAGCCTGTAGCTAACCCCCGGAATCAAATTCCGGTGATACTCGGTCGCCCATTCCTTGCAACCTCAAATGCCGTGATCAATTGTCGTAATGGTTCGATGAACCTATCTTTTGGAAACATGACAATTGAACTCAACATTTTTAGGTTGGGGAATCGGCCCTCCGAACCTAATGCTCATATACTAGACGTTTGCTCAATCCAGGAGATCACCCCAGAAGAATGTGAATTCGAGGAGTTTTTGTTCGATCACGATAACCTTAACGCCACTAGTGCGTTCCTCTTCGAACCTGCTGCTGTTTCTGCGCCCGACAATGACTACGAGTGTTTCACTTTCTCGAACGATCTTAGCCACTCACCACCCGAGTTTGAATCCTTCGAATTTCCGGATGAGTTACCTAAACCATCCAACTCGGTCGCTGACACTCGTTTTGAACCTTTGCTGGAATCTTTTGAGTTCGAGACCTTTGCACCAATCTTGCCTTCAATCGTTTCACCACCCACGCTCGAACTCAAGCCGTTGCCGTCTTACCTTAAGTACGCTTACTTGGATGAGAACGAGACCCTCCCGGTTATCATCTCGGCTTCTCTAGCTCCCGAGCAAGAGAGAGCCCTTCTCGCGGTCTTGCACAGCAATAGGCAAGCTTTTGGCTGGTCCATGGCGGACATCAAGGGGATTAGTCCCCTGATCGTTGAACATCACATTCATCTAATGGATGATGCCAAACCAGCCAGGGATCCACAAAGGCGACTCAACCCAGTCATGAAGGAGGCTGTGAAAAAGGAAATCGTAAAGTGTCTGGATAGTGGTATCATTTACCCTATCTCTGATAGCCAGTGGGTTAGCCCCATTCACGTTGTCCCCAAGAAATCAGGCATAATGGTCATCACTAACGAGGCGAACGAGTTAATCCCTACTCGCACCCAAACTGGGTGGCGAGTATGCATCGATTACAGAAAACTCAACGCCGCAACGCGGAAGGACCACTTTCCGCTACCTTTCATTGACCAAATGCTTGAACGATTGGCCGGACACGAGTACTACTGCTTTCTTGATGGATACTCCGGCTATAATCAAATTCCCATCGCCGAAAAAGACCAGGACAAGACCACA
This sequence comes from Agapanthus africanus, assembly GCA_030015575.1. Lineage (NCBI taxonomy): Eukaryota > Viridiplantae > Streptophyta > Magnoliopsida > Asparagales > Amaryllidaceae > Agapanthus > Agapanthus africanus. The sequence goes on from JASDDO010000012.1 coordinate 47,214,462, forward strand.
TTCACTTGTTCTTTCGGCACGTTTGCATATCGTCGCATGCCCTTTAGGTTATGCAATGCGCCCGCTACCTTCCAGCGGTGTATGATGGGAATCTTCTCAGACATGGTGGAGAAATTCCAGGAGATCTTCATGGACAATTTCTCCATCTTCGGTGATTCCTTCAACGAGTGTTTGTTGCATCTCGACGCTGTCCTTACCCGATGTAAGGACAAGAACCTCACTTTGAATTGGGAGAAGTGTCACTTCATGGTGCGCGAAGGTATTGTCTTAGGACATATCATTTCGCAAAATGGCATAGAGGTTGACAAAGCGAAGATTGAGGTCATTTCCAATCTCCCTCCTCCCAGATGCGTCCGAGACATCCGAGCCTTCCTTGGCCATGCCGGTTTCTATAGACGATTCATCAAGGACTTTAGCAAGATTGCTAGGCCCTTGACTCTTCTACTGGCTAAGGACACGCCATTCAACTTCAACTCGAGCTGTGTGACTGCGTTCGAGTCATTAAAAATCTCACTCACTTCTGCTCCCGTTCTTTCTTCACCTGACTGGACGCACCCATTTGAGATTATGTGCGATGCATCCGACTTTGCCATTGGTGCTGTCCTTGGACAACACATCAACAAGATACCGCACGTAATCTATTATGCTAGCCGAACCCTGAACGACACCCAACTTAATTATACAACAACTGAGAAGGAATTCTTAGCTGTTGTATTTGCTTTAGAAAAGTTCAGGCCTTACCTCATCGGCTCTCCAGTCATTGTCTACACAGACCATTCAGCTCTGCGCCATCTTTTTGCGAAGAAAGATGCAAAATCTCGGCTGATACGTTGGATCCTCTTGCTTCAAGAGCTTGACCTTGTCATCAAGGACAAAAGAGGATGTGAAAACGTCGTCGCCGACCATCTCTCACGACTTCCTTCTTCGCCTTCGCTTCACATTCCGATCAACGACGTTTTCCCGGATGAACAGCTCTTGACAGTATCTTGCGAACCCTGGTTCGCAGATATTGTGAACTATTTGGTCATAGGGTTACTACCGACTGAATGGTCAAGTCAGGACAGACTTCGATTCTTGTCCCAAGTAAAACACTTTTATTGGGACGAACCCTATCTGTTCAAGTACTGTCCCGACCAGATTATTCGTTGGTGTGTCCTGACGATGAATTCAAGAGTGTGCTGTCATTTTTCCACGATCAAGCATGTGGCGGGCATTTTGGCCCCAGAAAGACAGCTGAGAAGATCTTGCAATGTGGTTTCTACTGGCCACAACTCTTCAAAGACGCTCATGACTATTGCAAGACTTGCTCCCGGTGCCAACACTTGGGCCGGATATCCCGGAGGAACGAGATGCCGCTCCAACCAATCTTGGTTGTGGAGATTTTCGACGTTTGGGGGATAGATTTCATGGGGCCGTTTCCCAGCTCTTTTGGGAACTTGTACATCCTTCTCGCGGTTGATTACGTCTCTAAGTAGGTCGAGACTGTGCCCAGCCGGACTAACGACAACAAGGTTGTCGTTAGGTTTCTTAAAGAAAACATTTTCTCCCGGTTTGGGCACCCCCGAGCGATCATTAGCGACAATGGAACTCATTTCTGCAATAAGACTTTCGAGGCCTTGATGCGGAAATATTCCATTAATCATAAGCTATCTACGCCCTACCATCCCCAAACCTATGGGCAAGCCGAAGTTTCAAATCGGCAAATCAAGCAGATACTGGAGAAGACGGTTTCCAAGAATCGAAAGGATTGGTCGTTGAAACTCACTGATGCCCTTTGGGCATTTCGAACGGCTTATAAGACTGATCTTGGCATGTCTCCCTATCGGCTTGTGTATGGAAAGGCTTTCCACCTCCCTGTCGAAATAGAGCATCGCGCATTTTGGGCGATAAAAGAGCTGAATCTGTCTCTCGAAGATGCGGGCAGCCATCGGAAGCTGCAGTTGAACGAATTGAGCGAGCTTAGGGATGAGGCTTACGATAACGCGGTTGTCGTTAAAAACCGAACGAAGGTGTTTCACGATAAACACCTTTTGTGCAAAACTTTTGTACCTGGTCAACAGGTACTGCTTTACGACACCCGGCTACACTTCTATCCAGGAAAGCTCAGATCTCGCTGGAAAGGGCCGTATTTTGTGCGGAATGTGTATCCGCATGGCGCTGTGGATTTGGAGAATCCAAAGGACGGTTCATTTTTCAAAGTAAATGGACACCGACTTAAACCGTACCTTAGCGCCGAACCAACAGAGGAGCTCCTGGTCTTACAGGAGCCGGTTTACCCTGCATAATCTTCCTCTGCCTACCACCAAATTTCGGTTATCCAGCCAAGAACAGTGGACACTGTTCCAAATAAGTTTGGGGGTATGTATATACCATTTTGTATATATTTGTGGATATTTTTTTCCATTTTTACTATTTTTCTTTTCTTTAAAAACAAAAACAAAAAAATTGTGTATATCTAACCGACAATTTTGACCCTTCAATGATCTCTTCATGCAATGACAGTGAGGACACTGTCCAGTTTAAGTTTGGGGGTACGCTCGGTACGCATTTCTAACCTTCGCATTCATATGTATATTTTGCATCTGCATATTAAAATCCATAAAACCCATAAAAATCAGAAAATTTTCTAAAAACATAAAAACTTTTCTGTCAAGTTAGCTAGTGAGAGAACTCTGATTCAACATTTCGACGGTTTTGTTTGATAAAATAAGAATAACTAAATCTTATTTTTAGATTTTGAAAACCTGAAAGATAACTCTCCTTTGAAGTTAACTATAGCCGATATACGTCTTTACATCACACTACACGTGTCGTGAGTTTTGGAAATTAGATGACAAGTCTCTTATGTCTAAAAACTTTTAAATGGATAAATGATTTTCTGAGGATCAAATAGGTTTGTTCTGAAATAAGTAATATCAAGAATAGTTTATGAAGTGAAGTGAATATGAAGAAATGTTATTGATGCCTTAATTGGAACTAAGTCTGAAAAATAACCCATCTGGAACTTGATTGGAATGATTACACACCGAACCCACTAAACATGTTTTTTATCCAAAAAAATAATTGAACTGCCGGTTATATCTCCGTTTGTATTGAATCATCATGATTTTCACGCTAAATTGTCTTTCGTTTTTGGACCTAGGTAACTTGAGTAATTAAGTCCGCTGGGGTGTTCTACACCTAATGCCCTAAAGCCAACTGGTTTGGGTGCATTGGCCCAAAGCTCGTTAAGAAGCCTAGAAAGTCCAGATTAAAACAAAGTCAAGCAAGTGTTCTCTCCGAGTTAAAATTCCTAACGGTTTTTTGTGTGAGAATAATCTTGATAAAAGACAGGCTTTTATAAAAAAAAATTAGCGGAGATATGAAGGTTTTATTCTATGATAAAGACTATTGCATGTTCACAGAGGTGTGTATGAAATGAAAACAAGAAAAAGGTGGAGTGAAAAATAAGACCTAGTTTCCTGTTAAGGAAGATAGAAATTCTGAAGTTGAAACCTTACTAGAAAACGAAACTTGAAAAATGCTTAACTCTTTATAAAACTTATGTGATCCTTTTAAAATTTTTATCTAGGCTTTATTGTATGACATGATTCGACCCTTCTGGAACTTAACGACACTATTTGCACTGCACGTAAAGACATATAAAATCTTAAGTTAAAAAAGAAGCGAGATGTGAAAAATAAAGGTTCGATAGTCTAGACTTAGGATCATAGAATTGTTATTTTCTGAAACAAAACCTTAAGGTTTGAATCATAGTTATTTTGCAAAACTAGCTTGACCGGATTTTGTGGGTAGTATCCGCTGAAAACCCTCAGGAGACAACACTCCTCCTACTAGAGACACCTAGAGGTTTAACGGCTTGTTGCACATGCTCAGTGCAATCGCGTTCCCTGCGAAAGTGAGGTTAGGAATTTTTGTGAATAAATTGGCTTTGCTCGGGACGATCAAATGATAAGTTTGAGGGTATTTGTTCATATCAGATTTTTGCATTTTTATACCGCCCAATTTTTATCACATTGCTTATCGGTAGGTACTCTTGAGCCGTGTTTGCTAGTCAATTGCAGGATACATGTTCTCGGCTCTAAACGGTGAAATTCATGGAAAAGCACGACAAAATCCAGATTACTGCCAACCACAGATAAAACACGGGTCTCTGCTCTCTATCCGTATGTTGCCGCACACCAGTTTAAGAGACAAAATGGCAAATCAATGTCATTTTCATGCACAAAGCTCAATGGCAACACAAGATCCAACATATCTACGCGGAGCTCGAGGAAATCATGACAAAAAGATCCACATCAAATCACCTTTTGGTCTGTTGGAATTCTGGAAAAATTGTGAAGAGTTTCTGAGAAAAAACATATACCAAACAGCAGACAACATTATACCAGGGAACCGCGGCCGTACGGCCTCCTCAGTTGACTATTTTCCAGGGGTATTTAGGTCATTCTCTAGGGAGGCAGATGGTTGCCCTAGATTTCCAGTTCCCTGCCTATAAATAGTCCAGAACTTGCCAAAACCAAGTTTGCTTATTCTTGTATTTAGATTTTAGAATACATGTGTTGTTCTTCCTCCTCCTCTCATCTCTTCTCCATTAAAAACTTGTAGTGAGCTTTTGTGAGTGAAGAATGAATAAAGGAGTTCTTTTTATTATCATGCTTGTCTTGTTCTTGTTATGTTATTAATTATAAATTGCTTGTAATTTTCCTTTGCTAATCTAGTTGTTGTTATTTGCTATTTGTTTCTTTCTTGTTCTCTTTTTCTTTATCCTTACACAACCATGATGCTTACGCTTGATCCTTGCCAAGGTGAGGTCGCAAATAGCTAGTTGTAATCTTCTAATCTCTTTCTTCCTATCTTCCTCCTTTGTTTTCTTTTCTTTTCCTTATAATGGGTGAGTAGTTTTCATACTTGTTAGGGTAGGATAATGAAAGTTTGAGAGAAGGAAATCTCTCTCACTCTTTCCTTGCCCAACATCTTAAATCGGACTCCTGTTAATTGAACCACAATCCGCTCCCTATGGCACCCTATCCTACATGATAGCGGTGATTCCGTAGTGAGACCGGTTGTGGTTGAATTAACCGGAGGTTAAGGCTAAGAGCCAAGAACGGACGGACAAGCACCAAAAGGAAGAACTTATGCGTTGGAAAGCCTAGCTTATACTCGCAAGTTCCTTCCTAGTCGTGCTAATCCCCGTTGTTGCCGATTACCGTAACACCGATATTAAGAGTGGCAACGAAAGAAGTGAGCGACTCCTAACTCAAACTAACCTAATCCTAACCCTAACAAGCTCTCTTTACAAATCATTTTAGCACATAGTTAATCACAAACAAATCTGGACATTTGGACTTAACTCGTTAAAACACATAGAAAAAGATTCCCATCTCCCTGCGGACGACCCGTACTCAACCGGCTAGCTACAAGCGAAACCGTCTTGATTGCGGTAACAAACTTAGCACGCAAAAACACTAACAATCAGAAACGCCCAGAGCAACACCTGACTCCGTGAAATGCGGATAATGGCAACACCATCAATCACTTACAGGTCCTCTCGACCCGTAAGGAAGAAACTCTCTTGTAAGATCCTTACGACTTATAAGATAAAACGCACTTAGGAATCCTTACGATTCCTAAGGAGAAAATACACCTACGAGATCCTCTCGACTCGTAGGGAGAAAAGTCTTTATGAGACCCTCACGGCTCATGAAATTGAAAAGTCCTAGGCAGCAGATCTGAACCTGCTTTCTAAGCCATCACTACCTCTTGAAGAATTCAAAAGGGAATGCTCTCTCTATCATCTGCGGGCTATGCTTACTAAAGTGACATGCTGATAACAAAGAAAAGAAGATACGATAGCTAAAGGCTGTACTCACCAGCTCCGCTAGAAGAGGCAATCTCTGACTGAAAGGAGAAGTGTGGGTGTAGCACCTAATACAGGTGATCAAAAAGGACTCCTGCAAGGATATAATAATACAATGTCAGTACATGAAGTATACTGCCTACAATGAAGCTGATGGGTTACAAATCCGCACCTTTCAGCATTTGAGAGGGCACGAGAGAAGGTAAAGGAGCGGTCACCGTCAAAGCAGCAACTGGAGACGCTTCCTCGAATGGCATAACCCCAACGCTCATCACACCTGCATTAGAAATAAGAGAAACACTGTCAAAAGAAATTGAAAGGGATTGCAGAATAAAGGGGGAAGTGATGACCTAAAAATCTACCTGGTGAGTCGCCGGTCGAGCCCGCAACAAGGGCGTCACTGGATGCAGCAAATGCTTCACCCTCCTCCATCGGAACGGTCTCGCCACCCGTAGCCTCATCTCCCGATTCCACGAGAATCGTCGTGACACTCGCAGCGCCCGACAACGGCAAGGAGCCGTGTTCATAACAGAATACTGCATTTTATACCGCCCATTCTTATGCTCGTGTGTTTATAGGTAGGTGCTTTTAATCAGTGTTTGCTACATAATTGCAGAATACAGGTTCTCGGCTCTGAACAATGAATATCATGGAAAAGTACGATAAATTCCGGATTACTGCCAACAACAGATAAAACACAGTCTCCGCTCTCTATCCGTGTGTTGCCACATACCAGTTAAGGGACAGGATGGCAAATCGATTGTCATGTCAAGCACAAAGCTCTAGGTCAACACAAGATCCAAGAAATCTACGCGGAGCTCGAGGAAATCATGGCAAAAGATCCACATCACATCACCTTTTTGTTCTACTAAAATTCTGGAATAATTGTGAAGAGTTTCTGAGAAAATTCATATACCACATAGCAGACAAATACAAACCAGGAAACCACCCAAAATACGACGACCCAAGTCATCATTATGGCCGCGGATCCGCGGCCTAAAGGGGGTCTAGGCCGCGGATCCGCGGCCATGTGGGCTCCTCGATCTGTCGTATTTTGGGGGTATTTTGGGGACTTCATATAGTGGCAGATTCTTGCCCTAGGTCTTCAACCCTCTGCCTATAAATACTCCAGAATTGAGCTAAGCCAAAGGGTCCAATTTGGTGTCCACTCTTTTGTAGTTTTTTGTATAGTTCTTCTTCTTCTTCTTCATTCTTTCTCCATTAAAATTGTAGTGAGAGCTTTTTGAGTGGAAGATTAATGAAGATGAGGCTTTTGTATCATTCTCTTTTGTTCTTTCTTCCCCTTGAGATTCTTGCTTTCTCTTGATCATTCAACCTCTTCATTGAGCTTGAATGGTTAAGGGTTAGTTATTGATCTCAAGGGTCGTATTTTTCTTATGGAATTAGCGCTTCAATTCACATGCGCTCTCTACCCTTCTCTTGATCTTGCAACCTCTTGATTGAGCTTGCAAGTTTAAGGGTTGGCTATTGATCCCATGCTTGTTTTGAGTTCTACTTTCTTGTTCTTTTTATTGCTTATTTATTACTTGCTTTTTATTACCTTGCTTTACTTTCTTGCAATTTATATTCATGCACTTTCTTTCTTGTAATCTTTTCTTTTCTTTGTTCTTTTCTTTTGCTCTTTGTTGTTCATTTTGTGAATGATGTAATTATCGTTGTTAAGAATAAATACGGTATTGTAAGTTAAGGTTTTCTTTTCTCATTTCCTTTTCCCGTTATTTTCCATTGAACTCCGCCCAAACGTTACGCAAGCGCTCCGTTAGGCACCCTACCCTAACAAGGTAACGGTGATTCCTAACCGCGACCGGTTGCGTTCGGTTTAGCCGGAGGCGAAAGCAAGAGACAAGAACGGACGGACAAGGGTAAATAAGCCGGATTCCACGAATACCGCGCTTAAATCCCCTAATCCATGTTGTTGCCGATTGCTCTAGCTTCAATTGGTCAAGACTCGGCTCAAAGGTTTTGAGTACGGATTTCTTTAGCTTACAATCTCGTATCTTTTTCTTAACAACTTCATACTTGCAAATAAATACACATAGGTTAGAATCGAACAAACTCATACAGATTCTTTATTGACTCGTCTAAGACAAGAAAGGACATACAACCATCTCCCTGTGGATCGACCCGTGCTCAACCGGCTAGCTGCATAGCGACACCGTCTTGATTGCGGTTAACTTTAATTCTGTCAATCAAATGGCGCCGTTGCCGGGGAGACGGTAGCGTATTTTCTTCCTTGTTATTCGGGTTAATATTCTTTTTGTATATATTTAAAAATAAAAAAAAAATCTTTTTGTTTTTTGATCATTTTTGTGGGCAAGAGTGCAGATTTTTGCAGATTTGCAAACTGCGATTGTGGGGAGCAAAGTGTACATTCAAGGCTAAGGTGATTGCAAAGTACAGTGCCAAAGATCCGGGTAGTTTGACCCGCGCAAGCGAACTTTTCAAGCTTACCGGATTTAATTCAACGGGGGTTTCCTAACCCAAAATCTTAACGGTACGTATTTTTCTAACACCTTCTCCTCAAATCCGACGCATCCAATATACTATTCTTTACAGGATTCTTTGCAAGTTCGCTAGCAAACGCTAAAAATTGACTAACCCGTATTTGTTGCAGTGCCGCGCTTAAACTAAAAAAATGATTTTTTGATTCTTTATAGAATTTTTATTGAATTGCACGTTGCATACATTAATACGGACTTAAGGGCAAGCGAACCCCACAACATACGGTAAAGGATTTCATCACCTTTTCCGTGGCCCACAAATCACGAACTTGAGCATAACGTTTACCCGCACAAATTTTAAAAGAAATTAGACTTTAAGCCTTAAGGACTTCGCGCTCACTAGGAGAAGTTAACTGTGTTTAGAACCTCGCTTAACGGTATATTGTTTACGGGGTGTCTAGGAAAGTGTTAACGGCGCAACCGCCAAAAGAGAAAGGGTTATTTAATTAAGGAACTTCGAGAAAGCGTTGGAAAACCTCCCCTTATCTCTGCACTTACCTGGCCTCGTGATCAGTGTATCTTGAGCCCGTTTCTCGACACAGTTTTACTTCGACAATCAAGTTCTGGAGCAGGTCTAGTTGACCTAGGTGAACCCTAGAACGATTAGGTGTGTGGTATTTTTGTGTCGTGATTGTTTTTGTCCATATTCTTTTTTTTGTGTATATTTCATTCTTTTGTTAATATCTAAAAAATTTTTAAAAAAAAATATAGAAAATAAAAAAAAATCATTCTTTTTTCCGCTTCTTTTCTCTGCCTTTCCTTCTTTCTCTCTTCATATCATGGGTACCCCTCCTCGCAAAACTCTTGCCGAACTTTGGTACCCACAACCAGACATCACTTCATACGGTTCTTGTTTTGGTCGAACATCGCACGACCCCTCCATGCCCAAAGTCTCACTGAAAGATCGCATAGCAGCGTCTAGGACAAACACTTGCCCTCCGCATTCCACTTTGTATCAACCTTTTCAACCTCCCACACCCGCTTATGTTAATACCCCTTTTGCAAGTCGTCCTTTGTCCATCGCTGAACGTATTGAACAATCCCGTAGCCGATCTTTCACTCCTTTCACCACTTCAAATTCTTGGGATCAACAATTTCATTCACCTTCTTATCCAAATGTTGATCCTACCCCTATCCAACCATTCAATTCCTACCAATCCTACCCTACCTTTGCACCTTCCCTAGACATTGCATCAGAACCGCCATTTGGGAGTTTTCAGTATCCAAACAACTTTGAATCTTTTACTGAAACCCCTTCACAACCTATGTCTAGTCTGGAACAGTCGTTGGAAGACTTTAGGGTAGCATCCAGCCAACAGATGATGGATTTGAATGCGTCCATTGCCGCTCTCATACAACCTACTGACCGGGTAGCTAGTTTCCAGCTAGCTCCAAATTTTACAATGTATGAAGAGGCGGTAGGACAGGCTGTGAATTTGAGTGGAGAGAGTGAGCTGTACCCCCTTCCGAATCAAGCCTACCCAGTCCAAATTGAATCCCACAACTCCTGTGTTGAAAGTCTATCAAGTGTCCCAAATGAATTATCAGTTGAAGATAGAATGTTTAATGAGTTGTGCGACTTTGTAGTGTTTGATTTGCCAGATTGTGAAGGGACCTTGCCAAGTGAAACCATACCCAATCCTTTTAACCTCTACACCTCCATCTTAGAACCTGAATCGATTAATATCCATGCTTTTGATAAGGTGTCTGAGAAAATTGACTTTCACTTGATTAAGGATATTGACGCCGGGAATATTTTGGATGATGAACCTGTAGATCTGGCAGAGTTTTTCTCTCCAAATCATCATCCCGAGTCATTAAATGTTTTTCCCGAACCCTATATGCGTCTGGATTTTGATGAAATATGCATGGATGAGCTAAATTTTGAGGAGAATATTGAGGATAGTACTGAGGATGAAACAATTTTAATTGATGAGTCGGATTTTCCAATTCATCCTGTTCCTTTCATTGACTATGTGCACCCTTCCGAAACCTTAACCGATACCCCTCCTCGATCACTTTCCTCCATCCTTTCCATCGTTCCGACCTTGCAAGAACCCGTCTCACTTACATTTCATATGTCTGGTTTACCAAGTTCGGCGTACCCATGGTTTCTTACGAATCTTGAGGGATTTGACCCCATTTCTCGACGGGTAAATATATTAGCACAATCACTATTCACAAATCGGTCATCACATATTGTGCTAATCTATTTACTCCATTTGCACCCTCAAGTTCGTGCTCCACTACTTTTTCCCTTCCGCCATTCTTCTTCTCATCTACCGAGACCGCATTCCACTTCTCTCCACATACGGTCTCGCGTATTTTCCATTTCTTACCTCTTCACCTTCTTTCACCAGCCGCTGCTTTATCACGATAAAATTTTTGAATGGTTGGTGTTAACTTTTGGCCTGTGTAAGGCCTTGTATAGCTTGATACTATTCTTTCCCCCCTCGATCCTGAACTTCGACGCTTAACAGTGGAAACACTGTTTTACTTAAGTTTGAGGGGGAACCTTTTTTTGTATATATTTTTTGTTTTTTTGTTTTGTATATAATTTGTTTTTAGGGGGAGCGCCGACAATTTTGACCCGCTTAGTATAGCCTGACAGTGAGGGCACTGTCAAGTTTAAGCTTGGGGGTGTGCTCGGTAAGCTTTCTTCCTTCGCATTCATTTGTATATTTTGCATTTGCATACCCTATTAAAAACCCACAAAAATTAAAAATTTTCCAAAAAATATAAAAACTTTGTCGTCAAGTTAGCTAATAGGGTAACTTAGATCTTTATTCCGAAAGTTTAGGTGATATGATAGAAATAACTAAATTCTAGGCTTAGGGATTGAAAACCCTAAAAATAACCCTCATTCTGTCTAACTTTGGTAAGTATACGTCCTTACAGTTTTTTTGAGAAATAGGTAATCTTGAGTTCAGTTCTTGAGTTAAGTCAAGATGAAGGGAAAGTATTGAAGCTTTACTGAAGGATAAGTCTGAAAAATAGTTTCTTTTCTTGAGTTCAAATTTAGAAAGTATATACCCTACAGACTGCACTTACACGCACCTTGAAACTTGGGATAGTAGAGGATACCTAGAAATACTCTTGCCTGAAAGCCTAGTATGAAAGAAAAAACGGTATTTAAAGCTATACACCAAAAGAGCATGTTGAAAAATATATCCGGTCTTGAAAAAGAAAAAGAAAAAAGAAAAAGAAAAAGAAAAAATAGAATAAAGTCAAGACCTGGAAACTGCTATTTACGCTTTAAAGTTCACATATTCAGTAATCGGCCGTTAGTGCCTCAAGAAGCATTAATAGTCGCATGAAAGGTGTGTGAGCAAATCCATCCATCCTTAATGAAAAGAAGTAGTATTAGGTATTAGGACAAGGGTATTATAGCTTGAATTGAATTCTTAAGTGTAGGGGTGCAAATATACACACACGTAGGGGTATACAATCGATGTTTGAATAAAAGATAGAAATGAAGAATAAGACTTGTGTTTTCTGTAAATTTGATAAAAATCCCTGATTTGAGGCCGCACTTTAGAAGGAAAACTCAGGAGAACCAACATCTTTCTAAACTTTTTTGAAACGTATAGGATCTAAAGTTAAAACAGATAGGAGGTGTGAAACATAAGGGTTGGATATTTCTAACTTAGGATGATAGAATTTCTATCGTAAATACTAAACTGTAGGAGTAGAATCGATGTTAACTTACGAAACTAGCTTGACGGGAATTTGTGGGTAGTATCCGCTGAAAACCCTCAGGAGACAACACTCCTCCTACTAGGGACACCTAGAGGTTTAACGGCTTGTTGCACGCGCTCAGTGCAATCGCATTCCCTGCGAAAGTGCGGTTATCATTTTATTTTTGTGAATAATTGGTTTTGCTCGGGACGAGCAAAAGTTAAGTTTGGCGGTATTTGTTCATAACAGAATACTGCATTTTATACCGCCCATTCTTATGCTCGTGTGTTTATAGGTAGGTGCTTTTAATCAGTGTTTGCTACATAATTGCAGAATACAGGTTCTCGGCTCCGAACAATGAATATCATGGAAAAGTACGACAAATTCCGGATTACTGCCAACAACAGATAAAACACAGTCTCCGCTCTCTATCCGTGTGTTGCCACATACCAGTTAAGGGACAGGATGGCAAATCGATTGTCATGTCAAGCACAAAGCTCTAGGTCAACACAAGATCCAAGAAATCTACGCGGAGCTCGAGGAAATCATGGCAAAAGATCCACATCACATCACCTTTTTGTTCTACTAAAATTCTGGAATAATTGTGAAGAGTTTCTGAGAAAATTCATATACCACATAGCAGACAAATACAAACCAGGAAACCACCCAAAATACGACGACCCAAGTCATCATTATGGCCGCGGATCCGCGGCCTAAAGGGGGTCTAGGCCGCGGATCCGCGGCCATGTGGGCTCCTCGATCTGTCGTATTTTGGGGGTATTTTGGGGACTTCATATAGTGGCAGATTCTTGCCCTAGGTCTTCAACCCTCTGCCTATAAATACTCCAGAATTGAGCTAAGCCAAAGGGTCTAATTTGGTGTCCACTCTTTTGTAGTTTTTTGTATAGTTCTTCTTCTTCTTCTTCATTCTTTCTCCATTAAAATTGTAGTGAGAGCTTTTTGAGTGGAAGATTAATGAAGATGAGGCTTTTGTATCATTCTCTTTTGTTCTTTCTTCCCCTTGAGATTCTTGCTTTCTCTTGATCATTCAACCTCTTCATTGAGCTTGAATGGTTAAGGGTTAGTTATTGATCTCAAGGGTCGTATTTTTCTTATGGAATTAGCGCTTCAATTCACATGCGTTCTCTACCCTTCTCTTGATCTTGCAACCTCTTGATTGAGCTTGCAAGTTTAAGGGTTGGCTATTGATCCCATGCTTGTTTTGAGTTCTACTTTCTTGTTCTTTTTATTGCTTATTTATTACTTGCTTTTTATTACCTTGCTCTACTTTCTTGCAATTTATATTCATGCACTTTCTTTCTTGTAATCTTTTCTTTTCTTTGTTCTTTTCTTTTGCTCTTTGTTGTTCATTTTGTGAATGATGTAATTATCGTTGTTAAGAATAAATACGGTATTGTAAGTTAAGGTTTTCTTTTCTCATTTCCTTTTCCCGTTATTTTCCATTGAACTCCGCCCAAACGTTACGCAAGCGCTCCATTAGGCACCCTACCCTAACAAGGTAACGGTGATTCCTAACCGCGACCGGTTGCGTTCGGTTTAGCCGGAGGCGAAAGCAAGAGACAAGAACGGACGGACAAGGGTAAATAAGCCGGATTCCACGAATACCGCGCTTAAATCCCCTAATCCATGTTGTTGCCGATTGCTCTAGCTTCAATTGGTCAAGACTCGGCTCAAAGGTTTTGAGTACGGATTTCTTTAGCTTACAATCTCGTATCTTTTTCTTAACAACTTCATACTTGCAAATAAATACACATAGGTTAGAATCGAACAAACTCATACAGATTCTTTATTGACTCGTCTAAGACAAGAAAGGACATACAACCATCTCCCTGTGGATCGACCCGTGCTCAACCGGCTAGCTGCATAGCGACACCGTCTTGATTGCGGTTAACTTTAATTCTGTCAATCAAGCCGCAAGGGGAAAAGGCGACGATTGGAGCAGTGCCCGACTCTTGAGAAAGAGTGGCTATCTCAGGATCGGCGATTGTAGCCATCTCACCCACCGCTTCCTCGGGCTCGGCGATTGTGGCTGTCTAACCTGCCGCTACCTCAGGCTCAGTGGTTGCCGCCACGTCACCTACCACTTCCTCGGTAAGACTCGGCCCTACAGGATAGGATATATAAGAACCTGAAAATTAAAGCTTTGACAAAAGAACCCAATGTCACGTTACCTTGGGTCGGTTTTTCGATTGCGTCATGAGCCGCACGTGCTGCCTGTCTGTGGGCAGTAGAAAAGGCAACCGAAGTATCCTCTGAAGGAGTAGGAGCATGGGCAACAGCTCTTGGACCTGCACCCGCATCCAAGGCGGCAGTACGCTCCCTTGCCACGCGCATTCTACGCTTCCTTTCCGCCCGGGCCGTGAGGACAGATCTTCTAAAGACCTCCTTCAACGGGACGTCATCGTCCACGCCAATAGTTGCCTCTGGAGCCGTTATGGCATCCGTCATCGGTTGCTTAAGTAAAGCTTCTTTCGGCAATACCGGCGAAACTGAGACTTCGATAGCCGACCCGGGAAGCGTCTCCGCACCGCCCTATGAAGTCGGTGCCATGCCTGGAATAACCTGAGTAGAGATAGTTCCTGTAATAAGATGAAAAGGAGGGGTCAGATTACCCATAAGAAACGGGAGCGGAGACGCGGTGAACCAAAATATACCGATGCCTAAGGATGCTCGAAGTCTTTCCTCTTCCTCAAAAGTCTTGAGAGAAGCTGCGAGAGCTTCTTCGGTGGAAATGCCTGTTAAAAAAGGGAGGAAAAGTGTCAGTCAAAACACGATGACAAAAATATGATGCAATGACGAAAGATATAACTAATGTTACCTGATTACGCGAGGACGGCCAGTCCCGCTTCGTGGCTTGCCAATTGCTCAGAAGCTGCAATGGCAGCCGCCAGATCAGTATCATCTGGCGGCATGAATAGACCCTCGTTTGTCCCATACTCGCTCAGGCCCTCGCCATAAGGAGCGTGAGGCTCCTAGCCGAGTACAACGTCGACAGAAAGGATCGACTTTTTCTTCCTCTTCTGCGAGCGAGCTCCGGTCGCAGCTAGCACAATCTTACGCTTGGTAGGCACTTTAGGACGACGAGTCCCGATATCTGAACCCACGCCAGAATCGGGGGAAGCTAAGTCACGTTTCTATAGGAGCCCGGGGTATCGGTAGCTCGGGCCTGTCATGCGGGACTTCGATCACGACAGGTTCTCTTAAGGGAGGTAGGACAATGGTCCATCGCTTCAGAGGGACGTTTCGATCACCCGCAGGGGGTGCACCTTTGCGATCAAGCAGCAGTCGCTTCTCCTCCCTGATGACGGGGCCCACTGAATGCTGGTACCACGCCACGTACACACTAAGGGCCTTCGGGACACAGCTCGGTTCGCTGATAAAGAAGTTGGACCCCGTGTTCATGCGCATGAAATGATGCAGCGTGTTTCGCATTCCCTCTTTAGTGATAGCAGGTTCTAACAAAAAGCCTCAAGCGGGACTCCCTGATTGTAGCTCAGCTGCTGGGCGAAACGGTGCGGGTTGTATCTCATGAATAATGCCGCATCATTTTGCCTAAACACTAGAAAGCCCGGTCTGATGGAATATAAATGAAGGATTTCCCGAGCTTTCAAAACAGAGGCTCCATTTTTAAAAATGTCCCGCAATGGCTACACCGTTGTCACGGACTCTTTGCCGATAATCAGGATCTTTTCGGAGAAAGTCATGCCATATCTAACCGTGCGAGGATGAAGGAGCAAACCTCTAGCTTCCCACGGTGACGGATTTACAATAGATGTGTCGACTAATCGCATAATCCGGGGGAAGCCGCACCTGTCGTAGAAGGACGGCCTTTTATGGATACCGAAAACGCCAAGTGCATGTAGCTCGAGCCATGACATGAAGTAATGCATCGAGAAGTTCACATGCTGCACTCTGGGTTCAGTAGTATCTGCCGCTTAGCTGAGGCCATAATACAGATGAGCTAACCCGGCAACCCCGACAGCCACTTTCACCCCAATAATCATTCAGTGAGCCGGATAGAAGACAGACGGCCTCATACGGCGAAGGTGCATCGGGAGCGCAAACCAGCTCAGCCATAGCCCAAGAAACCCCAAGAAGAACGTTTCCTCATCAATCCCAGGGACTGCGACCTCCGCGAAAGAAACAACTGGAGTGTTGGGAAGGAAGAAACTCTTTTGATCTGCTTCCGCCGTTGGGAAGTTGTTTAACCCTAAACCGAAAGGGTCGTCAAGTTTAGCAAATTTAGCAGCCTCCTTCGAGAGGACTTCCAGATGGAGAAAACGAGCAATGAAATCCTCGAAATTAACCCCGCGGCTCCCAGATTCGAGA
Source organism: Agapanthus africanus (assembly GCA_030015575.1). NCBI lineage: Eukaryota > Viridiplantae > Streptophyta > Magnoliopsida > Asparagales > Amaryllidaceae > Agapanthus > Agapanthus africanus. The sequence goes on from JASDDO010000012.1 coordinate 47,230,872, forward strand.
AAAAGGCCCTCATAAATATTCAACACTTTGATTAAACTAGGGAACTGGTGTTGAATGGCGTTCTCCGGAGTAAGGCCTGTTATCACTGGCTTGGCACCAAAAATGTATTCATCTGTAGGAAGCAGTTCCTCATAATGCTCCCCTATAACCGGTAAGCCAGAAACTTCTCCAAATTCCTCTAAAGAAATTGATACTTCTCGGTCCAGCGAAAGGAAGGTGTGAGTAGGAATATTCCACTGCTTCAGAAAGGCCTTAACCTACCAGGCGGGAAGCGTAGAATACTAGAAGAGAGAAGCATAAATGGCGGGATACAACCCAAGCCTCAACAACTGTGACTTCTTCGCTGACAGAATGTAGCGGGCTCATTGCAGATAGCCAGCTGGATGACGAGGAATTATGCCAATCATATATGGTTCTCCTCACGGTCGCGCCCCGCCTTGACAAATACGTTGCCCCAGGGTATCCAAAGCCATTGGAGGCTGAACGGGTATCGAAGCCATAGCAGGCTGAAGAAGACCTCCCGAAATCCAGTTGACTTCTTCCACGGTATAGTTCACCGGGGGTGGGTCGGCGTAATGGATCGCCATGATGGGCTCTGAGGGTACCGTGCAAGAAAAGCTCTGTCGATCCTTAATAATCTGATTAGACCATGTCCCCCAGAGGTGAAGATTCTTATGTTCCAGGTCATGATCTTTGATCAATGCTAAGACTTCCCGGTCCACAGGCACTCTGGGGAATCCTCCCTCTGAACGAACAAACGGGAAAAAGAGATCGAAAGTCATGTCGCCTACGCGAAAAGAGACAAAAGTCAACTGTCAATACTATAATTTAATTTAAATTCTGAACTTGGTACTTTAGAATTTGTACCACACTGCTGTTGGTGTATATGCCCTAGAGGCCATTACTGTATCATACTAGTATGTATATTACTTGATGGAAGCTTGGGATATTCACTGTTGTACAGACAATCTTGCTCAATATAGTAGTATGCTACTTGGTTTGTCTCTGCTTTAATGTGTACATGTGTGTTTATTTATTATATCACCTATACGCATTAGTAGAGCCCTTAGGATCTTTGCTTGATTACCGGCGTTGTGATGGCGATCACACTCGTGGGGGCTGGGTAATCTACAAGCACATCCTTATACACGTCCCTAGTCGTGGGAGTATCGAGATAGGGCATCGATACTCCAGAGTAGACTAGCGTATGCGCTTCTCATCCCAGCACGGGAGACGGTCTGTCCCACAGCCGTCAGTACGTCGTACTTGAGATAGTATGCGGGTGCTCGTTAGGTTACGAGTACACTGGACAGGACTCGTCGGGAACTGATGGTTGGTATTATACCTATCGTCAGTTATCAGTTCCCAGGTGACATGAGTACAGCTTAGTCCGCTGACTTGACACTGTCACTTCGCCTCGAGTGTGTTCCCACTGTTCTTTGATTGCTACCCTACCACGGCTCTACTGAGTCGTGCAAACAGGTAGTAGTTGGGAGCAGTCCCGAAGCACTTGGAGGCAGTGACGGTTAGACAGGATTCGTCTCTCCCGGTATTGGGGGTTGACATCGCGCTGTGTCTAGGAGAGCCATTACACGAGTAGTCCCTGGCCAGGGCAAGCGAGATATACTGGTAGGTTTCCAGTGTTATCTCAGGGTGTATTGGGCTTCACTCCGACACGACTTGTACCGCTATTAGGGGACTGACGTTTACCGCCCCCCTAGGCCCGCCATGCGATGTATCAGACGAACAGACCGGACTGTACGGAGACTGTCACATACAGGCTCAGTAGGAGTGCAGATGGGGTTCACCTCGTCAGTCTTCTTATCGACATCTACCTGGGGACCGTTACGTACAGCTAGTGCCGCTTGCGGTCTGTGGTTAAACCCACTGCCAGCGTAGTGTCGAGTCTTTAGAGTCCCACACAGAGAGCTATTCGCCTTTAGGCAAAACGAGTAGAGGTCGCATGGTTTTGCGACAGGGTTCGTTCGCATCCGCGCACTTGTGCACGTTTGCTGTCCGGACAGTTTATACTAGCGGGCTTTGGTTTAAGCCGGATCCTAGTATATGATTTGAGATTGGTTTTTCTCAGAGTATTCGTGTTCCTCGGATCACGAATGCGGGTGCGTATGCACAGTTGCTTGAGATTGGGGGAGAGGACCTTGTTTAGGGTTAATGGCTTTTGTCATTTTATTAACCCTATTGATTTTGTGTGGATTATTGTTAATTGATAATTAGCTTAATTATTGTGCATGGTTGTTGTTGACAATTTGACTTCATTGACTTGTTGACCATGTTGACAACTTGACCATAATCATTTCATTTGGAAGATGCTCTTTGATCTTTGCAAAATTGAAATGATAATGGTCATGTCATGATTTATCATGACAATTTTCAAGCTAATTATCTAATTAAAATTATCCACACATATTAGTGAGAATGGCTCACTAATAATTCATTCTATCATATCTTTTCTCTCTCTTGCTCATCCTCTCCCTCAAGCTCTCTCCCTCTCATGTGTTGAGAAACATAAAGCTTGAGAAAAACCTTCACTTGATCTTCTCTACTCACTTCTAGGGTTCAAGTCTTAGCATTTCTTGCACTCTAGTTACTCCTAGCTTGGAGTTGAAGCTAAAGGTGGTGGCTTTCAAGTGGATCTTTCTTTGACGGAAGAAGACAAGCAAGGTGAGGCCTTTCTACCGTTCCGACGAGCAAGGAGAGAAGGAGTTCGAGCTCAAGGTATAACCTTTCTACAACTTAGTTAGTTGTTAGTTTACTTTAGCTAGTTTTCGTTTAGCAAAGATCCTCACAAGCAAGGTCCATGTTGCCTAAGTCATTTAAAATCCGTTTTTATTATGTTTTCCGCCTCCCCGTAAGCACCGGGGTGGGCAACGTGGACCCAACAGTGGTATCAGAGCCTAACTAAACATAAACTAGCTTGGTAGTAAAGTGTATTGAAGTTCGAAACGGAAAAATCAAAAAAAAAAACCAAGTTGTAAAAAATCTGAGTTTCTGTTAAAACTTTTTCTGGTCAAAACAAAATTTGTTATATCTCAAAAATCATCTCAGGCTTTTCAGAAGAAACCCACCAAAAACGAGACAGTGACTCTACCATAGCGCGGCGCTTCCGCGGCAATAGCAAGCTATTGCCGCGGAAGCGCGGCCAACTAGGAGAGTTACTGTGTCGTCTTTGGTGCAGTGTGTTTCTGACATGGTTTTAGGATTTTTCTGATATATTATATGTGCCCAGATTTTCCAGAATAGAAATTTGTTTCTGGGGGCCTATAATTCCGTATTTTTCCGAACTTCAATATACTTTGACTATAAAGGTTATATCTGTGATGTTCTTATGTATTGAACGTCGGCTAATCGCTATATGTCGATTAGTCGGGGTTATACATATCTGTGATCTGTGATTGTTGTTGATGGTTTGTGTATATGAACTCGTTGGATTGTCGCGGATGAATAGCCGGGGTGGATGTGAGATGAGAGTTTCTTTTTCTTTCATTCATGTAATAAATTTGTAAATTGATGTAATATTATTTGTATGGCCGCACAACCGGGTCGGGGTTGTAGCCGTCATTGTATAATTCTTTTTACTGTTTTTGCTCCTAGGATAGACCCATGGAGGGGGTGCACAAACTACCGGGTAGCTCGAAGTGCCGAGTGGCCTACTCATGGCATTGAGGGAGGTTGCTTCGCTTCGGGTACTTGGCGGGTAGTTTGCCGCACCCGTAGGGGTCTTGGGTGGGGTATTGGCTATTCATCGCGACCGTGTAATCCGTTTTTCGTTGCAGGCTCGAACGAATTGCGGATTCCTAGTATATCCAAAGTGTTCATCTGTGATCTGGATTGGCTATCATTGCTATATTGCTATATATAATAACTATTTAGGCGTTGCTTATGTTTTACAGCCGCGCTAGCCCAGCCCCCGCTCTGTCGTTAGTTAAGTAACCTAACGGGTGATGACGGGGCCCCGTGGCGAATGCGAATGGCATAAGCGTACGTCATATTTTGGTTGTTTTCTGCAATGGTAGGATTTAAATGATGGGACGCATTAAAAGAACTAATGCAAGAAAATAAACCTAAAAGACGTTGTTGGAACAATTTTTCAAAAAGCTGTTATTGCAAGGACGTTCATTTTTGTTTTGTATCGCGGTATTCGGTTATGAATGCCCAGCACCTCAGTCGACGAGGCAAGGGCCGAGATCCCTTCACCGGGAGTGACCCCTTGGACAAAACTTTGCGTCAGGGTAATAACTTCACCATAGTCGATTATTCTTGCTTTGCATCGAGGTATTCATCTTACGAATGCCCAGCACCTCACTCGACGAGGAAAGAGCCGAGATCCCTTCACAGGGAGTGACCTCTTTAGCAAAAGTTTTCGCCACTATGTTTTTCAAAAAGACTACCAGGTTCCTTCAACGATATCAAGTTCATTACGTTAACGGGTTTTTCGCCAAAAACCCAGCCGTAGCCCTCTGTCATTTCTTATAAGTAACACTTAGTATTCGTGCTGCGTTTGTTGACTCCGTCAAGGCGTAGTGTACGGTAGCTAAGTACTGCTTGTTTGTATCGGTATATGGGATTGATTAGGACAGTCGTATAACCTTGTTGACTCCGTCAAGGGTTATGCGGGTGGGTTTAATGCAATCCAGATAATGACAGGTTGAACTTGACTAGGACACTTTGATTTGTTGACTCCGTCAAGATCACTTGGGTCCTAGGGGCAAAAACCACATCGGGAGTTTCAAAAGTACTGAAACTTGCAGATTTAGCATACCTTCTGGAGTGTGATGACTAGAGTGGATTCCATCTAGGTTATCACACAATGACAGTTGGATCCCGATCCCACTGATGAGTTGGTTTACTCTCGGGAGATTATTTCACTTAACGATCAATGCTATAAACCTAGTAGGTGTCTAGAAAGGTGTTAGCGGGGTTACGCCCCCAGGGAAAAGAGGTTCTTTAATTAAGGAACTTCGCGAAAGCGTTGGAAAACCTCCCTCGAAGTACCGACACTAGCCTGGCTGAAAGGTTAAGCAAGTATTGTGACGTGAATTAAAACCCGACTAGTTCTTCTTTTAAAAGGTTTTAAGAAGAATTTGAGTAAACAGTGGGAGACATCCTGGTTAGATAAATTAATAAACCAATCTAATCTTGCAAGAGCATACGCTGAGTGTTTCTTTTCTCTCTCTCCAGGCAGCAACCTTTTCACGCCCTAATCAAGATAATAAAATGTATCGCTTGACCGATCCGAATTCTTATTCGGGACTGGGGAAAGTTGGTTCAGCTCTAACTTGTGACAACAGTCATGAGTATGAGAATGGGAAAGAGGAAAGTATGGATTTCCAGGATACCCAGTTGAAGAAGAAGCATGGTTTTGCATCTACTTCAGGTGTTCTTGTAATTGAGAACTGTTTTACGGTCAGCCCTACCTCCTGGGTACTTGATACCGGATCAGGATCTCATATCTGTAATTTATTGCAGGGACTGAGAAAAAGTAGGAAAGTTGCACCGGGTGATATGTCGCTCAGAGTAGCGAACGGAGCACAAGTTAATGCGGCAGCCGTCGGTGAATATCACCTAGTATTGCCTAATAGCAAGATTATGATTTTGAACGATTGCTACTATGTACCCTCCATGGTTTGCAACATCATATCAGTTTCTTTACTCGATAAAGATGGATATGACTTTGTTCTTGAAAAGAATATCATGAACATTTACCTTCATAAGGTACTGGTTGCAGAGGGTACACTGTGTAATGGTATCTACGTTCTAAATCAGAATACAGTTCTCAATATACAAAACACACGCAAGAGGAAGAATTCAGATACGAATGAATTCTACTTGTGGCATTGTAGGCTTGGTCATATCGGAGAGAAAAGACTGAGTAAGTTGCATAAAGATGGACTCTTGAATACGTTCGAGTTTTCATCTTATGAAACTTGTCAGTCTTGTCTCAAAGGGAAGATGACCAAATCTCCGTTCACCGGACATGGAGAAAGAGCAAGAGAGCTCTTGGGACTCATACACAGTGATGTGTGTGGTCCGATGTCTATACATGCAAGGGGTGGGTTCTCGTACTTCATCACATTCACTGACGATCTCTCTAGGTTCGGATATGTGTATCTATTGAAACACAAATCTGAAGCTTTTGAGAAATTCAAGGAATTCAGAAAGGAAGTAGAGAACCAGACAGGCAAAAGTATCAAGATCCTCCGGTCTGACAGGGGAGGGGAGTACTTAAGCACGGAATTCCTAGATTACTTAAAAGAGAATGGTATTCTCTCTCAGCTTACTCCTCCTTATACACCACAGCACAACGGTGTTTCGGAGCGGAGGAATCGTACCCTATTGGATATGGTTCGCTCCATGATGAGTAGTGCTGAGTTGCCTCTTTCATTTTGGGGACATGCGCTTCAGACAGCAGCGTACCTATTGAACTATGTTCCATCCAAATCAGTGCCTAAGACTCCATATGAAATATGGAGTGGAAGAAATCCGTATCTTAAGCGATTTAAGATATGGGGTTGTCCGGCCTATGTGAAAACACAGAAACCGGACAAGTTAGAGGCACGGTCAGTTCTCTGTAAATTTGTGGGATATCCTAAAGACTCACTAGGATATCTGTTCTACCACACTGAGGAACATAAGGTGTTTGTATCTCGCCACGCAACCTTCTTGGAAAGGGAGTTTCTTGCAAAAGAAACTAGTGGGAGTTCGGTAGAACTGGAAGAAATTCAGCGACCACAAAATGTAACTGAAAATTTGGAGGAACCGCTAGATTCAATAACCCCAAACGAACCTCAGCCACTCCGCAGATCTGGTAGGATTTCTCATCCGCCCGAGAGATACTACGGTTTTCTCATAGACGGGGATCGAGAGGATTGCATCTTGGAAGAAGATGACCCTACCAGTTTCAGGCAGGCCATTATCAGTAGGGACTCTGATAAGTGGCAGGAAGCAATGCAATCCGAAATGGAGTCCATGTACGCCAATAAAGTGTGGACCTTGGATATTGCTCCAGCTGGGGTAAAACCCGTTGGATGCAAATGGATCTACAAAAGGAAACTTGGTGTAGATGGGCAGGTGGAAACCTATAAAGCTAGACTCGTTGCAAAAGGTTTCCGTCAAAGACCTGGTTTGGACTATGACGAAACTTTTTCTCCGGTGGCTATGCTCAAATCCATTCGGATCCTACTTGCCATTGCTGCCTTCCATGACTATGAAATCTGGCAGATGGATGTTAAAACGGCTTTCCTAAACGGTTGTTTGGAAGAGTGCGTTTACATGGATCAACCAGAAGGTTTCGTAGACAGTGGGAGCAGCGGAAAGGTGTGCAAGTTGCTTAAATCCATTTATGGATTAAAGCAGGCATCGCGGAGCTGGAACATCTGTTTTGATGAGGCAATCAAGGAATTTGATTTCATCAAGAACGAAGATGAACCCTGTGTTTATAAGAAGATTGTAGGACGAACTGTCGTATTCCTAGTCTTGTACGTGGACGACATTCTTTTGATAGGAAATGACATTCCTATGCTACAATCGGTCAAGCTGTTTTTGTCACAAAGGTTCTCCATGAAGGACCTGGGTGATGCCTCGTACATTCTGGGGATCAAGATCTATAGAGATAGATCCAAGAAACTATTGGGACTTTCGCAGTCCAGGTACATAGAGACCGTACTAAAGAGATTTAGTATGGAGGATTCCAAGCGCGGTAACATACCCGCATTGCACGGAATTACCCTCTCCAAGAAGATGTCTCCTAAGACTGACGAGGAGAGGGTTCGCATGAGCACTATACCCTACGCTTCGGCGGTAGGATCTATAATGTATGCGATGCTATGTACAAGACCAGATGTAGCTTACGCGTTGAGCACGGTAAGCCGGTATCAGTCGGACCTAGGGGAGGACCACTGGACAGCAGTGAAGAACATTCTCAAGTACCTGAGAAGGACTAAGGAGATGTTCCTGGTTTACGGTAATGGAAACCTTAGGGTCGAGTCCTTTACCGATTCAAGCTTCCAGAGTGACAAAGATGATAGCAAGTCCGTCTCGGGTTTTGTGTTTACCCTCAACGGAGGGGCGGTATGTTGGAGGAGTTCCAAGCAGGATACCGTCGCAGACTCGACGATGGAGGCTGAATACATTGCTGCAAGCGATGCCGCAAAAGAGGCGGTCTGGATTAAGAAGTTCATTAGTGAACTTCAGGTGGTTCCGTCCATTGTTGACCCAATACCTTTGTATTGCGATAACAATGGGGCTATAGCTTTAGCGAAGGAACCAAGGTCCCATCAGAAATCCAGGCACATCTTAAGGCGGTATCACCTGATCAGGGAGATCATTGATCGACAGGAGATCGAGGTGCGGAGAGTGGACACAAAGGACAACACTGCGGACCCATTCACGAAGGCTTTACCCCAGACTCAGTTCGAGCGGCTGATCGAGATGATAGGTCTTCGATACGCCAGTACATGGCCTTAGTGCAAGTGGGAGATTGTTGGTGTATATGCCCTAGAGGCCATTACTGTATCATACTAGTATGTATATTACTTGATGGAAGCTTGGGATATTCACTGTTGTACAGACAATCTTGCTCAATATAGTAGTATGCTACTTGGTTTGTCTCTGCTTTAATGTGTACATGTGTGTTTATTTATTATATCACCTATACGCATTAGTAGAGCCCTTAGGATCTTTGCTTGATTACCGGCGTTGTGATGGCGATCACACTCGTGGGGGCTGGGTAATCTACAAGCACATCCTTATACACGTCCCTAGTCGTGGGAGTATCGAGATAGGGCATCGATACTCCAGAGTAGACTAGCGTATGCGCTTCTCATCCCAGCACGGGAGACGGTCTGTCCCACAGCCGTCAGTACGTCGTACTTGAGATAGTATGCGGGTGCTCGTTAGGTTACGAGTACACTGGACAGGACTCGTCGGGAACTGATGGTTGGTATTATACCTATCGTCAGTTATCAGTTCCCAGGTGACATGAGTACAGCTTAGTCCGCTGACTTGACACTGTCACTTCGCCTCGAGTGTGTTCCCACTGTTCTTTGATTGCTACCCTACCACGGCTCTACTGAGTCGTGCAAACAGGTAGTAGTTGGGAGCAGTCCCGAAGCACTTGGAGGCAGTGACGGTTAGACAGGATTCGTCTCTCCCGGTATTGGGGGTTGACATCGCGCTGTGTCTAGGAGAGCCATTACACGAGTAGTCCCTGGCCAGGGCAAGCGAGATATACTGGTAGGTTTCCAGTGTTATCTCAGGGTGTATTGGGCTTCACTCCGACACGACTTGTACCGCTATTAGGGGACTGACGTTTACCGCCCCCCTAGGCCCGCCATGCGATGTATCAGACGAACAGACCGGACTGTACGGAGACTGTCACATACAGGCTCAGTAGGAGTGCAGATGGGGTTCACCTCGTCAGTCTTCTTATCGACATCTACCTGGGGACCGTTACGTACAGCTAGTGCCGCTTGCGGTCTGTGGTTAAACCCACTGCCAGCGTAGTGTCGAGTCTTTAGAGTCCCACACAGAGAGCTATTCGCCTTTAGGCAAAACGAGTAGAGGTCGCATGGTTTTGCGACAGGGTTCGTTCGCATCCGCGCACTTGTGCACGTTTGCTGTCCGGACAGTTTATACTAGCGGGCTTTGGTTTAAGCCGGATCCTAGTATATGATTTGAGATTGGTTTTTCTCAGAGTATTCGTGTTCCTCGGATCACGAATGCGGGTGCGTATGCACAGTTGCTTGAGATTGGGGGAGAGGACCTTGTTTAGGGTTAATGGCTTTTGTCATTTTATTAACCCTATTGATTTTGTGTGGATTATTGTTAATTGATAATTAGCTTAATTATTGTGCATGGTTGTTGTTGACAATTTGACTTCATTGACTTGTTGACCATGTTGACAACTTGACCATAATCATTTCATTTGGAAGATGCTCTTTGATCTTTGCAAAATTGAAATGATAATGGTCATGTCATGATTTATCATGACAATTTTCAAGCTAATTATCTAATTAAAATTATCCACACATATTAGTGAGAATGGCTCACTAATAATTCATTCTATCATATCTTTTCTCTCTCTTGCTCATCCTCTCCCTCAAGCTCTCTCCCTCTCATGTGTTGAGAAACATAAAGCTTGAGAAAAACCTTCACTTGATCTTCTCTACTCACTTCTAGGGTTCAAGTCTTAGCATTTCTTGCACTCTAGTTACTCCTAGCTTGGAGTTGAAGCTAAAGGTGGTGGCTTTCAAGTGGATCTTTCTTTGACGGAAGAAGACAAGCAAGGTGAGGCCTTTCTACCGTTCCGACGAGCAAGGAGAGAAGGAGTTCGAGCTCAAGGTATAACCTTTCTACAACTTAGTTAGTTGTTAGTTTACTTTAGCTAGTTTTCGTTTAGCAAAGATCCTCACAAGCAAGGTCCATGTTGCCTAAGTCATTTAAAATCCGTTTTTATTATGTTTTCCGCCTCCCCGTAAGCACCGGGGTGGGCAACGTGGACCCAACAACTGCAATGCAGTGAAGAAAGACCAAAAGGGGCCCACAAAATCTAGATGACAGTTCATCATTAATAAAACAGCCTCATCATTTGATGAAGCTGTCATTAAATGAGGAGATCCTCAAGAAATTCTCATTAAATGAGAGATCTCTCGGACAGAGGAGTAAATCTCCCTTTGAGAGCAGTGCTCTGTGATAGAGTGACACTTGTCAAACTCTAATCATGAAGGAATAAAAATTCCTCAAGAGCCTTGCTCTGGAAGAAAATGATGGAATAATCCATCAAGAAAATTAAAAACAATTTATATATATATATATATACGAATTAAAAAATTCCGAGATCTTCAAGATCCATGAACAAACTCTTAAGAGTTCTTCATGATTTGAAGATAGCAAAAGCTCTGTTAATGAAACCCTAAAAGGGTTTTCCTTAGATCAAAAATCTATGAAGAGCAAGGCTCTGTTAATGGGTAAAACCCTAGATTATTAAAAGATTCAATCTTTACCTAAATTTTGACAGAGTTTTTGTCCTTAAGAAAATTCTTAAGATGGAGAGCTATGCTCTGTGAGAGAATAAAAATTCTCAGAAAACAAGGAAGAAGATGAACAGAAATCATCCTGAGGACCAAAGGTACTATTTATAGGCACTGAGTGTCATTTCAACTTCTGAGTTGATCCAGGGGCGCAGATGCTGCCATCGCTGCACCTACATGTGGGCCACGTGAGCGCAACGGTGGGGGGCATTTGTTTCCCCCAATCAGAGCAAAACTCTGTTTAAAATTCAAATTTTTGAAATGAAGCAACTTTTTAGATGCAGCGCCAAGTGCGCTGCGCCCTAAGTAGTACACCACGTGCAAAGCACGTGGACGCTAGCGCTGGGTGCGCTGCGCTCTAAGCAGCACGCCACGTATGCGCTAGCGTTAGGTGCGCTGCGCTCTAAGCAGCGCACTACGTGTCAAACATAGGTGCGCTAGCGCAATGTGCGCTGCCCTTCAAGCATCTGCACGGGTGCGCTAGCGCTGGAACTAAAAAGCTCCCCACCGTTAGATCAAACATCTAATAATAATGATAAATCAATAATTAATCAGAGTTAAATTCTGTTAAGAAAAGATTCCTCAAAATCTTTCCAAATAACGAGATTGTGCTCTGTAAATCAGAGCACCGTTGGATCAATGATCCAATGGTAAATAAAAATTACCAAAAGACGGAATAAATTCTGTATGGAAAGATTTTCCAATCTTGTTAAAAATAAGAAGATTGACTTCTGTAAAACAGAAGCCCTAGGATCAAAGATCCAATGGTGGGGAAACATCCCCGAATCAATTAGAGAAAGATCTCTTTAACTGATTCAACAAATCAGCTTGCCCTATATAAAGGCCCCTAGACTTCAAGTCTCGATACACAGAGATATAGAAAAAGAGAGAAACCTCCCCCAAAAACTTTGAGAAAATTCAAAGAGCAAGATCTTGCAAGAAGATCTTTCTTCAAGGTAAAAATGATGATTATGAACATAGAGATGAAATCATCTCATAAAAAGAAAAATTCATTTCTTTAAAAATATCATAGATCTACAAAGACAAAAAGTCTTTCACAAAGAGATCAAAACATCTTACATGTGCGCCACATGCCAGAAGCGCACTGCGCTTTTTGACTGGCGCAAAGCATCTAACGCGCCACGTGTTGCGCTGACAGAACATAAATTGTTCTTTAATAAGCCCAAAGCTCTGATGAATGCTCAACATTCAATAAAAGACAAAGACATTGTCAAGATATAAATTAATGCTCAGCATTGTTAAAAGGGCCAAGCCCAAATAAAGGCTCAACAGCCCAAAATAAAATGTTAAACATTTATTGGATTTAGCCCAAGATTGGCCATAAGTCCTCAACTCATATTAATTGAGCTCATTTGCTCATAAATATGTTAACAGATCTTAGCCCCAAATTGGACTACAGATCTTTCAACCGACTCATGTCGGTTCGAGGGTACATCTCTTTACTCCTCTGATATTTGTCGTTGTAATCCTTCAACGTCTTCAGAGAGGTGACGGGTCCCGATAACCAAACATTCTACTGACTGTAGGGTCCTTTAAAACCCATGGACTATGATGTCCTTAACCTTGACTGTGAGGTCTTTAAACTCATGGACTATGATGTCCTTAACCTTGACTGTGAGGTCTTTAAACTCACGGACTATGATGTCCTTAATCTCGGACTGTGGGGTCCTTAAACCCATGGACTATGACGTTCTTAACCTTGGAATGAGATGTCCTTAAACTAACATTGGACCGTAATGTCCTTAAACTAATTATCGACCGTAATGTCCCTAAACTAAACAATAGAGTCCAAATGTTCTTTTATTGTATCTAAATGATCCCGTTAAATTGATCTTAATCTAAAATTTAGACTAACGTATCCTTAACTAACGATTAAGTTGATCTTAGTCTCAAATGAGACTAACGTATCCTTAAACCCAACCCCCAAACCCAAATCTAAGAAAATACGGATTTGGACTAATCCACGCCCTACGGGCGACAACATAAATTAGTCTCCATATACAATCCACGGGCAACCAAAAACAAAACAAACACCCACGACACGAAGTAACTATCTGGAGAAGGAGAAAGTGGTTACCGCGATGCGGTAGCGTAATTAACTGCAGGGGCTTGCGTCTGTAGGGAAGAGCATCCCCACAATCAAAAACCCCTCAAATGAGGGGAATCTGACGAAGTCTGCTACATCGGCCGCATCCGTTTAAACCTTCGATACATGGTGTCATAAATCAACTTGGCATCTTCGGAGAGGTGGACGGATAGCACCAATTAGCATCTGCTGCGAAATTCAGGCAAGACGGACCTACGCGGTCGCGTCCCCGTATTTCGACGGGGAACAGATAGGATTATGAGTGAGGGGTGTGTGTTTAGGGTTGCTATTTATAGGGAAAGATTAGGGTTAGGGTAGGTGAAAGGTTGAATTGAAAAATGTAATAAAAATTGTATTAAAAATAGGGTTTAATGAGGTTTTAATTGGATTTAAAAGACTTTAGAAATGTGCAGGAGATTTAAAGTATGCAGGAGTTATAAGAAGCTAAAAAGACAGAGAGTCACAGAAGGGAGTTGGCCGATCCGGCTCAACTCGGCCGGCGGCGGCGGACCGAGTCGGCCAGTCCGCCGGCCGAGTCAGGCCGAGTCGGGCCGGGGTCGGTCGCCGTGGGTCCGCCGTCGGTTGGTCTACTCCCTGGGACAATTTGTTTTACATGTGTAGTGAGGTTTTTACGAGTTATGCACGTGGAGACCCTTGGACTTCTAAAAATTAAATAGAAAACAATATTAAAAATAATGTGGGGGTGTGATTTGAACTCTGGCGCTTTGGTTCAGCAGTGCAAGGTCTTACTAATGAGCTACAAGCTCCTTCTTTCTATTAAAAAGCAAAACAATTACTTATAGTACTCACAGTAAATGCAAATACCCCAAGTATACATTAACTTTTAAACAAATTTTTTGTACACTAAAATTGGAGTTGTTACAAGTACATCCTTCAATTGTTCCTATTCGTGAGAGTATCGAGACGGGGCATCGATATTCCAGAGTAGACTAGAGTATACGCTTCTCGACCCATATGATGAGCGATGGATGATCCCACATCCATTGGTGTTTGACATCAGAGATGCTATACGGGTGCTCAGTGGAGATTGGGTACACTGAACAAACTCGCCGAGAACTCCTAGATGGTATTATACATATCGTCAGATAGCAGTTCTCTGGTGACACTGGTACAGGTTAGTCTGTCGACCCGAGATCGTCATAGAGTCTTGTGTGATTCCCACTGTGCTTTGATTTCCACATTACCACGTTCAAGAGATCGTGCAAAACGGTGGTTTTTGGGTACAGTCCCGAGTCACATGGAAGCAATGAGCGATAGGAGGGGATTTCGTCTCTCCTGGTATTGGGGGTTGATACCGCGCTATGCTTGATTGGTCATAACAGGAAATCGCTGGTCAGGGTTGCTGAAATCCACTGGTAAGTGTTATCAGTAGTTTCTCGAACCGTTATGAGCCTCACATCGGCATGACTTATCAGGCTATTGGGGTCTGACATTTACCACCCCCAGGCTGTGATATGCGACATATCAGACAAAGAGACCGAACTATACTGTAGTGTTACTTATTGGATTCGCAGGAGTATGAGCAGGCTTGTTTGTTGATCTTCTGATCACTCAATAACCGGGTGGCCGTTACGTTTAGCAAACCGCTTGCGGCTTGTGAGTGACTGATATGATCACCACCTACTGCCGGCGTTTGACGAGCTTTTAGAGTCCTACACAGAGGTTTCCTGGCTCAGGCGAAACGAAGTAGGAGCACATATGCAATATTTACGAGACCGAGATTAATACGTGTATGAGATACCGTATTCTATTTTCGCGATATGTGATATCGGTCGATTATATGTGATATAGCCGGAAGTTCACTACTTAGAGCGAAGGGACTACTACATGGAGCTATTGAAGTGAAGGACCGGCCTACAAAGGTTGTATTCCTTGTTCACTTAGATGTAAAGTTGTTTACAACATTCTAGTTTTGTCTAATTCTCTAGTTAAGATTCTCGGTTAAGGTTCTTTAATGCGCCAACTTTTTTAAAAACGGTATGGTTGATACCTCTCGAAACCCAGCGGCGACCCTAGGGAACCCTGCAGTGGTATTAGAGTCATGCTACAGAATTAGACGATATTGGTAGAACTACGAAACCAAAACAACTCCGAAACGCTCGAAATAAAAATTAAGTTTCTGTCGAAATTTTTTATGTGTCTAAATTTTTTTTAAGCAATCGCAGAATGTTATATGAGATATAACATGAACACCACAGAAATTTGAGCCCCCCTCGCCGGATTTTGGCCGGTGACATGTATTAAAAATCCGAGCTTACCGGTTATTTAGTGGGCTTTTGGCTTCAAATTTTTATGGTGTTCCAGTCTCTGGGTTTTGGTGTTTCAGGTATTGCTTGTTTTTACTGATATTGCATGTGATGTTATATTTCTGTAAAGGCAATTCGGAGTGTTTCGTAGTCATAATTCTAACATCATTTCGGATTATTTAGACAACGTTAAAAAGTTCGAACGGATATCAATAACCCATTTTTTCCCTCGATGGAAATTTTCCAAGAGTTGGATTTTTCCAAGTTTAAAATCTTCAGAAAATCATGCATGTGTTTTCTATGGATCCTCTAGAAGAACGAAACCCAAACTCGATTCTGTGACCGTCGGAACCGCCACCAAACCCTAGGGTTTGTGGCGGTTCCGCGGCGCCATAGGTGAGGCAAGGGTTGACCTTTCTACGGTTGGTCCATAGATGTTGTGGCATCTTCTGGGTGATTTTTTAAACTCCGCTCAAGTGTTGAGCTATTTGGGAAATTTTGGGTGTTTGTTAATTCAATCGAAAAGTTTAATATCGTCTAATTATCTGTGATTGTGATACAATACTTGGAATCCACAATATTTAGTTTTATGAAAACTAATTTGAATTTTATAAATCTAGCAATTCGGTCTCATTTGATCGGTTGCCACGGGATTTTGATGTGGATCAAAAGTCCATCGCAATCACGTAGCATACGCGGATACTCGCCGGGTAAACTTACTAGATAGCCACGCCCCATAGCCCGACCAAGTGACTGTAGGAGAACCCCGTCGCCAAAAGCATCAGTTCGGGTGCTCGCGGTCGCGGTGTTCTGCCTAAGTGCACTTCGTCGACGGCATCGGGGGTGCGGCCGTCTACTAAAGCTTCTGAGAGCATTCGATCAGGTTGTCGGGAATCTTGTTGAATTAACCGACTGGTTATTGAAAAGTGTTTTCAATATCGAGACTAAAATGCGGGATTTATAATTGTTAGGCATATGATGTCTAAGTAATTCATAAGGTTAGGCATGAAATCCAAAGTATGTGATACATTGGGTTTATGATGTCTAAGGTGGTTGCGGATTCCAATTGTTGTAGTTTTTCACTTTCTTTTCTGTAACCGTAAGTGTAATATGTGGTGTATCGCCGGTTTCGTTGCTATATATCAACGACAATTAGGATACGTATATTTACTTACATTGATGGCATGTGATGTTATGTGTTGCTGTGATATATTATATTGGATCGTCGTGTTTGAATAACCGGGTTTTTTTTATGTGAGATGAGAGTTTTTCATTTTCATTCATGTAAAAACTTGTATGTAATATTCTTTTATTGGGGCACTTCCGGGTTGAGGATGATGTCACCGTTGATGTATATTATTTACTTTTCCACATTAGGATAGACCCAAGGTGGGGAGCACAAGTAACCAGGTTCTAGAGTCCAGTGGGAGACCATCTCGAGGAGTCGAGTCCGGGTCTCCTAACTCTAGAATTGGTAGGGTTTCTTGCCGCTCTCGTAGGGGTTTAGGGATGTGGGTTTGGCTATTCATCACGACCGTGGAATCCGCGTTTTTCACTGGCTTAATTTAAAACACGGAATTCTTAGTATATCCAATATTTCATATGTGTTCTTCTGCTGCTGATAGTCTGTGATGTGATCACTTTATATGATGAGATGAATGCTTATATTATATATATGATATATAATAAATATTGCTGCTTTCATTTCTTCTGTGATGCTTAGGAAGCATAATTGATGGGACTTTATTAATGAGATTAATGAAATAAAAGAAACCTAAAAATGTTGTAGAATATTGTTTTTAAAAATGGTAGCTATAGTTTTTGCTTTGCATAGTGGTATTCCTTGTAGCACCTTATTCGATAAGGAAAGAGCTGAGATCCCTTTACCGGGAGTGACCTCTTTAGCGAAACTAGCAGATGCTACAACCCACTTAGTTTTGTTTTTGATTGCTTTTTTAGTTCATATTTTGCATAGTGGTATTTGTGAAATATCCAGCACCTCATTCGATGAGGAAAGAGCCGAGATTCCTTCACCGGGAGTGACCTCTTTAGCGAAACTAGTAAAAGCCTAAAAAACACTCCTTTTCAAAATCACTCGATTCTACAACGATATCAAGTTCATTACGTAAAAGGTTTTCTTAAAAATCTGTCGTAGCGCTCCGTCGTTTCAGATAAGTGCTACTCAGTATTCGTGCTACGTTTGTTGACTATGTTAAGGCGTAGTGTGCGGTAGCTGATTAGTGCTTATCTGCTTAAGCATGTGATGCGATTGGATTAGGGTAGTCGTACGACTTTGTTGACTATGTTAAGGGTCGTACGGGTGGGTTTAATTCAATCATGAAATGTACGGGTTGAACTTGGCTAGCGGTTATAATTTGTTGACCTTGTTAAGGTCATAAGTTTCTAGGGGCAAAATATTATCGGGGATTTCAAGTGTTGAAATTTGCAATGAGATTACATACCTTCTGTGAGATAGTTAGATCCCGATACCCACAGCGAGTAAGAGTTACTTCTGGGAGAGTTTTACACATTACAATTAGCCGATCAAGTAGGTGTATAGAAAGGTGTTAACGGGGTTATGCTCCTGAGAAAACGAGGTTTATTTTAATTAGGTCCGTACGAAAGCACGAGGAACCTCCCTCAAAGTAACGACACTGGCCTGGCCGAAAGATTGGCAAACTTGTAGGGTGTAATTAATCCCGGCTAGTCTTACCTTTTAGGGTTTGAAAGAAGATTTGATAAAAACAGTGGGAGCCATCCTGATTAGATAAAATAATAACCAATCTGATCTTACAAGAGTATACGCAGAGTGTTTTCTTCTCTCTCTCTTTCCTGGTAGCGACCGTAACATGCCTTAATCAAGATAATAATATGAATGTTTTGACCGAACCTGCTTATTATACTGAGCCGGGGAACGTTAGTTCCGCTCTATCTTATAACTGTTATAAGTCCGAGCAGGAAATAGGGGAATACCAGGATTCCAACGCAACCAAATCGAGAAATAAGCATGTTGATGCATATTCTTCGGGTGTGTTCATTACCAAGAACTGTTTTTCAGTATCCTCTACGTCCTAGGTATGAGATACCGGATCAGGATCCTATATATATAATCCGTTATATGAGCTACAAACAGGTAGAGAACCGGGATTGGGTGATATGTCTCTAAGTGTTAGAGAATGGTGCAATTGTTGCAGCCAAATCAGTTGGCAAATATCACATTGTATTACCAAGTGGTAAATACATTGATTCTGAATGAATGTTATTACATACCCAACCTGATATACAATATTATATCAGATTCTTTATTAAGTTAAAGAAAGATATAATTTTGTATTGGAGGATAATGTTGTGAATATTTTCCTGATTTAAGAGTTGATTAGATCAGGTACGTTATGTAATGGCATATACGTTCTAAATCAAACTACAATTCAAAGTATATAGAACACACACAAGAGGAGTAGTTCAGAAATAAACAAATCCTTCTTGTGGCATTGTAGACTAGGTCATATCTATGCGACATGACCAGCTAAGTTACATAAGGATGAATATGAGAATCTATTCGAATTTTCATCTTATGATACTTGCCAGTCTTGTCACAAAGGTAAAGTGACCAATACTCCGTTTACTGGAAACAGTGAAAGAGTTACTGAACTTTTGGGACTGATACATGGTGATGTATACGGTCCTATGTCTACAAATGCCAGGGTTGGTTTTTTGTACTTCATTACATTCATCGACGATCTCTCAAGATTCGAATATGTGTTTCTGTTGAAACACGAGTCTGAAACTTTTGAGAAATTCAAGGAATATAAGTTTGAAGTTGAGAACCAAACGGGTAGAAGTATTAAGTCCTTCGATGTGATCGAGGAGGAGAATACTTGCGCATGGAGTTCCTGGAGTTTCTAAACAGAGAATGTGATTCTCTCTCAGCTTACTCCTTCGAGTACACCACAGCATAATGATGTATCGGGGCGGAGGTATCGCACCCTATGAGATATGGTGCGCTCTATGATGAGTACTGCTGAGTTGCCTGTTTCCTTTTGGAGTTATGCACTTAAGAAGTTGCATACCTATTGAATGGGGTTCCATCCAAATCAATGCCAACCACTCCATATGAGATTTGGAATGGGAAGAGACCATGTCTTAAACAAGTTAAGATATGGGGTTGTCTGGCCAATGTTGAAAAGCAAAATCCGGACAAGTTTGAGACAAGGTCAGTTCTGTATAAGTTTGTTGAATATCCCAAACATTTGCGCGGGAATATCTTCTACCACACTGAGGAGCAAAAGGTGTTTTGTTTCTCAGCATGCCACCTTTTTAGAAAAGGAATTTCTTATGAAGAAATTAGTGGTCATGAGGTAGAACTGGAAGGAGTTCCATCTGGACAAACTAACAGCTGATGATTTGGTGAAACCAAAGGATTCAATAGTTTCCAATGAGCCTCACCATCTTCGCGAATCTGGTAGGGTTCCTCATCCACCTGAGAGATACTACGATTTCCTCGGTGACGGTGGGAGCGAGGATTGCATCATGGTAGATGATGACCCAACCAGGTTCAGGCAGGCCATCACGAGTGGGGACTCTGTAAAATGGCTGGATGCTATGCAATCAATGATGGAATCCATGTATACCAACAATGTATGACTTTGGATGTTATACCTGAAGGGGTAAAACCCATTAGGAGGAAATGGATCTTGAGAAGATCCTTGGTGTAAATGGAAAAGTTGAGACTTTCAAAACTAGACTTGTAGTAAAAGGTTCTTGTCATTCAACCAAGTGTGGATAATGATGAAACTTTTTCTCTAGTGCCTATTCTTAAGTCCATCAGGATAAATGGACGCATCGCGGAGTTGGAACATCTGTTTTGATGTGGCAGTCAAAGAGTTTGACTTCATCAAAAAAGTAGATGAATCTTGTATATACAAGAAGGCTGTAGAGAGTAATATTGTCTTCCACGTATTATACGTAGATGACATACTCTTGATAGGAAATGGTTTCCTATGCTATACTCGGTCAAGCTCCTCTTATCACGATGATTCTCCATGAAAGATCTGGATGATACCTACTACATCTTGTGAATTATGATCTATGGTGATAGATCTAAGTGGATGTTGGGAGTTTCCTAAATCCAGGTACATTAACACCATACTAAAGGGGTTTAGTATGGAAGATTCTAAGCATGGTGGTTTGCCCACTTGCTCAGAAATCACTCTCTCCAAAAAGATATCTTCCAAGACTGATTTGAAGAGAGCTTGCGTGCAAGGGATACCCTATGCCTCGGCAGTAGGCTCTATCATGTATGCAATGTTATGTACCAAACCAGATGTAGCTGACTCACTAGGTTTAGTGATCAGGAATCAATCGGATCTTGAGAGAATCACTGGACAGCCGTGTAGGATATTCTTAAGAACTTAAGAAGCACTAAAGAAATGTTCTTGGGGTTTGGTAATGGTAAACTCCAGTGGGATTCCTTTACCAATTCGAGCTTCCAGAATGATAAGGTCGACTGAAAGTCAGTCACGGGCTTTGTCTTTACCCTCAGAGGAGGGACGGTATGTTGGAAGAGTTCCAAGCTAAATACCGTGGAAAACTAGACGATAAAGGCTGAATACATCGCTACTAATGATGCTACCAAAGTGGATGTCTAGATATTTCTTGTTCATGAGATGAACATTATTCCTACCAATAAGCGTCCAATAACTGTTATTGTGACAACAATGGAGTTGTGGTTTTGGCCTACGAACACCCGTCCCATCAGCGATCAAGACATATTCTGAGGACAGTATCACCTGATCAGGGAGATGGTTGATCTCCAAGGGATCGAGGTAAGGATGTTCCCGCCAAAAAAATTCTGCGCAAAAGAGCCCAAGGTATCAAATGGCAGCGATACGTTTAAGAAAATGCGAAATCAGCGTCCTTGACGAGAGCATCTCGATTCGCGTCGACCCGCGGAGAAATAAGCGTTTGCAGGAATACCTCGATTCGTCTTAACTCCGAGGAAATCAGTGTCCTTGGCAATACCTCGATTCAGGAAAATCAGTGTCTTTGACGAGAGCACCTCAATTCGCGTCGACCCGCAGAGAAATCGGTGTCTTTGCAGGAATACCTCGATTCGTCTCAACTCCGAGGAAATCAGCGTCCTTGGCAAAAACCTCGATTCAGGGAAATCAGCGTTCTTGACGAGAGCATCTCAATTCCCATCGACCCGTAAGGAAATCAGTGTCTTTGCAGGAATACCTCGATTCGTCTCAACTCCGAGGAAATCAACGTCCTTGGCAAAAACCTCGATTCAAGGAAATCAGCGTCCTTGACGAGAGCATCTCGATTCGCGTCGACCCGCAAGGAAATCAGTGTCTTTGCAGGAATACCTCGATTCGTCTCAATCCCAGGGAAATCAGTGTCCTTGGCAAAAACCTCGATTCAGGGAAATCAGCATCCTTGACGAGAGCATCTCGATTCGCGTCGACCCGCAAGAAAATTAGTGTCTTTGCAGGAATACCTCGATTCGTTTCAACTTCGAAGAAATCAGTGTCCTTGGCAAAAGCCTCGATTCAGAGAAATCAGCGTCCTTGACGAGAGCATCTCGATTCGCGTCGACCCGCAAGGAAATCAGTGTCTTTGCAGGAATACCTCGATTCGTTCTACTCCGAGGAAATCAGTGTCCTTGGAAAAAACCTCGATTCAGGGAAATCAGCGTACTTGAAGAGAGCATCTCGATTCGCGTCGACCCGCAAGGAAATCAGTGACTTTGCAGAAATATCTTGATTCGTCTCAACCCAGGGAAATCAGTGTCCTTGGCAAAAACCTCGATTCAGGGAAATCAGCGTCCTTGACGAGAGCATCTCGATTCGCGTCGACCCGCAAGGAAATCAGTGTCTTTGTAGGAATACCTCGATTCGTTTCAACTCCGAGGAAATCAGTGTCCTTGGCAAATACCTCGATTCATGGAAATCAGCGTCCTTGACGAGAACATCTTGATTCGCGCAGACCCGCAGAGAAATCAGTGTCTCTGTAGGAATATACAACGTCAGCAAAGCGGAGCCGCGGCAAAGTTCCCAGTTCCATGACTCGGCGGTGCACAGACAAATCAAAGTCAACCCTCGACCTCCCTGTTGAAGTAATACTTTAACTCGGGAGTAAGTCAACTCATCAATCACTTACGAGTCCTCTCGACTTGTAAAGAAGAAAATTCTCTTGTGAGATCTTTACGACCCTTAAGAGAAAACAAACTTAGGAATCCTCACGATTCCTAAGGAGAAAATACACTTACGAGATCCTCTCGACTCGTAGGGAGAAAAAATCATTATGAGACCCTCACGGCTCATAAAGTTGAAAAGTCTTAGGCAGCAGATCTGAACCTGTTTCCTAAGCCATCGCTTTTTATCTCGATTCAGGGAAATCAGCGTCCTTGGCGAGAACTTCTCGATTGTTTCGACCCGCAAGAAAATTAGTGTCTTTGCGAGAATTTCTCGATTCGTCTCAACTTGCGGGGAAATTAGTGTCCCTACCCATAAAGAAAATTCTCTTGTGGGATCCTTACAATTCTCAAGAGAAAACGCACATAGGAGTTCTCACGACTCCTAAGGAGTAAAGACACCTACGAAATCCTCACGACTCGTAGGGAGAAAAGCCTTTGTGAGACCCTCACGGCTCATAAAGTAGAAAAGTCTTAGACAACAGATCCTTACCCTGTTTTCTAAGTCATCGCTACCTTATAAAGAGTTCAACATGAACTGTTATCTACCATCTATGGGCCACACTTACCAAAGCTACATGCCACTGAAATGGAGAAGTTACTCATGAGTATATAAACTACTTCACGCCAGAGTAAAACATAAAGACATAGAAGGGTGCGGCTCATGGGGCTGAGGGTTTAGAACTATATCCCTTAAGAGTCGAGATTTGAGTCAATGATAAATGACGACGCTTGTGTCCGCTCGTTATCTTCTCAGATCAAGATTCTGAAAATTATATACCAACCCGAAACTGGTCATACGCTATGAATTACTCTGCACTACTTCACCCACGTATATATTTATGTGGGCAAAGTAGTGGGGGGCATTTGTTCCCGCCAAAAAATCTCTGCGCAAAATAGCCCAAGGTATCAAATGGTTGTGATACGTTTAAGAAAATGCGAACCAGTATTTTCAGAGCTATATTTTGACAAACTCCCAAATGTGAAACAGCTAAATTCTAATGGTATCGAAAGCATCTCGAAAAAGCCTTCGATTTGATATATTATGGGCTTCATAATTCATCCGGGATCAAAAGTTATGAACAAATATGCTATGCACGTGTAATCTAAGGAAGAAAATGCGAAACAGTATTTTCCGGGCTGCATTTTGACAAACTCCTGAATAAGAAACAGCTAAATTCTGATGGTATCAAAAGTGTCTCGAAAAATTCTTCGATTTGATATATTATGAGCCTCATAATTCATCCGGGATCAAAATTTATGAGTCATCACGTGCCCACACGTGATCGGGCATCACGTGCCCACACGTGACCGGGTATCACGTGTAGACACGTGACCATTTACAGGTAAAGCCTATAAGCACTGAATAAAATAAATAATTGGAAATAATTAATCAATGGGGTCACGTGCCAACACGTGATAGGCTTTTAAACCCTCTGAAACAATAGAATTAAATTCTAATTAAATAATTAATCGGTAGGGTCACGTGCCAACACGTGATGTGTTCCTGAGCCCTCTAAACCAATAGAATTAAATTCTAATTAATTGGTCAATCAGTGGGGTCACATGCTAACACGTGATAGGCTCTTAAACCTTCTGAACTAATAGAATTAAATTCTAATTAAGGGAAATCAAAAACCCTAGTTGGAAAAATATTTCCCTAGATCTTTCCAAACAAAAAAATTGTGCTCTGTAAAGTGGAACACCGTTGGATTAAAAATCCAATAGTGATTAAAAATTATCAATTTATACAAAGATTCTATACAAGGAAAGATTACCAGAAATTTTCCATGAATAACAGATAAAAGATCTTTTGGATTAAAAGTCCAATGGTGGATAAAATTCACTAAATGATCTAAAAGATCATGTTGGTTACAAAATCAATTAAAATCTTTCAATGAAAGATTGACAAAACAAAATGATTCTTTTCTTTCTCCTATAAATAGGAGCCAAGAAGAGAAGAAAGAAAAGGGGGGGATACAGAAAACAAAAGAGAAGAGAATTTAATTCTCCAGAGAGAGAGAGAAAAGAAGAGAATTTAATTCTCCAGAGAGAGAGTTTTTTTTTAAGGAAAGAAAGAAATCTTAGGTGAGAGATCATCCTATTAGCTCTCACAAAATAAAAAGAGAATTTAATTCTCAATCTAAGAGTTTAACTCTTCTGAATAAGAACTTAGTTCTTCCTTTGGTTGAAGATCTGCAGAAGCAGATCTCCCCATAAGTTGAGAATTTAATTCTCATCGGGGAGATTCTGCCATGCAGATACAAAACTTAGAAAGAGAATTAAGTTTGAAGAATTTAATTCCTCCAAATACTTAGGAATTTAATTTCTCCAACAGAGACAGGGTTTAACCCTTAAAGCAAGAACTTAGTTCTTCTTCATGGTTGAAGATCTGCAGAAGCAGATCTCCCCATAAGTTGAGAATTTAATTCTCATCGGGGAGATTCTGCCATCCAGATCTAAAACTTAGAGGGAGAGTTGGGTTTAAAGAATTTAATTCTTCCATATACATAGGAATTTAATTCCTCTAAACAAAATTAGGGTTTAACCCTACCAAAGAATTTAATTCTTAAACAAGGGACTTAATACTCTCCATGCACGTAAAGAAGTCAGTATCCAACCTGATCACGTGGCAACACGTGACCTTCCCATCAATAATCAGAAAAGAATGAATGAGATCGGGTGACGTGCTCCCACGTGACCCCTGAACAAACTTCTCAAAAATAAAGGCAGAACAGACTTTGGGCGCCCTCACGTGTCCCCACGTGACCCCTGACAAACGCCTCTTTAAAAAAGAGAAGATGGAAAGAACTGAAGGATTAAAATCCAATGCATGGGCGCCCTCACGTGTCCCCATGTGACCCCTACCAAATCCTTTCAATATCCAGTGTATGGGTACCCATCACGTGCTCACACATGATGGCCGTGAAGACTAAAGTGTTTAACACTTACCTGCATATCCTGAGAATAAAATAAAAGAAGTTTGGGCCCAACACTGTTTTGTGTGCTGCATTCTTAGTATTCGACACTATTTTAAGCGCATCACGTGGGAGCATGTGATAGCCGAGTGTACTCTAGTGTTTAACACTATATCCAAGCCAATCTTAGCTTGAACTAGCCAAGTTTTTCTAGAGGCAATACCCCTTTTTGACTGAACCTCAAACACGCTTTTGTCTTCCATAATTGGTCATCTTATATGACATTCAAAATAATTCCAAGAGCTTTTCAGACAACTTTGGTTCAAGGGTACATCTCTCCACACCTCTGATACATGTAGTCGTAATTCTTCAACGTCTTCAGAGAGGTGGTGGGTCCCGATGATCAATAACTATTTGGTGCATTTCCAAACCCATACTTGCATCTGAACTTGGACCGCAATAGAGCCCAAATGCTCTTTTGTTGGATCTAAATGATCCCGTTAAGTAGATCTTAGTCTAAAATTAGAATAATGTATCCTTAACAAACGTTTAAGTTGATCTTAGTCTCAAACGAGATTAACGATCCTTAAATCAATCCAATTACAGATTTCCCAACCAATATTAGTTCAAGGGTCCAATATTGGTTCAAGGGTACATCTCTTCACTCCTCTGATATATATCGCTGTAATCCTTCAACGTCTTCAGAAAGGTGACGGGTCCCGACAACCAGATTTTACATGGACTATGATGTCCTTAACTTTGGACTGTGGGGTCCTTAAACCCATGGACTATGATGTCCTTAATCTCGGACTGTGGGGTCCTTTAAACCCATGGACTATGATGTCCTTAACCTCCGACTGTGGGGTCCTTAAGCCCATGGACTATGATGTCCTTAACCTTGGACTGTGGGGTCCTTAAACTCATGGACTATGATGTCCTTAAACTTTCTAGACTATGACGTTTTTAAACTACGGACTGTGGGGTCCTTTAAACCCATGGACTATGATGTCCTTAACCTTGGACCACTATGTCCTTAAACTGGTAATTGACCGCAAAGTTCCTAAACTAAAACAATAGAGCCCAAATGCTTTCTTGTTGGATCTAAATGATCCCGTTAAGTTGATCTTAGTCTAAAATTAGACTAACGTATCCTTAACAAATATTTAAAGTTGATCTTAGTCTCAAATGAAACTAACGTATCCTTAAACCCAACCCCAAACCCAAATCTAAGAAAATACGGATTTGGACTAATCCATGCCCTACGGACGACAACATAAATTAGTCTCCGTATACAATCTACGGGCAACCAAAAACAAAAAAAAACACGACATAAAGTGACCATCTGGAAAAGGAGAAAGTGGCTACCGCGATGCGGTAGGATAATTAACTGCAGGGGCTTGCGCCTGTAGAGAAGAGCGTCCCCACAATCAAAAACCCCTCAAATGAGGGGGAATCTGATGAAGTCTGCTACATCGGCTGCATTCGTTTAAATCTTCGATACATGGTGCCATAAATTAACTTGGCATCTTCGGAGAGGTGGACGGATAGCACCAATTAGCATCTGTCCCCAAATTCAAGCAAATCGGACCTACGCGGTCGCGTCTCTGTGTTTCGGAGGAGAACAGATTCTGGCACGCCCGGTGGGACCTTTTCCTCTTTTCACTCCACACTTTGTGTGTCGTGTTTCACGAACAATTCGCGATTTGACATGGTTGTCCCTGGATTCGAGGTACTAAGATTTGGTGTCTTGCTCCCTGCAGAAAATAGAAGATCAATGGCTTCAAACTGCACTAACTGCAACTGCAACTCTCACTCCGTCCCGTCCGGAGGAGTGACTTACGGGCCCTAAGCGGTCTTCATCTTCGCTATTCTGGTGGAACAGGTGACTCAGGCCACCACTGGATTGTTCTTCAGGACCATGCTCCTACGGATGAGCTTCAGCGCCCATGTACCATCACAAGAAGCTCCCAAGAAGTCGGTCTTTGATCGGCTTGCAACTACCGCGGCCCCTCTCAATGGGTCGCCCAAATCCAGTGCCTCAGTCTTTGACAGACTGGGCCAAAGCTCATTTGGGCCCATGAAGAAGCCCGTGATACCAGAAAGGGTTATCCCAAAAAGGATAGCCATTCCTGCTTTTGAAGTCATCAAAGCAGCTTCTCCCGCCAAAGGGTCAGTCTTCATAAGAATGACTGTTTCAGCTCCCATTTCAGGCGAAATCGTCAAGGCTGCTTCACGTGCTCGGAAGTCTGCTTTCGATAGGTTGGCCATCTCCACTCAGCGGACGTCAGTCTTCAATAGGCTGACAACGACAACTTCTGACCAACACAGGGGGCATGAGGAAGTCACTCCTACAGCTGAGATAATTCCAACGGCTCGACACGCTCGATGTCGCTACTGGCGCCGAGTAAGGAAGGCTGGGGGCAACTCTCCTTGTGGACTGACTCCGCCGGCTCCAACGGTGGAAATCGATGCTGCTGTTCAAACTGGGAACAGCTTTGAACTGCTAAGGAGAGTGCACAAAAACTCTCCGACTGCCGTGCTGAAGAGATCTCCTCCACCCGTGGAGAACGCTACTAAGGTGAAGCTAGAGCAGCCCTCTCAGCGGCTGTCCTCTAAAATTTACAAAGTTTGGCGACAGGTTCAGGGCTCGGTGATTGATCAAGATTACTCTCGCTGACAGAAAAAGGTAAAAGTTCAGCGAGAAGAGGAACATCCTGTCAAGCCACAAAAGGCGACAGCTATTTGGGTACCCACTGCAACGACCCCCTCAACTTTGACCGCTCATAAGAGGAGAAGGCCATAGAAAATCCCTGAGTCTGCGACGAATTGCAAGACCACTGAACCTAAATGCCCTAAGTCTAGGGGCATGGTGGTGCATACCGTCTATATGGCATCCGAAAAAGAGGATAGCCGTATCTCCACAGGTCATCGACCGCTTACGCGATCAGTGACTAAGGCTCAGGAGCAACAACAATAAAAGCTCCAAGAGATGTTAACAGCTATGGCCGCACTCACAGGACCGAAAGCAAGCCCAGAGACATCCTCGGAGCAAGCGGCGCTGTGAGCAGGAAACTGATGCCGAATTCCTTCCGAGAATGCTTGAGAAGAAGGACAAAGAGGCCGCGGAACAAGCGGCCAATATAAAACAAATGACCCTTCTATTCCAAGATATGGTGGGCATGATGATCCAGCCGGATCCCCCAGCCGAAGATCCTCCAGTAATAATTGAAGATGATAGAGGAGAGGTATCAAATCCTCTGCCGACTCTGTCAACAGCCAAGGAGGAGACAATCTCCAAAACTGCCCTGGATGATTACATCGCTCAGCAGATACGAGTTCACCAGGCAAATGAAGCGGCTGGGTAAATTGTTAAAACTGGACGACCCTATCCGGGTTGGTATGACCAAATAAAGTACCCGCCGGGATACACGATCCCCAAATTCCACGTATATAAGGGGACTGGAAATCCGCATCAGCATGTCGCTCAATTTAGGGCTCTGTGCGGCAACACCGGAGGTGACGATAAACTACTGCTTCGCCAATTCGTTGGCAGTTTGGCGGAGACGGCCTTCGAATGGTATTAGGAGCTTCCAAATGACTCCGTCAAAACATTCACGGAGATGGAGCTGTTATTCACCCAGCGTTTCGCAAGCGCCAACGAACGCACCCCAATCACGGCGTTGATCAATGCCAGGGTGAAACCAGGTGAAACATGGGTTCAGTATGCGATACGGTGGCGCTACCTATGGTCGAAGTGCGAATAGCATATAGAAGAAGCTCCTGCAGTAGGCATGTTTGTGGGAACCCTTGATCCGCAGGCGACCATATCCCAATTCATGATGTTCTTCAAGCCGACCACCTTCCAGGCCTTGATCGACAAGCTGGCCCAAATGGACCAGATGGGACATAGACCATCCTCTTCAAAGATGGATCCTCGGAAAGGGGAAAGGAAAAGCAACCTTCATCGCCAGCGCTCAACAACAACCGAGTGGCCCGAGCCCGGTTGTTCGCCAAAGCAACAAGCGGCAATCCCTTGATGAGAAGTTGAGACGTCCTTACTCGTTTCCCTGGGATAAAATAAGGAAACTATTTGAACTGGCAGTGCGCAATGGGCTCATTACTCTATCGGAGTTGAGACACCCACCGCAACCAAACGACGTCAACGATCCTAATTACTACCCCTACCACTGAGTATTGGGCCATCCGATCGAAGACTGCTACATCTTCAAAAACTGGGTTGAAGACCAATACCAACAGGGAAAGTTCGCGCTATCTGAAAACTGGAAGGTGAATCCGCCACAACAGCACACTCCTAAAAGGGTGGACACACCGGGGGCATCGTGCTCTTTTATAGAAGAAGCTCCATGGGAAGTCGTTCTTTCGACAAAAACTAAAAGAATGCTGAAAGATCTTCAAATATGCCTGGCGATCAGGTGGAAAAGCCCGCAAGAGCCGGAGACCATCGAGGGGATGCTGAAACCACGCCCAACATTGGGAGTTAATAGTGATGGTGGACAAAATATTCGAGCCCAGCCGTTAAAGTCTTCGAAGAAAAAGAAGAAGATCAAAAAGCCCGCGCAGCTTGATGACAAGCGCACGGATCTACAAAAACATATTGACGCGCTGGAGGAATATAACCAGAAGACGTGGACCCCGGTCACACTCCAAGAATTTCTCAATAATATCCTTGAGAGCGGAGATAACGACAATAACGATGGGGGTGACTCGTCAGAAGAATCTGAGGACTATGTGGCAAGTTGCCGCATGATCTCTCATTCGGCGTTAACTAACGAAGAAACTCACTCGGCGATAGAAGACAGCATAAAAGAGCTGGGGGCAGGATTGAAACCAAAACCCTTGGAACTGTCTGACGAGATGATCGACTTGCTACTGAACGAAGCCCGTCAGAAAAACAAAACCAATAGAGAGCGCGAACTGGCTATATTCGAAAAAACCAAACGTCGACGACTGGATGAAAAGGTCGAGGCACCCCAACCGGATCGAAGCATCCCTATCGCCAGCAAAAGCAAGCTTAAAGTAAGAAAACGATTCGCTAGGTCCCTGTCAATAGGATTGAAGTTGCCCTCTTTCAGAGGAAATTCTCCTGGCGGTATACATCTTGATAAAGCGGACATATATCCTAACTTCTGCTTATACCATCGAAGGATTGCACACCCTATCAAGGAGTCCATAGCCTTTAAAAACTGGTGGCAGGGATATGTTGCCCACCGACAACACGTTCAACGAGTGAAGCACAAGGCTCGTCGGGAACATAAAAGCACGACAGATGAGCGCAAAAGAGCAGCTGGCAACTGTCGCTTAGTCGATACCAAGGGATCACAAGTTATCACCTTTGGAAGCGACTCTGACGAAGAAATCGCCCTCAGCCCTCTCTTTAAGGAATCCACCTCCGACACAAAAGATGTGAAGATTTGCGAGAAAATCTAGCTGTGTAATCATACGTTGCCCGAAAAATCTCGGACCTTTGACCAAAACGTCGTTAAACTACTACCAACCCGCGCCGTCCCCAGGCTGACGTGGTGTTAAAAAAAAGGGTACGTCCATAAGCGAAATGGGCACGGATGAAAACCCGAAAGGGCTCCGTGAGTAAAAACAGCGGGACTACCGGCGAGTTTTGTGAAAACCCGAAAGGGCGCAATCTCGTCAAAAGACACTTGCAAGGTCCTCTCGACCCTGTAAGGAGAAACCACCTGCGTGAGATCCTTACGACTCACAAAGGAGAAACACACTTAGGGATCCCCACGATTCCTAAGGAGAAATTACACTTGCGAGATCCTCACGACTCGTAAGGAGAACCCTCTTATGAGACCCTCACGGCTTATAAGATTCAAAATCCTTAAGCTACAGGGATCTGAACATGTTCTTAAGCAGTCATACCCTCCGATTTTGCCCTACAAACGGTTCAATATTGACCCTTGTATACAATCCACGGGCACGAATGAACATTTCCCTAACAGAGTCCCACCAGCGACTAGGGATATGCTCACACGGTGAACAAACACTTGTAGGTCCTCTCGACTTGCAAGGAGAAAACACTCTTGTAAGATCCTTACGACTTATAAAAGAACACACACTTAGGAATCCTCACGATTCCTAAGAAGAAAACACACCTACGAGATTCTCACGACTCGTAGGGAGAAACACCTTTATGAGACCCTTATGGCTTATGAAGTCAAAATCCTTAATCGACGGGATCCTAACCCTGTTTGCTAAGCCACCTTTGTTCGACATTGACAGAGGCAAATGATGATTCGCTCCTGGCAATGTCCCAGTGGTAGCGATGCAGATGCCTAAATCGGTATCAAATTCCAAGCCCTTTCACGGCAAATGATGATTCGCTCATGGCAATATTCCAGTCGTAGTGATGTTGATCCTGAGATTGGCACCAGATTCCAAGTTCCACACTCGCGATAAAAATTCAGCGAGCCAAAAATGCATATGAAATAGCCGAAATGATGGGGCAACTTGCAACAAAATCAGCAAGTAAAATATATGCATACAAAATAGCCGAAATGATTGGGCAACTCGCAATAAAAAGCACCGAGTAAAAAAAATAGCCGAAATGATTGGGCACCACGAAAAATAGCTGAAATTGGGCAATCACGACTTTCGCGATATAAAAAACTGAAATGATAGAGCATCGCAGAAAGAAATAAAAAAAATGAAACAATGAAACTTTTTACCCTACAGGTGAGATCGCATCTGTCCCTGTATACAATCCAGGGGCACAAACAAAGAGGGAACCATACCTTCCCACCAGGCTCCATCAGAAAGCAAAGCCAAATCTCGACGGTTCATAGACAACCTAAAGACAACCTCGATATTTTTCGCAATATTGCAAACACAATATCAACAAACGAAGCAAAGGAAGATCCCTAGCTTCAGGGTCTCGACGTCAACATCGACAACTTAGAGATCACCAACGGCGTTTCTCCTCACTCCAACCAGATGCAGACGTGACGTCAACAACCGACCTTAGAGTCGCAACGAAACGGAGCTATGGCAAAGTCCCTAGTTCTAAATCTCAATGGCCACATCTATAGCCTGGAGACCAACAACGGTGTGCCTCCTCATTCCAGCAGGACACAGATATTACACCATCAATCGGAACCACGGCAAAGTCCCCAGTTCCAAGACTCTACGGTTCACAGACAACCCAGCGTCATCAAATGGCCCCATCTCGGATACACGTCAGCAAATGATCCCGTCGCGGAAACACGTCATCAAATGACCCCGCCGCGGAAACACGTCATCAAATGACCCCGTCTCGGATACACGTCAGCAAATGACACCGTCGTGGAAACATGTCATCAAATGACACCGCCGCGGAAACACGTCATCAAATGACCCTGTCTCGGAATACATTATCCAGTGACTCTGTCTCGGAAACAAGTCAACCAACACCAGGGAAATCAGCGTCCTGGACAAAAACCTCGATTCAGGGAAATCAGCGTCCTTGACGAGAGCATCTCGATTCACGTCGACCCACAGAGAAATCAGCGTCTTTGCAGGAATAACTCAATTCGTCTCAACCCCAGGGAAATCGGTGTCCTTGGAAACCTCCTCGATTCAGGGAAATCAACGTCCTTGACGAGAGCATCTCGATTCGCGTCGACCCGCAGAGAAATCAGCGTCTTTGCGGGAATATCTCGATTAGTCTCAACCCCAGGGAAATCAGTGTCCTTGGCAAACTCATCGATTCAGGGAAATCAGCGTCCTTGAAGAGAGCATCTCGATTCGCGTCGACCCGCAGAGAAATCAGCATCTTTGCAGGAATACCTCGATTAGTCTCAACCCGAGGAAATCAGTGTCCTTGGAAATACCTCGATTCAGGGAAATCAGTGTCCTTAACGAGAGCATCTCGATTCGCGTCGACCCGCGAAGAAATCAGCGTCTTTGCAGGAATACCTCGATTCATCTCAACTCCGAGGAAATCAGTGTCCTTGGCAATACCTCGATTCAGGGAAATCAGTGTCCTTGACGAGAGCATCTCGATTCGCGTCGACCCGCAGAGAAATCGGTGTCTTTGCAGGAATACCTCGATTTGTCTCAACTCCGAGGAAATCAGCGTCCTTGGAAAAAACCTCGATTCAGGGAAATCGGGAAATCAGCGTCCTTGACGAGAGCATCTCGATTCGCGTCGACCCGCAAGGAAATCAGTGTCTTTGCAGGAATACCTCGATTCGTCTCAACTCCGAGAAAATCAGCGTCCTTGGCAAAAACCTCGATTCAGGGAAATCAGCGTCCTTGACGAGAGCATCTCGATTCGTGTCGACCCGCAAGGAAATCAGTGTCTTTGCAGGAATACTTCGATTCGTCTCAACCCCAGGGGAATCGGTATCCTTGGCAAAAACCTCGATTCAGGGAAATCAGCGTCCTTGACGAGAGCATCTCGATTCGCGTCGACCCGCAAGGAAATCAGTGTCTTTGCAGGAATACCTCGATTCGTTTCGACTCTGAGGAAATCAGTGTCCTTGGCAAAAACCTCGATTCAGAGAAATCAGCGTCCTTGATGAGAGCATCTCGATTCGCGTCGACCCGCAAGGAAATCAGTGTTTTTGTAGGAATACCTCGATTCGTTTCAACTCCGAGGAAATCAGTGTCCTTGGAAAAAATCTCGATTCAGGGAAATCAGCGTCCTTGACGAGAGCATCTCGATTCGCGTCGACCCACAAGGAAATCAGTGTCTTTGCAGGAATACCTCAATTCGTTTCAACCCAGGGAAATCAGTGTCCTTGGCAAAAACCTCGATTCAGGGAAATCAGCGTCTTTAATGAGAGCATCTCGATTCGGGTCGACCCGCAAGGAATTCAGTGTCTTTGCAGGAATACCTCGATTCGTTTCAACTCCGAGGAAATCAGTGTCCTTGGCAAATAGCTCAATTCAGGGAAATCATCGTCCTTGACGAGAACATCTCGATTCGCACCGACCCACAGAGAAATCAGTGTCTCTGCAGGAATATACAACGTCAGCAAAGCGGAGCCGCGGCAAAGTTCCCAGTTCCATAACTCGGCGGTGCACAGACAAACCAAAATCAACCCTCGACCTCCTTTTTGGAGCAATGCTTTAACTCGGGAGTAGGTCAACTCATCAATCACTTACGAGTCCTCTCGACTGGTAAGGAAGAAAATTCTCTTCTGAGATCCTTACGACTCTCAAGAGAAAACACACTTAGGAATTCTCACGATTCCTAAGGAGAAAATACACCTATGAGATCCTCTCGATTCGTAGGGAGAAAAAATCTTTATGAGACCCTCACGGCTCATAAAGTTGAAAAGTCTTAGACAGCAGATCTGAACCTATTTCCTAAGCCATCGCTTCTTATCTCGATTCAGGGAAATCAGCGTCCTTGGCAAGAACCACTCGATTGTTTCGACCCGCAAGGAAATCAGTGTCTTTGCGAGAATCTCTCGATTCATCTCAACTTGCGGGGAAATTAGTGTCCCTGTCCATAAAGAAAATTCTCTTGTGGGATCCTTATGATTCTCAAGAGAAAATGCACTCAGGAGTCCTCACGACTCCTAAGGAGAAAAGACACCTACGAGATCCTCACGACTCGTAAGGAGAAAAGCCTTTGTGAGACCCTCACGGCTCATAAAGTTGGAAAGTCTTAGACAACAGATCCTAACCCTGTTTTCTAAGCCATCGCTACCTTATAAAGAGTTCAAAATGAACTGTTATCTACCATCTATGGGCCACACTTACCAAAGCTACATGCCACTAAAATGGAGAAGTTACTCAAGAGCATATATACTACTTCACACCAGAGTAAAACATAAAGAAATAGAAGGGTGCGGCTCATGGGGCTGAGGGTTTGGAACTATATCTCTTAAGAGTCGAGATTTGAGTCAATGATAAATGACGACGCTTGTGTCCGCTCGTTATCTTCTCAGATCAAGATTCTGAAAATTATATACCAACCCGAAACTGGTCATACGCTATGAATTACTCTGCACTACTTCACCCACGTATATACTTATGTGGGAAAAGTAGTGGGGGGCATTTGTTCCCGCCAAAAAATTTCTGCGCAAAATAGCCCAAGGTATCAAATGGCAGTGATACGTTTAAGAAAATGCGAACCAGTATTTTTCGGGCTGTATTTTGACAAACTCCCAATTATGAAACAGCTAAATTCTGATGTTATCGAAAGCTTCTCAAAAAAACCTTCGATTTGATATATTATGGGCTTCATAATTCATCCGGGATCAAAAGTTATGGGAAAATATGCTATGCACGTGTAATCTAAGAAAGAAAATGCGAACCAGTATTTTCCGGGCTGCATTTTGACAAACTCTGGAATGAGAAACAGCTAAATTCTGATGGTATTGAAAGTTTCTCAAAAAATCCTTCGATTTGATATATTATGAGCCTCATAATTCATCCGGGATAAAAAGTTATGAGCCATCACGTGCCCACACGTGATCGGGCATCACGTGCCCACACGTGACCGGGCATCACGTGCAGACACGTGACCATTTACAGGCAAAGCCTGTAAGCACTGAATAAAATAAATAATTGAAAATAATTAATCGGTGGGGTCACGTGCCAACACGTGATAGGCTCTTAAACCCTCTGAAACAATAGAATTAAATTCTAATTAAATAATTAATCGGTGGGGTCACGTGCCAACACGTGATGGGTTCCTGAGCCCTCTAAACCAATAGAATTAAATTCTAATTAATTAATCAATCAGTGGGGTCACGTGCTAACACGTGATAGGCTCATAAAGCTTCTGAACTAATAGAATTAAATTCTTATTAAGGGAAATCAAAAACCCTAGTTGGAAAAATATTTCCCTAAATCTTTCCAAACAAAAAAATTGTGCTCTGTAAAGTGGAGCACCGTTGGATTAAAAATCCAATGTTGATTAAAAATTATCAATTTATAGAAAGATTCTATACAAGGAAAGATTTCCCTGAAATTTGCTAGGAATAACAGATAAAAGATCTTTTGGATTAAAAGTCCAATGGTGGATAAAATTCACTGAGTGATCTAAAAGATCATATTTGTTACAAAATCAATTAAAATCTTTCAATGAAAGATTGACAAAACAAACTGATTCTTTTCTTTCTCCTATAAATAGGAGCCAAGAAGAGAAGAAAGAAAAAGGGGGATACAGAGAACAAAAAAGAAGAAAATTTAATTCTCCAGAGAGAGAAAAAAGAAGAGAATTTAATTCTCAAGAGAGAAAACGTTTTTTTTTAGAAAAGAAAGAAATCTTAGGTGAGAGATCGTCCTATAAGCTCTCACAAAATAAAAAGAGAATTTAATTCTCAATCTAAGAGTTTAACTCTTCTGAATAAGAACTTAGTTCTTCTTTTGGTTGAAAATCTGCAGAAGCAGATCTCCCCATAAGTTGAAAATTTAATTCTCATCGGGAAGATTCTGCCATGCAGATCCAAAACTTAGAGAGAAAATTAAGTTTGAAGAATTTAATTCTTCCAAATACTTAGGAATTTAATTCATCCAAATACTTAGGAATTTAATTCCTCCAACAGAGACAGGGTTTAACCCTTAAAATAAGAACTTAGTTCTTCTTCATGGTTGAAGATCTGCAGAAGCAGATCTCCCCATAAGTTGAGAATTTAATTCTCATCGGGAAGATTCTGCCATCCAGATCTAAAACTTAGAGGGAGAGTTGGGTTTAAAGAATTTAATTCTTCCATATACATAGAAATTTAATTCCTCTAAACAAAATTAGGGTTTAACCCTACCAAAGAATTTAATTCTTAAACAAGGGACCTAATACTCTCCATGCACGTAAAGAAGTCAGTATCCAACCTGATCACGTGGCAACACGTGACCTTCCCTTCAATGATCAGAAAAGAATGAATGAGATCGGGTCACGTGCTCCCACGTGACCCCTGAACAAACTTCTCAAAAATAAAGGCAGAACAGATTTTGGGCGCCCTCACGTGTCCCCACGTGACCCCTGACAAACGCCTCTTTAAAAAAGAGAAGATGGAAAGAACTGAAGGATTAAAATCCAATGCATGGGCGCCCTCATGTATCCCCACTTGACCCCTACCAAATCCTTTCAATATCCATTGTATAGGTACCCATCACGTGCTCACACGTGATGGTCGTGAAGACTAAAGTGTTTAACACTTACCTGCATATCCTGAGAATAAAATAAAGGAAGTTTGGGCCCAACACTGTTTTGTGCACTGCATTCTTAGTGTTCAACACTATTTTAAGCGCATCATGTGGGAGCATGTGATAGCCGAGTGTACTCTAGTGTTTAACACTATATCCAAGCCAATCTTAGCTTGAACTAGCCAAGTTTTTCCAGAGGCAGTACACCTTTTTTACTGAACCTCAAACACGCTATTGTCTTCCAAAATTGGTCATCTCATATGACATTCAAAATAATTCCTATACCCTTTCAGACAACTTTGGTTCAAGGGTACATCTCTCCACACCTCTGATACATGTAGTCGTAATTCTTCAACGTCTTCAGAGAGGTGGTGGGTCCCGATAACCAATAACTATTTGGTGCATTTCCAAACCCATACTTGCATCTGAACTTGGACCGCAATAGAGCCCAAATGCTCTTTTGTTGGATCTAAATGATCCCGTTAAGTAGATCTTAGTCTAAAATTAGACTAACGTATCTTTAACAAACGTTTAAATTGATCTTAGTCTCAAACGAGATTTACGATCCTTAAATCAATCCAATTACAGATTTCCCAACCAATATTGGTTCAAGAGTACATCTCTTCACTCCTCTGATATATGTCGTTGTAATCCTTCAACGTCTTCAGAGAGGTGATGGGTCCCGACAACCAGATTTTACATGGACTATGATGTCCTTAACTTTGGACTGTGGGGTCCTTAAACCCATGGACTATGATGTCCTTAACCTCGGACTGTGGGGTCCTTAAGCCCATGGACTATGATGTCCTTAACCTCGGACTGTGGGGTCCTTAAGCCCATGGACTATGATGTCCTTAACATTGGACTGTGGGATCCTTAAACTCATGGACTATGATGTCCTTAAACTTTCTAAACTATGACGTCTTTAAACTACAGACTGTGGGGTCCTTTAAACCCATGGACTATGATGTCCTTAACCTTGGACCACCATGTCCTTAAAATAGTAATTGACCGCAAAGTCCCTAAACTAAAACAATAGAGCCCAAATGCTCTTTTGTTGGATCTAAATGATCCTGTTAAGTTGATCTTAGTCTAAAATTAGACTAACGTATCCTTAACAAACGTTTAAAGTTGAACTTGGTCTCAAATGACACTAACGTATCCTTAAACCCAACCCCAAACCCAAATCTAAGAAAATTCGGATTTGGACTAATCCACGCCCTACGGGCGACAACATAAATTATTCTCCGTATACAATCCACGGGCAACCAAAAACAAAACAAACACACACGACACGAAGTGACCATCTGGAGAAGGAGAAAGTGGCTACCGCGATGCGGTAGCGTAATTAACTGCAGGGGCTTGCGCCTGCAGGGAAGAGTGTCCCCACAATAAAAAACCCCTCAAATGAGGGGGAATCTGATGAAGTCTGCTACATCGGCCGCATCCATTTAAACCTTCGATACATGGTGCCATAAATCAACTTGGTATCTTCGGAGATGTGGACGGATAGCACCAATTAGCATCTGCCCCCAAATTCAGGCAAGACGGACCTACGCGGTCGCGTCTCTGTGTTTCGGAGGAGAACAGGAGAGTTGACACGAAGGATAACACGGCGGATCCACTCACAGAGTTCTTTCCCTAGAGAGACTTTTATAGGACGTTGAGTATAAGATACTACAACTAATGACCTTAGTGCTGGTGGAAGATTGTTTGTTATATGTATGCCTTAGAGGCCATTATTGTACATGTGATGTATATTATAGTGGATGCTTGAATATATATAGGGAGGACTTTCTTGTTCGACATGATAGTATACTATCTGGTTGCTCTTTATCTTAATATGTACACTTATTGTCTCTCTATTACATGTTGATAAAGCCCTTAGGATGAGTACTTGACTACAAGGATTATGATACTGATCATACTTGTGGGGCAAGGGTAGTCAGTAAGTACATCTTTCAATTGTTCCTAGTCGTCGGAATATCGAGACGGGGCATCGATATTCCAGAGTAGACTAGCGTATACGCTTCTCGACTCATATGATGGGTGGTGGATGATGCCACATCCATTGGTGTTTGACATCAGAGATGGTATATGGGTGCTCAGTGGAGACTGGGTACACTAAACGGACCCGCCGAGAACTCCTAGATGGTATTATACCTATCGTCAGATAGCAGTTCTCTGGCGACACTGGTACGGGTTAGTCTGTCGACCAGAGATCATCATAGAGTCTTGTGTGATTCCCACTG
Source organism: Agapanthus africanus (assembly GCA_030015575.1). Lineage (NCBI taxonomy): Eukaryota > Viridiplantae > Streptophyta > Magnoliopsida > Asparagales > Amaryllidaceae > Agapanthus > Agapanthus africanus. Next base: position 47,270,776 of record JASDDO010000012.1, read on the forward strand.
TGCTTTGATTTCCACCTTACCACGTTCAAGAGATCGTGCAAAACGGTGGTTTTTGGGTACAGTCCCGAGTCATATGGAGGCAATGAGCGATAGGAGAGGATTTCGTCTCTCCCGGTATTGGGGGTTAATGTTACGCTATACTTGATTGGCCATAACAGGAAATCCCTGGCCAGGGTTGTTGAGATCTACTGGTAAGTGTTATCAGTAGTTTCTCGAACCGTTATGAGCCTCACATCGGCATGACTTATCAGGCTATTGGGGTCTGACGTTTACCACCCCTAAGCTGTGATATATGACATATCAGACGAAGAGATCGGACTGTACGGTAGTGTTACTTATTGGATTCGCAGGAGTATGAGTAGGCTTGCTTGTTGATCTTCTGACCGCTCAATACCCGGGTGGCCGTTACGTTTAGCAGACGGCTTGCGGCTTGTGGGTGACTGATATGATCACTACCTACTGCCTGCGTATTGACGAGTCTTTAGAGTCATATACAGAGCTTTCCTGGCTCAGGCGAAACGAACTAGGAGCACATATGTGATATGTGCTGGAACCGAGATTAATACGTGTATGAGATACCGTATTCTATTCTCACGATATGTGATATCGGTCGGTTATATGTGAGATAGACGGGCTGTCGAATCAAGTGTTGATTCGATAAGTTGATACATTTGATATTAATCGGTTGTATGTGATATAGCCGGATTATTAAATCAAGTGTTGATTTAATAATTTAATTTATAATTATATATTTGATATATTATATTACATTAAATAATATTAGCTCACTTAAGATTTCTTTTTCTCACTTGTGTACGCTTAGTATATATGTGATATATATTAATGTACATTTTTTGTGTCATGCTAGATGATACATGAGACATGGGTGTATAAGACTCACACCATGCTTAACATAATGAAGGGTTTTATTTATTTAAAGTAAATCAAAATTAAATGGAAATTAGTAACATGGTTGAAGCTTGTAGAACCATTGACCAAGTCCACTAATTTTGTTTTACTTGAGATATTTATTAACCCAACCATTATGATTAGCCATGGTTTAGTCTCTACATGAGTTAGTATATGATATTAATTCACCCACGGTTACCATTCAACACTTGACTTTTTTCCATGGTTGCTTTTCTTCATCTCCTTCTCCTTCCCCAATCTCTCTAGCTTTTTAGGAGGTGAAGAAAATGAGCGAGAAAAATATTTCTAAAATTGAGCAAAAATCCCACTTTATCATCCTCTACTAGATTAGCCATTTAGTTTAGGGTGTTAGCTTTACTAATTCCGTATTAGTGAAGAGGTAGCTTGAATTAGTGAAGACTTCAAGCAAGCTTGTTCTTTTTATCTTATGGAGCCTTTCTAGAGTCTGGGAGTTCACTACTTGGAGCGAAGGGACTACTACACGGAGCTATTGAAGTGAAGGACCGGTCTACAAAGGTTGTATTCCTTGTTCACTTAGATGTAAAGTTGTTTACAACATTCTAGTTTCGTCTAATTCTCTAGTTAAGATTCTCGATTAGGGTTCTTTAGTGCACCAATTTTTTTTAAAACGCCATGGTCGATGCCTTCCGAAACCCAGCGGCGACCCTAGGGAACCCTGCAAACTTCTCATTCTCTCAAATTCTGGGGTTTTTTGTGCCTCCTTTTCCATCCTCAAGGTTCTAAACCTTCTTCCCCCTTTTGAATTAAATCAAGAGTTTCACTCTTCTTTTTCCAAAAATAAACAATTTTCACCATCAAACCCTTGAAGGGGAACTCGGATCTTCCATCAGATCTCAAAAGGGGGAGATTTTTAAATCTCACCCTCTTTTCTCCAAGATCCGGCCAACCGAGAGGAAGAAGAAAGAGACCCATCTCCAAAAATCCCATCCTGGGAAGATCCAAGGCCTAAAAGAAAATTCAGGGCCAAAGGAGAGAAGAAAATGGTCCCCTTTGATCATTTCCAAGGATTTCTAGGAGTTTAACTCCATTCAAGGTCTGTTGGAGTTCAACTCCATAAATTAATCTCGTTTTAGGAGTTTAACTCCAGAAGTCAAACCGGGAGCACAGCTCCCAGTGTAGGGACCAAGTCCCTTTTCCTGCTGACGCCCGGCGCCCGCGTTCCAGACACGTGGGGTGGCACCCGCGTGCCAGGCACGTGGGCCGGCGCCAGCGCCCAACGCCCGTGCGTCCTTTGGACACGATTCTTCCCTTTTTATATACACATACACTCCACAACACTGTCCCCGTTAGAAAAAATTTCTAACGAGGCGCTGCCCCGCACCCCGTAAAGGGGCCGCTAGCCCCCTTGACCCCCAGCCCACTATTCGGGTAGCAGGACCCCGTAAACTCTGCGAGGCTCTCGATATATCCAAAACCCTTTAAGACACACATATGCACATTGCACGTTGAGTTCACATGACCAGTTTGACCCGTCAATCGGAGGTTCTCTCGCTCCAAAGGCGAGGAATAATAAACGGCAGCTTAGTCCGCGGCTGCCGGAGATTCGGATCCCCACAATCAATAAACCCCCGCCTACCCTGAACAGGGGAAATCTATAGTACGCCTCACCGGCGACGTGTATTCCCATCTCAATGGGGTGACGAAAAACACCATACACTCTATTCTAACGTGTTGTTTATAGTTCAATAATGAAGGTATGCATGTATACGATAGTAGCCCGTCAAACCCACAAGCCAACAACATGTTTCGTTCAAGGCCCCGTCAAACTCGCAGGACAACGGAATATGAGATCCATGTTAAGTGATTTTTAGTGGACTCTCGTACCACGACATGCGTTATTTACCAAACTATCCCTTAAAATTTTGGTTTATATTTTAAGTTATAAGTCTTGCCCGAATCCATGAATACATTAGAAGATAACAAGTTCAAGTTTCAAGCTGAGTTCAAGTATTCGTGTCAAATGTTCAAGCCAAGTCATATTCATGGTTCAGGTCAAGTCAAGTTCGAGTTCGAATTTAAGTCAAGTTTGAGTTCAAGTCAAGTTCAAATGTAAAAGGTTTATTCATATGATTCAAGCATGTGGTTCAATACATATGACCATTATGATTACATATGTGATTCAAGTTACAAGTCAAGTATGAAAATCAATTTCCATTTGAGTCGGTACAAATTGATTTGTTTAAAATAGCTAGGCAAGTGAATCACTACTTGTCTCTAGCTCCCCGAATCTCAAGAGAGAATATGTCACCTAAACCATTTGCTTTCTAAATACTAGTCTTAGAAAGTCTATGGTATTTATATGAAATAAGTCATTAAAATTTCGAGGTTTTTTATGTAAAATATTATACTTTAAAATTCTCGAGAATGTTGTTTAAATAAAATGGCGAGGATGTCATAATAAAATATGCTTTTACTAAATTAGGGTATTTTAGTGAAAACTAACCTTTCGAAAGTCAAGGGTATTTCCATGAAAAGTCTAATTTAAAAATTTGTTTTCTTAAAAACTATTTATAATAATAATAATAATAATAAAAATAAGTACTAACCAATTTACTTTAATATATCGTATTTTCTTTTCTTTTTAATTTTAAAGAAATTGTATTATTTTAAAAATTCGTATTTTCTTTTCTTTCAAGTCCATGCTCAATGAAGAGCTTTATGTCTTGTCCTGCTAGACCCAAGATGTGCGATAATCCGCACCATCTTTAATAGGGTTTCTCTTACGAGAGTTGTAGAGGCGAAATTGCAAAGGAAGGATTATAGTTTAAGTTATAGTTTAGGTTATTTTAAAACACAAGGTATTTTCACGCACGCTAATCTTTAGAAAACTGCTATGAATTGTGAGTGCTCTATGATTCAAAAATGTGCGTGAGTAAGGCAGGTCATTACCCCGTGTGTATCATCTAAAATATGTTTAACAAATCTGTTTCCCCCAATCAGAGCAAAGCTCTGTTCAAATTCCAAGGCGGGAAATGAAGCAACGCTTCCGTTTCCCCCAATCAGAGCAAGGCTCTGTTTTAAAATTTAAATTTTAAAAATAAAGGAAGTAACGCTTCAGATCACTTGCGCTCTGCGCTGCGCGACACGTGTCAGCGCAGTTGCGCTGCGCTCTGCGCTGCGCGACACGTGTCAAGCGCAGGTGCGCTAGAGCAGTTGCACTGCGCTCTGCGCTGCGCGACACGTGTCAGCGCAGTTGCGCTGCGCTCTGCGCTGCGCGACACGTGTCAAGCGCAGGTGCGCTTGCAACAACTGTGCCAGCACTAAAACTTAAATAATGAATTATTTAATCAGAATTAAAATTCTAGAAAGATCTTTTTAATCTTATTAAAACAAGAAGATTATCTTCTATAAAACAGAGGTCTTAGGATCAAAGATCCAACGGTTGGGAAATATCCCCAGATCAATCAGAGAAAAATCTCTGTAACTAACCTAACAAACTAATTGGCCCTATATAAAGGCCCCTAGACTCCAAGTCTCAGATATATACAGAGCTCCTCCAAAAACTTTGAGAAGAACTCAAAGAAAAAGAAAAGGTAAACCTTTTGAAAAAAAAGAAGAATTTCTTTTAAAAAGATCAATAATCTAAGAACAAGATCAAGATCTTCAATAAAAAGAAAAAGATCAAAGAAGATCCAATAAAAAAAAGAAGTAATTTACTTCTTTATTAGATCTTTTGATCTATATAAAGGCATTGCCTTTTGTTGAACCATCGGTTCTTTAATCTTGAGGTAGAACCTCTAAAAAGATTCTTTTCTTTGATCTAAATTAGATCAAGATGCGCTCTGCGCTACTGAACAGTGCCTTACACTCTTAATTTGCGCTGTTGTGCTCTTGGATTGGCGCCCTGCACCAGAGCGCGCCACGTGTCAGCAGCGCACTAGTGCAGCACACTGGCTCAGCGCACTGCGCTAACAGACTTGCGCTCACCAGAGCATGACACTTGTCACCTCCACATGCGCTTGCGCCTTGCGCTCATTAATTGGCGCAAAGCGCCTGACAAGCCACGTGGCGCACTGTCAGAACATTAAATGCTTTGCATTATTAAAAAGGGGCAGAGCCCAATTAAAAGGTCTAACAGACCAAACAAATGCTATGCATTATTAAAAAGGGCATAGCCCAATTAAAGGTCTAATAGACCAAAAATGAATGATGTGCATTATAATAAAAGAAAAAAGAGGGCAGAGTCCAATCAAAGGCCTAACAGGCCAGATATAAATAAAATGTTAGACATTTTTCTAACTGAACTTAACCCAATTCTGGCCATAAGTCCTCAAATTAAATTGAACCGAGCACAACTGCTCTCTCAAATCAATTTACACCCGGTTCAAGGGTACACCTCTGAACTCCTCTGATATTTGTCGTTGTAATCCTTTAACGTCGTCAGAGAGGTAACGGGTCCCGACAACCATATATTGCTACGGACTGTGGGGTCCTTAAACTCATGGACTATGATGTCCTTAAACCAATATTCGTCACCAAAATGGGAATGTTGGACCACCATGTCCCTAAACTGGCAATGGACCACAATGTCCCTAAACTAGAACAATAGAGCCCAAATACTCTTTTGTCGGATCTAAACGATCCTGTTAAGCTGATCTTAGTCTCAAATTAGACTAACATATCCTTAACAAACGTTTAAGTTGATCTTAGCCTCAAATATGGCTAACGTATCCTTAAACCAAAACCCCAAACCCAAATCTAAGAAAATACGGATTTGGACTAATCCACGTCCTACGGGCGACAACATAAATTAGTCTCCGTATACAATCCACGGGCAACCACAAACAAAAACAAACACCCACGACACGAAGTGACCATCTGGAGAAGGAGAAAGTTGTTACCGCGATGCGGTAGCGTAATTAACTGCAGGGGCTTGCGCCTGCAGGGAAGAGCGTCCTCACAATCAAAAACCCCTCGAACGAGGGGGAATCTGACGAAGTCTGCTACATCGGCCGCATCCGTCTAAACCTCAGATACACGGTGCCATAAATCAACTTGGCATCTTCGGAGAGGTGGACGGATAGCACCAATTAGCATCTGCCCCGAAATTCAGGCAAGACGTTTATCGCGTCTCCGTCTTTCGGAGGGGAACAGATTCTGGCACGCCCGGTGGGACCTCTTCCTCTTTCCACTCCACACTTCGTGTGTCGTGTTCGTGAACGAATCGTGGTTTGTTGTGGTTGCCTGTGGATCCGAGGTACTAAGATTTGGTATCTTGCTCCGTGCAGAAAACAGAAGATCAATGGCTTCAAACTGCACTACCTGCAACTGCAACTCTCACTCCGTTCCTGCTGGAGGAATGACTTACGGGTCCCAAGCGGCCTCCCTTTTCAAGATGCCGGTGGAGCAGGTAACTCAAGCCACCACTGGACTATTATTTGGGACCATGCTCCCACCGACGAGCTTCAATGCCCCAATGTCGTCACAAGAAGCTCCCAAGAAGTCGGTATTCGATCGGCTTGCTACTACTGCGGCCTCTCTCAACAGGTCGCCCATCTCCACTGCCTCAGTTTTTAACAGACTAGGCCAGAGCTTCAACGGGCCTATGAAGAAACCTGCAATACCAGAAGGTGTTATCCCGAAGCGGATATCCATCCCTGCGCCCAAAATCGTCAAGGCGGTTTCTCCTGCCAAAGAGTCGGTCTTTACAAGACTGACTATTTCTGCTCCCGTTCCAGGCGAAATCACCAAGGTTGCTTCCTCTACTCGGAAGTCTGCTTTTGATAGATGGGTCATCCCCATTCAACGGACGTCGGTCTTTAAAAGGCTGATACCAGCAAATTTTGACCAACACAGGGGGCATGAAGAGGTCACCCCTACGGCTAAACGAGCTCCAATCGCGCGACATGCTCGCCGTCGTCACTGGCGCCGGGTAAGGAAAGCTGGGGGCAGCTCTCCCTCTGGATTTACTCCAGCAGCTCCGATGGTGGAAATCAATGTTGCTGTTCCGACCGGGAATAGCTTTGAACCGCTAAGAAGGGTGCGCAAAAACTCGCCAACTGCCGTATTGAAAAGATCTCCTACACCTGTGGATAATGCCCCAAAGGTGAAGCTGGAGCAGCCCTCTCAACGGCTGTCCTCTAAAATTTACAAGGTCTGGCGTCAAGTCCAAGACTCCGTAATGGATCAAGACTATCTCCGTCGACAGAAAAAATGAAGGTTCGGCAGGAGAAGGACTACTCTGTAAAGCCAGAAAAAGCAACAGCTGGCTGGGTGCCCACTGCAATGGCTCCCTCAACGTCAATCACTCAAAAGAAAAGGAGGCCGCAAAAAGCCCCTGTGAACATGGCGAACCGTAAAAGCGCTGAACACAAACGCCCCAAGTCTGGGGGCATAGTGGTGCATACTGTTTATATGGCATACGGGAAAGAGGATAGCCGCGCTTCGATGGGTCACCGACCGCTCACCCGATCCATCACAAGAGCCCAGGAACAACAGCTGCAGAAGCTTCAAGAGATGATGACTGGGATGGCCGCACTCACCGGGCCAAAAGAAAGCCCGGAGGCATCATCAAAGCAGGGTCACGAGCAAGAAACCGATGCCGACTTCTTACACAGAGTCCTCGAAAAGAAGGACAAAGAAGCCGCAGAGCAAGCGGCTAACATAAAGCAAATGGCGCTTCTCTTCCAAGATATGGTAGGGATAATGTTACAGCCGGATCCTCCAGCTGAAGACCCTCCAATCATTATTGAAGATGATAGAGGGGAGACATCTAATCCTCCTCCGGCTCTTTCGGCAGGCAAGGAGGAAACCATTTCCAAGGCCACACTGGATGACTATATAGCTCAGCAAATACGAGCTCACCAGGCGAATGAAGCGGCCACCCAAGTTGTCAAGACTGGACGACCCTATCCGGGCTGGTATGACCGAATAAGTTACCCGCCGGGATATACGATCCCTAAGTTCCATGTATATAAAGGAACGGGGAATCCCCATCAACATGTCGCTCAATTCAGAGCCTTATGCGGCAACACCGGGGGCGATGATAAGCTTTTGCTCCGCCAATTCGTCGGCAGCTTGTCGGAGACCGCATTTGAGTGGTACTCTGAACTTCCAAACGACTCCGTCAAAACTTTCGCGGAAATGGAGTTATTGTTCACCCAGCGATTCACAAGTGCCAGCGAGCGTACTCCAATAACAGCTTTGATCAATGCAAGAGTAAAGCCGGGCGAAACTAGGGTTCAATATGCAATCCGAAGGCGGAACTTATGGTCAAAATGCGAACAACGCATCGAAGAAGCGCCAGCGGTGGGCATGTTCGTGGGCACCCTAGATCCTCATGCAACTATTTCACAGTTCATGATGTTCTTTAAACCAACCACGTTCCAGGCCTTGATTGACAAATTAGCCCAAATGGACCAGATGGGCTATAGACCGTCTCCTCCAAAGCTGGACTCTCGAAATGAGAAGGGGAAAAGAAAAGCGATCGTCGTCGCCAATGCTCAACAACAGCCGAGCAACTTGAAGCCGGTTGTCCGTCAAAACAATATGCGTCCACGCCTATCCCTCGAGAAGAGGCTAGGACGCCCTTACTCGTTTCCTCAAGATAAAACGAGAAGACTGTTCGAGCTGGTAGTGCGCAACAGACTCATCAATCTGCCAGATTCAAAACGTCCGTTGCAGCCAAACGACATCAATGATCCCAATTACTGCCCCTACCACCGAGTATTGGGTCATCCGATCGAAGATTGCTAAGTCTTCAAAAACTGGATTGAAGACCAGTACCAACAAGGCAAGTTCGCGTTATCCAAAAAATGGAAGGTGAACCCGCCGCAACCTCATACCCCTAAAAAAGTGAATATGCTGGGGGCAACGTTCTCCCTTGTTGAAGAAGCTCCGTGGGAGGTCGTGCTATCAGCCGAAACCAAAAGGATGCTGAATGATCTCTAGACATGCCCGGCAGTGAAGTGGAAGAACCCGCTGGAACCCCAGATCATCGAAGGGATGCTGAAGCCGCGCCCAACTCCAAAGATCGGTGGTGATGGCCCAAGTGCTCACACCCAGCCGTCGAAATCTTCAAAGAAGAAGAAGAAGAAATCCAAAAAGCCCGTGAAGCCTAGCGACAAGCGCACGGACTTACAGAAATAGATTGACGCGCTGGAGGAGTATAATCAGAAGGCACGGACTCCCATCACGCTCCAAGAGTTCCTCAGCCACGTCTTTCAAGAGGAAGATGATGGAGAAAGCTCATCGGATGAATCTGAGGATTACGTAGCAAGTTGTCATATGATCTCCCACTCGTTTACAGACGATGAGAAAACTCCTTGCACTGAGAAGCTGGGGGCAGATCCTAAACCGGAACTTCTGGGGCCATCAGATGACACAATTGATGCATTCCTCAACGAAGCTCTTTTGAAAAGTAAAGCTGATCGGGAACGTGAGACAGTCATATTTGAAAGGGCCAAGCGCCGGCGACTAGACGAAAGAGTTGAGACACTCTCGTCAAATCAAAAGACATCCGTTGCGGATAAAAACAAATTCAAGATGAGGAAAAGGTTTGCTAAAGCCATATCAATGGGGATGAAGCTACCACCCTCTGAAGGAAACATTGTCGGCAAAGCAGATACGCACCCTTCCTACTGCTTATATCATCAAAAGATTTCGCATCCCACCGAAGAGTGCAAAGCTTTCAATAGATGGTGGCAGGGGTATGTTGTTCACCGGCAACATTTTAAGCAGGAGAAGCGCAAAACTCGTCGGGAGCAGAAAAGTACGACCGAGGAGCTTAGAAGAACTACCGGCAATTGTCACATGGTTAACGCCGGGGAAGCGCAAATTCTCACATTCGGGAGCGACTCTGACGAGGAAATGGCTCTTAGCCCTCTCTTTAAAGAGTCCACCTAAGGGAAAAGAGGAAGAGCCGAAGGCCTGCGAAAATATCCGGCTGCGTAATCGTACGCTACCCGAAAAGAATCTCGGACCCTCAAATAAAAAAGATAAGGGAAAAAAAAGGTCTCTGAGGATATCGCCCTAGATGACCAAGTCATGGAAGAGCTAACTGCTAAGGACCCGCCAAAGAAAAATAAGGTGGACTACAACGTTCTGGCACACTAGATGAAGTTACCCTCGCAACTCAGTATTCTCGATGCCCTCTTACTATCCAAAGAAGCGAGGGATTCATTGATCAAAGCGCTATAAGAGCCAGAGCAATTCCAAGCTTTTCTCATCGAAGGAAACATGAAGGACGAGCAGGAAGAAGTGCACACAGCCGATGTCACCTTCGGCGACGAAGACCTCCTCCTTGGGACGTGCGAGCACAACCTGTAGGGTTCCTAGGCACACTAATGAAGTCTCACAAGTGATCAAACATGCACAAATCAAAAAAAAAACTTGTGCCTACAAACCCTAATACGGATCGTTAACTAGATATATAGGCGAAGCAAGCATGTAATCGAATTAAATGCTAAGGGAAAGTGACTACAACCTTTGTAGATCCGGTCCACCACTTCCTAAGCTCCGCGATGATCTCCCTCCGCTGTCCAAATCGAACCCTTGACTCTAGCATTGGCATCATCGAAGAATGGACGGGCTTGATCGTCGGTTCGATGCCGAAGATGATCTACGTCGAGGCATCACAAGAACAAGCTCCAACTTCACCAAGCCTTGAAAACTTATGAAGGAAACACCCTATACAACTTGGCAAGAGGTAGAGGATGAAGAAATAGGAAGTGGGTAGACTTTAGATTTGGATTTCTCACTCATTTTGGCTAGTTGCCATTGATGGTGCAAGCTTTCTTCAAGTTGAAGATGAAGAAGAAGATGATAAAGAATTATGATAAGTGTTATTTAAAAATAAAAACAATATGATACTTATCATGTCAACAACCATGGTTTAGTGTAGAGAATCAACTAAGGTTAGTGGAATGGTTAGGTTTAGGAGATAAAGACAAAATGGTCATAAGGTCAAAGATGCTTGAAGCATCCAAAAGAAACCATTTTGTTTTCTTTACCTTTTAAAAAAATAAATAGATAAATGAATAAGTAAATAAAAGAAACCCTAACCATTCATATAACCATGGTCAATTCTTTACACAAACCCAAGCTTGCATGTATCATCAAACATGATACAATCTTGTGCACAAAAGTATATCTCATATACAACTTGTGCAAATCAAGTGAGTAAACCCATTTAAAGTGAACCAATACTAGTTAATGCAAAGTAATATATAAAATATATAATTATACATTAAATCATTAAATCAACACTTGATTCAATGATCCGGTCATATCGTATATAACCGGCTAGTATCCAATGTATCGGCTTATCGAATCAATCCTTGATTCGATAACTAGGTTATATCACATACAACCATTCGACACATTCATCGCGAGAATGAAATACGGTATCACATACACGCATTATTCTCGGTCCCGCACATATCTCATATGCGCTCCTATTTCGTTTCGCTTGAGCCAGGAAACCTCTGTGTAGAACTCTAAAGACTCGTCAATACGCCGGCAGCAGATGATGATCATATCAAACACCCACAAGCCGCAAGCGGTCTGCTAAACGTAACGGCCACCCGGGTATTGAGCGATCAGAAGATCGACGAGCAAGCCCGCTCACACTCCTGTGAATCCAACCAGTAACACTTACCGTACAGTCCGGTCTGTTCGTCTGATATGTCGCATATCTCGTCTAGGGGTGGTAAACGTCAGACCCCAGTAGCTCGATAAGTCATGCCGACTTGAGGTCCATAACATTCGTGAAACTACTGATAACTCTTACCAGTATATCACTGCAACCCTGGCCAGGGATTTCCTGTTATGGCCAGTCGAGCATAGCACAACATCAACCCCCAATACCGGGAGAGACGAATCCCCTCCTATCGCTCATTGCCTCCATGTGAATCGGGACTGTACCCAAAAACCACCTGTTTGCACGACTCAATAGAGCCGTGGTAGGGTGGAAATCAAAGCACAGTGGGAGACACACAAGACTCTATGACGATTTCGGGTCAACAGACTAAGCTGTGCCAGTGTCACCAGAGAACTGCCATCTGACGTGAGGTATAATACCATCTGGGAGTTCTCGGTGAGTCCGTTCAGTATACCCAGTCTCCACTGAGCACCCGTATACCATCTCTGAAGTCAAACACCAATGGATATGGGATCATCCATCACCCATCACATGGGTCGAGAAGATATACGCTAGTCTACTCTGGAATATCGATGCCCCGTCTCGATATTCCCACGATTAGGAACAATGAAGGATGTACTCATTGACTACCCAGGCCCTACTAGTATGATCTGCATCATAGTCCTGGAAGTCGAGTACTCATTCTAAGGGCTTTATCAACATGTAACAGAGAGACAGAAAGTATACACGTTAAGACAAAGAGTAACCAGATAGCGTACTATCATGTCGAGCAAGAAAGTCCTACCTATATATGTCCCAGCATCCACTACAATATACATCCAATGTACAGTAATGGCCTCTAGGGCATACATATAACTAACAATCTCCCACTTGCACTAGGGCCATCTGTAGCAGTGGTTGCAGTATCACATACTCAACCATCCCATAAAGTCTCTCTTTGGGAAAAGGCCTTCGTGAGTGGATCCGCCGTGTTCTCCTCTGAGTCTACTCTCCTAACCTCGATCACCCTGGAGATCAACTATCTTCATGATCAGGTGATGCTGCCTCAGAATATGTCTGGGTCACTGATGGGACCAGGGTTCCAGGGCCAAAGCCACAGTTCCATTGTCACACAATGGTAGGAACCTAGTTCATCCTATGAACCAATATACACCCAAACTGCCTCTTTGGCAGTATCTTTAATAGCGATGTTACCAGCCTTTATCGTCTAGTTTGTCACGGTATCTAGCTTGGATATCTTCCAACATACCGTCCCTTTACTAAGGGTAAAGACAATGCCTGTGACTGACATTCAGTCGTCTTTATCACTCTGGAACCCTTCCAGTGATTCTCCCCAGGATCAATTGATACCATCTCACTACAACTAGTGAGTATCCTAACATCCAATTAGATCTATCTCATAGATCCAAAGCTTAGGATTTAGTAGGTATCACTTTGATCCTATATGGAAAATCATTGTGATAAGCGGAGATTGATCGAGCGTAGCATAGGAAACTCCTTCCCTAACAAGAGTATGTCATCCACGTACTCTACGAGGATCGTCACCATACTCCCTACTATCTTTTTGTTTATACAAGGTTCATCTACCATTTTTGATGATGTCAACTTCTTTGACTAATCCATCAAAACAGATGTTCCAACTCCGCGATACCTGCTTTATCCTATAAAGCATCTTGCACACGTTTTCGCTGCTTCCACTGTCTACGAGGCCCTCTGGCTGTGTTCTTATAGACGTTCTCTTCTAAATCAATATTTAGAAAAGTAGTCATGGCACCCAACCACCAGATATCGTAGTCGTGGTATGTAGCCGTGGCAAGTAGGATATGGATGGATTTAAACATAGTCCCTGGAAAAGGTTTCATCATTATCCGTGCCTGGTTGATGACGAAAACCTTTAACAAGTCTAGCTTTGAAAATCTCAACTTTTCCATGTACACCAAGCAATCTTCTCAAGATATACTTGCTCCTGATGGGGATTTAACCCTTCAGTTATAGCAACCAAAGTCCATACTTTGTTGGTGTATAAGGATTCCATCTCAGATCACTAAGCATCCAGCCATTCTTACAGAGTCCCTACTCTCGATGGCTTGCTCGAATCTAGTTGGGTCATCATCTCATGATGCAATCCTTGCTCCCACTGTCATCGAGAAACCGAGGTATCTCTCAGGCGGATGAGGAACCCTGCTAGATCGGCGGAGAGGCTGAGGTTCGTCGGGGACTATAGAATCCTTTGGTTCTGTCAAATCTTCAGCTGTAGTTTCGTATAGCTGGAACCTTTCCAGTTCTACAGAACTGACCTTGCCTTGATCTTGTCCGGATTTTGCTTTTGACATAGGCCGGACAATCCCAAATCTTAACTTACTTAAGAGATAGGATCTTCCCACACCATATCTCATATGGAGTGGTAGGCACTGATTTGATTCGAACCTAATTCAATAGGTATGCAGCTTCTCAAGCGCATAACTCCCAAAAAGGAAATAGGTAACTCAGTAGTACTCATCATAGAGCACACGATATCTAATATTGTGTGATTGCTCCGCCCCGATACACCGTTGTGCTGTGGTGTATTCAGAGGAGTAATACTGAGAGAGAATCTCATTTTCCTTTAGAATAGTCCAAGGATTCCATGCACAAGTATTCTCCTCCCTGATCTCATCATAGGACATAATTCTTATACCCGTATTTTGGTTCTCTACTTCCTAGTTATATTCTGTGAATACCTCAAAAGGTTCAGACTTATATTTCAACAGGAATATATGACTGAATCTTGAGAGATTATCAGAGAATATAATGAAGTATAAAGAACCAGTCCTGGCATGTGTAGACAGGAGACCTTACATACATCACTATGTATCAGTCCCAAGAGTTTACCAACTCTTTCTCTGTTTCCAGTAAACAGAGCCGGTGTCATTATATCTTTGTGACATGACTGGCAAGTTTCACAAGATGTAAATTCAAACTGATTTAAATATGCATATAAATGTAACTTCAGCTAGTCGGGTCGCATTGATATGACCTAGTCTACAATACCTCAAGAAGAATTCGTTCATTTCTGAACTCTTCCTCTTGTGTGTGTTCTGCATACTAGCAACTGTAGTTTGATTTAGAACGTCAATGCTTTTAGATAACGTGCCTGAACCGATCAACTTTTGATATAGGAAATGTTCAAAACATTATCCAACAATACAAAATTTTATCATTTCTTTACTAATAAAGAGACTGATATGATTTTGTATATCAGGTTCGGTATCTAATAGCATTTGTTCAGAATCAATGTATTGGTAATACAGGGTGACAATGACCAACAGACTTGGCTGCAACACTTGCCCCGTTTTCTGTCTCATGAAACTTATCACCCGTTCTCAGTTTTTCTATCTTTTTGTAGCCCTATGTAACATATTACATATCTGGGATCCTGATCCGGTATCAGATACCCAGGATGCAGAGGATACTGAGAAACAGTTCTGCATAATGAACACACCCGAAGGAGATGCATCATATGTACTTTCTTCGTTTGGGCGGCATAGGAATTCTAGTATTCCCCTATTTCCTGCTCTGTCTTATAACAATTATAAGTTGGAGCGGGACCAACGTTCCCCAGCTCAGTATAACAAGCGGGTTCGATCAATACATCCGTATTATTATCTTGATTAAGGCGTGATATGGTCGCTACCAGGAGAGAGAGAGAAGAAAACACTCTGCGTGCGCTCTTGCAAGATTAGATTGGTTATGTATTTTATCTAATCAGGATGGCTCCCACTGTTTTTATCAAATCTTCCTTCAAACCCTAAAAGGAAAGACTAGCCGGGATTAATTACACTCTACAAGTTCGCCAATCTTTCAGCCAGGCCAGTGTCGGTACTTTGAGGGAGGTTCCCCGTGCTTTCGCACGGACCTAATTACAGTAAACCTCGTTTTCCCAGAGGCGTAACCCCGTTGACACCTTTCTAGACACCTACTTGATCGGCTAATTGTAAAGTGCAAAACTCTCCCAGGAGTAACAATTACTCGCAGTGGGTATCGGGATCCAACTATCACATAGAAGGTATGCAATCTCATTGCAAATTTCAACACTTGAAACTCCCGATAATGGTTTTTACCCCTAGCACCTATGACCTTGGCTAAGGTCAACAAATCATAGGTACTAGTCAAGTTCTACCCGTCATTTCGTGATTAATTAGACCCACCCACATGACCCTTGGCTAAGATCAACAAAGCCACATGACTGTCCTAACTAATCGTATCATATGCTGTGTAGGAAGACATCACTTAGCTACCGCACACTACGCCTCGGCTATGATCGACAAACGTAGCACGAATACTAAGTACTTTACTTCCTAAAATGACGGAGGGTTGCGAATGGTTTTTATGAAAACCTTTAACGCTTTGAACTTGATCTCGTTGCGGAATCAAATGGTTTTTAAATGGAATGTTTTCGAGGCTTTTCTAGTTTTGCTAAAGGGGTCACTCCCGGTGAAAGGATCGTCGGCCCTTTCCTCGTCGAATGAGGTGCGGGATATATCATATATATCACTGTGCAAAGCGGAAACTATAGAAGCGATCAAAGACAAACCGAGGGTTGTAGCATCTGCCAGTTATTGCTAAAGGAGTCACTCCCGGTGAAGGGATCTCGGTCCTTTCCTCATCAAATAAGGTGCAGGATGTTCAATAATGAACATCGCGATGCAAAGTAAGAACTGTAGCTACCTGTTTTTATTTTGAAATTCGATTCCACAACATCAATTAGGTTTATTTTCTTTCATTAATCTCATTAATGAATATCCCATCATTTAAGTCCACCTAATCATCACAGATAAATATAACGTACGCTTATGCCATCCGCATTCGCCTCGATGTCCCGTCTGCACCGTTAGGTTAGGTAACTAACGGCAGAGCGAGGCAGGGCTAGCGCGCGTGTAAAACATAAGCAACGTCTATATAATATATCATATATACTATATAAAATATCTGTCTGAACAGAGCACAGAACATCGCATGATCACATCACAGATAACTCACAGTAGAAGAAACATATGAAATATTGGATATACTAGGACGTCCGTGTTTTCAATACGAGCCAGTATAAAACACGGATTCCACGGTCGTGATGAATAGCCTGTCCCACACCCCAAGACCCCTACGAGAGCGGCAAGCAACCCTACCAATTCTAGGGTTAGGAGACCCGGACTCGACTCCTCGAGATGGTCTCCCACTGGACCCCAGAACCCGGTTACTTGTGCCCCCCACTTTGGGTCTATCCTAGTGCAGAAAAGTAAATAATATACAAATGGTGACAACATCCGCAACCTGAAAGTGCCCCAATAAAAGAATATTACATACAAGTTTTTACATGAATGAAAATGAAAAACACTCATCTCACATAAAAACCCCCCGGCTATTCAAACACGACGATCCAATATAACATATCCAGCAACACATAACATCACATGTCATCAACGTAAGTAAATATGCGCATCCCAATTGTCGTTGACATATAGCAACGAAACCGGCGATATCACATATTACACTTACGGTCACAGAAAAGAAAGTGTAAAACTACAATAGTTGGAATCCGCAATCACCTCAGACATCGCATGCCTGACCAAATGAATTCCTTAGACATCGCATGCCTAACAATTATAAACTCCGCATTTTAGTCTCATTATCGAAAACTCTTTTCAATATCAAGTCGAACAATTCAACAGGATTCCCGACATTCTGATCGAATGCTCGTCTCAAACTTTAGTAGGCGGCTGCACCCCCGACGCCGTCGACCAAGTGCACCAAGGCGGAACACCACTACCGCGAGCACCCGAACGGATGCTTTCGGCGACGGGGTTCTCCAACAGTCACTTAGTCGGGGCTATGGGGTGAGGCTGTCTATTAAGTTTACCCGGCGAGTATCCGCGTACGCTACGTGATTGCGACGGACTTTTGATCACATCAAAATTCCGTGGCAACCGATCATGTGAGACTAAACTGCTACGTTTATAATATTCATTCCGTTATCTCATAACAATTTGTGAATTCCAATTATTGTATCACATTCCGGATAAATAGAAAATGCTAAACTTTTCGATCGAACAATCAAACACCCAAGTTTTCCCGATACAGCTCAACACATGAAATAAGTCTAACAACATTCAGTTCGTGCCTCAGTACCAACGGTCCAGCCGTAGAAGGGTCAAGCCAACGCCTCACATGTGGCACGCCGTACTGTCCCAAACCCGAAGGTTCAAAGGGCAGTTCAAGACGGTCACATAATCGAGTTAAGGTTTGTTGTCTTCTAGAGGGTCCATCGCGTTACTTGCACTACTTAGAACGTCGTTAAACTACGGAAAAATCCAACAATTGGAAATTTCCCGGCAGGGAAAAAATTGGGTATTTATATCCGGTCGAACTTTTTAACATATTCTAAAAATACCCGGAAAAGCACACCGACAAAATTAGACAGTCCGATCGAATACTCCGAGTCCCCAATACAACTCAGAAAATACAACTCTGGAATAAATATTAAAAGCATCCAGAACACACAAGAAACACCAACAGAAACAACTGAAGAAAACTCACAGCCTGATCATCACAGACGGCCGCGGAACCGCCGCAAAAGGGGGGTCAACGCCGCGGTTCCGCGGTCGTACTGTAGAATTAGGCTGTCGTTTTCTGCAGTTTTTCTTAGAATTTCCTGCACATTTCTCTGCATATTTTTAATTCTAAAAAATCCACAAATTCAGAAAAAGTCTAGAGAGCAATATTAGGGTTTGGGTTTTGATTCGATCGGAGTTCTAATTCCGTCTAGACTTCGCCTAAGGCTCTAGCTAGGCTTTGATACCACTGTAGGGTTTCTAGGCACACTAATGAAGTCTCACAAGTGATCAAACATGCACAAATCAAAAAAAAACCTTGTGCCTACAAACCCTAATACGGATCGTTAACTAGATATATAGGCGAAGCAAGCATGTAATCGAATTAAATGCTAAGGGAAAGTGACTACAACCTTTGTAGATCCGGTCCACCACTTCCTAAGCTCCGCGATGATCTCCCTCCGCTGTCCAAATCGAACCCTTGACTCTAGCATTGGCATCATCGAAGAATGGGCGGGCTTGATCGTCGGTTCGATGCCGAAGATGATCTACGTCGAGGCATCACAAGAACAAGCTCCAACTTCACCAAGCCTTGAAAACTTGTGAAGGAAACACCCTATACAACTTGGCAAGAGGTAGAGGATGAAGAAATAGGAAGTGGGTAGACTTTAGATTTGGATTTCTCACTCATTTTGGCTAGTTGCCATTGATGGTGCAAGCTTTCTTCAAGTTGAAGATGAAGAAGAAGATGATAAAGAATTATGATAAGTGTTATTTAAAAATAAAAACAATATGATACTTATCATGTCAACAACCATGGTTTAGTGTATAGAATCAACTAAGGTTAGTGGAATGGTTAGGTTTAGGAGATGAAGACAAAATGGTCATAAGGTCAAAGATGCTTGAAGCATCCAAAAGAAACCATTTTGTTTTCTTTACCTTTTAAAAAAATAAATAGATAAATGAATAAGTAAATAAAAGAAACCCTAACTATTCATATAACCATGGTAAATTCTTTACACAAACCCAAGCTTGCATGTATCATCAAACATGATACAATCTTGTGCACAAAAGTATATCTCATATACAACTTGTGCAAATCAAGTGAGTAAATCCATTTAAAGTGAACCAATACTAGTTAATGCAAAGTAATATATAAAATATATAATTATATATTAAATCATTAAATCAACACTTGATTCAATGATCCGGTCATATCGCATATAACCGGCTAGTATCCAATGTATCGGCTTATCGAATCAATCCTTGATTCGATAACTAGGTTATATCACATACAACCATTCGACACATTCATCGCGAGAATGAAATACGGTATCACATACACGCATTATTCTCGGTCCCGCACATATCTCATATGCGCTCCTATTTCGTTTCGCTTGAGCCAGGAAACCTCTGTGTAGGACTCTAAAGACTCGTCAATACGCCGGCAGCAGATGATGATCATATCAAACACCCACAAGCCGCAAGCGGTCTGCTAAACGTAACGGCCACCCGGGTATTGAGCGATCAGAAGATCGACGAGCAAGCCCGCTCACACTCCTGTGAATCCAACCAGTAACACTTACCGTACAGTCCGGTCTGTTCGTCTGATATGTCGCATATCTCGCCTAGGGGTGGTAAACGTCAGACCCCAGTAGCTCGATAAGTCATGCCGACTTGAGGTCCATAACATTCGTGAAACTACTGATAACTCTTACCAGTATATCACTGCAACCCTGGCCAGGGATTTCCTGTTATGGCCAGTCGAGCATAGCACAACATCAACCCCCAATACCGGGAGAGACGAATCCCCTCCTATCGCTCATTGCCTCCATGTGAATCGAGACTGTACCCAAAAACCACCTGTTTGCACGCCTCAGTAGAGCCGTGGTAGGGTGGAAATCAAAGCACAGTGGGAGACACACAAGACTCTATGACGATCTCGGGTCAACAGACTAAGCTGTACCTGTGTCACCAGAGAACTGCCATCTGACGTGAGGTATAATACCATCTGGGAGTTCTCGGCGAGTCCGTTCAGTGTACCCAGTCTCCACTGAGCACCCGTATACCATCTCTGAAGTCAAACACCAATGGATATGGGATCATCCATCGCCCATCACATGGGTCGAGAAGATATACGCTAGTCTACTCTGGAATATCGATGCCCCGTCTCGATATTCCCACGACTAGGAACAATGAAGGATGTACTCATTGACTACCCAGGCCCCACTAGTATGATCTGCATCATAGTCCTGGAAGTCGAGTACTCATCCTAAGGGCTTTATCAACATGTAACAGAGAGACAGAAAGTATACACGTTAAGACAAAGAGTAACCAGATAGCGTACTATCATGTCGAGCAAGAAAGTCCTACCTATATATGTCCCAGCATCCACTACAATATACATCCAATGTACAGTAATGGCCTCTAGGGCATACATATAACTAACACAACCGTCCCCTCTATATCTCGGGATACTGCCACGATATAAAGATAGGCAAAATCCTAGTCAACAATGGGTCTTCCGTCAATCTCCTCAATGTACGGGTATTGAAGGAAATCTGCATGAGCGTCCAGCACCTCACTCGGGATAAGATCACCATCTCCGGGTTCGACTCTCAATCATCACGGACTCTCGGGTCTGTGATACTGACGTTACGCTTTGGGCTACTCGTCACGGACATTAAATTCCACGTCATAGACGCCAAGACATGCTATAATGCTTTGCTCGGCCGACCCTGGTTACACGAGTACAACATCATCCCTTCTACACAGCATCAGTGTATGAAATATTTTAAGGATGGTCTCGAGTATACCGTAACAGGAGAGCTGAACCCATTCTCCGTGAACGAAGTCCGCAAATATGAAGATGCAAAATACTTCTTGCCAGATTTCGAAGACACGGAGAGGTGTCACAAGCCGGAGAACAAAGCTATCGCCACCATCCCTGTATACGGGAGTGATACTGAGGAAGAGGAAAAGATGCTTTATTTGGGTCCACCCCAATACAACAAGCCGGGATCATCCGCTCCTATGTTGATCTTTGGCAGTGACTCGGAAGATGAAGTCCATGCTATATTTTCCGCTCGACCTTCGATACAAACTTTCGTTGATGAAGAGCAAAGTCTGCAAGTCGCCATGGTTCCACTTAAACATCATAAAGAACTGGACGCGCTTGATACCTACAATGTGGAAGAGCTGCGGACGTTCTATGTCCCTCCTAGGCGAGAAGGCGAAAAGGCGATTCTATTTTACCGCTCCGGGGAAACTAAAGTGGAAAAAGAAATCTGGCATGGTGCAGATTCTACACTTGACAGGCTCCAGCCCATCTGTTTACCCAGATACTACACGGACAGACTAAAAAGGCTATTAAAGCGCCAAGGGATACCCTTCAAACAGACCGTTCGAAAAGCCAAATTCTATGACAGGATCTGGAACGTTACCGGAACTCAGCGCAAATTGCCCAGTGGGAGAATGGAAGCAATCGGGCTTGGATACGTTCGGTCCAAGAAACGAGAGCTACTCCGCGACTGCTACGTCGTACATGACTTCAATGAAGAAGGGGATGCTCAATGGGAAGATGTTAACCCTGAGCCAGGAAAAGTCCCCGACGTAAAAATGCCCAGTCCGTCGTTCGAAGAACAAATGGACAAGCTTATAAGGGAAGCTGGTCAAAAAGTTCGAGATGACCACAACCGCGAAATGGCCATTTACGAGAAAGCCAAGACGCAACGCCTTCTCCAACAGGCTGCAGAAGATGAAAAGGCCCCTCTTTGTCAACCTGTCGTAAAAAAGGCCCGACGCAGAGGCAGAAACAAGTCAAAAAGCGAAAAAGGCATTCAGCAACGACAAAGCGGGACCAAGAAGCCACGCAGTCGGGAATCGAGCGGTCCGGATTTGTCCCTTATGAAGAAGATGAGTCGAGTATACTCTTTTCCTCAAGACAATACGAATAAGATACTTGACCTAGCTATAAAACACCAAATGCTTACACTGCCGGAGTCTAAACACCCTGAGCAAGTAGGCGAAGACTCTCACCCAAACTATTGCTCTTATCACCGAGTAATAGGCCATCCTCTCGAAGATTGCTTCACCTTCAAGAATTGGGTCGAAGATCAGTATCATCTCGGCAAGTTCGCTCTATCTGACAGTTGGAGGGTAACGCCGCCACAGAAGCATGAACCCAAAGCCATGAAAGCAGAACCAGATCCACATCGGTCTTGGAAGCGAGCTCGTACTTGTCATATGATAACAATATCAAAAGAAGAGCCCGAGAATATGGATGACCTTCCCTGGTGCTTCGAAAACGGCAATGATGAGGTGATCTTAGAATTTCCACCAGCGCCGAAAGAGCTGGAAGATAGAATACACACCACTGCGAATAACCTCAAGAAAATTGAGTTGGGGACGTCGAACGACCCGCGACCGACATTCGTTAGTGAACTGTTGTCTGAAGGAAGGGTGGCTTCATTAAAAGACGTGCTTATGCAGTATAAGGATTGCTTCGCATGGAACTATTCCGAAATGCCAGGACTAGATCCATAAATTGCTGTGCATAAATTGGCGATATCCCCGGACGCTAAACCAATCAAACAAGCACCGAGAAGAATGCGGCTCGAGCTTGAGATGAGCATTAACGCCGAAGTCAAGAAGCTGATCGACTCTGGGTTTATCCAGGAAGTTCAGTATCCCGATTGGATCGCCAACATCGTCCCGGTGATGAAGAAAAATGGAACGGTGCGTATATGCGTAGACTTTCGGGATCTCAATAAAGCCTGCCCGAAGGACGATTTCCCAGTGCCAGTCACCGAGCTGATGATAGATAACACGTCCACTCATGAGGTTTTCTCCTTCATGGACGGCTCGTCAGGATATAATCAGATAAAGATGCATCCCGAAGACCAGAAGCACACTGCTTTCCGGACCCCTTTGGATATATTCTGCTACAAGGTGATGCCCTTCGGTCTAAAGAACGCCGGTGCCACCTATCAAAGGGCCATGACAAAAATCTTCGATGACCTTATACATGAAATCGTCGAATACTATATCAACGACCTCGTGGTTAAGAGAAAATCATACGAGGAGCATTTAGAGCATTTGAAGACCGTATTCCAATGCCTTCGACAATACAACTTGAAGATGAACCCTCTCAAGTGCGCATTCGGAGTTTCCTCGGGCAAATTCCTAGGATTCATCATCCGACACCGAGGCATCGAGATAGATCCGTCAAAGATCAAGGCGATCATGGAAATGCCTCTGCCAAGGACTCTCAAGCAATTGCGGTCTCTCCAAGGGAAGCTCGTGTACATCCGGCGATTTATAGCCAACCTTTCAGGCAAGTGCCGCCCTTACAGTCACCTGATGAAGAAGGGAACCACTTTCGTTTGGGATCACAAATTCCGGAGCACGCTGGATGAAATCAAGCAGTATCTGCAGAACCCGCCAGTGTTGGCTGCTCCGTTCAAGGGAAAGCCTCTCATTCTTTATACAACTGCCCTCGAAGGTTCCTTAGGCGCATTATGGGCATAAGAAAATGACCAAGGGAAAGAAAGAGCTCTTCATTACTTAAGTCGAGTTCTCCTGGGGGCAGAAACCAACTACTCCCCCATCGAAAGACACTGCCTGGCGTTGATCTTCGCGATAACAAAGCTCAGGCACTATGCGTTGGCGCATGAAGTCCGTCTCATATCGAAGGTGGACCCTCTCAAATATTTGATGTCAATGGCCATACTGACAGGTCGGCTCACTAAATGGGCCCTGCTCTTGATGGAGTTCTCAATAACTTATCAACCTCTTAAGGCAGTGAAAGGCCAGGCCATCGCCGACTTCCTCGCAGAACATCCGATACCTGCCGATTCTCCTCTGAATTGCGACCTGCCAGACGAACATGTGTTTGATGCGATCGACGGTAGTGATACCCGATGGGAACTCTATTTTGATGGAGCGTCTTCCATGAAGAAGCGCAAACAAAGCACCCCTATAATCAAATCGGGGGTGGGCCTCATCTTCGTAACTCCACAAGGAGGGATAATGCGCTTTGCTTTCTCCTTAACAGAGCCGAGGACGAACAATGAAGCCGAATACGAAGCTTTGATAGCAGGCCTCGAGATCGCCATCGACGTGGGAATTGAAAACCTCCTCATATACGGAGATTCTCAACTGGTCGTTAGTCAAGTAAACGGCGACTACCAAACGTGCAAACCCGAACTGGTGAAATATGGCGAGAGAGTACTGCAACTGCTGACTCAAATCCCCTCCTGCATGCTGGAAAGCATACCGCGTGCGGAAAATAGCAAGGCGGACGCACTAGCTAAGCTCGCTAAAGAACTGGCCGACGAAAACCTCGATGACGTAAGAATCGTGGTACAAAGCCGTCGGGTGCTTGCCCCAGCAGAAATATCTCCGGAATCATCCGAAGAAAAGGGAGCGATTGAGCAAATGGATATGCAAATAAAAGACCAGGAAAAGGCTGAGGATTGGAGAGAAGCCTTTATAGACTACTTCAAATCCCGTCGAACGCCTGAAGATGCGTCCTCAAGATATCAGCTTATGAAACGAGCTCTGTCTTTCGCCTTCGTCAATGATACTCTGTACAAGAGGTCGTTTGATTCTCTGTGGTTGAGATGTCTGGGACCTGAAGAGGCGAAAAGAGTCGTTCAGGAAGTTCACGACGGACTCTGCGGTTCTCACCAAGCAGGCCCGAAGATGAAGTTGAAGATTAAACGGATGGGCTACTATTGGCCCACGATGATTCAGGACTGCCTCGAATATGCGAAGCAATGCCACTCCTGCCAGATTCATGGGGACTTTATTCATCAGCACCCAAATCCTCTACATCCAACAGTGGCCAACTGGCCGTTCGAAATGTGGGGGACTGACGTAATCGGCCCCATCGAACCAACATCATCCAGGGGACATCGATTCATTTTGGCGACGACAGACTACTTCTCCAAATGGGCAGAAGCAGTACCGCTGAGGGAAGTGAAGACGGAGAATATCCTCCATTTCTTCAAGACGCACGTCATTTATCGGTTTGGAACTCCGCGACGGATCATCTCCGATAACGGGCCAGCCTATAGAAGCCACAAGATCAGCCGCTTCGCACAACAACACAACATAGACTGGATATATTCCTCAGTTTATAATCCCCGAGCTAACAGTCTAGCTAAGCCTTTCAACAAGACCTTGACAAAAATCGTGAAGAAGACGGTGTCCCAAAATAAGAAGGATTGGCACGAGTGACTGCAAGAAGCTCTCTGGGCGTTTCGAACTACGTTCAAGACGGCCATGAACACAACGTCGTACGCGTTGGTATTCGGTATAGAAGTAGTACTCCCCCCCGAAATAGAATTACCCTCTCTACGAGTGGCAATCCGCTACGAGCTGACCGACGAAGAAAATGCACACCTTCGGCTTGAGGAGCTTGATGCCCTTGATGAAATCCGGCTCATAGCGCAACAAAATATGGAGGCTTATAAAGCAAAGATGACGCGCTCATATGAAAGATTGACCAGGCCGAGGATATTCCGCCAAGGCGAACTCGTGCTAGTGGTCAAAAGACCTATGATCCCCAATCGCGCCAAACGGGGAAAATTCGAGCCGAACTATGAAGGCCCGTGCATCATAGACAAGGTCTACCAGGGTGGAGCCTATCTACTCATGGATATACACGGTGAAAGGCCTTTCAGGCCAATAAACGGTCGCTTCCTAAAGAAATACTACGCTTAATGAGTCACAACCTAGGTCAATGATAGATGACGACGACTATGTCCGCTCGCTATCTTCCTAAGCCCAAACTCTATAAGTAGTAGCCGTCCTTCTTCAACAATGGATCGAAACGTCCTTAAACTAATGACGGATCACTACGTCCTAAAACTAGCTGTTGACCGAGATGTCGATAAACTACGGTGGATTGCAACATCCCAAAGCCGATACAAAAAAAAAGAAAAGAATAAAAAAAAATAATAATAATAAAAATAAAAATAAAAACGGTATGTCCATAAGCAGAATGGGCACGGATGAAAACCCGAAAGGGCTCCGTGAGTATAAACAGCAGGGCTACCGGCGAGTGTTTGTGAAAACCCGAAAGGGCGCAACCTCGTTATAAAAAAAAGAAAGAATAAAAAAAAAGGTATGTCCACAAGCAAAATGGGCACGGATGAAAACCCGAAAGGGCTCCGTGAGTAAAAACAGCAGGGCTACCGGCGAGTGTTTGTGAAAACCCGAAAGAGCGCAACCTCGTTAAAAGACACTTACAGTGTCCTCTCGACCATGTAAGGAGAAACCACCCGCGTGGGATCCTTACGACTTACAAGGGAGCAACACACTTAGGGATCCTCACGATTCCTAAGGAGAAATTACACTTGCGAGATCCTCATGACTCGTAAGGAGAACTCTCTTATGGGACCCTCACGGCTCATAAGATTTGAAAGTCTTAAGTTACAGAGACCTGAACCTGTTCTTAAGCAACCCCCACAACCTTCGATATTGCCCTACAAGTGGTTCAATACTGACCCTTGTATACAATCTACGGGCGTGAATAAACATTTTCCTAACCAAGTCCCATCCGTAACTAGGGATATGTTCGCACGGTGAACAACCCTTGTAAGTCCTCTCGACTTATAAGAAGAAAGCACTCTTGTCGGATCCTTACGACTTATAAGAGAACATACACTTAGAAATCCCTACGATTCCTAAGGAGAAAACACACCTACGAGATCCTCACGACTCGTAGGGAGAAATACTTTTGTGAGACCCTTACGGCTCATGGAGTCAAAAGCCTTAGTCGACAGGATCCTAACCCTATTTACTAAGCCATCTTTGTTCAACATCGACAGAGGTAAATGATGATTCGCTCCTGGCAACATCCCAGTTGTAGCGGTGCTGATGCCGAAATCGGTGTCTAATCCCAAGCTTGCGGCGAAAAGACAGCAAGCCACACATGCATGCAAAATAGCCGAAATGATGGGGCGACTTGCAACAAAATCAGCAAGTAAAAATGTATGCATGCAAAATAGCCGAAATGATTGGGCAACTCGCAATAAAAAGCAGCGAGTAAAAATAAAATAAATAGCCGAAATGATTGGGCACCGCGAAAAATAGCCGAAATGATTGGGCAATCGCGACCTTCGTGATATAAAAGCTGAAATGATAGAGCATCGCGGAAAGAAATAAAAAAAAGTATAATAAATAAAATCTATGCCCTACAGGCGATATCACAGCAATCCCTGTATACAATCCAGGGGCACAAACACAGAAGGAAACACATCTTCCCTCCCCATACTCCATCAAACAATGGAGCCAAGTCTTGACGGCAACTCATATAAAACCTGAAATACAATCGGAGATCATCTCGCACCAGCGCGGAGTGGTCACCACCTCAACGTTCGTCTCAATACAACAGACGGGATGTCACGACAGCATCCTTCCTCCAACAGGATTCGGACACACCAAAGCAAACGAAGCGAAGGCCAAATTCCTAGCATCAGGGTCTTGACGGTAACTCATATAAAACCGGAAAGACCATCGGAGATCATCTCGCACCAGCGCGGAGTGGTCACCACCATGACATTCGTCTAGATATAACAGACGCAATGACAGCAAATGAAGCGAAGGCCAAATTCCTAGCTTCAGGGTCTTGAAGGCAACTCATATAAAACCTGAAAGACTATCAGAGATCATCCCACATCAGCGCGGAGTGGTCACCACCTCGACGTTCATCTCGATACAGCAGACGAGATGTCACCCCAGCGTTCTTCCTCCAACAGGACTCGAACGCGACAATCAAACAACGGAGCCATGGCAAAATCCCTAGTTCCAAACCTCGACGGTTCACATGCAACCTAGAGACAACCGCGACATTCGTCTCGATACAGCAGACGCAGTGCCAGCAAACGAAGCAAAGGCCAAATTCCTAGTTTCAAGGTCTTGACGGTAACTCATATAAAACCTGAAAGACTATCGGGGATCATCCCACACCAGTGTGGAGTGGTTATGACTCATCGGGGCTCTCCAAAATGAGCCTAACCTCAAGTAAAAAGCGACATGGCAAAATTCCTAACGCTTGCTCTTCCGACAGTCAAACTGCCTAAGAGGATTGCTTGAAGACGTCTTGTCCAGCCCCCAAAGGGATCAGAGATACGACAGTCGCAAGGCTACTCGAACAGCAAGATTGCCTATCGAGGAATACATCAGCCAATGCGACGGTACAACGGACAAAACCCTAGTACCACAGACCCTAACGGACCTCTGTCGTAAAGAGCAGAGGTTAACTGTGACGTTAGGATATTCTTGCGAGAACTGCTTGATTCGTCTCGACTCATGAGGAAATTAGTGTCTTTGCGAGAACTTCTCGATTCGTCTCGACTTGTGAGATAAAGCCTTTGTTCCCCTCCGAAGGACGCGACGAAGACGCGATGGGTGTCTCGCCTGAGATTCGGGGCAGATGCTATTTGGTTTTATCCGTCCACCTCTCCGAAGATGCTAAGTTAATTTATGGCACCGTGTATCGGAGGTTTATACGGATGCGGCCGATATAGCAGACTTCGTCAGATTCCCCCTCGCTTGAAGGGTTTTTGATTGTGGGGACGCTCTTCCCTGCAGGCGCAAGCCCCTGCAGTTAATTACGCTACCGCATCGCGGTAATAATTTTCTCCTTCTCCAGAATTTCACTTCGTGTCGTGGGTGTTTGTTTTGTTTGTGGTTGCCCGTGGATTGTATACGGAGACCAAGTTATGCCGTCGCCCGTAGGATGTGGATTAGTCCAAATCCGTGTTTTCTTAGATTTGGGTTTGGGGTTTTGGTTTGAGGATACGTTAACCGTATTTGAGGCTAAGATCAACTCAAACGTTTGTTAAGGATACGTTAGTCCAGTTTGAGACTAAGATCAACTTAACGGGATCGTTTAGATCCGACAAAAGAGCATTTGGGGGCTCTATTGTTCCAGTTTAGGGACATAGTGGTCTATTGCCGGTTTAGGGATGTGGAGGTCCAACATTCCCATTTTGGGGATGGATATTAGTTTAAGGACACGTTAGCCATGTTTGAGGCTAAGATCAACTTAAACGTTTGTTAAGGATACGTTTGCCAAATCTCCAGACTAAGATCAACTTAACGGGATCGTTTGGATCCGACAAGAGAGCAATTGGCTCTATTGTTCCAGTTTAGGGACATAGTGGTCCATTGCCAGTTTAGGGACGTGGAGGTCCAACATTCCCATTTTGGGGACGGATATTAGTTTAAGGACACGTTAGCCATGTTTGAGGCTAAGATCAACTTAAACGTTTGTTAAGGATACGTTAGCCTAATCTCCAGACTAAGATCAACTTAACGGGATCGTTTGGATCCGACAAGAGAGCAATTGGCTCTATTGTTTCAGTTTACGGACATAGTGGTCCATTGCCAGTTTAGGGACGTGGAGGTCCATTGGTTGGTTTAAGGATGCTTGAGTCCGGGAGTTTAAGGACGCTTAAGTCCATGAGTTTAAGGACACCACAGTTCGTATCGATGCGTGGTTGTCGGGACCCGTCACCTCTCTGACGTCGTTGAAGGATTACAACGATAGGTGTAAGAGGAGTTCGGAGATGTACCTTGGAACCGGATGTAAATTGATTTAAAGGAGCAGTCAGGCTCGGTCAATTTAATTTGAGGACTTACGGCCATGATTGGACTAAGTCCAGTTGAAGATGTTCAACATTTTCATTTGTCTTTGGCCTATTAGGCCTATGCTAGGGCTCTGCCCCAGTTTAACAATGCACTGCATTTTATTTAGGCCTGTAAGGCCTTTTAAATTGGGCTATGTTCCCTTTATAACGCAGAGCATTTGTTCTGGGTCCATTGGACCTCTTAATTGGGCTCTGCCCCTTTTAAAATTAATGCATTGTATTTTATTCTGGCATATTAGGTCTTTTTGATTTTGGCTCTGTCCCTTTTAATAGTGCATAGCACTTTTGTTTGGTCTGATAGACCTTTCTATTGGGTTCTGCCCTTTTGTTAATGCAGTGCATTTAATGTTCTAACAATGCCCCCACGTGGCTTGTCAGGCGCTTTGCGCCAATTAAAGAGCGCAAACGCATGTGGAAGTGACACGTGTCACGCTCTGGTGAGCGCGAGCGCAGTGCGCTGCGCTGTTGCGCTGCTGACACGTAGCGCGCTCTGGTGAGTTGCGCCAATTTCAGAGAGCAATGCTCTATTTTAAAAGCGCATAGCGCAAGTTGTTCTGGAGCTGACACGTGGCGCTCTCTGGTGGCTTGCGCCAACCCAAGAACTCAACAGTGCAGATTTACAAGTGCAAGGCACTGTTTTAATATCTTGATCCAATTTTTGGATTCAAGAAAAGAATGTTTTAAGATTCCAGAACCAGTGGTTCATAAAAAAGGCAATGCCTTTGTTCTTATTTTTTATTGAAGATCCTTGATCATGTTCTTAGATCAATGATCTTTTCAGAAGAAATTCTTCTTTATTCAAAGGGTTTACCTTTTTCTCTTTTTTGAGTTCTTCTCAAAATTCTTTAGAGGAGTTCTCTCTCTGTTTTCTGTGTTTCTGTCTCTGTGTCTTTTAGAATTGGGGTCTAGGGGCCTTTATATAGTGCCAATTAATTTGTTAAATTTGTTAAAGAGATCTCTCTCTGAGTGATTTGGGGATTTTTCCCCACCGTTGGATCTTTGATCCAAGGGCTTCTGTTTTACAGAAGACAATTTTCTTGTTTTAATAAGAACAGAAAGATCTTACTGGAATTTTAATTCTGTTTGTCGCAAACGCACCAGCGCTTGACATGTGTCACGCAGCGCAGAGCACAGCGCAACTGCGCTGACACGTGTCGCGCAGCACACATCGCAGCGCAACTGCGCTGACACGTGTCGCGTAGCGCAGGGCGCAGTGCGACTGCGCTGACACGTGTGTGTGTCAGCGCAGCGCAGAGCGCAGCGCATCTGAAGCGTTGCTTCTTTTAATTTTGTTTTTTAAATAGAGCCTTGCTCTGATTGGGAGCGCTGCCTTGGGCGCTGCGCTCCCTACGTTGGCGTGCCTGATTTTAACACGTGGCGTTCTGCGCGCAGCGCAGGGGATCTGAAGCGTTGCTTCATTTATTTTTATTTTTATTTTCACTTTGATTTTCAAAACAGAGTTTTTCTCTGATTGGGAAAACAGAAGCGTTGCTTCGTTTCCCGTCTTGAAATTTGAACAGAGCTTTGCTCTGATTGGGGTAAACATATGCCCCCCACCGTTGCGCTTACGTGGCCCTCCAAACGTAAGCGCAGCGGTGGCAGAATTCCAACCGTCGCGGCAACTCTTGGAAATTGAAAGGGCATTTGATGCCTATAAATAGGACCTTTGGTCCTCCACAGATAATCATCATCTTTTAAAATTTTTACTTTCAAAACTTCAGAGCCTTGCTCTTGCCTTCAAGAACTCCAAGAGTTAGAATTTATTTAGAAAACACTTTTTAGGTAAAAATTTTAGTTAAATTAAATTAATTTTCATTGACAGAGCATTGCTCTCAATAGATCTCTGGTCTAAAGAAAACCCATTTAGGGTTTCACTTAGCAGAGCTTTACTCTAAAAGGATCTAAAGAGAACTAAAGAGAACCCTGTTAGGATTCCATCAATAGAGTTCTGCTCTCTGAAAGATTTCATTTATAATTTCTTGATTCATTGATGGAGTTTTGCTCCTTTTAAATCATATAGCAGAACTCTTAAGAGTTGCTGATTTTTGTCGATCTTCTTTTATAGGAGTGATGGACGCCTACATGTACGACCTCGATGAGATTATCTCCCACGGGGACATCCGCCGACTCGGCCGTTCCCAAAATCGAGAATTCACCAACGCCGAGTGTGCTGAAATCATGAGTCGCTTCAACGCATACATTGGCCAACTGCTTTCTCGGCGTTCCTCTCTCCTGAAGCTTATCGTGGGAGCGATCTGGGAAGCACTCCCTTTATTCTGTACCGGCGTGCCACTTGGAGCATTGGACGCCGCTGAGGATAAGGTGCACTCGGTGTATCTGATGAACTTAATCTCGAAGAGGCGGCGAAACAATCTTGTCGATCTCTTGCACCAGGCTTTTCAACAGTCCGCCATTCTTGCTGTCTATCGGAGGGTGGAGGACATCAGTGGGGATCCCGATGCCCGTGGTCGCGAAAGGAAGCACACTAGGATGGTTCGCCAGGCTTAGAAAGTTCTGGACAAGGTCACTTATGAGTTCCTCAATCCATGTCCTGGATTTGAGCTTTTGCCATTGTAACCATCTCGATAATGTCTTTGTCTATTTCTTTATAATTGTAAGAACCTTTTGCAATATGAATGGAAAATTTCTCATTTCAGCTTGTCTTATTTCTCGTTCTGAGTCTTTTGCACATGCATGAATAGAGGTGTCTCGAACGCTTGATCAAATGCAAATCGGATGTTCTTTCTGTTGCTTTCTTCTTTCTTTGATTATCAGCATGTTGCCTTAGTAAACATGGTCGATAGATGATAGAGCGAGCATCCTGTCTTGGTTCCTTCAAGAGATAGTGATGGCTTAGGCCGCAGGTTCAGATTTGTTGCCTAAGACTTTTCAACTCTATGAGCCATGAGGGTCTCATAAAGAATTTTCTTCTTACGGATCGAGAGGATCTCGTAGGTGTATTTTCTCCTTAGGAATCGTGAGGATTCCTAAATGCGTTTTCTCTTATAAGTCGTAAGGATCCTTATAAGAGAATTTTTCCCTCTTACGAGTCGAGATGACCCGTAAGCGGTTGTTTCCCTCCTTATCAGGATTTGACTTCGGAGAGTGAGACCCGTGGATAGTATGCAAGAGACCGTTTTGGGCCGACTTGCAGGATCCAGTGCTTAGGAAACAGGTTTTTTTTTATCTCCGCTGCCTAAGGCTTTTCTTCACGAGTCGAGACGAATCGAGCAGTTCTCGCAAAGACATCAATTTCCTCACGAGTCGAGACGCATCGAGCATTTCTCGCAAGAATGTCCTAACGTCACAGTTAACCTCTGCTCTTTACGACAGAGGTCCGTTAGGGTCTGTGGTACTTAGGGTTTTGGCCGTCATACTGTCGCGTTGGCTGATATATTCCTCGATATGCAATCTTGCTGTTCGAGTAGCCTTGCGATTGTCGTGTCTCTGATCCCTTCGGGGGCTAGACAAGACGTCTTCAAGTAATCTTCCAGGTAGTATTACCGTCGAAAGAGCAAGCGTAGGGATATTCCATGTCACTTTTTACTTGAGGTTAAGCTCATTTTGGAGAGTCCCGATGAGTCATAACCACTCCGCGCTGGTGTGGGATGATCTCCGATAGTCCTTCAGGCTTTATATGACTTGCCGTCAAGACCCTGAAGCTAGGAATTTGGCCTTTACTTCGTTTGCTGGCATTACGTCCTCTATATCGAGACGAATGTCGCGGTTGTCTCTAGGTTGTTGGTGAACCGTCGAGGTTTGGAACTAGGGACTTTTCCGTGGCTCCGCTGTTTGATGATGTTGCGTCTGCTGTGTCGAGACGAACGCTGTGGTGGTGACCATTCCGCACTGGTGTGAGACAATCTCCGGTTGTCTTTCAAGCTTTATATGACTTGCCGTTAAGACCCTGAAGCTAGGAATTTGGCCTTTGCTTCATTTGCTGACATTGCGTCCTCTATATCGAGACGAATATCGCGGTTGTCGCTTGGTTGTTGGTGAACCGTCGAGATTTGGAACTAGGGACTTTGCCGTGGCTCCGCTGTTTGATGATGCTGCGTCTGCTGTGTTAAGACGAACGTCGAGATGGTGACCACTCTGCACTGATGTGAGATGATCTCCGGTTGTCTTTCAGGCTTTATATGACTTGCCGTTAAGACTTTGAAGCTAGGAATTTAGCCTTTGCTTTGTTTGCTGGCATTACGTCCTCCATATCGAGACGAATGTCGCGGTTGTCTCTAGGTTGTTAGTGAACCATCGAGATTCGGAACTAGGGACTTTGCCGTGGCTCCGCTGTTTGATGATGTTGCGTCTGCTGTGTTGAGACGAACGCTGTGGTGACATCTCGTCTGTTGTATCGAGACGAACGTCGAGGTGGAACTGGGATTTTGCCATCATTCCGCTTTACTGACCATGGGGTCTTTTTGCTGACGTTGCATTTACATCCTGCTGGACTGCGAAGGAACGCCGTTGTTGACATTGCGTCTGCTGTAACGAGACGAATGCTGAGGTGGAGCTGGGATTTTGCCGTCGCTCCGCTTTGTTCCGACCGCGAGGTCTTTTGTTGGCGTTGTATCTGCATCTTGCTGGACTGAGGAGAAACGCCGTTGGTGATCTCTAAGTTTTCGATGTTGACGTCGAGACCCTGAAGCTAGGGACCTTCCTTTGCTCCGTTTGTTGACATTGCGTCTGCAATATTGCGACAAATGTCAAGGTTGCCTTTAGGTTGTCTATGAACCGTCGAGATTTGGCTTCGCTTTCTGGTGGAGCCTGTTGGGAAGGTATGGTTCTCTCTTTATTTGTGCCCCTGGATTGTATACAGGGATCGATGTGATCTCGCCTGTAGAGGAAAAGTTTCATTCATTTTCTTTTTTATTATTTTCATTCCGCGATGCTCTATCATTTCAGCTTTATATCGCGAAAGTCGCAATTGCCCAATCATTTCGGCTATTTTTCGCGATGCCCAATCATTTCGGCTATTTATTTCATTTTCACTCGCTGCTTTTTATTGCGAGTTGCCCAATCATTTCAGCTATTTTGCATGCGTACTTTTTTACTTGCTGCTTTTTATTGTAAGTTGCCCCATCATTTCGGCTATTTATTATGCATGTATGGCTTGCTGATTTTTTTATCGCGAGTGTGGAATTTGGAATCTGACGCCAATCTCAGCATCAGCATCGCTACAACTGGAATATTGGTAGGAGCGAATCATCACTTGCCGTGAAAGGACTTGGAATTTGATACCGGTTTAGGCATCAGCATCGCTACAACTGGGATATTACTAGGAGCGAATCATCACTTGCCATGAAAGGACTTGGAATTTGATACCGGTTCAGGCATCAGCATCACTACAACTGGGATATTGCCAGGAGCAAATCATCATTTGCCTCTTTTGATGTTTGAACAATGGTGGCTTAGTAAACAGGGTTAGGATTCCGTTGACTAAGGCTTTTGACTTTATGAGCCGTAAGGGTCTCATAAAGGTATTTCTCCCTGCGAGTCGTGAGGATCTCGTAGGTGTGTTTTCTCCTTAGGAATCGTGAGGATTCCTAAGTGTGTGTTCTCCTATAAGTCGTAAGGATCTTACATGAGTGTTTTCTCCTTATAAGTCGAGAGGGCTTACAAGGGTTGTTCACCGTTCGAACATATCCCTAGTCACGGATGGGACTTTGTTAGGGAAATGTTTATTCGCGCCTGTGGATTGTATACAAGGGTCAGCATTGAGCCACTTGTAGGGCAATATCGAAGGTTGTGGGAGTTGCTTAAGAACAGGTTCAGGTCTCTGTAACTTAAGACTTTCAAATCTTATGAGCCATGAGGGTCCCATAAGAAAGTTCTACTTACGAGTCGTGAGGATCTCGCAAGTGTAATTTCTCCTTAGGAATCGTGAGGATCCCTAAGTGTGTTGCTCTCTTGTGAGTCGTAAGGATCTCACGCGGGCGGTTTCTCCTTATAAGGTCGAGAGGACCCTGCAAGTGTCTTTTAACGAGGTTGCGCCCTTTCGGGTTTTCACAAACACTCGCCGGTAGCCCTGCTGTTTTTACTCACAGAGCCCTTTCAGGTTTTCATCCGTGCCTATTTCGCTTATGGACATACCGTTGTTTTTATTATTTTTTTTTATTATTTTTTTTATTCTTTTTTCTAACGAGGTCGCGCCCTTTCGGGTTTTCACGAACACTCGTCGGTAGCCCTGCTGTATTTACTCATGGAGCCCTTTCGGGTTTTCATCCGTGCCCATTTTGCTTATGGACATACCATTTTTTTTATTTTTTATAATCTTTTTTATTCTTTTTTTTTATCTCGTCAGCCTGAGGATGCTGCGGTAGTAGTTTAAAGACGTTTCGGTCATCAGCTAGTTTTAGGACGTAGTGGTCCGTCATTAGTTTAAGGACGTTTCGGTCCGTCGTTAGTTTAAGGACGTTTCGGTCCGCCGTCGCTGTATTCGAGGCGAATCTCTAGTTTACTGACTTTTCGGTCTATGGTGCTTTCCCCATGAATGAGCATGATGCCCCCGGCGTATCCATCTTTCTCGGAGCGTGCGGTTGTGGTGGGCTCACCTTCTAGTTTTCGGAGATGACGAACTTGCCCTGTTGGTATTGGTCTTCAACCCAGTTTTTGAAGACGTAACAGTTTTCAATCGGATGGCCCAATACTTGGTGGTAAGGGCAGTAATTAGGAGCGTTGATATCATTCAGTTGTGGTTGGCATTTCATCTCCGGTAGAGTGATAAGCCTGTTGTGCACCGCCATTTCGAACAGCCTCCTTGTTTCATCCTGGGGAAATGAGTAAGGATGTCTCAATCTCTCACAGAGGGGTTGCCGCTTGTTGTTTTGGCGAATAATCGGTCTAAGGCCACTCGATTGCTGTTGAGTGTTGGCGGCAAAGGCTATTTTTCCTTTTCCTTTATCCTTTTTGTTCGCTTCATTGTTTGTGAGTCCGAGATCCTCTCCGGATATCGTGCAATTGTGCGGCTGAACGTTCTCGCAACTCCTCAATCCCTCAGAGACAGACTCCTTGAAGAGAGGGCCAAGGGCTACTTTTTCGTCTGAATCGCTCCCGAAGGTGAGAACCCGTGATCCCCCGGGCTCATCCTTACGACAATTGCCGGCAACTCTTTTATGCTCATCTGTCGTATTCTTCCGCTGTCTACGAGCTTCACGCTTTGTTCTGTTGACGTATTGCCTGTGGGCGACATACCCTTGCCACCAACACTTAAAGGAGTCGCAGTCTTCAGTGGGATGTGCGATCTTCCAATGGTATAAGCAGAAGTTAGGATGCTTCTCTACTCCATCAAGAGTGTTTTCTTCAGAGGGTGGTAGCTTCATCCCCATTGATATGGCTTTAGCGAACCTTTTCTTCGTCTTGAATTTGTTTTTATCCGTAGCGGATGACTTTTGATTTGACGGGAGTGCCTCGACTCTTTTGTCTAGTCGCCGGCGTTTGGCCTTTTCAAATATGGCTATCTCGCGCTCCCGATCAGCTTTACTTTTTAGATGAATTTCACTCAGGAAGGCGTCGATCATTTCGCCTGACGGCCATAGAAGCTCTGGTTCAGGACCTGGCCCTCGTATCTCGGTGCAAGGAGCTTCTTTATCGTCTATCGACGAGTGAGAGATCACATGGCAGCTTGCCACATAATCCTCAAGTTCATCTGACGTGTCTTTGTCATAATCTTCGTCCTCAAGTGAATTCTCGGAGTGTGACTGGGGTCCGCACCTTCTGATTATATTCTTCCAGTGCGTCAATATGTTTTTGCAGATCCATGCGCTTGTCATCAAACTTCACGGGCTTTTGGGTCTTCTCCTTCTTCTTCGAAGACTTTGACGGCTGGGTGCGAGCGCTTTGACCATCACCGCTAGATTTTGTAGTTGAACGCGGTTTCAGCGTTCCCTCTACGACCTCGGGTTCCAGTGGATTTTTCCACCTGATTGCCGGGCACGTTTGGAGATCCTTCAGCATTCTTTTAGTTTTAGCCGAAAGAGCGATCTCCCACGGAGTTTCTTTTATAAAAGAGCACGATGCCCCCGGCGTGTCCACCTTTTTAGGAGCATGAGGTTGTGGCGGGTTCACCTTCCAGTTTTCGGATAATGCGAACTTGTCTTGTTGGTATTGGTCCTCAATCCAGCCTTTGAAAACGAAGCAATCTTCGATCGGATGGCTTATCGCTTGGTGGTAAGGGCAGTAATTAAGATCGTTGACATCGCCTGGCTGCAACGGACGTTTTGGACTCGGCAGATTGATGAGTCTGTTGCGCACTGCCAGCTCGAACAGTCTTCTCGTTTTATTCTGAGAAAACGAGTAAGGACGTCCTAGTCTCTCCTCGAGGGATGGGCGTGGACGCATATTGTTTTGGCGAACAACCGGCTTTGATTTGCTCGGCTGTTGTTGAGCGTTGGCGATGAAGGTTTCTTTCCCTTTACCCTTTTCATTCCAAGGTTCCGTCTTCGAAGAGGAAGTCCTATGACCCATCTGGTCCATTTGGGCCAGCTTGTCAATCAAGGCCTGGAAGTTGGTCGGCTTAAAGAACATCATAAATTGGGAAATAGTTGCTTGAGGGTCAAGAGTACCCACGAACATGCCCACTGCCGGTGCTTCCTCTATGCAATGTTCGCACTTTGACCACAGGTTTCGCCATCGTATTGCGTATTGCACCCACGTTTCACCTGGTTTCACCCTGGCATTGATCAATGCGGTGATCGGGGTGCGCTCGCTAGCACTCGCGAATTTTTGTGTAAACAGCAGCTCCATCTCCGCAAATGTTTTGACAGAGTCGTTAGGTAGCTCCGAATACCATTCGAATGTCATTTCCGCTAAGCTGCCGACGAATTGTCGAAGCAACAGTTTGTCATCGCCTCCAGTGTTGCCGCATAAGGCCCTGAATTGAGCGACATGCTGGTGTGGATTCCCTGTCCCCTTGTACACGTGGAATCTAGGGATCATATATCCCGGCGGGTAACTGATTTGGTCATACCAAACCGGATAGGGTCGTCCGGTTCTAACAATTTGCCCAGCCGCTTCACTCGCCTGATGAGCTCGTATTTGCTGAGCTATATAGTCATCCAGTGCGGCCTTGGAAATGGTTTCCTCCTTGGCTGCTGAAAGAGCCGGAGGAGGATTGGATGTCTCCCCTCTATCGTCTTCAGTAATGGTCGGAGGGTCTTCAGCTGGAGGATCCTCAGCTGGAGGATCCTGCTGTAACATCATTCCTACCATATCTTGGAAAAGAAGCGCCATTTGTTTTATATTAGCTGCTTGTTCTGCTGCTTCTCTGTCCTTCTTTTCGAGGACTCTGCGTAGGAAGTTAGCGTCAGTTTCTTGCTCCCGGCGTTGATCCGAGGATGCCTCCGAGCTTTCTTTTGGCCCGGTAAGTGTGGCCATCGCAGTCATCATTTCCTGAAGCTTCTGTTGTTGCTCCTGGGCTTTTGTCACGGATCGGGTGAGTGGTCGGTGACCCGTCGAAGCGCGGCTATCCTCCTTTCCGGAAGCCACATAAACGGTGTGCACCACCATGCCCCCAGACTTGGGGCATTTAGCTTAGTGTCTTTGCGATTTGCCAAAGAC
The DNA here is from genome assembly GCA_030015575.1 of Agapanthus africanus. Taxonomy (NCBI): domain Eukaryota; kingdom Viridiplantae; phylum Streptophyta; class Magnoliopsida; order Asparagales; family Amaryllidaceae; genus Agapanthus; species Agapanthus africanus. The sequence continues at coordinate 47,310,132 of JASDDO010000012.1, forward strand.
ACAGGGATATTCTCCGGCCTCCTTCTTCTGTGAGCGGTCGAAGTTGAGGGGACCGCTGTAGTGGGTACCCAAGTAGCCGTCGTTTTCTGCGACTTAACAGGACGGTTTTCTTCCTGTCGGGCCTTCAGCTTCTTCTACCGGCGGGGATAGTCTTGATCGATCACTGACTCCTGAACCCGTCGCCAGACCTTGTAAATTTTAGAGGACAGCCGTTGAGGGGGCTGCTCCAGCTTCTTCTCTGGAGTATTCTCCACAGGTGAAGGAGTTCTCTTCAGCACCGCAGTAGGAGAGTTTCTGCGCACCCTGTTAAGTAGTTCAAAGCTATTCCCGGTCGGAACAGCAGCATTGATTTCCGCCATCGGAGCTGGCGGAGTTATCCCAGAGGGGAGTTGCCCCCAGCCTTCCTTACCCGGCGCCAGTGACGACGACGAGCATGTCGAGCGGACGGCGTTGGTTCAGCGATGGGGATGGCTTTGTCTTGTCCCCTGTCCAGGTGAAGCGCTGCTGGTGCCAGTCTCTTGAAGACTGACGTCTTTTGAGTAGCGGTATCCAATCTGTCAAAGATAGACCTTCGAGCAGGAACGGGAGCCGGAATAGTCAGTCTTGTGAAGACCGGCCCTTTAGCGGGAGAAGCCGCCTTGACGACTTCAGGAGCAGGGATGGCTATCCTCTTCGGAACAACCTTTTCTGGTATTGCAGGCTTCTTCATGGGCCTACATGAGTTTTGGCCCAGTTTGCTGAAAGCTGAGGCATTGGGCTTGGGCGACCCGTTGAGAGGGGACGCGATAGTTGTAAGCCGATCGAAGACCGACTTCTTCGGAGCTTCTTGCGATGGTAATGGGGCATTGAAGCTCATTGGTGGGATCATGGTCCCGAAGAATAGCCCAGTGGTGGCCTGAGTCACCTGTTCCACTGGCATAGCGAAGATGGAGGCCGCTTGGGGCCCATAAGTCACTCCTCCAGCAAGGACGGAGCGAGAGTTGCAGTTGCAGGTAGTGCAGTTTGAAGCCATTGATCTTCTGTTTTCTGCACGGAGCAAGACACCAAATCTTAGTACCTCAAATCCACAGGCAACCACAGCAAACCGCGATTCGTTCGCGAACGCGACACACGAAGTGTAGAGTGGAAAGAGGAAGAGGTCCCACCGGGTGTGCCAGAATCTGTTCCCCTCCGAAGGACGCGACGAAGACGCGATGGGTGTCTGATTAAGTGATTCAGCATGCTTGCGCTTTCTAAAAGATAGATCAAAAATATTTGTAACCGCAATCAAGAACGGCGTCGCTTTGCAGCTAGCCGGTGAGTACGGGTCGGTCCACAGGGATTTTGTGAATTTCCGATTCGTTCTTACGAGTTAATTCCGAAGGGTGTTCGGTTGATTATTAAATCTAAAAATCTAATTAACCTAGGGCAATTATCTAGATCTATTCTTGCTAGGGTTAGGTTTAAGGATGGTTTGGAAATGCAATTAAATCTCAACGCTTTCTATACCCGAATGAAGATCTGTGAGGAGTTATGGTAATTATCAATAAAGGGGATTAGATCCATTCGGGAAGGTGTTCCTTCCTCTAGGTTCTTGTCCTTCCTTTAGAGATCCTTACCCTAACCTCCATGGAAAACGCGCGCAACCGGGCCTTTACACAACGGTGTCATCGTTACCTCGAGGGGTAGGATGCCGTAGGGCGCGGTGTGTGCGTGTATGCATGGAGTCCTATTCAAAATGTATTATGGGTAAGAAAGGGATGAGAGATCTCATCTCTCAAAATCCTTCCCCAAAGCTAAACCCTAAACAAGTTCCTAGGGCATGAAATTAAATCTACCTAGGGCAAAGAATTAAAATCTACACTAGGGCGAGAAATTAAATCTACTTACAGATGCATCCCTCCAATCATCCATGCAGGGTTGTCAGATCTGAATTTCTGAATGGAAAGGAAACACCGATGCTCTCCAAAAAGGATTTCTGAATTTTTATTAAAAGGAGGCATAGGGTTTACAATATTTTGATTACAATTTATAAGTAAACAGGGAAAACAAGGGTTACAGATTCTCGTGCATGTGCTTTTACAGATATGCCCACGAAAAATCCCAACCCACGCACCGACGCACCGTCACGAGAAAAATGCACCGACACGGGCAACAAATGGCCGCGGAACCGCGGCAAATGTAGGGGTTGGGCCGCGGTTCCGCGGCCCTTTGGTGAGATCTCTTGGTGAAATTTCCTGGGCTGGTTCTTTATACTTTGGGCTTTTTATTTCCATATTTCTTTTCTCTGTTTGGCTGCTTATTCTTCTCCAGATCTTACAGTGAAAACTTGTAGCAATCTTTTAACCGTTTGCCTTGACATTTTGGACCCTGCACTGTTCTTCGTCTAGGCTTGACTAGGAACCTGCTACTTGTTGGTCAAAAGTCACTCTTTTGTATCGTTTTTTGTCTTTTTCACTGTATTCGCTCCAAGAACCTGTATCCTGTAACATGCAGCAGACATGCGTCAAAAGCACCTGTTTAATTATAAAACGAATAAGAATTGGGGAATATAAACTGCAATATTATGATATGAACAAATACCCCCAAACTTATCTTTTACTCGTCCTCGAGCAAACTTATTTTTTATTCACTAAAATCCTAACCACGCTTTCGCAGGGAAACGCGATTGCACTGAGCACGTGCAACAAGCCGTTAAACCTCTAGTTGTCCCTAGTAGGAGGAGTGTTGTCTCCTGAGGGTTTTCAGCGGATTACACCCACAAAATCCTATCAACTCGGCCCATTGACTTTTGTTCTCCAATAAGGTTTTCTAACAAGGAATTCTATTATCGTCGACCCGTAAATTATCCACCCACATTCTTCGCACTTCCTCATCATCTAACTTAAGATTATATATATCCTATAGACTTACTTAGCTTTCGGCATTTCTTAAGTTTTCCTTCTAGGGTTCCATCTCCACTTAGGAATTTCTATCAACTCTACTAAAGATACAAGTTCTATTCTTCATTCCTTTCTCTTATCTAAACTCTAATCACATATCCCCACGTGTGTGTAAATATCACCCCTACACTTGGAAATTCAAATCAAGCAATCGTACTCTCGTCCATTGTCCAAAGCACTTATTAATTGGTGAATTTTTTAATTGAATTTTGCTTGCACATCGTTCATGCGACCGTTAATACTTCTTGAGGTACCAACGACCAATTACAAAATGTGTTTGCACATTAAAGCGTACTTCCTAGTTTTGCAGCCCCCAAGGCTTTAGCAGTGACTCCCAAACCAGTTGGTCTAAGGCACTAGGTGATGAAGCACCCTCGCTAAATATTTTTCTATTTTTCACAGCCTTAAGTAATCACAAAAACCAGTGTCCATTTTTTTCTTTATTCACTTTTTTTTCCTTTTATTTTCATTGTACTAAGGACTTTAGACAAGAGCATTTCAAGGTCTCGTCTACTATTCCAAGTTTCAAGGTGCGTGATTGTGCAAATTGTAGGGTATATATTTTCAAAATCTAGACTTAAGCTAGGAACTATTTTTCAAATTTATACTCTAATAAGAACATCAATACTCTTCCCTTGTTTCGACTTAACCCAAGAAGTGAACCCAAAATTTGCCTATTTCTAAGTAAACTATAAGGCATATACTTTCTACCGTTAAACTTTAAGGAATGTTAATTTTAGGGTTTTTAATTCACTAAGTTTAAGATCTAGTTGCTCCTAGCTAGTTAACCTATCTGTCAAACTCTAGTCAAATAAGGCCAAAATTGAATACAATTATTTTTATAATTTTTCAAAATTTTTCAATTTTTATGGGTTTTCAAATAAGTATGCAAATGCAAAAATATGTACAAATGAATGCGAAGGAAGAAGACGTACCGAGCACACCCCCAAACTTGAACTTGACAGTGTCCTCACTGTCATGCTATATCAAGAAGGTAAAAATGCCGGCACTTCCCTGTTTATTTATTTATAATTTTTTTTTATCGTTAAGAAAAACAAAAATATATACAGAAAGGCCCCCCCAAACTTCATTTAAACAATGTTAGACATTACTGCCAAACTTTGCATAGACCAAACGTCAACACCAACCAGTTGAAAAATTTATCAGTAAAGAGTATCGGTTGGTGGAAGAATAAGTCGTAGCGATCCAAAAAGAATTGGGAAAGATAGACGTGGTGGTATGGAAGGTGTGGAGGTGAATAGACAGGAGGTGGTGATGAATCAAAACGAGAATGTGAATGATCAGCAATCAGTGGAATATTGGCATTCTCGTAGCTTATTAAAAGAAATGGGGGTGGTTCAACTTCTAAAGGAGGAGGTTGACTAACCACAATATCCCCAAGATAATTCTGTGGATCCTTTATTGACTTGGCATCATCCATCATATGCATATGATATTCAATTATGAAAGAACTAATCTCCTCAATGTCCGCCATAGTCCAACCGAAAGCTTGCCGCCTGTCTTGTAAGACCATCAAAAAGGCGTTCTCTTGCTCAAGAGCTAGAGAAGCCGATATGATAACGGGAATGGTCTCATTCTCACCTATGTAAGCATATTTAAGGTGAGACGGCAAGGGCGTGAGTTCGAGTTTCGGAAGTGAAACAATCATAGGCAAAATTGGGAACTCTACCTCAAACTCAAAGGACTCCAACACAGGTTCGAAATCACTGCAAACAACCGATTCGGATGGTTCGACTTACTCATCCAAAAATTCAAAAGACTCATATTCGGGTTGTGAGTCGTCATCATCCGAAAAAGTGAAACATTCATAATCAATATCGGTTGTGTCAACGGTGGTAGGCTCAAGGAGGGGCTGATCGCACGCTTTTGGCGTGTCGGATGTTCAAAATTCTAAAGTTATAACCGCGATCTGGACGGTGTCGCTTCACAGCTAGCCGGTTGAGCACGGGTCGATCCACAGGGAGATGGTTGTATGTCCGTTCTTGTCTTAGACGAGTCAATAAAGAATTTGTGTATGTTTGTTCGATTCTAACCTATGTGTTATATGCAAGTATAAAGTTGTTAAGAAAAAGATACAAAATTGTAAGCTAAAGAAATCCGTACTCAAAACCTTTGAGCCGAGTTTTGACCAATTGAAGCTAGAGCAATCGGCAACAACGTGGATTAGGGGATTTAAGCACGGTATTCGTGGAATCCGGCTTATTTACCCTTGTCCTTCCATTCTTGTCTCTTGCTTTCGCCTCCGGCCAAACCGAACGCAACCGATCGCGGTTAGGAATCACCGTTACCTTGGTAGGGTAGGGTGCCTAACGGAGCGCTTGCGTAACGTTTGGGCGGAGTTCAATGGAAAATAACGGGAAAAGGAAATGAGCAAAGAAATATTAACTTACAATACCGTATTTATTCTTAACAACGATAATTACAACCATTCACAAAAACGAACCAAAAAAAAGAGCAAAAGAAAAGAAAAGATTACAAGTAAGTGCATGGAATTTAAGTGCAAGAAAGTAAAGCATGAATGTAAAGCAAGTAATAAAAAGCAAGAAAGAAATAAGCAAGAAAGTAATTACAAGAATATAGAACTCAAGACAAGCATGGGATCAATAGCCAACCCTTAAACTTACAAGCTCAATCAAGAGGTTGCAGGATCAAGAGAAGGGTAAAGAACTCATGTGAAATGAAGCACTAATTCCATAAGAAGATACAACCCTTGAAATCAATAGCAAACCCTTAAACTTTCAAGCTCAATGAAGATGTTGAAAGATCAAGAGAAAGCAAGGATCTCAAGGGGAAGCTAAAACAAAAGAATGATACAAAAACCCTCATCTTCATTTCATCATCCACTCAAAAAGCTCTCACTACAATTTTCATGGAGGAAAGAATGAAGAAGAAGAAGAAGAAGAAGACTAAAAACTAACAAAAAGAGGCAAAAGAATGGACCCCTTGGTTTGGCTCAGAACCGAGGTATTTATAGGAAGGGAACTGGAAACCTAAGGCAACAATATGGCTCAAAATGAAAGTACCAAACTGCCCACAAAAACTGACACAGAGAGGAGTCCACATGGCCGCGGTTCCGCGGCCTAATCCTGCTTAGGCCGCGGTTCCGCGGCCTAAGCCTGCTTAGGCCGCGGTTCCGCGGCCATATAGGGGAGTTGGGTCATGATCTTTTGTCGTATCCCCTGGTTTCATGTTTCCTCGTGTTTGCCAACTTTAAACTGCACAAAATCTTCGAGAATATTTTCAGATTTCTTAGTCCAAGATTGCTTTATTTTCTTTACTTTGACTTCTATCTCCCTCGAGCTCCGCGCACCCATTGATTCTTGTGTTGCCCCCCTCGTGCTCTGTGCTTGTCCGAGACACGAATGACCACTGTCATATGTCTTGTCTCTGGAACTGGTACTCGGCACTGGACGGATACGGATGATCGGAACCCGGCTTTTATCTGCTGTCAACAGATGTTCTTTATTTGGCGTAACTGTGGAGATTTTGTCTTGATTTGCAATATTTGTACTGGAAACCTGTACTCTGTAAATATGTAACAAACACGGATTAAAAGCACCTGCCTATAACCAAACGAGCGTAAGAATGGGCGGTATAAAATGCAATATTCTGATATGAACAAATACCCCCAAACTTAACTTTTGCTCGTCCCGAGCAAAACCAATTATTCACAAAAAAAATAAAATCCTAACCGCACTTTCGCAGAGAACGCGATTGCACTGAGCGCGTGCAACAAGCCGTTAAAGCTCTAGGTGTCCCTAGTAGGAGGAGTGTTGTCTCCTGAGGGTTTTCAGCGGATTACACCCACAAAATCCCGTCAAGCTAGTGTCATAAGTTAACGTTGATTCTACTCCTACAGTTTAGTATTTACGTTAGAAATTCTATCATCCTAAGTTAGAAATATCCAACCCTTATTTTTCACACCTCCTATCTATTTAACCTTGGATCTCCTGAGTTTTCCTTCTAAAGTGCGGCCTCAAATCAGGGATTTTTATCAACTTTACAGAAAACACAAGTCTTATTCTTTATTTCTATCTTTTATCCAAATATCGATTGTATACCCCTACGTGTGTGTATTTGCACCCCTACACTCAAGAATTCAATTCAAGCTATAATACCCTTGCCCTAATACCTAATACTACTTCTTTTCATTAAGGATGGACGGATTTGCTCACACACATTTCATGCGACTATTAATGCTTCTTGAGGCACTAACGACCGATTACTGAATGTGTGAACTTTAAAGCGTAAATAACAGTTTTCAGGTCTTGACTTTATTCTATTTTTTCTTTTTCTTTTTCTTTTTCTTTTTCTTTTTCAAGACCGGATATATTTTTCAATATGCTCTTTTGGTGTTTAGCTTTAAATACCGTTTCTTCTTTTATACTAGGCTTTCAGGCAAGAGTATTTCTAGGTATCCTCTACTATCCCAAGTTTCAAGGTGCGTGTAAGTGCAGTTTGTAGGATATATACTTTCTAAATTTAAACTCAAGAAAAGAAACTATTTTTCAGACTTATCCTCCAGTAAAGTTTCAATACTTTCCCTTCATCTTGACTTAACTCAAGAACTGAACTCAAAAAACTGTAAGGACGTATACTTACCAAAGTTAGACAGAATGAGGGTTATTTTAAGGATTTTCAATTCCTAAGTCTAGAATTTAGTTATTTCTAACATATCAACTAAACTTTCAGAATAAAAATCTAAGTTACCCTATTAGCTAACTTGATGACAAAGTTTTTATATTTTTTGGAAAATTTTTAATTTTTGTGGGTTTTTAATAAGGTATGCAAATGCAAAATATACAAATGAATGCGAAGGAAGAAAGCTTACCGAGCACACCCCCAAACTTAAACTTGACAGTGCCCTCACTGTCAGGCTAAACCAAGAGGGTCAAAATTGTCGGCGCTCCCTAGAAACAAATTATATACAAAAAAAAAGGAGAAAAAAAATATATACAAAAAAGGAGTCCCCCCCAAACTTAAGTAAAACAGTGTTTTCACTGTTAAGCGTTGAAGTTCAGGATTAGAGGGGAAAGAGAATAGTATCAAGCTATACAAGGCCTTAGAAAGGCCAAAAGTTAACACCAACCATTCAAAAATTCTATCTCTGTAAGATGCGGGTTGGTGAAAGAAGGTGAAGAGTAAAGAAATGGAGAATACGCGAGACCGTATGGAAATAGAAGCGGGATACGGTCTCGGTATATGAGAAGAAGAATGGCGGAAGGGAGAAGGAAGTGGAATACGAACTTGAGGGTGGAAATGGAGTGAATAGATTAGCACAATTTGTGATGACTGATGTGTAAGAAGCGTTTGTGCTAATCTATTAACCCATCGAGAAATGGAGTCATATCCCTCAAGATTCGTAAGAAACCATGGGTAAGCCGAACTTGGTAAACCAGACATACGAAATGAAAGTGATACGATTTCTTGAAAGGTCGGAACGATGGAAAGGATGGAGGTAGGTGATTGAGGAAGGTTATCGGTTAAAGGTTCCGGAGGGTGTACATAGTCAATGAAAGGAACAGGATGAATTGGAAAATCCGACTCATCCATTAAAACTGGTTCATCCTCAAAAATATCCTCAAAAGTTTCCTCAAAATTCAGCTTATCCATGCAAATTTCATCAAAATCAAGATGCATATGGGGTTCGGGAAAAACAGTTAATGACTCGGGATGATGAATTGGAGAGAAAAACTCTGCCAAATTTACAGGTTCATCATGCAAAATATTCCCGGTGTCAATATCCTCAATCAAGTGAAAATCAATATTCTCAGACACCTCAACAAAAGTATGGATATTAATCAATTCAGGTTCTAGAGTGGAGGTGTAGAGGTCAAAAGGATTGGGTGTGGTTTCACTCGAAAGGGACCATTCACAATCGGGCAAATCAAACACTACAAATAGAAATCTTTCAAGCTCGCAGTCCTCCTGCGTGATTTCGTGAATAGAGCAAACTTCTCGTGTACTAGTTTTAGGCAAGAGGGGCAGACTTCCTAACTTATAAATATTGAACTCACTAGACGTCTTCCCGAAGGATAGAGTCATGGAGCCATTGCGACGGTTTATTACAGCATTGGAAGTGGCCTAAAATGGTCGACCAAGAATCACCGGAATTTGTTTCCGTGAGTTACCAACAGGTTGTGTATCCATAACAATAAAATCAACGGGGAATATGAACTCCCCAATTTTGATCAACACATCCTCTAGCTCACCCCTTGGATGGGTGATTGATCGATCAGCCATTTGGAGAGTACAACGAGTGGGTTTCAACTCTCCAACCCCTAATTGTTCATACACGGAGTAGGAAAGCAGGTTAACACTAGACCCAAGATCTAAAAGTGCTCGATTAATTTTCTTATCCCCAATTGTGATTGAAATCGTAGGACAGCCGGGGTCATTTCGTTTTTGGGGTAAGGGTTGAGGTTGGTTAATAGCATTGCTCACTGCACTAGCCACTAGCACTTTCTTGGGTATTTGAGATGACTTTCTCTTCGAGGTGCATAAGCCCTTTAAGATTTTCGCGTATGAAGGGACTTGTTAGATTGCATCCAAGAGAGGTATATTTATGCTAACCTGCTTAAATAACTCCACAATCTTCTCCACTTGTGCAGTTGGTTTATTGGGACTCAACCTGTTTGGAAATGGAGCATTTTGAAAATTTGTTGAGTCAAATATCTGTGGAGTAGAATGTGGAGTAGGAACGGATCCCAGTGTGGGTCCGTTCGGATTAGAAGAAGAAGAGCCTTTTGAAGAATGGAGAATAGGCTCTAGCGGAGGAAATGAGGGTGAAGAAGGAGGAGAAGAAGGAGAAGATGACGATGGAGAAGAAGAAGAAGAAGAACCACCGGCGGGGATGTCATCACTAATACCCACATTATTCTGCAACACTCTTCCGGATCTTAACGTGGTCACCGCATTTACATTGTGATTGTGATATGCGTTTTGTGTGTGACCGGGATTTGGTAATGGTTGAGATGGAAGCTTTCGCTTTTCTCTCTCGCTCAACGCAGCAGTTAATTGTGCAATTTGTGCCTCAATAGATTTGATGCTTTGATCGTGTGAAGCATTGTTATGCATCAAAGACTGAACACAATTTTCAAATCTTGCTGCGGATTCTGTAGATTGCTTGAGAAATGCATCTAGACTTTTTTCTAGCGAGATAAGCTTATCATCATTTGGTTGAACCAAATTGTTCGTTTGATTTGTATAAGGTTGTTGTTGGAAAGGTTGCTGGTTTTGAGTTTGTTGGGGTGCTTGTTGTTGTGGAGGAGGCTTTTGAAAGTTGTTGTTTCCTTGGAGTTGCTGATTTTGATTTCAAGCAAAATTTTGGTGGCTCCTCCAACCCGGATTGTAGGTCGAAAAGTAAGGATCATTTCTTTGTCGTTGCTGAAAGGCAGCATTGACTTGATCTTGTCCTTGAATAGGTGGATTGTAAGGACACTCTTCGGTAAGGTGTGATGGATCCGAACAACAAGCACAAACAGTTCGTGGGGGTAAAGCAGGGGCAGGAGAAGACGATGAGATTTTGGTTTCAATGGCTTCTAGCTTTTTCATAAGTGCGGCCATCTCGGCCTTCATAGTAATCGACATATCTACTTGATGTATGCCTGCCCTAGATTGACCAATCGAAGAAGATGAGGTGGTCTTTGTGCTCTCCCACTGAATTGTTTGTTCACTAAGATCCTCGAGAAACTGCCATGCTTCCTCACTAGATTTGGTTAGAAAGTGACCTTGACAAATAGTTTTTAGCAACTGCTTCGTTGCCGGGTTCAATCCCTCATATAATGTTTGGCAAAGTTGCCAACTTTCGATCCCATGATGAGGGCATTGAACAAGTAGGTCTTTGAATCTTTCAAAACACTTCCAAAATGGTTCGGAAGGAAGCTGGGAGAATTGTATTATTTCATTACGAATTCTCGCGGTCTTGTGATGAGGATAAAACTTTTTAAGAAAAGCTTTAACAAACTCGTCCCAATTTCTAATTGAATGTGATGTTGTGCTATATAGCCACTTCTCGGTTAAGTCACATAAGGTGAAAGGAATGACCCTTAGTCTTATAACGTCATCACTTAATTGGGTTGTTTTCATCATGGCGCAAACGTTTTGGAATTTATTGATAAAGATATATGCATCTTCGGATTCCAAACCATGAAATTTTGGCAGCATATTAATGAAGTGGGATTTTATTTCAAAATTGTCCCCATTTGCCGGTAGGGATGAAAGACAGGTAGGTAAAGAAGTGCGGACGGGGTAAAAGAGATCCTGGAGCGCGATTCGTTGGGGCGCTACAACAGGCGGAAGATTCGGGTTATTCGTACTTAACGGAGGTGAAATCATTCCCGTCGGTAAGGTATTGTTGGGGTTGAATCCCGACATACCTTCGAAAGAAGAATTTGAAGGTGGAGGTAAGAAAATGGAGGGAATTTCGACTTCGGTGTCGAAAGGTTCGTCGGTCGGTACCAACGAAACACGGACTAATCGGGCGTTAGTATCCCTAGTCCAAAGTGACATACACTAAAAGGGGTAGTGTAGTCAGAAAAAAAAGAAAAAACAGAATGTGGAGGTAAGATAACGTCAATGAGAAGAAGTGGTGTAAGCGAGGTGCAAGATTTCTTTAGCGACAAGTTACAAGTTTTGAAAATATTTTTCTTTTTTTTTTTATGTGAGAATGCTTGCAAAGAGATTTTTGAAAAGGGACTTGTGACACAAATGTATCAACCACACATGCACAATCATGCCTAAAATGATATTTGTTCACACCATAATATTGTATTATTATATTCCCCATTCTTATTCTTTTTATAAATAAACATATGCTTTTGACGCATGTCTGCTACATGTTACAGGTTACAGGTTCTTGGACAGGAAACAGTGAAAACGATGAAAAGACGACGTAAAAGTGAGACTTTGGCCGACAAACAGAGAATCTTGATCAAGCCTACATAAGGAACAATTCACAAAGCAAGATTCAAGACATCGACTCAAAGCGAACGGGTAGAAGTCCACTACAATGTTCACTGAAAATCTGGAAGAGAACCAGAAGCTCAATTGATAAAATAAACCCAAGAACTAGAAGCCTAAAGAACCCTGAAGAAGCCCATAAAAAATTGATCAACCAATCTTGTCAAAGGGCCGCGGAACCGCGGCCCAAGGCCGCCATTGCCGCGGTTCCGCGGCCGTCCTATTGGAAAAGCAAAGAAATTTTTCTGCAGGATTTCTTTGCGCTAAAAATTCTTCTTCCCCCTTCTAAATAATAGATTTTCTGCAGGTTTCTTTGCGCCGCGCTAAAAAAATTCTAGGGTTCCATCTCCACTTAGGAATTTCTATCAACCCTTACTAAAGATACAAGTTCTATTATTCACTCCTTTCTCTTATCTAAACTCCAATCACATACCCCTACGTGTGTGTATAAATCACCCCTACACTTGGAAATTCAAATCAAGCAATCATGTCCTTGTCCGTTGTCCAAAGTACTTATTAGTTGGTGAATTTAAATGAATCTTGCTTACACATCCTTCATGCGACCATTAATACTTCTTGAGCTACCAACAACCGATTACAAGATGTGTTTGCACTTTAAAGCGTAAATCCTAGTCTTGTAACACCCAAGGCTTTAGCAGTGACTCCCAAACCAGTTGGTCTAAGGCACTAGGTGATGAAGCACCCTCGCTAAATATTTTTCTATTTTTACAGCCATAAGTAATCACAAAAACCAGTGTTCATTTTTTTTCTTTATTCACACTTATATTTTTTTTTCATTTTCGTTGTACTAAGGACTTTTAGATAAGAGCATTTCAAGGTCTCTTCTACTATTCCAAGTTTCAAGGTGCGTGATAGTGCAAATTGTAGGATATACATTTTCAGAATCTAGACTTAAGCTAGGAACTATTTTTCAAACTTATACTCTAATAAGAATATCAATACTTTTCCTTCGTTTCGACTTAGCCCAAGAAGTGAACTCAAAATTTGCCTATTTCTAAATAAACTATAAAAACATATACTCTCTATTGTTAAACTTTAAGGACGGTTATTTTTAGGATTTTTAATTTACTAAGTCTAAAATCTAGTTGTTCCTAGCCAGTTAACCTATTTGTCAAACTCAAGTCAATTAGACCAAAATTGAATACAATAATTTTTATAATTTTTGAAATTTTTCAATTTTTTTGGGTTTTCAAATAAATATGCAAATGCAAAAATATGTACAAATGAATGCGAAGGAAGAAGACGTACCGAGCATACCCCCAAACTTGAACTTGACAGTGTCCTCACTGTCATGCTAAACCAAGAGGGTCAAAAATGTCGGTACTCCCCTGTTTATTTATTTATAATTTTTTTTAATGTTTTGAATTTTTTTTTATTTTTTATAGAAAAAGAAAACAAAAATATATATACATATATACAACAAGGCTCCCCCCAAACTTAAGCTTGGCCTTACACAAGCCAAAGATTAGCACCAACCATTCAAAAATCTTATCGTGGTAATGGTATAGTTGGTGCAAGAGTGGGGTGTGGAGGAAAGAAATGAGAAACACGCGAGACCGTGTGGAAAGAAGAATGGTAGAATATGGTCTCGGTAGGGGAGAAGAAGGGCGGAAAAGAGAAAGAAGGGTAGCGCGATCTTGAGGGTGTAAATCGAGTGAATAAATTAGCGCAATATGTGATGACCAATATGTTATAAGCGATTGCGCTAACCTATCAACCTGTCGAGAAATGGGATCAAATCCCTCAAGATTCGCAAGAAAACATGGGTACGCCGAACTTGGTATAGGAGATGAAAGCGTAACGGTCTCTTGTATGGTCGGAACGATAGAAATGACGACAGCGAGTGAATTAGGGATAGTCTCATTCTCACCGTAGTAAACTGTCTCGAACTTAAAAGATTCCATTAATGGTTTGAAACTACTGTAAGCAACCGAGTCTGATGGTTCAACTAACTCATCTGAAAATGTAAAGGACTCAAACTCGGGCGGTGGGTCATCAATATCGTCCAAAAAAGTGAAACACTCGTCTGTGAGAACTATGTCAGATTCAAAGGAAAAGTTTTCAAGCTCACAGTCTTCAAACGTGGTCGGAACGATGGAAAAGAGGGAGGGTGATTTAGTTAAAGGTTCAAGAGGATGAATTGGAAAATCAGACACATCAAACAAAAATGGTTCAACCTCAATATGATCCTCAAAACTCTCCTCAATACTATCCTTATAATTCTCCTCAAAATTTATCTCATCCATGCCATTATTTTCAACATCAAGACGCATATGAAGTTCGGGAGAAACATCTAATGACTCGGGATGATGAGTTGAACATAAAATTTCAATCAAATCGACAGGTTCATCATCCGAAATATTCCCGGCGTCTATATTCTCAATCAAGTGAAAATCAATTTTCTTAGACACCTCACCCAAAGCATGGATATCTATCGATTTAGGTTCTAGATGGGAGGTGTAAAGATCGAAAGGATTAAGTGTGGTTTCACTCGAAAGGGGTTCTTCACAATTTGGCAAATCAAGTACCACAAAATCACACAACTCATTTTTATTTTCAACAGGTGAACTATTTAAGACAATCGATGGAAAACAGGAGTTGTGGGCTTCAATTGGGTAATGGTAGGTTTGATTTGAAAATCCTCTCTCATTCTCACTCTGTCCAACCGCCTCCTTATACATTGAAAAATTTTGAGCTAGCGGGAAGCTAGCTACCGCTTCAGTAGGTTGCATAAGGGCGGCTAAGGACGCTTCCACATTCCTAGTCATTTTATTTGTTGCTGCAATGTACGCCTCCAACGACTCTTCCAAACTAGACTTAGGTGGTGAAGGGGTTTCGGTAAAACATTCGAAATTGGTTGGATATGTGAAACTCCCTAATGACTGTGTAGAAACAGTGTCTAGTGAAAGTGGGAAAGTCGGGTAGGACTAGTAGGAAGTGGTTGGTTGGGCAGGAGTAGGGTCAACATGTAGATAAAAAGGTGAATAATCGTGCAGAGCCCTAGAACTAGATGAGTGGAAAGGGGTGAAAGATCGACTGCGAGATTGAGAAATATGCTCAGCAATGGACATCGGCCTAGGAGTGACAGAAGGACTTGAAGAAGTGGTATCAACATATGTAGGTGGTAAAGGTTGACTTGGTTGACACAAAGTGGGTTGAAAAGTCAAACTGTTTCTCCTAGACGCCTCTATTTGATCTTTCAAAGATATTTTTGGCAAGGAGGGATCGTCTTTAAATTGACCGAACAAATTGACATACGACGCAAAATTAGGTTCGGGATACCAAAGTTCGGCTAATGATTTATTATGTGGGGTACCCATGTTGGAAGAAAAGGTGAAAAGAAAGAAAGTTTGTGGTGCAAGGATCTATTTGCGGCCAAAAATTTTGCAAGTTTCTATAAAAGATTTGTCCTTTTTATTTTTATTCTTTTTCTCTTTATTTGGAAAAATTTGTTGCAAAAAGATTTTAGAGAAAAGATACGCAACAGCAAAATATTACTTGCAATCTATTTTATTTCAAGCGGGGCCTAAATATCCTGGACAAAATCGTTATTTGGAAGGGAATATATTTTTAAAGTGTACAAAATCCTGCAGGCATTTCCAGAAAAGATATTTCAAAAATTACAGAGGAGGAACAGAGGAAGCTTACAGAGCAAATTTGGTCAGATGATGTTACTGTTCCACCGCCCTTCCGCGGCAAAACGTGGCTCCCACCGCGATTTCGCGGTCAAATTGACTGCACAGTGCCCCAGAAAAATTTTGGTGCTCTGATTCGACGAGACGGCCGCGGTTCCGCGGCCTAAGGTAGGTTTTGGCCGCGGAAAGGCGGCGCTTTGGGCGGTTCACTGCTCCAAAAAAAATCCAGTGTTCTGTTGTTTAAAATATCTTCTGTTCCGATATCCCGTTTTCCGTTTCGCTTTCTGGAAATTTCCAGATCCGAATTTGTATATCCTGCAAAAATTCAAAGAACAAAGTATACCCTACAATTTGCACTATCACGCACCTTGAAACTTGGAATAGTAGAAGAGACCTTGAAATACTCTTATCTAAAAGTCCTTAGTACAATGAAAATGAAAAAAAAAATATAAGTATGAACCTGCTTCCCTACTCCATGTACGAACAATTAGGGGTTGGAGAGTTAAAACCCACTCGTTGTACTCTCCAAATGGCTGATCGATCAATCACCCATCCAAGGGGTGAGCTAGAGGATGTGTTGATCAAAGTTGGGGAGTTCATATTCCCCGTTGATTTTATTGTTATGGATACACAATCTGTTGCTAACTCATGGAACCAAATTCTGGTGATTCCCGGTCGACCATTTTTTGGCCACTTCCAATGCTGTAATGAACTGTCGCAATGGCTCCATGACTCTACCCTTCGGGAAGACGTCTAGTGAGTTCAATATTTATAAGTTAGGAAGTCTGCCCCCTTGACTAAAACTAGTACACTAGAAGTTTGCTCAATTCACGAAATCACGCAGGAGGACTGCGAGCTTGAAAGATTTCTATTTGATGAAAACAGTTTTGACGCCACTAGTGCGTCCCTCCTTGAGCCTACCACCGTTGACACAACCGATATTGATTATGTATGTTTCACTTTTTCGGATGATGACGACTCACAACCCGAATATGAGTCTTTTGAATTTTTGGATAAGTTAGTCGAACCATCCGAATCGGTTGTTTGCAGTGATTTCGAACCTGTGTTGGAGTCCTTTGAGTTTGAGGTAGAGTTCCCAATTTTGCCTATGATTGTTTCACCTCCGAAACTCGAACTCACGCCCTTGCCGCCTCACCTTAAATATGCTTACATAGGTGAGAATGAGACCATTCCCGTTATCATATCGGCTTCTCTAGGCCTTGAGCAAGAGAACGCCCTTTTGATGGTCTTACAAGATAGGCGGCAAGCTTTCGGTTGGACTATGGCGGACATTGAGGAGATTAGTTCTCTCATAATTGAATATCATATGCATATGATGGATGGTGCCAAGTCAATAAAGGATCCACAGAATTATCTTGGGGATATTGTGGTTAGTCAACCTCCTCCTTTAGAAGTTGAACCACCCCTATTTCTTTTAATAAGCTACGAGAATGCCAATATTCCACTGATTGCTGATCATTCACATTCTCGTTTTGATTCATCACCACCTCCTGTCTATTCACCTCCACACCTTCTATACCACCACGTCTATCTTCCCCAATTCTTTTTGGATCGCTACGACTTATTCTTCCACCAACCGATACTCTTTACTGATAAATTTTTCAACTGGTTGGTGTTGACGTTTGGTCTATGCAAAGTTTGGCAGTAATGTCTAACATTGTTTAAATGAAGTTTGGGGGGGCCTTTCTGTATATATTTTTGTTTTTCTTAACGATAAAAAAAAATTATAAATAAATAAACAAGGAAGTGCCGGCATTTTTACCTTCTTGGTATAGCATGACAGTGAGGACACTGTCAAGTTCAAGTTTGGGGGTGTGCTCGGTACGTCTTCTTTCTTCGCATTCATTTGTACATATTTTTGCATTTGCATACTTATTTGAAAACCCATAAAAATTGAAAAATTTTGAAAAATTATAAAAATAATTGTATTCAATTTTGGCCTTATTTGATTAAAGTTTGACAGATAGGTTAACTAGCTAGGAGCAACTAGATCTTAAACTTAGTGAATTAAAAACCCTAAAAATAACATTCCTTAAAGTTTAACGGTAGAAAGTATATGCCTTGTAGTTTGCTTAGAAATAGGCAAATTTTGGGTTCACTTCTTGGGTTAAGTCGAAACAAGGGAAGAGTATTGATGTTCTTATTAGAGTATAAGTTTGAAAAATAGTTCCTAGCTTAAGTCTAGATTCTGAAAATATATACCCTACAATTTGCACAATCACGCACCTTGAAACTTGGAATAGTAGAAGAGACCTTGAAATGCTCTTATCTAAAGTCCTTAGTACAATGAAAATAAAAGGAAAAAAAAGTGAATAAAGAAAAAAATGGACACTGGTTTTTGTGATTACTTAAGGCTGTGAAAAATAGAAAAATATTTAGTGAGGGTGCTTCATCACCTAGTGCCTTAGACCAACTGGTTTGGGAGTCACTGCTAAAGCCTTGGGGGTTGCAAAACTAGGAAGTACGCTTTAATGTGCAAACACATTTTGTAATCGGTCGTTGGTACCTCAAGAAGTATTAATGGTCGCATGAACGATGTGCAAGCAAAATTCAATTAAAAAATTCACCAATTAATAAGTGCTTTGGACAATGGACGAGAGTACGATTGCTTGATTTGAATTTCCAAGTGTAGGGATGATATTTACACACACGTGGGGATATGTGATTAGAGTTTAGATAAGAGAAAGGAATGAAGAATAGAACTTGTATCTTTAGTAGAGTTGATAGAAATTTCTAAGTGGAGATGGAGCCCTAGAAGGAAAACTTAAGAAATGCCGAAAGCTAAGTAAGTCTATAGGATATATATAATCTTAAGTTAGATGATGAGGAAGTGCGAAGAATGTGGGTGGATAATTTACGGGTCGACGATAATAGAATTCTTTGTTAGAAAACCTTATTGGAGAACAAAAGTCAATGGGCCGAGTTGATAGGATTTTGTGGGTGTAATCCGTTGAAAACCCTCAGGAGACAACACTCCTCCTACTAGGGACACCTAAAGGTTTAACGGCTTGTTGCACGTGCTCAGTGCAATCACGTTTCCCTGCGAAAGTGTGGTTAGAATTTTAGTGAATAAAAAATAAGTTTGCTCGAGGACGAGCAAAAGATAAGTTTGGGGGTATTTGTTCATATCATAATATTGCAGTTTATATTCCCCAATTCTTATTCGTTTTATAATTAAACAGGTGCTTTTGACGCATGTCTGCTGCATGTTACAGGATACAGGTTCTTGGAGCGAATACAGTGAAAAAGACAAAAAACGATACAAAAGAGTGACTTTTGACCAACAAGTAGAAGGGTCCTAGTCAAGCCTAGACGAAGAACAGTGCAAGGTCCAAAATGTCAAGGCAAACGGTTAAAAGATCGCTACAAGTTTTACTGAAAGATCTGGGGAAGAATAAGAAGCCAAACAGAGAAAAGTAGTGAATAATAAAGAAGCCCAAATACCCAGAATGCAGCTCAAGAAATTTGGTGAGCTGAGCTCACCAAAGGGCCGCGGAACCGCGGCCTAAGGCCTACATTTACCGCGGTTCCGCGACCATTAAGTGCCCGTGTCGATGTATTTTTCTGGTGTCGGTGCGTCGGTGCGAGGGTTGGGATTTTCCGTGGGCATATATGTAAAATCACGTGCGCGAGAATCTGTAACCCTAGTTTTCCCTGTTTACTTATAAATTGTAATCACAAGATTGTAAACCCTATGCCTCTTTTCATTTCACAAATTCAGATCTGTTCTGCATTATTCTTTGGAGAGAGCCATCAATAAAAATTAGTAAGTTACTTTTATTTCTTTGCTTTAATTCTCTTTTAATTAGAATGTCTTTTAATCCCCTAA
Source organism: Agapanthus africanus (assembly GCA_030015575.1). Lineage (NCBI taxonomy): Eukaryota > Viridiplantae > Streptophyta > Magnoliopsida > Asparagales > Amaryllidaceae > Agapanthus > Agapanthus africanus. The sequence goes on from JASDDO010000012.1 coordinate 47,329,541, forward strand.
TGTGCGAGTAATCTCCTCGCTTGTTAGGGTTAGCCTTAGGGAAAGGTTTGAGAGATGAGATCTCTCACCCCTTTCATGCCCCTTCACAACTAAGAATTAGAACTCCATGCATGCACGCACACACCGCTCCCTACGGCACCTAACGGTGACACCGTAGTATAAAGGACCGGTTGCGCGCGTTTTCCATGGAGGTTAGGGTAAGGATCGATAAAGGAAGGACAAGAACCTAGAGGAAGAAATATCTTCCCAAAAGATTCTAATCCAATTTATTGATAATTACCATAATATCTAATAGATCTAAAATAAGGCATTGAAAGCGGTGAGGAAATCTTTAATCTCCCAACTTCTCCTAAGCCTAACCCTAGCAAGACTTAGATCTAGATAATTTTTGGTAGTTTTTTAGATTTAATAAATCAATCCAAACAACATTTGGAATCAACTCGTAAAAACACGTAAGAAAATTACACATCTCTGTGGATCGACCCGTATTCACCGGCTAGCTGCAACGCGACGCCGTTTCTGATTACGGTTAACATATATTTTTTGAATTAATCGCCTACATGCACAATCTTTCAAAGATATTTTAGGCATGGAAGGATCATCTTTAAATTGACCGAAACAATTGACGTACGACGCAAAGTTAGGTTCGGGATACCAAAGTTCGGCAAGTGATTTATGATGTGGGGTACCCATGTTAGAAGAAAGATGACAAGAAGGAAGGTTGGGTGGTGCAAGGATTTATTTGCGCCAAAAGTTTGCAAGTTGTTTTAAAAAAAAATTCCCCCTTTTTTTTTCTTTTGCTCTTTATTTGGAAATTTCTCTTTTGCAAAAATATTTTCGAGAAAAGATATGCCAACAGAAAAATATTACATGCAATCAATTTCTATGTTAAGCGAGGCGCAAAAATCCTGCACAAGACTTGTTAGTTGGAAGGGAAAAGATTTTTAGCGCGAACAATCCTGCAGAAGATTTGATAAAAAGATATATGGGGATTTACAGAGGGGAAAAAGAGGAAACAAACCTACAAAATTTCGCGCGGTGATGTCACAAAAGGGCCGCGGAAGGGCGGCGGGAGCGCGCTTAGGCCGCGATTTAGCGATGGGATGGAGAGATCAGGCCTCTGAAAAAATTCTGTAGCTCTCTACTTGCAATCCCTCTCTGTTTTAATGTATCTTTTTCTGTTTCGCACTCTGGATTTTTCCAGATCCGTTAATCCTGCAAAGATTCACACGAGAAACCCTTCCAAAAATAACAGATGATATATTTTTATATTTTTTGATTTTTCAGTTTTTATGATTTTTTTTAAATTTTGATTAACCCGAAATTGCAAAAAGGAAATAACACGCCATCCCCGGCAACGGCGCCATTTGATTAAGTGATTTAGCGTGCTTGCGCTTTCTAAAAGATAGATCAAAAATATTTGTAACCGCAATCAAGAACGGCGTCGCTTTGCAGCTAGCCGGTGAGTACGGGTCGGTCCACAGGGATTTTGTGAATTTCCGATTCGTTCTTACGAGTTAATTCCGAAGGGTGTTCGGTTGATTATTAAATCTAAAAATCTAATAAACCTAGGGCAATTATCTAGATCTATTCTTGCTAGGGTTAGGTTTAGGGATGGTTTGGAAATGAAATTAAATCTCAACGCTTTCTATACCCGAATGAAGATCTGTGAGGAGTTATGGTAATTATCAATAAAGGGGATTAGATCCATTCGGGAAGGTGTTCCTTCCTCTAGGTTCTTGTCCTTCCTTTAGAGATCCTTACCCTAACCTCCATGGAAAACGCGCGCAACCGGGCCTTTACACTACGGTGTCATCGTTACCTCGAGGGGTAGGATGCCGTAGGGCGCGGTGTGTGCGTGTATGCATGGAGTCCTATTCAAAATGTATTATGGGTAAGAAAGGGATGAGAGGTCTCATCTCTCAAAATCCTTCCCCAAAGCTAAACCCTAAACAAGTTCCTAGGGCATGAAATTAAATCTACCTAGGGCAAAGAATTAAAATCTACACTAGGGCGAGAAATTAAATCTACTTACAGATGCATCCCTCCAATCATCCATGCAGGATTGTCAGATCTGAATTTCTGAATGGAAAGGAAACACCGATGCTCTCCAAAAAGGATTTCTGAATTTTTATTAAAAGGAGGCATAGGGTTTACAAAATTTTGATTACAATTTATAAGTAAACAGGGAAAACTAGGGTTACAGATTCTCGTGCATGTGCTTTTACAGATATGCCCACGAAAAATCCCAACCCACGCACCGACGCACCGTCACGAGAAAACTGCACCGACACGGGCAACAAATGGCCGCGGAACCGTGGCAAATGTGGGGGTTGGGCCGCGGTTCCGCGGCCCTTAGGTGAGATCTCTTGGTGAAATTTCCTGGGCTGGTTCTTTATACTTTAGGCTTTTTATTTCCATATTTCTTTTCTCTGTTTGGCTTCTTATTCTTCTCCAGATCTTACAGTGAAAACTTGTAGCAATCTTTTAACCGTTTGCCTTGACATTTTGGACCCTGCACTGTTCTTCGTCTAGGCTTGACTAGGAACCTGCTACTTATTGGTCAAAAGTCACTCTTTTGTATCTTTTTTGTCTTTTTCACTGTATTCGCTCCAAGAACCTGTATCCTATAACATGCGGCAGACATGCGTCAAAAGCACATGTTTAATTATAAAACGAATAAGAATTGGGAAATATAAACTGCAATATTATCATATGAACAGTGTCTCGCCTGAGATTCGGGGCAGATGCTATTTGGTTTTATCCGTCCACCTCTCCGAAGATGCCGAGTTGATTTATGGCACTGTGTATCGGAGGTTTAGACGGATGCGGCCGATGTAGCAGATTTCGTCAGATTCCCCCTCGCTTGAGGGGTTTTTGATTGTGGGGACGCTCTTCCCTGCAGGCGCAAGCCTCTGCAGTTAATTACGCTACCGCATCGCGGTAACAACTTTCTCCTTCTTCAGAATTTCACTTCATGTCGTGGGTGTTTGTTTTGTTTGTGGTTGCCCGTGGATTGTATACGGAGACCAAGTTATGCCGTCGCCCGTAGGACGTGGATTAATCCAAATCCGTGTTTTCTTAGATTTGGGTTTGGGGTTTTGGTTTGAGGATACGTTAGCCGTATTTGAGGCTAAGATCAACTCAAACGTTTGTTAAGGATACGTTAGTCCAGTTTGAGACTAAGATCAACTTAACGGGATCGTTTAGATCCGACAAAAGAGCATTTGGGGGCTCTATTGTTCCAGTTTAGGGACATAGTGGTCTATTGCCAGTTTAGGGATGTGGAGGTCCAACATTCCCATTTTGGGGACGGATATTAGTTTAAGGACACGTTAGCCATGTTTGAGGCTAAGATCAACTTAAACGTTTGTTAAGGATACGTTAGCCTAATCTCCAGACTAAGATCAACTTAACGGGATCGTTTGGATCCGACAAGAGAGCAATTGGCTCTATTGTTCCAGTTTAGGGACATAGTGGTCCATTGCCAATTTAGGGACGTGGAGGTCCAACATTCCCATTTTGGGGACGGATATTAGTTTAAGGACACGTTAGCCATGTTTGAGGCTCAGATCAACTTAAACGTTTGTTAAGGATACGTTAGCCTAATCTCCAGACTAAGATCAACTTAACGGGATCGTTTGGATCCGACAAGAGAGCAATTGGCTCTATTATTCCAGTTTAGGGACATAGTGGTCCATTGCCAGTTTAGGGACGTGGAGGTCCATTGGTTGGTTTAAGGACGCTTGAGTCCGGGAGTTTAAGGACGCTTGAGTCCGGGAGTTTAAGGACCCCACAGTCCGTATCGATGTGTGTTTGTCGAGACCCGTCACCTCTCTGACGTCGTTGAAGGATTACAATGATAGGTGTCAGAGGAGTTCGGAGATGTACCCTGGAACCGGATGTAAATTGATTTAAGGGAGCAGTCAGGCTCAGTCAATTTAATTTGAGGACTTACGGCCATGATTGGGCTAAGTACAGTTGAAGATGTTCAACATTTTCATTTGTCTTTGGCCTATTAGGCCTATGCTAGGGCTCTGCCCCAGTTTAACAATGCACTGCATTTTATTTAGGCCTGTAAGGCCTTTTAAATTGGGCTATGTTCCCTTTATAATGCAGAGCATTTGTTCTGGGTCCATTGGACCTCTTAATTGGGCTCTGCCCCTTTTAAAATTAATGCATTGCATTTTATTCTGGCCTATTAGGCCTTTTTGATTTTGGCTCTGTCCCTTTTAATAGCGCATAGCACTTTTGTTTGGTCTGATAGACCTTTCTATTGGGTTCTGCCCTTTTGTTAATGCAGTGCATTTAATGTTCTAACAGTGCCCCCACGTGGCTTGTCAGGCGCTTTGCACCAATTAAAGAGCGCAAGCGCATGTGGAGGTGACACGCGTCACGTTCTGGTCAACGCAAGCACAGTGCGCTGCGCCAGTGCGTTGCGCTGTTGCGCTGCTAACACGTAGCGCGCTCTGGTGAGTTGCGCCAATTTCAGAGAGCAATGCTCTATTTTAAAAGCGCATAGCGCAAGTTGTTCCGGAGCTGACACGTGGCGATCTCTGGTGGCTTGCGCCGACCCAAGAACGCAACAGTGCAGATTTACAAGTGCAAAGCACTGTTTTAATATCTTGATCCAATTTTTGGATTCAAGAAAAGAATCTTTTAAGATTCCAGAACCAGTGGTTCATAAAAAAAGGCAATGTCTTTGCTCTTATTTTTTATTGAAGATTCTTGATCTTGTTCTTAGATCAATGATCTTTTCAGAAGAAATTCTTCTTTATTCAAAGGGTTTACCTTTTTCTCTTTTTTGAGTTCTTCTCAAAATTCTTTAGAGGAGTTCTCTCTCTGTTTTCTGTGTTTCTGTCTCTGTGTCTTTTAGAATTGGGGTCTAGGGGCCTTTATATAGTGCCAATTAATTTATTAAATTTGTTAAAGAGATCTCTCTCTGAGTGATTTGGGGATTTTACCCCACCGTTGAATCTTTGATCCAAGGGATTCTGTTTTACAGAAGACAATCTTCTTGTTTTAACAAGAACAGAAAGATTTTACTGGAATTTTAATTCTGTTTGTTGCAAACGCACCAGCGCTTGACACGTGTCGCGCAGCGCAGAACGCAGCGCAACTGCGCTGACACGTGTCGAGCAGCGCAACTGCGCTAGCGCACCTGCGCTGGCACGTGTCGCGCAGCGCAGAGCGCAGCGCATCTGAAGCGTTGCTTCTTTTAATTTTGTTTTTTAAATAGAGCCTTGCTCTGATTGGGCGCGCTGCGCTCTCTGCGTTGGCGTGCCTGATTTTGACACGTGGCGTTCTGCGCACAGCGCAGGGGATCTGAAGCGTTGCTTCATTTATTTTAATTTTAATTTTCACTTTAATTTTCAAAACAGAGCTTTGCTCTGATTGGGGGAAACAGAAGCGTTGCTTCGTTTCCCGTCTTGGAATTTGATCAGAACTTTGCTCTGATTGGGGTAAACAGCCTTAGGCAGCGAGGATTAAAAAAACCTGTTTCCTAAGCACTAGGACCCTGCAAGTCGGTCCAAAATGGACTCTTGCATACTATTCACGGGTCACACTCTCCAAAGTCGAATCTCGACAAGGAGGGAAACAACCGCTTATGGATCCTCCCGACTCGTAAGAGGGAAAATTCTCTATAAGATCCTTACGACTTATAAGAGAAAACGCATTTAGGAATCCTCACGATTCCTAAGGAGAAAATACACCTACGAGATCCTCTCGATCCGTAGGGAGAAAAGTCTTTGTGAGACCCTCACGGCTCATAAAGTTGAAAAATCTTAGGCAGCAGATCTGAACCTGCCTCCTAAGCCATCACTACTCCTCGAAGTATTCAAGACGGAATGTTCTATATCACCTACAGGCTACGCTTACTTAAGGAATATGCCAATAACAAAGCAAAAAATAAAAGGAAAGAGGCAAAAGATTTGTCATTCATACTCGGAAAATTTTTACATCAATAAAAACAATAAACAAAAGCAGCATTATCGAGATGATTACAATGGCAAAACCTCAAATCCAGGACATGGATTGAGGAACTCAAAAGTGACCTTGTCCAGAACTTTCCAAGCCTGACGAACCATCCTGGTGTGCTTTCTTTCGCGAGCACGAGCGTAGGGATCCCCACTGATGTCCTCCACCCTCCGATAGGCAGCAAGTACGGCAGACTGTTGAAAAGCCTGGTGCAAGAGATCGACAAGATTGTCTCGCCGTCTCTTGGAGATTAGGTTCATCAGATACACCGAGTGCACCTTATCTTCAGCGGCATCCAATACCCCAAGTGGCACACCAGTACAGAACAAGGGAAGCGCTTCCCAGATTGCTCCCACGATAAGTTTTAGAAGAGGGGAGCGTCGAGGAAGCAGTTGACCGTTATATGCGTCGAAGCGACTCATAATTTCGGCACACTCGGCGTTTGTGGGTTCTCGGTTCTGAGAACGGCCGAGTCGGCGAATGTCTCCATAAGAGATGATCTCATCAAGGTCATACATGTGGGCGTCCATTACTCCTGCAAAAGAAAATCAACAAAATTAGCAGACAGACTGGTTAAGCAATTTCTGATTCAAAACAAGCACAGGAAATTAAACTCCTCGAGAGCAATGCTCTACAAACAAGAGTGACACCTGTCAAAATCAGTTATAAAAGGAATTTAAAGAAATCCCCCGAGAACATTGAGAGCTTTGCTCTGAAAAGACGATATAACTCATCAAAAAATAAAATCCCATTTTTTTAAATCTTCAAAGATCCATAAAAAAATTCTTAAGAGTTCTGCTATATGATCAAGAAATTATAAATAAAATCCTTTTATAGAGTAAAGGCTCTATTTTTGGAACCGTAAAATGGTTCTCTTTAGATCAAAGATCTATAAAGAGAAAAGCTCTGTTAATTGGTAAAACCCTGGTTTCTTAAAAGTTTTAAACTATACCTAAGTTTTAACAGTGTTTTACTCTTGGAAAGTTCTTAAAGCCTAAGAGCAATACTCTGAATAAGAGATAATTCTCAAGGAGATGATGAAAATCATCTAAGCGATCAAAGGTCCTATTTATAGGCATTGAGAGCTGTTTCAACTTTCAAAAGATGGCGCAATGGTTGGAATTCTTCCACCGCTGTGCTCATGTCTGGGGCCACATAAACGCAACGGTGGGGGGCATTTGTTTCCCCCAATCAGAGCAAAACTCTATTCAAATTCCAAGGCGGGAAATGAAGCAACGCTTCCGTTTCCCCCAATCAGAGCAAGGCTCTGTTTTAAAATTTAAATTTTAAAAATAAAGGAAGCAACGCTTCAGATCACTTGCGCTCTGCGCTGCGCGACACGTATCAGCGCAGGTGCGCTAGCGCAGTTGCGCTGCGCTCTGCGTTGCGCAACACGTGTCAAGTGCAGTTGCGCTGCGCGACACGTGTCGGCGCAGGTGCGCTGCGCGACACGTGTCAAGCGCATGTGCGCTTGCGCCAACTGTGCCAGCACTAAAACTTAAATAATGAATTATTTAATCAGAATTAAAATTCTAGAAAGATCTTTTTAATTTTATTAAAACAAGAAGATTATCTTCTGTAAAACAGAAGCTTTAGGATCAAAGATCCAACGGTTGGGAAATATCCCCAGATCAATCAGAGAAAGATCTCTGTAACTAACCTAACAAACTAATTGGCCCTATATAAAGGCCCCTAGACTCCAAGTCTCAGATATATACAGAGCTCCTTCAAAAACATTGAGAAGAACTCAAAAAAAAAAAAGGTAAACCTTTTGAAAAAAAGAAGAATTTCTAAAATGATCAATGATCTAAGAACAACATCAAGATCTTCAATAAAAAGAAAAAGATCAAAGAAGATCCAATAAAAAAAAGAAGTGATTTACTTCTTTATTAGATCTTTTGATCTATATAAAGGCATTGCCTTTTGTTGAACCATCGGTTCTTGAATCTTGAGGTAGAATCTCTAAAAAGATTCTTTTCTTTAATCTAAATTAGATCAAGATGTGCTCTGCACTACTGAACAGTGCCTTGCACTCTTGATTTGCGTTGTTGCGCTCTTGGATTGGCGCACTGCACCAGAGCGCGCCACGTGTCAGCAGCGCACTGGCGCAGCGCACTGGTGCAGCGCACTGCGCTAACAGACTTGCGCTCACCAGAGCGTGACACGTGTCACCTCCACATGCGCTTGCGCCTTGCGCTCATTAATTGGCGCAAAGCGCCTGACAAGCCACGTGGCACACTGTCAGAACATTAAATGCTTTGCATTATTAAAAAGGGGCAGAGCCCAATTAAACGGTCTAACAGACCAAAACAAATGCTATGCATTATTAAAAAGGGCAGAGCCCAATTAAAGGTCTAATAGACCAAAGATGAATGCTGTGCATTATAATAAAAGAAAAAAGAGGGCAGAACCCAATCAAAGGCCTAACAGGCCAGATATAAATAAAATGTTAGACATTTTTCTAATTGGACTTAACCAAATTCTGGACATAAGTCCTCAAATTAAATTGAACCGAGCACAACTGCTCTCTCAAATCAATTTACACCCGGTTCAAGGGTACACCTCTAAACTCCTCTGATATTTGTCATTGTAATCTTTTAACATCGTCAGAGAGGTGACGGGTCCCGACAACCATATATTGCTACGGACTGTGGGGTCCTTAATCTCATGGACTATGATGTCCTTAAACCAATATTCGTCCCCAAAATGGGAATGTTGGACCACCATGTCCCTAAACTGGCAATGGACCACTATGTTCCTAAACTAGAACAATAGAGCCCAAATGCTCTTTTGTCGGATCTAATCGATCCTGTTAAGCTGATCTTAGTCTCAAATTAGACTAACGTATCCTTAACAAACGTTTAAGTTGATCTTAGCCTCAAATATGGCTAACGCGTTCTTAAACAAAAACTCCAAACCCAAATCTAAGAAAATACGGATTTGGACTAATCCACGTCCTACGGGCGACAACATAAATTAGTCTCCGTATAAAATCTACGGGCAACCACAAACAAAAACAAACACCCACGACACGAAGTGACCATCTGGAGAAGGAGAAAGTTGTTACCGCGATGCGGTAGCGTAATTAACTGCAGGGGCTTGCGCCTGCAGGGAAGAGCGTCCCCACAATCAAAAACCCCTCGAACGAGGGGGAATCTGATGAAGTCTGCTATATCGGCCGCATCCGTCTAAACCTCCGATACACGGTGCCATAAATCAACTTGGCATTTTCGAAGAGGTGGACGGATAGCACCAATTAGTATCTGCCCCAAAATTCAGGCAAGACGTTTATCGCGTCTCCGTCTTTCGGAGGGGAACAAAATCTAAAATTCACATTTAAACATGAAGGGTTTTAGAAGTTGCATGAAACTAATAACTAAAAGTCTTTTCATGAGAAGAATATAAAAGTGTAGATTGTAATATTTGTTATGATATAATTATCATCTCTATGCTGCAACTAGTGTTAGGTCAAGTTCATCACAATTTTCCCTTTTCATTTAATAAATCATAAAGAGATTTTGATATAAGGAATGTTGTTTGAACATGGTATTTCATGGACGTAGTTTTAGGCATGGACGTATTAGGCGACATGGCGAAAGAATGGATTCAAAGAAGAGAAGAAGGAAAGTGTGGAGACTTACTCGCATTGTGATTTGATATAACAACCAATTCACCGTTATAAGGAACTAACATTTCGATTTGCAAGGAATGAAGGCACGGTTTGAGCGGAACTTCGATTTCGGGAGCTTGGCTTCACTTTAGACTTGGGAGAAATGTGTTTTGAGAGGAATTTTAAGGTGGAATTTCTGTATGATTCAAAGGGGAAGAGAGTATGGGCAGATTGGGGTTTATATAGGGATGATGAATGAAGAGATAGTGTAGAAATTGTGTTAAATGGGCATTGAAAATGAATTTTAATGGGATAATATAGAGTGGCAGTTCTCTGCGTTAAATTGAGGAGTTTTGGAATATGAAAATGAAGAGGTAGGAGTTCAAGGGATGGACCAACACAGGAGGGGCCAGTTAGGACTTGGCCTGGCCGACCAAACCTTGCATTTAGTCGACCCGAGCGGCTCCACATTGGAGTCTGGGTTCGGGTCTTGGGGTCTGGGCTCGTGTTGTCGTGTTTGGTCCAATTTCATATCTCTTTTCTTCTGAATTGTTTCGTAACTCCGTTAAACGCCCGTGAAACTTTCAAAAACTTTAAAACGTTAAAAGGAAATTAAATAAAATAAACGGGGATGCAAGGATTCAAACTCGCGGGCCATGGGACTGCAGTGTACGGACTTAACCAATGGGCTACAAGTTGTTTCTTGAATATCATTTATCAAGAATGATTTATAGCACACTTCAAAAATAGAAATACGACATATAAAGAGATACAAAAGTATAGGAAAATTGGGGTCGTTATAGAAAGGGTTTTATAAAAGTGAGGGAAATTAAAAGAAAGGTATATGAAATTTGCGAATGTTATAGGTTTGATGCTTGTTGTAGATGAAGCATATAATAATGATATGCAACAAGCATCAAACCATATATGAAATAGTTCAAAAGCTCAAAATCAAAACTTTTATTCTAAAAAAAAGAAAACAACACTTCCACAATGATAGACATCAACCACCAAATTTTAACCCTACCACAAACTTTCCCTAATGCAACCCCAATCCCCTTCTTCTCATCTTTTGCTTTCTTAAAGCGCCATTCAATCCCAAACCCTTCTTCTTCTTCTTCTTCTCATCTCATTCCAATCTCAACAATTTTTTTATAGAGATTGCGGAGGGCAAGGGAGAGGTCGTCGTCATCATCGGTGGCCGTGAGATTCCGATGGCAGGGACGAGCTTTGAAGAGAGGTCGTCATGAACGACGGCAATGGCCGAGATGTTGAGGCGAGGGATCGGCAAGATGGGGGCAGCGAATTTGGGATGATGAGATAGGGGCAAGGAATTAGGGAACGAATTTGAGGCGACGACTTGGGGCAGCGAGTTGGGACGGGAATCGAGATGGTTGTGGAGAAGATGGCAGAGGTCTGGTAGTGAGGATGGTAGAGACGACGAGGGGAGGGATAGGGCTTGCGAGGGCGCGGGAACGGTGGCCAGGAGAGAGAGAACAAGAGAAATAAAAGGAGAAGGGTATTTTGGTCATTTCCCCATATCAATTTCTTACATGCCCAAAGAGTGATGGTCCAAGAGGGGTTTCTACAAACATTTCAAATATTAGGCCTTTACTTTCTATTTTGAAAATACTGGGGGTTATTGAACAAGTTTTTGATGGACCGCGGGCTTTTCAACAATTTACCGAAAAAACAACGAGATAAATGGGTCACGTTTTCCCTTTGTGGGCCTTTGAGTAATTTCAGAAAATGGTAGTATTGTTCGAAAATGCTGTAGCCAAGGACCTTAGATGCAAAATCGATAAATCGCTGTCTCCTTTTAATAACCAAAACCCTAATCCTAAGGCTTTTCTTCCACCTCCCTCAAATCCCTCGCCGGAGCTCCGCCGCCGGACCAACTTTATGCCACCCTTAGTACTGCATCGAGCCATTATTTTATATCATTGCTAAAATTATTCAATTATTTGGATCCAAAAGTACCTTTTTTCTTTGCTTGCAGATTACGAGCTTTGGCTGCAAGCCAATGGAGCCAGAGAGCAACACGAGCACGAATCTCGAGAGCAGGCTGAAGTCGTTGCTCTCTCATCTGCATTCAGAGCTGGGGATCCTTGAAAGGATCGTCTACAAGAATAAGAACCAGCACAGGCGATGCCCTTACTTTCAAGCGCTCTTAAAGGTCCCTCTTTTAACCTTTTTTCTGTTTGTTCTTTTGGGCTGTGATGGTTTATTTGCAATTTAATGAGTTTAATTTTGTTTAGGTTAGAAGAGATGCGAAGCTGCTGCAGTCAGCAGGATTGGGGGATATATTGAATGCGTTGCTTCCGATAATCGATGGGAAAAAACCTGCTTCAAAAGCTCTGGCAAAGAGGTAGCTTTTATTATTTTGTAATGATCAATAGTCGTTAAGTTGTCATGCTGGGTGATTGGGGGCATAAAAATGGGAAATTGGAGGAAAATTGAAATCGGACGTGGTAATGAAACGATATAAAGTGGAGGGTGGCTGGGAGGGAGAACGAAAATTTGACGTGCCCACTGTTGTGTGTCTAAACTGAAGACAAGCTAACCGGATGACTTACATTACATTTGATTTTCATTTGGGTTTAATTATACCTTATTCTTGTTAACGATTGCAGCTGTGATTACTTTGCTCATATCCCCCGGATGTGAATGTTTCTTGTAGATGCACTTTGATCACCACCCCCATTGCAAAATTCATCTTAGCGGTGTTGTTCTTGCAGACAGAAGAAAAATAATTCTAGCGGGAAACATAACTATAAGGATTGTTATTGGGTGTTGCAAGATTACTATCACAGGTGAATTGATATTTCATAACTCAATTATAATTCTTGTATATTACTACTTATGAAATGTGTAAATGATTGCTGCTTTATATTGGATATCATGTGAGTAACCCTAGGAAGATATTTTTTTAAAAAGAAAATTATAATCAGTGATATTTTTCGTTCTTTTTCCACAAGAATGCATTCATTTGTATCGCGTTTATCGTAACTCTCTGCATTTTGAATAATTTTCGGTAATCTGGTTATGGTTGTAACCTTCATTATAATTATGCCATCTTAAAACCTTTTGACTTTCATGAACAATCATCTTGTAGGGTTGCTAAAACCTAGCTAGTTAATTAATAATTATGGTCTTATTAGAGATCTGGTCTTAGTTGTCTACTCAGTGACATGTTTAAAGCTTTATGCTATCAATTTTAAGATGAATTTTGTAAGAATATATTCCATATACTATCTTCTTGTGGGAAAAGTTGCTGCCAAAGCGAATACTTCACTTAGTTGCCTATATATGAATATGAAGCAAGCAACAAGCTTCCAAAATGCTTTAAATGATTTTTGTCTTTGTTTTCAGAATCAGCACACCTAAAAACAATCAATACAAGTGCTTTTGATTTCCAGTTAATTCAGTACCTTTTATAAGTTGCCCTATTGACTGCTCATTTGGGCCCTGTTTGGATATAGAGTTGGGATAACTATGGTTTGTTTTTAAGTGGAGGCAGAGAGGATGCAAATTGTGGTTTGCAAGCCTCAAACTCCAAAAAAATGGAGTTTTGTATACTTTGGTCAGATTGGAGTTGAGATAACTGCAGTTATCTCAAGTTTTGAGTTGAGATAACTGCAGTTATCTCAACTCCAAAATGGTCCCCAAACAAGGTTTAGTTAGTATTTCGAAGTTTAGATTTCTAAACTTTATGAAACTTCAGTTTACTAAACTAAATTGTGTTCCCAAACAGGACCCTTGGCGTCTATTCATTTTTCTAATAGTCTAAGGCCTGTAATAACTAATTTTGAAGAGAGAATTTTATACCATATAAAACGCATTCTTGAAATTCCTAAAACTGAAGTTTGTCATCTTTTTATAGACCACATGTGTAATAGCGAGAAATTGCACTTTTGTAATTGCATTATTAAACAACCAAGATTTGTCACATAGCTAACAGGGAAGTTTTAAGAATCTTTATGATAAGATTAAAGGTAAATAGTTTATTATCTTTATTTCTAACCAGTCAGATGTTATGATTTTGGTATCAAGCTTTTACTTACTGTTCATTTTGTAATACGGACTACTAAGTTTCTTTTCATTTCCTTGTTGCAGTTGGCTGAACCGATTCTGAAGGCAGCAATGTATCCTTATATACCGGCTTATAATATGACTTCCATTTCTTGGCAAATATCAAGTGAATTATGATCATAACCATAAAGAGCATTAGTTGTAGCTGAGGGTATCTTGGGCTTATCTGGATTAGTAACAGGTTTTAGCTTTCCAAATTCCGGTATACAACTTTGATCTATGCCTTCTGCTCTTAGCATTGATCTATCTTCCATGTGGGGGTCATGTAAACAGTAAATACAGTTACACGCTCGGGAACTTAATGTGACTTGTAGGGGACTGAATTGATCATATGCTTGGTCCACAGATTAGTCAAGGAAACTTTGTGCTACTTAAAACTTCTTATCTGTTGATGTTGGATACACATGAGAAAGACTTAAATTTCATTTTTAAGTCGTGGTTTAAGGTATATCACAACTTGTAGTTCACCAAAGCATAAATTTAGCACCAATAGGATTTGTCTTCAAGGGATAGAAGAAGGAATTGCTAGTTGTAGATCAATATAACTAGCACATACCAACTTAGATGGCCAAATGCCAATCATAAGCTTTGCACCAGGAGATTGCAAGTTTAAGTCTAATACACATAGTTTGATTAATTGTTTTGTCTAAAAAAAGTGGATTTGGAAGCTATAAATGCAATTCTACACTGCTTAAGTTGATCAATACCATTTAGAGCGTCTAAAAAACCAATAAATAAGTGACAGTGAGTTATTTGTGGGTAGACACATCGAATAGTTTTAAAATAGTCAGCCAGATGTAAAAAGTCATTAATATCTATTGTTTTTTGGGCACATAGGATTGAGAGTCCAAACCTTTGGAGTTAGGTCATGGTTTGCACAGTTTGATACTTCTGTCCATACCAAGTTTGTTGGTTGTGAAACGTAGTAGGCCATAAGTCAAACCAACATGCTGCTTTCTGCAATCCAATTGCGACCAATCATAATCATTTGATTTTTAGGCACTTTTAATATTATGGATCAATTTAAATGGAGAGCATTTGAAAGTCAAATGGGAAAAATATGCTTTCCAATCCTTTTATAAGCAGCCAACTTCTTCTCCCTCTCTCTCATTTTTACATAAAGCTTGTCAACAAACTTTAAATTATTTCTCAAAAGTATGTAATTCCCATTATAGTTTTAAATTTGTTTTAGAAGGTCAAATAGTGCAATACATGTGCCTCAACCCCCATTTTATGTACGAGGAAAAAGGATGTAATGTGATCATGTGACACTTCATGAAACTAACACTAGGGGGTGATAGGTTATGATTAGATTCTGTTCTCATCTGATCAACCCATCATATTTCAATTTTTTTTTCTTTCATGTGAAGAGATGAACGGGTCGACCACTTTTGAGGAAATCAGCAGAAGAGGAAATCTTAATATTATGTGGTGTTAGAGTTATTATCATTGTCGTCGTCATCACTACTACTACTGTTATTAATTTGAGCGAGAGTTTGGATTTTGTTTAAGATTCTCTAGATGTGTCTAGCTAGAAGCCTAGAAATCAAAAACCGGGATTTAGTATTCTGGGTAGTTGTGACTTGTAGCTATAAATTGAATAGACATTTTGTTTTATCCTTTACCATTTCTATAGTCAGATATCTTTCTTGTTTGCGAAATCATTTTTCACAGGATTTTCATTGACTACGTTGGCCTTGCTTGCACGCCTTCGTCTTTTGGTTCAACAGGTAAGCATTCTAGAACTAGTATCAATATGTCCCCCCCCCCCCTCTCTCTTCCTATACAGCTCTGATTATATGTGCATGATAGTTATTACGGAAACTATGTGCCTTTAAACATGCCATTTAAATTTAAAGGCATTATATATATACTGCTGTTTTTGAATTGTGCATTAAAAGTTTAAATTACTAATTATAATTATAAAAACTTCTGCCGAGATCCTTCTTCTCTTTTTCGCCTAACCCCCTTTACTAAATTGTATATTGATAGAGCTCTTCCATTAAAGAAAAAGAGTACCAATTTTAGTATTAAAATGTATCTTTGAGTCTTTGACAATAGTACAGTATACTTTAATGATTCCAAACATTTGCTCAAAAACATACCACTATACTACTGTATCAGAACGCACCAAAAAAGAATTTAGATGATGGGACTAAGTTGCAGGATGAAGAATTTAAATAAGAAGTTTCACAGGGGATATAATATATTCCATCTATACTATAAATGTAGCGACTCTCTCTCTCTCTCTCTCTCTCTCTCTATCTATCTATATATATATATATATATATATATATATATATATCGTGCATTATACAATATATCAAGGCATGCCCGCATGCACCCGCACAGAGATGCATGACATGCATGCAGCTTAACTACTGTTGTGACATAAGAAGAAGAAGAACAAAGTTTGAAGTTGGCTAATTGCTGGAGAATCTCTGTAGCACTTTCCTAATTTTTAGTAGAATCTTTACATTTCAATATTTTCCATCCATGTTGTACCTACTTACGAATGTTGTAAAAAAAATTGGGATCTACTTTAAGAAAAATTTAGAACACCATATCTATTTTTTGGCTGATGGAAAAAAAATTTTGCACAATTGAATTACAGGTTTTTGTTATTCAGAAAATAGAAGAAACCTTTTCTGAATATCTTGGAATAAGATTTATTTATGGATTTTCAGAAACCAAAACCTTAATTTCTCCATTAAGTTGAAATCTATTAGCAAGAGTATACGGATGATATAAACTTTGCTCTCCACGGTGGGAGTCCACTAGTTTAACTCACAACGACAAGAAGTTAGCAAGAGAATACAATTGATATAAATCTTCAGAAGACCTTGTTACCTTCCCTTACGTAATGCTCTTGTTGATTAAGCTATGTGCACCAAATTGACACAATGCAATGAACCGACATCAGCATGAAACGCCTATTGTTATATTGTCCTGTCTGCAGACATCGGATCATTTGATTCTTGGACCCTTTGCAGATTTTACCTGATGTAGTTCTGGTATTCAACAAGATATCATCTCTATCTCAAAAGAAACACTCAGTAAAACCGACACAGGGAGGACTAGATGTATGTTATTAACAGCCTACTGATTTGGCCTTTATGTTTTTTTCAGAATTAATTTTCTTTGGTTAAAGATTTCTTGATTGAGGACAATGCTGAAATTAGGCTCAAATGATTGAAGATTTGGTGTGATTGAAATGTGCAGGTTTTTAGGGAGTACTATCCTTCCGATCGAGAAATTCTTACATTAGAATGTGTTTGGCAGAAGGACAAATTTGTCTTAATTGAGAGGACAAATGATGACAATGTAAATGATCAAAATGAGGATCAAGGAGCTGTTCCTTCAGGAATATCAGTGAAGTATGATACAATACAACTTTTTAATGAAGGTGATCTTCTTCCCTAATGTTTCCCCTATGTTAAAATATGAAGGAAAAAAATTTATCCCTAAACCCCTGCCACGACTTCAGGGTTTTGGTGCATTGGCAAAGACTTTAAGATGCTATTAAAGCAATCCAGTTTCAACGCTCACTAATGCCATGTATAGATAAAGCGGATAATAAAAGCACCTTTGCACAAAAGCCATCTTGTGGCTCTAAGATAGAACGTTCGGTCGGCAGTTGTGCGCTAGAATATGAAGTATTAGGGAGTCTAAAAGAACACCGCCTTTTCTAGTCATGTCCTATATGGGTATATTTCCTAAGAGCTTTACCACAAGGTCCACAACTTACTGCTACTTTCTTGACTGATGCACAGCGAGCTTCCTATTTTGTTATTTGGAATTAGATTCTTGTGTACCCTTTAGATCTGTTAATATGTTACTATTTTCTTACAAATCATTTCCCTGACTTTTACTTCTGTCTACCGAGCATGGAGAAAATTCCCCTGAACAATCCGCTGTTATCAACGACGCTACAAAAGAAATGGATTGCCAAAGATTACCGATCGAGGAGCCAAATTTTGTGGGGAGCTATTTGAAAGTGGAGAATTATTGTTTCATAACCCCAAATTGAGTTGTAAGATAGCATTCACACCAGTGAGCAAGTCAAAATGCTCTCAAGCTGATGCAAGTGGACCTAACAAGAGGATGAAGTTGGACCTGCTTCCTAATGATACTTTGAAGATTGATAATCTGTAGAAAAATCATTTTATTTTTACTTTACTTCTCATGCAATACAGTTTTTTTTGCCAATTTAAATGCCGGAATCCAAATATATATATGCAAATTATACAAACATGTCGAAATATTCTATTTTCTGCTCGGTTTTATTGGATTTATTTTATTGTATTGCTACCATAAAATGTTGTCATAATTCATAATTAGGTTAACAAACAGAAACGGAGCGACAGAGCGTGAGCGGCGGTCTTAGCGTCTAAGTGGTAGCATACATTGTATATTTATTTTTAAAAAAAAGTCATTTTTCATTAAAATACCAATGACTTGTAGCCTTTTAGAAAGTGCACCTATATTCTATTTCTAAACATTAGCAGGTAATGCTAATCAAATTCTCCACCCGTGACCTTATAAAAGGTGTCCTTTTGCACACTAAACTCTTCCAACCATATATGCACACTACATATTTTATTAGATTGTTTTCCAATTCAATTGTGAATGGATATTTGCAAGAGAGGTGGACATATACAGAGTAAATAATGAGGACATTGGTTGGAAACAAATTTGCATATTACATTGGAGATAAGAAAAGCTGAAGAGGAACATGGACAGGCATGTATATCGCATTTGATACACGGAATACATATCCTTTCTGTGCATCAGCGGAAACCTGATATATGAGACTATCAAAATATCTTGTTTAATAACAATCGAACATGTTTAAATATTGAGTTCGTCCAAAAACAATTTCTTTTCCATGAGTCTTTTGATCATGTGAGACTTACAGAAATTAAGCAATCGAATTTTGATATTCAAGATCAAAGTGCGGGATGCCAACTTTGACGAGGTTGTTAAAGAGCAACCTATTTCATTTCGAGTGCTTGAAGTGGATGGCTGGTTGGATAGGCATTAGTATATTAGGACATCTTTTATTTAGGATGATAACTAGAAGCCCTTAGATGATGCTATTAATCAACAAATTAAAAAATAAAAAAAATGACAAAATTCGAAGTAATACGTTTCCTAATGATACGGAGGAACCCATGTAGCCTACATAGATTCCCATCGGATACAAGATGAGGCGTATGATACAAGTACATAGGAAATGGATAACATGAGCCGCATTATCTTCAATGGGATTCAATGCAGCCTATATGAATTCCACCACACCGGTAAGTAAGATGTTACTCAAAATTCCAATAGCCAAATTTGGAAATTGGAGATGTCCACTTCATCCACCACAAAAGACCAAAAAAAAAATGAAAAGTGAACAACCCCCTTTCCCTCTCTCTCGCGATCTCATTCATTACACATTTTCGTTCATGTTCAAAAACCCAAAAGATATATGCCTTACAAGTTTATGCATAAGCCCTTATATCTTTGTTATTTTGTTTAACTCTTAAATTTCTTAATTCTAATATTACCGCTAATCGCCTTAATTTAATTTAAATTTAAAAAAGCTATGGATATCTTTAGAAATATTCATACAATATCTAGGATAAAAAAAATTACACAGGCTTCGGCATATATGATGCTCAGAACACACACGTCCACGTGCACGTATAATACCAATAATGATATTTTTAGTGCATGCAGTAGTTTATATAATTAATTCATCCATATTACCCAAAAAATTTTCCAGTAGTGATAATAAGAGCTTATATTAAATTTTAGGCTGCATGGCAAAAAATGCTCCTAACATTTGTCCCGATAGTAGAAAAGATCCTTTGCTTTCTGAAATCAACACTTTGTCCCCCTCAATTTTAATTGATTCCTAAAATGTCTTTCATTTAAATATTTTCATGAGGTGTTTTTTCACATGTCCCCTGAAATTCTATGTTAACTTGATAAACCTTCATTATTCTTCGATATTACTACACCACCGAAATTCTTTAAGTTTTTTTTTTAAATACCTTCAAACACCGTTAAAATGATGGTTAATTTTGACAAAAATCAAAATAAAAATAAGTAAATATCCTCGTGGTCCCTTCTTATTCCTCCCATGCTTTAAATTTCCATAAAAAAAATTGCTTAATTGAGTTGAGTTTTCTTATAAGATTTGATAGATTTATATTTTCTATTCGGTAAGGTTCGATTGATCTGGCTTATTTTAGAGTAGGATTTGCATAATGTTAGGTTTTTTTTTATTATAATAATTTACTAAAATTCTCGTTCTTTTATTATATTAGGGGTTCTTAATTTGGAATTAAATGAAGTGGGCAAGGGGAAACATAAGGCTTGTCAGAACAAATAGAAAGAGAAGAAAATTAGAGCGAATGAGATAAAGAGATAAGAAAAAAGAAGATGATTGCACGGTTTTGTTGAGTTATGATGAAAATGACGAGAGTAAAATTGGTATTTGATCAATAAATTAAATTGAATAAATAAATTTAACAATCATTTAACCAGTTCGGGGCATTTATAGAAACTTATTAAAGAATTTTAGGGGTGTAGGTAACATCGAAAAACAGGGATATGTCAAACCAGTAAAGAATTCTAATTGGTATATTGAAAACACCCTTGTATGAATTAAGAGAAGGAAATATATTTTAAATTAACCATTTAAATAAAGGAAAGTTTGGGAATCGATTAAAGCCTGAGAGGGCAAAATGCTGGTCTTAGGTATTTCCTACAATTTAGGGTAAACGTTTCGGTGTATTTCCTGCCATTTAGCCTAAATTTTATTATCAGAGTATTATTTCCCTTCTCCAAAAAGTAGATTGTTTCCTTCTTGTCACTAAATGTATTACTAACGTGAACAATTATATATTTTAACATTCTATGAGATTACGTCAAACATAAAAAAGAGCTTTGAGATCTTTTTGCTGACTTGTCATGCTGTTAACGCCATAAAATTTATCCTCAATCGCTATCTCGAAAACAAGGGTAAACAGTGACAACGCCACCAGCCCGTTTGCGAGTCGTCTAAAAACCCTGATATTTTCAAAATCGTTAGAAAGAGCCTATTGTTCAAAGTCTTTGCGAAAAAACACCGGAGCCGCATGTATTAGGCCTTTATTTGTCCCATGTGTTCAGATATTAGAAACAAGTAATATAAACGGGGTTGTAATTGGGGCCTAGGGTTGTTTAAGAAGAGCAAAAGTCCCAGCTTTTTATATACCCAAGTTTGAAGTGGGGTGGAGGCCTTTTGACAATTCACCCTAAAAACAAATCAAAATCTCTCTCTCCTGCAAAAATTTTAGCTACAAAAGGAAGCGGGAAACAAATCATTGAAAGCTCTTTTATATCCAAAGCACACACAGACACAAAAACTTGCCACCAAATTAAACCTCTCCATCTTCTCAAAATGCCAATCCCAATTCTCACATCAAAAATCAAAGGGAAAAAGACCCCATTTTTTGATCCATTTCCCACAAAATTCTTTCCAGAATTATCCAATGGCGTCATCTTGGGACCACCTCGCCGAGATCGGCAACGTCGCCAACATCGCCCAACTCACCGGCGTCGACGCCGTCCTGCTCCTCGCCATGATCGTCAAAGCGGCGACCACGGAGAGGATGCACAAGAGGAACTGCCGCCAGTTCGCTCAGCACCTGAAGCTCATTGGGGATTTGCTGGAGCAGCTCAACCTCTCCGAGCTGAAGAGGTACCCGGAGACGAGGGAGCCCCTCGAGCAGCTCGAGGACGCGCTGAGGAGAGCGTTTCTCCTCGTGATCAGCTGCCAAGATCGCAGCTTTTTGTATCTCTTGGCCATGGGATGGAACATTGTGCACCAATTTCGAAAGGCCCAGAATGAGATCGATCGATACTTGAATCTGGTGCCTTTGATTACTCTTGTTGATAATGCCAGGGTAAGGGTAAGTGTTCTTGTTTGTAGTGTTGATTTATTTAATTTGTTAATTATCTTTTTTCGCATTTGCCCCTCAAATTATTTGTCCTTGGAGTATCAGAAAGCATGTTCTAACCCTAAAATGCATTTAATGAAGACTATTATAAGGTTAAATTATGAATTTCACATCGATGACATTTTAGGCCCGTTTGTATACGGAGTTAGGATAACTGTGGTTTATTTTTAAGTGAAGGTAGAGAGAGTGTAAATGTAAATTCCCGTTCCCCATCTATAAATTTTTTCCGTATATTCCTAGTTCCCGATTGTTTCCTGATTTTCCCTCGGGAATTTCATTAGTAACTGGTTGCTTGAGTTTCAATATTTAGATTAACCAAAACCCAAAATTTAATTTAAAACCCTCAGCCCAAAGAATTTTTCCTCATAATCAAAACGATTTCCCCCGGCCCGTCCACTCCTCAGCCCACGAAAATTTAAAAGGAATTTATTTAATTAAAAACCTCGGCCCACTTCCTTCAGCCTATTCCCCAAGCCCGCTAAGACTCCTTCTCTTCCCAACGTCTATTTCCTTTTCCCGCGCACTCTCCTTCGATCCGCTTCTCGCGCGGGCGCTCACGGCCACGTCGTGCGCCGTTACCCCACGACGCAAACCCCCTCGCGATCCCCTTTAACCCTCGTCGCTTACTCCTCACTCCCTCTCCATCTCATCCCTCTGTCTCTCTCTCACGAGAAAAAAAAACCCAGCGCACCTCTCTAAGAACCCACCGCCTTCGTCCCCTCTGCCGCCGCCGACTACACCCCTTGTCCTCCTCCCTCGTTTCTCCTCCAACATCAAAACCCTTCACTACTCTTCCTCCTCCAACCGTGAAGCCCTGCACACCCAACCCCCTACACACCCAAGCTCCTCTACACCCATTCGACCACCATCTTACACCCACACGCCGGCGATCTCCCCATCACGTCGTCGACCTCTACACCCTCTTCTCCTCAGCATCATCTCCATCACGACCAGCCCCAAGCCCGACTACCCCCTCTCTCCCCAAAACAGCAGCCCACAACACACAATCATCACTCCCCCACTGCGAGCTCATTGAATTCATCGCCGGAGCGACGCCGCCGACCGTCATCGACCCCAGCACTTCCTAGGCGAACCACAGAGCACCCCCTCCGCTTCCAGTGACCGCGAAACGTCTCCGGGCAACTCCGACGCCAAACCCGTATCGCGAGCCAAGGTCGTGCAAACCAATTCACGCCGTTCGTCGCGCGTTCGTGACGTTGCCGCCGCTGTGCATCCCCGAAATGTTTCCAGGCAAGTATTTTACTTGCTACATGCTAATCTATTCGTGTTACAAACTCAAATCGTATAAAATACAAATTTACAATTTCCGATAAATTATTTGACATACTTGTTCGATGCATGATCCCAATGAAAATATTCATATAATTTGACGGAATTGGATTTCCTATGCTGGCCCGTGTGATAATGAATATCTTGTATAAATTTCACTGGAAAATACGACTCTTAATGACTAAAACGAATACCCCCAAATATACCCGTAAAACTGGAAATTTCCCGTATCTGAAAATTGTTAAAATCACCATAAATTATGTACATACTGAAATGATGCGTTCGAGGGCTTGAATCGAAGCCGACTCGACGAACTATAACCCTATGCAAGTTTCTAATGGTTTCTGTACTGAAATTGTGACGATATTTGGATCGGAGTGCGGCTCTGGACTGCAGTCCAGAGCGACTCTGGTTACTGTTTACTGTCCCGTAATGCGTGCCACCTTGTTTCCTAAACTCATATGTTGCGGAACTCTGCAGTGTATTAAAGGTGAATCTGTTAGCTAAATAACACAAGTGGTTTCATTCCGTTTCATCGTCGTTTGCTATTTAATTTGTAAATTAAAAGAACAGGACGTGTAACAGTCCAAAACAGAATCAGAAGTGACAAACTAGTGTTAAACAGTGTATAACTTTCGACGTACAGACGCGATTGATAATCCGTCTGTTGCGTTGAACACCCTATTGAAAATCCTAGATTTTATTCAACTGTAGCGTCGCTAAGGGTGAAATTCGTGTCGCGAAACGGACGTTCAGTTCAGAAACTGAATTTCCTGCAGCGAGCACTTACAATGAAACGGTTGTAACTTGAATACCGGAAACCCGATCGAACTGAAACAAATTTTGATGAACTGCTGACAGAGTGTGATTATTATCGTATTTGTATCCTTTCGTTGAATTCCGAACATATGAATTTATGCAATTTTTGTAAGTTGATGACGTGCATATTGGTTCATAACATACATGGCTTGTTAATGGTATACATACACATATCTTACCCCATTTGCCATATACATAGTGTTAGTGCGTGTTAGTGTTCAGTGGACATTGTATTATCGTGCGTGAATGATATTGGTTTAGGAGTGTCGAGTACACCAATGGAAAGTGAATGATTCGTGACAGTAATTGATACAGTGAACAGTGATAAAACCGTGCCATTGGTATACTTGTACACGACTAAATCAAAATCATAAATAGTGTAAATCTGTGGAAAAAGGGGAAATCGAAATGGAAAGAGAATCGTATTTAGCGGGACCGTGTTTTAGAGGATGATCATTCGAGCAGTGATATATATATTAGGTAGGATCTAGCGATCCGGCTGACAGGGTTATGTCCCGGGCATGTGGGCCGTTGTCTCGGGTATGTACGAGACTCCTGTTAAACATGATCCTCCCTTCCACTATACGATTTCAAACATGACTTAGAGACTGATAGGGACACAGATCATACTTTGCATCATATAGTGACATAGTGATTACACGCATTGTACTTTCGCTGTTATCACCGTAATTACCTGTTTCATATCATTATTGTATAAATTGCTATTGTGTCGCTCTGACGACCTGAGTATGCATGCTCAGATTCCGTGGAAGAACCAATGCAGGAGACGGATTTACCTTTCGAGCTGACGGAGATCTAGTCTGGAGTACTTTTCTTTCTTTTCTGCTTTCCATAAAGAGATCGTGTAATTGAACTTGGTTAGTAACTCTTCTTGTTTATTTGTAATTTGTGAACAACGGATTTTAATGTAATAATTTAGTGATGTAATTCATTTACTGCTGTGCTTTGTTTACTGGTTACCATGTAATGCTAGAAGCCGAAGTGTGACTACGGCGGAATTATTCCTTGACCGTAGGAGCATGGCTGGCCTAGTCATATCTCGTTTTCCGTATTTTGGGAAGCGGGGCGTGACATGGTTTTGTTGGTATCAGAGCCCAGATTTAGTAACAGGGGATAACATTAACTATACGGTATTACATTATTTTCGTTTCACTAATTTCTGATTTTCATCCTTGAATCTGATCTTATCCTTTTGAATCTTCCAGCGATATGACGTCCCCGAACGACCCCTCCTCGGACTCCAGTACTCAGGACCGCACGGAAAGAATACTTAGTACACCGACCTCTCTCGCGGAAGCTCAGGAGAGGAAGACAGACTTACTCGCTGAGGAACTCAGGGCGATTACCGCTGTAGGAGGACCCTCCGCACTCATTACCGCCCCCGAGGGCGCTACCCCACCAGCCTACCATGCTAGGACTGATACCGTATCAGACTTCCGACGGTTGCATCCTGCATTCACAGGGCTAGCTGAACCCCTTGAGGCCGAGCAATGGCTAGTGAACATGGAAAACTTACTGACGGCCGCCAGGGTACCAGATGAAGATAGGGTGGACGTGATAAATAAACAAGAAGAGTTACTAACTAAGTTCAATTACACGATCTCTTTTATGGAAAGCAGAAAAGAAAGAAAAGCATTCCAGACTAGATCTCCGTCAGCTCGAAAGATAAATCCGTCTCCTGCGCTGGTTCTTCCACGGGATCTGAGCATGCATACTCAGAAGGACTGTCGCCGCGCCAAGGGACAGTGCTTGATTTGCGGATCCAGTCAGCACAGGATTAGCGCCTGTCCTGAGCGAGCAGAGATACAGGGAGGTTCTGGACCGCCGCAGCAGAGGTCATAGGAGCAGAGGCAACCCTTTACAGGTCGCGGTCAGGGACAGGCTTTCACCTTGACCGCCGAGCAGGCAGAGGCGTCAGGAGACGTTGTTACAGGTACTCTACTCGTACATTCCTTGCCAGCTAGAGTACTATTTGATTTTGGAGTATCGCACTGTTTTTTGTCTGAGCATTTCGCTGATACACACTCCATACCACATGAACCACTAACCAAGGGATGGGAGATACATACGGGTAATGGCATTATAATATCTAGTCGAGAATGTAAATCATGTCCGGTTGTAGTGTGTGGCAGGGAATTCTATGCGAATTTTCTTCTGATTAGGACAGGCAGTTATGACGCAATTCTCGGGATGGATTGGATGAGTACCTTCCATGCAGTTATTGATTGCCGTGCAAGCAAGGTGATCTTCCGCATTCCCAATCACCTGGAGTTTATTTTCGAGGGCGGAAGCGAATCTTTGGAGCCAGCCAAGTACAGAGCCAAGCCCAAGGAGCTGACAGCTATGGAGATTGATGAGAGCCCAGCCCCAGAGATTGTTCGGGACTTTCTGGACGTATTTCCTGAGGATCTACCAGGTCTACCACTTCCTCGCATTTTGGAGTTCTCGATCGATTTGACTCCAGGTACGGTCCTAGTATCCAAGGCCCCATACAGAATGGCACCAGTTGAGTTGGCGGAGTTGAAGAAGCAAATTGAAGAGCTATTGAAGAAGGGATTTATTCGGCCGAGCGCTTCACCGTGGGGTGCATCCGTTCTGTTAGTAAAGAAGAAGGATGGATCGCTGCGAATGCGTATAGATTATCGGGAGTTGAACAAATTCACTATAAAGAACAGGTACCCAATCCCGCGCATCGATGACTTATTTGATCAGTTAAGTGGGGCCAAGGTATTCTCGAAGTTGGACCTCCGTTCTGGACATCATCAAATCAGAGTAGCAGCCGAGGATGTATGCAAGACGGCTTTCAGGACCCGATACGGACATTACTGTAAGTGCACGGCGGCGCCCCGGCCTCCATCCCGAGGCCAAATACGGAAGCGATTGTTAACTTTAATTTTTCAAACCGGCACCACCGCGCACTATAAACCCGGATCGTGCCATTAAACTAGTCCTAGCTAACTACAAGATGGGAAGAGAGATATACCGAGTGATCCGTGTCCTCCGGTCTTCTCGTCGTTGTCCCGATCTCCCGCGGAATCTCCGGTGTCCACCTCGTCGCCGGAAGGGCACCACGTCGCCGGCTTCTTTTACGGGCTCCCACCTCTTTACCGAGGCAACTCGGGCACGAAGCTGGCGAGTCGACATGCCCAAGATTTGCTGTAGAATGTAGTGTAGAACCATGTCTCATTTTGAGGTTGTGGAGGTTGCCATTTGGTGGAGGAATGATATAAACTTTTTGGAGATGGAACTTGTGGGGATTTTTGTGAAGCAAAAAGACTAAAAATCCCACACATGAAAAATGGGCAGCTCCTCCTCCAAATGTGGCCGGCCATGGTGAATGGGGAGAGTGAGAA
The DNA here is from genome assembly GCA_030015575.1 of Agapanthus africanus. Lineage (NCBI taxonomy): Eukaryota > Viridiplantae > Streptophyta > Magnoliopsida > Asparagales > Amaryllidaceae > Agapanthus > Agapanthus africanus. Next base: position 47,356,702 of record JASDDO010000012.1, read on the forward strand.
TGAGAGTGAGGTGAAAGTATCATGGAGCCACACTCAAAATGCAAGAGATAAAAGATCACGATAAAAAGCAATGATCATCAACCAAGATCCTCACTCAACTAACGCTCATCACAAAACAAAGTCCAACCATCATGAACCATCATGAAGTCAAGAAGTCAAGCAAGGTCAATGGATGGTGCACCATCATGATACAATAATATGCAAAGACCCCCTTCCAAATTGCTTATTTGCACAAATGCAAATAAACCCTCCTCCACCAATCTTCGGCCAATGAAGGATACAAAGAAATATGGCCGAAACGAAAAGCAAACTGGCAACTCCAGAAAACTGGTCCCGTAATAAATTACAGGAAAACCCCGCTACTGTGTATACACACCCGCATTTGTATTCCGACCAAAATACAAATGCAATGAGACAAAATCTACACAGTACAATACTAGGATCCAGCTTAAACCAAAGCCGGCTAGTATAATCTGTCCGATCCTGATCCGTGCAATACCGCACGTATCTGATCGAACCCTGCCATATCTCCATACGGCCTCTACAGCGTTTCGCCCGAAACTTGAGCAACTGAATGTGGGGGACTCTAAAGACTCGTCAACACCTTGGTTGTGGATTTAACCACTAGCACGTCAGAGGTATAAGCCAATACGTAACGGGCTATCAGGTATTGACCAAAAGGGACGTCGATGAGCGAACTCATCCTGACACCCTACTGAGCCTGTCAGTGACAATATCCGTACAGTCCGGTCCGTTCGTCTATGAGCATCGCATGGCGGGCCTAGGGGGTTGGTAAAAGTCAGACCCCCAAAAGCGGTACAAGTCGTGTCGGAGTGTAGCCCAGAACACCCTGAGATACTACTGGAATACCTACAAGTAAATCTCCTGCCTCGGCCGAGGGCTTTGTGTGATGGCTCTCCTAGACACAGCGCGACCTCACCCCCAATACCGGGAGAGACGAACCCCTGAAGATCCGCTTACTGCCTCCATGTGGCTCGGGACTGTACCCAACTAAAACCTGTTTGCACGTCTCCTTTGAGCGTGGTAGGGTAGTAATCAAAGTACAGTGGGAACTCACACGAGACAAATGACGATCCCCAGGTCGATGAACTAACCTGTACACATGTCACCAGGGAACTGCTATCTGACGTCAGGTATAAGACTAACTAGCAGGTTCCCGGCGAGTCCTGTCCGGTGTATTCATAACCCAATGAGCACCTGTATACGTCTTAGGTGAACCAACTGACACCAGTGGCTTGTGAGACCGGCCACCGTCCCTCGTTGGGGTCTCGACTGTATAGACTAGTCTACTCTGGAGTATCGATGCCCTGTCTCGAAACTCCCACGACTAGGGACCTTTTAAGTATGTGCTTATAGACTACCAGCTCCCACGTATATGATCGTCTTCATACTGCTGGCAGTCAAGCAAGAATCCTAGGGGCTCTATCAACGTGTAATAGCGACATGTCAGGTCACCTAAAGCAGTACACGATGATAAAGATGAACCAGATAGCATACTATCATCTCGAATAAGACTGTCCTACCGGGATAGGTCCTCCCTCAATCATTGCAATCACGTGCCTGTGATCCAATAATTGACTCTGAGGGCACTATCTCCAACAATTACGAGTTCCTTGTGATGCCGTTCGGTGTTACCAATGCCCCAGCGATATTCATGAACTTGATGAACATGGTGTTTGCAAAGTACTTGGACACGTTTGTCGTTGTGTTTATCGACGACATACTTGTCTACTCGAAGACCCGGGAGGAGCATGTCGAGCATTTGCGCACGGTTCTACAAATTCTTCGGGAAGAGAAGCTGTATGCGAAGCTAAGCAAGTGTGAATTTTGGCTCGACAAGGTTCAGTTCTTGGGACACATTGTTTCGGGCGAAGGCATCTCAGTGGACCCGACAAAGATTGAATCTGTCAGAGATTGGCCAACGCCGAAGTCAGTGGCCGAGATCAGGAGTTTTCTGGGATTGGCGGGTTATTATCGGAGATTCGTCCAAGACTTCTCAAGAATCTCTGAACCATTGACGAGGCTGATACGGAAGGATATACCGTTTGCGTGGACAGAGGAGTGCATTCAGGCATTTGACACGCTGAAGTAGAGGTTAACCACGGCGCCTATTCTTACAGTACCAGATGATTCCGGTGGTTTGGTGATATACAGTGATGCCTCAGGGAAGGGTTTAGGCTGTGTTCTGATGCAGCACGGCCGAGTGGTGGCTTACGCCTCTCGACAGCTGAGAAATCACGAGAAGAACCATCCTACGCATGACTTGGAATTAGCTGCAGTAGTCTTTGCGTTGAAGATTTGGAGGCACTATCTATTGGACGAGAAGGTAGAGGTGTACACGGATCATAAAAGTCTGAAGTACGTCTTCATGCAGAAGGAACTAAACATGGGGCAGCGCCGATGGCAGATTATGACTTGGACCTTCAGTATCACCCGGGGAAAGTAAATGTTGTACCAGATGCGCTCAGTCGCAAGCCAGCGGTCATGATGTTGACCAGCCAGAGAAGCATTATTGAGGACTTTCAGAGACTCGAGCTTGAAGTCGTTACACCGAGCGTACTCAGTCAACTTTGGCAACTACAGGTGCAGTTTTCCCTTGTGGATCGCATCAAGGCTGCACAAGTGGATGATCCCCGATTGCAAAAGTTCAGAGCGCAAGTAGAAGCCGGGCTGAGAACGGACTTGATCATACATGAAGATGGCTCTTTGAGATTCGGTAGCAGACTCTGCGTACCCAAGGGAGTTGTTCGAGAAGAGGTACTGGCTGAAGCGCATAGTTCGGCTTATTCTGTGCATCCGGGAGGTACGAAGATGTATCGGGACCTAAAGCAGCACTTTTGGTGGAACGGAATGAAGCGGGAAATTGCGAGGTTCGTATCCAGATGCTTGGTCTGTCAGCAGGTGAAGGCAGAGCATCAGAGGACTGCAGGGTTGTTGCAACCACTTTCGATACCGGAATGGAAGTGGGAGCACATTACCATGGATTTCGTGACGGCCTTACCACGGAGCCCTAGGGGCAATAACGCCATTTGGGTTATCGTCGATCGCCTCGCGAAAGCTGCACACTTCATACCATTCCGAGTGGGACAGTCGACAGAGTCACCGGCAGAGAGATATATACAGGAGATAGTGCGACTTCACGGTGTTCCAGTCAGCATTATGTCAGATCGGGACACCAGATTCGTGTCGCACTTTTGGAAGAGCTTACAGGAGAGTTTGGGTACCCGCCTCAAATTCAGCACAGCTTATCACCCGCAGACGGATGGACAATCCGAACGTACGATTCAGACGCTCGAGGATATGTTGAGAGCTTGTATGTTGGACTTTCAGGGTTCCTTGGAGGACCACCTGCATCTAGTCGAGTTTTCCTATAACAACAGTTACCAAGTTAGCATCCAGATGGCTCCTTTCGAAGCGTTTTACGGGCGGAAGTGTCGATCCCCAGTATATTGGGATGATGTGGGAGAGCGAAGATTACTGGGCCCCGAGCTCATTGTTCAGACAGTCGACAAGGTCCAAATGATCAGGCAGCGTATTAAGACGGCTCAGGATCGACAGAAGAGTTGGGCAGATACCAGCAGGAGGGCATTAGAATTTGAAGTCGGAGATCACGTGTTCCTGAAGATTTCCCCTACCCGTGGAGTCATCAGGTTCGGAGGTCGGGGAAAGCTCAGTCCCCGTTTCATCGGACCTTTTGAGGTGCTAGAGCGAGTAGGAGAGGTGGCCTACCGACTTGCCTTGCCTCCATCGCTAGCTGGTGTGCATAATACCTTCCACGTGTCACAGTTGCGGCGTTATGTTCGGGATGAGAGCCATGTCCTGGACTATTCGGAGCTAGCTTTGGGTACCGATCTATCATACGAGGAGCAGCCCATTACCATTCTCGACTGCAGAGAGAAAGTGCTGAAAAACAAGGTCATTCCGTTAGTCTGAGTGTCTTGGGGCGGTCATTCCTCAGGAGAATCCACTTGAGAGCGGGAGTAAGATATCCGAGCTCGTTATCCACATCTCTTTGTTTAGTACCTTGTTTCTTTGTAACCTTGTTAAATTTTGAGGACGAAATTTTTGTAAGGGGGTATGATGTAAATCCCCGTTCCCCATCTATAAAATTTTTCCGTATATTCCTAGTTCCCGATTGTTTCCTGATTTTCCCTCGGGAATTTCATTAGTAATTGGTTGCTTGAGTTTCAATATTTAGATTAACCAAAACCCAAAATTTAATTTAAAACCCTCAGCCCAAAGAATTTTTCCTCATAATCAAAACAATTTCCCCCGGCCCGTCCACTCCTCAACCCGCCAAAATTTAAAAGGAATTTATTTAATTAAAAACCTCGGCCCACTTACTTCAGCCCATTCCCCAAGCCCGCTAAGACTCCTCTTCGCCAACGTCTCCTTCCTTTTCCCGCGCACTTTCCTTCTCCGCTTCTCCCGCCGGCGCTCACGGCCACGTCGTGCGCCGTTACCCCACGACGCGCACCCCCCCCGCGATCCCCTCTAACCCTCGTCGCTTACTCCTCACTCCTCACTCCCTCTCCATCTCATCCCTCTGTCTCTTTCTCACGAGAAAAAAAAAACCCTAGCGCACCTCTCTAAGAACCCACCGCCTTCGTCCCCTCTGCCGCCGCCGACTACACCCCTCGTCCTCCTCCCTCGTTTCTCCTCCAACATCAAAACCCTTCACTACTCTTCCTCTTCCAACCGTGAAGCCCTGCACACCCAACCCCCTACACACCCAAGCTCCTCTGCACCCATTCGACTACCATCATACACCCGCATGCCGGCGATCTCCCCATCACGTCGTCGACCTCTACACCCTCTTCTTCTCAGCATCATCTCCATCATGACCAGCCCCAAGCCCGACTACCCTCTCTCTCTCCAAACCAGCAGCCCACAACACACAATCATCACTCCCCCACCGCGAGCTCACTGTATTTATCGCTGGAGCGACGCCGCCGACCGTCGTCGACCCCAGCACTTCCCAGGCGAACCACAGAGCACCCCTTCCGCTTCCAGTGACCGCGAAACGTCTCCGGGCAACTCCGACGCCAAACCCGTATTGCGAGTCAAGGTCGTGCAAACCAATTCACGCCGTTCGTTGCGCGTTCGTGACGTTGCCGCCGCTGTGCATCCCCGAAACGTTTCCAGGCAAGTATTTTACTTACTACATGCTAATCTATTCGTGTTACAAACTCAAATCGTATAAAATACAAATTTACAATTTCCGATAAATTATATGACATATCTGTTCGATGCATGATCCCAATGAAAATATTCATCTAATTTGACGGAATTGGATTTCCTATGCTGGCCCGTGTGATAATGAATATCTTGTATAAATTTCACTGGAAAATACGACTCTTAATGACAAACGAATACCCCCAAATATACCCGTAAAACTGGAAATTTCCCGTATCTGAAAATTGTTAAAATCACCATAAATTATGTACATACTGAAATGATGCGTTCGAGGGCTTGAATCGAAGCCGACTCGACGAACTATAACCCTATGCAAGTTTCTAATGGTTTCTGTACTGAAATTGTGACGATATTTGGATCGGAGTGCGGCTCTGGACTGCAGTCCAGAGCGACTCTGGTTACTGTTTACTGTCCCGTAATGCGTGCCACCTTGTTTCCTGAACTCGTATGTTGCGGAACTCTGCAGTGTATTAAAGGTGAATCTGTTAGCTAAATAACACAAGTGGTTTCATTCCGTTTCATCGTCGTTTGCTATTTAATTTGTAAATTAAAAGAACAGGACGTGTAACAGTCCAAAACAGAATCAGAAGTGACAAACTAGTGTTAAACAGTGTATAACTTTCGACGTACAGACGCGATTGATAATCCGTCTGTTGCGTTGAACACCCTATTGAAAACCCTAGATTTTATTCAATTGTAGCGTCGCTAAATTCTGATCCCAACTGGGTGAAATTCGTGTCGCGAAACGGACGTTCAGTTCAGAAACTGAATTTCCTGCAGCGAGCACTTACAATGAAACGGTTGTAACTTGAATACCGGAAACCCGATCGAACTGAAACAAATTTTGATGAACTGCTGACAGAGTGTGATTATTATCGTATTTGTATTCTTTCGTTGAATTCCGAACATATGAATTTATGCAATTTTTGTAAGTTGATGACGTGCATATTGGTTCATAACATACATGGCTTGTTAATGGCATACGTACACATATCTTACCCCATTTGCCATATATATAGTGTTAGTGCGTGTTAGTGTTCAGTGGACATTGCATTATCGTGCGTGAATGATATTGGTTTAGGAGTGTCGAGTATACCAATGGAAAGTGAATGATTCGTGACAGTAATTGATACAGTGAACAGTGATAAAACCGTGCCATTGGTATACTTGTACACGACTAAATCAAAATCATAAATAGTGTAAACCTGTGGAAAAATGGGAAATCGAAGTGGAAAGAGAATCGTATTTAGCGGGACCGTGTTTTAGAGGATGATCATTCGAGCAGTGATATATATATTAGGTAGGATCTAGCGATCCGGCTGACAAGGTTATGTCCCGGGCATGTGGGCCGTTGTCTCGGGTATGTATGAGACTCCTGTTAAACATGATCCTCCCTTCCACTATATGATTTCAAACATGACCTAGAGACTGATAGGGACACAGATCATAATTTGCATCATATAGTGACATAGTGATTACACGCATTGTACTTTCGCTGTTATCACCGTAATTACCTGTTTCATATCATTATTGTATAAATTGCTATTGTGTCGCTCTGACGACCTGAGTATGCATGCTCAGATTCCGTGGAAGAACCAGCGCAGGAGACGGATTTACCTTTCGAGCTGACGGAGATCTAGTCTGGAGTACTTTTCTTTCTTTTCTGCTTTCCATAAAGAGATCGTGTAATTGAACTTGGTTAGTAACTCTTCTTGTTTATTTGTAATTTGTGAACAACGGATTTTAATGTAATAATTTAGTGATGTAATTCATTTACTGCTATGCTTTGTTTACTGGTTACCATGTAATACTAGAAACCGAAGTGTGACTACGGCGGAATTATTCCTTAACCGTAGGAGCATGACTGGCCTAGTCATAACTCGTTTTCCGTATTTTGGGAAGCGGGGCGTGACAGTAAACTGTGGTTTGCAAGCCCCAAACTCCAAAAATGGAGTTTACAGAACTTTGGTCACCTTGGAGGTGAGACAACTGCAGTTTTCTCAAGTCTTGGGCTGAGACTGAGACAAATATAGTTATCTCAACCCAAAATGGTTGTCAATCAAGACAAAGTTAGCATTTTGGAGTTAAGTTTTGCTAGCTTTATGAAACTGCAGATTAGAAAACTTAACTCCATTTCCAAACAGGGCCTTAGAGTTTAGAAGAAGAATATACTATTCTTAAATTCTTAGTAAGCGCGCAAGAGGGAATTCTTAGATACTTGTGCATCAGATCAATTTTAAACTAACTGATGAGACAGATATTGGTGCAGCTGTGTGAAAATAAATGCAAGTTTAGTTTATGAAAAAAAAGATTTTTAGAAGTCAATGTATAATTGAATTTCATGATTAATTAAATCATGGACTAGTGTTTCTTTCTTACTGTTTTAGATTTGCCATTTTTATTGATGCTACATGGTGCACAAATAAATATCTACTTATTTCACGAAATTTCCAAATGTAAGTTTTATTTTAGTTTTCTTAGTTTTCCAAACGATATGGAACATGTTCCATTTTGCTCTTGACTATATTTGTCCCTTAAAGTTGTACATGATTCCATATACCACATAAATCATCTTTTTCCCTTCTTCTTGACTTCTCCATAGTCTGAGAATTTTGAGGTTGCCAATTGGCCATCTAAGACTATAACTAGCCCCTATCTTGTCTAGTTTTCTGAAACAGGATTTGACACTTATTTGGAGAGGGTTGACGTTAGGTTGATAGTCGGTTGTAAACTTTGTCAGATCTTTATCTTTATTGATAGCCGACCCTATTTGGCAGGGAAAGGGCTTAGATGATGATGATGATGTTGATGAGTTTTCCAAACAATCATCAGTAAACAAATTTGGCATTTAGGGGGTTCACAGTAACATTTACATGTATTAGAACTTGCTTTCATGAAGTAGAATTCTGTTTTCCCTTCCAAATGAATGCTAAATTTTCTACCTCTTGAGGGACAAAAGTTGGTTGGGGGTCCCGTGAAGTACAGAATTTTGTTGTTTGGTTTGCTATCCATTTCAGTAGGTTCACATTCAATTGTAAATCATTGGTGAAAGTTGTTAAGCTGTTACATATGCTACCTTAAATTCTGATATGATCTAATGGAAGCATTACTAGTTTGAAAACCTTTTTGAGAACGATGATGGGTGATTAATATAAGCCACCACTTTTGCTTCAGTTGACGGCAAGAATTTCCTATTACGGTTGTTAGAACAATACTGTAGGTAAGCCTGAAATAAACCTAGTATTAATTTTCTCGATCAAATGGTGTCAAATTTAGTCCATAAGTATCTCATTGTCAATGTCCAAGACCACATGTCATATTTGAAAAATAACATGATTTGCGAGCTACACATTTTTTTTCAGAGCTACTTGTGGGATTAAAAAACCTTTCAATATTGTTTCCTTTTTAAAGAACAGGCTAAGTTACATGCAACCCCCTTAACTTAGCCCGATCAGCAGGAATCTACTCTGAGTTTAAAAAGTCTGCACTTTGCCTCTTGTTTTAACAATCATTAACTTTGTCAGTTTCTAGCAGTCTTTATTCCAAAAATAACCCTCATTACAAATATCAATTACAAACAAGTAATGAAATAATGACTTAAAAATGCTAGAAGTTCTAGGGTATTTTGGGAATAATTAGCGGAAATAATTACGCTGTTATTCTCCGAGGGGGCAGCTGCAAGTTTTCAAAATTAAAGGTGGGCTATTTGGTCAAAAGTGAAGGGTATTTCCTGCAATTTCAGTCTAAAGAATGTAAAGAACTTCAACTCTCAATTCTTTTTACTTAAATGTTCTTAGAGAAGATTTAGGTGAAACTTTAATATGTTCATTTGTGATTAATTAATTAAATGCAATGTATTACACATCACACCTACTGTAATATGCCGTGTTACTTCTAGTCCTATTTACTCTCCATTTGCATGTTTTAGGAAAGACTGGAGTATATTGAAAGGGACGAATTGGAATATACTTTAGATGAAGAGGACAAAAAGGAACAACCTTGCAGTATTCGAAAGCAGGTGCTTAGGAAAACTCTTTCATGTTCTTATCCCAAATTACCCTTTAATGAAGCACTTCAAAAGGAAAATGAGAAGCCTCAGTTAGAACTACAAGGTCACAAGTTAGTATGGATTTTGGTCAATGTGAAGTGATTCAACATCTAATTGGAGTCACTGAAACTATAGCTAGCTCTGCAACAGAGAAGAGTACAGATCTTAGGAACTCAAAGCATGTGGAGATGAATTATTTAGATGGAAATAATGATGCAGGATTCTCCTATGATGGGAGCAATCATAGACAACAAAGAAACACTGATACGGTATCAAGGTCAGTTGTGCCTTTTTCGGAAATTTATGAATGCATCTGATACAAATATGGTTCGAGGTTTTGGACGAAACCCTTGGGCTTCAGCCGTATCGGACCGGTCCTTAAAAACTTGTTATCGGCTAGTATCGGTCAAATATCGGCCGAAATTGACCGGATACCGGCTGATAAAGGCAATTTTCCTCTGTTGGCATCATGTAAATGCGAGTTACGGCTTTTCAAATATAAAATAGATTGTTCACTAAGTCTCCATTTCCATATATCAAAATTGGGATTTTTTCTTCGATAATTTGATATATTTGGTACTTTTTTAAAAAGAAAATTATAAATTATCATAGAATCTTAATTGATTTTGTATGTACTGACATACCATTTTCTTTTATATACTTGCTCTTCATCTCTTCCATGCCATCTTTTAACTTTCAAGTCCTATACATATTCCGGTTCATGTGTGTATGCATTAGTGTACATACGTATCCACATGCATACACATGTACACACTACACGAATATCAATTGAAACCGGAACCGAAACTTGGACTGAAACTAACAAAACCAAGCGATACCACTGATACTAAACAAAATTTGAGGAACCGATACCGATACCGAGTTTTCGAACCATGTATACAATACCCTGAATTTCGACAACAAATATTTTTTTTATTCATTTGGATGTGCTATGCTTATTATCTCCAGGCTTTTTCCGGTGCACTTAGGAACATCCGTTTCTTCCTTCTCTTGTTTGTCAAATTAATATACATTTATGTCTTCCATTTGTGCAACTATAGTCAGTAATTAATGAGCATCTTTGCCTTGCTGAGTGGTTTTGGCTGCTTGAGCTGGCTAATATTTGCTCAAGCAAATTAGGATACTAATTAAGATACACTATTATTTGGTTGGATGCTATGATTTTGAATTGTGGTACTGTAGCACATCAGTGGTCAATCTTGAAAGTTGTATAGATCATATTACATGGTGAATCTCTTTGAACCTTGCATTCTGGTTTTTTGCTTTTGTGTTTTATCTTTTCTGATTATAAGATATCAATGGAGAATGTTATGATAAATGGGTTGATGAATATTTCATATAATTGTCATCCTTGAAGAATAAAATATAACCAAACGTGTTGCTCCAATCAAGCTCATCATGGAGAATGCTAGGTGTTTTTTTCCTTTCCATTTTTGCCTTTGTGATAATTTTTCGTTCTATTGAATTCCGCATGGTTATATCCCGCATGGTTATATCAGGCTTTCTGATTGTTCCATATAAATTTCTCAATGGTTCCTCACCACATACTCCAATTCTATCCAGAAGTATATCTACAGTGTCTTCAGGTCATGAATTAATTTCAAACAGAGGATCACATGGATACGAGGATCGGCACTCTGATCTACTTGGTTGCTGCTCTGAACCTTGTTTATGTATGTTAATTGCATGGCCTCAATTGTGCTTAATGTATCATAGCTATTAAAAATCGGTTACATCTATAACTTTCTTATATCATGTAATTCAATTCCATAAATTTCAAATTTATAGACGCTTTATATATATATGCTTTTGCTGCTTGAATACATTCGATTCATATCATCTTGCAGGTTTAAAGACATTCTTCTACCCATGTGGGACATTTTCGAGGATTGCTTCAGTCGCCAAAAACCAAGAGATACGAATGTAAAACTTGAGTTGATGTCTATATAGCCAGTTTCTATCAGCTAGTTTTCTTTTGCTTTATTATATGTAGATGCCATACATTAGGTTTGTAATGTAGGAAAAGGAGCAACACATCATAGGGAAAACTTGGTACAAGATGCAGTTAAGTTAGGTTCATAAATACATGTTCTTTGTTTTCATATAGCCCTTTAAGTATTAGTTGTTTTAATACCATAAAATAATTGAACTCATGTTAAAATCAGATCTAAATGAGAGACGGTTTCAGGCAGAAGGCTTTTAATGACTTTTGATTCCTATAAGGATCTGTAATTTAATTCATACACTTGAATAATTTGGCTTGATGATATAGTTCTATCAAACTAATTTTATATTTTAACTAGCTCCACAAATTCATTTGTATGGTTTTCTGTTTTCGTATTCAACAACTTCTCTATCATAAAGTATCCTTGAAACATCCTTTTCTGATTGATAGTACTGGAATTTTGTCAAAACAATTTAAGTATATTTTCAATCTCTTGACCACTAGAAGCTATTAAAAAAGGTAGCATTTGAAAGTTGGTTTAATGTGTTGTATAAGACTTCAGGATGTAGTTTTTACCTTGCTTTAGCCATTGGATATAGATGAAGTGCTGAAGAGTTGTAATATTTTTCATGATATAGAGCATGTAACATGCATTCCTTGCTATTCTACAAAGTAAAACTCATCATATCAAATGAAATTTAATATAAAGGTAAAATCCATAGCATCATCAACAGGAATTCTTAAAGTAAATAAATGGAATAAGCACAAAAGCTGGGCATTATATCTATCTATATATATTTTTTGATGAAAACTTTATTTTTGCTTATATAAATTGATATTTTATGCCATCAGCCTCAGGAGAAGCTTGCAATGACCTGCTGGCATATTCGCTCATATTCTCATGTTGTTGCTACACCAGCTGAATAAGAAGGAAGCTTCGCAGTATGCTGCATATCAAGGTTAATTTTGCCTTTGCACTATGTGTTAAGTGTCAGTGTTCCTTGCTTTAGCCTATGCCTACAACTAAATACTATACTTTTCGTATCTGAATTATCTACAAACGCAAATGATCTTTGGAGTAATGAGAACTTCTAAGGTTAGTTTTTTTGCGTCTATAAGCGGAATTTTAAGCCTCGTACCTTTTATCTGTCCTGCTACTTCACCAAAACCCCAAAGCTACTATGAGGGCGATATATATTTATACTAACGCTCCTTTACAGCTCGAGTGCCCCTTTGTATGGGCCGAAACTTTTTATTGCAACGATATTTTCTTCAAATTAATCTATACATTAAATGCATGCCTTGTGGGATTTGCTCTGGGCCCATTTCAAATGGCCCTGTCACTGCACCAACACTATGAAGCCATGAGGAGGCTTAAAGGACATATTTTTATATTCTAACTAAACCATACTGCCATATTGTGAGATCATTTGTTAATTGCTACAACATTGCTTAATGTTATTTGGCCTTGAACAATATCACTTTCCTTTTTATTTACCAAGCGCAATTTCCTCAACTTGATGAATAACATGTCTTCAAGTTGTAATGAGAGTGAACTTCAATTATTTTACTTGGGAAAACGATATTCTATAGTCGTGAAAATTTTACTTTATAGGAAACTGTATTGTAAATTATGTTACAAGTAGCCATTTTCATTAATTGTTGTATGATGCTATATCAACATATTACCCCTTCAAACCTGCTTATGGTGAAATTAATGGTCTTTTCGTGAGCTTCTCAAGGAGTGAGTTTACTTGAATACATCTGGGTTTGTATTTTTTTCTTGTAGGTAAAATTCTTGTTCATTACTATAGCTTGTATAGATCTGTTTTAAAAAGAAAAGAAAGAAGAAAAGCAAGAAAGTAAGAAAGGAAAAGAAAGAAAAGAATTATCTATTGCTGACTGCTACATCTATTTGCTTGCAGGGAGGGTGCTTTGATGATTTCTTGTCACATTTGATGTGCTGTTGCTGTGCCCTTGTGCAAGAATGGCGAGAAGTAGAGATTCGTGGGGCTTCTGGTATATCAATGTCCAAAGCCCTAATTTTATGATTCCAAATTTGATCTATTACTTCATTTCTAATCATCTATTTGCAGGACAGGAGAAAACAAACATAAGCCCACCACTTTTTCAGTATATGGTATCTTAGATTTTCTAAGGAGAGCTGAAATAATATCAATTCGTGCTGCATAACTCGAAGTTGATCCAGGTTATTCCCGATTGTTAGTTGTCTGTTATTTGTAAATTTTCTACCTGAATTCTACCTCGATACTCCTACGACTAGAAACATTTAAGAATGTGCTTATGGACTACCCAGCTCCCACGTATATGATCACCATCATAATGCTGGTAGTCAAGCAAGAATCCTATGGGCTTTATCATTATGTATTAACGACATTTAATAGCAAGTAAAACGTATACATATAATGATAAAGACAAATCAGATAGCATATTATCATCTTCAGTAAAACTGTTCTATCCGTATAGGTCCTCTCTCAATTACCGTAATTGCCTACCTGCAATCATAATAATTGCCTTAACGACACTATATCCAACAAGTTATGCTGATAAGCTCTTCCTGAAAACTTGGTACATATTTGTAGTTCTCCTCTATATTCCTAAGCACCATCTCCCTGGCCTTCTCCTTAGCTCTCCACAATCTATTATAAGGGATACCACCAAGCTGATATTTTTCCATAATAAACTCTTCAACATTCTTTGGTAGAAAGCCTCAGTTTTGCTTAGTTTTTTCAAAAATCTGCTGAGCTATCCACTTAGCACTTACTTGAAAATTTCTTCTTTTGTGATGCCAGAACATGAATGTTTAGGATTCATTTTAGTGATTTCTATTGTCACTTTGTCCTGTCTAAACAGATAAGCTCTTACCCTTTATGGACATTTCTTTGCACCACAAACCACAACCCATCTTATTCCATCATTTATCTCATACTTTGCTTGAAAATTGTGTTTAATTGCATTTTGTTTTATACTCATTCTGAACTCTTTCTTCTTGTTAAATCTCCTCCCTACTTCTATTATACGATCATCCTCATTGACATCTCATATTGCCCCTTCAAAACTCTGACAATTATCTACATTCTCAACTTGAGCTTCACCATCATCCTCAATCCATTCATCATGACTGTTAGGAAGATCATGATAGTTATTCTCAGAATAGCAATCATCTGCATCATTTTCAACTAACTCTTCATTCACACTCTGAATTTCTTCATCTTCCATCTTCACATATTGCAGTTCCTCATTCATAGTTGCTATATATTTCTTCTTCTCAGCTCTGGTTAGACCATCATCTGCTCTTGTACTTGAACTTCTTTTTTTCCTCTTACCAGTAGCCTGATGTACTGAAGCTTGAGGGTCTTGCACTGGAGCTTGAGGAGAAAATTGTTGTAAAGTGCTTTTGTTTAATTGTGTACTTCTTTTAGGAGAAAGATTCATTGGATACAATCGCTTTGATGGAGAGCATTTAAAATTTTTCACCTTATGTGACATGAATAGCGGACACTTCCCTAAATACATATGAGCATGAATCATATCCATATAATCTTTATCCGTCTTAACAATTTTGTATTCTGGAGGATCGGCATTTGGCACAACATAAGAAAATCTAAGTTTAAATCTCATCGTTCAAAGCAAGCCCAAATCGATTTCAGCAATCAGATTTCTAAGATTTATCCTATCAATTTCTACGCTAATGGATTTCTGTGACCCACACTCATATTTTATCCTTTTAGTTCTTGAAATATTCTTCCAGTAACCACTATGTCTTAACAATATTTTCATATCATCATCTATGTCTAACCTGCATGTAAGAAAATTTAACAAATTCTCAATATCAATTTTACCCACATTTGTTGTTAAGATTTAGAAATATGAACAAATTGAGAAAAAAAATAACACCGATTGTATTATCTGGAAATTAACGGGATAAAATAAATAGATCAAGCCTTAAAACATCCCTAAAAGCCATAAATTTCATTTTTTAAACCCACATTTACTGTTAAAATTACGACTGAAAGCGCCAAATTTTATTTCCCCAAAATCAACACTCAATGCCTCACTAATTAAACAGATCAAGCCCCTAAAATACACAGATCAAGCCTTAGAATAGCTCCATATTTGATATTGAATCCATACCTTAACGAGGATAAGCGACACTCGAGATGTAAACTGATACTCGAGGGCATCAAATGAGGGCTTCGAAGTGAGATAAAGAGGTTGAGAAAGAGAGCTATGGTTGCCTGCGATCTTCATCTAAAGATTTCGATGCACGTGAGTTGGGAGAGAACGATGAGACCATGGTTGCTAGCGATCTTCATAACGATGGCTTCAGATGTGAGAAAGAGAGAGAGAGGAGAGAGAGAGAGAGAGGGTGAGAGAGGTGAGGGGTATGTGAGGTTTTACTCAATCATAACTATCAATGGTTATGGATTAACTTAACCGAAACCTACAGAAGTGGGATATTTAGTTGACAAAGAAGTTTGGAGTGGATTATTTAAAATTACCGAAAAGTGAGTAGGGGTATTTCAAAATATGTAATTTATGAGGGGTATATAAAAAAAACCCTATAATTTAATACGCGTTACACGTGAACGGTAATGCAAGCAATTGATAAAGTTAAATAATTAGTAATTTGCACGTGCGAGTGTGTATATTTTGAACAGTATATACTGAGACGGGTAAATAAAATCCTGTACATTAGATGAAAATTTCTAAAGATATATATAGTTTTTTTCTTCCAAATTTAGATTAAATGAATGTGGTTAGTGGAAACATTAGAATTGAGAAATTTATGAGTTATACAAAATAACAAATATATAAGGGCTCATGTATAAATTTGTAAGGCATATTTCTTTTTGAGCATGAGAAAGAATGCGTAATTGATGAGAGAGGGTTGTTGACTTTTCGTTTTTTTATTTTTGTCTTTTATGATGGATGAGATGACATCTCTAATTCTCTAATTTAGCTAATGTAATTTTGTCATTTTTAGTACTTTTTATTTTGTTAATTAATGATATCATTTAAGAACTTCTAGTTATAATAACTATTGTCTTGCACGCTCGATGCATGTATGAATATTTTGAATAACCGATATATCGAATGCATGTGTAGAAATTTTTATTTTTGACATTACGGGAAAATTTATAAAAATATCTATAGTTTTTTAAATTCAAATTAAATGAATATGATTAGTGATAATATTAGAATTGAGAAATTTATAAGTTATGCAAAATAACAAAGATATAAGAGACCATATATAAATTTGTAAAACATTTCTCTTTTTAGGCTTTTGAGCATGAGAGAGAATGCGTAATGAATGAGAGATGGAGAGAGTTGTTGGCTTTTCATTTCTTTATTTTTGTCTTTTATGAAGGATATGGTGGAGATCTCCAATGCTCAATTTTGGTTACTGAAATTTTGTCATTTTTTCTATTTTTTATTTATTTTCATTAATAAAGCCATCCAAGGAATTCTACTTATAATAATGTTGACTATTCATTTTTTTTATTTTTTATTTTTTATTTTGATGGACGTCCTTTCTTTTCTCCAAAATTCAAAACAAAAAGGAGAAAAATCCTTTTTTCATAAGACCTCCACCTCATCCTCCTGTTCTCCTAAAGCCTCCACCTCATCAAGGAAGTGATAAGAAAAATAATGTTTTATAATGTAAATTTACACATAAACCCTCAATATTTACAAATTTACACCTATACAAAAAATTGATTAAATTTGCACATTTATGCATAAACCCTCATTATTTATAAATTTACATATATATTCATTCTTACAACATTTGATACGTGCAACGCACGTGCACAAAATTCTAGTAATAATAAAATGGAAGTCAGCCCCTGATCCATAAATAAAGCCATCCTCTCTCTCTTAGCCCCAAAAATCTCTCTCTAGGGTTTCCTAAAATTATTTTCCAGGGTTTCTATTTTCTCTCTTCTCATCGTCGATGGCGGCCGCGGATTCGAAGAAGATGATCACCCTCCGCAGCTCCGACGGCGAGGAGTTCGAGATCGAGGAACTGGTGGCCATGGAGTCGCAGACGATCCGCCACATGATAGAGGACGAGTGCGCCGACAACGGCATCCCTCTCCCCAACGTAAACAGCAAGATCCTCGCCAAGGTCATCGAGTACTGCAAGAAGCACGTCGACGCCGCCGCGTCTTCCAAGTCCTCCGACGACAAGGCCGCTGACGACGAGCTCAAGGCCTGGGACGCCGACTTCGTCAAGGTCGATCAGCCCACGCTCTTCGATCTCATCTTGGTTCGTTCCTCAATCCTTTTTCTTTCTTGCTTTTTTTCTTGTATTACATATAGTAACTTTATTATGGTAATAGCTTTGATTTTAGATCTATCTTGGTTTGGTTGGAATTCTTGGTGGGATCTGGAAGTAGAACAAATCTCTTTTGTAAAGGCATGTTTTTTAGTGGAGCACAGCTCTGAAATCACAGAAGCTGAAATGATTATGAGGTTCTTACATGCAAACCCAATTTCTAAAATTGGGGTTTTGCAAATATTCACCCAGATAGGGTTTGTTCAAAGACCCTATTCCTTCGTTTCATTATTTTTTTTGGGCTTCTAAACCCTAGCCTTCAGCATAATCTAAAGTGGGAGAGTCATGATCCATGTATTAGCCATATAAGACCAAAATTAGAGCTGACTGATATAATATATGGCAAAGTACTTTGGTCTGGATGGTTAAAGGTGAATCTCACTAGTTTTTTATTTTATTTTATTTTGTTTGTTTTGTGGGGGGGGGGGGGGTTACTTAATCATCTTTGCCAGTTACCCTAAACCCGATATTGCAACAAGCCAACTTTGGGTATTGAGAAATATTTGCAGCATCAGAGGCTCAAAATCAGCATGTCAATCCTGGTTGGCGATAGAGAGAGGACAATACCATGCAAAGAGAAGGTGGGTGATGGAAAACTTGAACCACAATTAGAGACAAATTTATCTACAGATAATAGGTTGCGAATGGTTATTGTGTTCGTTAATGGGTAACTAGGTTTCTCTTCTTTTACTGAGTTGTTGCTATTCATATGTCCATGAACTCTCCCTTGCTGTATTTCTATTATGTTTAAAAACTTGTTTGTCTGTGGTAGTTATGGGTAATATTGTGTGTTATCTCATTCTTCATAGCTGATTTTTGTAGGTTTGTTTTGGTAGGACCATATATATTACTCTGCTAATATAAAATGTATTTTGTTAACTTATTAAATTATTGTTAAATAATAATACCGAGGACTTAGGAATCTTGTTTTGCTTCAAATATTTCATACAAAGAGGTTTACTGTTTCACATTGATAGTTGTTGTGCCCTACCCGTGTCATTTATATTGTTACGTTTGATACCCTCAACCATGTAAATTAGGATGATTCAATTGACTTTGGTTCAAATTTACTGAAGTCAATTACCCATTTAAAACAAGTAATTAATATAAATTCTTCATTGAGCAGCTACTAACATGTAATTGGTTACCCGTTCTGAACTCTATTCCTTATTTTGAATGACTAAGTATGAGGAAAAGAAGTCTGGTTTGTCATCTGTTATATCATTAAAAGTAAAAATACTTCTCTTTAGTTCTCAACTTCCTAAACTTTTGTTCTCCGTTGACCACATATTATTCCTCACCTTTTCAGTTCTTTTCTTTTCCCTAAGATTCCACAGAATTTGTATTTATGTTGGTTTTATACGGGTAATTGTGTTGCCATATGTGCTATACAGGATGTTAGATATTTCTGACAAAGATGTGGAATTTTCATGCATTGTTACATGTGATTTGTGCATTTCTGAGATTGCAGGTGAAACTGTTGGGCTAGAAAGTATTAGGAAGTTCATGTTCAATCACCTTCAAGTGTATGCGTAGATGTTCTCATTGTATGGTATTTGGATTTAGTTTACAATGCCCAACTTCTGTTAGGTATTCAAGAAGTTAATAACCAGTGCTCAATCAGTCTGAGTGTATCTAAGATGTCTAATCTGCATTTCCTTATTTGGATTTTGGTACAATGTCGAACAATCCTTCTATCAGATAGTCAACCATTTACCTGCTGATTTGCAATTGTATATTTTGCACATCTAGGAAGCAATGACCTTCTGAGTGACCTCTTCTCAGTTGGACATACAGATACTCCTATTGATATGGGTTTTGATTATATGAAACTAGGAAAGTATTTTAAATGCATTTTGATAACTCAGTGAAGTGGAATAGATCTATAATATGGTTTATTCAAATCAAGTGCATTATAAGATGCCTCATTAATCTCTACTAGTATTTTTTACACGTGCGATGCATGTGGTGTGAAAATAAAATATAAATGATACCATTATAGAAATAAAAAATGTGAATATATAGTTTCAAAATAATTAAGCAGTATAAGTTTTTTTTATTAATTTTTAATATGAAATAATTAGTTTAGAGGTGAAGATAGTTACCCACAAAAGGCGAAGTTAGTTTCTTTCATGGGGAAGTTATAAATATGGTAGTTTCCCCCTTTTTTTGTACATTTAATTATTGTAGTTGAATAATATTGACACATCAGCAAAGCTGATTTGGCATAAGATTGGAGTCTCAATTTCATGGCAAATTTCTAAACCCCTTCATGTGGCATTATAATAGTATAAATTTATTGTCAGTTCTTTTTGTGTCCCTTTTTTTGAGTTTTGTAGGTTATTAAAAAAGATTAAACAGCATGTTAAATACCTTTGAAGTCAAGTCATCATGTTGCTTTTAGAAAATTTAGAACAGCATGTTCAATACATTTTTTAAGTCATGCCATCATGTTAAACACCTAGTCAAATTTTGTTTCCAGTTTTTTATAATTTTGTTACTCAGGGAAGTTTATATTATTTTGTGCAATAGAAGATGTACAATTACATATTTTAACTAAAAGTTCTCCCATGGACTTATATTTTAGGGTAAATTGCGGATACACCCCAGTAATATGTGGGGTTGAGCACTTGTACCTCTGAAGTATCATAATAAGCATTTTCATCCCTTGTGATTGAAAAGTACTTTTCTAATTCCTATTATATCATTTTCCCCTTTCTCTTCGAGCATGAAGAACTTGTAATCCTAATATTCCAATGAAATGAAAATCTTAGCAAATCAATAAATAAGATGATAATAAAATAAAATGGAAAAATATCCATATTGAATTTCTTTCCCCTCTTTTGAAATTAATGGAGTGAATTTGTTAAATATCAAGCTTTTAGATTAGGGTTAAAAACTTAAGTATCTTGGAGATAATGGAAAAAAGTTTGGAGGTGTAATGGAAGAAAAGACAAAATTAAGATTTTAGATTAAGGCTAAAATATTGGTATTTTAGGATTAAAGATTGGTTTTTTTTAGAGTAGAAGAGAAGAAGAAAGGGTTAAAACGGGTATTAGAAAAATATTTATTAATCATAGGGGGCGTGAGTACTTATTATTATAGTTTAGGGTATAAGTACTCAACCCCAAATAGTTCAGGGTTATGTGCAATTAACCCTATATTTTATTAAAACTCTCTCATTATTTGCACTTCCTAAAAGCAGAACAGCCTGGTTCGTTGACTTGAAGAAATTATGACTAGAACTTGTACTGATACCAAGTAATTTTATGATCTTATCTAATATTGTGAAGGTGCCATTTTCTTACTCTCCTTTCCGCCATAGTAATTCCTGAACCATGACTATAAATGATTGTTGCAAGCAAGCTTTAAATAGAGAGGCAGACAGAGCTCAGCTCACGGATCAGGTTAAGTTTCACATCCCAGAAAAAAAGGACAGTTAAAGAACATTCCCCTAAAAGGGGTTCATTTGATGCTGGAATGGTCCTAGAAGGTTTATATTATGTGGGCGGTGGTTGGTTAAGCAACAAGGAAATGCATCATTTGTCTCAAATGGAAAGCATGGGCGCAGCTGCAAGTGCACATGGGCCCGCATCATGGCATTAGCAATGTGGTGGCGCTGGTGATGGCATGCGATGTTGCTAGCTTGAGGATGGCTATGGCGGCACCGGTTGTTCATGCGGCGTTTCAACACATTATGGAGTTGGGTCCGAAAAACGCCATCTTTTGTTGTAGATATCCTCACTTTAGTACCTATAGTGCAAATCAGCTTCTGTTAAAGTCGTGGATGCTTGATATTACTTCGAGACGCTGTTACCATACAGATTTGGGTTGAAGGTGGAGTTCCTTACCCTTTGAGTGCCGTATTTGTTATCGCATTGGGTGCGATTCTAGATTGTCACATTAATCATGACATGTTTTGTCTCCGATGTTTCTGTCGAGGCATAATCTCCTTCATCGGGTGCGAGCTGAGGTGGAGATTCATCGTTCGTGCGTCGCTTCCTTCTGTTAACCGTGGATTTAGTTGCTCGAGTAAAATCAGTTGGAGAGAATTCCATTCAGGACTTGCCGATTATTCGAACATATGTATTTCAAGATGCTTCTGTTTACTTGCTTCGAGACTCTATTAGCATGCGGAGCGCATGTCTTATCGTGTTCGGTACGATTTTGTTTGTTACATTGAATTATGATCTTTGTCGTTTAAGTTCTGCTTGTTTGCTTCGAGGCTCTGTTGCTATGCGTGCTGCATGTGCCAGCATATCCGTTGCGATCTGGTTTGTCACATCGTGGTGTGACATGTTCGTCTTCGATGTTATATTGACACAATATCTTCATCTCAGTTTTTGTCTTGGAGATAAGCCATGATGAAGATTTGATCGAATTGTGTTGTGTTTCTTTTTTAAACGGTTTGGTGGTGGATTCAGTGAGTAACAATTATTCTGTTTGAATCCTTGCTAGTGTTGATAGATGAAGAAAGCCTTAAAGGGTGATCGACAACGGTATATTTTTGGTAGGACGATTCATATCTGATTGGATTCAGTCTAAGGCGAGGATCTGTTGGGATCCCTGAAACCCAACTAATATGTTATATTTATATTTAAATATATTTTGTTTGTTTGTTTGTTTAGAGATAAGATTTAATTAGTTATTTAGAGATAAATCCTAATTAAATCAATCTTATCTCTAAGTATCATTGTATAGGGTATAAATATGAAGCAATAGCTTAGGGCTTGGATTGTACGAGCAAGAGAGCCGCCACAATGTAGCCCTAATATTGTGAGAGTCCGATATGTGAGGGCGAGAGTTTATTCTGTATTCTTCATGTAAACTTTCTCATCTGAATTAATGAAAACGATCTCTGTTGTGATTTTTTCCGTTCGTGTTTTCCACATAAAAATCGATGTGTTTCGCTGTGTTGATTCTAATATCTGGTTTTATGTTTTATTTATATATATTTATCTCGATCATTCGTAATAAATTGGTGTCAAAGCCCATATCAATTGATTGAGACTTCAACAATAGTTCTGAGAGAAATAGTCTACAAGCACAAAAAAATGCTTCTGAGAAAACTAGCTCTATAAGTGTTGTGCAATCCACGTGACAACCATGCCAAAAAAAAGTGATGGTTGCACGTGAGGGGGAGTGTTGAGATGTGTGAGGATTAATATACTTCCACCTTGGAAAAACTATGAGAGGTACATGGATAGGTATAAGATATAAGATGGGACAAACCTTAACAAAGCTTGAGTCTTATTGTTGGAACCCATTTATATCAAAAGTCTATTTACACTCATAAATAATATATATAATCGTTACCTCATATATATATATATATATATATATATATATATAGTTGCAACCAAGGTTTTGTTGCTACAATGTTTTAAGAATATTAAGAATTTGTTGGATTTTGCACCTTCATTTCTGTTGCCAACACTAGTTTGGTTCTAAAGAAAGTACGAAAAACAGTAAATGATCTCGACTTCTT
Source organism: Agapanthus africanus (assembly GCA_030015575.1). Lineage (NCBI taxonomy): Eukaryota > Viridiplantae > Streptophyta > Magnoliopsida > Asparagales > Amaryllidaceae > Agapanthus > Agapanthus africanus. Next base: position 47,379,782 of record JASDDO010000012.1, read on the forward strand.
TTAATAACAAATGTTTGATGCAACCCCCTTTCCAAACAACCAAACAACCCACAAGTGACTCCTATTCTAGTTGATTGTATTAATTTGTGTGTTTCTCTCATGTGAAAATGTGCTACTTCAATTCTTCTTGTTCTAAATATTATACACAAAGAATGCCTTGTGGTTTGAACAAAGTTCCAAAGAATTTAGTTGTCTGTACCCACATCAATGGTTCACTCTTTTTCTTACCCAATATACATTTGTTACCTTAAGATAGTCCATTTTCTTTTTCTCACTTTTCATGCATATTTTTATGAAATGCACAATATCTTTTTAATCAACCAGTTATTTTGTTCTGGCCTTCAAAGTCATGCTCTCTTTAGATTACCTTTTTCTGAAAATCTTAAAATATATGTAATTTGATCACATCTAGTTAAATAAAGCCTCTCTCTCTCTCTCTCTCTCTCTCTCACACACACACACACACACACACACACGGACGCACGTCTGTAAAAACCTAATTTTTCTTGTTCTATTATAATAAGCTACTTCTGAGCCAATCTCCTTTATTTGCAACGCCGGGATACCTAGTGTTTATTAGACCAAACCCTGCTTTATGTGATGAAGTTACTTTTAGTTTTATATGCCACTAACCAAATATACAATGCTTTTCATCAAATTTGATTTTGAATTCAATCCATGTTTACTTATTTCACTTTCTATAATATTTAAATTCCTGTAGCATTTTATACTGACTCGTTTTTTTGTTTGTTTGTTGGCCTTGGAAAATGTTCTATGCCTTCTTTTCCTTATTTCTTTGTTTCCTTTCCAGGCTGCTAATTATCTGAACATCAAGAGCTTATTGGATCTCACTTGCCAAACTGTCGCTGACATGATCAAGGGAAAGACCCCTGAGGAGATTCGCAAGACCTTCAACATCAAGAACGACTTCACTCCTGAGGAAGAAGAGGAGGTTCGCAGGGAGAACCAATGGGCCTTTGAGTGATTAAAATGATTGTTGGTGCCGTACGTTTAGTGTTAAGTTTATGGTGCTTAGTAGGATTTGGTAAACAGACTTTAAATGTTATGTATATATTGCTGGCTACCTTTGGAGGCTCGAGCCATGCTCTCTCGACTTTATTCAGATGCCTCTGTTACTTCTGTTCTTCCAATGCATTAAGTTTTGTGATTCTGATGGTTAATTTAGCTCCATCTTATAATTATGAGATCGATTGTCATGTGATGATTGAAAACAACTGATGTTTAAGGAAAGACCCCTGCGGAGATTCGCCAGACTTGAACATTAAGAACTGACTTCACTCCTGAGGACGAGGAGGTTCACAGGGAGAACCAATGGGCCTTTGAGTGATTACAAAGATTGTCAATGCTGCACGTGTACTGTTAACTTTATGGTGCTCGGTAAACAGACTTTAAATATTGGGTTAAGTAAATATTGTGTTAGGTAATGCCATGCTCTCGCCACTTTAATCAGATCTGTTACTTCTGTTCTGCCAACGCATTAAGTTGTGTGATTCTGATGGTTAATTTAGCCCCATCTTATAATTATGAGATCGTTTGTCATGTGATGATTGAAAACAACTGATGTTTAAGGTAGTTATTGTAGGTTTAGCATCTGGTACTCATTCCATTAGTGCATTATTTAGCAATATTATGGTTGTAATCTGTTCATGTGGCTTGTGCTATGGTTATCAGAAGTGCTGGTTGATTTCTGCGCAAGCAACGTCGTTTATTTTTAACGTTTCACTAAACAATAGCAGTGTTTTTCTTTCATACGAGGGCCTGTAACATGAATGCTTCTCTCTCTGGCTTCCGATATCTATTGATTTGCAAGTCAAGTTGAACTATTGCTCCACACATAACTTGTCAAAGATTGAAGATGATATATATGTCTCCATATCTTTTGTGTTCATCTATTTATCTTTTGTTATTTTGTAACATTTCTTCAAAAAAAAATACAAACCCATCAAATAGCAAAGTAAGATTGAACAGGTTTATTTTCAAATTTCATGCATTAGCTGTCTTTTTGTAGACATCCTTTAAAAATATGTTAATGCCTTATAGCTCTAATTTTTATGATTTGTATTAATTAGCTAAAATTAATATCTTCACACTAAAAGGATAAATTTAACCAATAGATGAAATTTTTATTAAATCTCATTTTTGTAAATTCCGCTGAATTTTTTGTATGTTGAACATATGAAGTAAGAGCTCATACCGAAAAGTTCGAAGTTAATTTGGGAAAGAATTGGGGTAATTAATAAGAAATTTATGTATGAAATATAAGGATCTAGCATTTTGGTATGTGTGGTGCATGCAACTAGATTAGAAGTAATATCTAAAAATAAAATGATTCGTTGATTCTATGCTTAGATATATCCATGTTTTATTAATTTAATTTGCTGGTAGTTTATCAAGGTATGTTTTAGCATTCCAAGAAGTTTGTTGATGGCCCTGAATTTCTGGTAGTTTACCCATAAGTTTGAAACAATTTTTAAGGCTTTTTTAGTTATTTTTTCACTTGGATTTACTCATAAAAAAGTTAATGATCTGGACCATCTTTCTTAAATTTTTTGCATATTTTATTTGAATTAAATGTGAAGCATGTCATATCCTCTTATTGTTCCAGACTTCTAGTTATAATAGTGGACTAGCTTTTTGCACGTGTCGTGTATGTGATTAAGCTAATAACATATCCGGAAATAACGGAATTGTTGATTCTGTAGTTTAAACATAATCATGTTTTATTAGTTTTATTTGTTATTAAGTTATTACCTATTTGAGAAGAATTTTATCATTTTTAACAATATTTTATATTTTCATATTGGTTATCTTTCATTATTTGAGTTTGTCGATTGACCATATATTTAAGATCTGTCGGACTTTTCTATATATAATTTTTGTTTGAAACTATTCCGTTTATGCTTTTATAGTTATTGATTCAGAAAGATATTCTCTTACCATAACGAGCCTATCTTAATTAAGGATTTTTTTGTTTGAATATTTAATCTGAATTAATAGTTTGATAGATATTATAATTTCAGATTTTAAAATAAAGATAAAAGGAGAATTTCTGGGTGTGATGTGCTATCATATGTAACAAATTTTGCTAATATTACTGCATGGGCCCCACGACAGGTGACCCAATCAGAATCCTTCACGCGTTTTGCAATCGTAATCCTAATCAGCACCTGCGATGCATCGTACCGCTCCCATCTCCTTTAAATACGCCCCTCCCTTCAACAATTTCCCCTAATGGATTCGACCCCTTTTCCTTTCTAAAATTTTCTCGAATCCCTAACTCTAGCCGCCGCTGATTCCATCTATTTTTTCTTCAATTTGCTCACTATTTCCCGTCAAAAACCCAAGAAATCGATAGGAATCTCGCGGATCTTCCCTTTTTCTGCTGCGATTTCTCGATTGTTTGGGGGATTTTCTTGGGTGATAAAGATCGTGAGAAGCGATGTCTCGGTGCTTGCCCTATCAGCCTAAATATCCCAAGGAGCAAAGTTGTGTAACCGAATCGATTAAGATTAAGGTTTGTTGAGCATGATTTCGCTGCAAATTGATTTCTTGCGTTTGTGCTCGACTCCCTTTGATTGATCGGTTCCTTTTGGGTCTCTTTGTTGTAGAAATTGAAACTAATGAATTCTGTGAAATATGAAACTAAAGAAACAAATTAATTTCTCTATAATAACATGTATAGAGCCTATGATCGTTATTGTATAAGATTTGATTGTATATGATTATACCGATTAATTTTATTTCGATTGTGTGATTAGGTTGGAGTTTAATGAGTTTCAAAGGGTTTGTGATGTGTTATTGTTTGTCGAAGAAGCTGAGAACCTAAATATTTGCTGTTTGTTTACTGAAAAATAGATGTATGGTATAATTCGGCATAGTCTTAGGTTTAATTGTATGTTGTAAGTAGCTATTGCTCTTTCATTTGTAAGATCGGTTATAAGGAGGTGAAAGAAAACTGTGGCAGGCCTATATGTTAGAAGTTTCCTAGATTAAAAAATATTCAGATCATTATGCTTAGATTGCTATATAGGATTCTTCGTAAAACACAATGACAGGGCAGTGTTGAATCGCTAAGTATTTGCTTTAGCCTAGAATTGGCCATTACCTTCGGTGGGAAAGTCACTTGTTTATTGATATGTTCCATCAAAACAACTAATTATTAGACTGAGGTAATATTATAACAGTGATGAATCTGTACTAATGTTAGTGGCATAACAAAAGCAGTTATAAGCCGAGGATGTTTTTTTGCAAAATAGTTTATACCATGCAATAGTTACTAATGTTGGTGGCTAACTTGCATGCATATTTATGTTTATGCTTGGTTTTTCAAACTTTTTAGAAACATATTATGAAAAGGGGGATATAAAACTGTTGCAAGTTTCAACATTAACATTAGCAGAAATGAACTAAGCATTGTAGATCTTTATGAGGAAAGAGTTGATTAATTCTATGATCACAAGAACTTGAACTCAATATGTTGTGAGTTTTGCTTGCTATGGTCACAAGAACTTGAACTCAATATGATAGTCACTTGTTCATTGAAAGTCTTTTAGTTGAATTTAAAGTGAGAGTAACAAGTTAGAGTTAGGAATCTCGAATTGTTCTGATATTTGTGTTGAACATAGTTCTTATTTTAGGTATAGTTGAGAAATGTATACTCCGAGATAGGTTTCTTAGATTAAATTGTTTCTAAACGGTTGGCTTCTAGGAAGCACAAACACTTCTATTTGCTTGTTGTGTCCGTGTTCGACTCTCAGACATGTATTGGACACTTGGACACTCGCCGGACACACATGCGAACACACTTGGGCTGTGTCCGTCCGTATTGGATGTGTCCGACACTTGTAGATAGTTTTGGGGGTTAAATCTCTTTCATAACAGACTACTAGAAGTAGATAGTTTTGGAGGTTAAATCTCTTTCATAACGGACTGTTAGAGACACCACTTCTAAATAGTGTAGGGGGTTAAATTTCTTTCATGACGGACTACAACTAGAAGAAGTAAATGTCCAATTGATACTTGAGTATATGAAAGTCGGTTTCAATTAATAAGGGTAATATTTAATTGTTTACATTTTTATATATTATATTCTTGTGTGCTTTACTCTTAGTTTTATATGTATTTGTTTGTGCTAAAAAAAACTTACAGTTTTGGATAAAATTATAACGTTTGTTTTATTTTATTATGCTTTTAAGATTGTATTAATATTAATACATATTTCTTCTTGAAGTTTACTATATTTGGTTTAATATATAATTAAATATATAGATAAATAATATAGTTGTGTCCCTGTGTCTTCTTTCCCCGTGTCTTCTTACAAACTTTCCGTGTCCTGTGCCTGTGTCTGTGCTTCATAGGTTGGCATGGTTATTGATGCTGAGGAAATGGTGGTGTCATATCTCTGTCGAGTAATTGTGGGTTGACAGTAATGTAATATAAAGACCATCTCAATTTAAATCTATTGACCTGTGTTTCCTGTAGATGGATTTATCTAAATAGCAGTGCTGGGAGGAATCCGGTGTAACATGAGCATACTGACAGCTTTTACCGAGTTCTTGTTTTTTGCAGTTCATTTCTTTTTGTATACAGAGCTATTTATCCTTTTCTAAGGAATACTAACCTCATGCAAAAAGCCATGAAAAAATGGATGCTTTTAATTCGTGTGGTCTCTGCCTTGTAAATCCTATGTGCTGGATGCTTTTGATAATGCTATCCTATGTGCTGGATGCTTTTTGATAGTGCTTTCCCATGGTAATATGTTTCATCGTGATTGACTAAATTTCTGGTGCACTAAAGCTTCAGAAAGAACCAGAGTCATCAAAGGAGAGAAGGAAAGAGAGAAAGAAGGAGAAGAAAGAAAAGAGGGAGAAATCCAAGGACAAGTCCCAGTCTTCAAAACATGGGGAGGACGTCCACAAGAAGCGGAAATACAATGAAATTGATGAACCAATTAAACTGCACACTAAGGATTGCTACCAGCAAGCAGCAGAGCTTAAAGTTGTGTCGGAGCAATTGGAAAAGAGTGGACTCACAGAAGAACATGTGCTGCCATCCTTAACAGCGGAGCCTTGTAATTCTTCTGAAAGTACCCATAGCAGTTTAATCAAAAGTAGGAAGATCGAATCTACAACTATCAGCCAAGGTAGCCATGGTAAGAAATCTCATCATTTAACTCTAGCTTAATTTCAACATAAGTTTATGTTTTCTTAAAATTAATGTCATTTACTTTTTATTTTCAAATATAATGAGCCTAGTAGATTGCAAATAAATCGTTCGAATTTTTAGTACGTTTTGATTTGATACCAAACATTATTTTGTGGTGATTATTGCAATCTGCTAGTAACATGGTATTTATTTGCTATTTATGAAGTTTATATGTAGAACGCTTTAAGTTTATGACATGGCAAGTGGGATTCAGTCATAACTTAAGGCACCTCTCTACAATTAGTGACCGACATTGCATCTGCTTGTGGTTGTTTAGGTGGCACCATTATCCGGTTAAAATTGCCCTTGCATAGGCAGAAAGATCCGAAACCAACTGTCATGGATGAGCCATGTTCTTCAGGTCGAATTACCTCTAGAGACCCTGAAGCCACTTCAGCAAAATCCACTTTAGCAAAGGATGAGCCGAGCACCTCGGTTCGGGTCAGTGAAGCAGCTATAGAGCAAAAATCTAGTGATAAGAGCAAGAGTAGGAGCAGTAAGAGAAGTCGGGACCCGGAGGCCGAGTTCAGGAGCCTGATATCGGACTGGAGACCAATGCCACTTCCTGTAGATGGTTATGTGGGTGATGAGGACTTAGACTGGCTTTTGGGAAATTCACGGCAAAAACATAAGAATTCCGATGTCGTCAGCTACAATGCCGACAAGGACCTGGGCAATGGAAATGCCATGTGCTCTTTTCAGACGAGGGCTCGTTATTTGCCTGAGTTGGATATGTATCAGTTACCTTACGTTGTTCCATTTTGACCTTTCTATTATTTTAGGGGATGAGAGAACATATTGTTCTGAAGTGGCATAGATTTTTTTCTCTATTGCCTTGCAACGGTCATTTTGGCATTTTTATGTTTACAGTTAGCTTTAGAGTGGAGCGTATTTGTTTGAGATGAATGACATTACAATATCAATATTAAATTCATACCCTTTGTACATTCCACTCTTTCCTTGTGTTTTGTCGGAGAACGATCTTTGTGTTTTATTTGTTACGGATTCTACATCACATCTTCTTTTCTTTTCATTTTTATTTCGTTTGGAACAAATTGCATTAAAGCCTAATGTCTTAGAGACGACTCTGAAGACTGGATGTGTAAAATTTACTGAGCTACTGTTTGACCCTCCCTTTTCTTGCCAGAAGTGCTTATTTACTTATGGTACTTGCAAGGCCTCAGCGAAATGGAGTGGATATGAAATCCAAAGTCCCAAAGTCCAGAAATTCGGATTAGATTAAGAGTTGAAATTCAAAGTCCCAAAGTCCAGAAATTCGGATTAAATTAAGAGTTTATTGTAATAAGATCTCTCAATTGTAATATATCATATTTGTGAAATTCATATGTAAAATTACAAGGAGGATTATCTTGCAAATACTTGTATTTTATTTTTAAAATATTTTCCATGAATAATAGCATACGAAAAATCACGAAAATTTTAAATTTCATTAAAATTTTCTTTTAATATTTTTTGCATGTCTAAACCCACGAAAATCGCCAAAGCATACGAACTTTTAATATTTTGCACGTCAAAAGGCCAGGAAAATCGCCAAACTTTTAAATCTCAAAATTAAATATTTTGCATGATATAATCTAATACTTTTCTTGCTATATAATACATGAAAATTGCAAAATAATCAAAACTCCCAAATTTGTTTTATTTTTAAAATTGAATGCTATAACCCGAAAGCCGCGCAATTTTCAAAAATCTCAAAAAAAATTTGTTTTCTTCAGTTTTCAAAAATTTTGCTTTGCTGTTAGACAAACGAAAATCATGAAATTTACAAAACTCAAATTTTTTCTTGTGGTTTTTTCAATATTTTGCTTGCTGTTAGACACACAAATCGTGAAATTTTCAAAATCCAAAAATTTCATACGAATTTTCAATATTTTGCATGTTACACACAAAAATCACAAAAATCATGAAATATTTCAGAATCTCAATATGATTATGTTTTTTTATAAATATTTTGAATGCTATAATACATGAAAAACACAAAATGCTCGGAAATCTTAATAATTTTCTACTTTTTGTTCATTTTTCATAATTTTGCGTGCTATAGAAGACGAAAATCTCATAACTAAAAGAATTTCAAAATTTCCGGTTTCGTGGGTTCTTCAATATTTTGCTTGTTATAATACATGAAAATCGTGAAATTCTTTGTCATGCCCTGCTTTCCAAAACATACGGAAACAGAGTCGATGATATAACCCGCGATGTATGTATACCGAGAGGCACTCCCCCTTGATACAAATACGCTAAGCGTCTGAAAATAATACCATAAGAAATAAACAATATCTTTTTCTTCGAAAATAAAAATAACTAAATTGTCCAATCATAATGTCACTAATAATCCAACATCTCCAAATGAAAGACTTGAAACAAGTAAGGCCCTGTTCGGGAAACAAAAGTTTAATAGAAACAAAATAATAACAAGTCTTGCAAAACGCGAGCGAACGGTCAGAAAGAATGATTACTCTGGCTAATTGGCGAAAAACTCTGAGTCTTTCATGGAAAGCTTCTGTCCTTCCTGAGAATCCTGATCAACTTCCATCCCTGAAAAACATTTCAATCAAACAAAAATGTCCGTCAGAAAGCTAGAACTCTTGTAAGTCACTTAAATATTAAGTGGATTTAAAACGAGAAAGAAAACGTAACAAAGCATAAGGTGACAACAGGCGTATATAAATAAAACATCTAAAAATTATAAACAACAACGATTAAACAATATGAAATGTAGCATACGAACATGAATGAATGTGCATAATAAGGTTTCTTGCTTGTATGGTGTAACCTATCTATTGTTCGTCTTAGTTTAGAGAGGGTGTTAGATCGGGTTTTAAGAGTATTCTGTTTGTCTGACGGAACAACAACATCGTGTAATGGAAACACAGGAGCAACGTAAGGGGACTCCGAAACCCTTGCCGCCACCTTCCCCAAACTATCCAAATCCCCATGTATAACGATCATGAACTTAACCGACATATTTGAAGTTGAAAGAGTATACATTGAGGGTGAACCATTACAATGAACCATTTATTCCATGAGCCATGCGATATCAATATGTAATACCCAGTTTATTTTGTACTTTTCTTTCGTATTATTAATAATAAATTCTTTTAAAATATTATCCCCAAATGATTTTTCCTATACTTTTCCCGTGACTCTAATTTTCTAATTATTTCTAATGAGAATCTTTTCTTTATCATATATTTTCCTTATATATTTTCTATTTTATTTTTTTCTTAATTATCTAACTCTAAACCCTAACCCAAATCTCTGGCCCAAACCCTCACTCCCTCTTTCCCTCTCTTTAATTCCTAAACCCAGCCCATGATAGCCCAAACCCACAACCCTAGCCCTAGCCTTTTCTTCTTCTCCTCTTTCTTTTTCCTTCTTCTTCCTTTTCTTTTTGAACGAACCCGTCTCCTTCTTTCTCGCCACGAGCCCCCAAGAACCGCTCCACCCACGACGACCAAGCTTGCCCTCAACAACCCTCGAGATCCTCTCTAATCTCACCCAGGATCCTCAACGTATCTCTCTCTATCTCATTCTATCTGTCAAACACTCACAACCTCTCCCCTCGAAGCCAACACTGACCCCTGCCTCCACCACCGCCGACAACCACAGCGTTGCCCGAATCACTATCGCTTCTACCTCATCGGCGACCTCTTCCCTCAACCGAGCACTACCGTTGACCCCTCCATCACCACCAGAACCGAGCCCTCTCTGCTAACCCCTCGACAACCGCTTCCACCTCAACGACGACCATCGTTACCTCGCCAGCAGCTCCACACCATCCCTATGTTGGGTTACGGCAGCACCCCGGCTATCAATCCGTGACCAAATGCGAAACAAAAATTTATAATACTTGGCGCTACCACAACCAATTACCCGGATCAACCCATAAGCCCTAGATAACAAAACATGCAAAGGAGTTAGAATGGTTATACCGAATTGATCCGTGTCCTTCGGTCTTCAACCACCATCCCAAGCTCCTAGGGGCTTTCTTGATCAAGCTTGATCTCCGGTCTCCCTCCATCGAAGATGATCCATTCGAGAGTCTATGCAACGAGCTCCAACCTCATATCTAAGACAACTAGGACACATATATCGCTACTCTAGATACTGTAGATGAAGTAAAGAGTGATGAAGGATTAATTTGTCTCAAGACACCCAAGAATTCTCAACTCATGAAAGAGTTTGGATGGAGCAAGAGGAAGAAGAAGATGCCATGAGAATGAGGTGTTGAGAGCAACTCAAGAGTGAGAAAAAGAAATGAATAATGGCTTGTGTTAATTTTTGTGTGCTGTGAGAATAAACAAATAATGGAGCCATCCAAAATATCTCGTGTCAACTAAAATATCTCAAGTCAATATAATCTCACAACAAACAAAAATTCTAAGCATGCTAGAATAGTAACCATGAGTCACTAATTAGCCATGCCACAAAAATGCAATAAACACTTCATTCTACACCTCAATAACCTTTTAATCCAAGAAGGTCTAAACCACGATGAGGTGTAATCTTCTAAAAGCAATCTTGTAATAAATTACAAGAATACCTTTCAACCGTATATACATACCCGCATCCGTATTCCGAAGAATACGAATACAAAGAGATGAAAATAATCCAACAAATATAATACTATGATCCGGCTTAAACCAAAGCCCACTAGTATTATCCGTCCGAACATTATCCGTGCACAAGTACACGTATGTGATCGAATCTTTCCATAAAACCATACGGCCTCTACATCGTTTCGCCCGAAGCAGGGAAACCCTCTGTGTGGGACTCTAAAGACTCATTAATACGCTGGCAGTGGGTTTAATCACAAGTACGTCAGCGGCACTAGCTGTACGTAACGGCTAACCAGCTATTGAGCGAAAGAGAGGCCGACAAGCAAACTCATCCTGAAACCCCTACTGAGCCTGACAGTGACAATATCCGTACAGTCCGGTCTGTTCGTCTATGAGTATCGCATATCGAGTCTAGGGGTGGATAAAGTCAGACCCCTAATAACGCGACATTTAGTGTCAGTATGAAGCCTATCACCGCCTGAGAAACTATCGATCCTAGATCATTAATTCTCGACTACCTTGGCCAAGGATTTCTGGTGATAGCCACCCGTGCACACTGCGACATCAACCTCCAATACCGGGAGAGACGAATCCCCTGACGATCTGCTCACTGCCTCTATGTGGCTCGGAACTTTACCCAACTAAAACTTGTTTGCACGACTCCTTTGAGCCGTGGTAGGGTAGTAATCAAAGCACAGTGGGAACTCACACCAGACAAATGACGATCTTAGGTCGATAGACTAACCTGTACACATGTCATCTGGGAACTTCTATCTGACAATATGTATAATATCAACTACCATGTTCCCGGCGAGTCCGTCCGGTGTGCTCATAACCCAATGAGCACCTGTATACATCTTAGGTGAACCAACTAACACCAATGGCTTGTGAGACCAGCCACCGCCCCTCGTCGGGGTCTCGATCAGTATACACTAGTCTACTATTGGAGTATCGATGCCCAGTCTTGAAACTCCCACGACTAGGGACATTTTAAGGATATGCTTATACAGGTGCTCATAACCCAATGAGCACCTGTATACATCTTAGGTGAACCAACTAACACCAATGGCTTGTGAGACCAGCCACCGCCCCTCGTCGGGGTCTCGATCAGTATACACTAGTCTACTATTGGAGTATCGATACCCAGTCTTGAAACTCCCACGACTAGGGACATTTTAAGGATATGCTTATAGACCACCCAACTCCCACGTATATGATCGCTATCATACTGCTGGTAGTCAAGCAAGAATCATATAGGCTCTATCAACATGTAATAGTGATCTGTAATGTCACCTGAAGCATGTAAACGATGATAAAGACAAATCAGATAGCATACTATCATCTCGAGTAAGACTGTTCTACCGGTATAGGTCATCCCTCAATCATTGCAATCATATGCCTGCAATCCAATAATTGACTTGAGGGCACTATAGCCAACACCCTACACCCCCAGCTACCTCCCCCGAAATCGAACATCTCGAGCTTCCTTCGCAAACCGTTCATATCATAATTTTACACTTTTATACCATCCATTCTTGTTCGCATTGCATATAAGTACGTGATTTTGATTCGTGTTTGCTACATAATTGCAGATTACAAGTTCTCAGTCCAAAACAATCCAATCATGAACAATCACGACAAATTCAGGACAACTGCCAACAAACAGATAAAAATACGGGTTCCGCTCACCATCCGTCAGGTGCCGCTTACCAGTACAGGAGACAAGATCAATCGAGGGTCATTCGTGTCTCAGACAAGCACAAAGTATAAGGGTAGCCACACAAGGATCAAGAAGGCAACGCGGAGCTCGAAAAAGATCAAGGCAAAAAGTCCATTCATTTTCATTTTTGGTACTGTTGTAAATCTGGGAGTAATTTGGAATGATTCTGCAAATACAAGTGTACCAAGAAGAAGAATAAAGCAACACAAGAAAGCACAAGAAAAATGATGCATCAATTCACAAAATCGACCATGAATGCGTGAAATTTTGGTGGTTTGGGCGGCGGATCCGCGACCGTACTTTTGTGTCTCACGACAAATTTTTATGTGTGATTTTGTAATTGTACATAGGTTCAGAAAAAGTCCCTAGGGCTTCACTTCACTGCCTATAAATACTGCAAGCAAGGATGTATATTTTCCCCCTAGTTTAGTTATAATTTAGTGTAAACTTCTTCTTCTTCTTCTTCATCTTTCCTCCATTAAAAATTGTATGAGAGCTTTTTGAGTGGATGATAAATGAAGTGGAGAGTTTTATATGCATATCTTGCTTAAATTGTTAATTAGTCTACTTGCTTTTATTTTTCCTAGTACTGTAAATTGTTATTTATCGGTTTTCATCTCTTCTTTTTCTATTTTTGTTTATCATTGCAACCACGATACTCAAGTGTGATTCTTGCTTAGGTGAGATCCCAAGTAGTTAGTTGCCGTTTTCTATCTCATTTCTTTCTATCTTCTCTACTTGTTTTTATTTTCCTTTTTTTTATAATGAGTGTGTAATTTTCTCACTTGTTAGGGCAGGATAAGAGAAGTTTGAGAGAAGAAAATCTCTTTCACTCTTTTTTCTACCCAACAACTTGAATTGAACTCCTGTCAAAGTATCCACAATCCGCTCCCTATGGCACCTTATCCTCTATGATAGTGGTGACACCCTAGTGAGACCGGTTGTAGTTGGATTGACCGGAGGTTATGTTTAAGAGCCAAGAACGGAAGGAAAATGATCAAAAGGAAGGAACTAAGTGTTGAAAAGCCCGGTTTATACTCGCAGGTATCCTTCCTAGTCGTGCTAATTCCCGTTATTGCCGATTACTGTAACGTCGATATCAAGAGAGACAAATGAAATAAGTAAGTGAACTCCTAACTCAAACCAACCTAATCCTAACCCTAACAAGCTTCCATTAACATACATATCAATACACATAGTTAGCATCGAACAAACTTAGATAAAGTTTGACTTAACTCGTTAAAATATTAAGAATAAGACTCCCATCTCTTCGTGGATCGACCCGTACTCAACTGGTTAGCTATCAAGTGAACCCGTCTTGATTGCGGAATAGGACTTTAAAAACTATGGTGAAAAACCCTTTCAATCAAATGGCGCTGTTGCCAGGGTGACGATAGTTTATTTCTTTTTGTAGTTTCGGGTTAATTTATGAATATAAAAAACAAACAAAACCATAAAAATTATCTTGTTATTCTTTGATTCTTTTTGTACAAGTGTGCAGGATAGGGAGACGAGCAAGTTCAGTGCCAAAGTCGTGGAAAGATAGATCCGCATCTCGCAGTTACATCGCGGCGGATCAAAGACGAAACCGCGGCTAATCATACCAAAAAATTCTGGAGCAAATTCAGTGACCAAATCAAGATCCAGAGCCTAAAAACCAGAAGAGAAGATCAATTGTAGTGCACAGAAGAAATTCTAAGGTCTTAGCCTCCAACTCCACCGCGCTTCCACGACTTATGAAGGGGTTTGACCGCGGATCCGCGGTCAACGTATTGCTTCATAGACCAAATTTTTTTGTGAGTATTTCTTTCTTCCAAAATCCCTCTCTAAACTCTACTAAATTGTTTTTTCTGCAGTATTCCTTACGCAAACTCTCTCTCATTTTCCAATAAACTGTTTTTGTGCAGGATTCTTTGCGCCGCCGCCAAATAAATTTTTTTGCAAGTGTTTTATATTTTGTTTGTTATTGTTTTGCATAAATAATACGTACTTTAAGGGGCTATAACACCAATTCAGATTGAGTGGGGATTTCATTACCCTTCCTAAGATCCCAAAAATCACAAAAAGTATACGTATTACCATTGAGCTTAATTAAAAAATTTCTAGACTCAGCCAATTAAGGACTTGTCGTGCTCAATAGGACAGAGGAAGGTTGCGATCATTCGGTCGTTTATTTAAACTTGACTTTGTGGTGCTTAGGCTAGACAAGTGAGGAGGTAATTAAAAGGCCCGTCTCATGGTGATTCGTGAGCGGAACCGTCTTTACTTCACTTGTGCTTTCCTGACCATAACTGGCAGTGAAGATTCGATTCGAGAGTTATCTCACAACTTGTCGCTTTGGAACAGTTAGGAGCAGTTTAGTTGGACTTTGAGGACCATAGATCTAGGTATGATTCTGTATATTGTGACTGTGATTGTTTGAAATTGTATCCTTAATTCCATATATATTTTTTCAAAACTCTATAAGCCAAATTTACATTCCACCTACCTTTCACCTACATTTCTCATAATCATTTTCTTACCCTCACATTCTATCAACACGCTTTAACAAATACTAAACGTGTTTAGTGTATATCCGCTTGGACTCGGGACACTAGTATCTGATTAGTCCGCATTACGCTAGTCCTTATCGACTATGCGATCGACTCTGAAGTCGATTCATTTTCCTCTACGCACATCTTATCTTTACCGGTCTGTTCCCTAATGGGAACTGAATAAAATACAAATAAAGCAGCAAGGAAAACCCCTAAATGGGGCATCACGTGCTCACACGTGACCGGGCCTCACGTGCAAACACGCGACCTTTTATGGGCAGATTATATCTACGCCTGAATGCCTAATTGATAAAATCACGTGCTCACATGTGATGGGCTCTTGAACCCACTGAATTAATAGAATTAAATTCTAATTAAAAGGAATTAAAAGCATTTGTTCTCTCATGGGAACTGAATAAAATACAAATAAAGCAGCAAGGAAAACCCCCAAAGGGGGCATCACGTGCCCACACGTGACCGGGTCTCACGTGCAGGCACGCGACCTTTTACAGGCAAAGCCTATAGGCGCTGAATGAAATAAACAAGTGGAAATGCTTAATCAGTGGCGTTACGTGCCAACATGTGACGGGTTCCTGAGCCCTTTGAACTAATAGAATTAAATTCTAATTAAATGCTTTATCAGTGGGGTTACGCGCCAACACGTGATGGGTTTCTGAGCCTTCTAAACCAATAGAATTAAATTCTAATTAAATGCTCAATTGGTAAGGTCACGTGCCAACACGTGATAGACTTTTGAACCCTCTGAACTAATAGAATTAAATTCTAATTAAAAGGAATCAAAAACCCTAATCGGAAAAATATTTCCCTAGATCTTTCCAAACAAAAAAGATTGCACTCTGTAAAAGGGAGCACCATTGGATTAAAAATCCAATGGTGATTAAAAATCACCAATTTATAGAAAGATTCTATACAAGGAAATATTTTCCTAAAATTTGCCAGGAACAACAAATAAAATATCTTTTGGATTAAAAATCCAATGGTGAATAAAATTCACCGAGTGATCTCAAAGATCATGTTGGTTATAAAATCAATCAAAATCTCTCAATGAGAGATGAACTGAACAAACTGATTCTTTTCTTTCTCCTATCAATAGAAGCCAAGAAGGAAGAGGAAGAGGGGGAGAAAAATAGAGAGAGAATTTGATTCTTTAAAGAAGGGGAACCCCTCCCAAAAGCTCCCACAAAAAGAGAATTTAATTCTCAAACCAAGAGTTTAACTCTTCTAAAAGAACTTAGTTCTTCCTCTGGTTAAGATCTGCAGAAGCGGATCTCCCCACAAGTTGAGAATTAAATTCTCATCGGGGAGATTCTGTCATGCAGATTCAAAACCTAGGGGAAAGAACTGAATCCAAAAGAGTTTAACTCTTACAAAACATATAGGAATTTAATTCCTCTGGAACTAGGGTTTAACCCTTTAAAAAGAATTTAAGTCCTACAAAGAACAAAAGGAGAACTTGATCCCTCGGAACCATAGAAGAACAGCCTGATGATTCATTAGCATTCAAATGCTACATAAAAGCTCACGTGATCCCACGTGAGCACCTTCGAGGAACAATGAGAGAATGAGATCTAGTCATGTGACCCCACGTGACCCCTGAGAAGTGCTCAGCACTTATAAAAGAGAAAAGGGAATAAACCCTATTTTTTGGGGCGCCTCACGTGGCTCCACGTGACCCCAAGCAGTGCTTAACTTTTATAAAGCAGAAAGGGAATAAATCAAAGGGCAGTTTCCATTCTTGGGGCACCTCACGTGATCCCACGTGACCCAGTAGTGCTTAGCATTCAGAAAAGAAACAAGGGAATAAACCCAAAGGAGCAGCGCCAACTTCAAGTGTCTCACGTGACCCCAGTGAGCGTATCAAATTCTTACTGTTTAACACTACTTCAAGCGCCCTACGTGATCCCACGTGAGCGCCTCAAATTCTTAATGTTTAATACTATTTCAAGCACCTCACGTGGGAGCACGTGAGCGCTGATCATACACTAGTGTTTAACACTATAAGGGAAATCAATCTTAGCTCAAATTAACCAAGTCTCCTGAAGCCAAAACACTTTTTTGGTCATTAATCATCTGAGCCCTCATTATACTCAGGTTTTCTCAAAATTGATCCGAGTCTCAGAAATAGCTAATGAGCTCCTGGCATCTAAGATGATGTTCATTCCACAATGATCTCTTCCCTCGATCTGGAATTTGGTTCAAGGGTACATCTCTCCACACCTACGATACATGTCGTTGTAATTCTTCAACGTCTTCAGAGAGGTGGAGGGTTCCAATAACCAATAACTCTTGGCGCACCACCGAACAAGCTTTTTAAAAAGGGGAGTAAATCTAAAACACATCTCAATTTGGGGGCGCCTTACGTGACCTCACGTGATCCCTTGATAGTGCTTAGCACTCAGAAAAAGAAAAGGAGAATAAAACAAAGGAATTTTTCATTCTTCAGAGTGCCTCACATGATCTCACATGACCCAATAGTGCTTAGCACTCAGAAAAGGAAAAAAGGGAATAAACCCAAGATAGCTCCCATTTTGGGGGCACCTCACGTGTTCCCACGTGACCCCCAAACAGTGGTGTATAAAAGAGGGAGAAAATTCCAAAGACAACGCTCGCATTTTGAAGGCACCTCACGTGTCTGCACATGACTGTTTGATGAACCAAGTGCTTAGCACTTATAAATGAAAGAGGAATAAAATCCAGAGAACCGTTCTTACCTCGGGCGCCTCACGTGCTCACACGTGAGCCAAGTGCTTGGCACTTTTATATATATATGAGGGAATAAACTCAGGGAACAGTACCCACTTCGGGGCCCCTCACGTGTTTACACATGAGCTCCTCCAAAGTCAAGTGTTTAACACTGATTCAGTGCTTAGCACTATGGGATGATTAAGGGAAATCAACCTTAGCTCAAACTAGCTAAGTCTTCCAAAGCTAAGACTCTTTTTGTCACTAATCAACTGAGCCCCCATGTTCAAGTCTCCCCAAACTAATCCTAGTCCCAAAGATGACTAGTGTTCTCCTAACAGATGACATCTAAACTGATGTTCATCCTATTCCCTAAATCAGGATATTGGTTCAAGGGTACATCTGTTCATACCTTTGATACATGTCGTTGTAATTCTTCAACGTTTTCAGAGAGATGGAGAGTCCCAACAACCAATAACTTTTAGCGCATTCCCAAACTGTGGAGCCAAAATACCATGGACTATGATGTCCTTGAACTTATGGACCGCAACGTTCCTAAACTAAACCCTACAGACTATGATGTCTCTAAACTATAAACTATGATGTCTTTAAACTCCATGAATTATGATGTCCTTAAACTTATGGACCGCAAAGTCCCTAAACTAAAACAATAGAGCCCAAATGCTCTTTTGTTGGATCTAAATGATCCTGTTGAGTAGATCTTAGTCTAAAATCAGACTAACGTATCCTTAACAAACGTTTAAGTTGATCTTAGTTTCAAATGAGATTAACGATCCTTAAACCCAACCCAAACCCAAATCTAAGAAAATACGGATTTGGAATAATCCACGCCCTACGGGCGACAACACAAATTAGTCTCTGTATTCAATCCACGGGAAACCAAAAATAAAACAAACACACACGACATGAAGTGACCATCTAGAGAAGGAGAAAGTTGTTGCCGCGATGCGGTAGCGTAATTAACTGCAGGGGCTTGCGCCTGCAGGGAAGAGCGTCCCCACAATCAAAAACCCCTCAAACGAGGGGGAATCTGACGAAGTTTGCTACAACGGCCCCATTTGTCTAAACCTTCGATACATGGTGCCATAAATCAACTTGGCATCTTCGGAGAGGTGGACAGATAAAACCAAATAGCATCTGCCTCCAAAATTCAGGCCAGACGTCCTAACGTCCCGGTCTCGTCTTTTGGCGGAGAACAGATTCTTGCACGCCCGGTGGGACCTTTTCCTCTTTCCACTCCACGCTTCGTGTGTCGTATTTCGCGAACAATTCACGGATTGACATGGTTTCCTTTGGATGTGAAGTACTAAGATTTGGTATCTTGCTCCATGCAGAAAAATAGAAGATCAATGGCTTCAAACTGCACCAATTGCAATAACTCCCACCCCGTCCTCGCCAGAGGAGTGACCTACGGGCCTCAGGCGGCTTCCTTTTTTACGATGCCGGTGGACCAGGTGACGCAAGCCACCACAGGGCTATTCTTTAGGACCATGCTCCCACCAATGAGCTTCAACGCCCCATTGCCATCGCAAGAAGCTCCGAAGAAGTCGGTCTTTGATCGGCTTACAACTACCGCGGCTCCTCTCAACGGGTCGCCCAAGTTCAGTGCCTCAGTTTTCAACAGACTGGGCCAAAACTCAAGTGGGCCCGTGAAGAAGCCCGTGATACCTGAAGCGGCTATCCCAAAGCGGATAGTTATTCCTGTTCCTGAAGTCATCAGAGCGACTTCCCCTACTAAGGAGTCGGTTTTTGCAAGACTGACCGTTTCAGCTCCCGTTCCAGGCGAAGCCATCAAAACTGCTCTCCCTGCGCGAAAGTATGCCTTCGATAGATTGGCCATCCCTACTCAACGGACGTCAGTTTTCAAGAGGCTGACACCGGCAGCAACCCTTCGCCAGAACAGGGGGCATGACGAAGCCACCCCCATAACTGAGCCGGTCCCGTCAGCACGACATGCTCGCCGTCGTCACTGGCGCCGAGTAAGGAAGGCTGAGGGCAGATCTCCTTCTGGACTGACTCCGCCAGCTCTGATGGTGGAAATTGATACTGCTGTTCCAACTGGGAACAACTTTGAACCACTTAGGAGGGTACGCAAGAACTCTCCGAAGGCCGTGCTAAAAAGATCTCCTCCACCTATGGAGAACGCTACAAAGGTGAAGCCAGAGCAGCCCCCTCAGTTGCTGTCCTCTAAAATTCGTAAAGTTTGGCGATAGGTCCAAGACTCGGTGATCAACCAACCCGTCAACCGAAGAAGATGAAAGTTCGGCAAGAGAAGAACCACCCTGTCATACCACAGGAGATGTCATCTATTTGGGTGCCCGCTGCAACGGTTCCCTCAACTTCGACCGCCCACAAAAGAAGGAGGCCGGAGAAAGTCTCCATGTCTGCGACGAATCTTAAGAACACTGAATCTAAACGCCCCAAGTCTGGGGGCATGGTGGTGCACACTGTTTTTATGGCATCCGGGAAAGAGGATAGCCGTATCTCTATGGGCTATCAACCACTCACCAGATCCGTAACAAGGGCCCAAGAGCAACAACAGAAGCTCTAGGAAATGTTAACACAGATGGCCGTACTCACCGGGCCAAAAGAAAGCCCGGAAACGTCGTCAGAGCAGCGTCATGAACAAGAAACCGATGTTGAGTTCCTCCGCAGAATTATCGAGAAGAAGGACAAAGAGGCAGCGGAACAAGCTGCCAATATAAAACGAATGGCACTTTTATTCCAAGACATGGTCAGGATGATGTTACAGCTGGATCCTCCAGCTGAAGACCCTCCGATTATCCTCGAAGACGACCGAGGGGAGACGTCAAACCCCCTTTCTTCTTGTTCAGCAGCCAAGGAGGAGACCATCTCCAAATCCGTCCTGGATGACTATATCGCTCAGCAGATACGAGCTCATCAGGCGAGCGAAGCGGTCGGGCAAATTGTTAAGACTGGACGACCCTATCCGGGTTGGTACGACCAAATAAAGTACCTGTCGGGATATACGATCCCTAAATTCCATGTATATAAAGGGACGGGGAATCCACACCAGCACGTTGCTCAATTTAGGGCTCTGTACGGCAACACCGGAGGTGACGACAAACCGCTGCTTCGCCAGTTTGTTGGCAGCTTGTCGGAGACAGCGTTTGAATGGTACTCCGAGCTCCCGAACGACTCCGTTAAGATATTTGCAGAAATGGAGTTACTGTTCACACAAAGGTTCGCAAGCGCTAGCGAACGCACCCCAATCACGTCATTGATCAATGCCAGGGTGAAGCCGGGAGAAATATGGGTTCAGTATGCAATCCGGTGGCGGAACCTATGGTCGAAATGCGAACAACGCATCGAAGAAGCTCCTGCGGTAGGCATGTTCGTGGGTACTCTTGATCCGCAGGCGACCATATCCCAGTTCATGATGTTCTTCAAGCCAACTACTTTCCAGGCCTTGATTGACAAGCTGGCCTAAATGGATCAGATGGGTCAGAGACCATCTTCTTCGAAGCTAGAATCTTGAAACGAAAAAGGGAAAGGGAAAGCGACCTTCGTCGCCAATGCTCAGCAGCAGCCCAGTGGTCCAAAACCAACTGATCGCCAAGATGATAGGTGGCGATTCTTCAATGAGAAACTGAAGCGCCTTTATTCGTTTCCCCGGGATAAAACGAGGAGACTGTTCGAGCTGGCGGTGCGCAACAGGCTCATCACCTTGCCGGATCCAAAATGCCCATTGTAACCCGGTGAGGCCAATAATCCCAATTATTGCCCCTATCACCAAGTGGTAGGCCATCCAATCGAAGATTTCTTCGTCTTCAAATGTTGGATTGAGGACCAATACCAACAGGGAGAATTTGCTCTGTTCGAGAATTGGAAAGTAGGTCCGCCTCAGCCGCATGCTCTTAAAAGGGGGGACACACTGGGGGCATCATGCTCTTTTATAGAAGAAGCTCCATGGGAGGTCGCTCTTTCAGCCAAGACGAAAAGAATGCTGAAAGATCTCCAAACATGCCCGGCAATCAGGTGGAAAAGTCTGCTGGAACCCGAGATCATTGAGGGAATGCTGAAGCCGCGCCTGACTCCAAGAATTGGTAGCGATAATCAAAACTCTCAAGCCCAGCCGTCAAAGTCTTCGAAGAAGAAGAAGAAGACCAAAAAGCCTGCGTAGTCTGTTGACAAGCACACGGATCTGCAAAAGCATATTGACGCGCTGGAGGAATACAACCAGAAGGCGCGAACCCCAGTCACGCTTCAAGAGTTTCTCAATCACACCCTTGAAAGTGAAGATAACGAAAATGATGAGGAAGATGACTCGTCATAGGAACCCAAAGATTATGTGGCAAGTTGTCTCATGATCTCTCATTCGTCGCTAAGTAACAAAGAAGCTCACTTGGCGTTAGAAGATAACGTAGAGGAGCTGGGGGCAGGAGCAGTGCCAAAATCCTTGGATTATGTGACAAGGTCTATCAAGGGGAAACCTACTTGTTCATAGAGCATCCGGAGAAACTTCGCCTCAAAGCTACTATGGTCTGAAACGTCCTAAAACTAACGACTGACCGAAACGTCTGTAAAACTACTACGAACCGCAGCATCCTAAAGCTGACACAAAAAAAGGGTACGTCCAAAAGCAAAATGGGCACGGATGAAAACCCGAAAGGGTTCCGTGAGTAAAAAACAGCGGGGCTACCGGCGAGTTTGTGAAAACCCGAAAGGGCGCAATCTCGTTAAATGACACTTGCAAGGTCCTCTCGACCTTGTAAGGAGAAAACTACCTGCGTAAGATCCTTACGACTCACAAATGAGCGACACACTTAGTAATCCTCACGATTCCTAAGGAGAAAATGCACCTACGAGATCCTCATGACTCGTAGAGAGAACCCTCTTATGAGACCCTCACGGCTCATAAGATTCAAAAGCCTTAAGCTACAGGCATCTGAACCCGTTCTTAAGCCGTCATACACCTCAATTTTGCCGTACAAACGGTTCAATATTGACCCTTGTATACAATCCACGGGCACAAATAAACGTTTCCCCAACAGAGTCCCACCACTGACGAGAGATATCTTCATATGGCGAACGACACTTGTAAGTCCTCTCGACTTATAAGGAGAAAACACTCTTGTAAGATCCTTACGACTTATAAGAGAACACACACTTAGGAATCCTCATGATTCCTAAGGAGAAAATGCACCTACGAGATCCTCACGACTCGTAGGGAGAAATACCTTTATGAGACCCTTACGGCTCGTAAAGTCGAAAAGCCTTAGTCAACAGGATCTTAACCCTGTTTTCTAAGCCACCTTTGTTCGATATCGACAGAAGCAAATGATGATTCTCTCCTGGCAATGTCCCATTGATAGAGATGCTGATGCCTAAATAGGTATCAAATTCCAAGCCCTTTCACGGCAAATGATGATTCGCTCCTGGCAATATTCCAGTCGTAGCGATGCTAATGCTGGGATTGGCACTAGATTCCAAGTTCCACACCCGCGATAAAAATCAGCGAGCCAAAAATGCATATGAAATAGCCGAAATGATGGGGCAACTTACAACAAAATCAGCAAGTAAAAATATATGCATACAAAATAGCCGAAATAGTTGGGCAACTCGCAATAAAAAAAAGCGAGTAAAAAAGAAAAAAATAGCCGAAATGATTGGGCACCGCGAAAAATAGCCGAAATGATTGGGCAATCGCGACTTTTGCGATACAAAAAGCTGAAATGATAGAGTATCGCGGAAAGAAAACAAAAAAATATAATTCATATAAAATGAAACTTTTGCCCTACAGGTGAGATCACATCGATCCCTGTTTACAATCCAGGGGCACAAACAAAGAAGGAACCGTATCATCCCACCAGACTCCATCAGAAAGAGAGCCAAGTCTCGATGGCAATATCTGCATCTTAAGAGATCAATAACGACGTTCCTTCTCGTTTCAACCGGAAGCAGATACAACGTCAACAAACGGAGCCATGACAAAGTCCCCTAGTTCCAAATCTCGAAGGTTCACAGACAGCCTAGAGACTATCTCGGAGCCACGGCAGAGTCCCTAGTTCTAAGTATCGACGGCCGCATCTACAGCCTGGAGACCCACAACAGCGTTCCTCCTCATTCCAGCAGGATTTGGACGCGACAATCAAGCGGAGACATGGCAAAGTCCCTAGTTCCAAATCTCGACGGTTCACAGACAACCTAGAGACCACTTCGACATTCGTCTCGTTATAGTAGTTGCAACGTCAGCAAAGCGGAGCCATGGCAAAGCCCCTAGTTCCAAATCTCGAAGGTTCACAGAAAGCCTAGAGACTATTTCGGAGCTGCGGCAAAGTTCCCAATTTCATGACTCGGCGGTGCACAGACAACCGAGAGTCAACTCCTGACCCCGTATACCACGGCTAAAGTCAATCCTGACCCCGTGGAAAACGGCCAAAGTCAATCCTGACCCCGTATGGCTAAAGTCAATGCTGACCCCATATGGCTAAAGTCAATCCTGACCCCATATGGCTAAAGTCAATCTTGACCCCGTATGGCCAAAGTCAACCCCTGACCCCGTGGAACACGGTTAAAATCAATCCTGACCCCGTGGAAAATGGCCAAAGTCAACCCTCGACCTCCCTGTTAAAGCAATGCTTTGATTCGGGAGCAAGTCAACTCATCAATCACTTACGAGTCCTCTCGACTTGTAAGGAAGAAAATTCTCTTGGGAGATCCTTACGATTCTCAAGAGAAAAACACACTTAGTAATCCTCACGATTCCTAAGGAGAAAATACACCTATGAGATCCTCTCGACTCATAGGGAGAAAAATCTTTATGAGACCCTCACGGCTCATAAAGTTGGAAAGCCTCAGGAGGCAGATCTGAACCTGACTCCTAAGCCATCGATGTCCTACAAAGATATCAAAATAGATTATCCACAAAATGCATTTGCTAAAAGGGACACACCACCATGAAACAAAATATGTCTTTTATTCATGAATCAAAATGAATACAAAGTACAATCTATAAAAGAATCAAAAAATACTCTCATTCAGGAGTAAGTACAAAAGGAGAATAAAAAGAAACATATACATTTGTTTAAGCCGGCGGACGATTTAATAGATTCGTCAGTTCATCCTTCTTCCGCTGGGTCTCGGCTTCATAATTTGTTATTGCTATGAGACGGGCTTCCGCTTAAGACTGTTGGGCCTGGTACGAGGCGAGCCGACTTTCAAGCTCCTTTTTGGTAACTTTGTGAGCTTCAACCATTTCGCGAGTAAAAATGACGGCTTTATCAATAGCTACCACCTCCCTGATAGCTTCTTGAAGCACCCGCCAAATTTCATACGCACGAGTGGTCTTGGCCATGAGTTCAGCTTGAAGTTCCCCCAGCGCATTGGAAGCCAGCTCCCTCTCCGAAAACTTTCGGTTGAGCCTCTTCTCACATGTCTACAGATTTGCGGCGCACCGTTCAACCAGCCCCCGCAAGCTCACCTTTGCAGCCACGACCTCTGAAGGAAGGCGCGTGCACTCAAGACTATGTAAGCAAGCCTCCACCTGACGACAAAACTCGACCCAAACATGCACCAATGTTTCATCATGGTAAGCAACAAGAAAGTGGAGAGAAATGTTAGCTTCACCAGCAAATTCTTCGGCCGTGATCGAGCTAATAGCACGAAGATCTTCGATGAGAGCCGACAAAGAGTGAAGGCTTTGCTTCGCTATCCGTTCAGATGCGCGTAGGGCATAAGGGCCAGGCGGCATAAGGATGCGAGATTCCAGCGGGATAAGAACAGGAAAAGCTATCAAGATTCATAAATAATCAGCGAGATTTACAAACAAAGAGCAGATGGAACAACGTCAAAACTTTACTTACCCACAGTCATGCAAGAAGGGTTTAAAAGATTTCCAGGCCCGTCAAGGATCTCAATTTCGTCGTCAGCTTCCAGAACTACAGAAGACATTAGCATCGTTATACGAAATAATAATAATGCCATTAGGAGGGGAAAATAACACTAACCTTGCTCGAAAGAGAGGACGATGCGTTGTGGGGATATTGCCTGTGGAGCGGCCATCTCGAGCAAACGCTGGAAAGACTTTTTGGGGGATAGATCCGCGATAGACGCCGCCAATCCACATAATTTTGAAAAGACGGAAGGATTCAGATAATGAAGAGATCATTAAAATAAAAGATAGAAGAATACCTTCAATACTCCTCCCACTTTGAACAGGAGGGATAGCAGCTTCGGCAGCCTCCTCCATACCCTCAAGTACATCATCGGAGACATTTGCTGGTGTGACGGCTATCAGTCGAGGGGCAGCGGCCACCACTTCAGAGACGGCAATCTCAGTTACCTGTTCCACTATCTCCAGGCCATCATCAGAAAGGTCCATTAAATCCACGGCCGAAAGGGACACCTCTTCAGGGTGAACGGGCACAAGAGGAACAGAAGCAGCCAATGGAAGCTCTGCAGCAGGAATAGCAACCGTAGAGACCCCTCCACACCTACTGGTGTCTCATCGGGGATATTTACAGAGTCCATGGTCAAGACGCTACTTGAGCTCAGATTCTCAGCCATGGCCGAAGTCCCTGCAAAGTTTTACGAAGATAAGAAGACATAGAAAGCAAAAACAATTACTTGCCAAAGAAAAAATACAGAAAACATGCATACTGATACACCAAGATACCTCGAGTATAGCTTTTTCAAGCCGACATTCCTTCCTAAGAAGGTATGCTTGCCGGGGTTCTAGGGTAGATTCATGGCCGCCGGTCCACAACGACAACTCATCTTCAGAAGTGGCTGAGATAGGCTTTTTGAGGGCTATCTCACCCCCCTGCTCCAGAAGACCTATAAATACTCGCCGTATAGATGGAGGATCTTCGTAGAATATTACGGTAGGATAGGAACTCTTCGAGACGCGCACGTTCTCGGTCTCATCCTGGGAACGCCTTATAGCCTCAGCTAATTGTGCGGCTTCCTCGTTAGATGAACCTGGAAAAAGAAGACAATCATCCGGCTCTTGCATAGATATTGGTTCGTCTTGAATGATAGTCTTGGATTCCACTATAAAGTCAAGCAGACCGGTGACTGTCTTCTTCCTCCGCTTCGACCCGGAACTAGCGCTGGAAGATGATCGCTTCCTTCCCTTCGGCGCTTTGGTGCGACGTTGCCCAACCTCGCCTCTAGTATCCTCTTTTGGCGGTGCTACTAATGATGACACTGCCATCGATGACGCCGCAAATGATGGAACTGTTACCGATGCCTCATCAGAAGCCCTTGTCTGATCTCTAGTGCGCATCGGCATACCAACTGTGGGTGGAGTCAGACCCGCATCCACCGCCTCAGGAATAAGTAAGGCACCAATGCCCCCTCAAGGGAGGGTGAACCATTGTCCACAGTCGCGGCGGGACTCCCCTAGCCTGGATCGGAGCAGGAGCTCTATATCCAAAAAGTATCCTCTTCTCCTCAGCAATGATGGGACCAACTCGGTGGCGGTACCAACCCGTAAAAGCCCCCACACACCTTGGAATGTAGTCGGCCTCAGGGATCATGAAGCGAGAGCCGGTGTTCAGCCGCATGAAGTGATGAGTGGCGTCACGAACAACTTCAAAAGACGAGCTGGGCTCCACTATGAATGCCTCGAAAGGAACACCCTGGTTATAACCCAATTTCCGGGAAAAGCGGTGTGGATTATACCGCATAAAAAGAACCGCATCGTTTCGACGGAACACCAAATAACCCGGTCTGATCGAATACAAGTGCATGGCTTCCGTAGGCTTCAAAGATGGTGCTCCTTCTTTCGATAAATCAAACAGCTGCTGAATAGGTCCCGAAGGAGCAGAGAGGACTCGATCATTGAATACCATCCCGCTTTCGTTGGCAAAAGGATTAAGCAGCATACGAAGAGCCCCTAACTGAGTCGGATCAGGAGCAGAAGCGTCCACCAACCTCATGAGCCGCGGTAAGCTATAAGCATCATAAAAACCCGGTCTCCGGTGTGCAGCGAATGCCTCTAACACGTGCATCTCAATCCACGACGTAAAATAATGAAGAGAGAAACTCACTACATCCACACCCGGGGTCGAGGTATTGGCCGCAGTACTCAGCCCATGGTACAAGTGCGATAACCCTGCAATGCCTACGGCTAGTCGTGTCCCTTTGGCAATGCGATGAGCAGGATAAATGACCGAGGCTCTCATAAAGCGACGATGCGTTGGAATGACAAACCAACCGAGCCAAAGGCTAATAAAACCAGCGAAGAAAGTTTCTTCATCCATACTGGGAGCCGTAATCGACTCAAAAGGTAAGGCCGATAAGATTGGGATGTAAAACCGTGGCAAATCTTCTTCTCTGGCCGGTAGTTTATTTAGCCCAAACCCGAAAGGGTCATTAATATTCGCGAATTTCGGAGCCTCCTTTGATAGGACGTCTCCACGAAGGAAGCAGGCGATAAAACTCTTAAAAGTGACGCCCTGTTCCTCTGACTCTGTAAACAGCTTCTCGAAAATACCCAGAGTCTTGATTAGACTTGGATACTTATGACGGATGGCATTTTCGGTCGCCAAGCCGTCAAGCGTAGCAGACACAGTTGCGAATGCATACTCATCAGGAGGCAGCAATTCTTCATAGGGCGCTCCCCTGATCGGCAATCCGGAGATCTCGCGAAACTCTTCTAAAGAAATCGAAACTTCGTGATTCCCTAACAAGAAAGTGTTGGTGGGAAGATTCCATTGATTTAGGAAAGCTTTAACCCACCAGACATGGGAAAACTAATAATGAAAGAGAGACGCATACACCGCCTGATAAAGCCCGACCTTCTGCAGTCGCGCACGATGGGCAGACAAGATATAACGAGCCCAGAGAAGATAGCCCGTTGGATGGCGAGGGGTAAGCTCTATCTTATAGACTTGTCCCCAGGGCTGGGCTTCACCTTGGCAAATACGACGCCCCAAGATGTCTATGGCTGGCAAAGGGTGGTTTGGTATCCCAGTTGTCGACGGCTCAAGCTGGCCCGTAGGAGTCCAATCCAGCACCTCCATGGCAAAGGCAGTCTGCGGATGCTCCATCGGCAAGAATGGGTGGAGAGGCTCTGTTGGCACCTTGCAAAGAAAGCTGCGGCGGTCCCGAATGATATGCCCGTACTAGGTTCCCCACAAAAGCAGGTTGGTGCAATCCGGGTCATGAGCCCTAATCATTGCCATCACTTCTTCGTCAGACGGTGATTGAGGAAAAGCAGCATCCGAGCGGGTAAAAGGAAAGTATGGAAGAGAAGCCATTGTTCCTGAAATAAGAGAAGGGAAAACTGTTAATGAAACCTATATATATATATATATATATATATATATATATATATATATATATAAAGACAATGAAAGAAAACGACAAGTGATTGGTCTTTTTTTATGTGTAGTAGTTAACCGCAATCAATAACGGTGTCGCGTGTAGCTAGACCGAGATGAGTACGGGCCGTCCTCTGGGAAACGTTGAATCTTTTAATCTTACTTTAGGCGTGTTGAGAAAGAAAGGAGGAAGAATAAAAAAATGGTGGAAATAGTTTCTAGATCTACGTTAAACACAGATGCAAAATATAGATCTAGATTAACTACGGATGTAAGTTTAATATTAAAAAGGGGCTTGTAGGGTTCATTAGGATTTAGTAGTTATGGATGATTAATTAAAGATTACTCTTTTTATCCTTTAATAGATTTAAAACTAGAACGACAGTGATGCATGTAGATTAGGGTTTCTGGAGGGAAAAGGGTTCCCACTCTTAACCCCTATCTCGATATGGAACTCCGTTCATATATAGCCTTTACCAAAACATACATTAATCTAATCTCTAATCGCGGTCGAGACTAACAATAAATTGGTAGCGCGCCCGATTAGGATGTTAATGATTCTTTTGGTAAAGTTTATAAACTTTATAGGATGTAAAAAGAGTTTAAGGATCTTCATCATCCATTAATCTACCTTAATCCTACGAACCCTAACAAGCGAAGAATTACTCGCGCATGTTGGGAGAAGAAGAGATGGAGAGGGAAATCATATTAAAACTACAAAGAGATAGAATAAGAAAACAACTACCTTTATTAATCAACAAAATTCATTTACACTTTGTTCCCTTAGAAAATGATTACAAAATGCTAGTTTGCTTCTCGATCTCTTCTAAGGAGGTAGATGAACAGTTGATGATCAGCCTGGATGCGTGAGCCTGTCGTGGACTTCGTGATCTTTTCAGCTTGATGATTTTTCCAAGAGACTCCCGGTCCTTATTTATAGTCTCAGAGCCAGAACCCTAGTTTCCTAATATGGTAACTATTTGTTACGATTCTAACCAAAAAATCCAGAATCCCAACTCCCTTAGAGTACGGCGGAACCGCGGCCGTTGGATGAGTTTGACCGTGGATACGCGGTCTTATGGTGGGATGTTGGCCTTAAATTTCTGGGGCTTCATCTATGTAGCTCTTGGTGATCTTTTGAATATCTAAACTTTGAAAATCTTCTCTATGTTTCTGCCAGAATTAGTTTCTTCAATTTACTTGAATATCTTCGGCAGATTTGTTCTAACAACTTTGATTTCCTTGATTTCAGCCCTGAAAATTCTGCACAACAACTCAACAAATAATATTAGTAGAGTTTGTTTTATTGAGATATTAACTTACCATTAAGAATTGGTCAAATGTATTTAATAAGGTAAGCATATTTAAATGGGCCAAATGTTACATGGATATTATATGCTTACTTTTTCCTACCAAATGTTAATTATAATATATAAACAAATGAAAATAGTATTTTTACAGATAAACCCTCATATGTATCATATATTATAATAAACACCTTTTATTATATAGAAATAGTAGGAAAAATGTCATATTAAATGTGCAGTTTTATCAGCTGAACAAATACCCCCAAACTTATCTTTGATCGTCCCGAGCAAACTAGTTTATTCAAGAGAAGGAGAAAAAGAAAGGGGAAAGCTAAGCACACTTTCGTAGGCAACACGATTGCACTGAGCACGTGCAACAAGCCGTTAAACCTCTAGGTGTCCCTAGTAGGAGGAGTGTTGTCTCCTGAGGGTTTTCAGCGGATTACACTCTCAAAATCCCATAAAAGAGAGATGGCAAAAGTTACATATAAAGATAAGAACTATAAAAGAAAGAACTTGAAAATAAGAGTTTTCAACTACACCAGTTTTTCAGTTGCTATGAGCTCTATCTTAATGGTCGTGAAAAAATGTTAGAAATCATATCATCCCTCAATAAAATATCGTCATTATTCTTCATTCCTATCTTTCTTCCAAATATCGATCATATACCCCTACGTGTGTGTAAAAGACATCCCTACACTCGGAGAATTCAATTCAAGCTATTATACTCTTGTCCATCTACCTCAGTACTTTTTAATTGATGACTATTTAGATGAAATTTGCTCACACATTTTTCATGCGACCGTTAATATTTCTTGAGGTACTAACCGACCGAGTACTCATGTCTTGCTTATTAGGCGTATTAGTATTTTCCTCGTCTTGCAACACCTAAGGCTTAGCAGTGACTCCCAAACCATTTGGTCTAAGGCACTAGGTGATGAAGCACCCTCGCTATATTTTTTTATTGCTGCCTTGGTGATTACAAAACCAGTGTTCATTTTTCTTCACCATTTTATCTTTTTATTCATTTATTATTTCCTTCATACTTTGGCTTTTAGACAAGAGCATTTCAAGGTATTCTCTACTATCCCGAGTTTCAAGACGTGTGTAAGTGCGTATAGTAGGGTATCAACGTTCAAATGTTTGGCTTCTAGAATAGGGACGATTTTTCAGACTTATTTTTATCCTCAGATTGGCAATTTCCTTCATCTTACTAACCCTTGGGATAACAGCTTATAACTACTTATTACTAGTTTTGTTTAAGAAAACCTCTAACTTTCTTGTTTTTCTCAAACTATTCCTATCTTTCATATGTAAATTTTCACTTTCAAACTTTTATTATCAAATTTTTTTTGTGTGCTTATATAGTGTAATGCAAAGTAATGTGTAAATAAGTACAAACCTCCCCCAAACCTATTTGCAGCAGTGTCCTCACTGTTGTTTCTTATAAATCTCAAAAACCTGTAGACTTGGGAGGAAATGTTATTAACGGGGGCACAAAAATTGAAAGTGAAAATCCTTCCCCAAACTTATTATTGGCTCACAATTTTGAGGACAATTTTATTTTCAAGAGCCAAAAATATACCTCCCCAAACTTAAGTAAAATAGTATTAAGCATTTAAAATTATTGGGGAAGGTAAAAGTTATTGGTCAAAGTAAAACCTTGCAAAGACCAAAAGTCAAAACCAACCATTCAAAAATTTTATCGATGAAACACCAAGGTTGGTAGAAGAACATGTCGCCAATTGACATGAAGAAGTGGGGAGGAGATAAGAGGTGTAATGGAAAAGGTTTACGTCTCGATTTGTAGAGACAAAACAATGATGATGGATTACTGCATTCACATTCTTGATAAGAAGAAGATGTGGCGGTTTAATTTCTTTGGGTTGGGGTTGATTCATCGTCTTCTAAGAATGCGAGTTCATCAGCGAAGATTTCCTCGAAGCTTTCATCGATATCCCGAATAATAATCTCATCAGAAAG
This sequence comes from Agapanthus africanus, assembly GCA_030015575.1. NCBI lineage: Eukaryota > Viridiplantae > Streptophyta > Magnoliopsida > Asparagales > Amaryllidaceae > Agapanthus > Agapanthus africanus. The sequence goes on from JASDDO010000012.1 coordinate 47,412,149, forward strand.
AACGGGATGATACTCTGACTCCATAAAAGGTTCACATTTAGCGTTAGCTGTTGGCCCGGACAACAACGTAATAGCGGAGTCGAGATCAGTATCGTGAAGCTCTTCAATTTCGCTGCTGTCGGAATCTATTGTTTCGACAGAATACACATGAGCATAGGGTTCGGAGGGTTCACTTCCCAACTTGTAAATGTTAAGCTCAATTGACATCTTCCCGAAGGATATGTTCATAGAGTTGTTTATACAATTGATTATTGTGTTGGAAGTTGCAAGAAAATGTCGACCTAAAATCACCGGAATTTGGTTTCGTGGGTTCGCTACAGGTTGTGTATCTATAACGATAAAGTCCACAGAAAATATAAATTCTCCGACTTTGATTAACACATCCTCTAGCTCACCCCTAGGTTGGGTGATAGATCGATCGGCCATCTGAAGAGTGCAATACGCCGGTTTTAACTCTCCGATCCCTAATTGCTCATAAACAGAATATGAAAGTAAGTTAACACTAGCACCTAAATCGAGTAGAGCACGATTGATATTTTTACCCCCAATAGAAATAGAAATTGTAGGACTTTTACGGTCCTTTCGTTTCTTGGGTAGTTGTTGTGTAAAAGCAGTGCTCACATTACTCGCAAGGAAAACCTTTTTTAGGTACTTGAACTTTTCTCTTCCTAGTGCACAAGTCCTTTAGGATTTTCGCATAAGACGGAACTTATTGAATAACATCTAGGAGAGGAATGTTTATGTTAACTTGCTTAAAAATTTCCATAATCTTCTCCATTTGTGGACTTGGTTTGTTGCCCCTTAACCTGTTTGGATAAGGTGCTTTATCAATAAGGGTTTGGTCCAACATTGGAGAGGATTGTGGAGATGGAGTGGATCCCAGAATTGGAGTGGAGATCGTTTTAGATAGATTTGTGGAAGTGGGCTGAGGGTTCGAGCATTGTGGGAAGCGTAGAATAGGCTCGGAAGTAGGTGGGAGACTAGACGAATTAGGGGAAGAAGTAGAAGCCGGGGTATCATTGGTATCACTAACATCATCAACTTGTTCACCCACTTGGTTATCCAGCACTCTTCCCGATCTCAACGTAGTAACTGCACTCACATTATAACTTTGTGAGTGGCCAGGATTTGGTAGGGGTTGAGACGGAAGTTTCCCTTTCTCTCTAGCACTCATTTCGGCGTTTAATCGTGCAATTTGGGCTTCTATTGATTTAATACTCTCACCGTGGGAGGCGGATTCTTTCTTTATGGTATCAATAGAGGATCTCATATCAGCCGACATTTGGATTGAATGTTTCCATAAACAAATCCAAAGTTTGTGCGAGCGAAGAGGAGTTATCGGTACCGGTCGAATTATTAGAAGGTACAGAATTGTTAACCGGATTTTGAAAATTTTGTGATTGAAAGGGGTGCTGGTTCTGTTGTGGTGGTTGCTGTTGCTGTGGAGGAGGTCTTTGGTAATTGCTTTGGAACTGGTTTTGATTTTGGTTTTGGTTTTGGTTCCAAGCAAAATTAGGATGATTCCTCCACCCCTGATTGTATATGGAAGAATGTGGATCGTTTCTAAGTCGCTGCTGAAAAGTAGCATTAGTTTGCTCGTGACCTTGAAACGGTGCACTCATAGGACATTCTTCCGTCAAGTGTGATGGATCGGAACAGCAACCACACACGGTTTTGGGAAGCGTAACCTGGTTTAGGGAGGCTAATGAAAATTTGTTTTCCATAACTTCGAGTTTCTTTTGTATCGCTGCCATTTTGGTTTTTACTGCGATGGAAACATCGTGTTGATGAATGCCTCCCCTAGATGAAGGTGGTCTTATGCTTTCCCACTGCAAAGTGTTTTCAGCGAGGTCTTCCAGATATTTCCAAGTTTCACCATCATCTTTAGACATGAAATTGCATTGACAATTTGTTTCAAGCATCTGCTTTGTTGCTGGATTAATGCCCTCATATATAATTCGGCACAAATCCCATCTTTGTATTCCATGATGAGGACATTGGACAAGCAGATCCTTGAAACGTTCAAAGCACTTCCAAAATGGTTCATTGGGAAGCTGGGTGAACTGGTTGATCTCGCTCCTAACACGGGCGGTCTTATGATTTGGGTAAAATTTCTTAAGGAATGCTATCACGAATTCATACCAATTGGCAATAGAGTGTGCGACAGTATTATAAAGCCATTTTTCTTCCAAGTTGCACAAAGTGAATGGGAGAAGTTGATGCGTCAGCACAGCGCCCAAGGCAGTGCGTCCAATCAGAGCAAGGCTCTTTGAAAGTAAAGGAAGCAACGCTTCAGCTGCGCAAGCGCTGCGCTGCGCGACACTGCGCAGTTGCACAGGCACAGCCGCGCAAGCATTGCGCTGCGCGACACGTGTCTGCGCTGCTGTGCAAGCACAACTGCGCAAGCGCTGCGCTGCGCGACACGTGTCAAGCGCTGGGGCGTTTACGCCAAACAGAATCAAGATTCTAAAGAAATCTTTCTGTTCTTGTTAAAAGAAAAAGATTTTCTTCTGTAAAACAGAAGCCCTTGGATCAAAGATCCAACGGTGGGGAAAATTCCCCAAATCACTCAGAGAAAGATCTCTTTAACAAATTTAACTAATTTATGGGCACTATAAAAAGGACCCTAGACCTCAATTCAAAGGCATCAACATTCTTGAGAAACCAAGAGCTTCAAACAGAGAGAACTCTGAAGAAGTTTCAAGAAAAAGGTAAAAAACCTTCATAAAATAGAAGAAATTTCTTCTAATAGATCATTAATCTAAGAACAAGATCAATGATCTTCACATAATAAACAGTGCTTTGCACTTCTCATGAACTATTGGTTCTTTAAAACAAGAAAAACAAAATAAAGAACAGTGCTTTGCACTTTTTTATGAACCTTTGGTTCCTGAAATAAGAAAAAACTTGTTTTTCTTTGATCTAAATTAGATCAAGAAAACGAATAGTGCTTTGTACTTCTTTTATGAACCATTGGTTCTTGAATCTAAAAGATTCTCAAATCGTAGTGCCTTGCACTTGCAAACTGCGCTGTTGCGCTCCTAGATTGGCGCAAGCCACCAGAGCGCGCCACGTGTCAGCAGCGCATGCGCAGCGCATTAGCGCAGTGCACTGCGCTTGCGCGACACGTGTCAACACTTGCGCTTTCTGATTGGCGCAAAGCGCCTGATAAATACAATGCATTTCCTAAAAGGCCAGGCCCAAATCAAAAAGACCAAGCAGGCCTAATTAAATGCAATAAAAAGGGGAGAGCCCAAACAGAATTGATGCTCTGCATCATTTATAAATGGGCAGAGCCCAAACAAAATGCTATGCATTTTAAAAAGGGTAGAGCCCAAACAAAGTAGATGCTTTGCATCATTTATAAATGGGCAGAGCCCAAAACAAATTGATGCTCTGCATACTTTATGGGCAGAGCCTAAATAAAAATAAAAAGAAATGCAATGCAAAAGCAGATAAAATGTTGAACATTTTCAACTGGACTTAGCCCAATTTTGGCCGTAAGTCCTCAAATTAAATTGACTGAGCACGGCTGCTCCCTAAATCAATTTACGATCGGTTCGAGGGTACATCTCCGAACTCCTCTGATACCCATCGTTGTAATCCTTCAACGACGTCAGAGAGGTGACGGGTCCCGACGACCACACATCAATATGGACTGCGGGGTCCTTAAACTCATGGACCGAAACGTCCTTAAACTAATGTCGGACCGAAACGTGCTTAAACTAATGATGGACCACCACGTCCCTAAACTGGAACATAGACCACCACGTTCCTAAACTGGCGATAGACCACCACGTCCCTAAACTGGAACATGGACCACCACGTCCCTAAACTGGAACATGGACCACCACGTCCCTAAACTGGAACATGGACCACCACGTCCCTAAACTGGCGATGGACCACCACGTCCCTAAACTGGAATATGGACCCCTACGTCCCTAAACTGGAACATGGAGCATTATGTCCCTAAACTGGAACAATAGAGCCCCCAAATGCTCTTTTGTCGGATCCAAACGATCCCGTTAAGTTGATCTTAGTCTCAAATCAGACTAACGTATCCTTAACAAGCGTTTAAGTCGATCTTAGCCTAAATACGGCTAACGTATCCTTAAACCAAAACACCAAACCCAAATCTAAGTAAATACGGATTTGGATTAATCCACGTCCTACGAGCGACGATATCGCTTAGTCTCCGTATACAATCCACGGGCAACCGCAACCACAAACAAACACACACGACACGAAGTGAAATTCTGGAGAAGGAGAAAGTGGCTACCGCGATGCGGTAGCGTAATTAACTGCAGGGGCTTGCGCCTGCAGGGAAGAGCGTCCCCACAATCAAAAACCCCTCAAGCGAGGGGGAATCTGATGAAGTTTGCTACATCGGCCGCATCCATCTAAACCTCCGATACACGGTGCCATAAATCAACTTGGCATCTTCGGAGAGGTGGACGGATAAAACCAAATAGCATCTGTCCCGAATCTCAGGAAAGACGTCCTAATGCGTCGGCCGCCATTCGGAGGGGAACAGATTCTGGCACGCCCGGTGGGACCTTTTCCTCTTTCCACTCCACACTTCGTGTGTCGTCTTCGCGAACCAATCGCGGTTTGTTAAAAGGTTGCCTTTGGATTTTAAGTTACTAAGATTTGGTCTTTTGCCTGGCGCAGAACTCAAGCATCAATGGCCTCTAACTGCACCAACTGCTCGAAGTGCCACTGCAACGGACGCTCCACCTCCTCTGGAGGTGTAGCATATGGGCCCCAAGCGGCTTCCTTCTTCGCTCTGCCGATAGACCAGGTGACCTAGGCCACCACCGGCCTGTTTTTCGGGACCATGATCCTACCTACAACCTTCTCTATGCCAATACCTGCACTGGAAGTGAACAAAAAGTCGGTCTTCGACCGGCTCACTGCTACGAGGGCCCCTGTCAACGGGTCGCCCACTACCAAACCAACAACCTCTATTTTCGCCAGGCTGGATCAGAACTCTAAATTGGCTGTCCCAAGGAAGGCAATAACTGCTGCTCCAGAAGTCGTCAAGGCGGCTTCCCCTATCAAAGAGTCAGTCTTTTCAAGACTGACGATTCCTGCTCTTGCCCCTGCTCGAGGATCCGTCTTCGACAGGTTGAATATCACCCCTCAAAAGACAACCTCAGTCTTTAAGAGGTTAACACCAGCGGCGCCTCATTCAGACAGGGGGCAAAAAGAAGCGGTCTCAATCTCCGAGCCAGTCCCAACGGCTCGTCATGCTCGATGTCGCCATTGGCGACGAGTAAGGAAGGCAGGGGGCAACTCCCCCTCAGGGCTAACTCCACCGGCTCCAGTGGTGGAAGTCAACGCTGCTGTTCCAACTGGGAACGGCTTTGAACTGCTGAGGAGGGTACGTAAGAACTCTCCAACCGCTACACTGAAAAGATCTCCTCCACCTGCGGAGAGAGTTCCGGAAACAAAGCAAGAACAGCCCCCTCAACGGCTGTCCGCAAAAATATACAAGGTTTGGCGAAGGGTTCAAGACTCCGTGATTGACCCAGATCACTCTCGTCAACGAAAGAAGACGAAGGTGCAAAAAGGAAAAGACCGTCCTATTGAACAGCAGAGGACAGCAATCGCTAGGGTGCCCACTGCAACGACCCCTTCAACTTCAACGGCCCACAAAAGAAGAAGGCCAGAGAAAATCCCCGCGCCGGCGACAAATATCAAAGGTGGTGAACCCAAACGCCCTAAGTCAGGGGGCATTGTAGTTCATACCGTCTACGTGGCGTCTAGTAAAGAGGACAGTCGCATATCTACGGGTCATCGACCGCTTACGCGATCAGTGACCAAAGCCCAGGAGCAGCAGCAGAATCTCCAAGAGATGATGAACGCTATGGCCGCACTTACTGGGCCAAAAGAAAACCCTGAAACGTCCTCGGATGAACGCCAAGAGGAAGAAACCGACGCCGAATTCCTTCGTCGAATATTGGAGAAGAAGGACAAAGAGGCTGCTGAACAAGCAGCCAACATACAACGTATGGGCCTCCTGTTCCAAGACATGGTAGGGATGATGATACAACAAGATCCTCCGGCTGAAGATCCCCCGATCGTCCTTGGTGACGATAGGGGAGAAACGTCGAATCCTCCGCGAGCCCTATCAACAGCTAAGGAGGATACAATCTCCAAAGCTGATTTGGATGAGTACATAGCCCAACAAATACGGGTTCATCATGCGGCTGAAGCAGCTGGCCAGATCGTAAAAACGGGACGGCCATATCCAAGTTGGTACGACCAAATCAAGTACCCGCCAGGTTACACAATTCCCAAGTTCCATGTCTACAAGGGGACGGGCAATCCTCACCAGCATGTTGCCCAGTTCAGGGCACTCTGCGGCAACACCGGCGGTGATGACAGGCTTTTGCTTCGCCAGTTTGTTGGAAGTTTATCAGATACGACGTTCGAGTGGTACTCTGAGCTCCCGAATGACTCTATCAAAACCTTCGCGGAAATGGAGCTGTTGTTTACTCAGCGTTTTGCAAGCGCCAGTGAACGCACCCCGATGACGGCACTGATTAACGCCAGGGTAAAGCCAGGCGAGACGTGGGTTCAATATGCTATACGGTGGCGGAACTTATGGTCGAAGTGCGAGCAGCGCATTGAAGAAGCTCCCGCGGTGGGTATGTTTGTGGGAACCCTTGATCCGCAAGCAACCATCTCATAATTTATGATGTTTTTCAAGCCGACTACCTTCCAGGCCTTGATTGACAAGCTAGCACAAATGGATCAGACGGGGCATAAACCCCCTCTTCCAAAGCCGGACTCCCGAAGTGACAAAGGGAAGGGAAAAGCGATTGTCATCGCTAATGCTCAACAACAACCGAGCGACTCGAAGCCGGTTGTTCGTCAAAATAATATGCGTCCGTACGTAGCCCTTGAGGAGAGGCTAGGACGTTCTTACTCTTTTCCCCGCGATAAAACGAGAAGGTTATTCGAGCTGGCGTTGCGCAACCGACTCATAAATCTGCCGGATCCAAAACGTCCGTTGCAACCAAGTGATGTCAATGAGCCCAACTACTGTCTTTATCATCGAGTACTGGGCCATCCGATCAAAGATTGCTACGTTTTCAAAAATTGGCTTGAAAACCAGTACCGACAGGGCAAATTTGCGTTATCTGACAAATGGAAGGTGAATCCCCCGCAGCCCCACACCTCTAAGGGGACGAATACGCCGGGGGCAACATGCTCCATCGTTGAAGAAGCTCCTTGGGAGGTTGTGTTATCAGCCAAGACAAAGAGGATGCTAAACGATCTTCAGACATGTCCAGCGATTAGGTGGAAGAACCCGTTGGAACCGCAGATCATTGAGGGGATGTTGAAGCCACGTCCAACTCCAAAGACCGATGGAGGTGGCTCAAACGCTCACAACCAGCCGTCAAAATCTTCGAAGAAGAAGAAAAAGAAATCAAAGAAGCCCTTAAAGCCTGGCGACAAGCGCTCAGATTTGCAAAAACAAATTGACGCGCTGGAAGAATACAACCAGGAGGCACGGACTCCCATTACACTCCAAGAGTTCCTCAATCATGTCTTTCAAGAGGAAGATTCATCTGATGAATCTGAAGAATATGTGGCGAGCTGTCTTGTGATTTCCCATTCGTTCATGGACGATGAGGAGACTCCTTGTACTGAAACGCTGGGGGCAGATCCTGAACCAAAAATCCCGGGGCCATCAGATGAAGTAGTTGACGCATTCCTTAATGAAGCTCGGTTGAAAAGTAAAGCTGATCGAGAACGCGAGGCGGTCATATTTGAAAGGGCCAAGCGCCAGCGACTTGATGAAAGAGCTGAGACGATCCAGCTGGAGCAAAATACCCCATTACCGACAAAAGCCAATTCAAGATGAGGAAAAGGTTTGCTAAGGCCATATTAATGGGCATGAAGCTACCATCCTCCGAAGGGAACATCATCGGTGAAGTGGAAATGCACCCCTCCTATTTCTTATATCATCAGAAGGTTTCGCACCCCACTCAAGAGTGCAAAGCTTTCGATAGATGGTAGAAAGAATACGTTGCTCATCGACAACGCTTTAAGCGGGAAAAGCGCAAAACTCGTCGGGAGCAGAAGGATATGATCGAAGAGTTTAACAGAATTACCGGTGATTGTCGCATGGTTAATGCCGGGGGGTCACAAGTGCCTACGTTCGGAAGCGATTCTGATGAAGAGTTGGAGCTTTCCCCTCTCTTTAAAGAGTCCACCTCGGGAAAAGAAGAAGAGCCGAAGGTTTGCGAAAACATCCGGCTGCGTAATCGGACGCTGCCTGAAAAGAATCTCGGACCCTCAAACAGAAAGGATAAAGGGAAAGAAAAGGTTTCTGAAGATATCGTCTTAGATGACCAAGTGGTGGAAGAACTAAGTGCCAAGGACCCGCCAAATAGAAATAAGGTGGATTACAACGTCTTAGCGCATCTGAGAAAGCTACCGTCACAGCTCAGCATTCTTGACGCCCTTTTGCTATCAAAGGAAGTGAGAGATTCATTAATCAAGGCACTACAGGATCCGGAGCAATTCCAAGCTTTCCTGGCTGAAGAAAAGATGAAGGATGAATTGGAGGAAGTGCACACGGCCGATGTCGCTTTTGGTGATGAAGACCTTCTCCTTGGGACGTGCGAACACAATCGCCCCCTTTATATCTCAGGATACTGTCACGATATAAAGATAGGCAAAATCCTGATCGACAATGGGTCCTCTGTTAACCTCCTCAATGTGCGGGTGTTAAAAGAAATCTGCATGAGCGTCCAGCACCTTGCTCGGGACAAGATCACCATTTCCGGGTTCGACTCCCAATCATCAAGAACTTTTGGGTCTGTGATACTAACGCTACGCTTTGGGCTACTCGTCACGGACATTAAGTTCCACGTCATAGACGCCAAGACATGCTACAACGCTCTGCTCGGCCGACCGTGGTTACATGAGTACAACGTCATCCCTTCTACACAACATCAGTGTATGAAATACGCTAAGGATGGTCTCGAGTATACCGTGGCGGGAGAACTGAACCCGTTTTCCGTGAACGAGGTCCGCAAATATGAAGATGCCAAGTACTTCTTACCGGATTTCGAAGACACGGAAAGGTGTCACAAGCCGGAAAACAAAGCTAACGCCACCATCCCTGTCTTCGGAAGTGATACCGAAGAGGAAGAGGAGATAGTTTATTTGGGGCCGCCCCAACACAACAAGCCAGGGCCATCTACTCCTACGTTAATCTTTGGTAGCGACTCGGAAGATGAGGTCCATGCTGTATTCTCTGCTCGACCTTCAATACGAACGTTCGCTGATGAAGAACAAAGTCTACAAGTCGCCATGGTGCCGCTTAAACACCTTAAAGAACTGGATGCACTTGATATTTACAATGTAGAAGAGCTACAAACGTTCTATATCCCTCCCAGGCGAGAAAGCGAAAAAGCAATTCTATTCTACCGCTCTGAAGAAACCAAAGTGGAGAAAGAAATCTGGCATGGCGCGGATCCTACGCTCGACAGGCTTCAGCCTATCCATCTTCTCAGATATTATACGGAAGGTTTGAAAAATCTGCTGAAACGCCAGGGGATATCCTTCAAGCAGACCGTTCGAAAAGCCAAGTTTTATGACAAAGTCTGGAACGTCCCCGGGACTCAACGCAAACTGCCTAATGGGAGAATGGAGACAAAAGGACTTGGATACATCCGGTCAAAGAAATGAAAGCTACTAAACAGCTGCTATGTCATGTATGACTTCGATGAAGAAGCGGATGCTCAAGGGGAGGACGCTAATCCTGAGCCAGTGAAAGTTCCAGATGCAAAAGTGCCCGGTCCGTCGTTCGAAGAACAAATAGACAAGCTTATAAAGGAAGCGAGTCAAAAAGTCCGGGACGATCATAACCGCGAAATGGTCATCTACGAGAAAGCCAAAACGCAACGCCTTCTCCAACAGGCCGTGAAAGATAAAAATGCCGCTCCTTGTCAACCTGTTATAAAGAAGGCCCGACGCAGAGGCAGAAACAAGTCGAAACGCGAAAAAGGCACTCAACAGCAACGAAGCGGGGCTAAAAGGCCGCGCAAGCGGGAACCAAGCGGTTCCGATCTATCCCTCATGAGAAATATGGGTCGAGCATACTCTTTTCCTCGGGACAAGACGAAGAAAATACTTGACCTCGCTCTAAACATCAGATGCTTACACTGCCGGAGTCTAAACACCCCGAATAAGCCAGCGAGGTCTCACACCCAGAATATTGCTCTTGTCACCGAGTGGTAGGGCATCCTCTTGAGAACTACTTCACCTTCAAGAATTGGGTTGAAGATCAGTATCAGCTTGGCAAGTTCGCTCTGTCCGACAACTGGAGGGTAGCGCCGCCACAGAAGCACGAACCCAAGGCCGTGAAAGAAGAACCAGTTCCGCATTGGGATTGGAAGAGAATTCGTACTTGTCACATGATAACGATATTAAAAGAAGAGCCCGAGAACATGGAAGACCTTCCCTGGTGCTTTGAAAACAGTAACGACGAGATAATCTCAGAATTTCCACCAGCGCCAAAAGAGCTGGAAGATGGAATCCATACCACTGCAGATAACCTCAAGAAAATTGAGTTGGGGATGGCAAACGATCCGCGACTGACATTCATCAGCGAGCTACTATCTGAAGAAAGGGTGTCTGCGTTAAAGGACGTGCTTCTACAACATAAAGATTGCTTCGCGTGGAACTATTCCGAAATGCCAGGACTAGATCCAGAAATTGCTGTGCACAGATTGGCGATATCTCCGGACGTCAAGCCAGTCAAACAAGCGCCGAGAAGAATGCGGCTCGAGCTTGAAATGAGTATCAATGCCGAGGTCAAGAAGCTGATCGACTCTGGCTTCATCTAAGAAGTTCAATACCCTGAATGGATCGCCAACATCGTCCCGGTGATGAAGAAAAATGGGACAGTGCGCATATGCTTAGACTTCCGGGATCTTAATAAAGCTTGCCCGAAGGACGATTTCCCAGTACCAGTTACCGAACTGATGATAGACAATACGTCCACTCATGAAGTTTTCTCGTTCATGGACGGCTCGTCGGGGTATAATCAGATAAAGATGCATCCCGAAGACCAGAAGCACACCGCCTTCAGGACTCCTTTGGGTATATTCTGCTACAAGGTGATGCCCTTCGGTTTAAAGAACGCCGGCGCCACCTACCAGAGGGCCATGACGAAGATCTTCGATGACCTTATACACGAAATCGTCGAATGCTATGTCGACGATCTCGTGGTTAAAAGCAAATCATACGAGGAACATCTCGAGCATCTGAAGACCGTATTTCAACGCCTTCGACAATACAACTTGAAGATGAACCCTCTCAAGTGTGCATTCGGAGTTTCCTCGGGCAAATTCCTGGGGTTCATCGTCCGACACCGATGTATTGAGATAGATCCGTCAAAGATCAAGGCGATCATGGAAATGCCTCCGCCAAGGACCCTCAAACAGCTGCGGTCTCTCCAAGGGAAGCTCGCATATATACGGCGATTTATAGCCAACCTTCCAGGAAAGTGCCGTCCCTACAGCCACGTGATGAAGAAGGGAACCCCGTTCATTTGGGACCAAAAATACCAAAGCGCGCTAGACGAGATCAAATAATACCTGCAGAACTCGCCGGTGTTGGCTGCTCCGGTCAAGGGAAAGCCCCTCATTCTTTATACAACCGCTCTCGAAGGCTCCTTAGGCGCACTATGGGCACAAGAGAACGATCAAGGGAAGGAAAGAGCACTCTACTACTTAAGTCGAGTTCTGCTGGGGGCAGAAAGCAACTACTCCCCCATTGAAAAACACTGCCTGGCGTTGATCTTCGCGATAACAAAGCTCAGGCACTATGCGTTGGCGCACGAGGTCCGTCTCATTTCATAGGTGGACCCCCTTAAATATTTGATGTCGAAGGCCATATTGACGGAACGACTCGCTAAATGGGCCCTGCTCTTGATGGAGTTCTCGGTGACGTACCAACCTCTCAAAGCAGTGAAAGGCCAGGCCATCGCTGACTTCCTCGCTGAGCATCCGATACCCGCCGATTCTCCTTTAAATTGCGATCTTCCAGACAAACATGCGTTTGATGCGATCGACGGTGGTGATACCCAATGGGAGCTTTATTTCGATGGAGCATCTTCCATGAAGAAACGCCAACAAAGTGCCCCTATAATCAAATCGGGGGTAGGACTCATCTTTGTAACTCCACAAGGTGGGATAAAGCGTTTTGCCTTCTCCCTAACAGAGCCGAGGACAAATAACGAAGCCGAATACGAAGCTTTGATAGCAGGCCTTGAGATCGCCATTGACATGGGAATTGAAAACCTCCTCATATACGGAGATTCTCAACTGGTCGTTAGTTAAGTAAACGGCGACTACCAAACATGCAAACCAGAATTGGTGAAGTACGGCGAAAAGGTGCAGCAACTGTTGACCCAAATTCCCTCCTATACTTTGGAGAACATACCGCGTGCGGAAAACAGCAAAACGGATGCACTAGCCAAACTCGCTAAAGAACTGGCCTACGAGAACCTCGATGACGTAAGAATCGTACAAAGCCGTCGGGTGCTTGCCCTAGCAAAAATATCTCCGGAATCATCCGAAGAAAAAGGAGCGAGTGAGCAGACGAGCCTGCAAGTAAAAGATTGGGAAAATACCGAGGATTGGAGAGAAGTCTTTATAGACTACTTTAAGTCCCATCGAATGCCCGAAGATGCATCCTCAAGACATCAGCTCATGAAACGAGCTCTGTCTTTCGCCTTCGTCAATGATACTCTGTACAAGAGGTCATTTGATTCTCTGTGGCTGAGATGTCTCGGACCTAACGAAGCGAAAAGAGTCGTTCAGGAAGTTCATGACGGACTCTGTGGTTCTCATCAAGCGGGCCCGAAGATGAAGTTGAAGATTAAACGGATGGGATACTACTGGCCCACGATGATTCAGGACTGTCTCGAATATGCGAAGCAATGCCACTCATGCCAAATTCATGGGGACTTCATCCACCAGCATCCAAATCCACTACATCCAACGGTGGCTAGCTGGCCATTAGAAATGTGGGGAACTGATATAGTCGGCCCTATCGAACCAGCATCATCTAGAGGACATCGTTTCATCTTGGCGACAACTGACTACTTCTCCAAATGGGCAGAGGCAGTACCACTGAGGGAAGTTAAGACGGAAAATATCCTCCACTTTTTCAAAACGCATGTCATTTATCGGTTTGGAACTCCGCGACGGATCATCTCCGATAACGGGCCAGCTTACAGAAGCCACAAGATCAGTCGCTTCGCGCAACAGCACAATATAGACTGGAGATATTCCTTGGTTTATAATCCGCGAGCTAACGGTCTAGCTGAGGCTTTCAACAAGACCTTGACAAAGATCATGAAGAAAACGCCGTCACGAAATAAGAAAGACAGGCACGAAAGACTGCAAGAAGCTCTCTGGACGTATCGAACTACGTTCAAGACGGCCACAAACACAACGCCGTACGCGTTGGTATTCGGTACGGAAGCAATACTCCCCCTCGAAATAGAGTTACCCTCTCTAAGAGTGGCAGTCCACTGCGAGCTAACAGATGAAGAAAATGCTAACCTTCGGCTTGAGGAGCTAGATGCCCTCGATGAGACCCGGCTCATAGCGCAACAAAATCTGGAAGCTTATAAAGCAAAGATGACGCGCTCATATGAAAGATTGACCCGACCGAGGACATTCCGCCAAGGCGAACTTGTGCTAGTGGTCAAAAGGCCTATGATCCCCAATCGCGCCAAGCGGGGAAAATTCGAGCCGAACTATGAAGGCCCGTACATCATAAACAAGGTCTACCAGGGTGGAGCCTATCTACTCATGGACATGCACGGCGAAAGGCCTTCCAGGCCAATAAACGGTCGCTTCCTAAAGAAATACTACGCTTAATGAGCCACAGCCTAGGTCAATGATAGATGACGACGACTATGTCCGCTCGCTATCTTCCTCAGCTCAAGCTTTATAAGCAGTAGCCGGCTTTCTCAATGACGGACCGCAACGTCCTTAAACTAATAGCGGACCGAAACGTCCTTAAACTAATACCGCAGCATCCGTAGGCTGACAAAAATATATAAAAATTAAAAAAATATATATAAAAAACGGTATGTCCATAAGCAAAAACCCGAAAGGGCTCCGTGAGTAAAAACAGCAGGGCTACCGGTGAGTGTTCGTGAAAACCCGAAAGGGCGCGACCTCGTAAAAAAAATAATAATAACATAAAAATAAAGAGAATAAAAAAAAGGGTATGTCCATAAGCAAAAAGGGCACGGATGAAAACCCGAAAGGGCTCCGTGAGTAAAAACAGCAGGACTACCGGCGGGTGTTTGTGAAAACCCGAAAGGCCGCAACCTCGTTAAAGGACACTTACGAGGTCCTCTCGACCTTGTAAGGAGAAACTACCCGCGTGAGATCCTTAGGACTCACAAAGGAGCAACACACTTAGGGATCCCCTCGATTCCTAAGGAGAAAATACACTTACGAGATCCTCACGACTCGTAAGGAGAACTCTCTTATGGGACCCTCACGGCTCATAAGATTTGAAAGTCTTAAGTTACAGAGACCTAAACCTGTGCTTAAGCAACCCCCACAACTTCCAATATTGCCCTACAAGTGGTTCAATACTGACTCTTGTATACAATCCACGGGCGCGAATAAACATTTCCCTAACCAAGTTTCATCCGTGATTGGGGATATGTTCGTATGGTGAACGACCCTTGTAAATCCTCTCGATTTACAAGGAGAAAACCCTCATGTAGGATCCTTACGACTTACAGAGGAACATGCACTTAGGAATCCTCACGATTCCTAAGGAGAAAATACACCTACAAGATCCTCACGACTTGTAGGGAGAAATACCTTTGTGAAACCCTTACGGCTCACGAAGTCGAAAGCCTTAGTCGACAGGACCTTAACCCTGATCGCTAAGCCACCTTTGTCTGACATCGACAGAGGCAGATGATGATTCTCTCCTGGCAATATCCCAGTTGTAGCGGTGTTGATGCCGAAATCGGTGTCTAATTTCAGGTTTACGGCGGAAAGCCAGTAGGCCGCACATGCATGCGAAATAGCCGAAATGATGGGGCAACTTGCAATAAAAAGCAGCAAGTAAAATGTATGCATGCAAAATAACCGAAATGATTGGGCAACTCGCAATAAAAAGCAGCGAATGAAAACAAAATAAACAGCCGAAATGATTGGGCACCGCGAGAAATAGCCGAAATGATTGGGCAATCGCGACCTTTGCGATATAAAAGCTGAAATGATAGAGCAT
This sequence comes from Agapanthus africanus, assembly GCA_030015575.1. Classification (NCBI taxonomy): domain Eukaryota; kingdom Viridiplantae; phylum Streptophyta; class Magnoliopsida; order Asparagales; family Amaryllidaceae; genus Agapanthus; species Agapanthus africanus. The sequence goes on from JASDDO010000012.1 coordinate 47,427,449, forward strand.
CGCGGAAATAAAATAAAAAAACGATGATAAAACTTTGGCCCTACAGTTGAGATCACATCGATCCCTGTATACAATCCAAGAGCGCAAACGAAGAGGGAACCATACTCTCCCAACAGGCTCCGCCAGAAAACGAAGCCAAATCTCGACGGTTCATCCCAACTCCGAAGAAACCAGTGTCTTCGGCAAATACCTCAACTCAGGGAAACAAACAATCCTTGATGAGAGCCTCCTGATTCGCGTCAACTCGCAGAGCAACCAGTGCCTCCATGGGAAATTCTCGATTCGTTTCAACACCAGGGAAATAAATAATCCTTGGCAAATACCTCAACTCAGGGAAACAAACAATCCTTGACGAGAGCCTCCTGATTCGCATCGACTCGCAGAGCAACCAGTGCCTCTGTGGAAAATTCTCGATTCGTTTCGACACCAGGGAAACAAATAATCCCTGGCAAATACCTCAACTCAAGGAAACAAACAATCCTTGACGAGAGCCTTCTGATCCGCGTCGACTCGCAGAGCAACCAATGTCTCCGTGGGAAATTCTCGACTCGTTTCAACACCAAGGAAACAAATAATCCTTGGCGCTAGAGAAATAAATAATCCTTAGCAAATATCTCAACTCAGGGAAAGAAACAATCCTTGATGAGAGCCTCCTGATCTGTGTCGACTCGCAGAGCAACCAGTGCCTCCGTGGGAAATTCTCGATTCGTTTCAACACCAGGGAAACAAATAATCCTTGGCAAATACCTCAACTCAGGGAAACAAACAATCCTTGATGAGAGCCTCCTGATTCGCATCGACTCGCAGAGAAACCAGTGCCTCCGTGGGAAATTCTCGATTCGTTCCAACATTAGGGAAACAAATAATCTCTGGCAAATACCTCAACTCAAGTAAACAAACAATCCTTGACGAGAGCCTCCTGATCCACGTCGACTCGCAGAGCAATCAGTGTCTCCGTGGGAAATTCTCGACTCGTTTCAACACCTAGGAAACAAATAATCCTTGGCGCTAGGGAAACAAATAATCCTTAGCAAATATCTCAACTCAGGGAAACAAACAATCCTTGATGAGAGCCTCCTGATCCGCGTCGACTCGCAGAGCAACCAGTGCCTCCGTGGGAAATTCTCGACTCGTTTCAACACCAGGGAAACAAATAATCCTTGGCAAATACCTCAACTCAGGGAAACAAACAATCCTTGATGAGAGCCTCCTGATTCGCGTCGACTCGCAGAGCAACCAGTGCCTCTGTGGGAAATTATCGATTCGTTTCAACACCAGAGAAACAAATAATCCTTGGCAAATACCTCAACTCAGGGAAACAAACAATCCTTGATGAGAGCCTCCTGATTCGCATCGACTCGCAGAGAAACCAGTGCCTCCGTGGGAAATTCTCGATTCGTTTCAACATCAGGGAAACAAATAATCCCTGGCAAATACCTCAATTCAGGGAAATAAACAATCCTTGACGAGAGCCTCCTGATTCGCATCGACTCGCAGAGCAACCAGTGCCTCCGTGGGAAATTCTCGATTCGTTTCGACGCTAGGGAAATAAATAATCCTTAGCAAATACCTCAACTCAGGGAAACAAACAATCCTTAACGAGAGCCTCCTGATTCGCATCAACTCGCAGAGCAACCAGTGCCTCCGTGGGAAATTCTCGATTCGTTTCGACACCGGGGAAACAAATAATCCTTGGCGCTAGGGAAACAAATAATCCTTAGCAAATACCTCAACTCAGGGAAATAAACAATCCTTGATGAGAGCCTCCTGATCCGCGTCGACTCGCAGAGCAACCAGTGCCTCCGTGGGAAATTCTCGACTCGTTTCAACACCAGGGAAACAAATAATCCTTGGCACCAAGGAAACAAATAATCCTTGGCAAATAACTCAACTGAGGGAAACAAACATTCCTTGACGAGAGCCTCATGATCCGTGTCGGCTCGCAGAAAAACTAGTGTCTCCGCGGGAAAATTCCCGATTCGTCTCAAATTGCAAGATGAAGCCTCAGGCAGCAGGGACTAAAAAAAACTTGCTTCCTGAACAATGGGACCCTGCAAGTCGATCTAAAATGGTCCCTTGCATACTATTCACGGGTCTTACTCTCCAAAGTCGAGTTTCGACAAGGAGGGAATCAACCGCTTATGGGTCCTCTCGACTCGTAGGAGGGAAAAATTCTCTTATTAGATCCTTACAACTTATAAGAGAAAACGCACTTAGGAGTCCTCACGATTCCTAAGGAGAAAACCCACCTACGAGATCCTCTCGATCCGTAGGGAGAAAAGTCTCTATGAGACCCTCACGGCTCATAGAGTTGAAAAGTCTTAGGCGGCAGATCCGAACCTGCGGCCTAAGCCATCGCTATCTCTTGAAGAAACCAAGATACTTACTCTGTTATCTGTCAACCATGTTTATCAAGATAGCATGCCGATAATAAGATAAAGAAGAAAGCAACAGAAAGAGCATCCGATTTACATTTGATCAGGCGTTCGAGACACACTCATTCATGCATAAGCAAAAGACTCAGAACGAAAAATAAAGACAAGCTGGGATAAATTTTTTCCATTAATATTGCCAATAGTTCTTACAATCATAAAAGCAATAAACAAAAAATATTATTACAATGGAATAACCTCAGATCCAGGGCACGGATTGAGGAATTCAAAAATAAGGCCATTCAGAGTTCTTCTGGCCTTTCGGATTATTCTCGTGCGCAACCTCTCACGCTCCTGTGTGTCAAGATCCTCGGCAAGCCCACCCAGCCTTCGATAAGCAGCGACTATCGTCGTCTGCTGGAAAATTTGGTGCAGGATGTCGATGAGGCTATCTCGCCGTTTCTTCGAGATCAACCCCGATAAGTACACTGAATGTACCTTGTCTTCGGCATCATCCAGCGCATTGAGCGGTAGGGCCTCATGGAACCCCGGGAGTGCCTTCCAAATCGCTCCCAACACGACTTTCAAGAGAGCAGAGCGGCGGGGGAGCAGCCAACCAAGACGTGCGTTCAGACGACCTATGACCTCCACATACTGGGCATCCGTAAACTCCTGGTTTTGATGATGGCCCTGTGCGCGGATATCCTCGTAGGTGATGAACTCGTGCAAACTGTATAGACGCACCGCCATTATGCCTGGAGGAAACATCACAGGAAGATCAGTGATAAAAAAAAATATACACAGAGAGTTAAACTTCTCGAGAGCAATGCTCTGCAAACAGGAGCAACTACCAAAATCCTAATAAGGGGAATCTAAAGAAATCCCCTGAGAACTCTGAGATCGTTACTATTAAAAGATGATGTGATCCTTTAAATAAGAAACTCCATTTTTTTTAATTTTCATTATCCATATTCGAACTCTTAAGAGTTCATCTTTCTTTTAGATCAAAGAGGTCTATGTTTTGCCAAAGATGCAAGGTTCTGTTCATGGGTTAAGAAACCCTGAAACAGATTCCTGAGAGCAAGGCTCTATTTGATGAAACCCCAAAAGAGTTTTCTTTAGATCAAAGATCTATGAGAGCAAAACTCTATTGATTAAGATTGATTTAATTCAAGACTAATTCTTTCTTAAATACTACGCTTAATGAGCCACAGCCTAGGTCAATGATAGATGACGACGACTATGTCCGCTCGCTATCTTCCTCAGCTCAAGCTTTATAAGCAGTAGCCGGCTTTCTCAATGACGGACCGCAACGTCCTTAAACTAATAGCGGACCGAAACGTCCTTAAACTAATACCGCAGCATCCGTAGGCTGACAAAAATATATAAAAATTAAAAAAATATATATAAAAAACGGTATGTCCATAAGCAAAAACCCGAAAGGGCTCCGTGAGTAAAAACAGCAGGGCTACCGGTGAGTGTTCGTGAAAACCCGAAAGGGCGCGACCTCGTAAAAAAAATAATAATAACATAAAAATAAAGAGAATAAAAAAAAGGGTATGTCCATAAGCAAAAAGGGCACGGATGAAAACCCGAAAGGGCTCCGTGAGTAAAAACAGCAGGACTACCGGCGGGTGTTTGTGAAAACCCGAAAGGCCGCAACCTCGTTAAAGGACACTTACGAGGTCCTCTCGACCTTGTAAGGAGAAACTACCCGCGTGAGATCCTTAGGACTCACAAAGGAGCAACACACTTAGGGATCCCCTCGATTCCTAAGGAGAAAATACACTTACGAGATCCTCACGACTCGTAAGGAGAACTCTCTTATGGGACCCTCACGGCTCATAAGATTTGAAAGTCTTAAGTTACAGAGACCTAAACCTGTGCTTAAGCAACCCCCACAACTTCCAATATTGCCCTACAAGTGGTTCAATACTGACTCTTGTATACAATCCACGGGCGCGAATAAACATTTCCCTAACCAAGTTTCATCCGTGATTGGGGATATGTTCGTATGGTGAACGACCCTTGTAAATCCTCTCGATTTACAAGGAGAAAACCCTCATGTAGGATCCTTACGACTTACAGAGGAACATGCACTTAGGAATCCTCACGATTCCTAAGGAGAAAATACACCTACAAGATCCTCACGACTTGTAGGGAGAAATACCTTTGTGAAACCCTTACGGCTCACGAAGTCGAAAGCCTTAGTCGACAGGACCTTAACCCTGATCGCTAAGCCACCTTTGTCTGACATCGACAGAGGCAGATGATGATTCTCTCCTGGCAATATCCCAGTTGTAGCGGTGTTGATGCCGAAATCGGTGTCTAATTTCAGGTTTACGGCGGAAAGCCAGTAGGCCGCACATGCATGCGAAATAGCCGAAATGATGGGGCAACTTGCAATAAAAAGCAGCAAGTAAAATGTATGCATGCAAAATAACCGAAATGATTGGGCAACTCGCAATAAAAAGCAGCGAATGAAAACAAAATAAACAGCCGAAATGATTGGGCACCGCGAGAAATAGCCGAAATGATTGGGCAATCGCGACCTTTGCGATATAAAAGCTGAAATGATAGAGCATCGCGGAAATAAAATAAAAAAACGATGATAAAACTTTGGCCCTACAGTTGAGATCACATCGATCCCTGTATACAATCCAAGAGCGCAAACGAAGAGGGAACCATACTCTCCCAACAGGCTCCGCCAGAAAACGAAGCCAAATCTCGACGGTTCATCCCAACTCCGAAGAAACCAGTGTCTTCGGCAAATACCTCAACTCAGGGAAACAAACAATCCTTGATGAGAGCCTCCTGATTCGCGTCAACTCGCAGAGCAACCAGTGCCTCCATGGGAAATTCTCGATTCGTTTCAACACCAGGGAAATAAATAATCCTTGGCAAATACCTCAACTCAGGGAAACAAACAATCCTTGACGAGAGCCTCCTGATTCGCATCGACTCGCAGAGCAACCAGTGCCTCTGTGGAAAATTCTCGATTCGTTTCGACACCAGGGAAACAAATAATCCCTGGCAAATACCTCAACTCAAGGAAACAAACAATCCTTGACGAGAGCCTTCTGATCCGCGTCGACTCGCAGAGCAACCAATGTCTCCGTGGGAAATTCTCGACTCGTTTCAACACCAAGGAAACAAATAATCCTTGGCGCTAGAGAAATAAATAATCCTTAGCAAATATCTCAACTCAGGGAAAGAAACAATCCTTGATGAGAGCCTCCTGATCTGCGTCGACTCGCAGAGCAACCAGTGCCTCCGTGGGAAATTCTCGATTCGTTTCAACACCAGGGAAACAAATAATCCTTGGCAAATACCTCAACTCAGGGAAACAAACAATCCTTGATGAGAGCCTCCTGATTCGCATCGACTCGCAGAGAAACCAGTGCCTCCGTGGGAAATTCTCGATTCGTTCCAACATTAGGGAAACAAATAATCTCTGGCAAATACCTCAACTCAAGTAAACAAACAATCCTTGACGAGAGCCTCCTGATCCACGTCGACTCGCAGAGCAATCAGTGTCTCCGTGGGAAATTCTCGACTCGTTTCAACACCTAGGAAACAAATAATCCTTGGCGCTAGGGAAACAAATAATCCTTAGCAAATATCTCAACTCAGGGAAACAAACAATCCTTGATGAGAGCCTCCTGATCCGCGTCGACTCGCAGAGCAACCAGTGCCTCCGTGGGAAATTCTCGACTCGTTTCAACACCAGGGAAACAAATAATCTTTGGCAAATACCTCAACTCAGGGAAACAAACAATCCTTGATGAGAGCCTCCTGATTCGCGTCGACTCGCAGAGCAACCAGTGCCTCTGTGGGAAATTATCGATTCGTTTCAACACCAGAGAAACAAATAATCCTTGGCAAATACCTCAACTCAGGGAAACAAACAATCCTTGATGAGAGCCTCCTGATTCGCATCGACTCGCAGAGAAACCAGTGCCTCCGTGGGAAATTCTCGATTCGTTTCAACATCAGGGAAACAAATAATCCCTGGCAAATACCTCAATTCAGGGAAATAAACAATCCTTGACGAGAGCCTCCTGATTCGCATCGACTCGCAGAGCAACCAGTGCCTCCGTGGGAAATTCTCGATTCGTTTCGACGCTAGGGAAATAAATAATCCTTAGCAAATACCTCAACTCAGGGAAACAAACAATCCTTAACGAGAGCCTCCTGATTCGCATCAACTCGCAGAGCAACCAGTGCCTCCGTGGGAAATTCTCGATTCGTTTCGACACCGGGGAAACAAATAATCCTTGGCGCTAGGGAAACAAATAATCCTTAGCAAATACCTCAACTCAGGGAAATAAACAATCCTTGATGAGAGCCTCCTGATCCGCGTCGACTCGCAGAGCAACCAGTGCCTCCGTGGGAAATTCTCGACTCGTTTCAACACCAGGGAAACAAATAATCCTTGGCACCAAGGAAACAAATAATCCTTGGCAAATAACTCAACTGAGGGAAACAAACATTCCTTGACGAGAGCCTCATGATCCGTGTCGGCTCGCAGAAAAACTAGTGTCTCCGCGGGAAAATTCCCGATTCGTCTCAAATTGCAAGATGAAGCCTCAGGCAGCAGGGACTAAAAAAAACTTGCTTCCTGAACAATGGGACCCTGCAAGTCGATCTAAAATGGTCCCTTGCATACTATTCACGGGTCTTACTCTCCAAAGTCGAGTTTCGACAAGGAGGGAATCAACCGCTTATGGGTCCTCTCGACTCGTAGGAGGGAAAAATTCTCTTATTAGATCCTTACAACTTATAAGAGAAAACGCACTTAGGAGTCCTCACGATTCCTAAGGAGAAAACCCACCTACGAGATCCTCTCGATCCGTAGGGAGAAAAGTCTCTATGAGACCCTCACGGCTCATAGAGTTGAAAAGTCTTAGGCGGCAGATCCGAACCTGCGGCCTAAGCCATCGCTATCTCTTGAAGAAACCAAGATACTTACTCTGTTATCTGTCAACCATGTTTATCAAGATAGCATGCCGATAATAAGATAAAGAAGAAAGCAACAGAAAGAGCATCCGATTTACATTTGATCAGGCGTTCGAGACACACTCATTCATGCATAAGCAAAAGACTCAGAACGAAAAATAAAGACAAGCTGGGATAAATTTTTTCCATTAATATTGCCAATAGTTCTTACAATCATAAAAGCAATAAACAAAAAATATTATTACAATGGAATAACCTCAGATCCAGGGCACGGATTGAGGAATTCAAAAATAAGGCCATTCAGAGTTCTTCTGGCCTTTCGGATTATTCTCGTGCGCAACCTCTCACGCTCCTGTGTGTCAAGATCCTCGGCAAGCCCACCCAGCCTTCGATAAGCAGCGACTATCGTCGTCTGCTGGAAAATTTGGTGCAGGATGTCGATGAGGCTATCTCGCCGTTTCTTCGAGATCAACCCCGATAAGTACACTGAATGTACCTTGTCTTCGGCATCATCCAGCGCATTGAGCGGTAGGGCCTCATGGAACCCCGGGAGTGCCTTCCAAATCGCTCCCAACACGACTTTCAAGAGAGCAGAGCGGCGGGGGAGCAGCCAACCAAGACGTGCGTTCAGACGACCTATGACCTCCGCATACTGGGCATCCGTAAACTCCTGGTTTTGATGATGGCCCTGTGCGCGGATATCCTCGTAGGTGATGAACTCGTGCAAACTGTATAGACGCACCGCCATTATGCCTGGAGGAAACATCACAGGAAGATCAGTGATAAAAAAAAATATACACAGAGAGTTAAACTTCTCGAGAGCAATGCTCTGCAAACAGGAGCAACTACCAAAATCCTAATAAGGGGAATCTAAAGAAATCCCCTGAGAACTCTGAGATCGTTACTATTAAAAGATGATGTGATCCTTTAAATAAGAAACTCCATTTTTTTTAATTTTCATTATCCATATTCGAACTCTTAAGAGTTCATCTTTCTTTTAGATCAAAGAGGTCTATGTTTTGCCAAAGATGCAAGGTTCTGTTCATGGGTTAAGAAACCCTGAAACAGATTCCTGAGAGCAAGGCTCTATTTGATGAAACCCCAAAAGAGTTTTCTTTAGATCAAAGATCTATGAGAGCAAAACTCTATTGATTAAGATTGATTTAATTCAAGACTAATTCTTTCTTAAATACTACGCTTAATGAGCCACAGCCTAGGTCAATGATAGATGACGACGACTATGTCCGCTCGCTATCTTCCTCAGCTCAAGCTTTATAAGCAGTAGCCGGCTTTCTCAATGACGGACCGCAACGTCCTTAAACTAATAGCGGACCGAAACGTCCTTAAACTAATACCGCAGCATCCGTAGGCTGACAAAAATATATAAAAATTAAAAAAATATATATAAAAAACGGTATGTCCATAAGCAAAAACCCGAAAGGGCTCCGTGAGTAAAAACAGCAGGGCTACCGGTGAGTGTTCGTGAAAACCCGAAAGGGCGCGACCTCGTAAAAAAATAATAATAACATAAAAATAAAGAGAATAAAAAAAAGGGTATGTCCATAAGCAAAAAGGGCACGGATGAAAACCCGAAAGGGCTCCGTGAGTAAAAACAGCAGGACTACCGGCGGGTGTTTGTGAAAACCCGAAAGGCCGCAACCTCGTTAAAGGACACTTACGAGGTCCTCTCGACCTTGTAAGGAGAAACTACCCGCGTGAGATCCTTAGGACTCACAAAGGAGCAACACACTTAGGGATCCCCTCGATTCCTAAGGAGAAAATACACTTACGAGATCCTCACGACTCGTAAGGAGAACTCTCTTATGGGACCCTCACGGCTCATAAGATTTGAAAGTCTTAAGTTACAGAGACCTAAACCTGTGCTTAAGCAACCCCCACAACTTCCAATATTGCCCTACAAGTGGTTCAATACTGACTCTTGTATACAATCCACGGGCGCGAATAAACATTTCCCTAACCAAGTTTCATCCGTGATTGGGGATATGTTCGTATGGTGAACGACCCTTGTAAATCCTCTCGATTTACAAGGAGAAAACCCTCATGTAGGATCCTTACGACTTACAGAGGAACATGCACTTAGGAATCCTCACGATTCCTAAGGAGAAAATACACCTACAAGATCCTCACGACTTGTAGGGAGAAATACCTTTGTGAAACCCTTACGGCTCACGAAGTCGAAAGCCTTAGTCGACAGGACCTTAACCCTGATCGCTAAGCCACCTTTGTCTGACATCGACAGAGGCAGATGATGATTCTCTCCTGGCAATATCCCAGTTGTAGCGGTGTTGATGCCGAAATCGGTGTCTAATTTCAGGTTTACGGCGGAAAGCCAGTAGGCCGCACATGCATGCGAAATAGCCGAAATGATGGGGCAACTTGCAATAAAAAGCAGCAAGTAAAATGTATGCATGCAAAATAACCGAAATGATTGGGCAACTCGCAATAAAAAGCAGCGAATGAAAACAAAATAAACAGCCGAAATGATTGGGCACCGCGAGAAATAGCCGAAATGATTGGGCAATCGCGACCTTTGCGATATAAAAGCTGAAATGATAGAGCATCGCGGAAATAAAATAAAAAAACGATGATAAAACTTTGGCCCTACAGTTGAGATCACATCGATCCCTGTATACAATCCAAGAGCGCAAACGAAGAGGGAACCATACTCTCCCAACAGGCTCCGCCAGAAAACGAAGCCAAATCTCGACGGTTCATCCCAACTCCGAAGAAACCAGTGTCTTCGGCAAATACCTCAACTCAGGGAAACAAACAATCCTTGATGAGAGCCTCCTGATTCGCGTCAACTCGCAGAGCAACCAGTGCCTCCATGGGAAATTCTCGATTCGTTTCAACACCAGGGAAATAAATAATCCTTGGCAAATACCTCAACTCAGGGAAACAAACAATCCTTGACGAGAGCCTCCTGATTCGCATCGACTCGCAGAGCAACCAGTGCCTCTGTGGAAAATTCTCGATTCGTTTCGACACCAGGGAAACAAATAATCCCTGGCAAATACCTCAACTCAAGGAAACAAACAATCCTTGACGAGAGCCTTCTGATCCGCGTCGACTCGCAGAGCAACCAATGTCTCCGTGGGAAATTCTCGACTCGTTTCAACACCAAGGAAACAAATAATCCTTGGCGCTAGAGAAATAAATAATCCTTAGCAAATATCTCAACTCAGGGAAAGAAACAATCCTTGATGAGAGCCTCCTGATCTGCGTCGACTCGCAGAGCAACCAGTGCCTCCGTGGGAAATTCTCGATTCGTTTCAACACCAGGGAAACAAATAATCCTTGGCAAATACCTCAACTCAGGGAAACAAACAATCCTTGATGAGAGCCTCCTGATTCGCATCGACTCGCAGAGAAACCAGTGCCTCCGTGGGAAATTCTCGATTCGTTCCAACATTAGGGAAACAAATAATCTCTGGCAAATACCTCAACTCAAGTAAACAAACAATCCTTGACGAGAGCCTCCTGATCCACGTCGACTCGCAGAGCAATCAGTGTCTCCGTGGGAAATTCTCGACTCGTTTCAACACCTAGGAAACAAATAATCCTTGGCGCTAGGGAAACAAATAATCCTTAGCAAATATCTCAACTCAGGGAAACAAACAATCCTTGATGAGAGCCTCCTGATCCGCGTCGACTCGCAGAGCAACCAGTGCCTCCGTGGGAAATTCTCGACTCGTTTCAACACCAGGGAAACAAATAATCCTTGGCAAATACCTCAACTCAGGGAAACAAACAATCCTTGATGAGAGCCTCCTGATTCGCGTCGACTCGCAGAGCAACCAGTGCCTCTGTGGGAAATTATCGATTCGTTTCAACACCAGAGAAACAAATAATCCTTGGCAAATACCTCAACTCAGGGAAACAAACAATCCTTGATGAGAGCCTCCTGATTCGCATCGACTCGCAGAGAAACCAGTGCCTCCGTGGGAAATTCTCGATTCGTTTCAACATCAGGGAAACAAATAATCCCTGGCAAATACCTCAATTCAGGGAAATAAACAATCCTTGACGAGAGCCTCCTGATTCGCATCGACTCGCAGAGCAACCAGTGCCTCCGTGGGAAATTCTCGATTCGTTTCGACGCTAGGGAAATAAATAATCCTTAGCAAATACCTCAACTCAGGGAAACAAACAATCCTTAACGAGAGCCTCCTGATTCGCATCAACTCGCAGAGCAACCAGTGCCTCCGTGGGAAATTCTCGATTCGTTTCGACACCGGGGAAACAAATAATCCTTGGCGCTAGGGAAACAAATAATCCTTAGCAAATACCTCAACTCAGGGAAATAAACAATCCTTGATGAGAGCCTCCTGATCCGCGTCGACTCGCAGAGCAACCAGTGCCTCCGTGGGAAATTCTCGACTCGTTTCAACACCAGGGAAACAAATAATCCTTGGCACCAAGGAAACAAATAATCCTTGGCAAATAACTCAACTGAGGGAAACAAACATTCCTTGACGAGAGCCTCATGATCCGTGTCGGCTCGCAGAAAAACTAGTGTCTCCGCGGGAAAATTCCCGATTCGTCTCAAATTGCAAGATGAAGCCTCAGGCAGCAGGGACTAAAAAAAACTTGCTTCCTGAACAATGGGACCCTGCAAGTCGATCTAAAATGGTCCCTTGCATACTATTCACGGGTCTTACTCTCCAAAGTCGAGTTTCGACAAGGAGGGAATCAACCGCTTATGGGTCCTCTCGACTCGTAGGAGGGAAAAATTCTCTTATTAGATCCTTACAACTTATAAGAGAAAACGCACTTAGGAGTCCTCACGATTCCTAAGGAGAAAACCCACCTACGAGATCCTCTCGATCCGTAGGGAGAAAAGTCTCTATGAGACCCTCACGGCTCATAGAGTTGAAAAGTCTTAGGCGGCAGATCCGAACCTGCGGCCTAAGCCATCGCTATCTCTTGAAGAAACCAAGATACTTACTCTGTTATCTGTCAACCATGTTTATCAAGATAGCATGCCGATAATAAGATAAAGAAGAAAGCAACAGAAAGAGCATCCGATTTACATTTGATCAGGCGTTCGAGACACACTCATTCATGCATAAGCAAAAGACTCAGAACGAAAAATAAAGACAAGCTGGGATAAATTTTTTCCATTAATATTGCCAATAGTTCTTACAATCATAAAAGCAATAAACAAAAAATATTATTACAATGGAATAACCTCAGATCCAGGGCACGGATTGAGGAATTCAAAAATAAGGCCATTCAGAGTTCTTCTGGCCTTTCGGATTATTCTCGTGCGCAACCTCTCACGCTCCTGTGTGTCAAGATCCTCGGCAAGCCCACCCAGCCTTCGATAAGCAGCGACTATCGTCGTCTGCTGGAAAATTTGGTGCAGGATGTCGATGAGGCTATCTCGCCGTTTCTTCGAGATCAACCCCGATAAGTACACTGAATGTACCTTGTCTTCGGCATCATCCAGCGCATTGAGCGGTAGGGCCTCATGGAACCCCGGGAGTGCCTTCCAAATTGCTCCCAACACGACTTTCAAGAGAGCAGAGCGGCGGGGGAGCAGCCAACCAAGACGTGCGTTCAGACGACCTATGACCTCCGCATACTGGGCATCCGTAAACTCCTGGTTTTGATGATGGCCCTGTGCGCGGATATCCTCGTAGGTGATGAACTCGTGCAAACTGTATAGACGCACCGCCATTATGCCTGGAGGAAACATCACAGGAAGATCAGTGATAAAAAAAAATATACACAGAGAGTTAAACTTCTCGAGAGCAATGCTCTGCAAACAGGAGCAACTACCAAAATCCTAATAAGGGGAATCTAAAGAAATCCCCTGAGAACTCTGAGATCGTTACTATTAAAAGATGATGTGATCCTTTAAATAAGAAACTCCATTTTTTTTAATTTTCATTATCCATATTCGAACTCTTAAGAGTTCATCTTTCTTTTAGATCAAAGAGGTCTATGTTTTGCCAAAGATGCAAGGTTCTGTTCATGGGTTAAGAAACCCTGAAACAGATTCCTGAGAGCAAGGCTCTATTTGATGAAACCCCAAAAGAGTTTTCTTTAGATCAAAGATCTATGAGAGCAAAACTCTATTGATTAAGATTGATTTAATTCAAGACTAATTCTTTCTTAAATACTACGCTTAATGAGCCACAGCCTAGGTCAATGATAGATGACGACGACTATGTCCGCTCGCTATCTTCCTCAGCTCAAGCTTTATAAGCAGTAGCCGGCTTTCTCAATGACGGACCGCAACGTCCTTAAACTAATAGCGGACCGAAACGTCCTTAAACTAATACCGCAGCATCCGTAGGCTGACAAAAATATATAAAAATTAAAAAAATATATATAAAAAACGGTATGTCCATAAGCAAAAACCCGAAAGGGCTCCGTGAGTAAAAACAGCAGGGCTACCGGTGAGTGTTCGTGAAAACCCGAAAGGGCGCGACCTCGTAAAAAAATTAATAATAACATAAAAATAAAGAGAATAAAAAAAAGGGTATGTCCATAAGCAAAAAGGGCACGGATGAAAACCCGAAAGGGCTCCGTGAGTAAAAACAGCAGGACTACCGGCGGGTGTTTGTGAAAACCCGAAAGGCCGCAACCTCGTTAAAGGACACTTACGAGGTCCTCTCGACCTTATAAGGAGAAACTACCCGCGTGAGATCCTTAGGACTCACAAAGGAGCAACACACTTAGGGATCCCCTCGATTCCTAAGGAGAAAATACACTTACGAGATCCTCACGACTCGTAAGGAGAACTCTCTTATGGGACCCTCACGGCTCATAAGATTTGAAAGTCTTAAGTTACAGAGACCTAAACCTGTGCTTAAGCAACCCCCACAACTTCCAATATTGCCCTACAAGTGGTTCAATACTGACTCTTGTATACAATCCACGGGCGCGAATAAACATTTCCCTAACCAAGTTTCATCCGTGATTGGGGATATGTTCGTATGGTGAACGACCCTTGTAAATCCTCTCGATTTACAAGGAGAAAACCCTCATGTAGGATCCTTACGACTTACAGAGGAACATGCACTTAGGAATCCTCACGATTCCTAAGGAGAAAATACACCTACAAGATCCTCACGACTTGTAGGGAGAAATACCTTTGTGAAACCCTTACGGCTCACGAAGTCGAAAGCCTTAGTCGACAGGACCTTAACCCTGATCGCTAAGCCACCTTTGTCTGACATCGACAGAGGCAGATGATGATTCTCTCCTGGCAATATCCCAGTTGTAGCGGTGTTGATGCCGAAATCGGTGTCTAATTTCAGGTTTACTGCGGAAAGCCAGTAGGCCGCACATGCATGCGAAATAGCCGAAATGATGGGGCAACTTGCAATAAAAAGCAGCAAGTAAAATGTATGCATGCAAAATAACCGAAATGATTGGGCAACTCGCAATAAAAAGCAGCGAATGAAAACAAAATAAACAGCCGAAATGATTGGGCACCGCGAGAAATAGCCGAAATGATTGGGCAATCGCGACCTTTGCGATATAAAAGCTGAAATGATAGAGCATCGCGGAAATAAAATAAAAAAACGATGATAAAACTTTGGCCCTACAGTTGAGATCACATCGATCCCTGTATACAATCCAAGAGCGCAAACGAAGAGGGAACCATACTCTCCCAACAGGCTCCGCCAGAAAACGAAGCCAAATCTCGACGGTTCATCCCAACTCCGAAGAAACCAGTGTCTTCGGCAAATACCTCAACTCAGGGAAACAAACAATCCTTGATGAGAGCCTCCTGATTCGCGTCAACTCGCAGAGCAACCAGTGCCTCCATGGGAAATTCTCGATTCGTTTCAACACCAGGGAAATAAATAATCCTTGGCAAATACCTCAACTCAGGGAAACAAACAATCCTTGACGAGAGCCTCCTGATTCGCATCGACTCGCAGAGCAACCAGTGCCTCTGTGGAAAATTCTCGATTCGTTTCGACACCAGGGAAACAAATAATCCCTGGCAAATACCTCAACTCAAGGAAACAAACAATCCTTGACGAGAGCCTTCTGATCCGCGTCGACTCGCAGAGCAACCAATGTCTCCGTGGGAAATTCTCGACTCGTTTCAACACCAAGGAAACAAATAATCCTTGGCGCTAGAGAAATAAATAATCCTTAGCAAATATCTCAACTCAGGGAAAGAAACAATCCTTGATGAGAGCCTCCTGATCTGCGTCGACTCGCAGAGCAACCAGTGCCTCCGTGGGAAATTCTCGATTCGTTTCAACACCAGGGAAACAAATAATCCTTGGCAAATACCTCAACTCAGGGAAACAAACAATCCTTGATGAGAGCCTCCTGATTCGCATCGACTCGCAGAGAAACCAGTGCCTCCGTGGGAAATTCTCGATTCGTTCCAACATTAGGGAAACAAATAATCTCTGGCAAATACCTCAACTCAAGTAAACAAACAATCCTTGACGAGAGCCTCCTGATCCACGTCGACTCGCAGAGCAATCAGTGTCTCCGTGGGAAATTCTCGACTCGTTTCAACACCTAGGAAACAAATAATCCTTGGCGCTAGGGAAACAAATAATCCTTAGCAAATATCTCAACTCAGAGAAACAAACAATCCTTGATGAGAGCCTCCTGATCCGCGTCGACTCGCAGAGCAACCAGTGCCTCCGTGGGAAATTCTCGACTCGTTTCAACACCAGGGAAACAAATAATCCTTGGCAAATACCTCAACTCAGGGAAACAAACAATCCTTGATGAGAGCCTCCTGATTCGCGTCGACTCGCAGAGCAACCAGTGCCTCTGTGGGAAATTATCGATTCGTTTCAACACCAGAGAAACAAATAATCCTTGGCAAATACCTCAACTCAGGGAAACAAACAATCCTTGATGAGAGCCTCCTGATTCGCATCGACTCGCAGAGAAACCAGTGCCTCCGTGGGAAATTCTCGATTCGTTTCAACATCAGGGAAACAAATAATCCCTGGCAAATACCTCAATTCAGGGAAATAAACAATCCTTGACGAGAGCCTCCTGATTCGCATCGACTCGCAGAGCAACCAGTGCCTCCGTGGGAAATTCTCGATTCGTTTCGACGCTAGGGAAATAAATAATCCTTAGCAAATACCTCAACTCAGGGAAACAAACAATCCTTAACGAGAGCCTCCTGATTCGCATCAACTCGCAGAGCAACCAGTGCCTCCGTGGGAAATTCTCGATTCGTTTCGACACCGGGGAAACAAATAATCCTTGGCGCTAGGGAAACAAATAATCCTTAGCAAATACCTCAACTCAGGGAAATAAACAATCCTTGATGAGAGCCTCCTGATCCGCGTCGACTCGCAGAGCAACCAGTGCCTCCGTGGGAAATTCTCGACTCGTTTCAACACCAGGGAAACAAATAATCCTTGGCACCAAGGAAACAAATAATCCTTGGCAAATAACTCAACTGAGGGAAACAAACATTCCTTGACGAGAGCCTCATGATCCGTGTCGGCTCGCAGAAAAACTAGTGTCTCCGCGGGAAAATTCCCGATTCGTCTCAAATTGCAAGATGAAGCCTCAGGCAGCAGGGACTAAAAAAAACTTGCTTCCTGAACAATGGGACCCTGCAAGTCGATCTAAAATGGTCCCTTGCATACTATTCACGGGTCTTACTCTCCAAAGTCGAGTTTCGACAAGGAGGGAATCAACCGCTTATGGGTCCTCTCGACTCGTAGGAGGGAAAAATTCTCTTATTAGATCCTTACAACTTATAAGAGAAAACGCACTTAGGAGTCCTCACGATTCCTAAGGAGAAAACCCACCTACGAGATCCTCTCGATCCGTAGGGAGAAAAGTCTCTATGAGACCCTCACGGCTCATAGAGTTGAAAAGTCTTAGGCGGCAGATCCGAACCTGCGGCCTAAGCCATCGCTATCTCTTGAAGAAACCAAGATACTTACTCTGTTATCTGTCAACCATGTTTATCAAGATAGCATGCCGATAATAAGATAAAGAAGAAAGCAACAGAAAGAGCATCCGATTTACATTTGATCAGGCGTTCGAGACACACTCATTCATGCATAAGCAAAAGACTCAGAACGAAAAATAAAGACAAGCTGGGATAAATTTTTTCCATTAATATTGCCAATAGTTCTTACAATCATAAAAGCAATAAACAAAAAATATTATTACAATGGAATAACCTCAGATCCAGGGCACGGATTGAGGAATTCAAAAATAAGGCCATTCAGAGTTCTTCTGGCCTTTCGGATTATTCTCGTGCGCAACCTCTCACGCTCCTGTGTGTCAAGATCCTCGGCAAGCCCACCCAGCCTTCGATAAGCAGCGACTATCGTCGTCTGCTGGAAAATTTGGTGCAGGATGTCGATGAGGCTATCTCGCCGTTTCTTCGAGATCAACCCCGATAAGTACACTGAATGTACCTTGTCTTCGGCATCATCCAGCGCATTGAGCGGTAGGGCCTCATGGAACCCCGGGAGTGCCTTCCAAATCGCTCCCAACACGACTTTCAAGAGAGCAGAGCGGCGGGGGAGCAGCCAACCAAGACGTGCGTTCAGACGACCTATGACCTCCGCATACTGGGCATCCGTAAACTCCTGGTTTTGATGATGGCCCTGTGCGCGGATATCCTCGTAGGTGATGAACTCGTGCAAACTGTATAGACGCACCGCCATTATGCCTGGAGGAAACATCACAGGAAGATCAGTGATAAAAAAAAATATACACAGAGAGTTAAACTTCTCGAGAGCAATGCTCTGCAAACAGGAGCAACTACCAAAATCCTAATAAGGGGAATCTAAAGAAATCCCCTGAGAACTCTGAGATCGTTACTATTAAAAGATGATGTGATCCTTTAAATAAGAAACTCCATTTTTTTTAATTTTCATTATCCATATTCGAACTCTTAAGAGTTCATCTTTCTTTTAGATCAAAGAGGTCAATGTTTTGCCAAAGATGCAAGGTTCTGTTCATGGGTTAAGAAACCCTGAAACAGATTCCTGAGAGCAAGGCTCTATTTGATGAAACCCCAAAAGAGTTTTCTTTAGATCAAAGATCTATGAGAGCAAAACTCTATTGATTAAGATTGATTTAATTCAAGACTAATTCTTGCTTAAATAGTTGCTGTTTAGGAAAGTATAACTCGAAGAGTTCTTGAAGGCAAGAGCAAAGCTCTGAAGTTTCTGAAAATGAAAATTTTAAAGATGATAATCGTCTGTGCAGGACCAAAGGTCCTATTTATAGGCATCAAGTTCCCTTTCAACTTCCAAAGGTTGCTATAACGGTTGGAATTCTGCCACCGTTGTGCTCGCATTTGGAACCATACAAGTGCAACGGTGGGGGGGCATTTGTTTCCCCCAATTAGAACGAAACTCTATTTCTAAGAATGAAAAGTAAAGCACCGCTTCATGAAAGAGGCTAACACTAAAGGCGATTTATCCTTGCAAGAATCACATGTACTTAATAATAGCAAATTAAATTATACGATACACAAGCACAACAGAGAGCTAAAATAAAAGAACCCTTAACAAATCTAATGAAATACTTGATTAAAAAGAAAAATACTTGTTCATCATTATTATTGTTATTACATCTAAAAAAGATCACCAAATATGGGATCGGAAAGACAAGAGTTCGCAAAGATAAGAAGAAGATCGGAAAGACAAGGGTTCGCAAAGATAAGAAGAAGATTCTCTAGTTCCCTTTCTGTCTTCTCCACCACGTTGAAGCGGCGGTACTCCCGAGAAGTAGACGCCCAACGATCATCGCCACATTCGTCAGAAAAGGTGGCGATAACGACCCGGCGAGCCCGTATCTGGCTCAGTAAGTGGAAAGAACAGTCCCTCAGGGCTTTGGTGATCAAGTGCGCTTCAAAGAAGCACTCGATCTTATCCTCGGCGGCGTCAAGTATTGCCGGGGACATCTCTACTGGAGGAAGGGAAAGACCGGCGAGCACCGAGGTAAGGATCATCTGGAGCCAAATGAAGTGCGGAGGAAGAGGAGACCCCACACGAGTCAAAAGCTCGTACATTGCAGCATCGCACTGCTCGTCCGAAAAAGAAGGGTCCACCAAGCGCGCAGCAAAACGGGGAACGATGTCCCGGATCGGCACTTCCCATGGTTGTCGGCGGGCATGAGGGTGGTTGCAAGCCATGATCGAAGAAGTTCTCTGAAGATGAGAAAAGAAAAGGCTCGGCCTTGAGTTATATATAGACCCAAGCACAAAAAATTCCATGCACAGTGGAATTATTTCTAAGACCCGGGAAATCAAAATTTCGGGGAAATACAAGTTTGACTTGAAAAGAGGAGATGAAAAGATATCTCAGGTGAAGCAACGCTTTCGATTCCCCCAATCAGAGCAAAGCCCTACCTTGAAAATCTAAATTTTAATAAATGAAGCAACGCTTCAGATCCCCTGCGCTGTGCGCAGGATGCCACGTGTCAGAAGTTGATGCGTCAGCACAGCGCCCAAGGCAGTGCGTCCAATCAGAGCAAGGCTCTTTAAAAGTAAAGGAAGCAACGCTTCAGTTGCGCAAGCGCTGCGCTGCGCGACACGTGTCTGCGCAGTTGCGCAAGCACAGCTGCGTAAGCGCTGCGCTGCATGACAGTTGCGCAAGCACAGCCGCGCAAGCATTGCGCTGCGTGACACGTGTCTGCGCAGTTGCGCAAGCACAACTGTGCAAGCACTGCGCTGCGTGACACGTGTCAAGCACTGAGGTGTTTACGCCAAACAGAATCAAGATTCTAAAGAAATCTTTCTGTTCTTGTTAAAACAAGAAGATTTTTTTCTGTAAAACAGAAGCCCTTGGATCAAAGATCCAACGGTGGGGAAAATTCCCCAAATCACTCAGAGAAAGATCTCTTTAACAAATTTAACTAATTTATGGGCACTATAAAAAGGATCCTAGACCTCAATTCAAAGGCATCAACATTCTTGAGAAACCAAGAGCTTCAAACAGAGAGAACTCTGAAGAAGTTTCAAGAAAAAGGTAAAAAACCTTCATAAAATAGAAGAAATTTCTTCTAATAGATCATTAATCTAAGAACAAGATCAATGATCTTCACATAATAAACAGTGCTTTGCACTTCTCATGAACCACTGGTTCTTTAAAATAAGAAAAACAAAATAAAGAACAGTGCTTTGCACTTTTTTATGAACCTTTGGTTCCTGAAATAAGAAAAAACTTGTTTTTCTTTGATCTAAATTAGATCAAGAAAACGAATAGTGCTTTGCACTTCTTTTATGAACCATTGGTTCTTGAATCTAAAAGATTCTCAAATCATAGTACCTTGCACTTGCAAACTGCGCTGTTGCGCTCCTAGATTGGCGCAAGCCACCAGAGCGCGCCACGTGTCAGCAGCGCAGGCGCAGCGCACTGCGCTTGCACGACACGTGTCAACACTACAAGCGCTTGCGCTCTCTGATTGGCGCAAAGCGCCTGATAAATACAATGCATTTTCTAAAGGGCCAGGCCCAAATCAAAAAGATCAAGCAGGCCTAATTAAATGCAATAAAAAGGGGAGAGCCCAAACAGAATTGATGCTCTGCATCATTTATAAATGGGCAGAGCCCAAACAAAATGCTATGCATTTTAAAAAGGGCAGAGCCCAAACAAAGTAGATGCTTTGCATCATTTATAAATGGGCAGAGCCCAAAACAAATTGATGCTTTGCATCCTTTATGGGTAGAGCCCAAATAAAAATAAAAAGAAATGCAATGCAAAAGCAGATAAAATGTTGAACATTTTCAACTGGACTTAGCCCAATTTTGGCCGTAAGTCCTCAAATTAAATTGACTGAGCACGGCTGCTCCCTAAATCAATTTACGATCGGTTCGAGGGTACATCTCCGAACTCCTCTGACACCCATCGTTGTAATCCTTCAACAACGTCAGAGAGGTGACGGGTCCCGACGACCACACATCAATATGGACTGCGGGGTCCTTAAACTTGTGGACCGAAACGTCCTTAAACTAATGTCGGACCGAAACGTCCTTAAACTAATGATGGACCACCACGTCCCTAAACTGGAACATAGACCACCACGTCCCTAAACTGGCGATAGACCACCACATCCCTAAACTGGAACATGGACCACCACGTCCCTAAACTGGCGATGGACCACCACGTCCCTAAACTGGAATATGGACCCCTACGTCCCTAAACTGGAACATGGAGCATTATGTCCCTAAACTGGAACAATAGAGCCCCCAAATGCTCTTTTGTCGGATCCAAACGATCCCGTTAAGTTGATCTTAGTCTCAAATCAAACTAACGTATCCTTAACAAACGTTTAAGTCGATCTTAGCCTAAATACGGCTAACGTATCGTTAAACCAAAACACCAAACCCAAATCTAAGTAAATACGGATTTGGACTAATCCACGTCCTACGGGCGACGATATCACTTAATCTCCGTATACAATCCACGGGCAACCACAAACAAAATAAATACACACGACACGAAGTGAAATTCTGGAGAAGGAGAAAGTGGCTACCGCGATGCGGTAGCGTAATTAACTGCAGGGGCTTGCGCCTGCAGGGAAGAGCGTCCCCACAATCAAAACCCCCTCAAGCGAGGGGGAATCTGACGAAGTCTGCTATATCGGCCGCATCCGTCTAAACCTCTGATACATGGTGCCATAAATCAACTTGGCATCTTCGGAGTGGTGGACGGATAAAACCAAATAGCATCTGCCCCGAATCTCAGGCAAGACGTCCTAATGCCTTGGCTGCCATTCGGAGGGGAACATACCTACCGGTGATTGTTGGCACGGTGGATATCCAGAGGATACTGACCGTAGCCGTGAGATGTTGAGATATTGATACTTGAGATGGGTCAGCCGGACGGCTGGGGCCTGAGATATTGTGATATGGATATATGAGATTTGAGATAGTTGTTTGAGGTGTCGATGCTGGACACGGATTTCTGTGGATTTTATTGATATTATGCTAATATTTCAAAAGAGATTTCTAAGAAGAAAATAATGATTTCTTATATCCACATATTCAGATCACGAGTTGATTCATGTTGCATACATACCTGCTAGTACGTCATGCCAGATAGTATTGTACATTGATTCATGTTGCATACATATCTGCTAGTGTATCATGCCATATCAGTATTGTTGATGTTATGACACTTGCGTGCATACTTACGATAGGCTCTATAGATGTTATTTATTACTCACGAGTTGGCAACTCACCCCCGTTGTACCACAACCTTTTTGCAGGTCCGCTCCATCAGCACAGTAGCGGCGGACGCACTTGCTCCTTTTGCCTGGACTTAAGGCTTTTGCTCGTAGGTGGGTTGTGATATCATTTTGGTTTCCACCTTATATATTCATTGTATCTAGAGTACTCCATCTACTGTATCTTCTGTACATTTTATTGTATTGATGTATATCGACCCAGAGACGAGGCAGTGAGATTTGTGGACTTTTATGTTGTATTTTGGGATCGAGCTCACTTGAGCCGACATGATGTTTATTACTTGTGCTTTTTTATGCTTATTTTGCACATTGATGTTTTATATTGCGTGGGATTTGAGTCCGCCTTGGGGCGAAGAGCTAGCTCCCGCTTGGGGATGTCTTTTTCATGTTATCTATATATATATATTCCTGTTTTGTACCCGTTTAGGGGCCAGTTTTTATAAAGGAGACTCTGCCGAAATTTTTTGGAAAAAAAATGTGATGTTGTTCTTTAAAAGATTTTGATGTGACTTAACTGGTTTTCCTTCACTCTATTGCTTAAATAGGTTTTGATTTCTGGGCTTTGGCTTACTTAGATTACGTACGCCTTGAGACGTTTCGTAATTTAAGTGCCAGTCGCGTTCTGTAGCTTTCGGGTCGTGACACTTTTGGAAGCTATAGATAAACAAGTTGAACGAGCTTCGGGATGAAGCATACGATAACACGCTTATCATGAAGAACAGAACGAAGGTGTTTCATGATAAACACCTTGTGCCCAAACCGTTCACGCTAGGACAACAAATCCTTCTTTGCGATACCCGACTGCATTTTTATCCGGGTAAGTTACGATCTCGTTGGACGAGACTTTTCATGGTGCAGTGTGTGTACGTGCACAGCACGGTGGATTTGGAGAATCCAAAGGAAGGTTCACTATTCAAAGTGAATGGATACAGATTAAAACCGTTCTTTACCGCAAAACTATCGCAGGTGCCCCTGATGTTGCAGGAGACGATTTACCTTACCTAATCTTCCTCCGTTTACCACGAAACTTCGGTTATCCAGCCATAAACAGTGGAAACGCTGTTTCAAATAAGTTTAGGGATATGTATATACTATCTTATATATATATATATATATATATATATATATATATATATATATGGATATTGTTATCCGGTGCGTATCAATTTTTTATTCTTCTGACGAGCATCCTTGTCTAGTAAATGCTCGGTTTTGTGTGTCGGGATATTTCTTACCTAGTGAAATTCCCTTTTGTAAAAAAAGGGTTCTTTTTGTAAATATTGAAAAGGAAATAAGAGGAGGACAAGTTTTTGAACAATACCAAATTTGGAGGGGTTTTAGTGCAAAAGAGGTAACTTTTTGACCACCTTTTGACTAACCCTTTTTAAAACATATCCGCTCCCCTCTTTTTCCCAAACCCGAGACTTCATCTTCCCCTACTCACAAAATCCTAGCAGCCAAAGAAAATTCAACCGGAGATCCGCCGAGACGACCGTGCAACCATCGCCTTTAGATGCCACAGACCGCGCATCCGCCGCCCTCCTGCCTCTTCACCCTCTGAAATTTTCAAGGGAGGTTTGCATCCTCTATCTCTTATCTTCAGAACTGTTAAAACTGTGATTTATTTTCAATGGCTCCCAATTTTCAATTTGAGAGAGATTTTTCTTACATGTTCGCTCATGACTTTTACGGTAGTTACTTTGGCGACGAAATCCAGAAACGCTGATGGAATTACTTATTATACAACCATCCAAACGCATTCATGCTTACGGATCTCGTTGAACGCTTCTATAAGAGCATGGATGAGAAGTGTTTAGGAAGTTATGGGTATATACGCTTGTTTTGGAGGGATCGGGAAATTGTTATAGATCAGGATATATTTCATGAAGTAAATTTGATCCCCCGCATTATCGCTCATGACCGACCCCTCCGATTTGAGGATTGCATGCAGTTGATGGCGCAAATTGTGCTAGGGAGCCGAAGAAAGGAATTTTTGTATGTATGTTGTATGCGAACGTATTGACCGTATGCCGTTGGGTACAAAATAAAATCTTTGGTAGTTCGCATAACACCACTTTTTTTACACCATCTCTACAAATTATGCACAGACTAATGACGAAAAATCCAAGTTATGATAGGTGCACAATGTGGTTACACTCGGTTGGCGCCGGAAAAGGGGCAGCCAATTATCGTGCCTGATATTAGTCGCTATTTTCTTCCTATGGAAGAATTCGATGCTTACATGCAGATGGGGGTTCCCATCCGACCCTTAGTTGAGGGTGCGTCCACGTCATACACTAGGCTTCATGAATTATGGTCGCACACTGATTGAAAGGTTTTTCCACCCTAGGTTTTAAAGTCATATTCCGCAATCAAGACGAGTTTGCTTTGTAGCTAACCGATTGAGTACGGGTCGATCCATAGAGAGATGAGAGTCTTTCTCTTTATGTTTGAATGAGTTAAGTCAAATTTTTCCAAAGTTTGTTCGATACTAACTATGTGTTTGAATATGTATGTTAATGGAAGCTTGTTAGGGTTAGGATTAGGTTAGTTTAAGTTAGGAATTCACTCACTTCTTTCATTTTTCTCTCTTGATATTAATGTTACGGTAATCGGCAATAACGGGGATTAGCACTACTAGGAAGGATACATGCGAGTACAAGCTAGGCTTTCCAACGCTTAGTTCCTTCCCTTTGGTCCTTGTCCATTCATTCTTGGCTCTTAGCTATAATCTCCAGTCAATCCAACCACAACCGGTCTCACTAGGGTGTCATCACTATCATTGAGGATAGGGTGCCATAGAGAGCAGATTGTGGATGCCTTAACGGAAGTTCAATTCAAGTTGTTGGTCAAAAGAAAGAGAGATTTCCTTCTCTCAAACTTTTCTTATCCTACCCTAATAAGTGAGAAGACTACTCACTCATTATATAAAAAAAAAGAAAATAAAACTAGTAGAAAAGATAGAAATAGAAGAGGTAGAAGACGGCAACTAGCCATTTGGGATCTCACATAAGCAAGAATCACATTTGAGTATCATGGTTGTAATGATAAACAAAAATAGAAAAAGAAGAAAAGAAAACCAATAAATAACAAGTTATACTACTAAGAAAAATAAAAGGAATTTAGTAAAACTAGTTAACAATTGAACAAGACATGCACATAAACACACTCAATTTCATTTATCATCCACTCAAAAATCTCTCAAACAATTTTTAATGGTGGAAATATGAAGAAGAAGAAGAAGAAGAAGTTACACTAACTTGTAACTAAAACTAGGTAAAAATATATATCCTTTGTTAACCCTTGATCTGAAGTATTTATAGGCAGTGAAGTAAAGTCCTAGGGCCTTTTTCTGAACCAATGTATAATGACCAAAACACTCCTGAAATTTTGTCACGAGACAACATGATGAGGCCGCGGATCCGCCGCCCAAACCCCTAAAATTTCGCGCATCCGCGGTCAATTTTGTGAATTGGTGCATCATTTTTCTTGGTCTTTCTTGTGTTCCTTTATTTTTCTTCTTGGTACACTTGTATTTAGAGAATCATTCCAAATTACACCCAGATTTACAACAGTCCCAAAAATGAAAATGAATGGACTTTTTACCTTGATCTTTCTGGAGCTCCGTATTGCCTTCTTGATCCTTGTGCAGCTACCCTCGTGCTTTATGCTTTTCTGAGACACGAATGACCCTCGCTTGATTTTGTCTCTTGTATTGATAAGCGGCACCTGACGGATGGTGAGCGAAACCTGTATTTTTATCCGTTTGTTGGCAGTTATCCTGAATTTATCATGACTGTTCGTGATTTTCATTATTTTGGACTTAGAACCTGTAACCTACAATTATGTAGCAAACACGGATCAAAAGCACCTACCTATATGCAATGCGATCAAGAATGGATGATATAAAAGTGCAAAATTCTGATATGAACAAATACCCCAAAAATTATCATTTGCTCGCCCCGAGCAAACAATTTTATTTTCAAAAAGTCCTAAACTCGCTTTCGTAAGCGTCGGTTGCACTTAGCGTGTGCAATAAACCATTAAACCATTAGGTTGCCCTAGAGGAGGAGTTTTGTCTCTTGAGGGTTTTCAGCGGATACTACCCACAAAATCCTGTCAAGCTAGCAGTCGACTCTAATCCTACAGTTCAGCATCTTAGTTAGAAACTCTATCATCTTAGGTTAGAAATATCCACCCCTTATTCTTCACACCTCCTATTCATTTAACTTAAAATCCTATACGTTATGTCAGTTTATAAATACCTCAGTTTCTCTTGAGTTTTCCTTCTAAAGCGTAGTCTCCAATTCAGAATTTTTATCATCTTTAAGGAAGACATAAGACTTATTATTCATTCCTATCTCTCTTCCAAATATCGATCATATATCCCTACATGTGTGTAATTTCACCCCTACACTTAGGAATTCAATTCAAGCTATAGTACCCTTACCTTAATACCTAGTACTACTTCTTTTTATTAATGATGGACGGATTTGCTCATACACTTTTCATGTGGCTACTGCTTTCTGAGGCACTAATCGGCCGATTACCGAGTGCGTGAGCTTATTAAGGTGTAGATAGCAGTTTCCAGGTCTTGTAATATACACAATCTTTTTTTTCAAGACCGAATATATTTATCAACGACGTTCTTTGGGTGGTTAGCTTCAAATATCATTTTTTCTTTCATATTAGGCTTTCAAGCAAGAGTATTTCTAGGTATTCTCTATTATCCCAAGTTTCAAGGTTTATGTAAGTGCGGTTTGTAGGGTATATACTTTCTGAATTTGGTTTCAAGAATAAGAACTATTTTTCAGACTTATCTTTCAATAAAACTTCCAATACTTTCCTTTCATTTCAACTTAACTCAAGAACTGAACTCAAGATTACTTACTTCTAAACAAACTGTAAGGACGTATATTTACTACGATTATACTTCAAGAAGGGTTATTCTTAGGGTTTTCAATTTCTAAAGCTAGGATTTAGTTATTTTTAACTACTCAACCATCATATCGAACTCGTGTCTAAATAGCCAACTTTGACGACAAATTTTTTCTGTTTTTTTCTGTTTTTTTTTTTGGAAAAGAATGTTTCAAATTTTTATGGGTTTTTTTTTATTTTCAAATTTTTATGGATTTTTTCATCGAAAAAAACAATGCAATGCAGAAATATAAATATGATGCGATGTGGAATTTAAACATGCAAACAAAAGAAAAATATTTACAAGAAAAAAATAAATGTGCAAATGAAGAATGCAAGGATAACTATTTACAACAAACCCCACCCCCAAACTTACTCGCAGCAGTGCCCTCACTGCTGCCTACTACGTCTCCTAGAACCAGACGCAGTACCACTCGTGCCAGCACCACTCGTGTCAGCACCATGACCCTTAAACCTCGACCTATCACCACGTGTTAACAGAGTAGACATCCTCTGCTTCAGACTCGTAATACACTGATCAAAAGTCATCAGCATCTCTAATACCCTGTCGACCCCTACTAGTGCGCCACGGCAAGCATGCTTGCTCGGCGAGGGTCAATTCCTCATCGTTCGCTGTGGAACTCTAGTTAGAAGTCTCCGCCATCACATTCTCGATCGGCTTGGTGCACGACCATAACTCGTGAAGCCTAGTGTATAATGTGGACGCACCCTCAACTAAGGGTCGAATAGGAACCCCTATTTGCAATAAGTGTCAAACTCTTCCACAGAAAGAAAATAGCGACACAATTGTGTCACTAATATCGGACACGGATAATTGGTTGCCTCTTTGCCAACGCCAATCGAGTATAAAAACACCGTACACATATCATAACTTAGATTTTTCATCATTAGTGTATGCACAATTTGTAGGGATGGAGTAAAAAAAGAGGTGTTATGCGAACTACCAAAGATATTATTTTGTACCCAACGACACATGGTCAATACGTTCGCATACAACGTATGTCCAATAATTCCTTTCTTTGGCTTCTTAGCACAATTTTCTCCCATCAACGGCATGTAATCCTCAACATGAGCGGGAATGCGGGGGATCAAAATTACTTCATGAAACATGTCCCTATCTACACCAATTTCCCGATCCCCCAAAACAAGCGTATGTACCAATAACTACCTAAACACCCCTTCTCCATACTCTCATAGAAGCATTCAATGAGATCCAGACGCGCGAATGCGTTTGGATAGTTGTACAATAAGTAATTCCACCCGGGTTTCCGGATTTCGTCACCAAAGTAATTACCGTAAAAGTCATGAGCGAACATGAATGAAAAATCTCTTTCGGGTTGAAAATTGGGAGCAATGGAAAATAAAACACAGTTTTAACAGTTCTAGAGAGAAGAGATCAAGAAAGCAAACCTCTCCTGAAATTTTCAGAGGGCGACGAGTCGATAGGGCGGCGAATGCGCGGTCGTTGGCTGCTATAGGTGGCGGTTGTGCGGTCGGATCAGCAGATCTCCGGTAGAAATTTTTTTGGCTGTTGGGGTTTCATGAGTTGGGGTAGATGAGGTCTCGGGTTGGGGAAAAATAGAAGATAAGATGTGTTTTAAAGGGGTTAGTCAAAAGGTGGTCAAAAAGTTAACTTTTTGCATTAAAACGCTTCCAAATTTTGTATTGTTTCAAAAAAAATTGTCCTCTTCTCATTCCCTTTTGAATATTTAAAAAAGTGCCCTTTTTTTCTTTTTCTTTTTTTTTTTCCTTCTTTTTTCAAAAGGGAATTTCACCAGGAAAGAAATATCCCGACACATAAAACCGAGCATTTACAAGACATGTATGCTCGTCAGAAGAATAAAAAATGGATAC
This sequence comes from Agapanthus africanus, assembly GCA_030015575.1. Lineage (NCBI taxonomy): Eukaryota > Viridiplantae > Streptophyta > Magnoliopsida > Asparagales > Amaryllidaceae > Agapanthus > Agapanthus africanus. Next base: position 47,456,767 of record JASDDO010000012.1, read on the forward strand.
GCATCGGACAAGAATATTCACACACACACACACAAGATGGTATATACATACCCCCAAACTTATTTAAAACAGTGATTCCACTGTTTATGGCTGGATAACCGAAGTTTAGTGGTAAACGGAGGAAGATTAGGTAAGGTAAATAGGCTCCTGCAACATCAGGAGCTCCTCCAGTGGTTCTACGTAAAAAACGGTTTTAATCTGTGTCCGTTCAATTTGAATAGTGAACCATCCTTTGGATTCTCCAAATCCACCGCACCGTGCAGGTACACACACCACACTAAGAAAGGTCCTGTCCAACGAGATCGTAACTTACCCGGATGAAAATGCAGTCGGATATCGTAAATAAGGACTTGTTCTCCCAACGTGAACTTTTTGCGTACAAGGTGTTTATTGTGAAACTCCTTCGTCCTGTTCTTCATGATAACTGCGGTATCGTATGCTTTATCCCGAAACTCGTTCAATTCGTTTATCTGTAGCTTCCGAAAGCTACCAGCTTGAGAAAGATTGGCATTAAGTTCCTTGATTGCCCAAATACCTCTGTGCTCGATCTCAACCGGGAGGTGGCAAGCCTTACCAAAGACAAGCCGATACGGAGACATACCAAGATCGGTCTTATATGCGGTTCGAAATGCCCAAAGGGCATCAGTCAATTTCGAAGATCGATCCTTACGGTTTGCGGAAACCGTCTTCTTAAGAATTTGCTTGATTTTCCGATTGGAGATCTCGGCTTGCCCACACGTTTGGGAATGGTAGGGAGTGGAGATTGTGGTTGATTCTATACTTCCGTATTACAGCCTCGAAAGAACGATTGCAGAAGTGTGATCCGTTATCACTGATAATAGCTCGAGGGTGCCTAAATTGAGAGAAGTTGTTTTCTTTTAGAAACTTTCGTTAGTTCGGCTTGGGATAGCTTCAACCCATTTTGAAACATAATCAATCGCAAGTAGAATGTACAGGTTCCCACATGAGTTAGAGAACGGGCACATGAAGTCAATTCCCCAGACGTCGAAAATCTCAACAACCAAGATTGGTTGGAACGACATTTGATTTCTTATTTTACTTTATTCTTAATCACTTTACATATAGGTAGGTGATTTTGATCCGTATTCTACATAATTGCAGGTTACAGGTTCTCAGTCCAAAACAATGCAATCACGAATAGTCATGACAAATTTAGGACAACTGCCAACAAACGGATAAAAATACGGGTTCCGCTCACCATCCGTCAGGTGCCGCTTACCAGTAAAGGAGACAAGATCAAGCAAAGGCCATTTATATCTCCAATAAGCATAAAGTATTAGGGTAGCCGCACAAGGATCAAGAAGGCAATGCGGAGCTCAAGAAAGATCAAGGCAAAATGTCCATTCATTTTCATTTTTGGTACTGTTGTAAATTTGGGTGTAATTTGGAATGATTCTACAAATACAAGTGTACCAAGAAGAAGAATAAAGCAACATAAGAAAGTACAAGAAAAATGATGCACCAATTCACAAAATCGATCGCGGATGCACGGAATTTCGGTGTTTTGGGCGGCAGATTCGCGGCCGTACTTTTGTGTCTCACGACAAATTTTTATAGGTGTTTTTATAATTGTACATGGGTTCAGAAAAAGACCCTAGGGCATCACTTCACTGCCTATAAATACTCCAATTCAAGGGCAAGCAAGGATGTATATTTTCCCCCTAATTTAGTTATAATTTAGTGTAAACTTTTTCTTCTTCTTCATCTTTCCTCTGTTAAAAATTGTATGAGAGCTTTTTGAATGGATGATAAATGAAGTGGAGAGTTTTATATGCATATCTTACTTAAATAGTTAATTAGTTTTCTTGCTTTCATTTTTGTAACAACTCCAGTTTCAATGTACAAAAAATTGTTTAAAAGTTAATGTACAATTGGGGTATTTGCAAACCTGTGTATACTATAAGTATTTGTTTTATTTTAGAACAGTAAGAAACAACTTGTAGCTCACCGGTAAAGCCTTGCACTGCTGTGACATAGCCCCTGTGTTCGAATCCCCCCAGCCACATTAACTTTTTATTTAAATTTCTTTTAATCTTTTAGAAGCCCAAGGATTTACACGAGTACTACACGTAAACTGAAGAGACACAGAATAAACAAACACGTGCACTGGGGTATACCAAGCAATAGGGACACGTGGAGACAATCCGAACCCATTCCACTGGTTCAAGACCGGCGAGATCAAGCAAAATACCGGCACCGCCGGGCCCCCCGTTGGCAATGGTCTCCATTTCTTTGCCCAAGCACCTCTTCGCCTGCCCTACTAACCCTACATTGTTTATTTTCTCTGCATTCATCCAGAGAACAATAAAACTCCATTTAATCCCATTTTTAATGCATTCTTTCACCCTCTAAACCCTAATTTTCCCTATAAATACCACACCATATTTCATCCCTCCTCATTCAGAAATTCCCTGTCAAAACTTTCCAAAATTCTCAAGTCTCTTTAGTGTGCAAGTGGAGTTAGTGAATGGCGAAGTTCCGACGATATTCTAAGGAGTTTCCGGCGAAAAAACGACGTCCCGACGATCCCTAAATCTCCTCCTACCTCTCCCCTTTCCTTAAAGCCAGTAAGTCCCATCTCCCCCTCTCTTCTTCTACTTTAAAAAGTTCTATTTCTAAAACCCGACGAAAGCGGAATTAATCCGACTTTCGATTCGTTTTTTTTCTATAAAACTCTACTTTTCTTAATTAATAAATTCCATACTCTCACATAATGTTTAACAAACATTAAAAAAAACTTTAAAACAAGTTTCATCTCAAAATATTCTTTTATGCAATTTTTATTGTATTTTTTTACGGTAAATACCACATACTTCATTTACGACATAAAACAACACAAAACAACACAAAACTTGTATTATCTTTAGATAACTCACGAGGCAATGACCTACTTCATCACAACACACATCTTGGACATAGCACGATGAAGTTTTGGGAATATATTCATGGGATAACACGACTTTATAAATAAATACCATCAACTTATAAAACCATTTCTTTAAAAAGATATATTAATCAATTCCTTGCAATTGTGCCTCTACAACCCATTTTGGGGACCCCGTTCGGGATGGTGCGGGTTATCGCACATCCTCGGGCCTTGTAAAGCGAGATGCAAACTTCCGAAAGGAGCATTCGATCCCGATGGAATTTTTATGCATTTTTCTTTAGAAAATGAGATTTCTATAAGAAAATAAATAAAATTTATTTTCATTAAATATATATATTTATTATCAAAATATCTATTTTAATTATATAAATATTTCAAGTTTTCTAAATCAAAGGAATCACCATTACATGAAAATACTATCCAAATACAACACAATTCCAATATTTCAATAAAATATCATATATTATGAAATTATGTTTCACTCACTAGAAATTTCACTTTTATAAAATATATATCTATGAAAACCCTAAAGACGATGATTAAATACTTGAGATGTATTTTGAAATTATACCAAAACTATTTTTACATAAAACCCCCCTCAAGTTATACTAAATTACAATAAGGACCCTAGTAAATATAGGTTTAAGCGGGACCAGTCTCTTAAGCTTCAGGGAGCCGGAGAATATGGGTGCTTGCCTATTTAAGGTAGACAATCTAACAAACGGTGTTATCAACACGGTAATTGTCTTGGAAAAAGACACAAATCCTGCTGTCCATGTGCAGCAGTTACCGATACCATCAAAACTAATTCAGGATTTCAAGTTCTTTTCAAAGTGTCTGACTCAGACTGAGTCTCAATCTAATCAATCTGACTTGAATGTGATTCAAGTATAAACAACAATTCAACATGAATCCTTCTATTCAATCTATATCAATCTGTATTGACCGAACCGAACCATGGATATACTCCGTCTACACGACTCTCCATTTATATCCATTCCATTTTCTGATATCATGGTTTCGGCAAGTCATACATCTATATAACGAACAATACAATCAATACAAAAGACATCGCGGGGTTTATAAGGGGTAGATTGGTACGGAAGGTGTTAGAAGTGGAACGAGACTGTAATCATAATACACCTAACCTGAATATCCATTGCCGTTATACCGTGGCTGAACAGTTCCTTGTGCTCCATATACCTTAGTCTCCGGAATAGTGGGACTCCTGTCATATACACTGGCATTTTCTGTACCAAACTACAAATAACAGCGTTAACGATATAATCAAACATTATAAGTTATATTATTTTTCTGTCTATTCTATCTCTACTCACCTTTGGGACTTACCGAGCGGTTGTTCGCTGACGACATTCATTTTCTTCTTTCTTTGGAATGTTGTCAGGTGTTTCGGACACTTTAGAGACCGAGCCCAGCACTAAGGATTTGGAGCAGTTTGCTTTTGACCCGGAGCTTTAGACACTTGTATATATTTATTTCATTTCAGTTATGCCATTATTTAGGCATCGCTTTCTACTCATGTATTTACATTTCAGTTGTACATGTAAAAGAATGTTTAATAAATAAAGTTGTCGTTCATTTACATTTCTGTTTCTTGTGTACTTTACTTTATATTGCTTAGATACGCTTAGCGTATTTATTTCTGAGTAAATACGTCGCGTAACCCGTTGCGTCTTCTTACCGTACACCGGGAAGCGGGGCGTGACAGGTTTTCCTAGTGGTGTAAATTGTTATTTATCGATTTTCATCTCTTCTTTTTCTATTTTTGTTTATTATTGCAACCACGATACTCAATTGTGATTCTTGCTTAGGTGAGATCCCAAGTAGTTAGTTGCCTTCTTTTACCTCATTTCTTTCTATCTTCTCTACTTGTTTTTATTTTCCTTTTTTTTTATAATGAGTGAGCAGTTTTCTTATTTGTTAGGGAAGGATAAGGGAAGTTTGAGCGAAGAAAATCTCCCTCACTCTTTTTTTGCCCAACAGCTTGAATTGAACTTCTGTCAAAGTATCCACAATCCGCTCCTTATGGTATTCTATTCTCTCTGATAGTGGTGACACCCTAGTGAAACCGGTTCTAGTTGGATTGACCGAAGGTTATGGCTAAGAGTCAAGAACGGACGGACAAGGACCAAAAGGAAGGAACTAAGTGTTGGATTGTCTAGCTTATACCCGTAAGTATCCTTCCCAGTCGTGCTAATTCCCGTTGTTGTCGATTACTGTAACGTCAATATCAAGAGAGGCAAATGAAAAAAGTAAGTGAACTCCTAACTCAAACTAACATAATCCTAACCCTAAAAAGCTTCCATTAACATACATATCAATACACATAGTTAGTATCGAACAAACTTGGACAAAATTTGACTTAACTCGTTAAAACATTAAGAAAAAACTCTCATCTCTCCGTGGATTGACCCGTACTCAACCGGGCTACCAAGCGAACCCGTCTTGATTGTGGAATAAGACTTTAAAAACTAGAGTGAAAAATCCTTTCAATCACAAACCCAACTCTAACCTCGTACCCATCACCGACGTTTGCTGCTCTATGAGCTCACCGCCTGCCTCCGACGATGTCATCGCCGGCGCTAGTGTCACCCGAGCCCCTGCAGCTACCATCTCCAGCGGACCCCGTCGCCATCGCCGAGTCCAAGCTTTACAGTGCCACGGTCGCTGCTGCTTGTGTTGTGCCGTGCTCGTGTCTATGTCGTCGCCGTCCTTACCGCCGCCGCCGTTCGCTTATCGTTGCCGTCGTCACCAGGTAAGCGCCTCACACTTACTTCATGCTATTAAGTAATAATTACATATATTGATATCGATTGAGACATTAAGTTATGCTAATATAATAGCATGATCAAATTGAACGGTTATAGTGAGTCGTAATTGTGCGTAATAGGGTGAATTGAATGTTTCTGGGTATAATACCTCGTGTTTGGGACATATAGAGTTCACAGGAATCGATTCCTGTTTATATCCGTAAGATGCATAAATTTTGCTATAATTATGAAATGCCGTGCTAAGTGTTCGATGCGAACTCTAATCCAAAACCTTAATAAAATATGGCGGAACCCGAGATAAATTAGACCCCATTACCGTTAATGAATACTCTGTAGAAATTGGTTTGCAAATTAATATCGCTTCACCTATAAAGTGACACCCCGATAACCTTTGCAAAATCGGAATTTTTCTGGACATGCTAGACCGTTAAATTCATAATAAACTATTTATATATCGGATCTTAGCGTTACATAGATCATATCGAAGCCAACAGATAAACCACAACACCCCATAGTTGATCTCTGAATTTTAATAAGTTATGACAACGAATACTGAGGCGATTCATGGATTTAGACTGCAGTCCAGAGCAGGAATCTCTGCATTTACCTTTTTTAGGATGTATATATCTCACTGTTTAAGTGCTTAAGTGTAAGGAACCATACATTGAAGTGTAGGAATTTGAGTTAGCTTTCTAGTGACACTGGTTTCACCAAATTCCAGTGTCGTTTGATATTTATAACATATTTTACACTTTTGATAGATAGGGCTGATTACTGCAGTATCAATTTTTACGTAGCAACAATAAATTGAGTATAACTCCTAGCACATGATGGCTATTACTGATCCGTCTTTTACGTTGAAACCCTAACTGATAACCCTAAATAAAATCCAAATGTAGTGGCACCTAATCGTGACTGTAACTAGGGGTAAAACACATTTTAAAATGGACTTTCAGTTTAGAAACTGTAATTCTACCAGTGAACACTCGCATTTAAAACCGTATCTCCCAAACCAAAAACCCGCTTGACTCGAAAACAATTTTGCTATACAAATAATTAAATATACTATTTACACCTTTCATATTGTTTTGCCAAATTATGCACGTGTGATTTAATGTGATTTTTCTAATCCAAACGACACCGGCTGGACATATATTGTTAGCAGTGCATTTTACTGTATCTCCGTCATGTTGCATGACTGTTATACTCTTAGTAATTTAATGAACATTGCATCGATACCCTAGCGACTATTCTTAGATTAACGAGGTATTATTAGTTAGATTGTGGTAAGTACATTAGCATAAAAGTGTGAAGGAACAATGATCATGACACGTACTTGTACACAATCAGCGCAACCATTTAATTATTGCATTGTCGGCGTTTGTGGAATGTATATAAGTATAACTATAATTGGAATGCGATGGTTATGGAAGATCTTATATTAATGTCATAGATAAGACATTGAGGGCTGTGTACTTGTCTAAAATACTGGCCTAGCCATGCTTGATGGAGATCAGTCTCCAATTCTCGAGTAGACTTGTCATGGCTAACTGGTATTTTGGTTCATGGTTGTACCTTGATGTAGACCGTGGGTGTTAGGATAGTTTGAGTGTGAGTTCGGTCAACGGAATCTCAGGGTCCCATTACATGAGTGTACACTGAATACAGGAGAGGGGCCCTCAGGGTCCTATTACATGAACACGTGTTGTTGATTGTTGCTGATTACAGGAGAGGGCCCTGTGTTTCTAATGGTCGACTCTTACGCTCAAGTTGACGATAAGATAGTGACATGGATATTGAGACCTAGAGACTGATAGGATTAGTGACATAGACTTGTATCGATTTACTGATTTGATACTCATGCTATAGTGTTTACCTGTGCCTGCTATTTCATGCTCATATATTTAACCTATGCTCGCCACTTCATATTTATTATTATTGCACGTATTATATATTACTATTTTGTCGCTCTAACGACATGAGTATGCATGCTCAGAGAAAAAAGTGGACCCATCTGATTTCGAGGGGATCGTGGATATCTAAACCGGTGAGCCAGCCCTATCGTTGCTTTCATTATCACTGGTTAGTTGTTTGTATTTGCTGTGCTCAGTTTCCTTTTCACCTGATAGTTTTGGTGACTGTATTATCTCATCTGTGTTAGATTACTGCTACCATGTACTGCCAGAAGCTGAAGTGTGACTACGAAAGGATTATTCCTTGATCGTATGAGCATGGCTGGTCTAGTCATCCTCGTATTCCGTATTTTGGGAAGTGGGGCGTGACATGCTTTTGTTGGTATCAAAACACCAGATTTAAAATGAGATTGCGGTTCCAACTAGAGATCCCTTGATTAATGCCTTGTTTCTTTGCCCTTCACTTCCATATAGTCCTTGTTGCATCATCACATCCTACTGCTTTATCTTATCTTCAATTATCGATTATATATCCTATCTTGATCCTTGTCTCTTACGTCATCCGAAAATTGTTGTTTCAGGACCATTGCTTCCAATGACTCTTCTTCCACCTCCATTCCCCAGAGTCAAACCGTCGGGATTTTGGGTGTAATGCAAGGCTTGATGGAAGCTCAGAGCGAACGACCGATCTCTTGGCTGAAGGATTAAGAAGGAAAATGATTCAGGCATCAGGAGAAGCCCCCAATCGTAGGGGAATCCCTGTTAAATAAAGAGGAGGTGTGCAGATGAAGCGCTCATTTGTTCCTCAGCAGCAGAAGCAGCGGAAAATCCAAATCTGTGGTTCTTGCAATATTGGATATAGATGCCCTCAAGGCAATTATTGTAATTGAAGAAGGACCTATATGAAAGAACAATCTTACTCGAGAAGATAATATGGTATTTGGTTTGTCTTTATCTTATATATGATGTGTTTTATTCATTATCACGTATCGTTTAGACATGAGATAAAACCCTTAGGATTTTACTTGACTACCAGGACGATGATGAAAATCATACTAGTAGGGCCTGGGTAGTCGATAAGCACATCCTTAAATGTCATTAGTCATAGGAGTATTGAGACTGGGTATCGGTACTCCAGTTTAGACTAGTGTGTACGTTTCCTGGACCGGATAGGGTGATAGCTGAACCCATAGCTATTGGTGTTTGGCACCGAGGATTGTATACACTGGACGGACTCACCAAGAACTCCTAATTGGTTATATACCAATGTCAGATAGCAGTTCTCTGGTGACATGAATATAAGGTAGTCTCTAAGACCTTAGATCACCATAGTGTCTTATGTGTGTTCCCACTATACTTAGACTTTTATCCTACCGCGGCTCAAAAGAATCGTGCAAACAGGTTTTTATTGGGTATAGTCCCGAAGCACGTGGAGGCAGTGAGCGGTCGAGGGGATTCGTCTCTCCCGGTATGGGGAGTTGATGTCGCACCGTGCAGGACATGACTATAACCAAAATTCGGTGGCCATCGCAGTGGAGATAAACTGATAAGTGTTATCAGTTGTATCTCCGATTGATTATGAGTGTTCTGTCGTACGACTTATCGAGTTATTGAGGTCTGACACATTCTAAACCCTAGACCCGATATGCGATACTCTTAAACGAAGAGACCGGATTGTACGAAGATTGTCACTGATAGACTTTACAAAGTTCGGATGAGCTTTCTCGTTGACCTTCTTTCGATCAATACCTGGATAGTTGTTACGTGCAGCTAGTACCACTGACGTGCTTGTGGGTTTTTGGATAGGATTCTAATCTACTGCCAGCGTATTTTCGAGTTTTTAGAGTCCCGCATAGAGGTTTACTAGCCCAGGCAAAACCATGTAGGGCATGTATGGTGATAAGTGCAGGAGTTCGATCAAATATGTGTATTTGATACACGTAGTTTGATCGGACATTTTCTTAATACTAGCCGGCTCTTATTAAAACCAGATTATTAAATCAAGTGTGTGTGTGTATTCTAGTATTCTTCTAATGTTATTACCTCTTTTGTATTTGTATTTAATACATTAACTTGTATGCATGTGATGCATATAAAGTTTTATATATGATATAGATATATTAGTATGTATGATGATACATACTAGTTGTGTGTATGAGAATCATATTGGAATAAGAATGAGAACAAAGTGTTTTTTTTTAAAATAATGACTCATTTTATCTTAAGAAGTGTATAGAATTTTCATGAAAATTCTTATAGATAAAGATGGCTCATACTTTTGTTCTCATTCAAGTATATATTATCACACACACACAACATTTTCTTCCTCCTTTGAAAATTCTTATGAGAGCAAAAGAGAGAGAATTAGAGAGAAAAATAAGTTAGATAAATCTCACTTCCCCTCATAATAATTCTAGCAAAATTATTATGTGGGTTTCTTCATTTTTGATGTGATCATGTGGAGATGAAGTTTGGGTTGGGCTATCTCGTAGTGGATCATCTTCGGCGAGAAGATTGTCTGGATGGCGTAGGAGCGATGGTGGGGTCTTTCAGGATTAGTCAAACACGCAAACAAGGTTGTAGCCTCCTTTTCCTCTCTTGATTTCTTGTTATACAATTAGTTAAGTAAATGATATGATCTTGGTATTGGAATCGGATGCTAAGTTTGTTAAAAAAAAAATATTTTTCAATTCCGTCAGGTCCGCGATCGTCGCGACCCTAGCCTCAATTCCTACAGTGGTATCAGAGCCGATCATTTACTTCTAATTGGTCTTGATGATCCAATAAAACATAATATTCCATAGTTGTTTGGATATGCTTGTTAAAATTAATGTTGCAAATCAGGTTGCAAAGTTTTTCCTAAAATCGAGCCTAACAATTTTAATTCTCTGTTGCTTATACGTTGCAAACATGATGGCAGCATTTTTTTTCCATATTGCAAACATAGTGTCTGTTTTTAAATGGAAATGCAAGTTTTAGCCTTTTTATATTAATTGAATGTTGCATACAAAGCATAGCAACAATTAATTAATATTTAACTTCCCCTCTCAACATTTTTTAACACTCCACATAGCCATACTGAGCCCAATGAATCCTGTCATTTGATTGGGCTCGGCTTTTTTTTTTATTTAAATGAAAGTGTTTTTTTTTATCGGTGTGTACACATTTCCGGTTTTGTTTTGGAATTGTTTATTTTTATTGGATCATTTGGCTGTGTAAACTAGTTAAATTAAATTGTTTAATTTAATTAGTTTACTCTCATATTGTTGATATGTGTTGTTTAACGTCGACGAATGGTTATTTGATCAATTCGACGGAGTTGAAATATAGTGAGTCTGCTATATTGGTTTGTTGGAATACGTTGGATTATCGCGGAATGAATAGCCCCCGTATGGAAGTGTGATATTGCGATAAGTATTATTTCCATTCATACTTGTAGCTATATGTATATTCATTTGTTCGGGACGAGCTCCAACTTGTGGCCACCGTTTCCGCTATATGTATATTTTTTGTTTCGAGGCTAAGCGGTTCAAATGTGGTCGTAGTCACCGCTCGATGTATTATTATTTGTCGGAACACGATCAGATTGCGATTGTTATCGCTGTTGTATTAATACATATTTAGGATTACCCTACGGAGAAGCGCACGAGCAACCGGGTTCTAAATTGCAGCGGGTGGCCATCTCAAGGAGTTGGGAAAGTGTCGGGTGGCCGCCTCATAATGACGATGTTGGGTTGCCTCGTTTCTTGGGTTGCCTGGTAGCTTGCCGCACTCGTAGGGGTCTGCTTTGGCTATGCACAGACTATTCACGCGACCGGAGAATGTCACGTTTCGTTTAATGGCTCGAATGAAACGCGGGATTCCTAAGTAATCCGACCATTCCATCTCTATATTTTTTATTACCTACATGTGATAATGCTTATCGCTTAACTGTAATGATGATTATCTGCCTGCGATATTTTATATGATAATATATTGATATATGTGATTGATACACACACGCGCGCGCGCGCGTTTTGCCCTGTCCCCGCTCTATCGTAAGTTAAGTAACGTTACAGTGAAGTCCCGAGACCCCGTAGCAAATGCGGATGGCGTGTATGTGCGTTCTATTTTCTTTTCATACTTTTCTATGATTGTATGAGAAGATACTAGATAATATGAGATTATCTAAATGATGGGATTGCATTGATTCGGATTAATGAAAAGATAATAAACCTAAAACGCATTGTAGAAACAAAATATTAGATATTTGGTGTTATGGTCGATTCTTTTGCTTTGCATCGAGCTATTAGGTTAGGAATATCCTGCACTTCATTCGACGAGAAAAGAGCCTAGATCCTTTCACATGGAGTGACCTCTTCGACAAAAGATTGTGTTACTATAAGTTTGCAAATTGAATAGCCGTATCCTATAGCTTTGCAAAGTGGTATTCAGTTAGGAATATTCTGCACTTCATTCAATGAGGTAAGAGCCATGATCTCTTCATGGGGAATCTGCACTTAAGCAATAGTCTACGTAACTATAAATTTGCAAAACCATTCGGTTCTTACAATGAGATCAAGTTCATTACGTTAAAGGTTTTCTTCAAAACTAGCCGCAGCCTTCTGTCATTTCAGGAAATAGAATACTTAGTATTCATGCTGCGTTTGTTGACCATAGTTAAGACATAGTGTACAGTAGTTAAGTGATATCTTCCTGCTTGCATATGATGCGATTGGTTAGAACAATCGTACGACTTTGTTGACCATAGTTAAGGGTCGTGCGGGTGGGTCTAAACCAGTCACGAAATGACAGGTTGAACTTGACTAACGACTTATGATTTGTTGATCATAGTTAAGGTCATAAGTCGTTGGGGGGTAAAAACCGATATCGGGAGTTCTAAGTATTGAAACTTGTAATGAGATTGCATACCTTATATGGAGTGGGGTGACTTGTTGACCTTAGTCAAGGTTATCACGCCGTGATAGTTTGGATCTCGATTCACACTGTGAGTAATAGTTACTCTCGGAAGATTTTTCTATAAATGATCCCAGTTAGTTCTCCTTTTAAGGTTTGAAGGAGAATTCGACAAAATAGTGGGAGGCCAGATTAGATAAATTAATCAACCAATCTAATATAGGATAAAGTGCACGACGAGTGTTTCTTTTCTCTCTCTCTCTGGCAGTGACCTAAGACTGACCTTAAACTAAAAACTCATAAACCTAATTAACCGAACCTTTTTACAATCAATGGTTTTGGAATGTCATGATTTCCCTATTTTATGACATAGTCGCATATGTCCCTACCCCTCCCACTTCCCTTTTTGCTTCCTCCAGAATACTCTGTATCCGATACAGAGATCCATATTTCTTGGAAGTCCATCGTATAGTTAGATACGAACTCGAAGAAATTGTTTCAGTCGAGAATGGCCGCAAGTTCTGGAGAAAGTGAATTGCATATGATACAAATCATTTGTCTCTCCTCTTCACCTTATCTCAAATTTGAGAGCTCATTAAATAAGGAGAATATACCAGTTACGCTTGTTGGATAGTTTTCTTCCAATCCCGATGCTGGAGCTGAAAGGAAGGGTAAGAAGAAAACCAACTAGCATAAGTTAGGTATATACAAGATAAGAAAGAGAGACAATAACAAGGGACGAAGTGAGTGGAAAGGAAAATGCAACTACTGTTATGACCCTAGACGATGAAAGAGACATTACTTGGAATACTTGGCCACCGCTTGAAACATTTTGATGTTTCATGTTTTCTATGTGATAGTAATCGAAATTTGTTTCCAATTAATTCTGACTCCTGGGTATATAGATACCGAATTAACATCCCACACATGTAATATGTTATAGATGCTGAGATGGATTAGATTATTTGAAAGGTGATTTGATCCTCAATGTTGGAATTCGGAGCAATTGTTGCTATTAGGGGAATCATCTGGTTTTGCCTTTCGGCAAATTTTTGGTTTTGAATATCCGTTATCATGCGCCAACTTTTAAAAACTTATATATCCGTCTCTTTATTTGATAAAGTAGGATATAAAATTTCAAAAATTATGTTATGAACATTTGCCTTTATCATTTAATGATTGGATAAGATGCATGGAATAACGGAATATACATTCTTAACCAAAATACAGTTTTCAAATTACAACACACAGAACATGAGTTAATAAACTCATAGGACTTATACATAATGATGTATGTTGTCCAGTGTTCACCTGGACGAGGGGTTGGTACTCATATTTCGTTCCGTTTTCCTATGAGTTTTCTAATTTTAAACACACATTCTTATTGAAATGCAAAGTCCAAAGATTTTGAGAAGTTTATAGGATATAGGAATAAAGTAGAGAACCAAATGACAGAAGTATCAAGATTCTGCGAAGTATTCAAAGATGTGGATACTTATACTAGGTATTCCGTAGTTATATAATCGAGAATTTAATTCTCTCTCAGATTTCTCATCCGCGGGTGCGCTCCATGATGAGTAATACTGAATTGCCTTTTTCAATTAAAGGATACACTAGAAATAGATGCATATCAATTGATACCGGTTTCACTTAAATCAGTGCCTCAAATTCTATATGTGATATCAAATGGGCTATCATCTTAAGATTGTTAAGATGTTGGGTTGTCCAGCCTATGCTTAAAACTAGAATCCGGATAAACTCAAGGCACGTTTCAGTAATGGCAGTTTGTGGGTTATCCCGGGTATTGATGAGGGTTTAATTTTTTACCATTTTTGGGATCAAAAGTTTTGTTCTCGACACCCCACCATTTTAGAAAAGGAATTTCTTACAAAAGAAATTAGTGGGAGTATGGTAGAGCTGAAAGTGATTCCAGAACTACAAACGGTTATTGAAGATTTAGAAGAACCTGAAGATTCAATTGATCCTGACAAACCTTAGCCTACTCTGCAGAAATAGTAGGTGACCTCAGCCACCTGAGAGGTACAACGGTTTCCTCATTGACGGTGACAAGGAGGCTTGCATCATGTGATGATGACCCTACTAGTTATCAGCAGGCCATGGGAAGTGGTGACTTCCGATTGATGGTTGGATGCCGAGTTATCCTAGTTGGACTCCATGCACTGCAACAAAGTGTGGACTTTATTGGGTGCTTCTGAAGGGGTAAAACCCATTAGGAGAAAGTGGATCTTACGAGATCAGTGCAAATGGAAAGGTACTAACCTAATAAGGCTAGACTTGTAGTAAAAGTTTTTCATCAAATACCCGATGTGGATTGTGATGAAACTATTACTTCAGTGTCTGTGTTGAAGTCCATACGGATATAACTTTCCATTGTTGTCTTTCATGACTATGATATCGGACATGTGGATGACTATAACCTCTTTCTAAATTGGATTTAGAAGTGTACGTGTATATAACTCTGCCAGAGGGTTATCTTAGTCAGTGGGAGCAGCGGCTAGCGTGCAAGTTGCTTAAGTCTATCTTTAAACTAAAGCAGGCATGGCGGAGAAAGATCATCTGTTTTGATGTCATGGTCAAAGTGTTTGCCTTCATCAAAATGAGAAGATGGACCTGGTATTTATAAGAAGGTGGTAGGGAGTGTTGTCATATTCCTCCTCATATGCTATGTGGATGACATGATCATGATATGAAGTGATGTTCCTATGCTGCAATCGGTAAAACAATGGTGATCACAAGTGTTTCTCCATATAGGATATGGATATCAGTCCAATCCTGGAGAAATATGGGGTAATAGTGAAGAGCATTTGATGTTCTTGGTATATAGTAATGGCCACCTCTTCAAGGAGGTAGTTACTGATTCTAGCTTCCCAGGTAACATGGGAGACAGAGCGTCTGTCGTGAGTTATAAATTTACCGTCTTTTGAGAAGCATTATATTGGAAAGAGTTCCAAGTAGGATATTGAAATAGTCGTGGCGCTATATACTGATTGTGAATCAGCAAATGATACCGCCTGAGAATTCGCTGGATATAATTGTTCATTTATGAATATGATCCCATCGTCTATCCAGGAAAATATTAAGGCAGGTATCGCTCAGTTCGGGATATATTTGATCTCCATGAAGTTGAGATGCAGGGAGAAAAATAGAGATGCACCGTGCTGGGTCCACTCATTAAGGCTAGTTCTCGAACACAGTTTGCGAAACTGTTAGTACAGAAGTTGGGTATGAGATACCGCAATAATTGGCTTTAAGTAGAAGTGGGAGATTGTTGGATATAAATGCCCTCAAGGTAATTATTGTAATTAAAGAAGGACCTATACGAGAAAACAATCTTACTCGAGATTATAGTATGCTATCTGATTTGTCTTTATCTTACATGTGATGTGTTGGTTTGTCTTTACCTTACATGTAATGTGTTTTATTCATTATCACGTATCGTTTAGACATGAGATAAAACCCTTATGATTTTGTTTGACTACAAGGACGATTATGAAGATCATACTGGTAGGGCCTGGATAGTCGATAAGCACACCCTTAAATGTCCCTAGTCGTAAGAATATCGAGACTGGGCATCGATACTCTAGTTTAGACTAGTGTGTACGTTTACTGACCCGGTTGGAGGGTGATAGCTGATCCGAATTGGTGTTTGACACCGAGAATTGTATACAGATTCTCATTGGATGAGTTACACTGGACGGACTCACTAAGAACACCTAGTTGATTATATACCAATGTCAGATAGCAGTTCTCTGATGATATGAGTATAGGGTGGTCCCTAGGACCTTAGATCGCCATAGCGTCTCATGTATGTTCCCACTATACTTAGACTTCTACCCTACCACGGCTCAGAGGAGTCGTGCAAACAGGTTTTTTGTCACGGCCCGAAATGGAACGTGACTGGCACTTGAATCATATGAAGTCTATAGGACCCCATCTAATTCAAGTAAGCCAAAATCCCAAAAATCTAAACCATTTAAAAGAAGAAAGTAAAGGAAAACTTGTTTAAAAGTTTGCGTATAAATCACTTTGAAAGTCGTAGTAAACATTTTTAAAATATCAAGTCTTTTCAAAAAATTTTGGCAGAGTTTCCTTTGTAAATACTGACCCCAAACGGGTACAAACATGAATAATGTGTAAAAGATGAATAAAGGCATCCCAAGCGGGAGCTAGCTTTTCGCAAATTGGCGGTTACAACCACGCAAGCAATATAATATACAACGCCGAAGGGCGAGGATCAAAACTCCAAAAGGAAACCAATATTATCAAAAAAACCATAATAATACAAGCGCGACTCTAAGGTCGAAAGAATATACACTGGTCTTCTAAGTCTATAAATTAATACAAGTCTGGTTGATGGAGTTTACTAGATACAACTGAAATAATAAAGTACAATGGTGGTCACGATACGAGTGAACCCACTTACCAAAGCAATCACCCGGAATGAAGTAGTGTGCCAGCAAGCCGCTAAGGAAACCTGTACGGCAAAACCTGCAAGAAACCGTGGCACAACGGGGGTGAGCTGCCAACTCATGAGTAGAAAACATCACCGAGCAGAAATCGCATGTATGACTCTATCCTAGGTCATACAAAATATCCATATAATATATAACCTAAAACATCTGATAATGGCCAGGGTAAACATCTATACATAAGTGTAATACCAAGTGCTCGTGTCAGTGCCTCTGGTAGCAACATATCATATATATGATGTATGAATGCATGAAAACAGAATACAACTGAATGAGAAAGTTGTTTTCTTATTTCAGTGAGATTTATGTATAAAAATCGAAGTATCATCAATGAAATCAACAGAGAATCAGTGTCTAGCATCGACACAAAATATATATCTCGCTATCTCAATATCTCAGGCTCCGGCAATCCGGAATGACCTATATCATCAAATCTCAAGACTACGTCGGTATCCTCCGGATATCCGCCGCGTCACAATAACCGGTCGGTAGTGCTCCCCTGCCAGGCTCAACGCCATCATCTGCGACCATCTTGCCCCGGGGTACCGCACCGGGTCCATCATGCATCCACAGACAATTTCCTCCTCCTCGAATCGGGTGTATGATAGCGCTCAAGAGCCAAGAAAACTCATGGTGGACATATCTCACATCATAACATGAGAAAACCGCAATTTCTATCTTTTGAAAATGATAAAGAGTTTATAAAATCTTTGCGGTTTCTCCAAATCCATAAATCTCATAGAAAATCCGAATCCCATAATCAAAAGTCAGTAAACAGTGAATACCATAATATTGCATGACAAATGAATATATGAATGCATCGGATATCAAATACCCGATGATGATGTGTGTGAGCCGGCAAGCAGGTGTACGTGGAGCATACACATCATCAGTAATGGTGCTGGTGTCCTGACAACATGATTTTATAATAACTAATGAAAACACAAATAAGTATGCAATGCAATGCGAATAGCAAGAACATACAGAAAATGAATAGTAAACGCAACAATAAGGAATGTACAATTTATAAACGAGTCATACAGTTTTGGCATTTGAAATAACACGAATCGTGGTGTTTAGAAAAATAGGGGCTACGGTGTTTTTAAGAAAATGTACGTCCTTTGAAATATCCGTAGTATCTCTTGGCCCGTCTTTAAAATACTCACGATTCGTTAGTTTTGGAAATAAGTATGACTCGAGCCCAGTTTAACATCTACTAAGTAAACTACAGGACAAGCTAAGAGACTAATCAGAAGGGTAAGGAAAACAACCTAAGTCTGAGTCGATATATCTGTATCTAGTAGTCGGTGATCCCGCCTCAGTAGCGTCACATACAATAAACTATATAATATGACATCCTCAAATCAATTGTGCGGATCAATCATCATAATTATCTCTCGTACGGTAAATCCATCGTACGGCATCCCAAATCTGGGTACGGATCGAATATCACATTTATCTCATTATTCATCTGGTATCCTTATCATCATATCCTGAATTAGAGGTACCGATCTAATATCTAGTACATTCCGATACCATCAATATAAATATGCATGTGTATGAAAACACATCGCCTAAAGATCCACTATAATATCATGTCGTATCTCATAATACGAACCAAGTCACATCACCGATCTCATGGCATCATGTCCAATCACATCGACTCATCACCAAGTACCATATACTATCCTCAACATCCATGTATATGTACACACACACACATATATATACATACTCACATACATATATGTGTGTGTGTGTGTATATATATATATATACACACACACACAAGTAAAACAAGTGTATGCGTGCGTGTGCGTGTGTGCAAATCTTTACTCCAGGGTTTCGCGACTAAGAAGCTAAACTAAGTTACTTCTAATTACACTAAAACTAACTCATGAACACCTAAAACCTATCTTGATAATCATGAGTCTCACAGTACACACACACACACACACACACACATATATATATATATATATATATACGTATTCGCATACTACACTACGAAACTGCGGGGGTGCTATACGCTATCCACTCGACTTCCCCCGTAGATATATATCTACCCACTTGATCCTTGCTTGCCGAAGTCGATGACACCACGCTCATCTTTGTTGTTCAAAGTCCACCTGAAGGTACCTACATGTATACACATATAGCATCGTAAACAGAAATCACGCATGAAAACCAAAACAGCACACGAAACACACATAGGTTAGAACCTATGGTCTACGTATGCAAAACAATCAAATAACCCTCGACATCAACGTACAAACGTCAAGTGATCGAGACAAAACACAAATACCAAAGTTCAAGTTCACAGAATTCATAAACCGAAATCAGAAACTATGAAAAACACTTCCAGATTTTACCCTAGGTGAAATTAGCCAATTTTGCATAAGAGGAGGGTCTAGTTATCTGACATAGGAGCCACAGAACAAGCACGAGGCCTAGAGGCCAAGTCCTGGCCGCAATTTGCAGCCAGAAGGGATAAATCTGCGGCCAGGGTTTGTGGTTAGGGTCTTCAGGGTAGCTTCTAGGATGCCTGCATGACTCACAGTAATCGCTATAAAATTTTCAGGTGCCCCGGGTCATAGCAGATTTCATTTCCCATCACAATTTCCACAAAATACGATATCGGGGATTTCTAAGTTTGTGAAATGGGGTTTTGGTCTATAATCAAACACTAAAGGGGTTGTATGGTCTCTACCAACCTCAATTGCACCATCTCAATTCAAAACAAACCCTAACCTCAACTTGGAATTTTCATAGTTCACTAAACTATACTTAATCGATTCTAAACTAATATAGATGCTAAAGGAAGTGGATTACTACACTAAAGATGAAGAAAGTACATCATTTGGCAACTCAAGAATTTTCTTGAGTTGCCCCAAGTGCTCAAAATCCAATTTTTCTTGATCTTCCATGCTTGTAGTGAGCTTGTGCATGATTTTAATGAAGGGGATGAAGTGTTTTGGTGTATTTTTAATGGTGTTGTGAGGGGTAGAGGTGGTGGAGGAGAAAGGGCAGCCAAGGGTTGAGAGGGAGAGAGAATGATGAAGATAAATGGAGGGAATATAGGAATGAGACCAAGGTCAAAGACCCCTCACCTCTCTCTCTCTTCTCTCTCATGCCCATACTTCTTTCTTTATTCTTTTTCTTTTCTTTTCTTTTTCATAAACAAAGCCATGCTTGGAAAAATAAAAAGTCATGGTAGAAAAGAAATGTAACAAGTATTTTTACAAAATGTGACATGGTGTATGTCATGATGCAAAAATTCAAGCCTAATGCAAGATTTGAGAAAATTAATCAAGTTTAGAAATAACTTGCATATAATTAATTCTAAAAATTTATAATTTGCCTATATCACATAAATCCCTCCAAAAATCACCATTCAATTTAATTTTCCAATATTTCCCAATTTATCGGTATATAATTATACCGCATCATTAAAATATTCATAATATTTATTATTTAAATTATATAATTTCCCCAAAATAATATTTAATTTTTCTGAATTGTTACATTTTTGTTGGGTATAGTCCCGAAGCACATGGAGGCAGTTAGCGGTCGAGGGGATTCGTTTCTCCTGGTATAGGGAGTTGATGTCGCACTGCGCGGGACATGACTACAACCAAAAGTCGGTGGCCACCGCAGTGGAGATAAACTACTAAGTGTTATTAGTTGTATCTCTGATAGATTATGAGTCTTCTGTCACACGACTTATCGAGTTATTAAGATCTGACAGATTCCAAACTCTAGACCCGATATGCGATACTCTTAGACGAAGAGACCGAACTGTACGAAGATTGTCACTGATAGACTTTATAGGGTTTGGATGAGCTTGCTCGTTGACCTTCTTTCGATCAATATCTGAGTAGCCGTTACGTGGAGCTAGTACCACTGACGTGCTTGTGGGTGTTTGGATATGATTCTAATCTACTGTCAGCGTATTTTCGAGTCTTTAGAGTCCTGGCCCAGGCAAAGCCATGTAGAGCATGTATGGTGGTACGTGCAGGAGTTCGGTCAAACACGTGTATTTGATACACGCAGTTTGATTGGACATTTTCTTAATACTAACCGGCTCTTGTTAAAACCAGATTATTAAATCAAGTGTTGAGTTAGAGAGAGAGTGTGTGTGTGTGTGTGTGTATTCTAGTATTATTCTCACATTATTATCTCTTTTGTATTTGTATTTGATACAAATACTATGTAATGTATTTGATACATTAACTTGTATGTATGTGATACATATAAAGTTTTATATATGATATAGATATATTAGTATGTATGAGGATACATACTAGTTGTGTGTATGAGAATCATATAGGAATAAGAATGAGAACAAAGTGTTTTTTATTTTTTATTTTTAAAGGAATGACTCATTTTATCTTAAGAAGTGTATAGAATTTTCATGAAAATTCTTATAGATGAAGATGGCTCATGCTTTTGTTCTCATTCAAATATTCTATTATATAACACACACGGCGCGCATCTTTTTCTTCCTCTTTTGAGAATTCTTATGAGAGCAAAAGAGAGAGAATTAGAGAGAAAAATATGTGAGATAAATCTCTCTGTCCCCTCATAATAATTCTAGCAAAATTATTATGTGGGTTTCTTCATTTTTGATGTGATCATATGGAGATGAAGCTTGGGTTGGACTATCTCGTGGTAGATCATTTTCGGCGAGGAGATTGTCGAGCAAGCTCGATCCAGATGGCATAAGAGTGATGGTGGGGTCTTCCAGGATTAGTCGGACACACTACAAAGGTTGTATCTCCTTTTCCTCTCCTGATTTCTTGTTTTACAATCAGTTAAGTAAATGATATGATCTTGGTATTGGAATCGGATGCTAAGTTTGTTAAAAATTAGATTTTTCAATTTCGCCGAGTCTGCGATCGTTGTGACCCTAGCCCAATTCCTACATGCAATAGGCCGGGGCACCTTCAGAAGGACTGTCGCCAGACCAAAGGGAAGTGCCTGATTTCTGGATCCGGCGAGCATCTTGTCAACGGTTGACCTCGAAGGAAAGAGCTGTAAGGAGGAGATTCATCAACGCCGTCCACAACTGTTTGAGTAACTTGGTTGTTTTCATTGTTTTCGTACTTTGAATTTCGAGGATGATATGCACCCAGCACAAGATTCAGACTTTCCTTACGAGATCGCAGAGATTTAGATATCGACACGGAGTTATCACCCTTCTTACTTTCAATAAAGACATTATTATTTTATTGGATTAGTTGTTTCTTTTCGTTTAAATCTTGTATCTACTGAACTCTTTGGTTTAAATGCTAAAATAAATATAAAAAAAATTATGAATTGTGAATGAATACTTTTATTTTTCTTACTTACTTTATGTGCTCTACTATTTTCAAATTTTTCGATCTTTCATGACTTTAATCCTACTCTATACAAATTGATTCAACATTCTTGCTTTTAACTAACTATAGTATACTTATTTTGTGAAGTTGGGTTTTTTATAATCTATGCATTTTAGTAGTTCTTATTCCTTGCGATATGTTTTTTTCTCTTTGTGCTTATGTAGTTTACAAATTTATTTGATTTTATTCCTTATACTTTTTTTTACTCATTATTGATTCTTTTCATTTTTATACATGATAATGTACTCTATTGACTTTTTAATATATATCAGTTTGGCTCTAATAATAATTCTTATGCAATTCATATGCTAACTTTCTTCTAATCTTATTTATATCTTTCACTATGTGTTTCTCTCACTTACTCTTTGTCCATTTTTCCTTTTTTCACAGTCATTTTTTAAATGTTTGATTTTTATACCACTTCATCAATTTTTCTCTAACTTTATTTGTGGCCTCTATGCTTTAAATTTTATTACTATATTTCAATATATGTATTATGATTATCGTGTTAATATTTTTAATGCTACTTATTTTATTAACAATTCTCAATTGTGGGTTAATATTTTATATACTATATAATTAAGGTCTTCTATTACTTATTTTTGTTCTATTCTTTTGATGGTTGATTTCAATATCACTTTTATACGAATGTTTTAAGTTACCAACTGTTTTCATATTAATAATTATTTTCTTCATATTAATAATGTTTTTTTATCGAATATAAGATTCATTTATTTTATGTTTTAACCTATTGATATAACTATATATTGAATGTACCTTGTTTTACAAACTGTTATCAAATTAAAATTTTCTTTGTATCATATAATTGCTTTTAGTTTACGTTTCACTTTTATGGCTCACTACTAGCAAATTTGAATTTTTTTTTGTTTTATTTCCTTCTATGCTTTTGTCTTTTGAGTATTCTCAAACTATTTTCTGTAGTTACTTGATTTGCATCTTTACTAATGTAGATTTGGTTCTTAAGGGTTATCCGCCAATCCTTCACTATTGTTTATTATTGTTATCTTATTTTTCATTATATTTGTATATATATAATTTATTACTAATAATTGTTATGTCTTTGTTCTTACACATGACTATTCCTTTTTAGCTGCTCTATTTCTTATATACAAATATTTGATTTTTATCTAGTTGCTTTTGCGTAAATTACTATATAGTAGTGTTTGATTTTTCTAGTTGCTTTTCACATGATTTTTATATCTTATTGTTTATTTTAATTACGAAGATGAAATTTTCTTTAAAGGGGTATGATATAATACTCAGTTTATTTTGTACTCTATCTTTCGTATTATTAATAATAAATTCTTTTAAAATATTTTCCTAAACGATTTTGCCTATACTTTTCTTGTGACTCTAATTTCCTAATTATTTCTAATGAGAATCCCATTTAAACCTATTTTTTTATCATATATTTTTCCTTATATCTTTTCTATTTTATTTTTTCCCTAATTATCTAACTCTAAACCTTAACCTAAACCCTAACCCAAACCCTCGACCCAACCCTCACTCCCTCTTTCCCTTTCTTTAATTCCCAAACCCAGCCCATGATAACCCAAACCTACAACCTTAGCCTCAGCCTTTTCTTCTTCTCCTCTTTCTTTTTCCTTCTTCTTCCTTTTCTTTTTGAACGAGCCCCTATCCCTATCTCCTTCTTTCTCGCCACGAGCCCTCAAGAACAACTCCATCCACGACAACCGAGCTTGCCCTCAACAACCCCCCGAGATCCTATCTAACCTCACCCAGGATCCTCAACGTATCTCTCTCTATCTCTTTAACTCTCTCTCTCTCTCAAAAACTCATACTCTGTCCACTCAAAGCCAACACTAACCCCTGCCTCCACCACCGTCGACAACCACCGCGCTGCCCCAGTCACCATAGCTTACACCTCGCCGGCGACCTCTTGCCGCCACCAAGCACCACCGTCGACCACTCCATCACCACCAGAACCGAGCCCTCTCTGCCAACCCCTCGACGACCGCTTCCACCTCACCGGCGACCACCATTACCTCGCCTGCAGCTACACCCCCATCTACCTCCTCCAAAATCGAACACCTCGAGCTTCCTTCGCAAACCTAACTCTAACCTCGTACCCATCACCGACGTTTGCTTCTCCCTTAGCTCGCCGCCTACCGACGTCGCCACCGGCGCCAGTGCACCCGAGCCCTGCAGCCACCATCTCCAGTGGACCCCATCGCCGTCGCTGAGTCCAAGCTTCATAGTGCCATGGTCGCTATTGCTTTTGCTGTGTCGTGCTCGTGTCTGTGCGCCATCATTGCCACTGCTGCCGTCGGCGCCGCCGTTCTCCTATCATTGCTGTCGTCGACAGGCAAGCATTTCACACTTGCTTCATGCTATTAAATTGATAATTAAATATATTGATATCGATCGAGACATTAAGTTATGTTAATATAATAGCGTGATCAAACCGAATGATTATAGTGCGCCATAATTACGTGTAATAGGGTGAATTGAATGTTTCTGGGTGTAATACCCCGTGTTGGGACATATAGAGTTCACAGGGATCGATTCCCGTTTATATATGCACAAATTTTGCTATAATTACGAAATGACGTGCTAAGTGTTCGATGCGAACCATAAACCAAAACCTTAATCAAATATGGCGGAACCCGAGATAAATTAGACCCCATTACCATTAATGAATACTCTGTAGAAATTGGTTTGCAAATTAATATCGCTTCACCCAAAAAATGACACCCCGATAACCTTTGCGAAATCTGAATTTTTCCAAACATGCTAGACCGTTAAATTCATAATAAATTATTTATATATCGGATCTTAGCGTTCTATGGCTCGTATTGAAGCCAACAGATAAACCCACAGCACCCCATAGTTGATCTCTGTATTTTAATAAGTCATGACAACGAATACTAAGGCGATTCATGGCTCTGGACTGCAGTCCAGAGCAGGAATCTCTTCCTTTACCTGTTTTAGGATGCATATATCTCACTGTTTAAGTTCTTAAGTGTGCGGCACCATACATCAAGGCATAGGAATTTGAGTTAGCTTTCTAGTGACACTAGTTTCACCAAATTCCAGTGTTTTTTGATATTTATAACATATTTTACACTGTTGATAGATAGAGCTGATTACTGCAGCATCAGTTTTTACGTAGCAACAGTAATATGAGTATAACTCCTAGCACACGACAGATATTACTGATCCGTATTTTACATTGAAACCCTCACTGATAACCCTAAATATAGTTCAACTGCAGAGATGCCTAATCGTGATTGTAACTAGGGGTAAAACACGTTTTAAAATGGACTTTCAGTTCAGAAACTGTAATTCCAGCAGTGAACACCCGCATTTAAACAACCGTATCTCCCAAACCAGAAACCCGATTGACTCGAAACTAATTTTTCTGTACAGATAATTAAATATACTGTTTACTCCTTTCATATTTTTTCACCAAATTATGGACGTGTGATTTAATGTGATTTTCCTAATCCAAACGACACTGGCTGCTCATATATTGTTAGTAGTGCATTTTACTGTATCTTCATCATGTTGCATAACAGTTATACCCTTAGTAATTTAATGAACATTGCATCGATACCCTAGCGATTGGTCTTAGATTACCAATGTATTATTGATTAAATTGTGGCAAGTACATTAGCGTAAAAGCATGAAGGAATAGTGATCATGACATGTACTTGTACACAATCAGCGTAACCATTTAATTATTGCATTGTCGACATCTGTGTGACGTATATAAGTGTAAATATAACTGGAATGAGACGGTTATGGAAGCACTTATATTAGTGTCATAGATAAGACATTGGGGGTTGTCCACTTGTCTAAAGTACTGACCTAGTCATGCTTGATGGAGATCAGTCTCCAATTCTTGAGTATACTTGTCATGGCTAACCGGTATTTTGGTTCGTGGTTGGACCTTAATATAGACCATGGGTTTTGGGATAGTTTAAGTGTGAGTTCGGTCAACGAAATCCCAGAGTCTCATTACATGAGCGTGTACTGAATACAAGAGAGGGCCCCTCATGGTCCCATTATATGAACGCGTGTTATTGATTGTTACTGATTACAAGAGAGGGTCATGTGTTTCCAATGGTCGACTCTTACGCTCAAGCTAACGATAAGATAGTGACATGGACATTGAGATCTAGAGATGATAAAATTAGTGATATGGACTTACATCGATTTACTGATTTGATACTCATGCTATAGTGTTTACTTGTGCCTGCTATTTCATGCTCATGTCTTTAACCTATGCTCGTCACTTCATGTTTATTATTATTGCACGTATTATATATTACTATTTTGTCGCTCTGACGATATGAGTATGCATGCTCAGAGAAAGAAGTGGACCCATCTGGTTTCGAAGAGATCGTGGATATCTAGACTAGTGAACCGGCGCTTTCGTTGCTTTCATTATCATTGGTTAGTTGTTTGTATTTGCTGTGCTCAGTTTCCTTTTCACCTGATAGTTTTAGTGACTGTATTATCTCATTATATGTGTTAGATTATTGCTACCATCTACCGCCAGAAGTCAAAGCATGACTACGGCATGATTATTCCTTGACCGTAAGAGTATGGCTGGTCTAGTGATCCTCGTATTCCATATTTTAGGAAGCGGAGCGTGGCACAATTTTAACAAGACCCCTTGCAAGTTTTCGGTTAAGTACTTGACCATACAATATAACATGTTATCATTTAGAACACACAGTAATTGCATGAACTTAAATAACAAGTAAAGCATATCATATGTCAGATTTAGGCTTCCAAATACAAACAAAAAGTTAGGGTTTTCTGTTACGGAGATTCTACAAGAAGAATTTCCCAATTCGGTTATCGAGAATTCGAGTTATGAAGATTTAAATTCAGGTTGCACGCATGTTTCAGTCACAGTTTCATAAAACAGTGCTAATGTTAAAGGGAGGTTTCGGGTTATTTACGTATAGAATTTCAGAACCAAATATACTGAGAAAAAGTGTGTCACTCATAGCACTTATGAAAAACCTAAGAGCTTGCTCAGTTTAGAGTCCCGATGTGAGAGTTGTGAAAGTTTAAACGACAAGTTCTACCGCAGTTTTCTGAAAAACAGCGGTCATGACTAAGACGGAAACCATCAAGTCGTGGCCCTAACGAAGTTATCTAGTCCTAAATAAATTTAGGAGGTAATCGCATGAATCTACTGTAATTTCCAAAAGACGGAATTACAAAATGTTACACGAAGAATTTTATAAAAAATGTTGAAGATGGTGGTGTCACTGAATTCCAGTAACAGGCCAGAAATGCGCATCGAAACCAAACTGCGGTTTTCATCGCCTTAAGTTCAGAATTACGAAAAAGTATAAACAGGAAAGTTGTAGGTGTCTCTCTGCTATTATTTAAAAAAAAAGTATGATATTTCAATACAGGAAGAACAAGATGAGCACAATTTACTGTCACTACCTATGCAGTCCAAAGTTCGAACAGCGAGTGCTTATGACCTTAGAGGGTTCTAAACTCACCTGAAATATCATTATTAGACTACGGATTCTACAGTGGAAACGTGCATGTATTTGTAATGTATGTTTCGTATTTAGGGCTCAATTTGAATAGAACACGTTAGCCTAAGGTTTTGCTAGGATCTTTACAGGTTGCACATTAAAATTTCAGCCAGCAGAAAATACATAAGAAATACACTCTTAACATCATGATCTTACTTAAATAAAAAGCAATAATCATTCATGGCATTTTATCTTTCAATCTTATAACCCAATTCTCATCTACTGATTGAAGGGTAAAGATCCAATCTTGGATCAAGCTTTTCAATAAAACGGATCATAAATTAAGATCAAATCCAAAGTCCAAACGGTAGACTATTAACAATTAAAATTGGTTTACTATAAGATCAATTAAACAGAAAGAGAAATATCACATCCAAAATAAATTCAAATCAGAAATTTTGCAAACAATATCTACTGCTGATCAATCATGGAACTATATGTGAACAACTAAATTAATGATCAACCTACAAGCAGTTATACAAAAAAAAAAAAAATCTCTCTTTTTTTTTATCAACTTAGATTGAAATCAAAGTAAAGAAACTCAACACAAATGGTAAACCCTAATTCAAGATTGGAGGTGGGGTATCAGACAATGAAAGGATACAAGGGAGAAGAGAGACTTACTGTTTGGACGATCTATGATCGTCTACTCGAATAAAGGAGGCCTCGAAGTGATCGAGGCGATGGGGTTGGAGCTGATTCGAGGATCTCCTCCTCTAGGGTTCCTCCTCCTTCTTGCTTGAGTTCTTAATCCTTGAGAAAATTTCAATCTGGTGAAGGAAAAGGCAGAGGAACAAGGGATAAAAGAGAAGGGAAAGGTTACAGTCTTCTGTTTAATAGCGTAGGTATTTGGAAATCATCAAACGCTCGCACAGTTAGGAAAATCGAGATTTCGGGGGAATTTTTTTCTTTTTTTTAAAGGATATTAGTTGCGATAGAGAGCCACATAACCCTCCAGAATTTAAAAAGAAAAATCATTTTAAATTCATTTAAATCTCTAAAATTCATTTTAAATCATAAGAATATCGAAATAGGATTCTAGAAATATATATTTTAAACTGTTTTCATCTTTTAAAATATTTCCACAAACTTTTAAATAGAGTTCTTATCTTTTATTTATTTACATATATTTTTATAAAATAAAAGGAGTTTTCTAACTAACATAAAATCTAAACAAATTCTAATAAATCCAAATAAAATTTAAAAATCATAAAATTCTCAAAATAAAAACAACTTTTAGCCTTTTTTAAACATAGAATAATTTCTCTTTAAAGGTAAATGAACAAAATCACAAATAAGGATAAAATATCTTTATTTTATTCGAAAAAATTACAATGGACTACAGTCGTTACATTCTTCAAGATCCGAAAATTTCTATAAATTTTTAATATTTTGCTTACTATATCACATGAAAATTACGAACTACTAGAAAATCAAAAAAGATTTTTGTTTACTTCAAACTTTTCAATATTTTGCGTGCATACATTATACTGAAAAACTGAAAAAACGTCCAAAAAGTCACAAAAGGTTTTTCAATCGTGAAATTTTCAAAAATCTCATACTTTTCTGTAAAAATTTTCAATATTTTGTGTGCATAAAACAAAAAAATCCTATATTTTTATTTTCATCGGTTTTTCAATATTTTTGTTTGTTATAGCAGAGGAAAATTGCGAAATTTTCTGTTAACTTCCGTTTTTCAAATTTTGTTTGCTAACGCACACAAAAATAGCGAAATTTTCAATATCCCAAAATTTTCAGGTTTCTTTAACTTTTCATTATTTTGCAATCTATATATAACATATGAAAATCATGAAATTTCCAAAAGCTATCAAAATTTACTGATTTGTTCATTTTTTCAACGTTTGCTTGTTATAGCAAACAAAAATTGTGTTTTTTTTTAAATCTTAAGAATTTTTTGTTTTTTTCCTCGGTTGTTTTATGTTTGGAATTATCGTGAAATTTTCAAAGATATCAAAACTTTTCTTTCAACATGCATTTTTTCAATATTCTGCATGATATAACACATAGAAATAATGGAATTTTGAAAATCAACAAATTTTCTGAATTCATTAGTTTAATTATTATCTTTCTTGCTGAACACGAAAATTGCGGTATTTCCAAAAATTCCAATATTGTTTGTTTTTTCAAAATTTTCAATATTTTGTAACGTATAACACCCAAAAGTAGCCAAATTTTCAATTATCACAAAATTTTCTGGTTTCTGCAGTTTTCAATATTTTGCATTCTATAGCACTCAAAATTTTGAAAAACAAAAATTTTCTGTTTTCTAACATTTTTCAATATTTTGTATGCATAGCATAAGAAAATCATGAAATTTTCAAAAAAACTCAAAATTTTCTTCTTTGTTCCGTTTTTCAATATTTTGCAACGAAAATTCATGAAATTTTCAAAAATCTTGAAATTTACAGCTTTGTAGTTTTTCACTGTTTTGCATACCATTGCGATATTTTAAAAAATCCCAATTTTTTTGTTTTCTTAAAATTTTAATATTTTGCATGATGTAGCACAAGAAAATTGAGAAATTTACAAAATATTAAAAAAATTATTTTCTTTTGTTTTTAATAATGTTTGCTATAACGAACGAAATTAATCACGAAATTTTAGAAACTCACAAAATTTTATTTTAAAAAATGTTTTGGGTAAATTGTCATAAAAAACCAAGCATTTTTCCCATGATCAAAACCCCACTGGGCTCGACGCGGTAGTTAAAAACCCCTAGAAATTATTCGTGCAGTATCTACATAGTAGCCTGCTGTATCTAACAAAATCAGACAAACAATTTAGATATCGCAGAAAACAGTTTAGATATTACAGGCAACTGTTTAGAAATCGCTGCGTGCTGCTTATATATCGCAGAAAACTAGATATAGTATAAAACTATTAGATATCACATGTGAGATTTTTTGACAACTAAAAACTTTTTTAGGAGGGTTTTGACAACAGTTTTGAGGCCATGGGGTTTTTGATAACGGAAAAAAGCACTAGGTTTTTTTTGACAATTTACCCAAATATTTTTCAATGATTTACCTGTTACAACAAACGAGAAGTCATGAAATTTAAGAAAATCTCAAACTATTATTTTTTCTTCCGGTTTTTAATATTTTGCTTGGTATATCATATGAAAATTGTGGAATTTAAGAAAATCTCAAAATTTTCTATTTTCTTTGGTTTTTCAATATAGCACATAAAAATCATGAAATTTTAAAAAATCCTAAAACATTTTGTTTAATTTTTCAATAACTTATGTGTTATATAGCCTTGGAAATCGACATATTTTCAAAAATCTTAAAATTTTCTACTTTTCGATATTTTACTTGATATATCATACGAGAAAAAAGAGAAATTTTCTATAATTGATTTTTTATTCATTTTGTTATATGTTGCATAATATATAGTTCATGAAAGTCGCAAAAAAAATTAAAATATATAAAGATTGTGTTTCCTTCGATTTTTCGATATTTTGTTATTATATCACATGAAAATAGAAAAAAAAAATCTAAAATTAAAAACGTGTTTTTATTTTATTCTATTTTTAGATATTTTGCTTGCAATAGCATATGAAGTCGTGAAATTTAAAAAACATCAAACTTTCCTGTTTTCATCATTTTTTTCAATATTATCTTATTATATTGCACATTAAAAACGAGAAATTTTCTAACATATCAAAAGAAAATTCTGTTTCTCAATAATTTGCTTGCTCAGAGGAAAATTAAAATCATGGATTTTAAAGATCCCAAAATTATATAACCTTTTAATATTTTGCATGCAATAAAACAAGAAATCATGAAATTTTAAATTTTCTTCGGTTTTTAAATGTATTGTATGCAATAGCACACGAAAATCTCAAAATTTTTAAAAATCTCAAATTTTCTATTTTCTTCAGACTTTATAATTTTTTTTGTTGGGTTTTCAATATATTTTCTTGTTATAGCAAACGAAAATTATGAAATTTTCAAAAATCTTAGAATTATATGTTCTTCCATTTTTTCATAATTTGCCTTATTAGCACAAGTAAATCGTGAAAATTTAAAAAATATGAAACTCTTCTATTTTATAGGATTTCGCAAAATTTTCATAATTTGCTTATGGATGTCGCGAAATTTTCAAAATCTCAAAAATTTTAGATTTCTTCAAATTTTCAATATTTTATAGCACTCAAAAATCATGAAATTTGCAAAAAACATCAAAATTATCTGATTTGTTCGGTTTTTTAACAATTGTTGGCGAAAAAAGTGTGCTTTTTAAAATTTCTTAAAATTTAGCATTTGAAATTTCACAAATTTAGTGTGATATATCTTTTAAAATATTGAAAAACAGAATAAAAGAGAAAAGGTTGAATATTTTTGAAAATTTATCGATTTTTATATAAGCAAGCAAATTATTGAAAATCGGGTTTTTTAAAAAGATTTTAGAAAATTTCCCATTTTTCATGTGCCGTAATAAACAAAATATTTTGCAATTTTCTTATGCTACAGCATTCAAAATTTTGAAAATTTGAAGAAACCTAAAAATTTTGGGATTTTGAAAATTTTGCGCTTCCTTGCATTGAGCAAAATATTGAAAAAGCGAAGAAAATAGAAAATTATCGGATTTTTGAAAATTTTACGATTTTCATTTACTATTGCATGTAAAATATCAAATATTTAAATAAATTTTAGCTATTCTTTAAAAATTTGACGATTTTAATTTTTCTGTGAGAAAGAAAATTATTGAAAATCCGGAAAAAAAAATTGCGACATTTTAGAAAATTTGACGTTTTTTCATAATAAGCTAAATATTGAAAAGAACAACGAAAACAGGAAATTATAAGGGTTTGAAAACTACACAAAGGTGTGAAATTATAAGCGTTTCAATGACTTTGGTGCTCCTAGGAAAATTAAAATCATGAAAATTTTAAAGATCCTTAAATT
Organism: Agapanthus africanus; assembly: GCA_030015575.1. Taxonomy (NCBI): domain Eukaryota; kingdom Viridiplantae; phylum Streptophyta; class Magnoliopsida; order Asparagales; family Amaryllidaceae; genus Agapanthus; species Agapanthus africanus. Next base: position 47,489,630 of record JASDDO010000012.1, read on the forward strand.
TTTAAAATTTTGCATACAACAGTGGATGAAAATCTCTAAATTTTAAAAAAAAATCCAGTTTTTCGATGTACAGCACACGAAAATCATGAAATTTTCAACATCTCAATTTTTCAAATGTTCTTCAAACTCTGTAATTTGTTTTTGTTTTCTTTGAATTTCAATATTTTTGTTTGTTATATTAAACGAAAATTGCGAAAATTACAAAATGTGACACTTTTCTGTTTCTTCGATTTTTCAATATTTTATTTAGTGGAAGCTGCAGAATTTTCAAATCCTAAAATTTTCGTGTTTTTTCAAATTCTCAATGTTTTGCATGCCGTCACACACAAAAATCGTGAAATTTTCAAAAAAAAAATATCAAATTTTCTGGTTTGTTCGGTTTTTTAATATTTTGCATCATATGGTACACAAAAATCATGGAATTTTCGAACATATCCAAATTTTTATTACTATATATGCATTTTAAAAAATATTTTCCAATATATATCGTATGGAAATCACGAAATTTTCAACAATCAATTTTTTTTATTTCTTAAGTTTATTTATTATCTATTTTATTGCACATGAAATTTGCGACATTTCTAAAAATCCCAATATTTTTTTAACCTAAAATTTCAATTTTCTGTATGCTATAACATCCAAAAATCGCAAAAGTTTCCAAGAATCTCAATATTTTATGTTTTCTTTTCTTCTCAATATTTTGCATTCTATATCACACGAAAACTTGAGGAAGTTCGAAAAGCATTTTTTTGTTTTCTATGCTTTTCAATATTTTGCATTCATAGGACATGAAATTTGTAATAATCGGATTTTTATGAACGTTTCTGTTCATATTTGAATAAAGTTTATTTCCCTATTTAAATTATTTCTTTAATTTCCTCCCAAATTTTTTTCCTGATTTCTCTCCTATCTTTTTCCAACTTATTTTCATTTTCCTTTTTCTTTTTCTCAAATAATTTCTAAACCCTAACTTAAACTAAAACCCAAACCCTAACCTAACTCTTTGTTTCCTCGTCTTTTTCTATACCCCAAACCCAAGCTTAGCCCAACATGTCCGGCCTATGACCCAAACCCACTCCTTTCTTCTTCTCCTTCTTCTTCTTTTCCCGCTTCGCTTTAAACCGAGCCCCAACGGCTTCCCCTTTCTTCGCAACAACTACCCATGACCCAGCTCGACCCTCAACTGCTCCCTGAGACTCCCTCAAGCTCGCCCTCGTCTCTATAACCTCTCCCTCTCTCTAATAACTTTCTCATTCTCTCTTCATCTCTCTCTCTCTCTCTCTCTCTTACACACACACACACACACACACACACACAATCTTTCTATCTCTCTCTAACTCACCACCGCTACCTCCTTCCACCTTTCCTCACTCACCATCCCAATGAATCCAGTCACCATCCCGCTGCCAAACCGTCGCAGGAGAGCTCTCTAGCCACCTTCACCGGCCTCCATCAACACCATTGCACCACCACTCACCTCTCACCGTCGGCGCCACCTTGCTGCCTCTATCACCTCGTCGGAGCTTCCTCTGACCGCCGCTGTCCCCGAGCCTCCTCCACTGCAAAGCTAGCACTATAGCCGAGCCCCTGCCATCGTCCTAGAGCCAAGCTTACCTCATCGCTGCCTCTGCCACCTCGCTTCTACCTCGTGTCACCACTGTGCCATCGTCCGTGCCATGTCGCCGGAGCTCCCTATCACTGCTGCCATACTGTTGCTGCTGCTATTCGTCATTGTCGCTGTTGTGTTGTCGTCGTTGCCGTGTTGTTTCCATGCCGTATCATCCATCGCTGTCGTCGCGGCAAATCTTCTTCAGGCAAGTGAACCCCTCTCATTTGCTTTATATGCTAAATAAAGTTATATCGAGTAAATTGGTGGTTTTAATTATAATATATTAATATATATGCTGTATCATGAATTATCATCGAATATATAGTAGCGACTAGTTGGTATTAACTGTATTGGATGGAAAACAAATAGGCGCTTACTTATTTTTTAATCAACTAGATGAAACCGATGTTCAATTGATACCAACCTAAGTGCACGATGCGAAACCCTAAGCGAAAACCTATTTTAAAATAATGGAATTTGTGACCAATAAATCTCTTCACCAATAATGAATATCATGTAGAAATTTGGGTTGAAAATATTGACGTTTACAACATGAAATGACATCCCCGATAACCGACACGAAATCTGGAATTTACTGCATACACCGCCATATTAAATTCATAGTAAATCGTACATAAATCGTACCGTGGCGTGCTTAGGCTCGTTACGAAGATAACTAAATAATATAGGAATCTATAAAAATAGTTACTGAATATTGTTTCATTTCGATAGTGTAAACTAAAGAGATACAGGCTATGGACTGCAGTCCAGAGCAGTAATTTCTGCTAAAAATTGTTTTTAAACACCTGTAAATCTCTGATAAAATATGCAAATGTGCGGAGTCCTATATCGATGTGTATAAAATTGAGTTAAATTTCATATGCCACTTGTTTCACCAAATTCCATCATAGTTTGATATTTCTAACATAATTTATATTCTTGACATGTCTGGCTGTTTACTGCAGTAACAGTTTATATGTAGTGACACTAAACAGACCGAAACCCCTTGCATACAATGGATATTACTAATCTGTCTGTTGCCTTAGAATCTTAACTGATTAATCTATATTTTATTGAACAGTAGCAATTCCTAATTCTAAACATAACTAATGGTAAAATGCGTTCGAACTTGGACTTCCAGTTCAGAAACTGAAATTCCAGCAGTGAATATCTGTTTTAAAACGATCGTATCTCCTTAACTAGTACCTCGATTGGTATGAAACAAATTTTAATGCTTAGATAAATGAGTCTAATTCATATTTATTTTATATTATTTTGCCTGATTCTGTACGTTTGAATTATGATAAATTTTACAAACTGAATGACACTGGCTGCCTATATTTTACTCGTATTATATTTTACCGCATTTCTATCATATTACGTGACTATTATACCCTCATTGGTTGGTGATCGTTTGCATTGATATCCTAGTGTCTATAGCGCATTGTCAAGTGATAAGTAGTATCGATTGGATTATGACGAGTACGTTGGTGAAAGTGATTATGAGCGAAAGTGGTATAAGTGAAAGCGTGATTGAACAGTGAAAGTGATACGTACTTGTACACACCCAATCTGATACTTGAACATATACTGTAACCTGGGATAAGGGGTAGTTGGGTAATGAATGCATGTCGTGGCACGAGAATACGTTTAAAAATCACCTAGCAAGAATCTCGTGTGCCGTTGTCCCATGGGGTTTGACGGAGCCTTGTACTCAACGTGCCATTGGTCTGTGCCGTTTGACGGACTACTCTCGTATACACCCATGCTTCCATTATTGAACTACAAATAAACACATTAGAATAGAATTGCCAGACTCATGATACTTTGCCATTACATCTATGTGATACTGCACACATGTTCATATTGTTTCATATCTTCGTGTTATTGCTTTATAATACCTAGTTCATGCTTATTGTTCTGTAACATAAGATATATTGTTATATTATTATATTGCGCCGCCCTGACGACCTGAGTATGCATACTCAGAGCGAGAAGTGGACTTAGCCCAGATCAGAACCTACCCTACTTCGAGGATATTGTGGAGATCTAGATCAGCGACCTCAGTGCTATCTTTTCCTATGAGTCTATCCAGATCAGGACCTATCCTACTCGTTGCACTCTGATTCATTTACATGTTATAGATTTAGAGACTGTATTTCTCTTTATTAGTGTTGTGTTTACTGCTTACCATGCACTACTAGAATCCGAAGTGTGACTACAGCTAGATTATTCCTTGACCGTAGGAGCATGGCTGGCCTAATCACCTTCGTATTCCGTATTTTGGGAAGCGGGACATGATATGGTTTTGTTGGTATCAGAGCACCAGCTTTAGAATGTGATTACAGTTCAGTTTAGGGATCCCTTGATTCATACCCTATTATATTGACTTTCACTTTCATATAATCCTTGTCTCCTCATCGTTCAATATCATATGATACTTGTTTATTCCCTTCTCTGCTTATCTTTCAGCGATATGGCCTCCTCAGGAAACCACTCATCAGATACCGGTTCCCATGATCGCACCAGCATATCCTTAGTGCGCTAACGACCATCGTTGAGTCACAAGAGAAGAAGACCGATCTCCTGGCTGAGGGATTAAAGGCGGTGCAAGAATCCGCAATTACTACTTTAAGAAGATCTACCGCTATCCATGTCGCCCCTAAGGGCGCTCTTGTACCGGCTACTCAGGCTAGGGCTGGTACTATTTCAGACTTTAGGAGGCTTCACCCGGCCACATTCACATGTGTAACAATACCGCTCGAAGCTGAACAGTGGTTTATCAACATGGAGAATCTTCTAACGGGTGCTCGAATCCCAGACGAAAATAAAGTAAACGTGGTGAAGATTTTTAGAAGCTGGGGCATGCACATGGTAGACCATTGAGGAGAGCAGACTCGACGAGCCTATTGAATGGAGCAAATTCAAAGAGTGATTTCTGGACCATTACTTCCAGGCTACCGCCAAAGCAGAAATGGAAGAAAATTCATCACATTGAGACAGAACGACCGTCCCATAGACGTCTATGCAGCGGAGTTCAACCGGCTGAGCTGCTTTGCCCTATACATGGTAGCTACAGAGGCCAACAGGGCTAGACATTTTCAATAGAGACTTGATATCGAGATACAACGGTTTATAGCTTCCCTTGACTTGAAGACCTATGCTCAAGTACTAAACGCTGCTTGAATTCAAGAAAGGTTGGCAAATAAGGCTAAAGGTCAACGAACTGTAGATAGGGGGTCCCCAGTGGTTCAATCACGAGAAGCAACTTCCTTTCGTGGGGTGATTTCAGTTTAGAACCAAGGGGTGATACATATAAAGCACTCATTCGTCCCCCAGCAGCAACAACAGTATAAAACCCTGATTTGTAATTACTGCAAGAAACCGGGGCACTTTCGTAAGGACTGTCGCAAGGCTAATGGGCTATGTCTGATTGTGGATCCAACGAATATCGGATCAACAACTACCCTCAGAGATCAAAACTACAAGGAGGAGATCCGTCGACGCCTTTCCCATATTTTGAGTAGTTTGTTTGTTTCGTTATTTTCGTTCTTTAAATTTCGAGCACGAAATTTTCTATAAAGGGGTATGATATAATAACCAGATCCTTGTGTACGCTTCTGTTCATATTTGAATAAAGTTTATTTCCTTATTTAAATTATTTCTTTAAATTCTTCCCAAAATATTCTTTCTAATTTCTATCCTCTCTTTTTCCTACTTATTTTCATTTCCCTTTTTTCTTTTTTCCAAATAATTTCTAAACCCTAACATAAACCAAAACCCTAACCCTAACCTAACTCTCTCTTTCCTTTTCTTTTTCCATACCCCAAGCCCAAGCCCAGCCCAACATGCTTGGCCCATGACCCAAACCCACTCATTTCTTCTTCTTCTTATCCTTCTTCTTTTCCTTCTCCTCTTTAAACCGATCCCCAACGGCTCCCTCTCCCTTCTTCGCAACAACTATCCACGACCCGCTCTCCCCACGACCCATCTCAACCCTCAACTGCTCCCCGAGATTCCCTCGACCTCGCCCTCATCTCTCTAACCTCTCCCTCTCTCTAATAACTCTCTCATTCTCTCATTCTAACAATCTCTCCATCTCTCTCTAACTCACCGCCGTTGCCTCCTTCTACCTCCCCTCACTCATTATCCCAATGAATCTAGTCACCATCCCGCTGCCAAACCGTCGCGGGCGAGCTCCTTAGACTCCTTCACCGGCCTCCATCAACACCATTGCACCACCACTCACCTCTCACCGCCGGCGCCACCTTGCTGCCCCTATCACCTCGTCGGAGCTTCCTCCGACCGCCGCTGTCCCTGAGCCTCCTCCACTGCAAAGCTAGCACTATAGCTGAGCCCCTGCCATCGGCCCAGAGCCAAGCTTACCTCATCGCCGCCTCTTCCACCTCGCCTCTGCATCGTGTCACCACTATGCCATCGTCGAAGCCACTATCGTGCCACGTCGCTGGAGCTCCCCAAGCTCTAGCCAAGCCATCACTACTGCCATACTTTTGCTGCTACTGTTCGTCATTGTCACCGTTGTGTCGTCGTCGTTGCCGTGCCCGTGTCATCCATCGCTGTCATCGCGGCAAATCTTCTTCAGGCTAGTGAACCCCTCTCACTTGCTTTATATGCTAAATAAAATTATATCGAGTAAATGGATGGTTTTAATTATAATATATTAATATATATTTCGTATCATGATTTATTATCGAATATATAATAGAGACTACTTTGCATTAATTGTATTGGATGGAAAACAAATAGGGGTTTACTTATTGTTTAATAAACTAGATGAAACCGATGTTCGACTGATAGCAACCTAAGTGCTCGATGCGAAACCCTAAGCGAAACCCTATTTTAAAATGACAGAATTTGTGACCAATAAAGTCCTTTACTGATAACGAATATCATGTAGAAATTTGGGTTGAAAATATTGATGTTTACAATATGAAATGACGTCCCCGATAACCGACACGAAATCTGGAATTTACTGCATACACCACCGTATTAAATTCATAGTAAACCGTAAATAAATTGTATCATAGCATGCTTAGGCTCGTTACTAAAAGAACTGAATAATCTAGGGATCTATGGAAATGGTTACTGCATATTATTTCGTTTCTATAGTGCAAACTGAAGAGAGATACGGCTCTGGACTGCAGTCCAGAGCAGTAATCTCTGCTAAAAGTTGTTTTGAAACACCTGTAAATCTCTGTTCAAATATGCAAATGTTCGGAGTCCTATATAGATATGTATAAAATTGAGTTAACTTTCATATGCCACTGGTTTCACCAAATTCCATCACAGTTTGATATTTATAACATAGTTTATATTGTCGACATGTCTGGCAGTTTACTACAGTAACAGTTTATACGTAGTAAAACTAAACAGACCGTAACCCCCTGCATACGCATACGATGAATATTAATGATCTGTCTATTGCGTTAGAATCTTAACTTATTAATCTACATTTTAATGAACTATAGCGACGCCTAATTTTGAACATAACTAATAGCAAAATGAGTTCAAAATTGTACTTCCAGTTCAGAAACTGGAATTCCAGTAGTGAACATCTGTTTTAAAACGATCGTATCTACCTAACTAGTACCCCGATTGGTATGAAACCAATTTCATTGCTTAGATAAACGAATCTACTTCATATGTCCTTTATATTATTTTACCTGATTCTGCACGCTTGAATTATGATCAATTTTACAAATTGAATGACAATTGTCTGCCCATATTTTACTCGCAGTATATTTTACTGCATTTCTATCTTATTGCGTGACCGTTATACCCTTAGTGATTAGTGATCATTTGCATTGACATGCTAGTGACTATAGCGCATTGTCAAGTGATAAGAGGTATTGATTGGGTTGTGAAAAGTTGTCACGACCCACCCCCAATACAGATGGTATTGTCCGCTCTGACCGAAACCATACGGTTTTGTCCTTCGGAGCGAACCGGACCTGACCATTGGCCACTTCCCAGAAGGTCACCCATTCCAGAATTTCCCTGGTCTGAGCATACTTAACTACGGAGTTCTCAAGCTTCTGTAGTGCCGGTTCACTTAAAAGCCGTCTCTACATTGAAGAGTGGTATCATTACATTTATAGTACAGGTCTGCCCTCTTTCGGAATGTATTTCAAAAACCAATCCAATTGTTCTAGAGTAGGTCCCACGGACTCAAGAGGTGGCCATCTCCTCTTAGCGTGGCACTTTGCTCAGTGTGGCACTTTGTTCCGGAAGCAAGGACCGGGCCCGACATCCTCTCCACTTTAGAACAATGGTTCATCCTCGAACCACAGACCTACTACTAAGGGACTGGCTCTGATACTAACAATACCATGTCACGCCCCGCTTCCTAAGATATAGAATACGATGGGTAACTAGGCCAGCCATGCTCCTATGGTCAAGGAAAGATCCTGCCGTAGTCATACTTCGGTTTCTAGCAGTACATGGTAAGCAGTAATCTAACACAGATAACGAGATATACAGTCATTAAGTCTATCACATGTAAACGTATCAGAGTGCAACGGATACAAGCAAAAGAGATAACTAATCAGATAGTGATAAAGGAAAATATAGCGCTGACGTCGCTGATCTAGATGTCCGCAATATTCTCGAAGTAAAGTATGTCCTGATCTGAGCTAAGTTCAATTCTCACTCTGAGCATGCATACTCAGGTCGTCAGAGCGACACAATAGCAATATATATATATATATAATATGTGCAATGATGTAAACATGAAGCAGTAAGTATAGAGTAATGACATGAGCATGAAGTAACCGGTACATGTAACAGTAAAGCAGGTGTATCGGATCAATAATCAATGCAATGTCCTATCAGTCTCAAGGTCCAAGTCACTAAATCTATCGTCGATCTGAGTATAAGCGTTAACACCGCAGGAGTATTCCCAACCCAAGGATAAGCCCCAGGGGCAAGTAAACACAGGCCCGAATCACGATCAGTAAGAATCAGTAAAAATATCACGAAATCATGAAATTTGCCGGCAATAGGACTCCTGAGATTCCGTTGATCGAACTCACGCTCAAACTACCACACACCTCGTGGTCTACATCAAGAACCGACCACGAATCTAAATACTAGTCGTTTCATGATAAGTCTATGCGAGAATTGGAGACAGGGTCTCCATCAAGCATGTCTCGACTGCTATCTAAGATAAGTGGACGTCGATGTCTTACCTATGACACTAATATAAGTGTTTTCATACCCATCTCATACCAGTTATAGTTACACTTATATATGTACCATATGCCCTGCTTCCTAAAATATAAAATACGAGGGGTGACTAGTCCAGCTATACTCCTACGGTCAAGGAAAAATCTTATCGTAGTCACACTTTGGTTTTTAGCAGTACATGGTAAGCAGTAATTTAACACAGATAACGAGATATACAGTCACTAAGTCTATCATATATAAACGAATCAGAGTGCAACGGATACAAGCAAAAGAGATAACTAACTAGATAGTGATAAAGGAAAAGATAGTGCTGACGTCCCTGATCTAGATGTTCGCAATATCCTCGAAGTAAGGTATGTCCTGATCTGAGCTAAGTTCACTTCTCACTCTGAGCATGTATACTCAAGTCGTCAGAGCGATAAAATAGGAATATATATATATATATATATATATATAATATGTGCAATGATGATAAACATGAAGCAGTAAGCATAGAGTAATGGCATAAGCACGAAGTAAGCGGTACATGTAACAGTAAAGCAGGTGTATCAGATCAATAATCAATGCAATGTCTTATCAGTCTCTAAGTCTCAAGGTCCAAGTCACTAAACCTATTATCAGTCTGAGCATGAGTGTCAACCACAGCAGGAGTATTCCCAATCCCAGGGTAAGCCCCAGAAGCAAGGAAACGTAGGCCCGAATCACGATCGGTAAGAATCAGTAACACGATAGTAACAATATCACGAAATCATGAAATATGCCGGCAATGGGACTCCTGAGATTCCATTGATCGAACTCACACTCAAACTACCCCCACACCCCGAGGTCTATATCAAGCACCGACCACTAATCTAAATACTAGTCGCTCCATGACAAGTCTGCGTGAGAATTGAAGACAGCGTCTCCATCAAGCATGTCTCGACTGGTATCTAAGATAAGTGGATAGTCCTCGGTATCTTACTTAAGCCCCATCTTCTCTCTCCTCTTCTTTCTTCTTTCTTTTTTAATGGATCCTCCTTCATTGCCTCACCCGCACAACCCGCTCTACCACAATCGCCTCGTCGCCCAGCGTCTCCCCGAGAACACCGGGGTCATTCCCCTCTATCTCGACTTCACTCTCTCAACTGCCTTTCCCCCCTCTCCAAAGCGCTCTCTCTACCCCGACCGCACTGCCAACCACCATGAGTTTACTGTCATCCCCATCAACACCAACCCACAGCACCCCCACAAACTCCTCCAAGATCCACACTCCTCCAAAATCCACAGCCGCCAAAACCACCGTGCCCCAACATCTCTTTCCACCGACCTCCTCATAGTCGAGCTTCCTCCTGCACCCCCGACTGTCGACGGCGACCACCATCGTATCTCGGAGCTCTTCTCCTTCGGCTCTCCTTCAAACCACACACAACCCAACTCACCTAACCCATCACCTAAGCTGCCCACTTCCTCCACATTGAACACCACCACCACCCGCAGCTCCCTACAACAACACGCAGTCACCATCTGTAAGTCGATGTCGCATACCCTGCGGGTTCGCAGGGAGGCGGAATTTACAAAAAAAAAACGATTTTTACAAAGCTTCACAACACCGACTAAACTCCAAGATCTTAACAGAAACCTTAACTAGCTATTCTACTAGGAGATTCTAACTACTATGAAGAGTTTTATACCTCCTAGAATCTTGTCCTTCGGCTCTTCTTCTCCTCCTCTCCTTGAGCTCCTCGAAGATCCGAATCGCGCTTGATCGTCGGTCTCCTCGTGTCGAAGATGATCCACCTGAGAGTCTATACCTCAAGCTCCAACCTCTAAACCGAGGTAATTAAGGTACCTAGTTTGCTAAACTAGATAGCCTAGAAGATGTAGAGTATCTAATGGAGTGTTTTATCTCAGAAGACCCTAGGGTTCACAACTCATATGAGGGTTAGGGTCTTGAGGAAGAAGGAGAAGAAAATGGAGAGAGAAAGAGAATGAACAAATGAACTAGTCTTGTGAAGGATGGGAGAATGGCAAGTGTTTGCAATGATCAAGCATGGATTATTTTCCATAGAAAATAATCAACCATGCTTGAATAGTGAAGTCAAATGAATAAACAAAAGACCTAGCCATACTTTCATCCATGCCTCAAATATCTCCAATTTCCACCTCAGTAATCTATTTCTCCAAATAGATAAATTAAATAATGAGGTATCCCCTTCTAGAAACATCTCTTGTGAAATTACAAGAATGCCCTCACTGTATATACATACCCGTATTCGTATTCCAAAAAATATGAATACAATGAGATGATAACAATCCAATAATATAATACTAGGATCCAGCTTAAACCAAAGCCACTAGTATTATCCGCCCGAATAACATCTGTGTAGCTAGTACACGTATGTGATCGGAACCCTGCCATAAAACCATACGGCATCTACATCGTTTTTCCCGAAGCAGGGAAACCCTCTGTGTGGGACTCTAAAGACTCGACAGTACGCTGGCAGTAGGTTTAACCACAAGTCCGTCACCGGTACTAGCAGCACGTAACAGCTACCCAGGTATCTGTCGATAAGAAGGCCGATGAGCAAACTCATCCGAACTCCTACTGATCCTATTTGTGACAATCTCCGTACAGTCCAGTCTATTTGTCTAAGATACTCGCATATCGGGACTAGGGGGATGGTAAACGTCAGACCCCTAATAGCGTAATAAGTCGTGCCGGAGTAGAGCCCAATACACCCTGAGAAACTACTGGACTACCTACCAGTAAATCTCGCTTGCCCTGGCCAGGGACTTTATGTAATGGCTTTCCGAACACAGCGCGACATCAACCTTCAATACCGGGAGAGACAAATCCTATCTAACCGCTACTGCCTCCAAGTGCTTCGGGACTGCACCCAACTACTACCTGTTTGCACGACTCCTTTGAGTCGTGGTAGGGTAGTAATCTAAGTGCAGTGGAAACACACTTGAGACGAATAGTGATATCAAGTCAACGGACTAACCTGCACTCATGCCATCCGGAAACTGCTACCTGACGATAGGTATAATACCAACCGGCAATTCCCAACGAGTCTGTCCAGTGTAACTCATAACCCAATGAACACTTGTATACTATCTCCAGTATAACGTACTGATGGCTGTGGGACAGACCATCTCCCCTGCTGAGATGAGAAGCGTATACACTAGTCTACTCTAGAATATCGATGCCCCGTCTCGATAATTCTACGACTAGGGACCTGTATAAGGATGTGCTTATAGACTACCCAGCCTTTATTAGTGTGACTGCCATCACAACGCTGGTAGTCAAGCAAAGATCCTAAGCGATATGTTAAAAGAAACATATGCACATATTGAGATAGAATCAAACCAAGTAGCATACTACCATTTTGAGCAAGACTGTTATTATAACTGTGAATATCCCAAGCTTCCAATATGTAATATACAATCCAGTATGATACAATAATGGCCTCTAGGGCATATATCACTAACAATCTCCCACTTGCACTAAGGCCATGTATTGGCATATCGCAGACCTATCATCTCGATTAGCCTCTCGAACTGTGTCTGAAGCATGGCCTTTGTGAATGGATTTGCAGTGTTGTTCTCTGTCTCTACTCTCCGCACCTCGATCTTTCGGCGGTCAACGATCTCCCTGATCAGGTGGAACCGCCTCAAGATGTGTCTGGACTTTTGATGGGACCTTGGTTCTTTCGCTAAAGCTATAGTGTCGTTGTTGTCACAATACAGTGGTATTGGATCAACAATGGAGGGAACCACCTGAAGCTCTGTCATGAACTTCCTAATCCAAATTGCTTCTTTCACGGCGTCACATGCAGCGATATACTCCGCTTCTATCATCGAGTCAGCAATGGTGTCCTGCTTAGAGCTCTTCCAACAGACTGCCCCTCCATTGAGGGCAAAGACATAAACCGATGTGGACTTGGAGTCATCCTTGTCACTCTGGAAGATGGAGTCAGCGAAGGCCTTGATCTGGAGGTCTTCACTACCGTACACCAAGAACATCTCCTTAGTCTTTCCTAGGTACATGAGAATGTTCTTAAGTGTTGTCCAGTACTTCTCCCCTGGGTTTGACTGATACCTGCTTACAACACTCAGTGCGTAAGCTACATCTAGTCTGGTACATAATAGCGCATACATTATAGAGCCTACCGCAGAAGCGTAGGGTATAATATTCATGCGATCCCTTTCCAAATTAGTCTTGGGAGACATCTCGTTGGAGAGGGTGATTCCGTGACAAGCCGGTAGGTTACCGCGCTTTGAATCTTCCATACTGAATATTTTTAGTATGGTGTCGATGTACCTTGACTGTAAAAGTCCCAACATCCATTTAGATCTATCACGATAGATCTGGATCCCCAGAATGTAGAAGGCATCATCCAGGTCCTTCATGGAGAACCTTTGTGACAAGAATCCTTTGATTGATTGTAGCATAAGAATGTCATTTCCTATCAGGAGAATGCCATCCACGTACAAGACGATAAATACCACAGTTCTCGCTACAATTTTACTATAGATGCATGGTTCATCTGGATTTTTGATAAAGTCGAATTCCTTGACCGTCTCATCAAAATAGATGTTCCAGCTCTGCGATACCTGCTTTAATCCATAAATAGACTTAAGCAACTTGCACACTCTTCAGCTGCTCCCACTTTCTATGAAACCCTCCGGCTAATCCATATAAACACACTCTTCCAAATTTCCATTCAGAAAAGCGGTCTTTACGTCCATCTGCCAAATTTTATAATCGTGGAAGGCAGCAATGGCAAGAAAGATCCAAATGGATTTGAGCATAGCCACTGGAGAAAAGGTTTCATCATAGTCCAAACCAGGTCTTTGACGAAAACCTTTTGCAACAAGTCTAGCCTTATAGGTTTCAACCTGTCCATCTACACCAATCTTCTTTCTGAAGATCCATTTGCAGCCTACGGGTTTTACCCCTTCTGGAGCAATGTCCAAAGTCCATACTTTGTTGGTGTACATGGATTCCATTTTGGTCCGCATTGCATCCAGCCATTTTACCGAGTCTCTGCTCTGAATGGCTTGCTGGAAGCTAATTGGCTCATCATCGTCGATGATGCAATCCTCTCTATCCCCGTCTATGAGAAAACCGTAGTATCTCTCGGGCGGATGAGACTGCCTACTAGTCCTGCGTAGTGGCACAGGGATGTCCGGTTCTTTCGAAACTTCTGGTTCCACCATGCTTTCAGTAATAGCTTGTGGTTCTAGAATTTCTTCCAGTTCTATTGCGCTCCCACTTATTTCTTTTTCAAGAAATTGAGTTTCCAAAAAGTGGGCATGCCGAGAAACAAAGACCCTTTGTTCCTCCGCGTAATAGAAAAGATACCCCCTGGAGTTCTTTGGGTATCCCATAAACTTACACAGTACTGAGCATGCATCGAGTTTGTCCGCATACTGCTTTTTTACAAAAGCTGGACATCCCCATATCTTCAGATACTTAAGAGAGGGTTTCTTCCCACTCCACATCTGATATGGTGTGGTAGGCACTGACTTAGTAAGAACCTTGTTTAAAAGGTATGCAGCTGATTCTAGTGCATAACCACAGAAGGATCACGGCAACTCAGCGTTACTCATCATGGAACGTACCATATCCAATAAGGTTTTGTTCCTCTTTTCCGATATACCGTTGTGTTGAGGTGTGTATGGAGGAGTAAGTTGAGAGAAAATTCCATTCTCTTTTAAGTAATCCAGGAACTCGGCACTTAAGTATTCACCACCTCGATTAGATCTAAGTGTCTTGATACTTTTGCCGATTTGTTTTTCCACTTCATTCTTATATTCCTGGAATTTTCCAAAGGCCTCGGATTTATATTTCATCAAGAATACATGTCCATACCTTGAGAAATCATCCTTTGAAGTAATGAAGTAGGAATAATCACTTCTTCCATGTGTAGACATTGGACCACACATGTCATTTTGTATGAGTCCTAAGAGCTCAGTGGCTCTCCATGTCTAGTGAACGGAGTCTTTGTCATCTTTCTTTTGAGACATGATTAACATGTTTCATAGGACTGATATTCGAACGGATCCAAATATCCCTCTTTATGTAACTTCGTCAACCGTGTTTCATTGATGTGGCCCAGTCTACAATGCTATAAGAAAGCTTGATTTAATTCAGGAGACTTTCTTTTAAGTGTATTCTGGATGTTGAAAACCTGAGCTTGATTTAATACGTATATACCGTTATCTAGTGTACCTGGCCCAATCAAATTTTGATTAAGGTGGATGTGGACCACATCGCTTTACAAAGGTAAAATTATAACCTTCTTTAGAAAGTAAAGATACAGAAATGATATTACAAGACAGACTAGGTACACACAAACAGTTAAGCAAAATCAAAATCTGCCCAGTTGTCAATCCTGGGTGATATCCCCTACGGATACAGCGTCCACGCTCATTCCGTTAGCAACCCTGAGAGTCATATCACCTTCCTTGATAATTCTACGGTTTTTCAGAGCCTGTAATGAATTACAGACATGAGATCTTGATCTGGTATTTAGTATCCAGGAAGTAGAGTTAATTGACAGACAGTTTTCAATCATAAACACACCTGAAGCCGAAGCCACAACGTGCTTCGAATCCTGATTTCTGGCTTTCCAAGCCCTGCAGTCTTTCTGCCAACGCCCTTTCCCGTGATAATAGAAACATTCCTTCTTCCCTACTGTTAGCTTTGAAACTTTTGCCCTGCCATTTCCTTCTACTTTACTGACACCGCCTATCGGCTTGGTGTAGGCCTTCTTCTTCTTTCCCTTGGCTTTCTTCTTGGATTTAGAAAAGGAATATTCCCCAATAAGCAGAGCGGGTGTCTCCCTGGATTTCTGCAGGGTGCCCTCAGTGCTCCTCAACATATTGAGGAGTTGTGGAAGTGAAACTTCCTTCCCTTGAATATTGAAATTGAAGATAAACTGGGCGTAGGTGGAGGGGAGCGACTGTAGAATCAAGACAGTATATAACTCGTTCTCCAACGTGGTCCTAAGGTCCGCGAAATCTTCAATATAGCTAATTATTGTAAGGACGTGGTCCCTTACAGATGACTCGACAGCCAATCTCGCCTGAAACAATTTCTTCGATGTCTTATATTTTGCGATACGAGATTGCTCTCCATATAAATCCTTGGTATGGAGGAAGATGGAAACTAAGTCCATCTTCTCATGCTGCCTCTGGTGTTCATAATCCATTGAGGCTAACACGAGGCACTTGGCTCTCGCACTGTCTTTTTCCCATGTCTTACGGATTTCAACATCCGTGATGGTGGAATCTGGACCTAAGACGGCGGGGGCTTTGGTAGTAAGGAGGTAGCCCAGCTTGTCATAGGTAACGGCCATCTGGACATTCCTTAACCAATCTTTATAATTTGGCCAAGCCAATTTATTATTATCTAGCAGTAACTTAAGCCCGGTCATTTTGGTCGCTGCAATTAGGAGAGAGAGACGAAACACTCAGCAGGATGGTCTTACAAGTTTAGATTAGTTATTAGTTTATCTAAACAGGATGGCTCCCACTATTCCTCAAATCCTCCTTCAAACAATAAAAGAAGAATTAGTCAGGATTAATCTCATCCTACAATTCTTGCTTAACCTTTCGGTCAGGCTAGTGTTGGTACTTCGAGGGTGGTTTTCCAATGCTTTCGCGAAGTTCCTTAATTACATAACCTCTTTTCCCTGGAGGCGTAGCCCCGCTAACACCGTTCTAGGCATCTACTTGGTTTATAGCATTGATTGTTTATTGAAAAATCTCCCGAAGAGTAGCGGATACTCACAGTAGAATCAGGATCCATCATCATGTGATAACCATGAAGGAATCCTACCAAAATCATTACACTCCAAATGGTATGCAACACTAGCAAGTTTCATTTTCCTTAGAAACTCCCGATGTGGATTTTTGCCCTAAGCTCTTATGACGTTGACGAAGGCCAACATATTATAAGTCACAAGTCAAGTTCTACCCTTCATTGTCCAGGTTAATTTGAACCCACCTGTACAAATCCTTGAAGAAGGCCAAAATAGCTGTACGACTGTCCCAAATCAACGCATCTATCTATGTAGCAGATGAATACCCAGCAACTACCACTTACTATGCCTAGGCGAAGGTCAAAATACATAGCTTGAATACTATTGAATACCCATCTGAAATGACGGAGGGCTACAGATGGTTTTGGCGAAACCGTGAACGTAATGAACCTGATATAGTCGAAGGAACCATGATAGATTTTAAAAGGAGTGGTTTAGGCTCCGCATTTAAAAGTTGTTTTTCAAGAAAACCAAGCGGTTCTGAAATTGTTCCAACGATTTAAACTTTGGTTTATTTTTCTTGCATTAATCAATGTTAATGTGGTCCCGTCATTTAACCCTATCATTGCAGAAAAGAAACAAAAATAGAACGTACTTATGCCATCCGCATTCGCCATGGGGCCCGTCATGCACCGTTAGGTTACTTAACTAACGGCAGAACGGGGGCTGGACTAGCGCGAGTGCAAAACACAAGCAACATTTATTATATATAATATATATATAGTCATTCGTATCACACAATAATAGGCATTCCAGATCACAGATGAATATATTGGATATATTAGGAATTCCGTATTTTGTTTTAGCCACGAACGAAAGACGGATTCTACGGTCGTGATGAATAGCCAAACCCCACCCTAGACCCCTACGGGTGCGGCAAACTACCCGCCAAATTCCCGAAGTGAAGCAACCTCCCTTAATAAAATGAGTAGACCACTCGGCACTTCAAGAACCCGGTAGTTTATGCACCCCACCTTGGTTCTATTCTAGGTGCAAGAAAAAGTAAATGAAATAATACAATGGTGGCCACAACCTCAACCCGGATGTGCCCCGCAAAAATAATATTACATCACATTTACAAATTACATGAATAAAAGAAAAGAAAACACTCTTCTCACATCCCCGGCTATTCATCCACGACGATCCAATACTTCATATACACAAACCATCACAAAATACTAGATATGTGCAACCCCTACTAATCGACATATAGCAACTAGTCGACGTTTAGCAACACATATACAAACTGAAACGAATAAACGATGTTAAAATTGTAACTTCGAAATACTCTGTATTTCCCCAACACAAAGATAACAGAATATGAAATCTGGACAAAAACAAACAACACCTGAAACCCTAAATCCAAGATACCAGAACACCACCAAAAACTCAAGAACAAACTCCAATGTTGAACCGGCCAGGCCGAGAAAATCTTACTTTTGGCTGGCCAAAAGTAAGATTCAGGGTCTCGTTTTTCTATGGTGTTCTAGTTACATCATGAGTAGCCTTCTGCACTTATTTTAAAAAAAATTAGAAGACTTTTTAAAATTAATAGAAACTTGGATTTCGGCTTAAATGTTTCGGAGTTATTTCGGTTTCGTAATTTTAAACATCGTCTAACAAACTAGTTAATGTTTGAGTAGGCTCTGATACCATTGTAAGTCGATGTCGTGCACCCCGCGGGTTCGCAGGATGGCGGAATTTACAAAAAACGATTTTTATAAAGCTTCGCAACACCGACTAAACTCCAGGATCTTAACAGAAACCTTAACTAGCTATTCTACTAGGAGATTCTAACTACTATGAAGAGTTTTATACCTCCTAGAACCTTGTCCTTCGGGTATTCTTCTCCTCCTCTCCTTGAGCTCCTCAAAGATCCAGATCGCGCTTGATCGTCGGCCTCCTCGTGTTGAAGATGATCCACCCGGGAGTCTATACCTCAAGCTCTAACCTCTAAACTGAGGTAACTAGGGTACTTAGTTCGCTAAATTAGATAGCCTAGAAAGTATAGAATATCTAATGGAATGTTTTATCTCATGAGACCTTAGGGTATACAACTTGTTTCCCCCAATCAGAGCAAAGCTCTGTTTAAAATTCAAATTTTGAAATGAAGCAACGCTTCAGAAGCAGCGCCTAGTGCGCTGTGCCCTAAGCAGCGCACCACGTGCAAAGCACGTGTGCGCTAGCGCTAAGTGCGCTGCTCTTTAAGCAGCGCACCACGTGCAAAGCATGGGTGCGCTAGCGCTAAGTGCGCTGCACTCTAAGCAGCACACCACGTGCAAAGCATAGGTGCGCTAGCGCTGGAACTAAAAGCTCCCTACCGACAGATCTAAGATCCAATAATAATGATAAATCATTAATTAATCAGAATTAAATTCTGTTAAGGAAAGATTCCTCAAAATCTTTCCAAACAACAAGATTGTGCTCTGTAAATCAGAGCACCGTTGGATCAATGATCCAATGGTGATTAAAAATCACCAAAAGCACAGAATAAATTCTGTATGAAAAGATTTCCCAATCTTGTTAATAACAAGAAGATTGCCTTCTGTAAATCAGAAGCTCTTGGATCAATGATCCAACGATAGGAAATTCCCTAAATCAATTGGAGAAAAGATCTCCTTAACTGATTGAACAAATCAGCTTGCTCTATATAAAGGCCCCAAGACTTCAAGTCAAAAAAAGGAGAAAAGATACAGAAGCATAGAGAGGAACCCCCCCAGAAGCTTTGAGAAAATCTCAGAAAGAAGAGCCAAGCTCTCGATAGAAGAATTTCTTTTCTTCAAGGTAAAAGAACAGAGAGATGAAATCATCTCATAATTAAAAAGAAGAATTCACTTCTTTCTTTAAGATCATAGATCTACAAGACCAAGGCCTTTTACAAAGAGATCAAAAGATCTCATCATAAAATAAAAGAAGAATTTACTTCTTTCTTACAGATCATAGATCTATAAGACTAAAGTCTTTCTCAAAGAGATCATAAACATCTCACTATAAAAAAGGAGGGAGAATAATTCAATTCTCTTAAGGATCACAGATCCATAAAGGCAAAGCTTTTCATCAATATAAGTGATTAAAACATCTCCTGTGAAGCTAAGAACTTTATTCTTAAATCTATGAGACAAAGTCTCTTAAAAGAGAATTTAATTCTCAGTGCATAGCGCTGCATAAAAGAGCCTTAGCGTTCCATCTTAAAAAGAAGCATCTCAGCGCTCCTGATCTGGCGCAAAGCGCCGAGAGCACCACGTGCTCCTCACGTGTGCGCTACTCAACAGTTAGCGCTCTGCGCTCTTGAACTAGCGCTTTGCGCTCATAAGACTGGCGCTTAGCGCTAAGCGTACCATGTGGTCCCCACGTGTGCGCCATTATACAAGTAGCGCTTGTGTTCATAAGATAGCGCTCTGCGCTTATAAACCGGTGCAATGCGCCCATCATCTGGCGCTTAGCGCCAAGCGCAACACGTACCCCCCACGTGTGCGCTATCCAGCAGAAGCGCACTGCGCTCATAAACTAGCGCACTGCGCTCTCTGATTGGCGCAAAGCTCCAAGCGCATCATGTGCCGCGCTGATAGAACATAAATTGTTCTTTAATGAATGCTCAGCATTCAATAAAAGACAAAACATTGTCAGAATGCAAGTCAATGCTCAGCATTGTTAAAAGGGCCAAGCCCAAATAAATACTTAACAGCCCAAAATAAATGTTAAACATTTTTAACTTGATTCGACTTAGCCCAAGATTGGCCATAAGTCCTCAATTCAGATTAATTGAGCCCATATGCTCACAAATCTTTTAACAGACCTTAGTCCCAAATTGGACTACAGATCTCCCAACCAACCTTGGTTCAAGGGTACATCTCTTCACTCCTCTGATATTTGTCGTTGTAATCCTTCAACGTCTTCAGAGAGGTGACGGGTCCCGACAACCATACATTCCATAGACTATAACGTCTTTAAACTGGACTGTGGGGTCCTTAAACCCACGGACTATAATGTCTTTAATCTCGGACTGTGGGGTCCCTTTAAACCCACGGACTATGATGTGCTTAACCTTGGACCACCATGTCCTTAAACTGGTAATGGACCGCAAAGTCCCTAAACTAAAACAATAGAGCCCAAATGCTCTCTTGTTGGATCTAAATGATCCCATTGAGTGGATCTTAGTCTAAAATTAGACTAACGTATCCTCAACGAACGTTTAAGTTGATCTTAGTCTCAAATGAGACTAACGTATCCTTAAACCTAACCCCAAACCCAAATCTAAGAAAATACGGATTTGGACTAATCCACGCTCTACGGGCGAAAACATAAATTAGTCTCCGTATACAGTCCACGGGCAACCAAAAAACAAAACAAACACACACGACACGAAGTGACCATCTGGAGAAGGAGAAAGTGGTTACCGTGATGCGGTAGCGTAATTAACTACAGGGGCTTGCGCCTGCAGGGAAGAGCGTCCCCACAATCAAAACCCCCTCAAATGAGGGGGAATCTGACGAAGTCTGCTATATCGGCCGCATCCGTCTAAATCTTCGATACACGGTGTCATAAATTAACTTGGTATCTTCGGAGAGGTGGACGGATAGCACTAATTAGCATCTACCCTCGAAATTCAGGCAAGATGGACCTGCGCGGTCGCGTCTCCGTGTTTCGGTGGGGGACAGATTCTGGCACACCCGGTGGGATCCTTTCCTCTTTCCACTCCACATTTCGTGTGTCGTGTTCGCGAACGAATCGCGGTTTGATATGGTTGCCCTTGGGTTCGAGGTACTAAGAGTTGGTTTTGCTCTCGTGCAGAAAAAAGAACAGCAATGGCCTCTAACCGTTCCAGCTGCAACTGCAACTCCCGTTCCGCCTCATCTGGAGGTGTAACTTACGGGCCCCAAGCGGCCTCCTTTTTTACAATGCCAGTGGAGCAGGTGACTCAGGACACCACTAGGCTATTCTTCGGGACCATGCTCCTACCCATGAACTTCAATGCCCCAATGCCATTGCAGGAGGCTTCAAAGAAGTCGATCTTTGATCGGCTTACAACTACTGCGACCCCTCTCAACGGGTCGCCCAACTCCACTGTCTCAGTTTTCAACAGACTGGGCCAGAACGCCAACAAGCCCGCGATACCTGAAGCAGCCATCCCAAAGCGGATAGCCATCCCGACTCAAGCGGACGAAATTATCAGAGAGGCTTCTTCTGCTAAGAAGTCAGTCTTCATAAGGCTGTCCGTTCCGACTCCCGCTCCAGACGAAGTCCCCAAAGCTGCTTCCCCTGCCTAGAGGTCTGTCTTTGATAGATTGGACATTGCTTCTCAACGGACATCAGTCTTCAAGAGGCTGACGCCGGCGACAACCCTTCGCCAACACAGGGGCATGAGGAAGTCACCCCTATATCTGAACCAACTCCATCCGTACGTATGACATGCTCGCTGTCGTCACTGGCGCCGAGTAAGAAAGGCTGGGGGCAGCTCCCCTTCTGGACCGACTTCGTCAGCTCCAATGGTGGAAATCGATGTTGTTGTTCCGACTAGGAACAGCTTTGAACCACTCAGGAGGGTTCGCAAGAACTCTCCAAATGCCATGCTGAAAAGATCTCCTCCACCTGTGGAGAATGCTACAGAAAAGAAGCCGGAGCAGCCCCTTTAGCGGCTGTCCTCTAAAATTTACAAAGTCTGGCGACAAGTCCAGGAATCGGTGATTGACCAGGACTACTCTCGCCGACCAAAGAAGATTAAAGCTCGGCAGGAAAAGAGCCATCCCGTGGTACTACAGAAGATGTCATCCGTCTGGGTGCCCGCTGCAACAGCTCCCTCAACTTCAACCGCTCACAAGAGAAGGAGGCCGGAGAAAGCCACTGTGACCGCAGCGAACCGTAAGGACGCTGAATCTAAACGCCCCAAGTCTGGGGGCTTGGTAACACATACCGTTTATATGGCTTCTGGAAAAGAGGAAAGCCGTGCTTATATGGGTCATCGACCGCTTACCCGATCGATAACAAAGGCTCAGGAGCAACAGTAGCAGAAACTTCAGGAAATGCTGACCACAATGGCCGCACTCACTGGGCCGAAAGAAAATCCAGAGACCTTAGAGCAGCGTCAGGAACAAGAAACTGATGCTGAATTCCTCCGAAGAATGCTCGAGAGGAAAGAAAAAGAGACCGCGGACCAAGCGGCCAATATAAAACGAATGACTTTCCTCTTCCAAGACATGGTCGGGATGATGATACAACCGGATCCTCTGGCTAAAGACCCCCCGATTATCATTGAAGACGACAGATGAGAGACATCGAACCCTCCTCCGGCTCTTTCAGCAGCTAAGGAGGAGACCATCTCCAAGGCCGCTCTGGATGATTATATCGCTCAGCAAATACGAGCTCATCATGCGAGCGAAACGGCCGGGCAGATCGTTAAGACTGGACGACCCTATTCGGGTTGGTATGACCAAATAAAGTACCCGCCGGGATACACGATCCCCAAATTCCACGTATATAAGGGGACGGGAAATCCGCATCAGCACGTCGCTCAATTCAGAGCCTTGTGCGACAACACTGGAGGCGACGACAAACTGTTGCTTCGCCAATTCGTTGGTAGCTTGTCAGAAACAACATTTGAGTGGTATTCGGAGCTTCTCAACGACTCCGTCAAAACCTTTGCAGAGATGGAGCTACTATTCACCCAGTATTTCGCGAGTGCTAGTGAACGCACCCCAATAACGGCATTGATCAATGCCAGGGTGAATCCTGGAAAGACATGGGTTCAATACGCAATACGATGGCGGAATTTGTGGTCAAAGTGCGAGCAGCGCATCGAAGAGGTGCCTGTGGTAGGCATGTTCGTGGGTACCCTAGACCCTCAGGCGACCATTTCCCAATTCATGATGTTTTTCAAGCCAACCACTTTCCAGGCCTTGATTGACAAGTTGGCCCAAATGGATCAGATGGGTCATAGACCATCTCCTTCGAAGCTGGAATCTCGGAACGAAAATGGGAAAGGAAAAGCGACCTTCATTGCCAATACTCAACAACAGCCGAGCAACATAAAGCCGGTCGTTCGCCAAAACAACGCGCGCCCATGCCCATCCCTCGAGGAGATACTGGGATGTCCTTACTCGTTTCCCCGGGATAAAACAAGGAGACTGTTCGAGCTGGCAGTGCGCAACAGACTCATCAATCTGTCGGATCCAAAACGTCCGTTGCAGCCAGGCAATATCAACAATCCTAATTATTGCCCTTACCACCAAGCAGTAAGCCATCCAATCGAAAATTGCTTCGTCTTCAAAGGCTGGGTTGAGGACCAATACCAACTGGGCAAATTCGCACTGTCTAAAAACTGGAAGATGAACCCGCCACAACCACATGATCCGAAAAAGATGGACATGCCGGGGGCATCGTGCTCATTCATAGAGAAAGCCGCTGGACCGAAAAGTCCGTAAACTAGAAATTTGCTTCGAATACGGCAGCGACGGACCGAAACGTCCTTAAACTAGCGATGGACTACCATGTTCTAAAACTGGCTATTGACCGAGACATCGATAAACTACTACTGACCGCAGCATCCCAAAGCCTTTCACTAAAAAAAACGGTACGTCCATAAGCGAGATGGGCACGGATGAAAACCCAAAAGGGCTCCATGAGTAAAAACAGCATGACTACCGGCAAGTTTTGTGAAAACCCGAAAGGGCGCAATCTCGTTAAAAGACACTTGCAAGGTCCTCTCGACCCTGTAAGGAGAAACCACCCGCGTGAGAGCCTTACGACTCACAAAGGAGAAACACACTTAGGAATCCCCACGACCCCTAAGGAGAAATTACACTTACGAGATCCTCACGACTCGTAAGGAGAATTTCCCTTTGAGACCCTCACGGCTCATAGGGTTCGAAAGCCTTAAGCTACAGGGATCTGAACCTGTTCTTAAGCCATCTCAATCTCCAATGTTGCCCTACAAGCGTCTCGATCTCGACCCTTGTATACAATCCACGGGCGTGAATAAACATTTGCCTAACAAAGTCCCACCAGAGACCGGGGATATGCTTATATAACAAAAGAAACTTGTAAGTCCTCTCGACTTATAAGGAGAAAGCACTCTTATAAGATCCTTACGACTTGTAAGAGACCATACACTTAAGACTCCTCACCATTCTTAAGGATAAAACCCACTTACGAGATCCTCACGACTCGTAGGGAGAAATACCTTCATGAGACCCTTATGGCTCATGAAGTCAAAAGTCTCAGTCGACAGGATCTTAACCCTGTTTACTGAGCCACCTTTGTTCGACATCCACAAAGGCAAATAATGATTCGCTCCTGGAAATATCCCAGTTGTAGCGATGCTGATGCCTGAATCGGTATCAAATCACAAATTCGCAGCGAAAAGCCAGCGAGCCATAAATGCATATGAAATAGCCGAAATGTGTTAGTGTTTATGCCCTAGAGGCCATTACTGTATCATACTAGTTTGTATATTACTTAATGGAAGCTTGGGATATTCACAGTTGTATTGACAGTCTTGCTAAAAATGGTAGTATGCTATTTGGTTTGAGTCTACTTTAATATGTGCATATGTTTCTTTTAACGTATCGCTTATACATATTAGTAAAGCCCTTAGGATCTTTGCTTGATTACCAGCATTGTGATGGCAGTCACACTAGTGGGGGCTGGGTAGTCTATAAGCAACATCCTATACAGGTCCCTGGTCGTAGGATTATCGAGACAGGGCATCGATACTCCGGAGTAGACTGGTGTATACGCTTCTCATCCCAGTTGGGGAGATGGTCTGTCCCACAGCCATCAGTACGTCGTACTGGAGATAGTATGCAGGTGCTCGTTAGGTTACGGGTACACCGGACAGGACTCGCCGGGAACTGCAGGTTGGATTTATACTCATCGTCAGATAGCAGTTCCTAGGTGATATGAGTACAGCTTAGTCCATCGACTTGACACTGCTACTTCGCATCGGGTGTGTTCCCACTGTTCTTAGATTACTACCCTACCACGGCTCAAAGGAGTCGTGCAAACAGGTAGTAGTTGGGTGCAGTCCCGAAGCACTTGGAGGCAGTGGCGGTTAGACAGGATTCGTCTCTCCCGGTATTGGGGTTGATATCGCGCTGTGTATGGAGAGCCATTATGCAAAGTCCCTGGCCATGGCAAGCGAGATTTACTGGTAGGTTCCAGTAGTTTCTCAAGGTGTAATGGGCTTCACTCCGACATGACTTATACCACTATTAGGGGTCTGACGTTTACCGCCTCCTAGGCCCGATATGCGATAGTTCTAGACGAACAGATCGGACTGTACAGAGATTGTCACATCAGACTCAGTTGGAGTTCAGATGGGTTTACTCATCGTCCTTCTTATCGACATCTACTTGGGGACCGTTACGTACAGCTAGTACCACTTGCGGCCTATGGTTAAACCCACTGCCAGCATAGTGTCGAGTCTTTAGAGTCCCACACAGAGAGTTTCCCTGCACCGGGCAAAAGGTGTAGAGGCCGTATGGTTTTACGGCAGGGCCGCGATCACTTACGTACACTTGTGCACGTATTATGATCGGGCAGATAATACTAGCGGGCTTTGGTTTAAGCCAGATTCTAGTATTATACAGATGGATTTATTCAGTCAAAGATTATCCGTGTTTTTTGGAAATACGGATGGGAGGGGCAGTCTCGTAAATTTTCGGGAAGCTTCTAGAAGAAGGTGACTCATTTGTGTTTAATTCTTTTTAGGATTTAAACAAATGAGGTGGAGAGATGAGGTGTAGGTTTTCATTAAATGGATAATGACTCATGAGATGATTCATCTCATATGAATTAAATGAAGCATGCTAGATATTATGATAGATATTTGTTATGATATTTTGATGCTTCATATTATTCTAAGATGAGACATTATTCATTTCATTATCACAAAAGCTTTCTCTCTTCTCACTTCTTCATCTTCTTCCTCAAACCCTAATAGCTCTCATGAGTTGAGAATCCTAGGGTTTAAGTGACTAAGTAATCCATCTAATTACTCTACACCCTCTAGGACTTCTAGATTAGCGATCTAGAGGTCGTAGTTATCTCAGATTCGAGATAGGAGCTCGGACTATAGACTCTCGGTGGATCGTCTTTGACTCGAGGAGGCCGTTGAGGTGCCGACGTTCCATAGAGCCTACGAGGCGTAGAGGATAGCAATGATGACCCGAAGGACAAGTAACGTGAGGTATAACTTCGAATCAGAGTAGTTAAACCTTTCGTAGTTTGGTAGTAATGGTTTAGACACGATCCGTGTGCTCAAGTCCGTGTTACGAAGTTTTGATAATTGTTTTTCATATATTCCGCCTCTCCGCAAGCTCGTGGGGTGCGTCACATGGACCTACGGTGGTATCAGAGCCTACTAAACCTTTACTAGCTTGTTAGCAACTAATTAGAACTTCAATCGTCGGAAAAACGCGAAAACATAACCCCGGACCCCTCAAGTTCCTGTCAATTTTAAACATGTTGAAAAAATTATTTGATAGGTATGAAAATTCACAGCAGGGGATTCTAAGAATACTGAAAAAATACGAGGAGGAGCAGACTGCTTTTGTGAAAGGTCGTTGCATTACAGACAACGGGATCTTAGCCCACTCGTCTTAACTCGGTGATAAGGCCACGGAACCGCAGCAGATGAGTGCTATCGGCCGCGGATCCGCCGCCGAGTCAACCCCGAGTTGACTCGGATTTGCACAGTAATTCTTAGTTTTTGGTGTTTTGTTTTTCTGTATATTCTGTTTCTGCCCAGGTTACTTCTGTGCTGGCTTGCATTTAGGGTAGACACGGAAAAAGGTTGTCGATCGATATTCTAAGTTATTTGCTAATCGGGTTTTTATCTGTATTGTTTAATGTGTTCGTAAACCTCCCTTAATTTCTAGTATGTCGGTTAGCAGGGGGTTGCACATTTCTGTAATGGTTTATGTATATGAACATGATTGGATCGTTGTGATGATTAGCCGGGGTTTGAGATGAGTTTTTATATTCATTCATTCAATGTAAATTGTAATATGATGTAATATTCTTTTGCGGGGCACATCCGGGCTGAGGTTGTAGCCACCGTTGTATTATTTCATTTACTGTTTTATGCTCCTAGGATAGACCCAAGGTGGGGTACACAAACTACCGGGTACGTTGAAGTGTTTAGTGGCCTACTCACGTTGTTGAGGGAGACCGCTTCACTTCGGGTACTTGGCGGGTAGTTTGCCGTACCCGTAGGGGTCTACGGTGGTGTAATGGTTATTCATCACAACTGTGGAATCCATCTTTCGTTGCAGACTCAAAGGAAACGCGGATTGCTTGTATATCCAATAATGTTCATCTGTGATCTGGAATGCCTATTATTGCGTCAGACGAATGTACAATATCTATATATGATAGCTATTAGACGTCACTGTTCCCCTCCGAAAGACGCGACAAAGACGCGGCGAACGTCTTGCCTGAAATTCGGGGCAGATGCTAATTGGTGCTATCCGTCCACCTCTCCGAAGATGCCAAGTTAATTTATGACACCATGTATCGAAGGTTTAAACGGATGCGGCCGATGTAACAGACTTCGTCAGATTCCCCCTCGTTTGAGGGGTTTTTGATTGTGGGGACGCTCTTCTCTGCAGGTGCAAGCCCCTGTAGTTAATTACGCTACCGCATCGCGGTAACAACTTTCTCTTTCTCCATATGGTCACTTCGTGTCGTGGGTGTTTGTTTTGTGTTTGGTTGCCCGTGGATTGTATACGGAGACTAAGTTATGCTGTCGCCCGTAGGACGTGGACTAGTCCAAATCCGTATCTTTCTTAGATTTGGGTTTGGGGGTTGTGTTTAAGGATACGTCAGCCTTATTTGAGGCTAAGATCAACTTAAACGTTTGTTAAGGACACGTTAGTCTAATTCTAGAATAAGATCAACTTAACGGGATCGTTTAGATCCGACAAGAGAGCAATTGGGCTCTATTATTTAGTTTAATGACATTGCGGTCGATAATTAGTGTAAGGACATTGCGGTCCGATGTTAGTTTTAAGACATTGCGGTCAAGGTTAAGGACATCATAGTCCATGAGTTTAAGGACCACACAGTCCGGTATTAGTTTTAAGACATCACGGTCGAGATTAAGGACATCATAGTCCGTGGATTTAAGGACTCCACAGTCCGGTATTAGTTTTAAGATATCACGGTCGAGGTTAAGGACATCATAGTCCATGAGTTTAAGGACCCCACAGTCCGTAGCAATGTATGGCCGTCGGGACCCGTGACCTCTCTGACGACGTAAAGGAATTACAACGACAGATGTCAGAGGAGTAAAGAGATGTACCCTCGAACCGGGTGTAAATTGATTGGAAGAGCGGTTGTGCTCAGTTCAATTTATATTGAGGACTTATGGCCAGAATTGGGCTAAGTCCAGTTAAAAATGCTTAACATTTTATTCATATTCTGCCTATTAGGCTTTTACTTGGGCTCTGCCCTTTTATTAATGCATAGCATTGGGCTTTGTAATTAAATGCATAGCATTTTAAAAAAATAATGGTCTCATAGTGCACCACGTGGCTTGTTAGGCGCTTTGTGCCAATCAAAGATCGCAATGCGCTAGCGCATGCGAAAGTGACACATGTCACGCTCTGCGCTAAACGCAAGTCTGTTAGCGCACTGCGCTTTATGAGTGCGCTGCGCCAGTGAATGACACGTGGCTCGCTCTGGTGCTATGCGCCAATCCAAGAGCGCAGTGCGCTGTTTTAGAAGCGCAAAGCGCAGATTGTGTCTGTAGTTGACACGTGGCTCGTTCTGGTGCAGTGCGCCAATCCAAAAGTGCAGTGCGCTGTTTTAGAAGCGCAAAGCGCAGATTGTGTCTGTGGTTGACACGTGGCGCATTCTGGTGACGTCCGCCAGTCCAATAAGCGCAAAGGCGCAATTCATTAGTGCAAGGCACTGTCCAATAGCGCAGAGCGCATCTTGATCAATTTAAGATCAAAGAACAAGTTTTTTGTTCTGTTCTTCAAAAGAGGCATTGCCTCAAGATCCGAGAACCAAAGTTCTTGTTCTCATCGAAAGGCTATGCCTTTATAGATCTAAAGATCTGTTAATGAAGTAAATTACTTCTTTAATCTTTTATAATTAGATCTTTGAAGATCTTGATCTTGTTCTTAGATCTTTGATCTTTTTAGAAGAGGATTCTTCTTTTGTGAGATGTTTTCATCTCTGTTCTTCAAGAATTAAATTCTTTACTTTTAAAGATGAAGAAAATGATCTTCTTTCTTCAAAGGCTTGCCTTTCTTTCTCTTTGAGTTTTTTCTCAAAGTTTTCAGAGGGTTCTCTCTCTTCTGTATATCTGTATCTGTATATCTCTGAGACTTGGAGTCTAGGGGCCTTTATATAGGGCCAATTGATTTATTAGGTTAGTTACAGAGATCTTTCTCTGATTGATCTGGGGATATTTTCCCACCGTTGGATCTTTGATCCTAAGGCCTCTGTTTTACAGAAGACAATCTTCTTATTTTAATAAGATTGGAAAG
This sequence comes from Agapanthus africanus, assembly GCA_030015575.1. NCBI lineage: Eukaryota > Viridiplantae > Streptophyta > Magnoliopsida > Asparagales > Amaryllidaceae > Agapanthus > Agapanthus africanus. Next base: position 47,519,749 of record JASDDO010000012.1, read on the forward strand.
ATCTTTCTAGAATTTTAATTCTGATTAATAATTTATTATTTAAATTCCAGTGCTAGCGCAATTGGCGCTAGCGCACCTGCGTTTGACACGTGGTGCGCAGCGCAGAGCGCAGCGCAACTGCGTTAGCGCACCTGTGTTTGACACATGGCGCGCAGCGCAGAGCGCAAGTGATCTGAAGCGTTGCTTCATTTTTTAAAATTTGAATTTTGAAACAGAGTTTTGCTCTGATTGGAGGGCGCTGCCTTGGGCGCAGCGCTCCTGGCGCTGGCGTGTCTGCTTTTGACGCGTGGCACGCTGCGCGCAGCGCAAGAAATCTGAAGCGTTACTTCAATTTTGAATTTTAAAATTCAAACAGAGCTTTGCTCTGATTGGGGGAAACAAATGCCCCCCCACTGTTGCGCTCACGTGGCGCGCACGTGAGTGCTGCGGTGGCAACATCTGAGCCATTAGATCGACTCAGAAGTTGAGGAGGCGCTTCAGCGCCTATAAATAGGACCCTTGGTCCTCAGATGATTATCATCTTCTCAAGAATTTTATTTTCAGAGCCTTGCTCTCATTTCCATGAACTTCAAGAGTTAAAACTCTAGAAAATTTTAGGTAAAAAATTAAATTAAATTAAATTAATTTTAACTAACAGAGCCTTGCTCTCATAGATCTTTTGATCTAAAGAAAACCCCTTTAGGGTTTTATAAACAGAGCCTTGCTCTCAAGAACCCATAGATCTAAATAGATCTTTCCTTAGGGTTTCTTAGCCCATGGGTCAGAGCTCTGCTCTTTTGACAATGTATAGATCTTTTGATCTTTTGATGAAGAACACTCAAGAGTTTCTTCATGGATCTTTAAGATCCCAGAACTTTAATGCTTAGGAATTAATTTTTCTTTGATGGATTTTTCCATCATTATTACAGAGCTAGGCTCTTTAAGGAATTTTATTCCCTCGTGACCAGAGTTTGACAAGTGTCACTCTGTTACAGAGCATTGCTCTGAAAGGGAGATTTTCTCCTTATCTCGAGGGATTTCTCATTTAATGAGAATATTCTTTGAGTCTCATCCAATGATGAGGCTGTCTTATTAACTGATGCATTGTCATCTGGATTTTGTGGGTCCCCCTTTGGTTCCCTTTCCACTGCATTGCAGTGTAGTACAAATTTTTAAAGTACCGAGCGTCGGGATTTTAAAATTAAATTATAATACTGATAATTGAATTCTTTTCTTTTTCGCAGGCGACATGTCTTCCGATCTTTCGTTCCCGTTTTTCCGTTCGGAGGGAGGATTCCCTGAGGCACCGGTAGACCGAGAGGTTCTTGCTCTCATTAAGGACTACGACCCGGAGTACAAGAACCTTCACCTGTGGGGTAGGTGGTACAACGAAATTATCAGAGGTCGCCGAAGCTTCTCTTGTGCGACGCCGTCAGAGCCGATCTCATCGATTTCGTACGCGGATATACCCCCGGTGAACTATGCCGTGGAGGTCGTTAACTGGACTTCTGAGGGTCTTCTTCAACCCTCGATTGCTGCCAAACCCATGCAGTTGCCGGCAGCCTTGGATATTCTGGGACGGCGCATATGCCAGGGCGAGTCGCGCCCTTGGGGACAACCCCATAACATCGGGTTGACCCCTCGACACTCGGCAGGGTATCTGCAGTGGGCCATGTACATTTTGTCAGTGAAGAAGGTGCATCTGCTGAAGATTGGTCTATACCCTGCAGTTTACGCCTCGTTGTTCGAGTACTCTGCTCCTCCGACATGGTGGATTAAGGCGTTCGTGGAGCAATGGAACATCCCCACTCATACCTTTCTTCTAATGGACAGGGAAGTTTCCATCTCTCTAGAAGAATTTGCTGAAATTTCCGGTCTGCCGGTGAGGGGAGAGCACTATGAGGAGCTGCTTCCTCCTGATGAATATGTATTCGCTACTAAGCCGTTGGTGATGGACCTAACGCCGGAGAATGCTATTCAGCACAAGTTTCCGAGTCTGGTAAAGGTGCTGAATATGTATGAAAGTCTTTACTTGGAATCGGGAGGCCGGGGAGTTAGTTTCGCAGACTTCATCGCCCGCTTTCTTCGACCGGAGATTCTATCGCAACGGGGCGAAAAATTTGCCAAGCTTGACGACCCCTTCGGCCTTAGCTTAGATCGTCGACCAGCACTGGAAGACGACCAAAAGGGTTTTTATCTCCCCGATGCCGCAATCATCCCTCCGTCAGAAATCGCTGCTCCCGGCATCGACAAGGAGACTTTCTTTCTCGGGTTTCTAGGGCTATGGCTGTGCTGGTTTGCGCTCCCCATGCACCTGCGCTACATGAGGCCGTCCGTCTTCTACCCAGCGCATCGGATGGTGGCTGGCATACAATTGTCGATTGGAATTGCCGGGTTGGCCCACATGTACCATGGTCTCAGCGTGGCGGCAGACGCAACTGAACTGGGAGTGCAACCCGCTAACTTCCTGATGCACTACTTTACTTCGTGGATGGAAATGCACGTGCTCGGGGTTTTTGGTATTCATAAAAGACCCTCCTTTTACGAGAAGTACAGATTCCCGAGAATTATGCGGTTGATCGGTGCTTCTATCGTGAATCCGCCTCCGCGGGAGGCTAGGGGGCTGCTTCTTCGTCCGCGCACGGTCGGAGCAAGCATTTCTTTCACGGACAAGGTCATGACAATCGGCCCGGAGACCTCCAAGGCGGTGTTGGCGTTGCGTGATAATTTCAAGGACGGAGCCTCCGTATTGAAAGCCCGGGAGATTCTACATCTATATTCCATTAGGCCGGGCTTCCTTGTGTTCAGGCAGAATGAGTTGGCGCTTTTTATGAGGTACAACCCCCATCGGTTCGCCCAACAACTAAGCTATAACTAGGGGGTCCCACTGGAGGCGTTTTTGGAAGAGCCTACGGCCACCAGAGAGGGGATACGGAATGCATTACATCACTTCATGCGGCTAAATACGGGCTCCCATTTCTTTATTAGCGAGCCGACTTGCATTCCAAGGGCCCTCAACGTATACGGGGCCTGGTATTAGCACGCGATGGGCGCTGTTATCAGGGAAGAGAAGCGTCTGCTGCTCGATCGCAAGGGTGCGCCCCCCGCCAGCGATCGCAACGTCCCCCTAAAGCGAAGGACCCCTATCCTTCCTCCACTAAGAGGAGATGCTGGAGATGAGCCTCCACATGTGCTAAGCCCCATGCGTGGATTGCCCCGTGATCCTGTGGACGTGCCCTCAGTGCCCCGTGCTCCCGTGGAGACGGTAAACGTGGTTTCTCCTGAATCCGGCGTGGGCCCGGACATCGGGACCCGCCGTCCCAAGGTGCCCACGAAGCGTAAGCTGATTTTGGGTGCGACCGGAGTTCGCGCGCAGAAGAGGAAGAAGAAATCGATCCTTTCTGCTGACGTTGCATTCGTTCAGGAACCTCATGCTCCTTACAGCGAGGGCTTGAGTAAGTATGGGACCAACGAGGGCTTATTTATGTCGCCAGACGACACTGATCTGGCGGCCGCCATCGCAGCTTCTGAGCGATTGGCAAGGCGCGACGAATGGTTGGCTAAGCTCGCGCAATCAGGTAATCACTAATTGTATTTTTCGTCATTGCATCGTACCTCTATCATTGTTTTTGACTAACGCTTTTCCTTCTTTAACAGGCATTTCTACCGAAGAAGCCATCGCTGCTTCTCTCAAAACTTTCGAAGAGGAGGAACGACTCAGAGCATCCTTAGGCCTTGGTACATTTCGGTTTACTATGTCTCTGCTTCCATCTCTTATGAGTAATCTGACCCTCTCTTTGTTTTATCGCAGGTACCACGAGGCCTATCCCGCAAGCTGACGTGGAGATTCTCCCCGAGCCAGCTACCGAAGTCCCGGCCTCTTCAGGATTGCCGCAAGAGTCCCAACTTAAAAAGCCGATGATGGAAGCCTTGACGGCTCTGGAGGCAACCCTGAATGCGGATGACGACGCCTTGCTGAAGTAGGCTTTCAAAAGGTCTGTCGTGACGGCCTGGGAGGAAAGGAAGTGCCTGAGGCGCGCAGCAAGGGAGCATAGCGCTGCTCTGGCTGCGGGAGCGAGCTCAAGCACCGTTACTCCCGCTGCTACTCCCTCAGAGGAGCTCCCGGTTGCCTTGTCTACTTCCTATAGAAGGACGGCACATGCAGCGCGGGAAGCCAATGGCAAATCCACCTCAGGTAATATGTTTTTTGAGGTTTCGTTGTCAAAGTTTTAAAACTATCAGTTCTTATATATCTTGTCCTGCAGGGCCGAGTCTTACTGGAGGAGCGGCGGCGACCGTCGAGCCTGAGGGGACGGTGGAGGAGGTAGCGGCCGAACCCGAGGCGATGGCAGGCGATGTAACTATAGCTGCTAGGCCCGAGATAGTGGCTGACGAGACAGTCACAACTGCTATGCCCGAGAAGGCTGCCAATGCTGAGCCCGAGGGGGCGGCGGGTGAGACGGTTGCTACGGCCGAGCCTGAGGCAACAGTGGATGAAATGGCTGCTACGGACGAGCCTATGGTAGCGATGGACGAGACGGCTGCGACCGCTGAGCCCGAAGTGGTAGCAGGTGAGACGGCTGCTATGGTCGCTGAGCAAGAGACGGCCGCTCTTTCTCAAGAGTCCAACACTCCGATCATCGCTCTCCCTGCTTACGGTTCCTTGTCGTTTTCCGGCGTCGCGAGCGTGACGACGGCTCCTGTAGAGTCGGGCGATGAGGCAATGGGAGGTGAGACCATCCCAATGGAGGAGAGAGACGCAACCGTTGCATCAAGTGACGCCCTCATTAGGGCTCTGGCCGGCGACTCTTCAGGTAAATTCTGGGTTACCATCCTTCTTTTTTTTATTCTGCAATCCTTCCTGACAGGGCTTATCTTGTTTCTAACGCAGGTGCGGCTAGTGCTGATGCCGCGTTACCCGAGGGAGCGCCGTCAGTTACCGCTCTGACGGTGACCACTCCTCTGCCTTCTCTCGCACCGTCGCAAATGCTGGAAGGTATGGATTTGTAACCCATTAGTCTTATCCCTCAGGCGTATAATTCATGTACTGACGTCGAGTCATCGCATCTTTTTTGCAGGAGTTCTTCTTGACCACCTGTACCAGGTGTTGCACCCACACTTTTCCTTCTTGTCAAAGATTAGTCCACCTGCTGGTGTCGGTGAGTATTTTCTTTAAACGACGTCCTCTTGTTTAACAGGTAGTCGCATTATTGCCAATCTTTTCTTTATGTTGCTTGTAGCCTTGCGAATCGAAGGAGGGGACGAGGCCGTCGTTGCGCCACTAGTACTCCCAGCTCTGCCCCCTGCTGCAGCCGGTATAGTAGACTCTACTTTTTGCTTGTTTTCTTTGTTTCTTGAGCCGACATCTGATTATGATCTATTTTGCAGCAATCACATTGACTCCAACTCCGTTCGAGTCCCGTATTATAATGCCGGCCGGGCCCTTTTTAAGGCGTCCATCATCCAAAAGTGCTGTGACCAGCCTACGCATGCTAAGCGAGTATATCGAGGAGTTCGACGCAGAGGCTCCCATATCCACCGCGGATTTTGCCTTAGAGATTAACCCCATACTGGCGACGCTCATGAACTTTCACGGTGAGGGCGTCGTTGAGTCTTAGGTTAATCGCTGCCGGGAGGTCGAGGCTTGCTTGCATGAGTTCGAGCTTAAGCGTCCGGCACCTGAGATTTTGGCCACGAGCACTCAACGGACGACGTGGATCGAGCAGAGCGCTTCTTACTTCCGCCATCTTGAACAAGAAGTGGCTTTAAAGCGGAGGGAATGCAAAGAAACTTCAAGCGAGTCTGCTCGACTGCGTGCTGAGGTTGACGCGAACGCTGCCCAGGTGAAAGTTATCTTCGAGGGCCTTCTGCAATGTATCTCTTGTTGGATATATGTATGCCCTAGAGGCCATTATGTGATAGTGGATGTATCTATACATGTATATATATATTCAGTTTGCATTCTTGCTCGACATGATAGTATGCTATCTGGTTCTTCTTTATCTGACATGTTTATTTGATCATGCTTTTATTCATTCATACATGCTGATAAAGCCCTGAGGATATCGGCTTGACTACTCTGATTATGATGGAGATCATACTAGTGGGACATCTGTAGTCTATAAGCATATCCTAGAACGTCCCTAGTCGTAGGTATATCGAGATGGGGCATCGATATACCAGAGTAGACTAGCGTATATGATACTAGACCCATACGATGGGCGATGGATGTTCCCACATTCATCGATGTTTGACATCAAGATCATACACGGGTGCTCAGTGGTGACTGGGTACACTGGACGGACTCGCCGAGAACTCCTATATGGAATTATATCTATCGTCGGATAGCAGTTCTCAGGTGACACTGGTACAGGTTAGTCTGTAGACCCGAGATCGTCATAGAGCCTTGTGTGTTCTCCCACTGTACTTTGATTGCCACCCTACCACGGCTCTACTGAGTCGTGCAAACAGGTGGCCGTTGGGCACAGTCCCGAGACACACGAAGGCAATGAGCGATAGGAGGGGTTTCGTCTCTCCCGGTATTGGGAGTTGATGCTGTGCTGTGTTCGACTGGTTATAAACAGCAAGTCCCTGGCCAGGGCTGCTGAGATTTGCTGATAAATGTTATCAGTAGTTTCTCGATCTGTTATAGACCATTCACCGACACGACTTATTGAGTTATTGGGGTCGACGTGACCATTCCTAGGCTCGATATGCAGCATATCTGACGAAGAGACCGGACTGTACGGTAGTGTTGCCGGATGGCTCGATGGGAGTTGTAGCAGGTTCGCTTGTTGTCTCCTGATCGCTCAATACCCGGGTGGCCATTACGTTTAGCTGACCGCTTGCGGCTTGAGGGCACTTGATATGATCATTACCCTCTGCCGGCGTATTGACGAGTCTTAGAGTCCCACAGAGGAGTTACCCAGTCCAGGCGAAATGTTATGGTGCGCATATGCGATATGCGCATGCACCCGATTGAAATATGCGTATATGATACCGAACATTGATCGGGTGAATTGCTTTTGGTAGGGTCATATGAGATATGACCGGATTGATAAATCAAGTGTTGATTTATCATCTAACCATAAGTTATCTCACTTGAAACCTTTCTAGGGTTTGATGGATGTATGCATGCATGCATGTGTTTCTTTCTTCTTTTATGCACATGTAGATGTGCATACATGTACACATACATACATCAAACTATCATGGTTGATTATATATGGAAATGGTGGCAATATAAGCCTCACACCATAGATTATACAATGGATAATTATTTAATTTTGGTTTTAAAAAGAAAATGAAAAGGAAAGGATAATTATGCTAGTTTCTACATGCTTCTTTTAACCTAACCATTCTCACCCACCACTAAACCATAGTTATCTTTTCCTTTATCATTCTAAACCCAAGTTAAATTAATCATCCATCATTTAATCATGGTTAGAGTCAAGAAGGATTAAATATATATAGTGATATTTATTTTCTTTTGCAAGTTAACCTAATGGTTATCATTTTTATCTCTTGAAAGAAAAAGCCACCATTTTCATCCTCCTTCATCTTCTCCTCTCTAGTTCTTTTCTAGTGAGTGAAATACAACAAAAGAAAGGTTTTTGAAGTGAGATCCAAAGCCACAACAACATTCTACACAAGCTTAGCCGTTTTGTTTAGAGTGTTATCTTCGGTTTGACGAAGTAGCGAGCTTGGACGGATATCTCCGCGGTGGATCATCGTGGACACAAGGGGAGTTCAAGAGGACCTCGTTTCAACACCAAAGAGCCTAAGGAGCGAAGCAAAAACGGGAGCTACAAAGGTTGTAGCCTTCAAACCCTAACTTTTGTTAGCTTTAAGTTTAGTAAACCCTAATTTTCTAGGATCTATCCTTTGCATGTTAGTTTAGCACCTTAAAAAATTAAAACTTTGGGTCATGTGATGCTTCAAAACTCTTCATAGGGTGCTATACTAACCTTACATTGGTATCAGAGCCGACCTAGAACGTTAGGCGACCTTTTTGTGAAGTGAAAAGTCCGATCGAACCAAAATACGGATTTATGGGATGCTCTCTGGAAATTTTTTAAAAACTGATCTTTTTCAGAATTAAAAATTCTCAAAAAATAGAGCAGGTAAAAATTAGATGATCTAGAAAATCCGTACCCATGAACAGTAAGTTTGACCGCGGAAGCGCGGCATAAGCAAGCTTAGGCCGCGCTTCCGCGGCCATATGAGGGGCTCTCTGACAATTTTTTGTACAGTACTTTTCTTTACCTGCTACAGTACATTTTGAGAGTATTTAATCTGAATCTGCTGTTGAAAATTCTGGAGGTGGTTTTGAACTCGTCATTTCGATCGGAATTTTCATTTCGTATTTCTTTTCCGGGTAAACTAGAAAGTATTGAAGTGTTTGAACGAATATCATTTACTCAATATTCACGGGGTTTAAATAATTTGGAGATGTGTGCAAGTCTTTTTGCGGTGGTCCCTCTAGAAGACAACAAACCTTAACTCGATTATGTGACCGTCTCGAACTGCCCTTTGAACCCTAGGGTTTGGGGCAGTACGGCGTGCCACATGTGAGGCGTTGGTTTGACCCTTCTACGGCTGGACCGCCGCTACTGTGCCACACTCCGGATTTTTGAACCCTGCTCAAGTGTTGAGCTTTAGTGAATCTTGGGCGCTTGATAGTTCGTTCGAAAACTTTAATACTGTCTGTTTATCTGGAATGTGATACAATATGTGGAATTCATATAGTGTAGGCATGAAATACGAAATATGTGATATTTCGCATTTATGATGTCTAAAGAGGATCTGGATTCCAAATATTGTAGTTTTACACTTTCTTTTCTGTGACCGTAAGTGTAGTATGTTAGATATCGCCGTTTTCGTTGCTATACATCAACGACAATCGGGGTACGCATACTTACTTACGTTGATGATATGTGATATTATGTGTTGCTGAGATATGATGTGCAGGATTGTCGCGATCGAATAGCCGGGGGGTTTTTGTGAGATGAGAGTTTTGTATTTTCATTCATGTAAATTCAAATGTAATGTAATATTCTTTTATTTGGGACACTTCCAGGTTGCGGTTGTGTCACCAGTGTTGTATATTATTTACTTTTCCGCATTAGGATGGACCCAAGGAGGGGAGCACAGGTGACCGGGTTCTGGGGTTCAGTGGGAGGCCATCTCGAGCAGTCGAGACCGGGTCTCCTAAACTCCAGGATTGGTAGGGTCACTTGCCGCTCTCGTAGGGGTCCAGGGTGTGGGCTTGGCTATTCATCGCGACTATGGAATCCGTATTTTCTATTCTGGCTAAATACTAAATACGGACGTCCTAGTATATCCCATGTTATATCTATATTTTTGCTGCCTGTGTTCTGTGATATCTGAGACGAATGGCTTATTATATATATATGATATATAGTAGACGTTGCTTATGTTTTACACCCGCGCTAGTCCCGTCCCGGTATGCCGTTAGTTAAGTAACCTAACGGTGCATAACGGAACATTACGGCGAATGCGGATGGCATAAGCGTACGTGTTATTTTCGTTTCTTTTCTGTGATTGGCTTTAGGACTTAAATGATGGGATTACATTAATGTGATTAATGTAAAGAAAATAAACCTAAAAGATGTTGTAGAATCTGATTTAAAAACTACTCGGCTATTTATGAAAAAGCTACATTTCAAAACTGCGGAGCTTAAGCCACTCCTTTTGAAAAACTGTTTGATTCTACAACGATATCAAGTTCAAAGCGTTAAAGATTTTCTTAAAAATCATTCGCAACCCTCCGTCATTTTAGGAAGTAAGTACTTAGTATTCGTGCTACGTTTGTTGACTTTAGTTAAGGCGTAGTGTACGGTAGCTAAGTGATGTCTTCCTACACTGCATATGATGCAGATTAATTAGGACATTCATACGACTTTGTTGACCATAGTTAAGGGTCATATGGGTGGGTCTAATTGATCAAGAAATGACGGGTAGAACTTGACTGGTACTTATGATTTGTTGACCATAGTTAAGGTCATAAGTACTAGGGGTAAAAAATTACATCGGGAATTTCAAGTGTTGAAATTTGCAATGAGATTGCATACCTTCCATGTGATGGTTGGATCCCGATCCCACTGTGGGTAATAGTTGCTCCTAGGAGAGTTTTACAGTTTACAATTAGCTAACTCATTAGGTGTCTAGAAAGGTGTTAACGGGGCTCCGCCTCTGGGAAAACGAGGTTTACTCTAATTAGGTCCGTGCGAAAGCACGGGGAACCTCCCTCAAAGTACCGACACTGGCCTGGCTGAACGGTTAGCGAAGTTGTAGACTGTAATTAATCCTGGCTAGTTTTTCTTTTAAGGTTTGAAAGAAAAACTTGATAAAAAGCAGTGGGAAACATCGATTAGACAAGATAATAAACCAATCTAATCTATGCAAGAGCTTTCGCTGAGTGTATTCTTTTCTCTCTCTTAATGGCAGATACCAATGACTGGACTTAAGCTTCTACTAGATAAAAACAAACTGAATGGGACCAACTATAAAGACTGGCTAAGGAATCTGAAAATCGCCTTGACTTATGATAAAGTATCATATGTCCTCACGGCTTCAGCCCCGCCCGTCCCAGGCCCAAAATCCTCAGTTGCGGACATTGAAGTCCGCAAGACATGGGACGCTGACTGTGCCACGGCAAAATGCCTCGCGCTTGCATCGATGGACAACACACATCAAAAGCAGCACGAGGACATGGACATTCACGGGATACTGCTCCATACAAAGGAGTTGTATGGGGAACAGTCCCGCGTATTACGATACGAAGCATCGAGGAAACTGTTTCACATGCGAATGGCCCCTGGCACACCAGTAGGAGACCATGTGTTGAAGATGATAGCTCTTATAGAAGAGCTTGAGGACCTTGGATGGACAATGGACAATGAACAATATATAGATAATATTCTGCAGTCCCTCCCCTCCACCTTTGCTCAGTTCATAGTGAACTTCAACATGCATGGCATGGAGAAGGACCTCCCTGAACTCCTTAATATGTTAAGGAGTCCAGAGAGCACTATGAAGTCAGCAAAGACTCCCGTTATGACCATTGGACAGTCTTCTTCTTCTCGCCCAAAAGCTAAAGCCAAGGGAAAGAAAAAGAAGAAACCCACTAATCCTAAGGGCGGAGTCAAAAAGGTGAAGGGAAAGGGAAAGTCCACGGCTGGAGACCCAGGGAAAGGCGAGTGTTTTCATTGCCACAAGACAGGACATTGGAAGCGCAACTGCACGGAGTACCTAAATCTCAAGAAGAAGCATGGTGATGCTTCTGCTTCAGGTGCGTTTGTGACTGAAAACTGTTTTTCTATAAACTCTGCTTCCTGGGTATTGGATACCGGTTCAGGTTCTCACATTTGCAATTCTATGCAGGGGCTGAGAAATAGCAAGGTCAGGTGACCATACTCTCCGCGTTGGAAATGGTTCCAATGTACATACAGTCGCAGTGGGAGAGTATCACTTGGGGTTGCCATCTGGATGTATTTTGATTTTGAATCCATGTTATTTTGTACCAACTATGCTATGTAATATAATATCCGTTTCTTTGTTGGACAATGAAGGATATAATTTTGTGTTGCAGAACAATGTTATGAACATTCACCTAAATCAAATGTTGGTTGGGTATGGTACGCTTAATAACGGAATATATGTCCTAAATCAACACACAGTTTTCAGTATACAACACACTAATAAAAGAAAAATTTCAGAATTAAATGAAGCTTTTCTTTGGCACTGTAGACTTGGTCATATTAACGAAACAAGACTAAACAAGTTACACAAAGATGGATATTTAAACCCTTTTGAATATAAATCTTATGCAACTTGCCAGTCTTGTATCAAGGGTAAAATGACCAAAACTCCGTTTACCGGACACGGAGAAAGAGCTACTCAGCTCCTGGGCCTCATACATAGTGATGTATGTGGGCCTATGTCTACACAGGCTAGAGGTGGTTTTTCATACTTCATTACATTCACCGACGATTTCTCAAGATTCGGTCATGTATTTTTATTAAAGCACAAGTCCGAAGCTTTTGAGAAATTCATTGAATATAAACAAGAAGTAGAAAAACAAACCGGCTTGAGTATTAAGATACTTCAATCAGATCGAGGTGGTGAGTATCTCAGTACAGAATTTGCAAACTTCCTAAAAGAGAATGGGATTCTCTCTCAGCTCACTCCTCCTTACACACCACAGCACAACGGTGTGTCAGAACGACGGAATAGGACCCTATTAGATATGGTCCGGTCCATGATGAGTGATGCTGAGTTACCAGTCTCGTTTTGGGGGCATGCGTTGGAGACTGCAGCGTTTCTGCTAAACAGGGTTCCGACCAAAGCCGTGTCTACCACGCCATATGAGATATGGAATGGGAAGAGACCATCTCTTAAGAGAATTAAGATTTGGGGTTGCCCGGCCTATGTTAAAAAGCAGAATCCGGACAAACTCGAGACACGGTCAGTCATGTGTAACTTTGTGGGATATCCAAAGAATTCTTATGGATATCTGTTCTACTACAAAGAGGAACAAAAAGTGTTTGTTTCTCAGTATGCCACATTCTTGGAAAAAGAGTTTTTCACAGATAGAGATGATGGCAAGGTGGTGGATCTAGAAGAGGTTCTGGAGACACAAACTACAAATGACGATTTGGTTGAACCGGCTGTTGCAACAGAAACTGAAGAACCTCGGCCACTCCGTAGGTCTGGTAGGACTTCTCGCCCACCGGAGAGGTACTACGGTTTCCTCATTGATGGTGACAGAGAAGACTGTATCATGGAAGATGATGATCCTACCAGTTTTCAGCAAGCTATCACGAGTGGTGACTCTGTGAAGTGGCTGGATGCCATGAGATCCGAAATGGAGTCTATGTACACCAACAAAGTATGGACTTTGGACGTTGTACCCCCTGGGGTAAAACCTGTAGGGTGCAAATGGATCTTTAAAAGAAAGATTGGTGTGGATGAGCAGGTAGAGACCTATAAGGCAAGACTTGTGGCGAAAGGTTTTCGTCAAAGACCAGGTTTGGACTATGACGAAACTTTTTCGCCCGTAGCCATGCTTAAATCTATTCGGATCCTACTTGCTATTGCTGCTCACTACGACTATGAAATCTGGCAGATGGACGTTAAAACAGCATTTCTAAATGGAGATTTAGAAGAATGTGTTTATATGGATCAGCCAGAGGGCTTCATTGACAGTGGGAGCAGCGAGAAAGCATGTAGATTGCTTAAATCCATATATGGGTTATAGCAGGCATCACGGAGTTGGAACATCTGTTTCGATGATGTTATCAAAGAGTTTGATTTCATCAAAAATCCAGATGAACCTTGTGTTTATAGGAAGGCTGTAGGAAGAGCTGTCACATTCCTCGTATTGTACGTGGATGACATTCTTCTGATAGGAAATGATATTCCTATGCTACAATCGGTCAAATCATTCTTATCACTGAGGTTCTCCATGAAGGACCTGGGTGATGCCACATACATCCTGGGCATAAGGATCTATAGGGATAGATCCAAAAAGTTATTGGGATTGTCCCAAACCAGGTACATCAACACCATCCTAAAGAGGTTTAGTATGGAAGACTCCAAGCGGGGTGCCTTACCCGCTTGCCATGGAGTCACTCTCTCCAAGGATTCTTGTCCAAAGACCGATGAAGAGAGAGCTCGCATGAGCATTATACCTTATGCTTCGGCAGTAGGGTCTATAATGTATGCGATGTTATGTACACGCCCAGATGTAGCTTATGCACTTAGTGTTGTAAGCAGGTATCAATCCAACCCAGGGGAGAACCACTGGACAGCTGTGAAGAACATTCTTAAGTACTTACGAAGGACTAAAGAATTGTTCTTGGTGTATGGTAATAAAGATCTCCAAATGGAGGCCTTTACCGATTCGAGCTTCCAGAGCGATAAGGATGACAGCAAATCTATCTCAGGGTTTGTATTTACCCTCAATGGAGGGGCGGTAAGTTGGAAAAGTTCCAAACAGGATACCGTTGCAGACTCTACGATGGAAGCTGAGTACATTGCTGCAAATGATGCCGCCAAGGAAGCTGTCTGGATGAAAAAGTTCGTCTCGGAGCTAGGAGTAGTTCCAACCATTATTGATCCTATACCTTTGTATTGTGACAATAATGGGGCAATGGCGTTAGCCAAGGAGCCCAGATCCCATCAGCGGTCCAGACATATCCTGAGGCGCTTTCATTTGATCCGGAAGATTGTAGATCGCCGCGAGATCGAGATTAAGAGAGTAGACACAAAGAACAACGCCGCGGATCCATTCACCAAGGCTCTCCCTCAGCCGTAGTATGAGCGACTTTTTGAGATGTTGGGTATGAGATACGCCAATAACTGGCCTTAGTGCAAGTGGGAGATTGTTGGATATATGTATGCCCTAGAGGCCATTATGTGATAGTGGATGTATCTATACATGTATATATATATTCAGTTTGCATTCTTGCTCGACATGATAGTATGCTATCTGGTTCTTCTTTATCTGACATGTTTATTTGATCATGCTTTTATTCATTCATACATGCTGATAAAGCCCTGAGGATATCGGCTTGACTACTCTGATTATGATGGAGATCATACTAGTGGGACATCTGTAGTCTATAAGCATATCCTAGAACGTCCCTAGTCGTAGGTATATCGAGATGGGGCATCGATATACCAGAGTAGACTAGCGTATATGATACTAGACCCATACGATGGGCGATGGATGTTCCCACATTCATCGATGTTTGACATCAAGATCATACACGGGTGCTCAGTGGTGACTGGGTACACTGGACGGACTCGCCGAGAACTCCTATATGGAATTATATCTATCGTCGGATAGCAGTTCTCAGGTGACACTGGTACAGGTTAGTCTGTAGACCCGAGATCGTCATAGAGCCTTGTGTGTTCTCCCACTGTACTTTGATTGCCACCCTACCACGGCTCTACTGAGTCGTGCAAACAGGTGGCCGTTGGGCACAGTCCCGAGACACACGAAGGCAATGAGCGATAGGAGGGGTTTCGTCTCTCCCGGTATTGGGAGTTGATGCTGTGCTGTGTTCGACTGGTTATAACAGCAAGTCCCTGGCCAGGGCTGCTGAGATTTGCTGATAAATGTTATCAGTAGTTTCTCGATCTGTTATAGACCATTCACCGACACGACTTATTGAGTTATTGGGGTCGACGTGACCATCCCTAGGCTCGATATGCAGCATATCTGACGAAGAGACCGGACTGTACGGTAGTGTTGCCGGATGGCTCGATGGGAGTTGTAGCAGGTTCGCTTGTTGTCTCCTGATCGCTCAATACCCGGGTGGCCGTTACGTTTAGCTGACCGCTTGCGGCTTGAGGGCACTTGATATGATCATTACCCTCTGCCGGCGTATTGACGAGTCTTAGAGTCCCACAGAGGAGTTACCCAGTCCAGGCGAAATGTTGTGGTGCGCATATGCGATATGCGCATGCACCCGATTGAAATATGCGTATATGATACCGAACATTGATCGGGTGAATTGCTTTTGGTAGGGTCATATGAGATATGACCGGATTGATAAATCAAGTGTTGATTTATCATCTAACCATAAGTTATCTCACTTGAAACCTTTCTAGGGTTTGATGGATGTATGCATGCATGCATGTGTTTCTTTCTTCTTTTATGCACATGTAGATGTGCATACATGTACACATACATACATCAAACTATCATGGTTGATTATATATGGAAATGGTGGCAATATAAGCCTCACACCATAGATTATACAATGGATAATTATTTAATTTTGGTTTTAAAAAGAAAATGAAAAGGAAAGGATAATTATGCTAGTTTCTACATGCTTCTTTTAACCTAACCATTCTCACCCACCACTAAACCATAGTTATCTTTTCCTTTATCATTCTAAACCCAAGTTAAATTAATCATCCATCATTTAATCATGGTTAGAGTCAAGAAGGATTAAATATATATAGTGATATTTATTTTCTTTTGCAAGTTAACCTAATGGTTATCATTTTTATCTCTTGAAAGAAAAAGCCACCATTTTCATCCTCCTTCATCTTCTCCTCTCTAGTTCTTTTCTAGTGAGTGAAATACAACAAAAGAAAGGTTTTTGAAGTGAGATCCAAAGCCACAACAACATTCTACACAAGCTTAGCCGTTTTGTTTAGAGTGTTATCTTCGGTTTGACGAAGTAGCGAGCTTGGACGGATATCTCCGCGGTGGATCATCGTGGACACAAGGGGAGTTCAAGAGGACCTCGTTTCAACACCAAAGAGCCTAAGGAGCGAAGCAAAAACGGGAGCTACAAAGGTTGTAGCCTTCAAACCCTAACTTTTGTTAGCTTTAAGTTTAGTAAACCCTAATTTTCTAGGATCTATCCTTTGCATGTTAGTTTAGCACCTTAAAAAATTAAAACTTTGGGTCATGTGATGCTTCAAAACTCTTCATAGGGTGCTATACTAACCTTACATCTCTGATGGGTTGACATTGAAGCAGAAGCTCGATGTCGTTGAGCGTGATGCCCAAGATCATGAAGCAGCTCAGTGAGCCGTCGAAGAACAACTCTCATCCCACTTGCAGCAGCGAGCCCAGGTCAAAGTAGAGTTGGCCGCGGCAGCCGATCAGGAAGAGAGGCTGAGGGAAGTGCGCGAGCGGCTGGTTGGACTACTGAAAGCGCTTTCCTCTCAATAAAAGATTTTGTACCACTTGTAATTTTGAAGTAAATGTATTTGTTCTTTTATTCTTTAATACGATGTATTTTGTACCTAATCGAATTCATGAATAAAAGATACACGTTCTTCGTAATGTCTTGTGTCATTTCTCTGATTTCTCCTTTCTTGCTGTGTTGTTTGCCATGTGATTTTAGCAAGTGCGGTCTATAGATAGTATATAACTGTCAATCTTGTGCTCTTTGTAAGATAGTGATGGCTTAGAAAACAGGGTTAGGATCTGTCACCTAAGACTTTTCAACTTTATGAGCCGTGAGGGTCTCATAAAGAATTTTCTCCCTACCGGTCGAGAGGATCCCGTAGGTGTAATTTTCTCCTTAAGAATCGTGAGGATTCCTAAGTGTGTTTTCTCTTGAAAGTCGTAAGGATCTCACAAGAGAATTTACTCCCTTACGAGTCGTGAGGACCCGCAAGTGATGGGTGAAGTTGCCCTTATCCGCATTTCACGGAGTCAGGGGTTGCTCTGGATGCTTCCCACGGGTTCACTGCCGTGTTTGGCGAGGACCAGTCCGCTTTGGACGTTTTCCAGGATATCGTAGTTTAAAGAAATCGCGGTCGAGGTTAAGGATATTATAGTCCGTGGATTTAAGGACTCCACAGTCCATTGTTAGTTTTAAGACATTACGGTCGAGGTTAAGGACATCATAGTCCGTGAGTTTAAGGACCTCACAGTCCAATATTAGTTTTAAGACATCACGGTCGAGGTTAAGGACATCATAGTCCGTGGATTTAAGGACTCCACAGTCCAATGTTAGTTTTAAGACATCACGGTCGAGGTTAAGGACATCATAGTCCGTGAGTTTAAGGACCTCACAGTCCGCGAAATGTGTGGTTATTGGGACCCGTCACCCCTTTAAAGACGTTGAGGAATTACAACGACAAATATCAAAGGAGTGAAGAGATGTACCCTTGAACCAAGGTAAAATCAGTTTAAAATCATTATGGTTGATTGTTAGTTTTAAGACATCACGGTCGAGGTTAAGGACATCATAGTCCATGAGTTTAAGGACCTCACAGTCCGATGTTTGCTCTGGATGCTTCCCACGGGTTCACTGCCGTGTTTGGCGAGGACCAGGCTCCGCTCTGGATGTTTTCCACGGGGTCAGAAGTGACGCTATCCGCGTTCCACGTGACCAGGAATTTTGCTATAGATGCTTCCCACGGGTTTACTACCGTGTTCGGCGAGGACTAGGCTCCGCTCTGGATGCTTCACACGGGTTCACTGCCGTGCTCTGCGAGGACCAGGATCCGCTCTGGACGTTTTCCACGGGGTCAGAAGTGACATAATCCGCGTTCTATGTGACCAGGAATTTTGCTCTAGATGCTTCCCACGGGTTCACTGCCGTGTTCGGCGAGGACTAGGCTCCGCTCTGGATGCTTCACACGGGTTCACTGCTGTGCTCTGCGAGGACCAGGATCCGCTCTGGATGTTTTCCACGGGGTCAGAAGTGACGTTATCCGTGTTCCACGTGACCAGGAATTTTGCACTAGATGCTTCCCACGGGTTCACTGCCGTGTTCGGCGAGGACTAAGCTCCGCTCTGGATGCTTCACACTGGTCCACTGCCGTACTCTGTGAGGACCAGGATCCGCT
The DNA here is from genome assembly GCA_030015575.1 of Agapanthus africanus. Lineage (NCBI taxonomy): Eukaryota > Viridiplantae > Streptophyta > Magnoliopsida > Asparagales > Amaryllidaceae > Agapanthus > Agapanthus africanus. The sequence continues at coordinate 47,538,079 of JASDDO010000012.1, forward strand.
CTAGACGTTTTCCACGGAGTCAGAAGTGACGTTATCCGTGTTCCACGTGACCAGGAATTTTGCACTAGATGCTTCCCACGGGTTCACTGCCGTGTTCGGCGAGGACCAGGCTCCGCTCTGGATGCTTCACACGGGTTCACTGCCGTGCTCTGCGAGGACCAGGATCTGCTCTGGACGTTTTCCACGGGGTCAGAAGTGACGTTATCCGCGTTCCACGTGACCAGGAATTTTGCTCTGGATGCTTCCCACGGGTTCACTGCCGTGTTCGGCGAGGACCAGGCTCCACTCTGGACGTTTTCCACAGGGTCAGAAGTGACGTTATCCGCGTTCCACGTGACCAGGAATTTTGCTCTAGATGCTTCCCACGGGTTCACTGCCGTGTTCGGCGAGGACTAGGCTCCGCTCTGGACGTTTTCCACGGGGTCAGAAGTGACGTTATCCGCGTTCCACGTGACCAGGAATTTTGCACCAGATGCTTCCCACGGGTTCACTGCCGTGTTCGGCGAGGACTAGGCTCCGCTCTGGATGTTTTCCATGGGGTCAGAAGTAACGTTATCCGCGTTCCACGTGACCAGGAATTTTGCTCTAGATTCTTCCCACGGGTTCACTGCCGTGTTCGGCGAGGACTAGGCTCCGCTCTGGACGTTTTCCACGGGGTCAGAAGTGACGTTATCCGCGTTCCACGTGACCAGGAATTTTGCTCTAGATGCTTCCCACGGGTTCACTACCGTGTTCGGCGAGGACTAGGCTCCGCTCTAGACGTTTTCCACGGGGTCAGAAGTGACATTATCCGCGTTCCACGTGACCAGGAATTTTGCTCTGGATGCTTCCCATGGGTTCACTGCCGTGTTCGGCGAGGACCAGGCTCCGCTCTGGATGCTTCACACGGGTTCACTGCCGTGCTCTGCGAGGACCAGGATCCGCTCTGGACGTTTTCCATGTAAGTGCACGGTAGCGCCCCGGCCGTCTAACAGACGCCAAATGCGGAACAAAAACTTTTTACAAACTGGCGCTATCGCGTACTATAACCCGGATCTGCCATTAAAGCTAAACTAACAAATTACAAAGTGGGTAGAAATATTATACCGAACGATCCGAGTCCTTCGGTCTTCAACCATCATCCCACGCTTTGTTGCGGCTGCTCCGATCTCCTGAATCTCCAATCTTCTCGTCCAGGTGGCACCACGTCGACGGATCTTTAAACGGGCTCCCGCCTTTGAACCGAGGCAACTCGATCATCAAGTTTGCTAAAAGAGACGACCAAGATGAAGTAAAGAATGAGTAGAACACTTTTTCTCGTTACGTCCAAGGCTATGGACGAACGGTTAATGAAGTTGCCTTTTTTGGAATCGGGTGATGGAAAAATGAGCTATATGAAATGAAGTGAAGCTATCATAATATTTTTCCAAAACACAACCATCTTTTTAAGAGGGGAGGGGGCCGGCCATATTTGTAGAAGGAGGGAGGTGAGTGTAGGAGAGAGGGGGAGGTAACCTTAAACAATGAAGCTTATCATCACAATAAATGAAACAATGACTCACTTAAGCATTCAATGCAAACATTGAACCTTAATAACCAAGTCATCATTTCAATTAATGCTAACAATGAATCATCAAGTCAAGCCACCAAATCTAGAACCTTCTAGAACCACGACTCACCCTCATCAACAAAAGATAAATCCATCTTTAACCGAATGTTAAAGACGGCTGATAGAATACTGGAAACTGGCAACTTCCAAAAGTGATCCTGAAACGAATTTCAGGATAACCCCGTAGTGGTATAAACATACCCGCATTTGTATTACGACCGAATACAAATGCATCTGAGACAAAGATATTATATCTACACAGTATAATACTCAGATCCGGCTTAAACCAAAGCCGACCAGTATTATCTGCCCGAAAAATGACACATGCGAAAACGCACGTGCATTTTTCGAACCCTGCCATAAAACCATACGGCCTCTACAACGTTTCGCCCGAACTTGGGAAAGTGTCTGTGGGGGACTCTAATGACTCATCAACACACTGGCACTGGGTATAACCACTAGCACGTCAGAGGTACAAGCTGTACGTAACGGTTGCCTATGTACTGATCGGAAGGGAAGCTGATGAGCGAACTCGTCTATAAACCCTACTGAGCCTAACAGTGACAATATACATACAGTCCGGTCCGTTCGTCTAAAGAGCATCGCATATCGAGTCTAGGGGGGTGGATAAAGTCAGACCCCTAATAACGCGATAATTCGTGTCGGTATGAAGCCCATCACCACCTGAGAAACTACTGAACTAAATCAGTAATTCTCCACTACCTTGGCCAAGGATTTCTAGTGATGGCCACCCGTGCACTGTGCGACATCAACCCCCAATACCGGGAGAGACGAATCCCCGACGATCCGCTCACTGCCTCCATGTGGCTCGGGACTGTACCCAAAAAATACCTGTTTGCATAACTCCTTTGAGCGTGGTAGGATAGGAATCAAAGCACAGTGGGAACTCACATGAGACAAATGAAGATCTCAGGTCGACAAACTAACCTATACACATGTCACCAGGGAACTGCTATCTGACGATATGTATAATACCAACTAGCATGTTCCCGGCGAGTATTGTCCGGTGTACTCATAACCAAATGAACACCTGTATATCTTAGGTGATCCAACTGTCACCAGTGGCTTGTGAGACCGGCCACCGCCCCTCGTCGGGGTCTCGACTATATACACTAGTCTACTCTGGAGTATCGATGCCTTGTCTCGAAACTCCTATGACTAGGGACACTTTAAGGATGTGCTTACAGACTCCAGCTCCTATGTATATGATCGCCATCATACTGCTGGCAGTCAAGCAAGAATCCTATGGGCTCTATCAACATGCAATAGCGAACTAAAGCATGTATACTATGATAAAGACAAACCAGATAGCATACTATCATCTCGAGTAAGACTGTCAAATCGGTATAGGTCATGTCTCAATCATTGCAATCACGTACTTGCGATCCAATAATTGACTTTGAGGACATTATCTCCAACAATCTCCCACTTGCACTTAAGGCTAATTATTGCGATGTCGCATACTCACAGCCCGTGTGATACCGAACATCCAACTCCTCTACTAATCAGTTTCACAAAGCTAGTTTGTAAAACTCTTGTGTTCGAGAAATAGCCTCAGTGAGTGGATCCGCCCTGATGTATCTTTCTGTGTCTCTCATAATCTCAAGTTCGCGGAGAAAGCCATCTCCCGAATTGAGTAATACCTGTCTTAGAATATGTCTGAATATCTGATGGGACCTAGTTCATAAATGAACTCCAAATCCAAACTTCTTAGACTATATCGATCACTGAACCTAATCAGTATCCAGCACCATGCCTCCCACAGTATCCTCTTGGACCACCTGTCCATAATACTGTCCCTCGTCAGAGGGAAAACTATAACTCTGACAATCACTCTGTCATCCATGTCACCTTTGAAGCCTGGAATGATAACCGTCTCCCGAAGGAGGCTGCCGTCATCAAAACCGTAGAACATTCACTTATGTTCTAAAACTGCTTCCTTATATTTCTCCAGGATTGGATTAATACAAACTTATTGCATCTAGTGCAAAAACAACATCTGGTGTGGTACTTGACATCTCACGATTGACTCAATTGCCTAAGCAAACGATCTTCCAATCATGCACATCCCTCTCCCCTTTAGTCTATAAGACACCTTTAGAGAGGGTGACTCCATCACCTGCAGGTACACCACCATGCCAGGAGTCATCTATTCTAAAATACTATTAGAATACAGTCAAAGTACCCACATTGGGAAACTACCCAAATGTAGATCTAAAACCATAGATCTAGTAACCAGAATGTCAGATATTATTTCCATGTCTTTTGTGAAGAAACAATTGTGTGACGACCACAGTACAACCGATCGTAGTATAGAAATTTTACTTCCTACTCTGTGTATGTCATCCAAATACCAGGACATCATACCCTACTACCTTCTTAACAGATCCATCCCCTATTCTGATGAAGTCAAACCTATGACTGTCACATCAAAAATTAGATGATCTTATCTCCGCTATATCTGCTCAAGCCTATAAATAGACATAAGCTTCTTGCCCACTATGCTTCCGCTGCTCCCTCTGACTATGACAACCCTCTGGCAGAATAATATATACATGCACTTCTAAAACTAGTTTAGAACGACGTTATACTTATCCTCCTGCCGGGTCTCACAGTCTGGAACAACAGTAGTGTCAAGTCTGGGTAAACAAGAACCTCCCTGTCACCGTCCTTGAGGCTACCGGAGTACCTCTCGGGTGTCTGAGGTTACCCACCATATCTGCGGAGTGGCTATTGGAATGTCAAACCTGATTGAATATATATGTCCTATTAAATTTTCCGTAATCGTTTGCGGTTCTGGAATCACTTCCAGTTCTACCATACTACCACTACTGTTTTCTGAAAAAATCCATTTTAATAAAACTGTGGCGAGTCAAGAACAATATCACTATTGATCTTCCAGATAGTAGAAATGTCAACCCTCATCAAAGCCAGGGTTAACCCACAAACTGCCATTATAGAAACGCGCCTTGATTTATCCAGTGTCTGGTTTTAAGCATAAGCTGGACAACTCCCCGTATCTTAACATCGTTAAGATATGAACCATTCTATATACAATATAGAAATAGAGGCACTAATTTAATTGGAACCAGATTCAAAAACATGCAGCTGTCTCCAGTGCATATCAACTTAATGGAGAGAGGCTAATCAGCATTACTCAACTTAGGAATCCATCCAATTATGAGTAACCTGAAAGAGAAACAAGTTTCTCAAAAACTATTACTATTATCTGAATACCCGTCATAAGAATCTACCTCTTCGATCTCTTTGAAGAATCCCGATACTTGCGATACCTGGTTCTTTACTTTATTCTTATACCCACAACTTCTCAAAACTTAGATATTGTATTTCTTACGAAACACTTGTCTAAAAACTAGAGAAGTCATAAGTAAACAGAACATAGTACGAGGACCTACCCCTTTGTCCTGACGGACACTGGACAACATACAATCCTCTGTATAAGTCCACTGAGTTGAATAACTCAAAACCTGTGCATCGTAGGTTGAAAACTGTACCCAGGCGATTTCCTCAAATATCACCAATTACAACGAATTCCGATATAATGAGGATGATCACCAAATTCCCAATAACTTACTCTCACTCATCATCTGTAAAACCATACAGATATGAGAATGAAACCTGGTAAATACATACCAAGGAGTAAGTATCTAATCGGAAAATCAGTTTTCCATTAACAATGCACTGAAACAAAATAATGTTTCGTAGGGGTGTCCTGGTATTCATAGTAATGCCTCTTCCATAATCCAATTCATGATTATAACCGTATATTTCTTTTGCCATCTCTCCGAATCCCTTTATTTGTCTTTAGTTGTTACTTTCTGTACACCATCGTTAGGCTAAATGGTTTTCTTCCTTCCCTACCGTTCGGCACCAGCCTATGGTTTGGAAGAAGACTATCCAGTAAGCATAATAGGTGTACCCTCCTAATCCTAGGAGTACTCGCAACTTGAGAGATGGTGATGATAAAAGACTACTGAATAATACCTTATTCTTTTAAAAGTGAAATAGGAGTGGCGATAAAATACGCGGTTTGGTCGTGAATGATAACAGTCGCAATTTACTTTGCCCTCTTTCTAATCCCTTTATTTTGTCTTTAGTTATTACCTTCTGTACACTCTACTTAGGCTAATTGGTTTTCTTCATTCCCTACCTTTCGGCACCAGCCTATGGTTTGGAATAAGACTATCCAATAAGCGTAATAGGTGTACTCTCCTAAACTAAGGAGCCCTCGCAACCTGAGAGAAGGTGATAATAAAAGATAACTGAATAAACTAATTCTATTTCTCCTGAACCTGGATCCATCCTCGAAGAAGTCCCTTCGAGTTCGTATATAACCATACGATGGATCTATCCAATGGAAGTGGATATCCGTAGTAATACGGGGTTTTCTGAGAAATGCAAAGGGTAAAAGAAGGAGCGACAATGACTTTTGCAATTTGGACAATCCAAAAGCCAGTATTTTAAGAAGGTTCGGTCAACTTGGTCACTAAGTCATAGTCTAGGGTCGGTCAAAGGTCGCTGCCAAAGAGAGAGAGAGAAAAGAAACACTCTGCATGCACTCTAACCTAGATCAGAATGGTTATCAGTTTATCTAATCAGGAAACCTCCCACTGAAATCTCAAATTCTCCTCCAAACCTGAAAGAAGAATTAGTCGGGATCACCCGAAGAGTAAACCAACTCATCAGTGAGAATCGGGATCCAACTATCATCGCATGATAACTTGATGGAAGCCACTCAAGTTATCACACTCCAGAAGGTATGCGCATGCCTGGCAAGTTTGCTGTATGTTTGAAACTCCCGATATGATTTTTGCCCCATGCTCTTATGACCTTGGCGTTGGTCAAAATATCATAAGTCGCATGCCAAGTTCTGCCCGTCACTATCCAGGTCAATTTGAACCCACCCGCACATGCCCTTGACGTTGGCCAAGTATGACAGAACGACTGTCCCAAACCAACTCATCTATCTATGCAACAGATGAATACCCTAGCAGCTACCAAACACTATGCCCTGGCGTTGGTCAAATGCATAGCTTGAATACTACTGAATACCCAAAAGAAATGACGGAGGGCTACGGCTGGTTTTTGGCGAAAAACCTTTAACATAATGAACTTGATCTCGTTGAAGGAACCTGATAGCTTTTTATAAAAATATAGTGGCAAAAACGTTTTGCTAAAGAGGTCACTCCCGGTGAAGGGATCTCGGCTCTTTCCTCGTGGAATGAGGTACAGGATATTCCAATTGAATACCACGATGCAAAGCAACTTGTAATCGACTATATTGAAGTTATTACCCTGACGTAAACTTCTGCCCAAGGGGTCACTCCCGGTGAAGGGATCTCGGCCCTTGCCTCGTCGAGTGAGGTGCAGGATATTCCAACTGAATACCGCTATGCAAAACAAAAAGAAACATCTTTGTAATAACACCTTTTTAAAATTTGTTCCAACAACATCAAATACATGTTTGTTTTATCCTTGCATTGATAAGAATCAATGCAGTCCCATCAATCAATCACACCAGAAAAGAACGAAAATAAAATGTACGTATATGCCATCCGCATTCGCCACTGGGTCCCGTCATCACCCGTTAGGTTACTTAACTAACGACAGAGCGGGGGCTGGACTAACGCGGATGTAAAACATATACAACATCTAATAGTATAAATACCAATATACAATAATCGCTCCAGGCGTGATAATATGCAACATTACAGAAAAGTAATAAGCATCACAGAACAATACAGATAATCTGGAATCCCCGGGTTTCACTGAGCCACTATTGAAATCCGACGTTCCCCTGGTCGTGTGGATAGCCTGTGCAATGAAACCTAGACCCCTACGGGTGCGGCAAGTTACCCGCCAAAACCTGAAGCGGGGTAGTCCCCACAGCATAGTGAATGGAACACCCGACACTTCACGGAATCCGGTAAATTGAGCACCCCTCCTTGGGTCAACCTGTACCCCCTACGAGTGCGTCGAATAGTCTGCCAATTCTAGAGTGAGGTCCCTCTGCCTCTCAAAGCCATGAGATACGGACCCGTTGCCCTCCAGAACCCGGCTATTCGTGCACTCCTTCACGGGATAAACCTAGTACAGAATTAAAAATATGTACAACGGGTACATCGACCTCAACCCGGTCGTGTCCCAAAAGAATATTATACAACATGCAGTAACGGCAGTCCACATGTTGGACGCTCGCCCCGCAATATCAAATGTACAAATAAATCCAAACTGCACTATCATTGCACCCTGCTATCCACCATGACAAATCCGCAACATCACAGTACAACACAGAACATCAACGCGAATGTCACGTTCGCAAACCCGTCTAAAAGAACTATAGCAATCAGATGCGGTTTACCGATCAAATGACATTCCCGGTCGGAGATATAATGTAAATACTGCATACTAACAAGTTTAAAATTTCGATCGGTAAAATTTCCCGAAGTGGGCCCCACGTACATCTGCTGTACAGTAACAAAATCTGGGCCCAAAAGAACTATACCAAAAACCACAATTTCCATAAAATAACCCACTGCAGAAATTTGGACCACTGGTCCCACAGATTGGCCGCGGATGCGCGGTCAAACCCTAGGTTTGACCGCGGATCCACGGTGGTCTGGTGGGGTCACGTGACCAAATTTCTACAGATAGCTCTGAAAACCCTGCACAACTTTCTGTGATATGCAAAATAATTTTTGGACCTGATTTAAAATCGACAGAAACTGTGAACTGGAAAAATGTAGTTTTAGAAAATTGGTTCGATCGATATTTTAAACGTGTTAGCACAAGTTAGTATAGCTTAATGGTGAGGCTCTGATACTACTGTAAGTCCACGGTAGTGCCCCGGCCGTCTAACAGACGCCAAATGCGGAACAAAAACTTTTTACAAACTGGCGCTATCGCATACTATAACCCGGATCTGCCATTAAAGCTAAACTAACAAATTACAAAGTGGGTAGAAATGTTATACCGAACGATCCGAGTCCTTCGGTCTTCAACCATCATCCCACGCTTTGTTGCGGCTGCTCCGATCTCCTGAATTTCCAATCTTCTCGTCCAGGTGGCACCACGTCGACGGATCTTTAAACGGGCTCCCGCCTCTGAACCGAGGCAACTCGATCGTCAAGTTTGCTAAAAGAGACGACCAAGAAGAAGTAGAGAATGAGTAGAACACTTTGTCTCATTATGTCCAAGGCTATGGACGAACGGTTAATGAAGTTGCCTTTTTTGGAATCGGATGATGAAAAAATGAGCTATATGAAATGAAGTGAAGCTATCATAATATTTTTCCAAAACACAACCATCTTTTTAAGAGGGGAGGGGGCCGGCCATATTTGTAGAAGGAGGGAGGTGAGTGTAGGAGAGAAGGGGAGGTAACCTTAAACAATGAAGCTTATCATCACAATAAATGAAACAATGACTCACTTAAGCATTCAATGCAAACATTGAACCTTAATAACCAAGTTATCATTTCAATTAATGCTAACAATGAATCATCAAGTCAAGTCACCAAATCTAGAACCTTCTAGAACCACGACTCACCCTCATCAAGAAAAGATAAATCCTTCTTTAACCGAATGTTAAAGACGGCTGATAGAATACTGGAAACTGGCAACTTCCAAAAGTGATCCTGAAACGAATTTCAGGATAACCCCGTAGTGGTATAAACATACCCGCATTTGTATTATGATCGAATACAAATGCATCTGAGACAAAGATATTATATCTACACAGTATAATACTCGGATCCGGCTTAAACCAAAGCCGACCAGTATTATCTGCCCGAAAAATGACACATGCGAAAACGCACGTGCATTTTCCAAACCCTGCCATAAAACCATACGGCCTCTACAACGTTTCGCCCGAACTTGGGAAAGTGTCTATGGGGGACTCTAATGACTCATCAACACACTGGCACTGGGTATAACCACTAGCACGTCAGAGGTACAAGCTGTACGTAACGGTTGCCTATGTACTGATCGAAAGGAAAGCTGACGAGCGAACTCGTCCATAAACCCTACTGAGCCTAACAGTGACAATATACATACAGTCCGGTCCATTCGTCTAAAGAGCATCGCATATCGAGTCTAGGGGGGTGGATAAAGTCAGACCCCTAATAACGCGATAATTCGTGTCGGTATGAAGCCCATCACCACCTGAGAAACTACTGATCCAAATCAGTAATTCTCCATTACCTTGGCCAAGGATTTCTAGTGATGGCCACCCGTGCACTGTACGACATCAACCCCCAATACCGGAAGAGACGAATTCCCGATGATCCGCTCACTGCCTCCATGTGGCTCGGGACTGTACCCAAAAAATACCTGTTTGCACAACTCCTTTGAGCGTGGTAGGGTAGGAATCAAAGCACAGTGGGAACTCACACGAGACAAATGAAGATCTCAGGTCGACAAACTAACCTGTACACATGTCACCAGGGAACTGCTATCTGACGATATGTATAATACCAACTAGCATGTTCCCGGCGAGTCCTGTCCGGTGTACTCATAACTTAATGAGCACATGTATATATCTTAGGTGATCCAACTGACACCAGTGGCTTGTGAGACCGGCCACCGCCCCTCGTCGGGGTCTCGACTATATACACTAGTCCACTCTGGAGTATCGATGCCCTGTCTTGAAACTCCTACGACTAGGGACACTTTAAGAATGTGCTTACAGACTCCAGCTCCCACGTATATGATCGCCATCATACTGCTGGCAGTCAAGCAAGAATCCTATGGGCTTTATCAACATGCAATAGCGAACTAAAGCATGTATACTATGATAAAGACAAACCAGATAGTATACTATCATCTCGAGCAAGACTGTCAAATCGGTATAGGTCCTGTCTCAATCATTGCAATCACGTACCTGCGATCCAATAATTGACTTTGAGGGCACTATCTCCAACATTCCACGGGGTCAGAAGTGACGTTATCCGCGTTCCACGTGACCAGGAAGGGTTGACTTTGTCCGCATTTCCCGGAGTCGGAATTTGACTTTCGGTCATCTGCACACTGCCGAGTCATGGAACTGGGAGTTGCCGTTGTTCCACTTTGCCTGATGTTGTGTCTGTTGTAATGGGACGAATGTCGAGATGATCTCCAGGTTATCTATGAGCCGTCGTGATTTGGCTTCTTCTTCTGATGAAACCTGGGGAGGAGGAGTGTGATTCTTTCTTTGTTTGCGCCCCTGGATTGTATACAGGGATTGATGTAATATCATCTGTAGGGCATAAATTTCATTTTTATTTTTATTTTATTTCTTTCCGCTATGCTCTATCATTTCTGCTTTTATATCGCGAAGGTCGCGATTGCCCTATCATTTCGGCTATTTTTCGCGGTGCCCAATCATTTCGGCTATTTGTTTTATTTTTACTCGCTGTTTTTTATTGCGAGTTGCCCAATCATTTCGGCCATTTTGCATGCCTACCTCTTTTTACTTGCTGATTTTTATTTGCAAGTTGCCCCATCATTTCGGCTATTTCGTATGCATGTGTGGCTCGCTAGCTTTCCGCTGCAAGCTTGGGATTAGACACCGATTTCGGCATCAGCATCGCTACAACTGGGATATTGCCAGGAGCGAATCATCATTTGCCTCTGTCGCTGTCGAACAAAGATGCCTTAGTAAACAGGGTTAGGATTCTGTCGACTATGGCTTTTGACTTCATGAGCCGTAAGGGTCTCACAAAGGTATTTCTCCCTACAAGTCGTGAGGATCTCGTAGGTGTGTTTTCTTCTTAGGAATCGTGAGGATTCCTAAGTGCATGTTCTCCTGTAAGTCGTAAGGATCTTACAAAAGAGTTTTCTCCTTATAAGTCGAGAGGACTTACAAGGGTTGTTCACCATATGGACATATCCCTAGTCACGGATGGAACTTTGTTAGGAAAATATTTATTCGCGCCCGTGGATTATATACAAGGGTCAGCGTTGAGCCGCTTGTAGGGCAGTATCGGAGATTGTGGGGGTTGCTTAAGAATAGGTTCAGGTCTCTGTAGCTTAAGACTTTTGAATCTTATGAGCCGTGAGGGTCCCATAAGAGGATTCTCCTTGCTAGTCGTGAGGATCTCGCAGGTGTAGTTTCTCCCTAGGGATCGTGGGGATCCCTAAGTGTGTTGCTCCCTTGTGAGTCGTAAGGATCTCACGCAGGTGGTTTCTCCTTACAAAGTCGAGAGGACCTTGCAAGTGTCTCTTAACGAGATTGCGCCCTTTCGGGTTTTCACAAAACTCGCCGGCAGCCCTGCTGTTTTTACTCACGGAGCCCTTTCGGGTTTTCATCCGTGCCCCTTTTGCTTATGGACATACCGTTTCTTTTTTTTGTTTTTTCTTCTTTCTTTTTTTTTATTCGAACGAGGTTGCGCCCTTTCGGGTTTTCACAAGACTCGTCGGTGGCCCTGCTGTTTTTACTCACGGAGTCCTTTTGGGTTTTCATCCGTGCCCATTTTGCTTATGGACATACCGTTTTCTTTTTCTCTCTTTTTTTATTCTCTTTTTTTTTGTTGTATCAGCTTTGGGATGCTGCAATCCACCGTGGTTTATCGACATCTCGGTCAACGGCTAGTTTTAGGACATAGTGGTCCGTTGGTAGTTTAAGGACGTTTCGGTCCGTCGTTAGTTTAAGGACATTTCGGTCCATTGTTAGTTTAAGGACGTTTCGGTCCATTGTTAGTTTACGGACGTCTCAGTCCGTTGTTAGTTTAAGGACGTTTCGGTCCGTTGTTAGTTTAAGGACGTCTCGGTCCGTTGTTAGTTTAAGGACGTTTCAGTCCGTGGCCGGTTACTACTTATAGAGTTTGGGCTTAGGAAGACAGCGAGCGGACATAAGCGTCGTCATCTATCATTGACCTAGGCCATGACCGTCAAGCGTAGTATTTCTTCAGGAAGCGACCGTTTATTGGCCTGAAGGGCCTTTCACCATGCATGTCCATGAGTAGGTAGGCCCCACCTTGGTAGACCTTGTCTATGATATATGGGCCTTCATAGTTCGGCTCGAATTTCCCCCGCTTAGCGCGATTAGGGATCATAGGTCTTCTGACCACTAGCACGAGTTCGCCTTGGCTGAATGTTGTCGGCCTAGTCAATCTTTCGTAGGAGCGCGTCATCTTTGCTTTATAAGCTTCCAGATTTTGTTGCGCTACGAGCCGGATCTCATCAAGGGCATCGAGCTCCTCAAGCCGAAGGTGAGCGTTTTCCTCGTCTGTCAGCTAGTAATGAACTGCCACCCGTAGAGAGGGTAACTCTATCTCGAGGGGGAGTACCACTTCTGTACCGAATACCAACGCGTAGGGCGTTGTGTTCGTGGCCGTCTTGAACGTAGTTCGATATGCCCAGAGAGCTTCTTGCGGTCTCTCGTGCCAGTCTTTCTTGTTTCGGGACACCGTCTTCTTCACGATCTTTGTCAAGGTCTTGTTGAAAGCCTCCGCTAGACCGTTAGCTCGGGGATTATAAACTGAGGAGTATCTCCAGTCTATGTTGTGCTGTTGTGCGAAGCGGCTAATCTTGTGGCTTCTGTAGGCTGGCCCGTTATCAGAGATGATCCGTCGCGGAGTTCCAAACCGATAAATGACGTGTGTCTTGAAGAAATGGAGGATGTTCTCCGTCTTCACTTCCCTTAGCGGTACTGCTTCTGCCCATTTGGAGAAGTAATCAGTTGTCGCCAAAATGAATCGATGTCCTCTGGACGATGCCGGTTCGATGGGGCCGATTATGACAGTTCCCCATATTTCGAACGACCAGCTAGCCACCGTCGGATGTAGTGGGTTTAGATGCTGGTGGATGAAGTCCCCATGGATCTGGCACGAGTGGCATTGCTTCGCATACTCGAGGCAGTCATGGATCATCGTGGGCCAATAATAACCCATCCATTTGATCTTCAACTTCATCTTCGGGCCTGCTTGGTGAGAACCGCAGAGTCCGTCATGAACTTCTTGGACGACTCTTCTTGCTTCTTTAGGTCCCAGGCATCTTAACCACAGAGAATCAAACGACCTCTTGTACAGAGTATCATTGACGAAGGCAAAAGATAGGGCTCGCTTCATGAGCTGATGTTTTGAGGACGCATCTTTAGGCGTTCGACGGAATTTGAAGTAGTCTATAAAGACTTCTCTCCAATCCTCAGCCTTTTCCTGGTCTTTTATTTGCAGGTCCGTCTGCTCAGTCGCTCCTTTTTCTTCGGACGACTCCGGAGATATTTCCGCCGGTGCAAGAACCCGACGGCTTTGCACAACGATCCTCACGTCATCGAGGTTCTCATCGGCCAATTCTTTAGCAAGCTTAGCTAGTGCATCTGCTTTGCTATATTCCGTACATGGTATGCTTTCCAAAGTATAGGAAGGAATTTGGGTCAGCAGTTGTTGTACCCTCTCGCCGTACTTTACCAATTCTGGTTTGCACGTTTAATATTCGCCGTTTACTTAACTGACGATCAGTTGGGAGTCTCCGTATATGAGGAGGTTCTCAATCCCCATGTCGATGGCGATCATTTCATCCGACGGCTCCAGAAGTTCCGGCTTAGGATTTGCCCCCAGCTTCTCAGCGCAAGGAGTTTCTTCGTCGTCTATCGACGAGTGAGAGATCACATGACAACTTGCCACGTACTCCTCAGATCCATCCGACGAGTCTTCTCCATCATCTTCGTACTTAAGGACATGGCTGAGGAACTCTTGGAGCGTGATTGGAGTCTGCGCCTTCTGGTTATACTCTTCCAGCACGTCGATCTGTTTTTGTAGGTCCGTGCGCTTTTCGCCAGGCTTCACGGGCTTTCTGGATCTCTTCTTCTTCTTCTTTGAAGATTTTGACAGCTGGGTGTGAGTGCTTGGGTCATCACCACCAATCTTTGGAGTTGGGCGCGGCTTCAGCATCCCCTCGATGACCTCAGGTTCCAACGGATTCTTCCATCTGATCGCCGGGCATGTTTGGAGATAATTCAGCATCCTTTTGGTTTTGGCTGAAAGCACGACCTCCCATGGAGCTTCTTCAGCAAAAGAGCACGTTGCTCCCGGTGTGTCCGTCTTCTTAGGAGTGTGCGGTTGTGGTGGGTTTACCTTCCACTTCTCGGACAGTGCAAACTTGCCTTGTAGGTACTGATCTTCGATCCATCCTTTAAAGACGAAGCAATCCTCGATCAGATGGCTTACCGTTTGGTGGTAAGGGCAATAATTGGGATTATTCACTTCGCTGGGCTGTGGCGGTCGCCTGGGATTCGGCAAATTAATAAGCCTATTGCGTATAGCCAGTTCGAACAACCTCTTCGTTTTGTCCCGTGGGAATGAGTATGGACGCTTCATTTTCTCATTGTAATAGCACCGTCTCTCCTCCAGTTGATCCGCTAGCTTTGGGGAACTGGGCTGCTGTTGGGTGTTTGCAACGAAGGTCGCCTTCCCTTTACCCTTGTCCTTCCGCGGTTCCGGCTTCGGGGGAGATGGTCTGTGACCCATCTGATCCATCTGAGCTAGCTTGTCGATCAAAGCCTGGAACGTGGTCGGTTTGAAGAACATCATGAACTGTGAAATAGTTGCATGAGGGTCTAAGGTGCTCACGAACATGCCCACTGCTGGTGCTTCTTCGATGCGCTATTCGCACTTTGACCACAGGTTCCGCCATCGGATTGCATATTGAACCCAAGTTTCGCCCGGCTTCACCCTTGCATTGATCAACGCCGTTATTGGGGTGCGTTCGCTGGTGCTTGCGGATCGCTGGGTGAATAGTAACTCCATTTCTGCGAAGGTTTTGACGGAGTCATTCGGAAGCTCGGAGTACCACTCAAACGCCGTCTCCGATAAACTGCTGACGAATTGGCGAAGCAAGAGCTTATCATCGCCGCCGGTGTTGCCACAAAGAGCCCTGAACTGGGCGACATGTTGATGGGGATTGCCTGTCCCCTTGTAGACATGGAATTTCGGGATCGTGTAGCCCGGCGGGTATTTTATCTGATCATACCAGCTCGAATATGGTCGCCCTGTTTTGACGACTTGGCCGGCTGCTTCATTTGCCTGGTGAACTCGTATTTGTTGAGCAATATAGTCATCCAGGGCAGCCTTAGAAATGGTTTCCTCCTTGGCTGTTCAAAGAGCCGGAGGAGGGTTCGACGTCTCCCCTCTGTCATCTTCAATAATGATTGGAGGGTCTTCAGCTGGGGGATCCGGCTGTATCATCATGCCGACCATGTCTTGGAACAGAAGAGCCATCTGCTTTATATTGGCCTCTTGTTCCGCAGCCTCCTTGTCCTTCCTTTCAAGCATTCTACGAAGGAATTCAGCATCGGTCTCGTGTTCGCGACGTTGTTCTGATGACGCTTCCGGGCTTTCTTTTGGCCCGGTGAGTGCGGCCATTGCAGTCAGCATTTCTTGGAGCTTTTGCTGCTGT
This sequence comes from Agapanthus africanus, assembly GCA_030015575.1. Taxonomy (NCBI): domain Eukaryota; kingdom Viridiplantae; phylum Streptophyta; class Magnoliopsida; order Asparagales; family Amaryllidaceae; genus Agapanthus; species Agapanthus africanus. Next base: position 47,554,078 of record JASDDO010000012.1, read on the forward strand.
TGTTCTTGGGCCCTTGTGATAGATCGGGTGAGTGGTCGGTGGCCCGTAGAAGCGCGGCTATCCTCCTTCCCGGATGCCATGTAAATAGTATGGACCGTTATGCCCCCAGACTTAGGGCGTTTGGGCTCAGTGCCTTTGACATTTGTCGTAGGCATGAGGATCTTCTTCGGCCTTCTCTTCTTATGAGCGGTCGAAGCTGAGGGGGCCGTCGCAGTGGGCACCCAGACAGCTTTTCGTGGCTTGGCAGGATAGCTTACTTCCTGTTGGACCTTCAACTTCTTATGCTAGCGGGAGGAATTTGGATCGATCACCGAGTCTCGGACCTTCCGCCAGACTTTGTAGATCTTGGAGGACAGCCGCTGAGGGGACTGTTCTGGCTTTGCTTCCGCAATCTTCTCCAGTGGAGGAGGAGATCTTTTTAGTACGGCGGTAGGAGAATTCCTACGCACCTTATTTAGCAGCTCAAAGCTGTTCCCAGTTGGAACAACAACATTAATTTCCGCCGTCGGGGCTGGTGGAGTTAGCCCAGAAAGGGAGTTGCCTCCGGCCTTCCTCACTCGGCGCCAGTGGCGACATCGAGCGTGTCGAGCTGATGGAGTTGACTCGGTGACGGGGATGGCCTTATCTTGCCCCCTGTTCAAGTGAGGGGCCGTTGCTGGCGTTAGCCTGTTGAAGACTGATGTCCTTTGAGTAGCAGGAGCGGGAGTTGGGACGGTCAGTCTTATAAAGACCGATCCCTTGGCAGGAGAAGCCGCCTTGACGACTTCAAGAGCAGGGTTGGTTACTCTCTTCGGAATAACCTTCTCTGGGATTGCAGGCTTCATTGTGGGCCCACAGGAATTTTGGCCCAATCTGGAGAAGACCGAGGCGCTAGTGTCGGATGACCCGTTGAGAGGGGCCGCAGAAGCTGTAAGTCGGTCGAAAACCGACTTCTTAGGAGCTTCTGGTACGAGCACGTGAGCAGTGAAGCTTGTTGGCGGGAGCATGGTCCCGAAAAACAGTCCAGTAGTAGCCTGGGTGACCGGTTCCACGGGCATCGTGAACAGGGACTTTGCTTGAGGTCCATAAGCTACACCTCCAGGAGAGGCGGAGCGTGGGTTGCAGCTGCAGTTGGAGCACTTCGAGCAGGTGAATGCCATTGCTGTTTTGCTTTCTGCGCCAAGCAAGAGACCAAATCTTAGTAACTTGAAACCCAAGGGCAACCATTAACAAATCGCGATTCGTTCGCGAATACGACACACGAAGTGTGGAGTGGAAAGAGGAAAAGGTCCCACCGGGCGTGCCAGAATCTGTTCCCCTCCGAAAGACGCGACAAAGACGCGGCGAACGTCTTGCCTGAAATTCGGGGCAGATGCTAATTGGTGCTATCCGTCCATCTCTCCGAAGATGCCAAGTTGATTTATGACACCATGTATCGAAGGTTTAAACGGATGCGGCCGATGTAGCAGACTTCGTCAAATTCCCCCTCGTTTGAGGGGTTTTTGATTGTGGGGACGCTCTTCCCTGCAGGCGCAACCCCCTGCAGTTAATTACGCTACCACATCGTGGTAACTACTTTCTCCTTCTCCATATGGTCACTTCGTGTCGTGAGTGTTTGTTTTGTGTTTGGTTGCCCGTGGATTGTATACGGAGACTAAGTTATGCTGTCGCCCGTAGGACGTGGACTAGTCCAAATCCGTATCTTTCTTAGATTTGGGTTTGGGGGTTGTGTTTAAGGATACGTCAGCCTTATTTGAGGCTAAGATCAACTTAAACGTTTGTTAAGGACACGTTAGTCTAATTCTAGAATAAGATCAACTTAACGGGATCATTTAGATCCGACAAGAGAGCAATTGGGCTCTATTGTTTAGTTTAATGACATTGCGGTCGATAATTAGTTTAAGGACATTGCGGTCCGATGTTAGTTTTAAGAGATTGTGGTCAAGGTTAAGGACATCATAGTCCATGAGTTTAAGGACCCCACAGTCCGGTATTAGTTTTAAGACATCACGGTCGAGGTTAAGGACATCATAGTCCGTGGATTTAAGGACTCCACAGTCCGGTATTAGTTTTAAGACATCACGGTCGAGGTTAAGGACATCATAGTCCATTAGTTTAAGGACCCCACAGTCCGTAGCAATATGTGGCCGTCGGGACCCATCACCTCTCTGACGACGTTGAGGAATTACAACGACGGATGTCAGAGGAGTAAATAGATGTACCCTCGACCGGGTGTAAATTGATTGGAAGAGCGGTTGTGCTCAGTTCAATTTATATTGAGGACTTATGGCCAGAATTGGGCTAAGTCCAGTTAAGAATGCTTAACATTTTATTCATATTCTGTCTATTAGGCTTTTACTTGGGCTCTGCCCTTTTATTAATGCATAGCATTGGGCTCTGTAATTAAATGCATAGCATTTAAAAAAAATAGTGGTCTGATAGTGCGCCACGTGGCTTGTCAGGCGCTTTGCGCCAATCAAAGAGCGCAATGCGCTAGCGCATGCGAAAGTGACACGTGTCACGCTCTGCGCTAAGCGCAAGTCTGTTAGCGCACTGCGCTTTATGAGTGCGCTGCGCCAGTGAATGACACGTGGCGCGCTCTAGTGCTATGCGCCAATCCAAGAGCGCAGTGCGTTGTTTTAGAAGCGCAAAGCGCAGATTGTGTCTGTGGTTGACACGTGGCGCGTTCTGGTGCAGTGCGCCAATCCAAGAGCGCAGTGCGCTGTTTTAGAAGTGCAAAGCGCAGATTGTGTCTGTGGTTGACACGTGGCGCGTTCTAGTGCAGTGCGCCAATCTAAGAGTGCAGTGCGCTGTTTTAGAAGCGTAAAGCGCAGATTGTGTCTGTGGTTGACACGTGGCGCGTTCTGGTGACGTACGCCAGTCCAATAAGCGCAAAGGCGCAATTCATTAGTGCAAGGCACTGTCCAATAGCGCAGAGCGCATCTTGATCAATTTAAGATCAAAGAACAAGTTTTTGGTTCTGTTCTTCAAAAGAGGCATTGCCTCAAGATCCAAGAATCAAAGTTCTTGTTCTCATCGAAAGGCTATGCCTTTATAGATCAAAAGATCTGTTAATGAAGTAAATTACTTCTTTAATCTTTTATAATTAGATCTTTGAAGATCTTGATCTTGTTCTTAGATCTTTGATCTTTTTAGAAGAGGATTCTTCTTTTGTGAGATGTTTTCATCTCTGTTCTTCAAGAATTAAATTCTTTACCTTTAAAGATGAAGAAAATGATCTTCTTTCTTCAAAGGCTTGCCTTTCTTTCTCTTTGAGTTTTTTCTCAAAGTTTTCAGAAGGTTCTCTCTCTTCTGTATATCTGTATCTGTATATCTCTGAGACTTGGAGTCTAGGGGCCTTTATATAGGGCCAATTGATTTATTAGGTTAGTTACAGAGATCTTTCTCTGATTGATCTGGGGATATCTTCCCACCGTTGGATCATTGATCCTAAGGCCTCTGTTTTACAGAAGACAATCTTCTTATTTTAATAAGATTGGAAAGATCTTTCTAGAATTTTAATTCTGATTAATAATTTATTATTTAAATTCCAGTGCTGGCGCAATTGGCGCTAGCGCACCTGCGTTTGACATGTGGCACGCAGCGCAGAGCGCAGCGCAACTGCGCTAGCGCACCTGTGTTTGACACGTGGCGCGCAGCGCAGAGCGCAGCGCAACTGCGCTAGCGCACCTGTGTTTGACACGTGGCGCGTAGCGCAAGTGATCTGAAGCGTTGCTTCATTTTTTAAATTTTGAATTTTGAAACAGAGCTTTGCTCTGATTGGAGGTGTGCTGCCTTGGGCGCAGCGCTCCTGACACTGGCGTGTCTGCTTTTGACACGTGGCACGCTGCGCGCAGCGCAAGGAATCTGAAGCGTTGCTTCAATTTTGAATTTTGAAATTCAAACAGAGTTTTGCTCTGATTGGGGAAAACAGTCACTTATGTTTTACACCCGCGCTAGCCCAGCCCCCGCTCTGTCGTTAGTTAAGTAACCTAACGGGGGAATGACGGGGCCCAGTGGCGAATGCGGATGGCATAAGAGGACGTGGTATTTTTGTTGTTTTCTGCAATGATAGGATAAATGATGGGACGCATTATAATAATGCAAAGAAAACAAACCAAAGTTGAATCGTTGGAACAAATTTAAAAGAAACCACTCGGTTATTTTAAAAGAGCAGAATTTTTAAATTGCCGAGCTTTAACCACTCCTTTTAAAAAGCTATCAGGTTCCTTCGATTATATCAAGTTCACTGCGTTCACGGTTTCTCCAAAACCAGTCGTAGCCCTCCGTCATTTCTTATGGATGGTCAATAGTATTCAAGCTATGTTTGTTGGCCTTCGTCAAGGCATAGTGTTTGGTAGCTGCTGGGGTATTCATTTGTTGCATAGATAAATGAGTTGGTTTGGGACAGTCGTATTACCTTGTTGGCCTTCGTCAAGGGTATGTACGGGTGGGTTCAAATTAACAAGATAATGATGGGCAGAACTTGACATGTGACTTATGATTTGTTGGCCTTCGTCAAGGTCATAAGAACATGGGGCAAAAATCCACATCGGGAGTTTCTAAAGAAACTGAAACTTGCTAGTGTTGCATACCATTTGGAGTTTGATGAATGTTGGTAAGATACCTTCAGCATTATCACACGATGATATTTGGATCCCGATCCTACTGTGAGTATCCGCTACTCATCAGGAGATTCGTCACTTAACGATCAATGCTATAAACCAAGTAGGTGTCGAGAAAAGTGTCGGCGGGGCTACGCTCCCAGAGAAAAGAGGTTATTTAATTAAGGAACTTCGCGAAAGCGTTGGAAAACCTCCCTCGAAGTACCGACACCGGCCTGGCTGAACGGTTAAGCAAGTATTGTACGGTGAGATCAGTCCTGGCTAGTTCTTCTTTTATGGTTTGAGGAAGAATTCGAGAAACAGTGGGAGCCATCCAGTTTAGATAAATTTAAAACCAATCTAAACTTGCAAGAGCATCATGCTAAAGTGCTCTCTCTCTCTCTCATTGCGACCTTGTGACCATGACTAGGTTACATCTAGATAACAAAATGACTGAATCTGACTTATATAATTGGCAAAGGTCTGTCCAGATGTGCATTGCCTATGACAAGCTGGACCACCCTATTACTACTCAAGCTCCCGCCGTCCCAGGTCCAGTTTCCACTGTCGCGGATATGGATCCGTCAGACAAGGGAAAAGGATAATGCGAATGCCAAGTGCCTCGTGTTGGCTTCAGTTGATGGTGTATACCAGAAGCAGCACGAGAAGATGGACTTAGTTTCCATCTTTATCCATAACAAAGATTTATATGGAGAGCAATCTCGTATCGCAAGATATAAGACCTCGAACGAATTGCTTCAAGCTAGGTTGGCTGTCGGGTCATCTGTAGGGGACGACGTCCTTACGATGACTAGCTATATTGATGAGCTCACGGACCTGGAGACTACGTTGGGAAACAGGTCATGCGCTGACTTATTTCCACTGTCCCTACCCTCTACTTACACCCTGAAAGAAACCAGGGAGACACCCGCTCTGCTTAGTGGAGGACCTTCTTCTTCTACATCCAGGGTGAAAGCAAAGGGTGAAAAGAAGAAGACCTCCACAAAGCCGATATACGGTGTCAGTAAAGTAAAAGGAAAAGAAAGAGCAAAAGTTTCGAGACTTGGTGTAGGGAAGGAGGGATGTTCCTATTGTTATGGGAACGGGCATTGGCAGAAGGATTGCAGGGCTTTGGAAGCCAGTAGCCAGGATACGAAGCATGTTGTGGCTTCGGCCTTAAGTGTGTTTGTAATTGAAAATTGTTTGTCAATTAACTCTACTTCTTGGGTACTAGATACCGGAGCAGGATCTCATATCTGTAATTCATTACATGCTTTGAGAAACCGTAGAGTTATCAGGGTATGTGATTTGTCTCTCAGAGTTGCAAACGGAATGAGCGTGGACGCTAAATCCGTGGGAGAATATCGCCTAGGTTTGACAAGTGGGCAGATATTGATTCTACGTAACTGTTTATATGTACCTAGTTTGACTTGTAATATCATATCAGTGTCCTCACTTTCTAAAGAGGGATATGACTTTACATTCGTAAGCGATGTAGTTCATATCCACCTGAATCAAGTTCTGATTGGGTCCGGTACATTAGATGACGGTATATACGTATTGAGTCAAGTTCAGGTTTTCAATGTCCAGAACACACTTAAAAGAAAGTCTCCAGAAATAAATCAGGCTTTCTTATGGTATTGTAGACTAGGTCACATCAATGAAACACGATTAACTAAGTTACATAGAGAAGGATATTTGAATCCGTTCGAATATCAATCTTATGCTACTTGTGAATCTTGTCTCATGGTAAAGATGACAAAGACTCCGTTTACTGGACACGGAGTAAGCGTGAGCGAGCTATTGGGACTCGTACACAGTGACGTGTGCGGTCCAATGTCTACACATGCAAGAGGTGGTTATTCCTACTTTATTACTTTTATGGATGATTTCTCTAGGTATGGACATATTTTCTTAATGAAGCATAAATCTGAGGCCTTTGAGAAATTCCAGGAATACAAGAATGAAGTGGAAAACCAAACAGGCAAAAGTATCAAGACACTGAGATCTGATCGAGGTGGTGAATACTTAAGTGCCGAGTTCCTGGGTTACTTAAAAGAGAATGGAATTCTCTCTCAGCTTACTCCTCCATACACACCACAACACAACGGTGTATCGGAAAGGAGGAATCGAACCCTATTGGATATGGTTCGTTCCATGATGAGTAAGGCTGAGTTACCGCGATCTTTCTGGGGTTATGCACTAGAATCAGCTGCATATCTTTTGAACAAGGTTCCAACCAAGACTGTGCCTACCACACCATATCAGATGTGGAGTGGGAAGAAACCCTATTTTCAGTACCTGAAGACATGGGGATGTCCAGCTTTTGTAAAAAAGCAGCATCCGGATAAGCTCGAGGCACGCTCAGTACAGTGTAAGTTTGTGGGATATCCAAAGAACTCCAAGGGGTATTATTTCTATTACGCAGAGGAACAAAAGGTTTTTGTTTCTCGTCATGCCCACTTCTTGGAAGCTGAATTTTTAGAAAATCAGAAGAGTGGGAGCGCAATAGAACTGGAAGAAATTCCAGAACCACAAGCTGTTACTGAAAGTATGGTAGAATCAGAAGTTTCAGAAAAAGGGACATACCAGTGCCTATCCGCAGAAGTAGTAGGCAGTCTCATCCGCCCGAGAGATACTACGGTTTTCTCATAGACGGGGATCGAGAAGATTGCATCATTGATAATGATGACCCTACTAGCTTCCAGCAAGCCATTCAGAGCGGCGACTCGGTAAAATGGCTGGATGCAATACGGACCGAAATGGAGTCCAGTACACTAACAAAGTATGGACTTTGGATATTGCTCCAGATGGGGTAAAACCCGTAGGATGCAAGTGGATCTTCAGAAAGAAGATTGGTGTAGATGGACAGGTTGAAACCTATAAGGCTAGACTTGTTGCAAAGGATTTTCGTCAAAGATCTGGTTTGGACTATGACGAAACCTTTTCTCCAGTAGCTATGCTCAAATCCATTCGGGTCCTTCTTGCCATTGCTGCCTTCCACGATTATGAGATCTGGCAGATGAACGTAAAGACGGCATTTCTAAATGGAAATTTAGAAGAGTGCGTCTATATGGATCAGCCAGAGGGATTCATTCAGAGTGAGAGCAGCGGTAAAGTGTGCAAGTTGCTTAAGTCCATTTATGGACTAAAGCAGGCATCGCGGAGTTGGAACATCTGTTTTGATGATACTGTCAAAGAATTCGACTTTATCAAGATCCAGATGAGCCATGCATATACAGTAAGATTGTAGGGAGAGTTGTAGTATTCCTCGTCTTGTACGTAGATGACATTCTCCTAATAGGAAATGATATTCCTATGCTACAGTCAGTCAAAAGATTCTTGTCACAGAAGTTCTCCATGAAGGACCTGAGTGATGCCACCTACATTCTGGGGATCCAGATCTATCATGATAGATCAAAGAGGATGTTGGGACTTTCGCAGTCCAGGTACATAGACACCATATTGAAAAGATTCAGTATGGAAGATTCTAAGCGCGGTAACCTACCGGCTTGTCACGGAATCAACCTCTCCAAAGAGATGTCTCTCAAGACTGATTTGGAAAGGGATCGCATGTCGATTATACCCTACGCTTCTGCGGTAGGCTCTATAATGTATGCGATGTTATGTGCCAGACCAGATGTAGCATACGCATTAAGCGTTGTAAGCCGGTATCAGGCAAACCCAGGAGAGAAGCACTGGATAGCAGTAAAGAACATTCTCAAGTACCTGAGGATGACTAAGGAGATGTTCTTGGTGTACGGCGGAAAAGACCTCCAGATCGAGGCCTTTGCTGACTCCAGCTTCCAAAGTGACAAGGATGACTCCAAGTCCATGTCGGGTTATGTCTTTACCCTCAATGGAGGGGCGGTCTGTTGGAAGTGTTCCAAGCAGGACACCGTTGCTGACTCAACGATGGAAGCGGAGTACATAGCTACTTGCGATACCGCAAAAGAAGCTGTCTGGATGAAGAAGTTCCTCACAGAACTTCAGGTGGTTCCTACCGGTGTTAATCCAATACCTCTGTATTGCGACAACAACGACGCTATAGCTTTAGCGAAGGAACCCAGATCCCATCAGAAGTCCAGACACATCTTAAGGCGGTATCACCTGATCAGGGGATCGTAGATCGCCAGGAGATCAAGGTAAAGAGAGTAGATACAGAGAATAACACTGTTGATCCTTTCACAAAGGCCATTCCTCAGACGCAGTTCGAGAGGCTATTCGAGATGATAGGTCTGCGATATGCCAGTACATGGCCCTAGTGCAAGTGGGAGATTGTTAGTGTTTATGCCCTAGAGGCCATTACTGTATCATACTAGTTTGTATATAACTTAATGGAAGCTTGGGATATTCACAGTTGTATTGACAGTCTTGCTAAAAATGGTAGTTTGATACTTGGTTTGAGTCTACTTTAATATGTGCATATGTTTCTTTTAACGTATCGCTTATACATATTAGTAGAGCCCTTAGGATCTTTGCTTGATTACCAGCGTTGTGATGGCAGTCACACTAGTAAGGGCTAGGTAGTCTATAAGCAACATCCTATACAAGTCCCTGGTCGTAGGATTATCGAGACAGGGCATCGATACTCCAGAGTAGACTGGTGTATACGCTTCTCATCCCAGTTGGGGAGATGGTCTGTCCCACAGCCATCAGTACGTCGTACTGGAGATAGTATGCAAGTGCTCGTTAGGTTACGGGTACACCGGACAGGACTCGCCGGGAACTGCAGATTGGATTTATACCCATCGTCAGATAGCAGTTCCCAGGTGACATGAGTACAGCTTAGTCCGTCGACTTGACACTGCTACTTCGCCTCGGGTGTGTTCCCACTGTTCTTAGATTACTACCCTACTGCGGCTCAAAGGAGTCATGCAAGCAGGTAGTAGTTGGGTGCAGTCCTGAACCACTTGGAGGCAGTGGCGGTTAGACAGGATTCGTCTCTCCCGGTATTGGGGGTTGATATCGCGCTGTGTATGGAGAGCCATTACGCAAAGTCCCTGGCCAGGGCAAGTGAGATTTACTGGTAGGTTCCAGTAGTTTCTCAAGGTGTAATGGGCTTCACTCCGACACGACTTATACCGCTATTAGGGGTCTGACGTTTACCGCCCCCTAGGCCCGATATGCGTTGTCCTAGACGAACAGACCGGACTGTACGGAGATTGTCACGTCAGGCTCAGTTGGAGTTCGGATGGGTTTACTCATCGTCCTTCTTATCGACATCTACCTGGGGACCGTTATGTACAGCTAGTACCGCTTGCGGCCTGTGGTTAAACCCACTACCAGCATAGTGTCGAGTCTTTAGAGTCCCACACAGAGAGTTTCCCTGCACCGGGCAAAAGGTGTAGAGGCCGTATGGTTTTACGGCAGGGCCGTGATCACTTACGTACACTTGTGCACGTATTATGATCGGGCAGATAATACTAGCGGGCTTTGGTTTAAGCCAAATTCTAGTATTATACAGATGGATTTATTCAGTCAAAGATTATCCGTGTTTTTCGGAAATACGGATGGGAGGGGCAGTCTCGTAATTTTTCGGGAAGCTTCTAGAAGAAGGTGACTCATTTGTGTTTAATTCTTTTTAGGATTTAAACAAATGAGGTGGAGAGATGAGGTGTAGGTTTTCATTAAATGGATAATGACTCATGAGATGATTCATCTCATATGAATTAAATGAAGCATGCTAGATATTATGATAGATATTTGTTATGATATTTTGATGCTTCATATTATTCTAAGATGAGACATTATTCATTTCATTATCACAAAAGCTTTCTCTTTCCTCACTTCTTCATCTTCTTCCTCAAACCCTAATAGCTCTCATGAGTTGAGAATCCTAGGGTTTAAGTGACTAAGTAATCCATCTAATTACTCTACACCCTCTAGGACTTCTAGATTAGCGATCTAGAGGCCGTAGTAATCTCAGATTCGAGATAATGACTAAGTAATCCATCCAAATTCCTAGCTTCAGGGTCTTGACGGAAACTCATATAAAACCTGAAAGACTATCAGAGATCATCCCATACTAGCGCGGAGTGGTCACCACCTCGACGTTCGTCTCGATACAGCAGACGAGATGTCGCCACAGTGTTCTTCCTCCAGCAGGATTCAGACGCGACAATCAAACAACGGAGCCACGGCAAAATCCTTAGTTCCAAACCTCGACGGTTCACCAACAACCTAGAGACAACCGCGACATTCGTCTCGATACAGCAGACGCAATGCCAGCAAACGAAGCAAAGGCCGAATTCCTAGCTTCAGGGTCTTGACGGCAACTCATATAAAACCTGAAAGACTATCAGAGATCATCCCACACCAGCGCGGAGTGGTTATGACTCATCGGGGCTCCCCAAAATGGGCCTAACCTCAAGTAAAAAGCGACATGGCAAAATCCCTAACGCTTGCTCTTCCGACGGTCAAACTGCCTAGGAAGATTGCTTGAAGACGTCTTGTCCAGCCCCGAAGGGATCAGAGACACGACTGTCGCAAGGCTACTCGAACAGCAAGATTGCCTATCGAGGGATACATCAGCCAACGCGACGGTACGACAGGCAAAACCCTAGTACCACAGACCCTAACGGACCTCTGTCATAAAGAGCAGAGGTTAACTCTGACGTTAGGACATTCTTGCGAGAACTTCTCGACTCGTCTCGGCTCGTGAGGAAATTAGTATCTTTGCGAGAACTTCTCGATTCGTCTCGGCTCGTAAGGAAAAGCCTTAGGAAATGGGGATAAGGACCTGTTTCCTAAGCACTGGGGCCCTGCAAGTCAGTCCAAAATGGACTCTTGCATACTATTCACGGACCACACTCTCTAAAGTCGAATCTCAACAAGGAGGGAAACAACCACTTACGAGTCCTCTCGACTTGTAAGAGGGAAAATTCTCTTGTGAGATCCTTACGACTCTCAGGAGAAAGCACACTTAGGAATTCTCACGATTCCTAAGGAGAAAATACACATGCGAGATCCTCTCAACTCGTAGGGAGAAAAGTCTTTATGAGACCCTCACGGCTCATAAAGTTGAAAAGCCTTATGCAGCAGATCTGAACCTGCTTCTTAAGCCATCATTAACTCTCGAAGAGTCCAAGATGGAACGCTCTCTATCATCTACAGGCTACGCTTACTGAAGTAACATGCCGACAACAAAGAAAAGAGAAGAAAGCGACAGTAAGGAGAACATTTGATTCGCATTCGGTTAAACGTTCAAAGCGTACCCATTTATGCATGTGTGAAAAGGTTTAATACATAAAATAAACACATGGAAATGGAAAAACTTGCTATTCATACTTCAGAAAATTCATACATTGAGGAAAACAGTATACAAAAACATAATTAAAATGTTTACAAAGGCACGACATCAAATCCAAGACATGGATTGAGAAATTCAAAGGTGAGGCCGTCCAAAATTTTTTGGGCCTCTCGGACCATCTTCGTGTGCATCCTTTCACGATCACAAGCGTCAGGATCCCCACTGATGTCCTCCACCCTTCGATAGGTAGCAAGTATCGCCGCCTGCTGAAAAGCTTGATGCAGGATATCAATAAGGTCGTCTCGCCTTTTCTTTGAGATTAAGCTCATCAGATACACCGAGTGCACCTTATCTTCGGCGGCGTCCAATGCCTTAAGTGGCATGCCGGCATAAAATAGAGGAAGTGCTCCCCAGATCGCTCCCACAATAAGCTTCAAAAGAGACGAACGATGAGGAAGCAGTTGACCATTGTATGCATCAAAGAGACCCATAATTTTAGCACACTGGGCATTTGTGAATTCTTGGTTTTGGGAACGGCCGAGTGCGCGAATGTGTCCATAAGAAATAATCTCGTCGAGATCATACATATGGGCGTCCATAACGTCTGAAAAAGGAAAATCAGTGAGAGTTAGTGGACAGACTGATCAAGAAAATCCTTATTAAAAACAAACACAGGGATTTGAACAACTCTTGATATTCCCATCGGGAAAACAAGTTCTGGGTATGACCCCTAACAAATTTAAATTCGTGCAAATAAAGAGAAATCATAAAGAAAGATTCTCATTTAATGAGAGACTCCTCGGGTCTAGGGGTTAAACTCCTCGAGAGCAATGCTCTGCAGACAGGAATGACACATGTCAAAGTCAATTATGAGGGGAATTAAAAATTCTCCGAGAATTCTAAGAGCCTTGCTCTGTAAAAATGATGGAATAACCCATCAGAAAATTGAAATAAAATGAATTAAAATTCTGAGATCTTCAAGATCCATGAACAAACTCGTAAGAGTTCTTCATAAGAGATTAACAAATCTCCACTATTCAAAAGAGCAAACCTCTGTTAATGGGTTAAGAAACCTCAAGAAAGATCTCTTTAGATCTATGATTCCAAGAGAGCAAAGCTCTGTTAATGAAACCCTAAAAGGGTTTTCTTTAGATCAAAGATCTGTGAAGAGCAAAGCTCTGTTAATGGGTGAAACCCTAGATTCTTAAATAATCCTTTAAAAGATTTGATCTTTACCTAAGTTTAGACAGAGTTCTGTCCTTAAAAGAAGTTCTTAAGACAAAGAGCTATGCTCTGCAAGAGAATGAAAATTCTCAGAAAGAAGAAGATGAATAGAAATCATCTCAAGGGCCAAGGGTCCTATTTATAGGCACTGAGTGCCGTTTTAACTTCTAAGTTGATCTAATGGTGGAGATGTTGCCACCGCTGCACTCACGTGTGAGCCACATGAGCGCAACGGTGGGAGGGCATTTGTTTCTCCCAATCAGAGCAAAACTCTGTTTAAAATTCAACTTTTGAAATGAAGCAACGCTTCAGAAGCAGCGCCTAGTGCGCTGCACCCTAAGCAGCGCACCACGTGCAAAGCACGTGTGCGCTAGAGCTAAGTGCGCTGCTCTTTAAGCAGCGCACCACGTGCAAAACATGGGTGCGCTAGCGCTAAGTGCGCTGCACTCTAAGCAGCGCACCATGTGCAAAGCACGGGTGCGCTAGCGCTGGAACTAAAAGCTCCCCACCGATAGATCTAAGATCCAATAATAATGATAAATCATTAATTAATCAGAATTAAATTCTGTTAAGGAAAGATTCCTCAAAATCATTCCAAACAACAAGATTGTGCTCTGTAAATCAGAGCACCGTTGGATCAATGATCCAATGGTGATTAAAAATCACCAAAAGTACAGAATAAATTCTGTATGAAAAGATTTCCCAATCTTGTTAATAACAAGAAGATTACTATCTGTAAATCAGGAGCTCTTGGATCAATGATCCAACGATGGGAAATTCCCCAAATCAATTGGAGAAAAGATCTCTTTAACTGATTGAATAAATCAGCTTGCCCTATATAAAGGCCCCAAGACTTCAAGTCAAAAAAAGGAGAAAAGATACAGAATCATAGAGAGGAACCCCCCAGAAGCTTTGACAAAATCTCAGAAAGAAGAGCCAAGCTCTCGATAGAAGAACTTTTTTTTTCAAGGTAAAAGAACAGAGAGATGAAATCATCTCATAATTAAAAAGAAGAATTCACTTCTTTCTTTAAGATCATAGATCTACAAGACCAAGGCCTTTTACAAAGAGATCAAAAGATCTCATCATAAAATAAAAGAAGAATTTACTTCTTTCTTACAGATCATAGATCTATAAGACCAAAGTCTTTCTCAAAGAGATCATAAACATCTCACTATAAAAAGGGGGGAATAATTCAATTCTCTTAAGGATCACAGATCCATAAAGGCAAAGCTTTTCATCAATATAAGTGATTAAAACATCTCCTGTGAAGCTAAGAACTTTATTCTTAAATCTATGAGACAAAGTCTCTTAAAAGAGAATTTAATTCTCAGTGCATAGCGCTGCATAAAAGAGCCTTAGCGTTCCATATTAAAAAGAAGCATCTCAGCGCTCCTGATCTGGCGCAAAGCGCCGAGCGCACCACGTGCTCCTCACGTGTGCGCTACTCAACAGTTAGCGCTTTGCGCTCATAAGACTGGCGCTTAGCGCTAAGCGCACCATGTGGTCCCCACGTGTGCGCCACTATACAAGTAGCGCTTGCGTTCATAAGATAGCGCTCTGCGCTCATAAACCGGCGCAATGCGCCCATCATCTGGCGCTTAGCGCCAAGCGCAACACGTGTCCCCCACGTGTGCGCTACCCAGCAAAAGCGCACTGCGCTCTTTGATTGGCGCAAAGTGCCAAGCGCACCATGTGCTGCGCTGATAGAACATAAATTGTTCTTTAATAAGCCCAGAGCTCTGATGAATGCTCAGCATTCAATAAAAGACAAAATATTGTCAGAATGCAAGTCAATGCTCAGCATTGTTAAAAGGGCCAAGCCTAAATAAATGCTCAACAACCAAAAATAAATGTTAAACATTTTTAACTTGATTGGACTTAGCCCAAGATTGGCCATAAGTCCCCAATTTAGATTAATTGAGCCCATATGCTCACAAATTTTTTAAGAGACCTTAGTCCCAAATTGGAATACAGATCTCCCAACCAATCTTGGTTTAAGGGTACATCTCTTCACTCCTCTGATATTTGTCGTTGTAATCCTTCAACGTCTTCAGAGAGGTGACGGGTCCCGACAACCATACATTCCATAGACTATGACGTCTTTAAACTGGACCGTGGGGTCCTTAAACCCACGGACTATGATGTCCTTAACCTTGAACTGTGGGGTCTCTTTAAACCCACGGACTATGATGTGCTTAACCTTGGACCACCATGTCCTTAAAATGGTAATGGACCGCAAAGTCCCTAAACTAAAACAATAGAGCCCAAATGCTCTCTTATTGGATCTAAATGATCCCGTTGAGTGGATCTTAGTCTAAAATTAGACTAATGTATCCTCAACGAACGTTTAAGCTGATCTTAGTCTCAAATGAGACTAACGTATCCTTAAACCCAACCCCAACCCCAAATCTAAGAAAATACGGATTTGGACTAATCCACGCCCTATGGGCGACAACATAAATTAGTCTCCGTATACAATTCATGGGCAACCAAAATACAAAACAAACACACACGACACGAAGTGACAATCTGGAGAAGGAGAAAGTGGTTACCGCGACGCGGTAGCGTAATTAACTGTAGGGGCTTGCGCCTGCAGGGAAGAGCGTCCCCACAATCAAAACCCCCTCAAATGAGGGGGAATCTGACGAAGTCTGCTATATCGGCCGCATCCGTTTAAACCTTCGATACACGGTGTCATAAATCAACTTGGCATCTTCGGAGAGGTGGACGGACCTGCGCGGTCGCGTCTCCGTATTTCGGCGGGGAACACAACTCATGTGGGGGGTAGGGTCTTGAGGAAGAAGGAGGAGAAAATGAAGGAGAAAGAGAATGAACAAATGAACTAGTCTTGTGAAGGATGAGAGAATGGTTAAGTGTTTGCAATGATCAAGCATGGATTATTTTCCATATAAAATAATCAACCATGCTTGAATAGTGAAGCCAAATGAATAAACAAAAGACTTAGCCTTGCTTTCATCCATGCCTCAAATATCTCCAATTTCCGCCTCACTAATTTATTTCTCAAAATAGATAAATCAAATAATGAGGTATCCCCTTCTAGAAGTATCTCTTGTGAAATTATAAGAATGCCCTCACCGTATATACATACCCGTATTCGTATTCCGAAAAATACGAATACAATGAGATGATAAGGATCCAATAATATAATACTAGGATCCGGCTTAAACCAAAGCCCACTAGTATTATCCGCCCGAACAATATCCGTGTAGCTAGTATACGTATGTGATCGGAACCCTGCCGTAAAACCATACGGCCTCTACATCGTTTTGCCCGAAGCAGGGAAACCCTCTGTGTGGGACTCTAAGACCCGACAGTATACTGGCAGTGGGTTTAACCACAAGTCCGTCAGCTGTACTAGCTGCACGTAATGTCTACCCAGATATCTGTCGATAAGAAGTCCAATGAGCAAACTCATCCGAACTCCTACTGAGCCTCTCTGTGACAATCTCCGTACAGTCCGGTCTGTTCGTCTAAGATTCTCGCATATCGGGATTAAGAGGATGGTAAACGTCAGACCCCTAATAGCGCAATAAGTCGTGCCGGAGTAGAGCCCAATACACCCTGAGAAACTACTGGACTAACTACCAGTAAATCTCGCTTGCCTTGGTCAGGGACTGTGTAATGGCTTTCCGAATACAGCGCAATATCAACCCCCAAAACCGGGAGAGACAAATCCTATCTAACCGCTACTGCCTCCAAGTGCTTCGGGACTGCACCCAACTACTACATGTTTGCATGACTCTTTTGAGCTGTGGTAGGGTAGTAATCTAAGTGCGGTGGGAACACACTTGAGACGAATAGTGATATCAAGTCAACAGACTAAGCTGTACTCATGCCAACCGGAAACTGCTACCTGATGAAAGGTATAATACCAACCAGCAGTTCCCAACGAGTTCGTCCAGTGTAACTCATAACTCAATGAGCACATGTATACTATCTCCAGTACGACGTACTAATAGATGTGGGACAGACCATCTCCCCTGCTGGGATGATAAGCGTATACACTAGTCTACTCTGGAGTATCGATGCCCCGTCTCTATAATCCTATGACTAGGGACCTGTATAAGGATGTGCTTATAGACTACCCAGCCCCCACTAGTGTGATCGCCATCACAACGCTGGTAGTCAAGCAAAGATCCTAAGGGCTCTACCAATATATATAAGCGATATGTTAAAAGAAATATATGCACATATTGAGGTAGAATCAAACCAAGTAGCATACTACCATTTTGAGCAAGACTGTTATTATAACTGTGAATATCTCAAGCTTCCAATATATAATATACAATCCAGTATGATACAATAATGGCCTCTAGGGCATATATCGCTAACACCATCATCGTCGATGTATCGACGCCGATGAACCCTCCAAGCTCCCAGCTACCCCCTCCTTTCATCACCAACCCTTGTAAACTCCGACCAAGTCGCCTGCACCACACCGAGGACTTACTGCCGCAGCCCGCACTAGCTCTGTACCACCGCTGTGCCACGACCGTGGTCACTGCAGTGCCCAGGCCATTCCATGTTGTGCTACGCTATCACGCCCCACCCCTGACACAGAAGTTATTGTCCGCTCTAGCCGAAACCGCATGGTTTTGTCCTTTGGAGCGAACCAGACCCAACCAGGGACCACTTCCCAGGAAGTCACCCATCCCAGAATTTCCCTGGGTCAAGCACGCTTAACTACGGAGTTCTCAAGCTCATGTAGTGTCGGTTCACTTAAAAGGCGACTCCGCATTAAAGAGTGGTATCATTCCATTTATAGTATAGATCTACCCTCTTTCGGAATGTATTCCGAAGATTCCCCGATGTTCTACAGTGAGTCCCACGGACTCAAGAGGTGGCCCTCACGGATTCAAGAGGTGGCCCCCGCCCTTTGGCGTGGCACTTTTTTCCGTGTGGCACTTTATTCCGTGAGCAAGGACAGGGGCCCGACATCCTCCCCACCTTTGAACAATGGTTCGTTCTCGAACCACAAACCTACTATTGAGGGACCAGCTCTGATACCAACAAAACAATGTCATGCCCCGTTTCCTAAAATACGGAATACAAGGGTGAGTAGGCCAGCCATGCTCCTACGGTCAAAGAATAATCCTGCCGTAGTCACACTTCGGCTTCTGGCAGTACATGGTGGCAGTAATCTAACACAAATAATGAAATAATACAGTCACTAAAACTATCAGGTGAAAAGGAAACTGAGCACAGCAAATACAAACAACTGATCAGGGATAATGAAAAGAACGATAAGGCCGGCTAACCAGATATCTACGATCTCCTCGAAATCAAACGAGTCCGCTTCTTTCACTGAGCAAACATATTCATGTCGTCAGAGCGACACAATATAGCAATAAATATATAATAAGTGCGATAGAATAAACAGGAAATAGTATGCATGGAAATAATGACATGAGCATGAAATAACCGGTACAGGTAAACAGTAAAGCATGAGTATCAGTAAATCGATGCAAGTCCATGTCACTAATCCTATCAGTCTCTAGATCTTAATGTCCATGTCCTTATCTTATCGTTAGCTTGAGCGTAAGATCAACCATTGGAAACACAGGGCCCTCTCCTATAATCAGTAACAATCAATAACACGCTTTCACGTAATGGGACCCTAAGGAGGCCTCTCCTTTAGTCAGTACACGCTCATGTAATAGGACCCTGAGATTCCGTTGACCAAGTCACACTCAAACTATCCCAACACCCACGATCTATATCAAGGTCCAACCACGAACTAAAATACCAGTTAACCATAACAAGTCTATTCGAGAATTGAAGACTGGTCTCCATCAAGCATGACTAGGCCAATACTTTAGATAAGTGGGCAGTCCCCGATATCTTATCTATGACACTAATATAAGTACTTCCATAACCGTCACATTCCAGTTATAATTACACTTATATACGTCCCACAGACGTCGACAATGCAATAATTAAATGCTTGCGCTGATTGTGTATAAATACATGTCATAATCATTATTCGTTTAAGCTTTTACGCTAATGTACCTGCCACAATCCAATCATTAACATTTTGGTAATCTAAAAATAGTCGCTAGGGTATCGATGCAATGTTCATTAATTACTGGGGGTATAACAGTCATGCAACAATGATGGAGATGCAGTAAAATGCACTACTAATAATATATGAGCAACCGATATTGTTTGAATTAGGAAAATCACATTAAATCGCACGTGCATAATTTTGCAAAACAATATAAAAGGCGTAAATAGTATATTTAATTATCTGTAAAGAAAAATTGGTTTCAAGTCAATCAAGTTTCTAGTTTGGGAGATTCGGTTGTTTAAATAGGGGTGTTCACTGCTGGAGTTACAGTTTCTAAACTGAAAGTCCATTTTCAACCGTGTTTTACCCCTAGTTACAGTCACAATTAGGCATCGTTACAGTTCAATGTATTTTAGGGTTATCGGTCAGGAGTTCAACGCATAAGACGGATCAGAAATAGCCATCGTGTGCTAGGGGTTATACTCACTTTACTGTTACTACGTAAAAACTGATACTGCAGTAATCATCCGTATCTATAAACATTGTAAAATATGTTATAAATATCAAAAAAACTAGAATTTAGTGAAACCAGTGTCACTAGAAATCTAACTCAAATTTCTACGCCTCGATATATGGTTCCGCACACTTAAGCACTTAAACAGTGAGATATATGCGTCCTAAAACAGGTAAAGGCAGAGATTCCTGCTCTGGACTGAAGTCCAAAGTCAGGTAAGTTCTCTGTTTTCGATGTTCAAATGTTATATTTAACAGTAAACATATACATCATATTAAATATTATGCAGCACACTTCGCCTCGCCGAGCCCAAACCCCTCTGTTGCACACCCGAGCCCCTCACCGATCACCAAACAACCCACTTCTTCCCCACAACACCACCGAGCTCATCCAGCAAACTCCACCCATTTATACAAGATATACACGGGAACCCACTGTAGAACAATGGGGAATTTTCGGAATACATTCCGAAAGAGGGTGAATCCGAGAACTATAAATGGGATGATTCCACTCCTATACACAGAAGCGTATTTTGAGTGAACTGGAACTACAGGAGCTTGAAAACTCCATAGTTAAGCATGCTCGGGCTAGCGAAATCCTAGGATGGGTGACCTCTTAGGAAGTGGCCCCTACTCGGGTCCAGTTCACTCCGAAGGACAAAACCGTGTGATTTCGGCCAGAATTAACAATACCGTCTGTGTTGGGAGTGGAGCGTGACACACGCCCCCTGCTGGGCCGCTGCCATCACTTCTTCTCAACCCCCTGCGCCGCGTTGAAAAACTCACTGTACACCTTCATCTGTCATCACTGCCTCCGTTCATCACCGTTCGCTGCTGTCATGTCGCCGATCGTCATTGTCGGGCAAGTTTCAAAACTTGCTCATCATGCTGTGATTATTACCCGGTACGTGTGTAATTAACAGCCTTATCAAGAAGTTATAATTGTGCTTTAAGATATAATCTATTAAAGATTAGGTAAATGTCAATGAGTCCATCACATTTGAGCGTCTTCGACGCTAAATTGCATGAACATATATGCATGGTAAAGTTATACTTAAAGATCATGTTTTAATAGTGCAAACGCCATGTATGCATAAGAGTCGTGTGTGCAAGAATTTTTAAGTGTTGGATACAATTAACATGCCAAGATTATTAACACATGTTAGGATATTTATGCATATGTAAACAATAATATAGATATTATAATTACGTTTGTTAAGTACCCATTAACATGAATTCAAATGTTTACAATCTCAATACAAGTTTATGATAGAGTTACGATCATGAAATGACACCCCCAAATTGATTACGTTAAATCTGGAATTACCGTACTCATCGCACCGTAAAATACATATTAAATCATATATATAGGATCGTAATGTTCCGGGGCTCGTATCAAAGCCGACTCGATAACCTAAAACCCCCTGTAGTTTATATTTTAAAGCTGACATAAAAAATGATAAAAACTGAATGTAAATATGGCTCTGGACTGCTGTCCAGAGCAATTTTTTATATTATCACCTGTCTTGAAATGCATGTACACCTCTGTATAAATCTAAAAATATGTGGTATCCCATATCGTTGCATAGATAATCAAGTTAACTAACAAATGGTGCTAGTTTCATTTAATTTGAATACTATTTAATATTTAAAAATTATTTTATATTGTCGACATGTCCGTTCGTTTTCTGCAGTGACAGTTCATACACATTGACATTAAACTGAACATATCTCCCCGTATGCAGAAGCTATTACTGATCGTTATGTTGCGTTTAACCGATAGGGTTAGATTTTATTCAACTGTGGAGCTCTCTGAATCTGATCACCAACTATAGAAAACTACGGTTGAAGTTGGACTTCCAATTCTGAAACTGGAATTCCAGCAGCTTACACCCATTCTAAAATGAACACAACTCCTTAATCGGAAAACCTATTGATATGAAACCAACTTACTACTTAGATAATCAAGTATACTTCATATGCCCTTTATATTGTTTTGCTCAATACTGTCCACTTATGGAAGCACTTATATTAGTGTCATACGTAAAATATCGAGAACTGTCCATTTATCTTAGAGACCGGTCGAGACATGCTTGATGGAGACCTCGTCTCCAATTCTCGTGTAGACTTATCATGGAAAGACTACTATTTAGATTCGTGGTCGATGCTTGATGAAGACCGCGGGGTGTGGGGTAGTTTGAGTGTAAGTTTGATCAACGGAATCTCAGAAGTCTCAATGCCGGCATATTTCATGATTTCGTGATATTGTTGCCGATCATGTTACTAATTATTACTGATCGTGATTCGGGCCCGTGTTTCCTTGCCCCTAGGGCTTACCCTTGGGTTGCGAATACTCCTGCGGTGGTTAACAATCATGTTCGTACTGACGATAGATTTAGTGACTTGGATCTTGAGACTTAGAGACTGATAGGACATTGCATTGATTATTGATCTAATACACATACTTTACTGTTACATGTACCGGTTACTTCGTGCCTATGTCATTACTCTATACTTACTGCTTCATGTTTATCATCATTGCACATATTATATATAAATATATATATATATATATATATATATATATATATTGCTATTGTGTCGCTCTGATGGCCTGCATATGCATGCTCAGAGTGAGAAGTGGACATAGCTCGGATCAGGACATACCTTACTTCGAGGATATTGCGGACATCTAGATCAGCGACGTCAGCGCTATCTTTTCTTTTATCACTATCTGGTTAGTTATCTCTTTTGCTTGTATCCGTTGCACTCTGATTCGTTTACATGTGATAGAGTTAGTGACTGTATATCTCGTTATCTGTGTTAGATTACTGCTTACCATGTACTGTTAGAAACCGAAGTGTGACTAAGGCAGGATCTTTTCTTGACCGTAGGAGCATAGATGGCCTAGTCACCCCTCGTATTCCATAATTTAGGAAGCGAGGCATGACACAAGTACGTTAGTGAAAGTGATTATAAGAAAAAGTGATAAAAGTGAAAGTGTGATTGAACAGTGAAAGTGATACGTACATATACACACCGAATCTGATACTTGAACATATACTGTAACATGGGATAAGGGGTAGTTGGGTAATAAATGCATATCGTGGCACGATAGTCCATTTAAAAATCACTTAACATGAATCCCGTGGGTCGTTGTCCTATAGGGTTTGATGGGGCTTTGTACTCAACGTGCCATTGGTCCGTGGCGTTTGACGAACTACCCTCGTATACACGCATGCTTCCATTATTGAACTACAAACAAACACATTATAATAGAATTGTCAGACTCATAATACTTTGCCATGACACATATGCGATACTGTACACATGTTCGTATTGTTTCATATCTTCATGTTATTGCTTTATAATCTCTAGTTCATACTTATTGTTATGTAACATAAGATATATTGTTATATTATTATATTGCGTTGCCTTGACGACTTGAGTATGCATGCTCAGAGTGAGAAGTGGATTTAGCCCAAAGTAGGACCTACCCTACTTCAAGTATATTGCGGAGATCTAGACCAGCGACGTTAGCGTTATATTTTCCTTTGACTCTATCTGGTTAGTTATTTCCTTTGATATTACAGTCTTGTATCCGTTGCACTCTGATTCATTTACATGTAATAGATTTAAAGACTATATTTCACTTTATTAGTGATGTGTTTACTACTTATCATGTACTGCTACAAGCCGAAGTGTGACTACGGCGAGCTTATTTCTTGACTGTAGGAGTATAACTGACCTAGTCACCCTCGTATTCTGTATTTTAAGAGAGAGGCGTGACTAAATTCATGAAATTTTCAAAATTTTCATGCTTTCAATATTATGGAGCGAAAATTCGTCAAAAATTTCCTACTTTCAATATTATGTAGCGAAAATTCGTGAAATTTTCAAAAATCTTGAAATTTATTGTTTTTTTGCAGTTTTCTTTGTTTTGCTTAACACACGAAAAATCGTGATATTTTTAAAAATGCTATTTTTTTGTTTTCTTAAAATTTTAATATTTTTCACTTTATAGAACTAGAAAATCGCAAAATTTACAAAATGTTGAGAAAAAATTTGTTCTTTTGTTTTTAAAATTATTTGTTATAAATAACAAATATTGCGAAATTTTCAAAAGTTTTAAAATTTTATTTCTTATATATATTTTTTCAATATTTTACATGCTATAGTAAACGAAAATCGTGAAATTTAAGGAAATCTCAAACTATTCCGTTTTTTTCGGTTCTTTAATATTTTGCTTGTATCATACGAAAGTTATGGAATTTAAGAAAATTTCAAAATTTTATATTTTCTTTGACGTTTCAATATTTTGATGAGCAGACAAAAGTCACGAAATTTTAATAAATCCCAAAATTTTCTGTTCAATTTTTCAATATTTTATTTGTTATATAGCTATGGAAAATCATCATATATTCAAAAATATTAATATTTTTTTTGTTTTTCGATATTTCGCTTGATATGTTATACAAAAATAGAGAATTTTTCCACAATGCAAAATTTTCTATTTTCGTCAAGTATTTTATAGGTTGCATGATATATAGTAGATGACAATCGTGAAAAATTTAAAAATCTCAGGAGTTTCTGTTTTCTTCGGTTTTTTCAATATTTTGTATATTATACAGCACATTAAAAATATGAAAATTTCAAAAACCACAAAAAGAATATTTTTAGGTTTCTCAATGATTTGCCTGCTCACAGGTAAAGTAAAGTCATGAAATTCTTAAAGATCCCAAGATTTCAATAAATTTTTAATATTTTGCAAACAATAACACACGAAAATCATGAAATTTTCTTTTTCCATCAAACTTCATAAATTTTTTTTGTATTCTTCAGTTTTTCAAAAAAAATTCTGGTCATAGCAGACGAAAAAATCTTAAAGTTTTCTGTTTCGTTCCGTTTTTTCATATTTTGCTTGTTAATGCATTTGAAAATCGTAAAATATTCGAAAATCATAAAATTTTCAAAAATCTGCAACATTTCTGTTTTCTTCGTTTTTTCAATTTTTTGCATGCTAATGTACATAGAAGTCACAAAATTTTCGAAGTCCCAAACTTTTTAGGATTTTCCAAATTTTCAATATTGCATAAGAAAATCCCGAAATTTTCAAAAAAAAATGTCAAAATTTTCTAATTTGCGTGTTTTTTTAACATTTGCTAGCAAAAAAATTGTGGAATTTTCGAAAATTTTTAAAGTTTTTCCTTTTTTCCAGGTTTTTAATATTTTGCATTATATAGGACATGAAATTCATGTTATTGTCAAACATATCAACTTTTTTATATCTACATGCATTTTATCAATTTATAGCATGATATAGCACATAAAATCACGAAATTTTAAAAATTCATAATTTTTTATTTGTTTATTTTTCATACTATATTTCTTATTGCACACGAAAATTACAGTATTTCAAAAAATCCCAATATTTTTTACTTTCTCAAAATTTTCAATATTTTTTATGCTATTCATAAAAAAAATCGCAAAATTATCAATAATCTCAATATTGTATGTTGTCTTCGTTTTTCAATATTTTGCTTTCTATATCACATAAAAAATTTCATAATTTGAAAAAAAAAATTCTATTTTATACGGCCTTTCAATATTTTTTATTCATAGCACACGAAAATTACGAAATTTTTGAAAATCTCAATTTTTTCTGCTTTCTTCTGTCTTTCAATATTTTGCGAAAAAAAATCATGAAATTTACATTTTTCTGCAATTTTCATTACTTTTCGAAGCGAACGAAAATCACGACATTTTAAAAAATGCTAAAAATGTTTGCTTACTTAAAATTTTAATATTTTGCACGCTATAGAAAAGAAAATCGCGAAATTTACAAAATGTTGAAATTTTTTGTGGTCTTTTGTTTCTAATATTGTTTGCTATAACTAACGAATACAAAAAAATTTGAACATTCGTAAATTTCGCGATTTTCTTATGCTACAACGTGCAAAAAAAATTAATTTTTAAGAAAAGAAAAAAAGTTTAGCATTTTTTAAAATATCATGATTTTTGTTCACAAAGAAAAATAATGGAAAACTACAGAAATAAGTAAATATCAAGATTTTTGAAAATTTCATGAATTTTCATTACAAATATTGAAAGACTGAAGAACGCGGAAAAATTTAAGATAGAATGTAAAATATTGAAAAAAAATTGTATAATATAGAATGTAAATATTGAAAAATATTAAAAAATAGAAAACAATGAGATTATTGTAAATTCATAGCATTCAAAATATTGAAAATTTGGAGAAATAGAAACTATTTGGATTTTTCGAAATATCGCAATTTTCATGTGCAATAAAAAAGATAATAAGAAAACTAAAGAACTCAATAAAATTATGATTTTTAAAAATTTCGTGATTTCTATGTACTATATCATGTAATATATTGAAAAAACGCATGTGGAAATTTAAAAAAAATTGATTTTTTAAAAAATTTCACGAATTTCGTGTGCTGTATCATGCAAAATATTTAAAAATTAAGGAAAAGAAAAAACTTCTAATATTTTCGCGAAATCCACAATTTCTTTGCTAGCAAATGTTAAAATACCAAAGAAATCAGAAAGTTTTGATATTTTACAAAAATATAGTGATTTTCATGTATTATATAGTATGCAAAATATTGAAAATTTGAAAAAACCTAAAATTTTTGAGATTTTGAAAATTTCGCGACTTCCGTGCGCAATAATAGCAAGAAAAAATTTAAAACTCGAATTAAACAGAAAAGTTTCAGATGTTTGTAAATTTCGTGATTTTCATGTGTATTAGCAAGCAAGATATGAAAAGACGAAATGGAACAAAAAACTTTAAGATTTTTGAAAATTTTACAATTTTCATCTGCTATAACCAGGAAAAAATATTGAAAAAGCGAAGAAAACAAAAAAGTTATAAGGTTTGAGGAAAACAGAAATTTTTTAGATTTTTGAAAATTTCGTCATTTTCGTGTGCTATTGCTTGCAAAATATTAAAAATTTAATAAAATTTTGGGATCTTTAAAAATTTCGCGATTTTAATTTCCATGTGAGCAAGAGAATCATTGTGGAACCGAAAAAATATTTTTTGGAGGTTTTAGAAAATTTCGTGTTTTTAATGTGTTATATAATAAGCAAATTATTGAAAAAAATGATAACAGGAAATTTTGAGGGTTATGAAATTTCACGATTTCGTGTGCAACAAGCAAAACTTTGAAAACAAAAGAAAGTAGAAAAATTGAGATTTTAGAAAATTTTGTTACTTTCATGTGCTATAAAAATATATTGAAAAATCGAAGAAAACGGAAATATTGAAGATTTTTAAAATTTTCGCGATTGTCATATACTTGCTATATATCATGCAACATATAAGAAAATTGAATAAAATAAAAAAAATTGGATTGTGGAAAAATTCTCTATATTCGTATGATATATCAAGCAAAATATCGAAAGACAGAAAGTATTAAGATTTTTGAATATATGGTGATTTCCAAAGTTATATATATAATAAATAAAACTTAAATTTTTAAATTTTTTAAAATTTCGTGATTTTTCGTGTGCTAAGCAAAATACTGAAAAACCAAAAGAAAACAGTAAATTTTAAGATTTTCTTAAATTCCATAATTTTCGTATTATATACCAAACAAAATATTAAAAAACGGAAGGAAACAAATAGTTTGAGATTTTCTTAAGCACTGAAAAACATGAAAAAGAAAATTTTGAGAGTTTAGAAAATTTCACAATATTTTTAGTTATAGCGGACCATTTAAAAATAAAAGCGCACAAAAAATTTCAACATTTTGTAAATTTTGTAATTTTCTTGTGATACAGCGTACAAAATATTAAAATTTCAAGAAAACCAAAAACATTAGCATTTTTAAAAAATCATGGTTTTTTGTATGCGAAGCAAAACAATGAAAATTTGCAGAAAACAATAAATTTCAAGATGTTTATAATTTCACGATTTTCGCTGCAAAATATTGAAAAATTGAAGAAAGCATAAAATTTTGAAAATTTTATGATTTTCATGTTTTATGAATGCAAATATTTAAAAACCTTAGAAAAAAAATATTTTCCAAATTTTTCGTAAGTTTTGGTGTGATATAGAAAGCAAAATATTGAAAGCCGAAGAAAGCAGAAAATATTGAGATTATTGAAATTTTTGTGATTTTTGGATGATATAGTATACAAAATATTTTAAAAATTGGGAAAATAAAAAATATTAGGATTTTTTAAAATATCGCAATCGGCGTGTACAATAAGAAAGATAATAAAAAAAACTTACCAAATAAAAAAACTTATGAAATAAAAAAATTGATTTTTGAAAAATTCATAAATTTTTTGTGCTATATAATGGAAAATATAACAGGGTTTTGTTTGCTTTGAAGTTTCTTTTTCAATAGCAAACGAAAACCGTTATATTTTCAAAATTGTGATACTTTTCTGTTTTTTTTCCAGTTTTTCAATATTTTGCTTAGCACATAAAAGTCGTAAAATTTCCAAAATCCCAAAATTTTCACCTTCAAATTTTCAAAATTTTGAATGCTTGCACACGAAAAATCGTGAAATTTTTCAAAAATATCAAAATTTCTTATTTTCATTGTTTTTTCAATATTTTGTTTATTATAGCACATAAAAATTGCGAAATTTTCTAAAATCTCAAAAAAAAAAAGATTTCAATAATTTACTTGCTCGCATAAAAATTGCAAAATTTTCAAAAATCTTCTCTTTTCCGTTTTATTTGGTTTTTGATATTTCACATGCTATATCACACTAAAATGCGAAAATTTCAAAAAAAAAAACTTTCTTCGGATTTTTAATATTTGCATGCTATAATATTCAAAAAAAATTAAGAAATTTATGTTTTGTCTCGTTTTTCATAAGTTTTGCATGCTATATAGTGAGCGAAAAATCACATAACTTCAAAATTTTGAATGTTTTGTGCTCCTCTTCATTATTTTGCTTGCTAGCGTATGAAAATCTTGAATTTTTAAAGATCCTAAATTTTTTTTAAATTTTAATATTTTGCATGCTGGCTCAGAAAAATCGTGAAATTTGAAAAATCATAAAACTTTTGAACTTTTTCGGTTTTTTAATATTTTCTTTTCAATGGACAAATGAAAATATTGGAACTTTCAAAAATCTCAACAAAAAAAAATGTTTTCTTGGAACTTTCTTATATTTGGTGTGCATCACACACACAAAAAAAAAAATTTTGGTTTTCTTCAAATTTTCAATATTTTTGTTTGTTATAGCAGACGAAAATTGCGAAACTTTAAAAAAATTTAAATTTTTTTGTTTTATTCTGTTTTTGTAAATATTGCTTGCTTATGCACACGGAAATCACAAAATTTTCAAAAATATAAATCTTTCATGGTTTTTTCAGTTTTTTAATGTTTTACTTGTTATTACACATCAAAATCGCGAAATTTTCGAAATCCCAATTTTTTTGTTACTTTTCATTTTTCAATATTTTACATACTAGTAGTAGACAAAAATCATGAAATTTTAAAAATCTAAAAAAAAATTGCTCTCTTCGTTTTTTAAAAATTTTGCTTGTCAAGAAATATATGAAATTTTTTTAAAATTCTGTTTTCTACAACAATTTGTTTGCTATTGAATAACATTTCCCAAATTATATATTAAACACTATTTTTAGATCGAGGTTTTTTTAAATAAAAGAAGTTTATTGATGTGAAGAAATATGAATGTTTTTAACTTTGATTGATTTTTTTAGGCGCAAGTTGCAGTGGCAATAAAACTAAGGGGCTAAAATTAATTTTGCATCCGCAAAGAAACCAAATACATTCAAAACCGACCAAACCTCACATTCTGCATTTATACTATACAAATGCATCAAACAGACACAAATTATTAGCAAAATCGATCGATGATCATATTGAGCAAAGGGACTAATCAAAACTTGAAGATCGACTCCATCGTTCTCTCAAGTAATCATCCAAGGAACCAATATGGTTTTGTTCGAAGCTAATGACGCGATGCATCATCGTCTTCGATATCAAGCAATGCTAAGCCTAAATGTGACCCGACTTTAGAAGTAGGATACACTTCTTCATCTTGGCAATCTAATTCATTAGATTTCAAATTAGTCCACGGCTCAATCTCTTCTTCCCCTCGCAAAAGTCTGAGTGCCTGTTCAAAATAAATATTAAGTGAGAATTGTTTCCAAACCCAGTTTGCTTTGAAGAGATGACTTATTTATAAACCCAGGTAGTTTCAAAATTATGAAAAACCTCAATACTTACAAAATATGGTTGTTTCAAGCCCAAAATAAATTGTGTGTATTATACTTAGAATATTTTTGCAAAAAATCTGGTTTCACCCTTGTTCTTTTTAATAAAACACACATAATTATTCTTTCAAAAAAAATATTTGTATGGTTTCCTTTCACCACTAATATGATTCGCTTCTTCTTTCACGATGCTACTCTTCCAATTCTCCAATTTTTCTCTCCTCTCCCAAGATCTGCATGTCCGGTTTTAAATCTCTCATCTCTAATCCAATTCCTCCGAATCCCCCATCTACAATTTTAATTTCTACATATCCTCCTTCAAATCCCTAATTTCCGATCCAATGTCCTCAATTTCCCTATCTCCCCTCACAACTCTCCAATCTTCTTTCCTGTTTCCTTCCGGCATCTTCACATCATGGCTGAAACTAAGACAATTAATAATAAAGAGGGAATAAAAAAAATTTGAAAACTAGGGAAAAAACAATAAAGAAGATGAGTTTAGAAAAAAGATGGGTTTAGAAGAAAAAAATAAGGCAAACAAACGTAAAGAGGGAATAATAAAAAAGGCATGAAAAACTATAGTTGCATAACCAAAAATCCCAAGTTCTAAACTTCTAATATTTTGGGAACTCAAAAAAATCACATGTTCTAATATCTTCAAAAATAAGCACAGTATACATAAATATGTATACAAATTAGAATTGGGGTTTAAAATAATGTCAAAGTATATTTTTGAGGTTTTTCATAATTTTGGAACTTTGTGTGTTTAAAAATAAATCATCTCTTCAAATTGGGCTTAAAAACAACTTTCCCAAATATTAAAATTGTATCCATGCAAATGAAAGTAATTTCATTATGTTCTTATATAGCATCTTTGGCATTATAAGGAACAATATTTCTTCATGTGTGACGCATGTATACATATGCTACACATTAAGGTTTGAAAAAATTTGTTCAATTAGAAATTAAACAAAATGTAAATGTTAGTTTTCACATATTTATGAAAAGATTCCGTGCTGCATGTCATGCTGAAATGTCAAATTAGAATTTCAATTTTTGAGACCTCCCTGCCCATTTGAGTTATAGTAGAGACTCTCGAGATCTCTGGATCTCTCACCCTCTCACTTATATATACACTAAAACTTGTGCACGTGTCAAATGTAATATTTCATATTTGTGAGAACGAGTATATACGTAAATTTGTAAATAATGAGGGTTTATGTGTAAATATGCATTCATATTTATGAGAATGAGTATAGATTTAAATTTGTAATAACGAGGGTTTATGTGTAAATGTGCGGTGAGAATGAGTATAGATATAAATTTGTAAATATTGAGGGTTTATGTGTAAATTTATATTGCAAGGCAAGACCCTAAGAGAAGAAGATTTTTCTTCTTTTTTTTTTAAATTTTGGAGAAAGGAAAGAGTGTCCACCTCACCAAGAGGGGTATTTGCATTATATATACTAAAATTTATGCATGTGTGTTGCACGTGTTTAAAAAATCTGAGAAAGAGAGAAATTTGGAGCGTTCTAGAGTCTTATTTATTTTTAAAAAAGGGGAGGAATGAGGTGGAGGGTTTGAGAGGTGAGAGAGATGGTGTGGAGGGTTTGAGAGATGGGGATTTTTCTCGTTCTTTTTAGAAAAAAGAAAAGGATGGATCTCTAACCAAGGGTATTTGCATTATATATAGAGATTTGTGCACGTGTTAAAAAAAATTTAGAAGAGAGAAGAGAAATCTGGAGGGTTCTAGAGTCTTATTTATTTATTTATTTTAAAAAAAAGGGAGGGATGAGTTGGAGGGCTTGAGAGGCGAAAGAGATATGTGGAGGGCTTGAGAGGTGAGGATTTTTCTCGTTTTTTTCTTTTTTTCCAGAAAAAAGAAGGTAGGACCTCTAAGGGTATTTGCACTATATATAGAGAATATATATATATATATATATAAAGAAAAAAGAGTAATAGAGATTATCCAAACCTGGCTCATTTCTGGTCGGAGTTGGGCAGCTCTGGCGATGCAGAGAGACGCAACCAAGACCATTCTTCGCAATTGATCGCTGTCATAATTGACGTCGAGATTGGCGTCTAAAAGTTCTTTTAAATCTCCTCTTTCTAGTATTGGTTTGGCCTAGGTAACAATTTTTTTGTTAAAATACATTGAATCCTGAAATACATTAGAATCGGGGAACAGATATCTTACCCACATAATTAAACTCTCTTGGCCCTTCGGGGCCTCGCTGCTGATTGGTTTTCGACCAGTCAACAGTTCAAGCAAAACAACACCATAGGCATATACATCAATTTTACTGCTGACTTTCCCATACATAAAATACTCTGGTGCAAGATATCTGTCAAAAGCTTCGACTTCATCAGAAATACAATATAACACACACAAACTTACGGAAAAGAACAATTTTAACCAAATAAATTCAAGTGATATATGATCAATACCCAAAAGTTCCCTCAACATCGCTACAAGTTTGGGATAATGAATTTGTTGGTGCCCATATGGCTAGGCCAAAATCAGCTAACTGGAGACAAATCGACCCTCGTAAATTTATTAAGTAAATATCGAATGATTGTTGATGATCTCTAAGAAATAGTACCTGTGGTTCAAATTCATTGTTTAGAAGAATATTTGAGGACTTGACGTCTCGATGAATAACTGATGGATGAATAACTGATCGCAATGAGACATTGTGTAGATACTTCAATGCTTCTGCAACTCCAACTGCGATTTTAAATCTCTTATCCCAAGCTAGTGGAGGTTTGGCTCTATTTCCTTATTATAAATCAAGCGATATGGAAGAAAATTAATCTCAAGTGCTTCAACCAAATAATTTGATGCTTACGAAAGGTACTAATTAGTATGCTAAATTGCAGGACGACTCCTTCATTATGCCCATACAGTAGGATATCACCGTATTTTCAAAAGCCGCAGTTTGCCTCTACTGAAACAACCGTTCTTTTTTTCTTTTCTGATTTTTTTTTAATTTCCAAATTTGTGTTAGCAAAAATATGGCATAAAATAGCAAAAAAAATATTAAATAAAGTTATATTATAAATATGAAAACTAAACTGAAAAAAAAGTAGTTTTGTAGGGAACAAAGTGATGCTTTTGAAAGAAGAAGACCCTATCATGTTATATGGGCAAAAATAATAAAGCTTTTTTTTGTGCAATTTAGCCTTAACAATCTTTTAACACCGTCTTTCTTACCATGAAGGTTTTCCTCCAAACTTCCTTCGGAAAAATAACCATAAATGGACATAAAGGTTTTGCACTCGATGCAAATACCCAACAAAGGTAAAATACGCTCATGCTTCAATTTAGTGATAATATCAACCTCCAAAAGAAAATCTCTTGATGTGTCCTTCGATAGTTTCGCTAATTTAATCGCCACTTTCTCACCATTTGGAAGAATTCCCTTGTAAACTTGACTACTCCCTCCTTTCCCAATCAAATATTCTGTTTATAACACACACAAAAAGTTCCATATATTAGAAGCAAAATATCAACTTTTATATATAAATATTGTTGAACCAAAAAAGGAAAGAAAAGAAGTAACCTATCGAAAAATAGTTGGTTGCAATTTGTAGTTCCTCATATCGAAACCATTTGCAAGTAGATGTATTTCTTTGAAGAATAATCTCCAGCTCTTTAATCAGATCACTTGTTTCTGATTGAATGCAAACCAAAGATCGATCAGGCAAATTCATAACCCATTGAACAGCTGAAATGTCTCCGGCTTCACTAATTTTTCCAGCCTCAATATTTGTTTTTATTGCTGTTCTTAATAAGGGCCAGCCTGGTTTTTGCTCCTTTAACTTTTTCCCAAAAACTGATATACTAATTGAATCGCAATCGGCATCGATTTTAAATCTGTTGCTAGGAACAATTGTTCTAGTGTCCATTCCGACACCAGGATGCAATATACTACGCAGACTTGGCCTTGGTTCATCTCCTGAGAATGAACATAATTATCAATGATATATTATTTATTAGGAATAAAGAGATATTTTAAGATCAAACCTAAAATTGGTTGTGATCTCCTCTCAAAGATGATCTTCCCATTATGGAAAGCGATTAATGAAATAGTATGGGGTAATATCTTCGCACAATACTTAGCCATTAAAGTTGATCCCCTGAAACAATTAAGCGAAAAGCTTAGTTAAGGATGTATACAAATAAAAATAAGTAAGAAAGGGAGAAAAAAAAATCATGACACCTTTCTAACTCTTACATAAGAGAGAAATTAGAGACTGCTCCTACTACCATTATTGCTGCAGCGCAAATCATTGCCTCCTTTGCCAAAGTTTTCTTAATTGAAGCCCCTCGAGAGACTCGTCCCGCAAGTGATACCTAAGAACAATGAATAAATACCAAATACTGGAATATAAAATCTATAAGGGTAAATGTTCCAATAAATCAAATAACTCACTTGTTTCAGAGAACAGAGGTCTTCAATTTCTGCCAGAAGTTCTTCCAATGCTTTAATTGAGGATTGTGTGGTCTTACCAAGATCTAGAACAAATTTTTGTAAAGAGAAAAAAAATTATATCTTTCACCTGAATACTTATAGTTCTTTGGGCTGAATTTGATACCTGAAGTGCGAGAAACATGTACTGCAACAACTCGATCTTCTTCTTTGGCAACATTGTTAAGAGCACAATTGAGCAGCTCTCTGCCATTGTTATCAATTTTGATCCCAACTAAAATATACCTTTTCCTCTCAACTCGGCTATCTTTCTCAGCTTTCATGGTACTTCTGCAAAGTCAAGGAAAAGTTTAGGCAATCAAATTAGCAAACACCCAGCACATAAATCACCATACAGCTCAAAGTTCATTAACTAAAAGGAAAAAAGATCAAAGACTAAAAACAAATAAGCAAAAATTATAAAGAAAAGCATTTTATATAACTGAAAAGTCAAACGAATCCAGTGATTTCAAGTGATAACAGAAAAAGAGATTAAAGAAGCTAGTGTATAGCTATCAATTAAAAATGTATACCTAAATCTTGTTAATTTGTCAAATTCTAAATTGGTGTTCTGTTTTATTTAAAATTGGATTGCCGCCAGCAACAGATATCATCAGCTCACCTGCTCCAACAGAAATCAAATTGCCATCTCCTCTGCAAAACCCCATATTAAAGTAGTAATATAATAAAAGAAAAGGATGAGACTAATGGAAGAGGGTCATTGATGATGATTGCACATAGTTAAGCTGCAGTTTTCTAATAACAGAGAGAAAAGGAGAGGTGCAAGAATACCTGAGAGAGAGAGAGAGAGAGAGAGTAGGAAATGGGTCCAATAGGAGAGAAAGTAAGGCCAATGAGGATCAATAGTTAAAAGAATACTGGAAAGGAAATTAAAATGTGTCTTTTCCATAAAAGTAAGGCCAATGAGGGTCGAGGATCAAGGACTGTTGCTGAGCAAGTTAATAATTGCCTTTATTTTCCTCCCATAATTTGTCCCCAGGGATGGAACAAGTTAAAGCTTAGTAGATTAATATCTAGAGTGTAAAACGAGACACGTAAATACCCAAAGTTTCATTTTGACATTTGGCGACCAACACCGTTAACAACGAAAGTGTAAAGGAGTTTTTACCCTTGTAACCCCATTGACCGTGTTAACCACGAAATTAACCTATCATGGGCAAAAATGTCTTGACAAAACTCACATGAGAATCTCACACGGAATATTCTAACGGGGTTAGTTACCAAAGTGCCAAAATTAAACCTTGGGTATTTAAGTACTTGATTTCAAAATTTAGGTATTTATCGGCTAAGGTCATCAAACTTTGGGTATTTTAAAGCCACAGTTGAAAGATGTATTTTTCCTTTTCTTTCAGGTTTCCATTTCCTATTTCTCCTTGTAAATGAACCTTTTATCTTCTAGGCATATACATGAGACAGGCTTTTCATGGGCCCTGCTCTACTTTCCAAAAAAAGGAAGGAAAGAAAGAAAGAAAGAAAATAAAAGATAAAAGCTCTGATTTTGGCTTATAAAAAGACGCTTCTGAAGTAGTAGTCCATACATAACTAAAAACAAGTAAAACAATAAATCAAACTGATGATACTCAATATTGGCAATCCCCAGGATCAGGACACGTGGCAGATGACGTGTCCCAGAACTCAGAAGAAAGGGCCCACAGGGACCGACCAGGCCACCCCTGCACCCGACCTGCAAACGCAAGCCGGCCCTCCTCGGGGACCTCTGCAAATTGGCCTCCTCGGCCCCTCGGCTCACCCCGAGCTGCCACAGGACCAAGATTCCTCGGCCCTCTTGCTCATCTCCGTGCTCCCCAGCCGAGGCCGTCTTCCTCGGTCCCTCCGACCAACCAACTCCACCACTCACAGGCGTAACCGCCGCTCCGCAAATCTCGCCATGCGCAGATTCTCCGCCAGCAACGTCCCACGTTCCACGCCACCACGATCCCCATTAATGGGCGATCCGCTCTTTACGCGGGCGTGACGTCGGGAGCGTAACTGCCGGCGAGATTCTCGCGCCTGCTGCTGCGTACTGCCACCACTATATAAACCCCATCACAGAAGGGTCAGGTAAGCCATTTCTACTCCACTTAGCCATTACTCTGCTCGGATCTAGTGCTAACTTGATCGTCGGAAGGTCCTTGGTGGTACTAAACCACCCCGGGACTTCTTTGCAGGTACTCGGCGCTAAACTCCTCAAACCATCAATCTTCTCAAAACCCACTGAGACCCACACGAAACACGAGATTACCTTCCAAATCCACCGGGAGATCGACGGAAGACAACATCTGAGGGAGACCCGAAAAGGACCTCCATCAGTTGGCGCCATCTGTGGGAAAGCAAACTCCACAAAAACAAAGTTGGCCTTCCGATCTCCGTCCACATGGCAAGCAACCATCCTAAAGATCCAGATACCAGTCGCCGCCTCCCCCTCACCAGGGGCATGGATGAACCTCCTCCGGCGACCATCGTCAACGCCCTCGCCAGCCGAATAGACCGGCTACAGTCCCTCGTAGAGGTGCTCGTCCGCTTCCAAACGGCCGGGCCTGGGCCCTAGATCGCCGCTCCTCCGCCTCCAGAAGGCTCTGCCCTCATCGGCACGGCTGACCACCGGCAGGCTACGACTCCTGGCCACAGATCTCAAGGGCCGATACTCCTTGAGGCCCGCTGGGCGCCCCATGGCTCCACACCGAGATCCGCCGACAGAGCGCTTCGCCTCGAGCTTCCTCGTGACCCTTACCCCCCTAGGAGATGTCGGTCACCTCGCCTGTCCACAGGCATGATCGACACCCCCTCCCCCGACAGGGCCGCACAGAAAGGGCTCGCCACGACTGCTCGAGAGCCACCTCGTCCGGGGATCTGAGGAACCTCATCGAGAGGAACCGGGGCCGCGCCCCGACGCAGGTCTCCCGCAGCCGAGGCCATGGATCACAAGGTGCCGAATCCTCGGAGTACCACGGCCGACTCGACGCCCTCGAGAAGAAGATCGAGGGCATGCGCCGGGAAGGTCACCTCTCGGGCGACGGTGCTAAGTACGCCGCCGACTCGCTCACCAAGCCATTCACTGATGGACTGCTCGCTGTCCATGTCTCTATAGGGTGTTTTTCGTCATCCCATTGAGATAGGAATACGCGCGCGCTTGTCAGGCGTACTACAGATTCCCCCTGCCTAGGGTAGGCCGGAGTATAATGATTGTGGGGATCCGAATCTCCGGCAGCCGCGGACTAAGCTGCCGTTAATTACCCCTCGCCTTTGGAGCGAGAGAACCTTCGATTGACGGGTTAAACTGGTCATGCGAACTCAATGTGCAGTGTGCGTGTGTTGTGTTTTGAAAGGAGGATTTTGGATATATTGGGAGCCACGCAGAGTTTTTACGGGGGTCCCGCTACCCGGATAGCGGGCTGGGGGTCAAGGGGGCTAGCAGCCCTCTTGCGGGGTACGGGGCAGCGCCCGTTAAATTTTTTTTTCTAACAGGGACAGTGTCGTGGTGTATGTGTGTGTGCACATATGTATGCATATGTGTGTATATATATATATATATATGTGTGTGTGTATATATATAAAAGAAAGAGGGGGAAAAGGCATCCAAAGGATGTGTGGGGCCGACGTCTTGGGCTCTGTGCGCCCAGGTGCTGTGCGCTCAGGCGCTAGCGTGCCACGTGTCGGCACGTAGGCGCTCTGTGCTTGAGCGCAGGGCGCTGTAGCGCAAGCACGCCACGTGTCGGCACGTGGGCGCTTTGCGCTTCAGCGCCTGACGCTCGAGCGCAAGTGCGCCATGTGTCGGCACGGGGGCGACTTGCTCTTGAGCGCTGGGCGCCACGTGTCAGCACTGGGGCGACTTGCGCCAGAGCGCTGTGCGCTTGAGCGCAAGCGCGCCACGTGTCGGCACTGGGGCGACTTGCGCTTGAGCGCAAGCGCGCCACGTGTCGGCACGTGGGCGATCTGCGCTTGAGCGCCGGCGAGGAAAAGAGGCTTTTAGCTTAAAAAGATTCTCGGAAGAGAAATCAGAGTGGAGTTGGACTCCTGAGTGTGTTTTTGGGGTTAATGGAAGGGGTTCTTCTTCCTCCTCTATTAGCTAGATCTTGAAGATCAAGAGATGTGAGATCTCAAAATCTCTCCTTTTTGGGATCTAAAGACATATCCAAGTTCCCCTTTGTGGGTTTGGTGGTGAAAAACTATCTTGTTTTTGAAAAAGAAGAGTAAAATTCCTGATTTAATTCAAAGAAGGAAGAAGGTTTGAGACCTTCAGAAAAGGGAAAGAAATACAAACCCTAGGTTTTTGAGAGAATGGAAAAAGTGTTACTTTATTCATCATCATGTTGCCTTTTATAGGCTTACATATTTACATATAGTCCCTTGGGCTTCACAAAATGGCATTTTAGCCATCCTATGGCTCATGTGCCATTTCATTTTTGCACATAAGCCATGGGCTTACAAAATATTGGCTTTATGCCCGTTTTGTTTACATTCATGCATAAACAATTGCATAAAAATTATTTATTACATGATTTTGTTGTTAGCATGGGGAGGCTGGCTGCGGGCTCGACTTGGGCATGGGCCCGCTTGACCTGGGCTTGGGCCCACCTGGTTTGGGGTTGGCTTTGATTTTGACTTGGTCAACCGGGGTGTAAATTTTTACCCCAACAAATTGCCCCCATCAATAAATGCATACATCATATGTGGGTCGTGTGCATGAAATTGATGGATCTTCTTTTGCGTGGAGGCGACTTGCTTTGGTTCCCACTTTTTGGGATGTGCTTCCCTTTTTACGACATGGACGGTCGGTTCTGCCCTTTTGCGACTTGGACGGTCGGCGCTTGACGCGTCCCCGAGACGGAGTGTCCATGGTAGACGTTTCTCTAGCCCAGAGTAATTTTGTTGACGTGTCCCTGACACGGAGTGTCTGCTGTTGGACGTTTCCCCGAGACGGAATGTCTGTGGTAGGACGTTTCCCCAAGACGGAGTGCCTGTGGTAGGACGTTTCCCGAGACGGAGTGCCTGTGGTAGGACGTTTCCCCGAGACGGAGTGCCTGTGGTAGGACGTTTCCCCGATACGGAGTGCCTGCCGTAGGACGTTTCCCCGATACGGAGTGCCTGCCGTAGGACGTTTCTCCGAGACGGAGTGCCTGTTGTTGGACGTTTCCCCGAGACGGAGTGCCTGCTGTAGGAAGTTTCCCCGAGACGGAGTGCCTGTGGTAGGACGTTTCCCCGATACGGAGTGTCTGTTGTCGATGTGCCCCCGGTACGGAGTGTCTGCTTGACGTTTCCCCGAGGCGGAGTATCGGCTGGTTGACGTATCCCCGTGACGGAGTGTCTGCTTGACGTTTCCCCGTTACGGAGTGTCGTTGTTGGACGTTTCCCTGATGCGGAGTGTCAGTGTTGGACGTTTCCCCGATGCAAAGTGTCTGTTGTCGATGTGCCCCCGGCACGGAGTGTCTGCTTGACGTTTCCCCGAGGCGGAGTATCGGCTGGTTGACGTATCCCCGTGACGGAGTGTCTGCTTGAAGTTTCCCCGTTACGGAGTGTCGTTGTTGGACGTTTCCCTGATGCGGAGTGTCTGTGTTGGACGTTTCCCCGATGCAGAGTGTCGCTGGTTGACGTGTCCCCGAGACGGAGTGTCTGTTGTCGATGTGCCCTCGGCACGGAGTGTCTGCTTGACGTTTCCCCGAGGCGGAGTATCGGCTGGTTGACGTATCCTCGTGACGGAGTGTCTGTTGTCCGACGCAGAGGTCGATGTTGGAATTGGTTGGTTTGATTTGTTTGATTTGCGTTGACATCAGCATCGCTATACTGGAATATGGTACCAGGAGCGAATCGTCATCTGTCTTTTAGAGGATTTGGAGATTGGTTTTGGTTTGGCATCTGCATTGCTGCACTGGAATAATGCCAGGATCAACTCATCATTTGCCCCGGGAAGATTTGAGAATTGGTGGCTTAGGAGATAGGTTTAGATCCCTATCACCTAAGGCTTTTCAATTTTATGGGCTGTAAGGGTCCCATAAAAGCATTTTCTCCTTACGAGTCGAAAGGATCTCGTAGGCGTATTTTCTCCTTAGGAGTCGTGGGGACTCCTAAGTGTGTCGCTCCTTTGTGAGTCGTAAGGATCTCACGCGGGAATTTTCTCCTCACAAAGTCGAGAGTACCTTATGAGTGCATTTCATCTCTTTTTTTTTCTTTTACGAGTTTGCGCCCTTTCGGGTTTTCACAAACTCGCCGGCAGTCCTGCTGTTTTTACTCATGGAGCCCTTTCCGGTTTTCATCCGTGCCCATTTTGCTTATGGACATACCTTTTTTTATTTTTTTAATTATTTTATTATTATTATTTTTTAAATATTTTTGGTGGGACTTTATATGTGGTCTCACCGGTAGGACTTGGGAGAGATTGGGATTGTTTACGCCCATGGATTATATACGGTTTTGCAGGATGTATGATCCTGACCGTAGGGTCAGAAAAATTTTGAGATTTTGTTGGCGTCTGCATCGCTGCACTAGAATATGGTACCAGGAGCGACTCATCATTCGCCATTGGGGTATGGGAGATGGAATTTGGTTGGCGTCTGCATCGCTGCACTCGAATATGGTACCAGGAGCAACTCATCATTCGCCACTTGGGGATTAGGGAGCGATGACTTAGGAGACAGGTTTAGATCCCTATCGCCTAAGGCTTTTCAATTTTATGGGCCGTGAGGGTCCCATAAAAGCATTTTCTCCCTACGAGTCGTAAGGATCCCGCAGGTGTATTTTCTCCTTAGGAGTCGTAAGGACTTCTAAGTGTGTTTTTCCTTTATGAGTCGTAAGGATCCCACAAAGGTTTGTTCTCCTCATGTATCGTGAGGACACATGAGTGAGTCTTTCTCAATGGAGCATAATTCCAAGGGCGGAGACCAGCCGCGTAACCGGTGGTTGCGGTGGGGCATGGACGTGATGAGAATCATTTGAGCTCGTGGATTGTATACGGCAATCAATTTGGGGACTGGCCGTAGGACTGGGAGAATTTTGGAAATTTGAATTTTGTTGGCGTCTGCATCGCTGCACTGGAATATGGTACCAGGAGCGACTCATCATTCGTCTTTGTTTTGTTTGTTTTTTGTTTTGTTTTATTTTTGTTTCACCGCGATTGCTCCATCATTTCAGCTTTTATTATCGCGAAGATCGCGATTGCCCTATCATTTCGTCTATTTATTCACGGTTGCCCTATCATTTCGGCTTTATTTTCATTTTTATTTTCACTCGCTGATTTTTATTGCGAGTTGCCCCATCATTTCGGCTTTTCTTTATTTTTCTTTTATTTACACATTTTTTGTTTATTTACATTTTTTTACATTCCCAGTTTAACGACTTAGAGGTCGACCGTTCCCAGTTTAATGACGTGGTGGTCGATTGTTTTCAGAGAAAGGTAGATGTCCGAGAGAATCAGTTTCACGAAAAACTTCGGTCTCCGTTTGTATGAAATTGGCGGTCGCAGCTTGATCATTTGTTAACACGCCAGGAGACAATGATATATCTCCCGTCTTATATTGTTTCTCGACCCAATCCTTGAAGATGCAACAGTCTTCAATAGTGTATCCCAGCACTCGGTGGTATGGGCAAAAGTTAGGATGATCAGTCCTGTTCGCTTCACTTAGCCTTTTTGGTTCTGGTAGCTGCAGGCCATTCTTCAGAGCATCCTTAAAAATTTTGTGGACCTGGTCCCTTCGGAATGAGTAGACCTTATTTCTTCTCTCCTCCAAAGTTGACTCTCGAGACTGGTCAGTTTTTGCTCCGCCCGCTCTCTGCTTATTTAGAGAATCGGTGCTGTTAGAACTTTCGCCTTTTCGGTTGTCGTCCCTCCAAGGTTTCGGTCTGTTTGTGAACTGAAGGTCCTGAGTAGACTCAGGCTTTGAGCGTTCCAACGTTTGGACCTTTTTGGTCAGCTCTTGGAATGTTTTAAGGCCCGCGGTGCATAGAAATGGGGCCATCCAATTATTGAGATTTCCGACAAGGAGACTGACAGATTGGTCCTGCTCTATCGGCGGTTCACATTTGACGGAGAGATTGTGCCATCGGGTTATAAAATCCGTGTTGCTTTCATTGTTCTTGGGCTTGGTCCTTACGAGCTCGGCAATGGTGATCTTATCGCTGACGCTCATGAACTTTTGTCGAAACAAAGATTCCATTTGGACGAAAGTAGTAACGGAGCCATCCGGTATGCTCGCGTACCAGTCGAAAGCAACATCGGTCAAGCTATTAACGAACTGGCGGAGGAGAAGCGCATCGTTGCCCCCAGTATTCCCGCATGAGGCTTTGAAGTGGGCGATGTGCTGATTCGCGTTTCCCGTCCCATCGAATCTTCCGAATTTAGGGATGACATAGCCGCTAGGAAATTCTACCAGATCATATTGAGCAGGATATGGTCTCCCGCTACTGTTAACATCTTTTTGCGCTTCAGCTTCGGCTACCAGTGTTTTGACTTTGCTGGCAACCAAATCCATGATTTGATCTTGAGTTAGCGGGCTACTGTCATCGGTAGCCAAAACATTTCCCGAGATAGGATGCGACTGATTTTCATGTAGTTCTCCCACTTTTGGATTTGAGGGAATAGGCGTCGGCTGCTTTGGGACACCATTTCCCGGTTCACGAGCAGAGCCCTCCGCTTGATTGGACGGCTGAGAGGCAAGTCGGGCCGTGAGCTGCATCACGACATTCGTCAAGTCATCGATTTTGGAGTAGAGTTTGGCCATCTCCTTGTCTTTGTCTCTGAGCTGCTTTCGGAGCTCTTGAAGCAGCTCTTGCTCCGCAGTCCTGGGGCGGAAAGTCGGCTCTTCTTCGCTTTCCGAGCCAGACTCCTCATGGACCGAAGGGTCTTTCTGCTTATCAGCCTCACTGGGAAGATCTTCATTACCTTCCAGAGAAGGCTGGCCTTGGGATGTGGCGGCCATATTCACGCCAGATTGGATTTGGGATGTGGTGGTCCCGTCCTTGCTCTTGCTGCGCGTGCCCACCATGTAGACAGTGTGGACCTCATATCCAGTCATCTCTTTCTCATTGGCGGGGAGCTTAAAGAAGACATCCGATCGAGCAGTGGTCAAGAGCACCGCTAGAGCTTTCTCGGGACGCATTGTAGCTTTGTTGGTGTTGATGGCCTTGCCTCCAGCTGGGGCCAAGGAAAGTCGTTCAAACACCGACTTGCGTTTGGGTTGGGACACCCTTGAGATCACCACATTTGGTCTCCTGCCTTTCGAGACCGGTTTGTCTGCCACCGGGGCTTGAGGAGCTGGGATGGCGCCAACTGGCATGAACATAATAGAGCCGAATGGTAGCAGCGGCTCCTCCCATTGTCGCCCGAGACTGGCCGGAAGGGCCGTCCTAGAGACTATCCTCATCGTGTAGGAGACGGGAGCTGAGTTCATCTTTGGAGACATTGTTGAGAAGTGGTTGCTTGAAAACCTGGATGAAAAAGCACTATTTTAGTATAAATATAGAAATGTATATTGAATGAGTTTGCATAAACGTTTAACCCGAAATATGGGAGGAGAGATTGGTCCCACCGGGCGTGCCAGAATATGTAGGGTGTTTTTCGTCACCCCATTGAGATGGGAATACGCGCGCGCTTGTCAGGCGTACTACAGATTCCCCCTGCCTAGGGTAGGGCGGGGTTTAATGATTGTGGGGATCCGAATCTCCGGCAGCCGCGGACTAAGCTGCCATTAATTACCCCTCGCCTTTAGAGCGAGGGAACCTCCGATTGACGGGTTAAACTGGTCATGCGAACTCAATGTGCAGTGTGCGTGTGTTGTGTTTTGAAAGGGGGGTTTTGGATATATTGGGAGCCACGCAGAGTTTTTACAGGGGTCCCGCTACCCGGATAGCGGGCTGGGGGTCAAGGGGGCTAGCAGCCCCCTTGTGGGGTGCGGGGCAACGCCCCATTAAATTTTTTTTTCTAACAGGGACAGTGTCGTGGTGTATGTGTGCACATATGTATGCATGTGTGTGTGTGTATATATATGTATATATGTATATATATATATATAAAAGAAAGAGGGGGAAAAGGCATCCAAAGGATGCGTGGGGCCAACGCCTTAGGCGCTGTGCGCTCAAGCGCTAGCGTGCCACGTGTCAGCACGTAGGCGCTCTGCGCTTGAGCGCTGTAGCGCAAGCGCGCCAAGTGTCGGCACGTGGACGCTTTGCGCTTCAGCGCCTGACGTTCGAGCACAAGTGCGCTACGTGTCGGCACGGGGGTGACTTGCGCTTGAGCGCTGGGCGCTTGAGCGCAAGCGCGTCACGTGTCGGCACTGGGACGACTTGCGCCAGAGCGCTGTAT
The DNA here is from genome assembly GCA_030015575.1 of Agapanthus africanus. Taxonomy (NCBI): domain Eukaryota; kingdom Viridiplantae; phylum Streptophyta; class Magnoliopsida; order Asparagales; family Amaryllidaceae; genus Agapanthus; species Agapanthus africanus. The sequence continues at coordinate 47,598,699 of JASDDO010000012.1, forward strand.
GCTTGAGCGCAAGCGCGCTACGTGTCGGCACTGGGGCGACTTGCGCTCGAGCGCTTGCGCTTGAGCGCAAGCACGCCACGTGTTGGCACTGGGGCGACTTGCGCTCGAGCGCAGGGCGCTGTTGGGCAAGCGCGCCACGTGTCGGCACGTGGGCGCTTTGCGCTTGAGCGCCGGCGAGGAAAAGAGGCTTTTAGCCTAAAAAGATTCTCGGAAGAGAAATCAGAGCGGAGTTGGACTCCTGAGTGTGTTTTTGGGGTTAATGGAAGGGGTTCTTCCTCCTCTGTTAGCTAGATCTTGAAGATCAAGAGATGTGAGATCTCAAAATCTCTTCTTTTTGGGATCTAAAGACAGATCCAAGTTCCCCTTTGTGGGTTTGGTGGTGAAAAACTATCTTGTTTTTGAAAAGAAAGAGTAAAACTCCTGATTTAATTCAAAAAAAGAAGAAGGTTTGAGACCTTCAGAAAAAGGAAAGAAATACAAACCCTAGATTTTTGAAAGAATGGAAAAAGTGTTACTTTATTCATCATCATGTTGCCTTTTATAGGCTTACATATTTACATATAGCTCCTTGGGCTTCACAAAATGGCATTTTAGCCATCCCATGGCTCATGTGCCATTTCATTTTTGCACATAAGCCATGGGCTTACAAAATATTGGTTTTATGCCCGTTTTGTTTACATTCATGCATAAACAATTACATAAAAATTATTTATTACATGATTTTGTTGTTAGCATGGGGAGGCTGGCTGTAGGCTCGACTGGGGCATGGGCCCGCTTGACCTGGGGTTGACTTTGATTTTGACTTGGTCAACCGGGGTGTAAATTTTTACCCCAACAGTCTCCTCGCGCAACAAGCCCCTGAAGGTCTCTCTGTTCGACGGGAAAACCAACCCGAAAGACCATTTGGATGCTTTCACCGCGGGGATGAGCTTCCAGGACCATTCCGACGCCGTCCAGTGCAGGGCCTTCCCAGCCACCCCCATCCATGCAGGTCGGGACTAGTTCCGAGGGCTCGAGCCTCGCTCAATCTCGACCTTCGACGAGCTGGCTACTCAGTTCCTTGGCCACTTTGTTGGGAACCGTTGGCAGAAGCACTCGGTCGACTACCTCTTCACAATAAAGAGCAGAGACATGGAGACGTTCAAGGCTTACATCACCCGCTTCTACAACGCCCTCATCGAGGTCCCCGAGCACCGGGACGAGACCGTCATCACGACACTCAGATCTGGCCTTAGGCACAAGGAGTGGTTGTGCTTCTTTGCGTTGGCACAGCCTAAGACCATGGCCGAGGTCAAGACGTGGACCGAGCGCGAAGTTCAGCTGGAGTCCGAGGTGAACGCGAACCTCCCCCGAGCAGAACGGTCCAATCAGAAGAAGAGGACTCGGGAAGAGAGGCCGGAGCGTCAACAGCCCTATTATCCGAAATTCCAGGAGTACACCCCGCTCAACGTCTCCCTTGCAGTGTTACTGGAGGAGGCCCAAGGCGAGGGGTTCTTCAAGTTCCCCCCAATCCCGCGTCAGGCCTCGAAACGAACCCGGGGCCCTTACTGCGCCTTCCACCGGACCCTGGGCTACGCCACGGAGGATTGTAAGCAACTCCGGGACTACATCGAGGAGCTCATCCGATCGGGGCACCTCACCGCCTACTTGAGGGACAAACGGCAGGCCGACCGCGAGCAGGAGCAGCGTCCCCCACCTGCCGAGCTGACCGTCGGCCAGATCATGCTCGTTTCATCATATGACCCGTTCGGCGCTCGGGAGGCCCCGTACTCGGTGCCGAGCGCGGAGGCGACCAAGCCCCCAATGGTAAAGATCTCCGCCAGCCGAGGCCTTGCAAGATCCAACCTCTGCCCTCGGTTTCCCTCGCGTGCGTTGACCCCAAGCCTCAGCTCGTAGCACTCGCGGACGAGCACCTCTGAGCGAGCCAGCCGGCTCACGGAGATTAGGCCGAAGCGCGAGACCGCAGCTTGCCCACAGCCTCGTCATCGAGCTGCTCGGATAGGGGGTTGTAAAGCCTCGGCGACGCCCTCCAGATGGAGTACATCAGCAGCTGCAGCAGGGAGGAGAGTCGGGAGAGCAGCCGGCCGAAGTGGTCCTCGATGCTCCTATAGACCAACTGCACCGTGTCCTCGGTGCAGTTCTGCTCGTAAAGGTATACGTCTTCGAAGTGGATGATGTCGGGGATGGTAAATGGGAAGTCTTGCATTCTCGACGATCTGTTTATGAAGGAAGGAAGGACCAGTGCTCCTTCAGCCTTATATAGCCCACTGCGCTCCAACGGAGCTCAACAGTCATCCGCTTTCATCCAAAAAGTCGCTGCCATGCGGCGATCATCGAGCCTTCTCTGGTGGAATCAAAACGACGCGACCCTAGCGCTTTGCCTCCCCCTACATTCAATGCACATGCTATGCGCACGGTCGCAGCGACCGTTTCTGTTCCCAATGCCTACAACTGGATGGTCGGGCTAAACCTCATGAAGAATTAGCCAAGCAGCTAACCTGCTTGGCTATACCTGGCCGGTATCTTCCCTACTTGCAACGCCAGGAATCAAAGCCCTCGCCAAGAGGCAACCGCGCGGCTTCACTGCCCGGTTATCCTTAGCAGGCCTCTTACGACCCCTCCAACGCTAAGGATCCAAGTCCTCCTTAGAGGCAGCTCAGCAGCTACCCTGCTCGGCTATCCCCGGCTGGTAGCTTCCTATCACGACCGATAGGGATCAAAAGCCCTCCCAGAGGCAGTCGAGCCCGAGGATCCTTCGCTCGGCTATCCATCAGGACAAAAGCCCCCGCCAAGAGGCACTGAGCAGTAACCCTGCCCGGCCAAGGGTCCTTGGTAGGCTTCTTACAGCCCCTCCCGTGCTAAGGACCAAAGTCCTTCCAGAGGCAATCGAGTCCTTGCTCAGCTATCCCCGGCTGGTAGGTTCCTACCACAACCGACAGGGATCAAAATCCTCGCCAAGAGGCACTGGGCAGTAACCATGCTCGGTCCCCGTCCTGAAGGATCAAAGCCCTCACAAGAGACAACCGAGCAGCTACCCTGCTCGGTCATCTCCGGCTGGTAGCTCCCTACCCATGACGCCAGGGATCGAAGCCCTCGCAAGAGGCACCCGAGCAGCTACACGCTCATTCATCCCACGCTGGTAGTTGCCTACCCACGACGCCAGAGATCAAAGCCCTCGCCAAGAGGCAACCGCGCAGCTTCACTGCCCGGTCATCCTTAGTGGGCTTCTTACAGCCCCTCCAACGCTAGGGATCAAAGCCCTCGCAAGAGGCAACCGAGCAGCTACCCTGCTCGGTCATCTCCGGCTGGTAGCTCCCTACCCATGGCGCCAGGGATCGAAGCCCTCACAAGAGGCACCCGAGTGGCTACCCCGCTCATTCATCCCAGGCTGGTAGTTGCCTACCCACGACGCCAGAGATCAAATCCCTCGCCAAGAGGAAACCGCACAGCTTCACTGCCGGTCATCCTTAGTGGACTTCTTACAGCCCCTCCAACGCTAAGGATCAAAGCCCTCGCAAGAGGCAACCGAGTCGCTACCCTGCTCGGTCATCTCCGGCTGGTAACTCCCTACCCATGGCGCCAGAAGAACAAAGCCCTCGCAAAGAGGCAATCGCGCAGCTTCACTGCCCGGTCATCCTTAGTAGGCTTCTTACAGCCCCAACGCTAAGGACCCAAAGTCCTCCCAAAGGCAGTCGAGCCCGACCCTCGCTCGACCAACCCCAGCTAGGGGTCGCTGCTCGCAACGCCAGTAGTGAAAGGCCCGCGCCAAGGGACAATCGAGCAGCCTCACATGCATACTCGGCACAAATACGGCGGACAGCCCTCTGCCCGTCACATGCAAAGAATCCGAGGCCCCAATAAGGGGCATCAGGTCCATCCAAGTCTGAGCGATCCCCCCTCGATTTCGGAGCCATGGAGACGCCTCCTTCTCGGCAGCGCTTGGCGCGCTTGGCAAGTGATCGAAATTAACTCGACGAACGATCGCTAGACATATGGCCGACCTGACATGGAAGCCCAACAGTGCAAGCAGAGATATTTTACAAGCGTTCTTCATGAACAAAAGACAAAGTGCAAACCGATGAAACCAAAGAAAAAAGTTTTATTACTAAAAGGCAAAGTCTTTACAATGGGTATTTTGGGCTCCCCAGCCTTACAAAATGCCCAGAGGCTTACAAAATTCCAGAAGCAACAAAATAAAAGGAGGAAGACGGGAGCTTTAGGCCTCGGGGCCAGGAGCGACCTCGGGGCCAGGAGCGACCTCGGGGCCCTCTACATCCACCACGAGACGAGCTGGGGTCCTCGGCGACTTCCTCGCCAGGAATCTCCTGCCCCTGCTCATCGGCATCCGCGATGGGGTATTCGGCCCGGAGCTCTTCGTCGGCGAACCCCGGCATCTGGGCCTTAACGGCGTCGAGGGCCTCGTGCCAGATGAGGGTCGTGGCAACGGCCAGGTCATCATAGAAGTCCTTCGACTTCTTGTAGCCCTCTACCGCCTTCGCCGCCGAGAGGTCGGCCAACTTCGCCGCTCTCATGTCGACCGACTTCGCCGACTCGGCCGTTGCCCCTAGCTCCTTCCGGAGGGTTTTCACCGTCTTCTTCAGGTTACCGGCAAGCACCTGAGCATCCTCGAACTTGGCCTCGGCAGCCACGGCGGCCTCGCGGTACCGGACGACCTCCTGCTTCCTGGTCTCCACCTCGCCCTCCAGGACGGCGACCCTCGCCATCACCGCCTCCAGCTCCAGCTTGGAGCTCTTTTCCAGTGAGGCGAGCTGGCCCGCGGCTTTCATCGCCAGGGCTATCACCTCGGCCTCCATGCGTAAGACGAGCGTAACGTGCTGGAGAACCTGAAAGACAGGAAATGGGTCAGAAAGACGAAGGAGGCACCGAATCTCACCAAAAAACCAAACACTCACCTGCACGGACTCCTGGGCGATGGACGCCAGCTGAGCCCTGAAAGTCCCCCCGGGGACCCTACCCCCGGCCGATGTCTCTATTTCATGCAGCAGGCTATCTGCAACGGATAGCCCCGAATGCACTGCGAACTGGAGGCCCCCTTCCTCCACTATGATCGGCGAAGACGGGCCCCGGGAAGATCTCTGGGAACTCCTCTTGAGCGGCTATGAGGGAGAGCCAATCTCCTCCTCCGAGGCCGGGTTCTCCAGAATCCGATCATGTTTCCGGCCCGACACTCTGCTAGGCCCCGGGGTGGGATCCACCCCCGAACGCTCACGGGACGCGACCACCGGAGGAGAAGGATCCGGGGAAGGCTTTGAGCGAGAAGAGCTGGCGCCCCCCGCCTTCGCGACCTTCCTCGGCTGGCGCATGGAAGATCGGAGCGAGTCCATGTCCATGGGTCCTACACAGAACCAAATGTAAAAAAAGTCAGCGACACAAGCAATATACAAGCCAAAAAGCAAGCCTAAACTTTCCGACGAAATCAACGGGGCTGAGCCCGGCCCAACTCAAGACCCTCTTAAACAGCAGCACGTCGAAACGAGGGATGGGCTCCCACGACGCCACTCTCACCGCGACGGGGTCACTGGACTGGTTCCCCGGCAAGCATTTCTTTCTCGACCACTGTGTAGGCACGGGCCAGTCCTCGCCCTCGGGAGGGGAAACGAAGAAGAACTTCTTCCAATCGTGAAGGGAAGAAGGCAGGGCCACAACCCCTGTCCCGGCGGAGCCCCCTGTCGCTTTCTAAAAGAAAGGTAGACCCACCTCGGGTCGCCCGCTCGACCACCAGGATGATTTTTGAAGACGAGGGAAGAATTAAGGAGGGAGAGGCTGAAAGGAATCGCCTGTAACTTCAGGCGGATCAGGAACCCGAGGAGAATCCTCCACGAGTTCGGCACTAACTGGCCATGGGCTAACCCGAAAAAGTTCAGCGCTTCGACGACCTCAGGAGAGAAGAGCAGGCGCATTCCACACCAAAAAGCTTCCAAGTACATGGCGATCTCCCTGCCTCGTACTTGATCTGCTCTCTCTCCTTCCTTGGCCAGAGGAAGCGTATATCGCGGGGGATGTGGAAGCGAGCTTGAGCATTGGTGAGCTCGTCCTCATGCCTCACCCAACACGAGGCACCGGGGCAGCATCTACCGCCTCCTCCCTGGAGGCTGCCCCCGCCGCACGATCCCGGGAAGAGGGCCCGACCCCTGCTCCCCGAGAGGACTCAGGCTCACCTAAAGGGTCCCTAGAACCTACTCACACGACATCTACTGACTCGACAAAGGAAGACATCTAACCTTGAGAAGAAGGGTCCTCGGGAAACGAAAGCAAAAGAAAGAAGACGAGCGCCGAGCAACCAGGACTTAGAACGGGGAAATATGAAAGAGTAGGGGCCCTGGAACGGGCCCCACCCCTATTTATCACAGCGAGCGACCTCATCCAACGGCGCCCTTCTTCTCCCGCCAAAACACCTCCTCGCATCCAACGGCTCCGATTGTTCCACTTGTCGTTCCCATGCTGGACCGCACCCCTGCAGGCGTCGCAGGTCTGCACACGTCTCGTCGACCAACCGACGCTCGACACGTGGACCGTCACTTCAACGGCAGGATGTACGAACCGGCGCACCTTCCTTAAATGCGGAGATCTCGCCCTGATTTGCTGACAGGAAAGACAGTTGACAGCCCGGGAATGCGTCCCGACGAAACCTCAGGAGGGAACTCACCCCGGGCGACCCGGCAGTCCACTCCTGACCCGACCCGCTAGCTGGTCGGGACAAGAGTGGAGGGCTAATGATGATATTCAATATCGGTGATCCCCAGGATCAGGACACGTGGCAGATGACGTGTCCCAGAACTCAGAAGAAATGGCCCACAGGGACCGACCAGGCCACCCCTGCACCCAACCTGCAAACGCAAGCCGGCCCTCCTCGGGGCCCTCTGCAAATTGGCCTCCTTGGCTCCTCGGCTCGCCCCGAGCTGCCACAGGACCAAGATTCCTCGGCCCTCCTGCTCATCTCCGCGCTCCCCAGCCGAGGCCGTCTTCCTCGGTCCCTCCGACCGACCAACTCCACCACTCACAGGCGTAACCGTCGCTCCGCAAATCTCGCCATGCTAGATTCTCCGCCAGCAACGTCCCACGTTCCACGCCACCACGATTCCCATTAATGGGTGATCCGCTCTTTACGCGGGTGTGACGTCGGGAGCGTAACTGCCGGTGTGATTCTCGCGCCTGCTGCTGCGTGCTGCCGCCACTATATAAACCCCCATCACAGAAGGGTCAGGTAACCCATTTCTACTCCACTTAGCCGTTACTCTGCTCGGATCTAGTGCTAACTTGATCGTCGGAGGGTCCTCGGTGGTACCAAACCACCCCGGGACTTCTTTGCAGGTACTCGGCGCTAAACTCCTCAAACCATCAATCTCTTCAAAACCCACTGAGACCCACACGAAACAGGAGATTACCTTCCAAATCCACCGGGAGATCGACGAAAGACAACATCTGAGGAAGACCCGAAAAGGACCTCCATCACAAACTAAAAACGAGAAAAAAAATAAATCAAACGTGAAATAAGCATAGAAGATTGCCCGAGTGAAAACCATTTTTTTTCTTCTACATAAAAAAAAAGGTTCTTCTGTAAGATTTTTTTTAATTTTAAGTTATAAGGTTGGACCTATACTTGAAATACGCATAGAAGGTTCACCTCTCCCACTCTTTCCCTGCAGCAATCGTTCTTCTCCATTTCCTGTGTTGGCTGCACACATTTTAACTTGTGAGCACACAAGAACAATTTATACGTGCATAAAATCTAGTGATCAAGTAAAATTTATTTCAGTAAGAAACCAAGATATAGATTTAAGAGAGAACCACTGGATCAGAATTTGGCGTTCATTTAAAAAAATTGAAACTAATCCATTTCGACACGCAATCTAATTAATATATTTTAGTGCTATATAATATCTTAATAAAGAACCAAGTTAATCAAATTGGAAGATCAGTACATTTGCTAATTACAATTCTATATTTCACATCTATTAAATTATTGTTTTTATTTCTGTGAAATTCTAGTGTTCCCCAAGATTGCTCATGAACCATCAAAGGAAAGTAAAAGGGAGTCAGCATCCACCCCAATAAAAAAAAGATTATAACGTGTCTTTGATTTTGACTTCGACCAAGTCAACGGGCAATCCTTCTTTGTCTACTACTAGTTTAGGCCTCACATTGGAGATCACTAATCTTAGTACAAGTTTTATAGCACTTTCTATTAGTTGCTTTCTTTTCCAAGTGGTCCATAAACCCACTGACCCAACATAATTGATGCCCAAAAAACTGTAACAAGCTTGAAAAGCAATTCTAAAGTTCAGAACAAATGACATCCCATTTTCATACTATCTTAAAGGAACGCTTTAAGAAGATATCAGCGCAATCTAAATTCAAGTGTTGAAATAAGCCGTTATGCAAAATGCCTGTGTTGGATGTCGAAACCCTTCTGAAAATGACTTATAGGGCACTCTAGAGTATGCATTGTTTTTCTTAAATTTGGATAATGCATCGATCATAAAATGCCAGCAGCATATTTAATATGTATTGGAACATATAAAAACTGAAAAATGCATGAGAATGGACAAAAATTGTAATAGAAGGTGGAAACCGAATGAAACTTCGATGGCCAATAGGTTAATTTGGTTTACATGTAATTTCTACTTTACTTCCTTCCAATTTTGTTGCCTCTTTAGACCTACTAGAGACCTCGGCCATCTCTTAATTCTCGGTAAGTATCAAATTCCTGATTAACCAAAAAAAAAATTGACGCAAAAAGACTTTCTACAGGTTTTACTAATCAGATGCCCGCTCTCCAAATTCAAATGTGTTTGATTTGCTATAAATATTTGTTCAACGCACTACGCTGGATGAAGCCAACAACTGAACTACAGAACTTGTTCCCACTTTTTAATTATAACTGATTATTCAATAAAGCGATCATAATGAAAGTTATTTTTTCATTCATTAGAAGTCGAGTTAAAGCTTCATTGACATTGATATTGCCCCCAAATAGATGTTTAACCAAAATTGGCACTGATATTGCCACCCTAACAACTTGATCTGGCCATTTGCAGCTCATTTAAATTTATTTTAAATAAGGCGAAACCGTCTGAGCTGCCTTGTTTCACAAATTTCATAGCTAATCATACACTAATAGAAGGCCTGATAGTTAATGGAGGGTTCAATGAAGTTCGTAGGGAAAGGCGGTAGTGATTGTTTTATGGATAGGGACCAATTTGTCCTTTGATTTCGTTTTCTCATAAGATTAGAAGAGAATGCCATTTAAGTACATTATATCAACATCTCCAATAATGAAGTCTTCAAGATAGAGAAAGCAAATTTATATTTATGATATTAGTCCATCATTCAATTTAATTATGATTTCATATGGTTTCTCTAAAGAAAATTCTCGACATGGTTTTGCTCTTGCATTATCAGGGACTACATAAACCATGTAATTGAAAGACCAATAGTAGATATAGTTCAAAACCATATGTTATTGTTAATAATGATGATTATAACATATTTAACAATCCATTAGTATGTTTTAGTCCGAATTATATATGTTTTTAAGTTCTCCCTTAACTTCTCAGTGTGGGATTATTTCCATATCACATGTTAATTTTTAACAGTGAACGCTACAACGCTACAGATGTCAATTTTATGTGTTTTTATTAATCTTAGAATAAACTGCATACCTTGTATATGGAAGAACTTTATTATATGATATTAAAGAAGCCTGGACATAACTGAGGTCAAGATTTTGCATGCTACTTCAATATATATGAATATCTATCACGAAGCAACAAGAATTCCCCAGATTCAATATAAATAACAAATATTTCTAGAGAGAAAATGAAGTAGACAAATTGGAATTCCAAATATTTTAGGTACTTGATATCAGCAACACGCATGCCCAACAAAATCTTTGGGAGCATAGAGATGCTCTGGTTTATAGTGAAGTGTATAATACCTGCAATAATTATAATCCTGGTAAAAGTTGATAATAAAATAACTAAACAAGCATAAAAATAGTGCATTACACCAAACAATTAAGTTGCTGTATGCTAAAGACGGGCTAAACAATATGAAACTCAAATATGCTATGATTATAAACAGTATTAATCTCCCTTGATGAGAAAAGTAGTACTCACCTTGCAGTTGAGAAGTTTCAGCAAACAACTTGATATCACATGGAGCGTCCTAAAAAGCAGCTCAGAGTATCGTTGGACAAACCTGTAATATATATCAATCGATTACCGTCACAGACAGCCAAATTAATCATCACAACTTTCATTTAACATCAGTAGACTTACCTTGAATAAAAAAAAAATCTCCTGCATTGTAACATAAATCGAGCGTAATCTTAGCACATTGATAACCAACCAACATGAGACAAAGCACGATGGCACAAGATTACATGAAATTGAAAAAAATCATAAGGGCAAACCGACATGCTGCCAACAAAGAAAGTCGAACATAATTACCTGAAAACATGTAAATCTGGATGTGTTAAATTCATAAAAAGCAAAGATTGCTTGGAGCTTCAACACCATCAGCAACACACAATTTAATGAATAACGAATTATAATAATACAGAGATCAGCAGAAGCTACAAGATCCATAATCAAACCCTTCTTTAAAAGCTTTTAAACTAGAGAGCACAACATTCATATAACAGTTTCAGATGTTCTCATATTGTGAAAGGTCAGTTACAGATATTATCACCCAAATCTTTCCTCCCACACTGCCGTCAGTTGAATATACATCAAAGACTTGTTACAAATCAAAAGGAAAGAGAGATGATTGTTGGTGGGTCATCAAATCTTGTGGCAATGCTTGTTCACAAAATGGAGCAGCTCTTCTGCGCCTTGATCTTTTTCTTCTTCTTTTGCTTTGGCGGCTGGAGCACTACCTTTATAGCAGCATCGAAAACCGCCTTCACATTCTACACACAAAGTGGATTCAAACACATTAGATATACAAGCTAGTGTTCTGCAACTGCGATGCACATGTGTATATGCCAAAGAATTGAGAAGATAGCTAAAGAATTAGAGTTATAATAATATATGGATTTCAAAGACTTTAGAAGAGATTTTTAAAGATTTGAAAAGTCAGTTACAGTTTTTTTAAAAGTTTTTAAAAAAATATTTTTACCCAAAAAATATGAAATATTTCTACCTCAAAAATATGAAATATTTCTACCTCAAAAATATGAAATATTTCCATGCTGTATCATTGTGAGATCAAAGTGGCAATTTCAATTTAAAGACCCCCCCTCTACGTTTGCATTAAAATAGTAGAAATATAGAAGTTTTTAAAACTTCCAGACGATACTTTTTAGAGACTTGAAATGTTAATTATGATTTCATTAAATATTTTTCATGGGACTTTTCTTGCCACACATTATCCTAAGAATCAAATTGCCAATTTCAATTTGAAGTTCCCCTTCGGATTAAAATAATAGAGATTATGTAGTGTGGAAAAAAAAAGAGGACTTAAATAATAGGAGGAAACATACTTGCTGTGTTTTTGAGCTGCATTCGATATAGGCCGGAGCACCTATTGTCTTTTGCAATTCTTCCCCCTTTTATCAATATCAGGAAAAAGTAATTAATGGTTTAAAATTCTGGAATTGGTAGTTTTGATATCTGCGGCATCTCTTACCTGTGCTGTTGTAATGGGGACAGCACCAGGGTGATCTACAAAGAACTGCTTGTCATCTCGTAGATCTGGCATACAAATAGGTGGTTGAAGATTAAAGGTAAGAAGGAGATACAACAACAAACCACACCAAAATTTTGTCTGCACCTCTGAATACAAACTTCCAATTTGTAATAATTATGTATCGACCATATGTATAAATAATTAAAAAATCTTGAACCTGTCAACAATCCAGCATGAAGATAAAGGAAACAAGGCATAGGAAAAGTCACTAAGAAAATGAAAGAAAAAAGAAAGATGGCGATGATATTAGAGCACACTGCTGACCAATGCCATTTTTCTTGGGTACTAAATCAACACGGACTTGCATACAGCAAAGAAGAATTTGCGTTGCAACCTCCCATAGGTAACAAGCTAAGAGATCCAATGTAATAGCAACGATGCACTTCCCTCGGACGATATTATCCGTTAATCCACAACAAAACAGCAAGAAATAAATACACACCCATGTAATTCGTGGAAAGAGTTGAAAAATAATCTAAGAATACTATAATCAATAACTGCAGCCTATCATGATAAGTGCCAACTGCCAAGTCATTAATGATATTTCTAATTCACAAGGAACTCCAAATAATTGCAAAAATGTAAATAGCCATCCTCAGACATGAAGAGAACCAAGAAATAAATCTCACAGAGATGCCATCCCATTGTCCATCATAAAACAACAAGAACAACATGTAATAAAGAAAATCTAGTTTAGATCTCATTCCCTAATCCATTAATACTCAGTCAAGAACTAGGCTACATTATTTTATTTGTAATTAGAACTTTCCTCTTCAATTTCTAAGTGAACCTATAGATATTGTAGCATGTCCTAGCATTGAATTTCATAGTGATTTCAAGAGTAGACATACAAAAAATAAGATTCTTGAATTTTTTTTCCTACCACTTTCTTTGCTAAAGTTCCATTATTTGCACTGCTTTGTCAGTTTAGCTTACATTTCATTGATGTGTGGATTTTTCCAATAATTCAACTTCTGAACCCTATATTCCATAGCACTGGTTGAGATTCGATAGATCCTGACAACTACCAACAGAAGATCACCAATAAAGAACCAAATAATCCAGACCTGAGCTTGTAAAAGTTTGTCACCCCTTTTCAAATTTAATCCATTCCTGACAGGAATCGGCAAAGATTTTAACCATGATTTGTCTGCATGTCTATGATAATAATCATTAAAAATATTATAGAAAGTCACAAACAGGAGACGACATGAAATCTAATACAAATCATCCATATAATATGTTCTACCTAACATATCTAGGAAATGGCAATCAACTGTGTTAGGAAAGATCATATATAACAATATTTGAAAAGGCTTATTTCACCAAAACCCCTTTGTGGTTTGGGGTAATATCCAGAAACCCTGCTGTACTTGCGCCATTATCCAGTAACCCCCTAAACTTTACTTCCATTATCCCGCTGCCCCCTTGCCTTTAAGTTAAGTTTTAATTGGTCATGTGACCTATCACATGACCAATTTTGGATTTTTTCTTCCCAAATTACCCTTCTTCCTTTCATCAACATCTCTTCTTTTATATCTAAATTAAATGAATTCATGCCACTTTCATCAACAGCCTTTCCTTTTCTTAGGATCGTGGCACAGGGACGGTGGCGGTCCCCCGTCGACGGAGATGACGCGGAACCCCAGCTTCAGCAGTGCAACGGCCACCGCCGGCAGGGCCAGCCTAGACTAGTTCTTTGAGGACGTGGAGTCGATAAAGGAGGGGCCATAGGTCACTCCATGACTCTAACGAGAGCTCCAAGATGCCGCCGCCGCCATCCACGCCCTCAGGTCTAGGATGGACGCCAACGTCGCGGCGGCGCTAAAGAAGGCCGAGCTCATCAAGCTGCGCCTCAAGCGTGCTAACGCCGCCAACCGCTCAGTGGTGGCCCGTGGACGGCCCCATTTGATTACGGGGGAAAGGATTTGATGATGAGAACTCATTTTGACGGAACAATATGTAAACTTCTTTTTTGGTTTTCTATCTAGTAGGAGTATATAAATCAAAGGTCGTGATTCCATTGAAATATCTAACCAAGCCAGAATATTTGGCGACAGTTTGCCAAAAAGAAAAAGAAGAAAAACAATATCAAGTGAATTATGAATCCATTCAACCATCCAGTAAGTATGCCCTCAAAACTAAGGGGATAAGGCCCATCATTTGATACACAAGCAACCAAGCAATCAGTCATAAATAATTGGAAAGTTTTTTAAAAATTCAATTCGTTCCAGAATCCAAACGCTGCAAATGTTACCAATTAGCCACAAGATCGTAACCCTGGTTTTTTTCTTCTTTCAAATCCTACAAATTCGAAAGCAAAGGAAAAGAAATCCGAGAAAGTTGAGATTTTTCTTCATAAGAGTGTTGAATTCTTTGAATCAAAGGCGAGAGAGCTGGAGATCGAAGAACAATGACAAAGACGATCAAAGGCGAGAGAGCTGGAGATCGAAGAAAAATGACAAAGACGATCAAAGGCGAGGTGTTAGAGCAATCTTGTTAAGAAATTAGGGTTTGTTGAAGGACGAATTCTTCGATTTGGGGATATTTGTGAAATGAATCGGTGAGAAATGAGGGAGATGAGAACGAAGCTCACGCCGGCCACGATCAGAGCTTTTTGGTATGTTTTTTTGACGAAGACAAGAGCTGATTTGGTCATTTAATGTGAGATTTAATGGCAAGAGGGCAGCAGGGTAACGGAAGTAAATTTCAGGGGTTTCTGGATAATGGCGGAAGTTCAGGGGTTTCTGGTTACTACCCCAAACCACAAGGTTTTTTTAGTGAAATAAGCCTATTTTAGAATTGACCCCAACTTCGGACTCGAACCATGTAATCACTCGCATAGGAGAGGAGAGTAATACTATATATAACAGTAAATAAGAATCATATATGGAATTCACCTAATGTTCATCAAAATAAAAAATAAAAAATAAACTACAGGATCTTAAATTACTGAAGAACTATACATAATCATCAACTTGTCATGATATAAGCTATGATGCATGAGGCTTCTTGAAAGATGATCAGAAAAATACAGGGTGTTCAAGTCTTATCTTGATATCAAATCCCTCATAACATCTAAATTTCACTGTGGACAATTTTCATGGACGATGTGTTGTGCAACGTTGCCAACTCCACCAATAATTCTGCGGACAACTTCCAGCAATTAATTGCAACATATATAGATTACTGACAGCCATTTTATTAACATGGCATATAAGTCTTTTGAAGTGGAAACTGATACCAAAATTTTAGCAGATGCTGTGAATGGCAAGCGTGGAATCCCCTAGAGATTGCACTATGTTGTCAAGGCTATACAGGTTTTGCTTGCCAGATTAAATGCGAAGGTTATCCATATCTACAGGGAAGGAAATCGAATTGCCGACTTCCTTGCTAAAGAAGGACTCAAAGCTAAGTGCTCATATGCTCATTCTCTGATCAAAATTCCTGAAGCTATACAAAAGCTTGCCATTTTAGACAATTTTGTTTTTCCTATACTGGGAATTAGGATTTGGAGTATGTAATATTTGAGTGCATCTGTAACTTGTATTGAAATCTGCATGTAAAACTGCTATTATGGAACAAAGGATGGCCTACTGGGAGGTCCAAGTTCCCAGGAAAAGAAAAAACGTGGTGTATAATTCAAATACCTCTAACTCTATAAATGGTTCAACAAGACAAGACAAGGATCCCCAAAAAATTACCGGGCCTTACGATAAGTTACTGTTATTCAGAAAGTTTGCAGCAATAGTAACGCATGATGGAATAGCAAGGGCTAAGCTTTATGTGTGTGTGTGTGGATGCTCATGACTTAAGACTATCAAGCTATGATGCATATGAATGGAAATTAATGCATATGAAAATTTTAAGCATGATATTCTAACCCGAAGCAATGCAAGTTAACAAAAGCAAGCTCTAATCTATATGATCAACACACGCAATAGATCTGAAATCGCAAATTGCGAGAAATAAACTATGCAAACTATGAGGCATGATAATCACAACTGAATTTCAGAACTTATAGAGTTGACCTGGCATTGAAATTGATGATCCAACAAGGGTAAATGGACTAAAAACAGCTGCTCGGTTTCATCTTTACCACTCGTTGCTTGGTTAAATTGATGCAAGTAAAATGGAAGACAGTTTAGATTTGGAAAAGTAATGACTATCCAAGATCAGCAGGGCTGTTTTGGACTGAACAGAAACTGTATCTGATGAGCAAATTTGGTCCAGATCTGGGCTGATTTCGTATGCTGAAAATTTGACTGCTACGTTGCTGATTTATAAACAAAGTAGAGGTTAAGAGCGTGTGATGATGATGGTCACGGATCCTGTGTAGCGTAAATGTTGATACTGGTGAAACGGTAATCAGGATATTCAAGATGATGAGTTGTTGAATAATGATGACGATGTGATCTCGTAGACAAGATTAACGCAACAACCAAAGATTGACCACAGCCAAAAAAAAGATCCAACCGCAGCTGGATGGGAGTCGACCGCATCCGATTGCAAAAAGAAAACTCACACAGAGGATACCTCAACAAAGCAAATATTTATTTAATCATTTATCATAACAGGTCTCCTTTTCTCATCCCCATACATAGCTTTTAAATAGGCTTGTTGCATAATACTCTTGACTTTTCACATTCATAACTCACAGGATAATTTAAAATATCTATAGTTCTAGGCTTCTAGTGCAACTAAGGCTTTAGGTATACATAACTCCTAAATTAAAACAAGGTGCCTCTTTGATTCATAACTGTTGCATTTATGGTCCTCCATCATTCTCCCCGACTTTAAAGTTTCACCCCACCCCCACCCCCCGTGAATGCAACAATAGCTGATCTTTGACGCTGTAACATGGCCAGATAATTCAATGCATAGGCCGAACATTATGGAATTAGGGAGCGTCGAAGCTCCGATCTCTTAACTTTTGTCGAGTCTTGAGGATGCATGTTGAACTACCTCTAAGCTAGAGGTGAGTGATTAATTGGCTCATGAACTAGGATCAAGTTCTTGACGTTGAACACAAGTACCGCTCAGAAATCTAGTTCATAGTTATTTAACCTGATTTTCGAAAGCTAAAATATAAATCCATACCTCAAATGTGATCTCATTACAGTCTCTTTGAACGAACCAATATCAACACGCTATCTCATGCTTTCAATTATGTTGTTCGTCTGTGAATATTTGCTTGCAGTTTATTATATTTATTAATCACAATATATATCGGATCCTGAAAATGCAAAACACAGATGTGGAAATGAACCACAACCTCTTTATAATGCACCACACCCAAAGGACACCATTTGAATGATTGTGCCAATGTTTGGATAATCCAACATAAGTACCGACCATCCAAA
Organism: Agapanthus africanus; assembly: GCA_030015575.1. NCBI lineage: Eukaryota > Viridiplantae > Streptophyta > Magnoliopsida > Asparagales > Amaryllidaceae > Agapanthus > Agapanthus africanus. The sequence goes on from JASDDO010000012.1 coordinate 47,615,774, forward strand.
TTCTTTGTCTTAATGCAAACATGAACGGCTATACCCACTATCAAGGTGAAACTTCGTGGACACCCTAGACTTAGTGAACATGTCAACAAGTGTGTCGCGTCTAGATGTAGTAAACTTAAATTGGTACTTGATCCTGAGTGAGGGAATGAGTGCGAGTGTGTAGATAATAGATCAAAGTCGCTCCCTATCATTGTTGCACTAACACGTTCATGCGTGGAGAAATAGTATCATATGCTATCGGATTTACCTCAAAGTAGGACAAGTTCACAAATAGGAATCCAAATCCATTTTTTATATCAGTTGGACCATTGGCAAAGGAAGAAAAACCAATTGATAACTCAACACAAGGAAATTCAATCAATTCTGGTGTAACCTGACCATCTTTATGACAAAAATAGGTAGTCTCGGTGGTTGGTTCATCTAAAATAGGAACGACTACGGTAACAACAGACTTGGTGTCATTCATTAGAAGTATGATGAACTTCAATTGGATGATTTTAGGGCTCTTTAAGGTTCTCAACAACAAGGGATGCTCTAGAGAATACTCACTAAGACGCTTAGGCGTATTCTCTAAGTTTCCTAGCCTAGTTCCCAGCTTCTAACCAGCTTTTATTTCCAAGACGAATGAAGAAATTCTTTAATGCCACTCTTTGTTTCTTTTAAAATTTTACGATCGATCTCATCAAAATAGCAAACACTCCTAGAAACCTTATAACCAACTTTACAAAGATCGGTCTTATTTGGGATAACAGTAGTAGCGGGGTGGTCATCATAATTACGATCACAATAATCATAGTAATATATTTGTAGTCATGATAATATTCCCTGCAATCATAATAGTGATCGTTGTTATGCTCACAATTCGCTCTTCAGGTGCTAGAACGATAATATGGGTACTGCTCAAAGCTCACGTTTTCAGCTCCAGCATGATAACATTCAGATTCATCAGAAAGCACGCTTAAATTGCTCCTGCAATAAGACACACCCCAACCAAAGTTCTAATACCAATTTGATGCAAATGGAATAGTAAGGGGCCTAAGCGCTAAGCTACGTGTGTGGATGTGCATGACAAAAGACTATCGAGTTATGATGCACATGACATGATAATTAATGCATATGCAAATTCTAAGCATGATATTCTAACCAAAAGAAATGCAAGTTAGCAAAAGCATGGCCTAATGGCCCCAATCAATATGATCAACACATGCAAGAGATCCAAAATCGACAGATTGGGATAAATAAACTATATAAACTATAAGGCATGATAATCACAATTGAATTTCGGAACTTAAAGAGTTGACTTGGAATCAAAATTGATGATCCAACGAGTGTAAATGGACTACATGCTCGGTTTCACCTTTACCACTCGCTGCTTGGTTAAATTGGTGCAAGTTAGGTGGTGGGAAGCTTAGATTTGGAAAAGGAGTGGCTCAACTGACTGCCTGAAGTCAACATGGATGTTTTGGAGTGAACAAAAACTGTACCGTCTGGTCTAGATCTGGGCTGATTTTGTACACTTAAAATTTGACCTCTATGTTTGCTGATTTAGACAAAGTAGATGTTTATAACGTGTGATGATGATGGTCACCAATCTTGTGTAGCGTAGACATTAATATTGGCGAGCAGGATGTTCAAGATGATGAGATGTTGAATAATGATGACGATGTGATCTCAAAGACAATCTTAACAGAGCAACCAAAGATCTACTGCAGTCGAAAATAGAACCAACCGTAGCTGGATAGAGTTCACCACGGTCGAAAATAGATTCAACCGCATTGCAAAGAGAAAACTCACCCAAAGGATATCTCAACAAAGCAAATATTTATTTCATCATATATCATTACAAGTCTCCCTTTCTCAAAACCATACATAGCCTTTATATAGGCTCATTACATAATACTCTTGACTTTAATAACTCCCGTAATAACTCTAAATATCTATAGTTCTAGCAAGATAAATGTAACTAAGGCTTTAGGTATGCATAACTCTTAAATTAAAACAAGGTGCCTCTTTGATTCATAGCTATTGCATTTATGGTCCTCCATCAAATAGTATGTGTTGTTTCTACTTAATTAATCAAATTTTCTTGAGGGTGACTTATATGCCAACTTGTAATTTAAAATTTTGCTCCTATAGAATTGTTGATTATACGTTAAACACGGAAAAATACTAAATGTTTTATTTAAGAGAAGTAAAATCATCAATTGATTAAACATATTTATATTTCGGAATATAATGGACAAATGAATGCAGACACGGTTAATGTTAGCAGAACATGATGTAGAATTATTATTGACTGACTTCCATGATATGCATATTAACTTGCCACTTAATGTATGTAAACAAAACATAAAGATGGTAAGAATACCCACTACTAAAGCAAAAGAAATTAAAACATCTGATCCAGAAATACAGAAACCCAAGTTTTACGCTCAAAAAATGGTGTCAAGTTGAAGAATGGTACAGAAAAATTGAGAAGATGGAAGTAACAAGAAAAATAGAAAAAAGAAAGGTACCAAGCTTTGTTCCAACAAGAACTATAGGAACACCTGGAGCATAGTGCCTTAGTTCAGGAATCCACTGAAATGAGAACAAAAAATCACATGTAAAATAATATGCAATCAGTAGAAGAAATCGTGATGCATCGTGTTAAGAGAAACACGATGAAAATTCATACCTTCTTTGAAACATTTTCATAGCTGGCCTTACTGATAAGAGAGAAGGCCAGCAGGAACACATCAGCACCACGATAGCTCAAGGGTCTTAATCTATTGTAATCCTCTTGACCTGTTCCAATGAAGCAAATTACAACTTCAGCACAGTAAAATAAAATAATAAAATCTCTATAATCAAAAGACAGTGAGAGAGAATTGTGAAGGGTGGGCATTTACCTGCAGTATCCCACAACCCTAGGTTAACAGTGCTGCCATCCACCACCACATTTGCACTGAAATTGTCGAACACGGTTGGTACATAGTCCTGTCTCCCAAATACATATTAAAATAAGCAATTTATGAATGATTAAGCGCGTTTAAATTTTCGAAAATAAAAGTATTAGTTGGTGCATAAGCATAGCAACTTTTCACTGCATTATCTTTCATTATGTTCACTGCATTATCTTTCATTATGTTCACTTTCCCAGCATCCAAGCGTATTGATATTTTCTTTCATTATGTTCACTTTCCCAAACATATCATCACATGAAACGAGTTAAAATATTCTCTAACATCGTCATAACAAAAGAAATACCCGATTTCCAAAAACAAAAGGCCTTAAAATAAGTATTTCAATTAACCAAAGAGATTTTATAAAACAAGATCAATTTGGTGATTGTTCATTTACAAATTAATCAATCTTATCCGATAAGACAAAATGCTCGATTTCCTAAAACAACCACCCTAGAAAGGAAGATCCTTCCTGATGGAGGTCCTTTTCAGATCTCCTTCAGATGTTGTCTTCCGTCGATCTCCCGGTGGACTCTGGAGGGGATCCCCTGTTGTGTGTGGGTCTCAATGGGTGTAGAGGAAGATTGGTGATTGGAGGAGTTTGACGCCGAGTACCTGCAAAGAAGTCCCGGTTGGTTGGATACCACCGAGGACCCTCCGACGATCAAGTTAGCACTAGATCCGAGCAGCATAACGGCTAAGTGGAGTGAAAAATGGCTTACTTGACCCTCCTGTGATGGAGGTTTATATAGTGGTGGAGGCATGCAGCAGCAGGCGCGAAAATCTCGCCAACAGTTATGCTCCCAACGTCACGCCCGCGTGGAGAGTGGATCGCCCATAAATGGGGATCGTGGAGGCGTGGAACGTGGGATGTTGCTGGCGGAGAATCCGCACATGGCGAGATTCGCGGAGCTACGGTTATGCCTGTGAGTGGCGGAACTGGTCGGAGGGCCGAGGAAGACAGCCTCCGCAAAAGGGCTTGGGGACGAGCGAGAAGGCCGAGGAGACTTGGTCTGGCGGCGGCTCGGGGCGAGCTGAGGAGCCGAGGAGGCCAATAAGCGGGGAGCCCCGAAGAGGGCTAGCTTGCGCTGGCTGGACGGGTACAGGGGTGGCATGGCCTGCCTTTGTGGACCCTTTCGTGCCCTGATCTTGAGGGTCGCCAATATTGAGCATTATCATTAGCACCCCACTCTTGTCCCGACCAGCTATCGGGTCGGGTCAGGAGTGTATCGCCGGGCCGCCCGGGGTAAGCTTCCTCCTAAGGTTTCGTCTGGACGTGTCCCCGGGCCGTGAGCTGTCTTTTCGCTAGCGAATCAGGACGAGATCTCTGCATTTAAGGAGGGTGCGCCAGTTCGTGTGTCTTGTCTTTGAAGTGGCGGTCCGCGTGTCGAGCGTCGGTTGGTTGACATGACGTGTGCAGTCCTGCGACGCCTGAAAGGACGGTCCAATTTGGGAACAACAGGTGGAGCAATCTGAGCCGTTTGGACGCGAGGAAGCGTTTCGGCAGGAGACGAAGGGCACCGTTGGATGAGGTTGCTCGTGACGATAAATAGGGGTGGCGCCTGCTCCATGACCCCTAATCCTTCATCACACCTTTCTTCTAAGTTTTGGCTGCTCGGCGCTCCTCCTTTTTGGGGATACATGGTTCGTTCTCACTCTTTGGATCGCTCGTCCCAGAGGGAGGCCCGCGACGCAGGCGTGCCCTTGGCTGGCCGAGATTCTGCGTCGAATGTTCTGCCGGCGGCAGGGTCTTCTGCTCCGTTGGCGGCTCCTGGGGGCTTTTCCGGCGGCAGTCAGAGGCGCCCGCGGTCACCCGAGCCCCAGACGGGAGATGGAGGAGGGGGCGAGGAGGGGGTCCCACTTAAGAGGGAAAGGACAATCTCTCGTGTATCGCCGTCAATGGTCCCTGAAGGGATCCCGTGCAGGAGGGAGAGGTCGTCTTCATGGTTCCGTCCGGGCTATCTGTCGCTGCCGGCTTGCTCGCCAGGATGGAAGAGTCGGCAGGTGGGAGACTTCCGTGCGGTGCCCTGAGGGCCTAAATGGAGGCCATAGCCCAGGGGCGGTCCAGGTACGAGCCCCTTCACGCGTTGTCTTTGGCCTTCCTTCTTTGGCCCGAGTGACTTCTGGTTTCTTACCCGCTTCCTGTCAGGTCCTTCAACACTGCGCCATCGCCGCTCGTATGGAAGCCGAGGGGGCGTTCCATGCGCCAAGCCCGGTAGAGGCATTCCTTTCGGAGGTCGAGGCTCTGCGGCATGACCTGCACCTGGAGAGGGCCAGGGCCGATGTTCTGGCAGCCCGTTCGGAGGCTGCGGAGCTTGCCAATTCAGCGAATCAGGGCGTCCGCCGTCGCCTGCGTGCATCTCTCCGGGTTGCCGAGAGGAAGCTGGCGGATCTGGCTGACCGCTTCGCGGCCATGGAGGAGAGAGATGCCAGCCGGAGGGATGCCGAGGAGGTGCTTCTGTCGGCTCAAGCCACTGAGGCCCGGGCCAGGAAAGCCGTGGCCGATTGCAAGGCGTCGGAGCAGTTTTACGTCGATCTCGGTGAGTATTCCGCAGTCGCGTGGAATAAGGCTCTGGATGCCGTGAAGGAGCATCTTCCAGATTTCGCCGATGGCGGGCTCCGTGCTCGGGGCCCGCTCCCAGTGGTAAGGCCTCCGGCCGACAACGGTGGGAGGAATGAGACGCGCCCCTGGTGGCAAAACCTCCGGTGGTGAAGCCCCCAGCGACGAGGGAAGCGAGGTGCAGGGGGAGGGGTTTGCGACTTGGGCCTTTTTTGATATTTTCTTGCCCCCCTTTTGTAAGCCTCCGGGCAGTTTGTAAGGCTGGGAAGCCCGAAGTACCCTTTGTATAGACTGCGCGTTTGATAATAAAACTTCTTTGGTTTCATCGGTCCGCACTTTATCTTCTGTTTGTGCTGCTGGGCTTTCATGTTAGGTCGGACACCTGTTCAGCGACCAGCGGTGAAGCCCCAAGCGACGAGGAAAGCGAGGCGCAGGGGGGAGGGGTTTGCGACTTGGGCCTTTTTTGATATCTCCTTGCCCCCCTTTTGTAAGCTCCGGGCAGTTTGTAAGGCTGGGGAGCCCGAAGTACCCTTTGTATAGACTGTGCGTTTGATAATAAAACTTCTTTGGTTTCATCGGTCCGCACTTTATCTTCTGTTTGTGCTGCTGGGCTTTCATGTTAGGTCGGACACCTGTTCAGCGACCGTTCGTCGGGTTGACTTCGATCACTTGCCAAGCGTCGCCGAGGATGGATGGAAGCTGCCCTGTTGCCCTTAGGTGAAGGCTTCTGCTTTCTGGCGTTGTGGGTAGGCAACTACCAGCTTGGGAGTGCCTCTTGCGAGGGCTTCGATCCCTGGTGTCACGAGTAAGGAGCTACCAGCCGGGGATAGCCGAGCAAGGGCTCGACTGCCTCTGGGAGGACTTTCTGATCCTGGGCGTTGCGGTAGGAAAGCTACCCGCCGGGACCGACTGGACAGGAACGACCGGGCAGTAAGGTCGTGCGGTTGCCTCTTACGAGGGCTTTGATCCTTCAGGACGGGGACCGAGCAGGGTTACTGCCCAGTGCCTCTTGGCGAGGGCTTCGATCCCTGTCGGTCGTGGTAGGATGCTACCAGCCAGGGATAACCGAGCAAGGACTCGACTGCCTCTGGGAGGACTTTGGTCCTTGACGCGGGAGGGGCTGTAGAAGCCTACCAAGGACCCTTGGCCGAGCAGGGTTACCGTCCGGTGCCTCTTGGCGAGGGCTTTGCTCCTAAGGATAGCCGAGCGAGGGATCATCGGGCTCGACTGCCTCTGGGAAGGATTTTTGATCCCCGGCGTTGCGGCAGGGTAGCTATCCGCTGGGGATAGCCGAGCGACGGTCGGGCTAGACTGCCTCTGGGAGGGCTTTTCGATCCCTGACGTTGCGGTAGGAAAGCTACCCGCCAGGGATAACCGAGCAGGGTAGCTGCTGGGTTGCCTTTAAGGAGGACTTTTTGGTCCTTAGCGTCAGGGAGCTGTAAGAAGCCTACTAAGGATAATCGGGCAGTGGGCTGCGCGGCCGCCTCTTGGCGAGGGCTTTGGATTGTAAAGACGGAACTCTACTCGGGATGATTCGACGTTTCTTTCTTCGTATGGGCAGGATTTTTAGAGAACGTTTTATATCATCTTTGTGAAAGGAAAAAAGAGGGGGTACACACTCGCTGGCCTTGACCTCACCGGTATAGCTTGAGCTTCTCGGCGTTGTAAGGCCGCGGAAGCTTTCGTCCGTCCACGTCTTGTGGGCGGTAGGCTCCGTCGGGGAGCGCCTCAGAGACGAGGAAGGGACCATCCCACTTTAGGGAGAACTTGTGAAGCCTGCCTTGGTCGATGAACTCGTTGCGCCGTAAGACCAGATCCCCGGTCTTGAAGGAGCGGTGTTTGACCCGAGCGTTGTAGTATCGGGCAGTTTGTTGTTGATAAGCGGCAGCTCTGATCTGAGCCCGGTCTCTCTTCTCCAACAAGATGTCCAGGTTGGTCCGTAGCGCCGAGGTGTTTGTGTCATCGTCGAAGTGCTCGACCCGGTGACTGGATAGCCCGATCTCCGCTGGGACCATCGCTTCGGTCCCGTAGCAGAGGCTGAAGGGGGTCTCCCCGGTGGGAGTCTTTTTTGACGTGCATACGGCCCATAAGACCCGGGGTAGTTCTTCGACCCAACTGCCTTGTCGCCCTTCTAGGAGGGTTCGGAGACCTCGGAGGACGTCTCGGTTAGCGACCTCGGCCTGCCCGTTGCATTGGGGATGCGCGACCGCGGCGAACTTCACGAGGATATGGTATTCTTTGCAGAAGTCCTTCACTTTTTCGTTCTCGAAGTTTGTCCCGTGGTCGGTGATGATACACCTCGGGATGCCAAACCGGAGTATCAGGTTGTTTTGCAGGAACTTGATGGTTGTGGCGGCGTCCAGTTTCCTGATGGGGACGGCCTCGATCCACTTGGTGAAGTAGTCCACCTCGACGAGGACGTATTTGTGCCCGCCTGTTCCGGTAGGGAACTGGCCGATCATATCCAATCCCCACTGGGCGAACGGCCATAGGGATGTTAGGGCAGTCAGCTCGGTAGCCGGGAGGCGGGGAATGCTGCCGTGGAGCTGGCAGCTCTTGCACCTCCTGACTAGCTTCAGGGCGTTCTCGTGCATAGTAGGCCAGTAGTACCCTTAGAGCAACGCCTTTTGGATCAAGGTTCGAGCCCCCTGGTGTGCGCCGCCCACCCCTTCATGGATTTTCCGAAGGACGTAGTCGGCTTCGTGGGGGTCGACGCACCGGAGCAGGGGTTGAGTGAAGGCCTTCTTGTAAAGGTTCCCGTTGCTCCAGACGAAGTGGCGGGCTTTGGCCCGGAGACGGCGGGCGGCTGCCCGGTCTTCTGGGAACATGCCGTCCTTCAGGAACTCTACGAGGGGCTTCCTCCAATCCTGGTCGCTCCCCTGCGCCGCGTACACGTGGAGTGTCGTCGCTCCGTCCCCCACGCTGGGTTGAGACAAGGTTTCGAAGAGGATAGACCACTTATTGTTGGCCGAGTATGACGAAGCCAGCTTGCTCAGGGCGTCTGCCTAGGCATTCAGCTGCCTGGGTATTTGTTCTATCCGGACTTCGTCAAAGTTTCTTCGGAGTTTCCTCACTTCGTCTAAGTACCTCATCATCAGAGGCTCTCGAGCTTCGAAACGACCAGTTACTTGACCGACAACAAGGGCAGAGTCGCTGCGGATTCGAATTATCTTCAGTCCCAGCCCGGCGGCCATGTGCAGTCCGGCCAGGAAGGCCTCGTACTCTGCCGCGTTGTTCGAGGCTTTGAAACCGAGCCTCAAAGAATACTCCATCTCTGCTTCGTTCGGGCCCCGGATAATGAGGCCGGCACCGCAGCCTTCCTCGGTAGAAGACCCATCGACGTAGATGACCCACTCCGGAACCGAGCCAGGCCCTTCCGCGACAGGAAACTGGGTTGCGAGGGGCGGCGTGGACTCCGGCTTCTTGTTAGGGATGGTGCATTCAACGATGAAATCGGTCAGGGCCTGCGCCTTAATGGCTTGCCTCGGACGATACCTTACGTCGAACTGAGATAGCTCCCACCTCCATTTTTCTAAGCGGCCCGAGGATTCCGATGATGCTAGGATGGCCCCCAACAGGCGCTCGGTGAGGACGACGATGGTGTGTGCTTGGAAGTAGTGCCGCAACTTCCGCGAGGCTACCATGAGGGCTAAGACAATCTTCTCTATGACGGGATACATCGTTTCCGCATCCTTAAACACATGGCTCACATAGTACACCGGCTTCTGCGCTCCCTCGGCCTCCCGGACGAGCATCGAGCCTGTTGCTTAATCGGATACCGCCAGATACAGCGACAGCTCGTCTTCTTCCACTGGCCGGGTGAGCAGTGGCGGCATTGCGAGGTGCTTCTTCAATTGATCGAAGGCGGCTTGGCACTCCTCCGACCACTCGAACCTCGGGATTTTCCTCAGTGCCTTAAAGAACGGAAGGCACTTCTCCCCCGACCTGGACATGAAACGGCTCAAAGGGGAGACTCGCCCCATGAGCCTCATGATCTCGACGTTGGTCTTGGGCGCGACCATGTTGAGGATAGCGCCGATCTTCTCCGGGTTAGCCTCAATTCCGCGGTGAGTGACCATGAACCCGAGGAACTTTCCCCAAATGACTCCGAACGCGCACTTGGCGGGGTTTAGCTTCATGTTGAACTTGCGGAGCACTTCGAAAGCCTCGCCCAGGTCCTTGGCATGGTCGGCCGACGAGATGGATTTGACGAGCATGTCGTCAACGTAGACTTTCATATTCCTGCCGATCTGTGGCTTGAACATGCAGTTGACCAACCTTTGGTACGTGGCCCCGGCGTTCTTGAGGCCGAAGGGCATCACCTTGTAGTAATACACCCCCCGGTCCGTTGTGAATGCGGTCAGATCTTCATCTTCATGATTCATACGGATTTGGTTGTAGCCGAAGAAAGCATCCATGAAGCTCAACAGCTCGTGGCCGGCCGAGCTGTCGACGAGCTGGTCTATGCAGGGGAGCGAAAAGTTGTCCTTGGGGCAGGCCTTATTGAGGTCGGTGAAGTCGACACACATACGCCACTTCCCGCTTGACTTCTTGACCAGAACTATGTTTGCCAGCCACTCCGAGTAGGGTACATTTTTGATGAAGTTGGCGGCGAGGAGCCGATCAACATCCTCTTCGATAGCCTTCTGTTTGACCGGGGCGAAGCTTCTTTTCTTCTGTCTGACGGGTCGCGCCGCAGGATCAACCCCGAGCTTGTGGGAGATGATTTTGGGATCGATCCCAGGCATGTCAGCAGGCGCCCAGGCGAAGACGTCGGAGTTGCTTCTGAGAAATCTGATCAGGTCATCTCGCTTAGTCCCCGTCAGGAGCGATCCGACCTGGACGGTTTTTCCCTGGTCTCCTTCTGTTAGGGGTACCTCGGTCAGACGTTCGACCGGTGCCCCACGGACCTCCTTCCGCTCGTCTCGGGTGTCCAGGAAACCTTTGATGTCATCACAAGCCTCGGCGTCGTCGGTCGGCTGCCCGGGCAAAGACGTTTCGGTAAAGCCTATCTTCACGACCCCCTGACTCCCGTAGACCCGACCTATCGCGCCCCGATCGAGAGGGAACTTTATCGCCAGGTGGTAGGTCGATATCTGGGCCTGGAGGGAGTTGAGCGTCGGGCGGCCGAGAAGGACGTTGTAGGTCGATGGGACTTTCGCTACGATGAAGTCCACAGGCAACGTGTGCGTGCGGCCGGGCTCCCCGATCGTGAACTGCAGGGTGACCACCCCTTGCGCCGGGATGGAGTGGTTGGTGAACCCCGAAAGGACGTGAGAGGTCGGTTTCAGGTCTGCTAGGGCGAGCCCCATATGCAGAAAGCAGTCGTGGAAGAGGATGTCCGCCGAGCTGCCCGAATCGATGAGTATCCGGTGGACCTCGTACCGGTGGATTTGGGCCGTGATCACCAGTGGGTCGTTGTGGGGCACAGATATGCCGTGGAGATCCTCGTCGCCAAAGGTGATGGGCTCGCATCCTCTGGCCCTTTTGCTCAGGCGGCCGCCCGAGTTTCCGTTGAGGGGGAAGTGGCAGCTGGGACCTGGATTTTCGGGGCGATTATTCGCCATGTGGATAGAGATCGGAAGGCCAACTTTGTTTTTGTGGAGTTTTCGATTCCCACAGACGGCGCCAACTGATGGAGGTCCTTTTCAGATCTCCTTCAGATATTGTCTTCCGTCGATCTCCCGGTGGACTCTGGAGGGGATCCCCTGTTGTGTGTGGGTCTCAATGGGTGTAGAGGAAGATTGGTGATTGGAGGAGTTTGACGTCGAGTGCGTGCAAAGAAGTCCCGGGTGGTTGGATACCACCGAGGACCCTCCGACGATCAAGTTAGCACTAGATCCGAGCAGCGTAACGGCTAAGTGGAGTGAAAATGGCTTACTTGACCCTCCTGTGATGGGGGTTTATATAGTGGTGGAGGCATGTAGCAGCAGACGCGAAAATCTCGCCAGCAGTTATGCTCCCGACGTCACGCCCGCGTGGAGAGCGGATCGCCCATAAATGGGGATCGTGGAGGCGTGGAACATGGGATGTTGCTGGCGGAGAATCCGCGCATGGAGAGATTCACGGAGCTGCGGTTACGCCTGTGAGTGGCGGAACTGGTCGGAGGGCCGAAGAAGACAGCCTCGGCAAAGGGGCTCGGGGACGAGCGAGAAGGCCGAGGAGACTTGGTCCGGCGGCAGCTCGGGACGAGCTGAGGAGCCGAGAAGGCCAATAAGCGGGGAGCCCCGAGGAGGGCTAGCTTGTGCTGGCTGGAGTACAGGGGTGGCATGGCCTACCTTTGTGGGCCCTTTCTTCATGGCTCTGGGACGTGCCGTTCGCCACGTGCCCTAATCTTGAGGGTCGCCAATATTGAGCATTATCACTTCCCAACTCCAAACTTAGCCACCGCATTTTCATTCATTCCCTTCACTTCCCAGCATCCAAACATGGCCCTCTAACTAAAATTATTGAATATATTTCCTAACTTCCTAATTGATCAAGGTTATATGATGTTATAAGATCTTTCTGCTAATTTACCTATTTTCAATTATTCCCAATTTTCCAAAAGAAGAAAGGAGCAACCTTTCCAACTCTAATGCACATACAAATCACTAGAAACCCCTAACAAAAAAAAATTCCATTGCATCTACAATGATTCAAAAACGCCCTTGAGCAGAATAATCCCCAATTCCCCCCAAATCAACAAGATAACAATTTGATGATGCAAAAATGCCCAATTCCCCCAAAACAACAAACCCTAGAAAAAAACAAATCGCTCACCGTGGGAAAAGTGTTGCTGGTGTACGATATGAGCATGCAGGTCTTGCCGACGGCGCCGTCGCCGACGGTAACGCACTTTATGAACCTCGACGTGCTCATCTCCTCCGCCTCTCTTTTGCAGAAGCCCCCCTTGATTTCCTCTCTTTTTCAAGACAAACCCTAGAATTATCTCACGAAATGAGCCACTCTCAAAGATCTCGTCTTTTTTTTTTGTCGGAAAATAAAAAAAACCGAGGGCTTGATTTCTTTTGGGCGAGAGAGAAGGAGAGTGCGGTTGAAGCGGTCTTGTGAGCCTCACCCTTCATTTCTTATATATAAACTACTTAAATAATTAATTACTTACAATTTATTATTTGTGAGCAAATTAGAGCATTATCATACTAATTACGAGCAAAATTAATTATGAGGACAGCTAATATTCGCAAGTTAATGATAAATCTAGAATCATTTTCCAGCTGAGGAAAATACTAATTATAATTTTGCTCACAATATAACATTTGCAAACCCAAAATGATACTATTTATTTAGTATCATTTTCCAGCAGTTAAACCATGAGGAAAAGAATGGTCCGACACACCTAATTACATTTATTTCGAAGGTGTATGCTTTGAATACATGTAATAATTGGAGAATAGCTATGATGTCTTCTGTCATTGTTTAAATCAGGTTGATGATGCTTGAAAATTAAGCAGTTAATATTTTATTTAACCTATGTGTGATATTGTTTGTTTTCTCATTCGAAAATATTTAAAAATAGCATCTTGGTATGATAAAAGCTACAAATATGTTTAATCATTTGGTTTCACAATTCATAAAAATGGAGAATTTTTTTTAGGGTGCTAATTATTTCCACTTCTATTCTTTTGAATATTAGGTTAGCCTTCATAAAAGGTTAATTCTAGATGTATATCTTATTACTATGAAAATTTAAAATAAATCTGATATTTCTACTAATGTCAGCAAACAAAAATTTCCTTGCCATCTTTGAACAAGAATTAAATTAGCACATCAATAAACATAGTTCAATTTTTAGTATCAAGACAAGATAGCAAAAGTCCTCGTAATAATGTAACTTTTATATAGGTGAAGAGAGGACCCCACCAATAAGGTTGTGAAGTATTTGTAGACAGAAGGGTGATGTTGATGGCTTATTACAAATCATCATCTCACAGTTCAGATGATCATGACTGCACCTGCTGGTCCAATCAAACAATCCTGACTCTGAAGCAGGACGGTTTTCTGTGGTCTAAATTATGTTCCATGCATAACCTTGTCACCATCTAATTTCATATGGCCGGAACAGTTTTACCATCTTTTCTTCTGTCACGAAAAGCCATCTTTCATCTGATGTTGACAACTGCCGTCTTTTGCATTCGTAATGCAGCAGATGGCCGGATGATACCAACAGTTTTTTTCCAATGAAACTCGATCAATTTTCTTAATATGATCATTTCTATGAAAATCAAGTTATATGATATATCATTATAAGAGAATAATGAAAATGTTAATTTAGTCCATATGGCTCTAAAATGTTTATAACTTTTATTACAGTTACATATGAGTTTAGCTCAAACAGTAACCGCATTAAAACTCTATATTAAGGATCTATAATTCTAATGTTTTCAAGCGTAATGGTAAAAAAGGTTATCAGCCAAAAAAAAACACATAAGAAGGGGGGATAGATTCCTACTGGGTTAGACTCATACTCGTTATGCCATGCAATGTCTAATTTTTTCACTGATTTTTGCACATGTGAAGATCGAAGTCCGGTAAAACCGAGACGCCAACCTCAGCACTCAGAAAGTTTCTTTTTTGGCCCTTTACCGATCTATTAGCAACAAATAGGTCTACGCCAGGAAAATTAATAATGTGTCAGGACAAATTCTGTGCATATATATTAATACTCATGACTAAAAAGTAAATGCAAAACCCATATCTAATTACAAAGAAAGAGAGAAATTAAATTACCACTGTAAGATGGAGAATTAAAATTACCAAATGACGGGACGGAGGGAGGGAGTGGGATGAGATGGATATCTTGTTATTTAAAGATATATTGCATAAATCTTTTTTTTAAAAGAGTAAGAGCAGGGCTCAAAATATATTGCATAACTTTTCTTTATTATCAATTTTTTTTAAAAATTATGAAAATACCATATGAATATTTTCGAGTTTGAGTTATAATAATAGAGACATATGATAGATTTGGCAATTTCATGAACCCAATTGTTAGCTGATATTTTTTTTAATGAGATAAGGGAGCTATTTACATGTGCAAACAATATGAGAATTAGGATTTAATGCTTTTAATTTCTTAGTTGTTAATCCTTTCAATACTAGTTTCCTCCTTAAGCGTACGCCCTAGCTACATGTGTTTAATTAAAAATAACTTCGTATTAATTATCATATATCAGTTGACTCTTCAAAAGCATTCATTATGAGTTTCTATGTACCAAAAGGGGAGAAAATAAATAATGAATGATACCATATAGTGAGGTTAACAGAATTTCAGAATGTTTGCTTGTTTCTTTTGTTGTAGCTGGGATTATGTTCTATTGTAAAGCAAAAGATATGGAAAAGATAAATTAATGTTTTTGCGGCGGATGCAGCGGTAAGATCCAGTCTCAGGATGGATCCATCCCAATTAAACTCTAAAGACCCACCCTTGTTTTCCTTCTCTTGTGTTGTGGCGACCGTAGCATGGGATGTAATCTGATGGCATACAGATCAGATATAAGTGTTGCCATATCAATATCCAGCAATTGTAGACGAATTCGAATACGTATACTGATAGTTATCGGAAATGAAAATTACTATCCGTATTTGGTTAAAGTCGGATATGTATATGAAATGAATATTGGAAAAATGATATACTCAATAAAACCAAAAAATACTTTTTTTATATCGGATACGGACATAGGTGTTACCATAGCCGTCTCTGATGGCTATTGACAGATGCAGATACGGATAAGGATAGTCAAAGGAAATGAAAAATAACTATCTCTATTTTATACATACGTTATTTTATACATACGGAGTCAGCTCGGATTATCCATATCCGTTTACATCCCTAACCACGGCCGAATAAACCTCAAAACCAATCTCTGCTATTTTAATGGAAAGAGGGCAGGGATTACCAAATTAAACTTTGCAGGACCTTATCAATCCAATTGGTTTCAGGAAATTAAAGAAAACAAGACAGGTTGCCACCAAATAACCAAACTAAATTAATATTAAATGAATTCATTTCGAATTACACGATTTCAAATTATAAATTAATAATAACCATCTATAAACTAAGCTCTTAAAATAACTACCAGACATATGATAACAAACCATGATTTTGTAATTCCACGTTTGCACGTCCAAAAAAAATACCAGTAATTATAAAAATACTAGTAATTATAAAGTTAAGGGTTTCTTGGCTTCTAAGCTGGCGAATTAAGTGGGTTGTGATTTTAAAAGGCATAAATTTTAAGTGATGGCTTGGTTTGTTGGGGGAGGGACCCACCACATCTCCCATTCATGAGCCAGTTTGGTTTGAGATGACAAGGTTGGGTGATTGATTGAGACAGAGATAGTGACAGGTGGAGACACTTAATGCACATGAGTACTTAATTAATTACTTACCACAAAGGAAAAATGAGCACTTAATAACTGTAATTAGGTGACTAATGACGATTTGGACATCATACAGTTTGATATAAGAGACAATAATATTGTAGTTAACACATCAAATAAAAATTAGAGAGCGCTTAATGAACTAAGGAAGTTAAGAAGAACAAGGTAATTTCTAAAATATAATTAAAGAGTTGGTGCCCCATAGAACTATTGCAGTTAACACATCAAATATAATTAAAGAGTTGGTGCATGAAAGAAAATATTATAAAATGATCAAATTTTCTATAACAGCTTAGTAACAACCATTCCTAGCCAAATAATTTTACTCATCTCAATAAAGTCTGGAATGGTATTTGATAATTGAAAATCATAGCAAACATGACATTTTAGACGCATTCATTCGGCTTAGGACTTGAGTCGCAATGAGATGTCAACCAAAATAGTCACATCGTCTATTAGTAAGTATGGTCTCCAACATTATAGAGTACACAATAATAACCCATTTAATCCAAAACCTGTCTCATTTTTCTCAAGACTTCTCTATCTACCGAAGCTAGAAACTGTGCTAACTTGAACATCAAAACGATTTTGTTGTGGAAACTCAACTCACCGGGGAGAAGATATCTTTTCTCATTATATTACAGAAAATAGTTTTAGAACCAATCCACATACAACTTATGATCTCAATACAAGCAAAAGCTTCCCCCAAAAGAAAAAACAAGCATGAAACATTCTTCAACCAAAATGGGCTTTGATACCTTTTTTCTAGATTCCTTCTTGCCCAAGGAGGAAGGGAAAGAATCCTCTCCTATTTTAATTCCATTGGCACACAAAGCAACTCATGGTTGATAACTAAACTCCATTAATCACTATTCTTTTGTCAAAGCTCATACATGTGTTTGGTAAACAACATGTGCCTGATCTCTAACTCTCTCTTTGTCCCTTTTGCTCACAGGTACCCTTCTGTTGTTTTCTTGGTGTTTGAGATTCTATCTCAAACTCCTATGCATGTTTAGAGCTGCTGTAATGTGGCCATCAGTATATCAAGGAATCTCCCATCCTTTTCTAAGTTTTTATGGGGAAAGAAACAAATATATCTTGTTTATGTAGAGAGCAGAGAGCTTGCGTATAGAAGGTAGTTACATGTAACTGGACTCTCATATAAGAGAGTACTCATTTTCTAGGTCTCACACCAAAGGGTCAGCTCAAAAGTTTAAGGGTGTTTCTTATTGAGGCAAAACATTAAGGCAGGGCCTAAGTAAACAGCAATTATAATTAGAAGTCCAAAATATAGATATTGTCCTAAGTTCACTAGCTATGACAGTTGAAATGTTCCTAAAATACAGGATACTTATACAGCATTTTGTCGAATGGAAGTACATGCTATTCGAGAAGTAGCACATTTTAAAATTACACACCAACACAAAAAACAATATGGTACAGGTTCTGGGGTCGTAAAGTTTAAACACACGATTCGGGGTGACGAAAGAAGGCAACTGCAGGATATGATGATCTTGCTTATAGGACCGGAAGCCGGACTTGGGGCAGAAGGATATACCCGAATGGCGATGGGATTATGTTCGTACACAATAATCGAGTCTTCAATACTATACTTAATAACGCCACAACCATTATATTTATAATTATGAGAATGTATATATCTAATTGGATGTATTTGCCCCAGTTACAACCTATATTTAATATAGGGTTTTCTACTTAGAAACTACATCGATCTAACAAATACCAACGATAATTTTGAATAGTGGTTAGATGCACCAGACAACATTTTACGCTAAAA
This sequence comes from Agapanthus africanus, assembly GCA_030015575.1. Taxonomy (NCBI): domain Eukaryota; kingdom Viridiplantae; phylum Streptophyta; class Magnoliopsida; order Asparagales; family Amaryllidaceae; genus Agapanthus; species Agapanthus africanus. Next base: position 47,633,460 of record JASDDO010000012.1, read on the forward strand.
CATCAGCTTATCGACTGTAATTGGAAATTAAAATATTTTTACTTCTGAAGGCAGAGCCAGTGCAGTTTCATTCCAAACGAAATAATCTCAAATAGGCCTGATATATACATAATATTCATTTTGTTAATAGATACAAAGACTAGCTTTACAATTCTACATTAATAATCAAATATAAACAACTTATAAATTTGTATGGCCAGAATTGACATAACAATTGCAGAGTAATACAACGCCATGAGAAGAAAGAATGCAATAACTTACTCGGTAATGTCAGAAAAATTGCATCCCCGATTGCTCAAGTGCTTCTTCAAGTGTCGCATCACGCACTCCAACTAGCAAGAGAATAAATCTGTAGGAACTGAAGGTTAAACTCTCTGAAAAATCAAATATCGATCACATGTTCAACCACTGCCCTGTACAAAAAAAAATTATCGAGATATATGATCAGAAAACTGAACCCCTAATTCATAAAATAATACGACTTGTTAAAGTACTGTTGACCTGAGGATACTTGCCTGATAATTAACTTGGAACTGTATGATCCATTTAGATAAAGCCTCAAAAATTGCCAAATATGTAAAGCAATTCTCTGAGAAGAATAGTGCCGGCAAATAACAATATGACCATAAGTGATTGTTTAGAACCTGAGTTCGTATAAGCCAATGATAGTACCACACCAACCTTTTGTTTAAGTACCATGAACTGAAACCGACAGCCAAATCTCCGGAGATGTTTAGCCAAGCAAAAAATATTGTGTTCCTTTTAGTTTCAAACAAAATAAAAGCAATCAAAGAATGAAACGTATATATCCACACTATTCTATGTCCGAAAATCTTGATGAACATGTTATGAGAGTTCAGTTCAATTTCAAAAATTTCACAATATCTGGAAAAATTGTGTTCTTGAACCATTATAGCCACATAAATTCATGAAATTGACAAGTATAAGCCTGCATGGAAGGGTATATAATTTAATTAATGTCAGATCCACAATACATTAATAATATTCTCAATTTCAAAACTTTTTTTTCACCCCGTACCCATAGAGTATCCTAGGTGTATCTCAACAATACTATATTAACATTAACATTGCATTGCATTGCATCTTGCACTTAAGCTTATACATATACAACAGTCATTGATTTTCCTTGAAGCGAGCTATCTTAAGATGTTGTGGCAAATACGATCACGAAGCAATAAACAAAAGATAAAAAGAAGCAAACAAATAAACAAAAGCAATAGAAATAGAGCACAAACCAAAAGACACAGGATTTATGTGGAAAACCCTTTCAGGAAAAAACCACAGACGAAGAAGAAGCACTTTACTAATCGAACAAATATGGAGAATTACAATGGTGGATGAACTCTCACAAAATCCTGTTGGGGTCGAAAATTGCACCCCGGTTGACCAGGTCAAAGTCAAGGTCAACCCCAAGCCAAGTGGGCCCAAGCCCAGATCAAGTGAGCCCATGCCCAAGTCGAGTCCGAACATAAAGCGATCGGCCCCCCCTCCATTCCAAAATAAAAATCATGTAATAAATAATTTTGATGTAATTTTTTATGCATGAATGTAAGCAAAATGGGCATAAAGCCAAATTTTTGTAAAGCTCGTGGCTTATGTGCAAAAGAAATGAGCACATGAGGTATGAGATGGGTAAAATGTCATTTTGTAAAGCTCAATGGGCTATGTGTAAATGTGTAAACCTATATAAGGCAACATGATGATGAATAAAAAATAGACTTTTTATTTTCCTAAAAAATCTAGGATTTTTGTACCTCCTTCTCCTTCCTCAAGATTCTAAATCTTCTTCCGCTTTTCAATTAAATCAAGAGTTTTAATCTTCCTTTTCCAAAACTAAATAGTTTTTCACCACAAAACCCACAAAGGAGAGCTCAGATCTTCCATCAGATCTCAAAAAGGGAAGATTTTTAAATCTCACCCCTTTTCTCCAAGATCCGGTCAACCGAGAGAAAGAAGAAGACCCGTCTTTAAAAATCCCATCTTGGGAAGATTCAGGACCAAAAGGGAGAGAAACAAAAGGGTCCCCCTTTGATCATTTCCAAATATTTCTAAGAGTTTAATTCCATTTAAGATCTGTTGGAGTTTAACTTCATAATTTAATCTCTTTTCAGAGAAGTCAAATCGAGAGCACAGCTCCCAGTGCAGGGACCAAGTCCCTTTTCCGGCTGACGCCCAGCGCCCACGTGCCATTCACGTGGGGCACTGGCGCCCAGCACGCTCGCGCCTACGTGCCAAGCACGTGAGGCGCCAGCGCCTGCGTACCACGCACGTGAGGCGCTGGCCCCCACACGTCATTTGGACGCTTTTCCCCTTTTATATACACACACACACTCCACGACATTGTCCATGTTAAAAAAAATTCTAACAAGACGTTGTCCCGCACCCCGCAAGGGGGCTGCTAGCCCGCTTGGCCCTCAGCCCGCTATCCGGGTAGCGGGACCCCCTTAAAAACTTTGCGGGGTCCCCGATATATCCAAAACCCCTTCAAAACACAACACTGCACATTGAGTTCGCATGACCAATTTAACCCGTTAATCGGAGGTTCCCTCGCTCCAAAGGCGAGAGGTAATTAACGGCAGCTTAGTCCGCGACTGCCGGAGATTCGGATCTCCACAATCGTTAAACCCCGTGCTATCCTAGGCAGGGGGAATCTGTAGTACGCCCGACAAGTCGACCAGCGACACTCCGCGCCGGAGACAAGTCGACCAACGACACTCCATGCCGGGGACAAGTCGAACAGCCAGCGACACTCCGTACCGGGGACAAGTCGAACAACCAGCGACACTCCGTGCCGGGGAAACATCGAACAGCGACACTCCGTGCCGGGGACAAGTCGGACAACCAGCGACACTCCGTGCCGGGGACAAGTCGAACAATCAGCGACACTCCGTGCCTGGAACAAGTCGACCAGCGACACTCCGTGCCTGGGACAAGTCGACCAGCCAGCAACACTCCGTGCCGGGGACAAGTCGAACAGCAAGCGACACTCCGTGCCGGGGACAAGTCGAACAGCCAGCGACACTCCGTGCCGGGGACAAGTCGAACAGCCAGCGACACTCCGTGCCGGGGAAACGTCGAACAGCGACACTCCGTGCCGGGGACAAGTCAAACAACCAGCGACACTCCGTGTCGGGGGCACGTCGACCAAATCACTTCGGGCCAGAGAAACGTTTACCATGGACACTCCGCCTCGGAGACGCGTCAAGTTTCGACTGTCCATGTCGTAAAAAGGGCAATGCAGGCTTTCCACAAATCAGGAACCAAATCGCGCCGTGTCGGGGAAACGTCTACTACGGACACTCCGTCTCGGAGACGCGTCAAGCGTCGACCGTCCATGTCGTAAAAAGGACAGTGCAGGCTTCCTACAAAGTGGGTCGTGCCGGGTAAACGTCTACTACGGACACTCCGTCTCGGAGATGTGTCAAGCGTCGACCGTCCATGTCGTAAAAAGGGTAGTGCATACCAAAAAGTGGGAACCAAAGCAAGTCGCCTCCACGCGAAAGAAGATCCATCAATTTCATGCACACGACACACATATGTGGTGTGCATTTATTGATGGAGGCACTTTGTTGGAGTCGAAAATTGCACCCCGGTTGACCAGGTCAAAATCAATGTCAACCCCAAGTCAAGTGGGCCCAAGCCCAGATTAAGTGGGCCCATGCCCAAGTCGAGTCCGAACATGAAGCGGCCAGCCACCCTCCATGCCAAAATAAAAATCATGTAATAAATAATTTTGATGTAATTTTTTATGCATGAATGTAAGTAAAATGGGCATAAAGCCAAATTTTTGTAAAGCCCATAGCTTATGTGCAAAAGAAATGAGCACATGAGGCATGGGATGAGCAAAATGCCATTTTGTAAAGCCCAAGGGACTATGTGTAAATGTGTAAGCCTATATAAGGCAACATGATGATGAATAAAAGATAGACTTTTCATTTCCCTCAAAAATCTAGGGTTTTTGTGCCTCGTTCTCCTTACTCAAGATTCTAAACCTTCTTTCCCTTTTCAATTAAACCAAGAGTTTTACTCTTCCTTTTCCAAAACTAAATAGTTTTTTACCACAAAACCCACAAAGGAAAGCTCAGATCTTCCATCAGATCTCAAAAAGGGGAGATTTTTAAATCTCACCCCCTTTCTCTAAGATCCGGTTAACCGAGAGAAGGAGACCCATCTTCAAAAATCCCATCTTGGGAAGATCCAGGACCAAAGGGGAGAGAAACAAAAGGGCCCCCTTGATCATTTCCAAAGATTTCTAGGAGTTTAACTCCATTCAAGATCTGTTGGAGTTTAACTCCATAATTTAATCTCTTTTTAAAGAAGCCAAATCGGGAGCACAGCTCCCGATGCAGGGACCAAGTCCATTTTCCGGCTGACGCCCGCGTGCCAAGCAAGTTGGGCGCTGGCGCCCAGCGCCCGCGTGCCATGCACGTGGGGCGCTGGCGCCCAGCACGCTCGTGCCTACGTGCCATGCACGTGGGGCGCTGGCGCCCAGCGCCTGCGTGCCACGCACATGAGGCGTTGGCCCCCACGCGTCCTTTGGACGCTTTTTCCCCTTTTTATATATATGTATATATGTATATATATAAATATAGATACACACACTCCACGACACTGTCTCTGTTAGAAAAAATTTCTAACGGGGCGCTGCCCCGCACCCCGCAAGGGGACTGCTAGCCCCCTTAAAAACTCTGCGGGGCCCCCGATATATCCAAAACCCCTTCAAAACACAACACTGCACATTGGGTTCACATGACCAATTTAACCTATTAATCGGAGGTTCTCTCGCTCTAAAGGCGAGAGGTAATTAACGGCAGCTTAGTCCGCGGTTGCCGGAGATTCGGATCCTCACAATCATTAAACCCCGGCCTACCCTAGGCAGGAGGAATCTGTAGTACGCCTGACAAGCGACGCATACTCCTATCTCAATGGGGTGACGAAAAACACCCTACAAATCCCTAAACAAAATCCTAGTCTCCTCTCTCTTTAATTAACAAAAGCGTTCTTACCCAACTAGGGTTACAAAATATAATTTAGAGTATGAGGCAAATAGAGTAAAAATCGGATTTCCCAAAACAGCCCAGAATTCAGCCCGAGTCGATTTGAGCCAGCTCAAGATTGTCCTGAGTCGTCTCTTGCAAACAGAGAACAATTGATATTTCCAACCGACTTGTGAGCCAACTCAAACTTACCTTGAACCGTCTCATACAAATAAAGAGAACTCTGTAATTCCAGACATGTTTTGAGCCGGCTCAAACTTATCTTGAACCATCTTATCCCATAGGGATCAGAGAATACGAAGTAAACTCAACAAATCCCCCCTTGTCTCGCATTCGCCACAAAACTCCTCCATAATATTAGCAATGGCTCCACCTTCTTCACAAAACCCCTAAAGGGCTCAATGAATGCGAGCACTCTAATTACGTTCAAGCAATACTTAAACTTAACAAACGAAAGAGATTTCGTCAACATATCGGCCGGATTATCCGATGTGCCAACCTTCTTTACGATTATCTCTTTCTCTTCAACGACATCCTGAACAAACCAATACCGAACGTCGATATGCTTCATTCTGTCATGATGCACATAGTCTTTTGTCAAATGAATCGCGCTTTGGTTATCACAATAGACTATTATGATATCCTTTTGGATACCAAGTTCCAAAAATAATCTCTTCAACCAAATTGCTTCCTTAACGGCCTCAACAACAACAAATACTCTGCCTCTGTCGTAGATAATGTTACCGTAGGCTGTAACGAAACACGTCAACTAATGGCACATCTTTCTAAAGAGAATACATAATCGATGATCGAACTTCGCCTGTCGAGGTCACCTGCATAGTCAGAATCGCTGAAACCAACCAAACTGTCGCTGTTCCTTCCAAACTCCAACCCCATATAAGACGTACCTTGTAGGTATTGTAAAATCCATTTCACTGTTTACCAATGGCTTTTACCAGGAGATACCCTATAACGACTAACAACACTAACTGCATGTGAAATGCCGGGTCGGGTACATACAATGGCATACATAATGCTGCCCACCGCACTCGAATAAGGAACATGCGACATATACTGAATTTCTTTCTCAGTTTGCGGTGATGAACGAGCTGAAAGTTTAAAATGAGTTGTCAAGGGGTACTTACAGATTTAGCGTTTACCATGCCAAAACGTTCCAAAACTTTCTCAATATATCGCTGTTAAGATAAGTAAAGTTTACCTCCCTTTCAATCGCGCCTAATTTACATACCGAGAATTTTCTTAGCTGCTCCCAAATCTTTGATCTCGAACTTGCCTTTCAACTGTTCCTTAAGTTTCTGAATATCAACCATATACCTTGCTGCTATCAACATATTATCAACATAAAACAATAAGTATATGAAAGAACCATCGGCAAGTTTCTTGCAAAAAACACAATTTCGGTCCTTGCTTCTCGTAAACCCGATATCCATTATGAAGGAATCAAATTTCCTATACCAACGTGTAGGCGACTGCTTCAAACCACAAAAAGACTTCTCTAACAAACAAACGTGGTCTTCCTTGTTTTTGAAAACCCACTAGCAACCAACTACTTTCTTTTCTCCTTCGGGATTAACGAGCTTCTATGTTTGATTCTTATGAAGAGACTCAATCTCTTCATTCATAGCAACTAGCTAACGAGACGACTCATCAGATGAGATAACTTCTTGATAACTCGTAGGCTCACTACTAACAATTATCTTTGCAACGAACAGCGCATACACCACTAGATCATCGTAGCCATATCTATGTGGCGGTATAATGTCTCTTCGTTGTCGGTCTTGAGCGAGAAGATACTGCTCATCTTGGGACTGAATTTCATCAGACGATGGTGAAGAAGAGATCTCTTGCGAACCCGAACTTTCACCGACCTCAAATTCAACGCCCAGCTTGTCCTTCCTTATATCGTCATGAATTGAAGATTTCGTGTTCTTCGGCTTCAACATAGCAGGCTCGTCAAAAGTGACATCTCTACTAATCATAAACCTTGGCGACTTAGGTTCTAAACACCATAACCTGTAACTTTTGACCCTAGTAGCATAACCATGAAAAATGCATTTCTTCGCTCTAGAATCTAATTTGCCTTCACGATAATGTGTATATGCGGAACAACCAAACACTCTAAGTGTAGAATAATCGTCGTGCTTCCTACACCATACATGCTCCGGTGTTTTACTACAAAGTGTCGTATAAGATGATCGATTCACCATGTTGCTTGCCGTGTTCACCGCCTCTGCCCGAAACTCCTTACCGAGCCCTACATTAGATAATATGCACCGAGCTTTCTCCAAAAGAGTCCGATTCATGAGCTCCGCGATTCCATTTTGCTGTGGTGTGTGGACAACGGTATAATGCCGAACGATACTTTCGTTTTTGTAGAATTTATTGAAATCTCCACCATAAATTCTAATCCGTTGTCCGTCCTTACCCTCTTAATCTGCTTTCATGTCTGCTTCTCAATCAATGTCTTCTATTGCTTGAACATATTAAATATATCGCTCTTTAGATTCAAGAAGTAGACCCAAACCTTCTTCAAATAATCGTCGATGAAAGTAAGCAGATATTTTACACCGCTTCTTTTAGAATCAACTTGAGAAGATCCCAAAGATTTGAATGGATATAGACGAGAGTATCTTTTTTGTTGTGCACCGCCGTACCGAAGCTAACTCGTTTTTGTTTCCAAAAAATGTAATGCTCACAAAATTCCATATTCGATATACTTTGACCACATAATGAACCCTGCTTCGATAATTCGGCCATACCTCTCACTCATATGCCCGAGCCTCATGTGCCATAATTTGGTTACATTTGAATCTGACATGGATTTAGATGATGAAATTGCCGCCGACCCGGTAATTGTCGAACCCTGTAACACATATAAAGACCCCGTTTTCAAGCCCTTCATAACAATGAGAGAGATTTACTAACTTTCAAAACTCCATCTTCAGCGGAAAACTTATAACCATTAACATCGAGTGTACCGAATGAGATGAGATTCTTTTTCAAGTCAGAGACATGCTTAACTTTCGCTAATGTTCTCACAACACTATCAAACATCTTGTTGGTTAAATGTATAATATTTAGTTTTAAGATTGGTTTGCCAATCTATTCGTATCCTATTTAATTATTCATATAATATATTCTATTGGCATTAATTATGTTGCAAAATATATTTGTGTATGATAAGTTTAACTAAAAATATGATAGATATTGAAGATCTCTTTAAATCTTTTAAACAAATATGGTTTTTGTGCAAATTGTTTTAAACCTATATATATTTAACCATCATATATCTTTACCCTAGCAAACTATATATATAAATATTCCTAAACAAATCTCTCTCTCTCCATATATTATATAATCTTTAACCTGATTTCTAATAATATATTCCTAACTGATTTTCTCTCTTCCCTATTTAATCAATCATCACATCATTATGATATACTCTCTCTCCCCTCATGATATTTCTTCTTCTCAAAAAATAAATCGAGCCTACTCCTTCACCAGCGAATCCACCAAACCAACACCCACGCCTCATCGCAGCCACCTTCTTCCTCCTCTTCTTCTTCGTCTTCACCATCGCCACCTTCCTCACCCCCTCTCAACTCCGTCACCTTCATCAAACCGAGGATTCCAACTTTCTTCATCCTCGTCCCGACCATCACCTCAACCCCGCTGCCCTCGCAGCCACCGTCTCCACTGTCAGCTGCCATCATCATCTTCTTCTTCATCTTCTTCGTGCCCATGCCCGAGACTCACGTCGCCTCCTCAACCTCCGCCCTCGTTTTCGTTGCCAGCTCCTTCTTCAACCTCTATCGCCGCCACTATCATCAGGTTATCCGTGCAACAATAGCAGTCACAACAATAACCTCAACGACACCGAAATCCACGACTGCGACAGCCATTCGACGCAGTTTCGTGCCACGAACTGAGGCTACAAGGTTTGGCCTAAGTCCGCATGAGCGCGAAAATCGTTTCCGTGTCTTCAAATCTCCATTCCGGCAATGTTCGATTTCGCGCGTGAGGTGTTCAACGAAATACCCCAATGGAGATTTTCCATCGTTTCTCGCGTTCTTACCGCGTGCCACGCACCCATGGATTCCTGAAACAAGTATTTCTAAATACTTGCTACATGCTAGTTACGGCCGGATCATATTTGGCGTAACAATATTATTACTATTAATGTCTTATAATTAAATTGATCGTAAACCATGTGTAATGATATATCGAGATCTGAATCACGATACGTCGACAATCTTGATCAAGTCATAATATTTGATTTAACATGCTATAATTACCATATACCTGCATATATTGCCACAATGTTATTCTATCATTTTATGTGATTATCTTGTTTATCATTTCATTTCATATCGTTAACCAAGACTTAAATTTAATAAGTAAAATATAATAAAGATATTTAATTAATAGTACTTAATAATAATCGTGACAAGATACTATTTTAAATACGGTTATACAAAATCCATGAACACGTAGTAGTTGATACAATTATATCAGTTCACGCTTATCTTCATAATATTATGACTATCATTGGATTCTATACATCATGACTTGCTGTTTTATGTGAATGAGATATACCCATTTACATGAATGATACCTCACTCTTGACATACATGTACACTTATTCATGAATTCTATCGTACCACCCTGTTACTATTACCGTTATCATGCTGGTATCTACTTGCCGTAATATTTACTAATGCCAACAATCCTGACGAAACTTGATTGACTTGACCTGTTGTCCTGATGGACGTATCTTATACCTACTTATTCCTGTGTTGGTATTAGATAGATATTATATTGTTACCTGACATGAACTTGAAATCTGGGGGGAAAAGGGAAATCAAGAATGAAACTCGACTTATAACCAAACAGTTCGTTACTTGCTAGAGACTGATCAGTCGATACAAGCTTCGAGCTCCAGAATGATGATACTGACATCATTCATCTATACATGACATTATTTTACTGTCTAGTGGCATGTCTCGGATTCAGCCCCGAGAATCATGACCGTAGTCCTGGACACGCACGGGTTACTATTGAGTTACATCGCGAATTTTATTGATTGGTTTCAAATAACTTTAAGATAGATAACCTAGCGACATGTACCCTTAGATACACATGATATGATTGATATTGTTATCTTACCTGCTGCATCACATGCACTGATATTGATTATTGTTTATACTCATAATATTTCGTTCTTGCACATGGCGTACTATATCATTTAATGTTTATAATATTATTATGATATCTATGACGTACTGACGTATGGGTTTTATATGGCCCAGATCCTTTGACCATATCACAGGAGGATCATGAATACTTTGACAGGATTGTCGAGCAGTAAAGAGCTTTCCGCTTATTTAGTTTAGTGATGCTTTAGATTTATTTTCTAGTTCTGGAATTATCGTTTTATCGTTGTGATCCCATAAGAGACGAGCCTAAGATATTGTTTCTTTTATTATCTTGGATCTTTTTACTTCCGCTACCTTTCTCGTTATTATTTATTCTGTCAGTTTGGACATTAGATAGATAGATATTTATTTTCTGTTCTTGATATCTGATTGACAGCCGTAATATGACTATGGAAGGATATTTTCTCACCGTATGTAGCATGGATGGCTTTGTTACGTTCCTGTATTTATGTATTTTGGGAAGCGGGGCATGACAAATTGTTTTCATGCTTCTGTTTGTTCTGCAATTTGAAACAATCGACTTTAAAGTGTCCCTTCTTCTTATAATAGTTGCAGGTCAAGCTCTTATGCTTGGACTTCGACCTTATCTTCTTGCTACCTTCAAAATCTCTCTACTCTACTCACTCTTGAACAAATAAGCCTGAAAATTTACCATCGTCTTCGCTAGAAGTTAACTCCTTGTTGATCTTTTCCTTGTTCATCAAATTATCTTTAACATCCTTGGTCGAGATATTATTTCGTTCATAAGCCATGATATCACGAAAGTATTTATAAGAGGGTGGCAAAAAACTTAACAATAAAAGTGCTTGATCTGTTGGGGTTTGGTGCCCGCGCCGCGGAGGCCGCGACCGAGACAGAAGCGAAAACAAAAATTTACACGAGCACCAAACACCCATAAAACCCAGGATACGATCCAAAAACCTAAACTAGCTAACTAGAAATACAAGGGTTGAAAAACTACAACCTTTGTCGCGTGTCCGCCCAATTGTAGAAGACCCCTCCAAGCTCGTAAACGCCGGGAACAGGCTTGAAAATCGACCACCCTCGTCGAAAACGATCCACCCGAGGGAAACCGAACAAGGCTGTAACCGATGATCCAAACTTGTTAGGTGTGGATGGTCGGTGATGTAGAAATATTTCACTAAACTTTTCCCTCAAGAATCCATGCTCATGAGAGCAAAAAGGAGAAAAGAAAAATGGCTAAGTATTTTTCTCCACCATGAGACATAAAGCATGTTGGTTAATACAAAAATGATCAAGTCAAATGAAAAGAGAATGGCTACCTCTTTTAACAACCATGGTGCAATAGTGCACCAATAAATGCAAATCGCAATCCAAGCCATTCCTCTCTACAATCACAAGCATGCTTCATGCCATCTCATTTCCCATTTATTTTTCTAAAAAGAAAAACAAATATGAGGTGTCCTTCTAAAAGCATTTCCGCATAAATACAGAATACTTCACCTGGTATATGTATCGCTACATATACGCGTATCCATATAAAAATACGGATAGCACCAAAAAGAGAAAATGAATAGTGAACAATAATACTAAAATATATGTATCAAAATACATATATAAATTATTAAATCAAAACCTGATTTAATAATCCGGCTTAATCCTAAGCCGGCTAGTATTATCAACCGTCCGATTAAAATCCGTGTATCCCGTACACGTATTTAATCAGACCCCTGCACGTACCAACGTACGGCTCCTACATCTATCATCTGAACAGGGAAAACCGTCAGTGTGGGACTCTAAAGACTCAACAATACACTGGCAGTGGGTTTAACTACAAACACGTCAGCGGTACTAGCTGTACGTAACGGCTACCCGGGTACTTGTCGAAAGGAGGGTCGACAATCAAGTACGTCCTTACCCTACTGAGTCTGAATGTGACAATCTTCGTACAGTCCGGTCTCTTCGTCAAAGAGTATCGCACATCGGGTCTAGAGGGTGGATAACGTCAAACCCCTACTAACCCGATAAGTCATGTCTGAGTCAAGCTCATCACCAACAAAGATACCACCGATCAACTATCAGTAAATGTCATCTACCGTGGCCACGGATTTCTGGTGATAGCCAACTGAATACAGCGCAACATTGACTCTTAATATCAAAAGTGACGAATCCTTGACAGTCGACCACTGCCTCTATGTGGCTCGGTACTGTACCTAACTAACATGTTTGCACGACTCCTTTGAGCTATGGTAGGGTAGTAATTAAAATACAGTGGGAACTCACACGAGACAAATGACAACTTCAGGTTAAAAGACTAACATGTACTCATACCACCTGAGAACTTCCATCTGACAATAGATATAATACCATCTAGAAGTTCTGGGCGAGTCCGTCCAGTGTACTCACCTTCAGTGAGCACCTGTATACTATCTTAGGTGACACAACACTAATGGCTTGTGAGACAGGCCGCTGCCCCTCGTCGGGGTCTAGAAACGTATACACTAGTCTACTCCGGAATTTCGATACCAGTCCCGATACTCCCACGGCTAGAGATATTTAAGGATGTGTTTATGGACAACCCAGCTCCCACATATATGATCGCCATCATATGTTAGTTGTCAAACAACAATCCTACGGGCTTTATCAATGATGAAGACAAACCAGATAGCATACTATCATCTCGAGTAAGACTGTTATACCTGTATAGGTCCTCCCTCAATTATCATAATCGTCTACTTGCGATCACAATAATTGCCTTGAGGCTCTATATCCAACATGATCTTCATCGTCAATCTTAATATCGATCTTATTCAGATTTATAATGATCGAATTAAACTTACCGATGTGAGATTTGATAAGAGAGGCTTCTGACATACGAAGTGTGTAGAGGCGCCGCTTCAAAAGGAGTCGATTGGTGAAAGACTTCTTCAAATATAGATTCTTGTTAAGAATATAATTAGTTATTATATATTAGTTATGAGTATATTTAATTAGTAGATATTAGTTGAGTATATTTTGTTATTAGATTGAGAAGTGATTTATAACTCTATATATATATATATTTGTATGGACTCTTATTTAATGAGGTCAATAAATTATTTTCTCTTGATTCTTTTTATTGTATCAGAGGTTTGAAAAGAATTGAGAATTGAGAGGAAACCCCTAATTTCCCAAACCCTAACCCTAATTTCCTTAGTCGTCACCCCCTCCTCTGCCCTCGCCGCCGACGCTCTCGCTGCCACTTCCTTTACAGCCCCTCGCACCAGCACCACGTTGCAACAACACCAACACCAGCACCACGTCGCACCAGCAGCAGCACGCACCATGCATAACAGCCCTCACCGCATCAAACCGAATGGACACCTCGCACCCAGCAGCAGCCTTCACAGTCGCAACCTCCATAGCTGCTGCCCTCTACTTGTAGACTGCCTCATCCAATGATGTCGCATCTTCTATCCCAATCGCAACTCTCTCGAACCCTAGTCCTAACCATCGCCAACAGCCACATGGCAACATTCGTCTCCGCTTCTCTTGGTTAATGACGATGATCTATTCGATCATCATGCTCCGACTTCTTTACACTTGTACCCGCTTGAGTGTTCAACAACCTTATTCTCACTCTCGTGATTTAATTTTGCGCCATTCATCATGGATTCTGATTCGGTCTCAATTACTGCTCGTGGTTGTCCCCCTATTTTTGCTCGAGGTCGTGGTTCCCGTGGACGTGGTCATGTCCTTGCCAGCCTTTATTGTGCTTATTGCGGTGGCACTAATTATCGTGAAGACTGTTATTTGGAGAAACATAGCTACCCTGATGATATACTTATAGCTCGTCAGACATTCACACCGGCGGCTATTGACCGACCTTCCTCTTCTGCCGGCTGTTTACCTTTATCCAGTGCTGAGTGAAGCCAGTTATGTCGCCTCTCTCTTCTGTAGCTCCTGCCAACCTTTCTACTCCGTCTGGTATATTGTTCCTTTCTTATTCTAATTCGTGGGTCGCTGATTCTGACGTCTCACATCACATGCCTCGTAATGGACTATTTGATTTTTTAGTTCTCACAAATTTATTTCCATGGCTGATGGTAATACCACACCTGTTTCTGGCTCTGCTGATTTATCGCTTACTTCATCTTTCCATCTAAAAAATGGTTTAATTATGACATCTTTAAAACAAAATCTGCTTTTTATTCGTCAGCTTACAAATGATTCTAACTGCTCCGTAACATTTTATCCATCTCATTTTGAGATACAGGACCTTCTGACGAAGCAGCGGATTGGTGAGGGCATGAACAGAATGGACTGTACTACGTTGATCACATTCCCAGTACATCTGCAGCTGTCTCTACTATTCAGTGACATTGGAGACTTGGTCACCATCCTCTCTTTTCTTTATGTACTATGCTGCTTTCTTTTACTTTATCAGAATTCGGCTGTGAATCTTGTATTCTTGGTAAACACCATCGCTCCTCTTTTCCTCAGTTAATAAAAGACATGATTTACATTTTGCTTTAATTCACTCCGATATTTAGGGTCCTTTTAAATTTCTGAGTATGTTTGGTTTTAAATATTTTATGGTCTTTATCGATGATCATTCATGCATGACTTGGTTGTATCTTCTGTGTAATAGGTTGAACTTTTGTCTATCTTTAAAATCTTCGTACCTGAGATTAATAATCAATTTGGTGTTCCGGTAAAGATTTTTCATTCAGATAATACTAAGGAGTATATTAGCGTGGAGTTTACTGCATTTTGTCAGACCAATGGTATATTGCGTCAAACTTCATGCTCTTGTATTTCTCGACAAAATGGGATTGCTAAACGGAAGAACCAACGTTTGCTTGAGGTAGCTCGCTCTCTTGTTTTGCATATGCATGTCACTAAACGATTGTGGAATTTTGCGATCTTAGCGGTCTGTTTTTATATCCATCGCATGCCTTTTCCGGTCCTAAACAACCGGTCCCATTTCTCTATTTTGTTTCCACAGGGCAACCCGTTTCTTGATCCTCCTAAGTTGTTTAGTTGTCTGTGCTATCCTCATATTCTAGGTCCTCATATTGAGAAGCTTGATCCTAGAGCTACTCGTATACATGTTAGATTTGATCCCGCCACATCTAAAGTTTGTATTTCTTGTGATGTGACCTTCTTAGAAGATCACGCATATTTTCCACTATTTGTTAAAGACCCCATTCCTACTATTCATGTTCATCACCTACCTTGTTCATCACCTACCTTCGTCAGAGTTTGATTCGTCTGTTCAACCTGTGAGCCCTAGTTTTCAGTCTTTAGCCTCTTATCCACAGATGTATCACCGCCGTAAGAAAGTTGTCCCACCCTTTCCCACCAATGCTTCTTCTAACTCTTCTACAGGTACTCCTATACAGTCCAATGTGTCTTATTCTTTGTTGCCGCTGCCTTCAGAAGAATATCTCTCTTCCTATTGCCTTACGCAAGGGTAAACGTTCCTGTACTACTGCACATCCAATTTCTAACTTTATTCCCTACCATAAACTGACACCATCTGCTAGTCAGTTTGTTTCTTTCTTATCTGTCATCACCCTTCCTTTCTCTGTTCAGTAAGCTCTTCAGCACCCAGATTGGCATGCAGCTATATTAGAAGAGATTACCACACTGCGCTTTACTCAGACCTGGAAATTGGTAGCTCTGCCTTCAGATAAGAAAGTTGTTGGATGTCGATAGATCTTTGCTGTCAAACATAATCCAGATGGGACGATTGACCGTCTCAAAACTCGATTAGTGGCCAAAGGTTTTACTCAACAGTATGGCTTGGATTGTGTTGAAACTTTTTCGTCAGTTGCCAAATTGATCTAAGTTTGTGTTCCTATATCCGTGGCTCTTTCTAAGGCTAGGCCTCTTCATCAACTTGATATGAAAAATGCATTTCTTAATGACGATCTTTCAGAGACTATTTATATGCAGCGGCCTTCTGGTTTTGAGCGACCGGGAGAATCTATGGTTTATCTTCTATATAAATCATTATATGGATTGAAGCAGTCACCGCGTGACTAATTTGAAAAGTTTAGTACAGTTCTACGACATATTGGCTTCAAACGCAGTCGCGCCGACACATCTCTCTTTACAGGGAATCGTCCTCAGGGCATGATAATTGTGTTAGTGTATGTTGATGATAGTATCATTACTGGAGATGATTCTGCTGGCATCTCTACGATGAAAGAACATTTGGCTTCACACTTACATACCAAAAACCTTGGGCCACTTAGATATTTCTTTGGAATTGAAGTATCACGGAATTCTGGTAGATTACAGCTCTCTCAGTATAAGTATGCACTTGATCTTCTAGCTGAGACAGGATTTCTGGGATGGAAACCAGCAAACACCTCTATGGATTTCTCAGTCAAGCAATCTCAATTGAGCTCTTTCTCGAATCCTCTACTATCTGACCCAGGACGATATCGACGTCTAGTTAGGAAGCTTATTTACATCACTGTCAGTCGTCCTGACATTGCCTTTGCCGTTAGCACGGTGAGCCGGTATATACATAATCCTTTGACCTCTCACCTTAAGGCGCTTGAACGTATTCTCGGATACATCAAAGGTTCTCCAAAACAGGGTCTTATTTACAAACCATCATCTATGTTGTCGCTCACAGCTTTTGTGAATGCTAACTTTGCTGGATCCATTGATGATCGTCGTTCCATAAGTGGCTATTATGTCTTCTTGGAAGGAAACTTGTTACATGGAGGAATAAGAAGCAAAATGTAGTGGCTCGTTCTTCTGCAGAGGCCGAGTATAGATCTATAGCGCATACAGTTACTGAGTTGGTATGGCTTACCTCTATTCTGACAGATCTTGGGATTCCTTATTATTTTCCGACTACACTCTTCTATGATAATAAGGCCGCAATCTACATTGCTGAGAATCCAGTTTTTCATAAGCGAGCCAAGCATATTGAAATAGATTGCCACTTCATTCATGACAAGATGACAGATAAGATGGTTGCACTCTAACATGTTTTTTCTTCGACTCAACTAGCAGATATCCTTACCAAAGCTCTTCCTCGACCGGTTTTCGCTCGTCTTTTATCCAAGTTTGGCATGATTAACATTTATGCTCCAGCTTACGGGGGTGTTAAGAATATAATTAGTTATTATATATTATTTATGAGTATATTTAGTTAGGTTATGAGTATATTTTGTTATTAGATTGAAAGGTGATATATATATATATATGGACTCTTATTTAATGAGATCAATAAATTATTTTCTCTTGATTCTTTTCACTCCTCTAATTTCAACCACAAACTAGCCGTCGTCTATACCAAAACTTCTTGCAAAACTTTGTTTGTCAAACACAATTGAATAGCCGTGAGAGCCTTTTCATCCAACTCCTCCCATACTTCCTCCATCACGGTGGAAGACCATAGATCCGTCCTAAGAATCGCCTTCTTCAAATTATTTTATGTCAATACGGCAATCATACGAACTTGCCATAGACAAAAGCTCATATTCTCATCAAACCTCTCAATATCGAACTTTATAATCATTGGAGACATAATGTCGGATCAAAAGAACCAGTTGAAATTCACTTAGGAATTTCCACAAACACCTTGAGTGCTTACAAACTAAAAATTTCAAAATCACAATTTAAGAAGATGGGGAGAGAACACAAGTGTCGTCGTCCACCGTAAACCTAAATCGTAAGATCGAAGACCTAACGGTTCAAGTAAACAAATTCCCAAACACCAAATCGCCCAAAGAACCACAATATAGCTCTGGTACCAATTTGTTGTGTACGATCAGGAAGCAATAAACAAACGATAAAGAGAAGCAAACAAATAAACAACAGCAATAGAAATAGCGCACAAACAAAAAGACAAAAGATTTACGTGGAAAACCCTTTCGGGAAAAACCACGGACGAAGGAGAACAACTTTACTAATCAAACAAATATGGATGATTACAATGGTGGATGAACTCTCACAAAATTCCTAAACAAAACCCCAGCCTCCACTCTCTTTAATTAACAAAAAGGTTCTTACCCAATTAGAGTTACAAAATACAATTTATATTATAGGCAAATACAGTAAAAATCAGATTTTCCTAAACAGCCCAGAATTCAGCCCAAGTCAATTTGAGCCGGCTCAAAATTGTCCTAAACCGTCTTTTGCAAACAGAGAACAATTGATACTTCCAAACGACCTTAAGCCGGCTCATACGTATCTTGAATCGTCTTCTACAAACTGAGAGAGCTTTGTAATTCCAGACATGTTGTGAGCCGACTCAAACTTACCTTGAGCCGTTTGATCATCTTAGGATAAAAGAATACGAGGTAAACTCAACAAAAGATAAATTAATTAGTCATTTACTCTAGAGTGGACTAATTTTTTTTCTAGGGTGATTGCATACAATACCCTTCATGTATACCTCATCTACCACTTAATATCCTTCAACTGGTTTATTAGCATATAACATCCCTATGATCGGTCTCAACATGACTTGAGGAGGACAACTAACTTAATTTTGTATTTAACCACGTTTTTTAGTAAATCAAGGATACCATCAGGGTTTAAAATCTCGCTATCGGTACGGTGTCGAACGGTCACATTTGGATCGAAATCGGCCATCTTGGTCGTATCGGCTTTCTTGGATAGGGGTATCAGATTTTACATAGTTTGATGAACAGGATTTTCTTTTTATAAAAAAAATAGTAAAACTTTTAGATACTAGTAAATGTACCTACAAATAATTTCACGAAATCTTTGGTAGTTAAAAAAAATTATTAAAAAAGGACATCAGACGTAGCTGTATATACACTTGATAAAAGTAACTAATTTTTTTAATTTTTAATCAATTAATGTTGTCAAATAACTTATCAATAAACTCATTAAACCCATACAAAACCCCACTAACCCATTAATAAATCTTCTAACCTATTAATACTCTTAATACTGAACCCAGCTAATCATATGGTAAACCAACCAATGAGCAATAGCTCAGTTGGTATGGGCACTTCCCCTCGTGGGGAGAGTGCCGGGTTCGAACCCCATGAACCCTAAGAGGAGAAGTGGGCATAAATTAACGCTTTCAGGAAAAATTCGTGAGTCCACTGGGTGCGTGCGTATTGTGTGCTTATGCGTTGGTGTGTTGTGTGCATAAGTTGGGGCTTACGGGCCAATACCAAAAGAAAAAAAATCATATGGTAAACCCAATATAAATCGGTTATCAATCAGTATTGGAATCATAACTTGGAGGTTCTGTTTTGGAAACGGAATTGGCCATCTCGGATCAGGATCAGCTGAGATTTCAAACCATGTGTACTAATTGCTATAAATCAGTTAAGAGGTATAAAAAAATCAGTAGACTTAGAAAGAGGAATTTGATCTAACTGTCGACTACTCAAGGGCGATATGTGCTAATAAACCAGTTAAGAGAGATAGCTTTACAGGAGGTATAGATGATGGGTATTATATTTAATTAAATATAATCCAATGTCAGCCAAGGCAAAGACAATCTACCAAACTTACAGTTTGAATTGCATTTTCTGATTCTCCTTCAGTTTCATTGCCTCGGCAAGCCCCTAATGAAATCGGTCGAGAAGAAATATAATTAGACGTTTCCTCGGTGAACCAAGCCACATCTGCGTCTTCCATTATCCCAACGTAAAATATACAAAACACGTCCACCATATCACCAATAATCCCTGCATGAGCAAACTCCATGTTCAAAATGATGAAACCTGTTTGTATCTCTGATAATAATCTCCCTTTTGCTAATCCTCGAAATAAGCTTCGCAGCACAATGGCAATCCCCACACATTCGAAGATTCATCCTTATCCTGATAGGGGCCTCGGCCCCAGTACTTATCATTGCAAAAGCAATAGCAAGCTTTTCACTATGCACAGATAAATGGCTTTCCTTATCTTCTTCCTCAACATCATGCAATGTAGACTCTACCTCAGCAACATATCCTGCTTCCTTCACTTTACCCATTAATTCATCAAGCTTTGCATAAATTTTCTTCGATTTTGGATGTGACCAATCCCCTACATGAAATGTATGCACTTTGTTACCAATCTCAACATTGCTACAACCAGGTGATTTCTTGATTCCTTTGCTTATCATGATATTTCTCACTGAGGTGACATCATCCCATCTCCCTGCTCGAGCATATATATTCGATAATAGAACATAATATCCTGATTGTTCAGGGACCAATTTGAATAAATGGTCAGCAGCTAACAATCCAATAGACATATTTGAATGAACACGACAAGCAGCCAGCAAAGCTCCCCATACTCTTTCATTGGGCGGTATCGGCATTCTTTTGATAAAATCATACGCTTCCTGGATAGAGCCAGAACGAGCCAATATATCAACCATGCACGCAAAATGCTCTATTCGAGGAACCAACATGTATTTATCGGTCATGCATTTAAAATGGTGCCTTCCTTGTTCTTGAAGACCCGAATAGCTACAAGCCGAGAGAATTGAAACAAAAGCTATGTGGTCGGGCTCAAGACCCGATTCTAGCATTTGCTCAAATAAGGCAACGGCTTCTTGCCCGTGCCCATGCATTCCATAGGATGAAAGGATTGAAGTCCAAGATACGACATCTTTATTTTTCATAGCATCAAAAACCTCTCTAGCATCTTCTAAACACCCACAACTCGAGTACATGTCCATGAGAGCGTTCTCTAACACCAAATTAGGGCACATTTGATTTCTCCGAACAAAATCATGGATTCTCTTTCCAAGAGACAATGCAGACACAACTCCACAAGCCGGTAGAACACTGGAGAACGTAACTGCGTCGGGCTCAACCCCTCCTTTCTCCATCTCTGCAAAAAGCTCCAACGCTTCTTTCTCCATCGAATTATTCGTGTAAATCGCAATCATAGCGTTCCAACACACCAAATTCCTACTACCCATCTCATCAAACATCCTCCTGACAAGCTCCACGTTATCAAAACTCGTTTTAGT
This sequence comes from Agapanthus africanus, assembly GCA_030015575.1. Classification (NCBI taxonomy): domain Eukaryota; kingdom Viridiplantae; phylum Streptophyta; class Magnoliopsida; order Asparagales; family Amaryllidaceae; genus Agapanthus; species Agapanthus africanus. Next base: position 47,654,636 of record JASDDO010000012.1, read on the forward strand.
CATCGCAGGAAGTACACTAGCCATCGTACCCGCATCCGGCTTCGGTTTACCTCGCTCTACCATCTCCCTACACATCTCAATCGCTCGCTCAAACTTCCCATTTTGAGTGAACCCCGCAACCATCGCATTCCAAGACACGGCATCTCTATTGGGCATTTCCTCAAACACCTTATGTGCATACCCAAAACAACCATTGCATTTCCCATACATAGCAACAAGAGTGTTGCCAACAAAAATATTAGAGTCAAGTCCAACTTTCACAACAGCCCCATGAACCTGCATCCCCGCACAAAGGTTCTCGGAGCCCGAGCAGGCCTTGAGAGCACACGGGTAAGTGTAATTATCAGGCTTGATGCAATGAGAGTGGTGTAATTGGGAAAAAAGAGCAAGGGCTTGAGAGTACAAGCGGTTGTTGACGTAGCTGCGGATCATGACATTGAAAAAGACGATGTTTTTATGGGGGGTTTGGTCGAACAGGTGGCGGGCGAGGCCGGGGTCGCCGCAGGCAGAGTAAGCGCGCATGAGCTTGATGGAGATTGATGGGTTTGTGATGGGGATGAGGTGGGAGTGGAGATGCTTGAGGGATGAGAGAGAGGTTGGGGATTGGCATTGGTCTATTGATTGAAGGAGAGAGTTGAGGGAGTGATGAGCGTTTGGTGTTGGGGAATTGGAGAGCAAGTGAGGAGAAGGGAGAAGGGTGGTGAGTTTAGGGGATCTCATTTGTTTTGGAACTGGAGGGAAAATCGAGGGGGGTTTGAAATGTAATAATCTTGTGAGCAAGAGGTGTTTTTCAAAGTTTAATTTATTTTTAGAGATCTATGTTGCTGAGGAAACGGAGGTTGCAGTTACTGTGCACGTGCAAACTGCAGTGGACTCTCATGTTGACCAGTAAGACCTGTTGGCTATTTTACAGTTAGCTCCCAGGACCCTAATAGTTCCATGTGAAAGTCCGCTGCAGTTTTGGACATGCAGAGTCCTTGCAGTTTTGGGCATGCGGACCCAGTGGCACATGTAAGATGTAACTTCAGTTTGGGACCGTGGGTTCCTTTCCTCACCATAAAAATGTATTTTTTTAGAAAAAGGAGTACAAAGCCAATTAATTATGATTTCATCAAATATAAAACTTTGCGTTGGTTAAACATAAAATCATTTTATTTTATTTTTTCCCTCTTTGAAATAAGTGTTGCTTATTTGGTTTTGTTCTGTGTTTTTTTTTAACTAGGAGTGGATATTGCCTTGTAATCATCTTCTGATTTGATCCCATTACATTTTTTTTTGCACCAGCCAGTAGGCCTTAACATAAGCGCAACATACACAATACCCCCACACATACCATACACAAGCACGGACAACACACATCTAGGGATCCATGAATTTGCCCCGAAAACGTTAATTTGTGACCACTTCCTATTTAGGGTTTCATTGGGTTCGAATTCCGCACTCTCCTTAAGAGGGGAAGTGTCTATGCCAACTGAGCTATTGTTCGATGGTAGATACCATTACCTATTGAATTTCGAAATATTCTTTTTCTATCAACATGGTAGATTTCACATACGCAAAAAAATAAGATAAATTTAGGACTTAATAAGCTACCCTAACTCTATAACAAATCACCAGCCCGGCAGCATAGGTGGAACCTGTCTGATTTGTACGTGAAGTATTGCTCTTGATTTTGATTTTTGATGAAGTGCGAGGGACCTAGGGTGATAAAGGCGGATTCGGAGTGCATGCTCCTCATATCATCCCTTTAGGTCCACGGGTCTATGTTTCTTCTTAAATTTAGTGCATGCTCCTATCATCGTCCCTTTATGTCCATGGGTCTATGTTTCTTCTTAAATTTAAAGTAGAGTTGGGATCTAATAATAGCAAGTAAAATAATATGAAATATCAGCAGAGGTTCTCAGTGGCATAATGACTCTGATGCATGAACATTTTAGTTTTTTCTTTCCCTCTCTGTTCTTTTTAGAGGAAAAAAAATATAGTTTCAATTATAGAGCTGCATGTACATTAGCACATTTTTGACACTTCACTTCCCGGCTATGTTTGTTAATATTAACGATCTGAATATTCGGTCAGTATCAAATAGTTTCATATGGTAAAATCAATTCCAACAATTACAAAAAAAAATTGGAAATTTAACTTTTTGCTTGATGTCTGACCTCCATTTTCAAAAATGAATTAGGTGAAATAACGCGGAAGTTTACACAAATGGTCCTGGAGGAGGGGAGGGGACGAATAGGACTATACAACTAATATGCCCAAATTAAAATCTATACTACTTGCTAATCAATATATCAATTGCTAAGCTCAGACAATTGAGATAAGAGGCTAAACAAAACTATAATTGAATACAAAACATATAGCAAGGGACCATCACAAGCACGAGAAATGAGCAGATAGAGTAAGAAATCTCCAAGCATGCAATTTCTAAGTTATCATTACTTTCAAGCAAATAATTGCAAGTCTAAATAGCAAGTAATGAAAAGAGAGATAGAGAAATTGCAAACGCAAACATGAGTCGTTTATTGTGGTTCAGGAAATCCCCTAGTATATTTTCTTTAGGCGCACGAACCTGTTATACTAAACATGTCTTTCTCGGAGGCAAACACGTTGCCCGCAAGCAACTCACAAACCTCGCTTCCGGTGGAGGCCAAACCAACACGTCTACTCAAAAGACCATACGTTATTCGCCACTAAGAATAGCACTCCTCCTTACAATACTCGTCACCCTTCTCTCTACAAAAGATACTCTTCTCTATTACAATGGTAATCTTGCACTCAAGATCCCAAATATAAAGAAAGAAGAGATTACAATTGAAGTATAATATTCTTGATAGAGTTTCTCTCAAGTTCACTTGTAATACTCTACAAAGTATGGATAATCAATTTGAAACTCTTAATTTTGTGTGTGAAAGTGAATGAATAAACAAAATGAAAAACTCTTTTGAACTCTCACAAGAAATAAGATTTTTGGCTCTTTATCACTTAGGAATAATAGCAACTGAAATATTGAGTAATTAGAGCTCAAAAATCCAACCCAAAACTCTTTTACAACCCCACATAAAAAACTATCCGTTATAAGTCAAGTCGGCATTTTTTCAGTAAGAACAGATGTCTGAAGAACAGTAGGACAGACGTCTGAAGTTTTAACAAAATAAAATCCAACGCCTATATTTTCAAAAATTTCTACTTCAGACATCTGTCAAATAGGTTCAGACATCTACTATGGGTTTTCAAAGATGGAAAAAAATACAGAGAATAAACAGACGTCTGAAGAACATGAGACAAACATCTGAAGAAGAAATGATTTTCAAAGATTTTTGAACTGCAGACGTCTGTTGCCTATATCGTCAGATGTTTGTTTCTTACAAAAAATTCATTCCAATAAAAATACAGAGAACAAACAGACGTTTGGAGAAACATTGACAGACGTCTGTAACTCATAAAAATAGGCCAAATGAAAATACGGAGAATACACAGACGTCTGAATAAGTAAGGGACAGACGTCTAAAGCACAAATAGCATGAAAACTAATATTTCAGACATTTGAGGATTTTGTAAAAAAACGCAGAAGAACGACAGACGTCTGAAGCACGTAGAGACAGACGTTTGAAATGTAAAAACTCAGAAACTTTTGTTTTATGATGAAAATCAATAAATCGAAAACCGCGATATTTATGCAATATAAAACTTTTGTGTATGCATGTATGAGTGTTCAAGAGCTCTAATTGATATTAACCATAATTCGAAGAGTATTTACAAGATTCCTATGTCGGTTATCACAAATTTTCGATTCTTGAATCTTGAAATCTCGAGCACTTGAATATGCCGCTTCACTTGAACTTCGAATACGCTGCTTCACTCACTAGCGTCTTGAAGTCAATATTTGATCTTCAAATCTTGGACTTGATTTTGATACATTAACTTGGACTTGACTTCTAACGTCTTGAAGTCAAAATCACAAATTTTGGCATTTCGAATACGCCACTTCACTCACTAGCGTCTTGAAGTCGATATTTGATCTTCAAATCTTATACTTGACTTTGAAGCATCAACTTGGACTTAGCTTCTAACTTCTTAGCCATTCGTAGCTTGAACTCTTGAATTATTATTTCTCGGCTACGTAGCTTCACGAAACTTGAATTGGTAGTTTGAGAAGCACTCGTCCATATCCTCCAACATTCATTAGATATGACGTTAAAGCTTGTTTTCCTCCATCCTCTTTTCAATGCTTGTATCGTGAGATAACTGATATCCTGAAAATCAATCTCAACACGACCAAGCATATCATATACAATGTTATGAAATATAAGCAAGTTAATAAACACAAGTATATGAATAATCATTTTGGTATTACAAACAAGAATAGTATATCAATATCAATATCAAGATATCAAGCAAATGCAAAGTATGAAATATTGATATACTATATATATATAATATATGACAAGTAAGCTATAGAACACACACGTGTGTGTGTTGTGAATTACCAAAATAATGAATGAAGGAATATATCAATATCAAGAATATAACACGAGTATTGCATGAGATATTGATATATTACTTGGGTATACACAATATATAGGATATGTAAGCTAAATATCAAGTATATACAAGTTTAGTGTCGATAGGATAAGCAAGATAAGCATGTGAAACTAAACGAACTATTCATATTTAAGCTATCATCAAAACCAAATAATTGGATCATCGAAATTCAAAAGTCATCAATCTCCCACTTTTTTATGATGGCAAAACATGAATAGAAAATAGTAAATATATATCAAAGAAAACCAATTTCTAGGATATCGATATATTAACACTCCTATTATTCTCTCCTTTTTTGATATAATAAAAAAGGGCATTTAGGGTAACAGCTCCCTGTAAACATATGCGTGCACTTAAAGCGAGTCAAACGTTTGAATCACTCCTCCTAAATATATGCATAGAAGAACATTAGAAAATGGATATGAGCACAAGTAAAGAAGCAAAATTTGAAAATAAGGCTCAACTCGTATCCAAATGCATGTATATAAGAGATATGCAAAATAAAGTAAGTATACATGCACAAATATCCACATGAGAAAGATATAAATAAGTTCTAATGGCTTGTGGATATTGTTAGGGTTTCTTAGCACGACCACTGGGTTTTATCAGGCATTGAGTATGCAATTTTAAAAAATCTAGAGTGCTAAGCAACACCATCCAATCGAACTAGAGAATTAGGGTTTTAAGACGCATGTAAACAAACTTTATATTAAGTGAACAAGGAATACAATCTTTGTAGACCGGTTCTTCACTTCTAAAGCTCCGTATAGTAGTCCTTAGTTCCAAATAGTGCTCCCCGAACTCTTCTTAGGCTCCACTAGGTGAAAGGAACAAGCTTGCTTAAGGATCTTCGAGCCCGAAAATGATCTATGTCGAAGAATCTCTAACTCAAGCTATCTCTTCACTAATTGAGGAATTAGTGAAGTAAACAACCTATACTAAATGGCTAGTTTGGTATAGATCGATGAAGTAGGAATTTTGCTCACTTTAGAATTAATTTTCTCTCTTTCTTTTTCACCTCACTCAAAAGCTATAGAGCGATGAAGGAGATGAACTGATGTGAACCTTTTGGGTGAGAAAATATCTCAAATCATATTTGTAGAGACTTAATCATGGCTAAAGATAATGGTTGGGTTAATAAATATCTAGAGTAAAGTGGACTAAGTCAAGACTTCTACATGCTTCCACAAGCATCTTTAGCCATGCTAATTTTCACCTAATTTTGATTTATCCCTTAATAATTAATCATCCAAATTATCTTTAGTTAGGTATGAGTCTCATACACCCATGTCCAATGTATCATCTAGCATGACACAAAAATAAATACATTAATATATATCTCATATATATTTATATATATTTGTAGAAAACAAATTCTTAAGTGAGCTAATATTAGTTAATATATATTAATATATCAAATATATAATTATATATTAAATTATTAAATCAACACTTCATTTAATAATCCGGCTATATCACATACAACCGACTAATATCATTTATATGTATATCAAATATACATATAACAAATTATTGAATCAACACTTGATTCAATAATCCGGTTATATCACATATAACCTATATCGCGAGATTAGAATACTGTATCACATACACGTATCAATCTCGGCCCCTCACATATCGCATATGTGCCCTACTTCGTTTCGCTTGAGCTAGGAAACCTCTGTGTAGGACTCTAAAGACTTGTCAATACGTCAGCGGTAGGAAATGATCATATCAATCATCCACAAGCCGTCAGCGGTACTAGCTGGATGTAACGGCTACCCAGGTATTGAGCGATCAGAAGATCAACAAGCAAGCTTGTCCAAACTCCCGTGAATTCAGTAAGTAACACTACCGTACAGTCCAGTCTCTTCGTCTGATATGTCACATATCGAGTCTGGGGGTGGTAAACGTCAGACCCCAATAACTTGATAAGTCATGCCGATACGAGGCTTATAACGGGTCAAGAAACTACTGAAAACACTTACCAGTAAATCTCATCAACAGCCCTGGCCAGGGACTTCCTGTTATAACCAATCGAGCATAGCGCAACATCAACTCCCAATACCGGGAGAGACGAAACCGCTCCTATCGCTCATTGCCTCTATGTGACTCGGGACTGTACCCAAAATCCACCTATTTGCACGCTCTCTTGAGCATGGTAGGGAGGAAATCAAAGCACAGTGGGAATCAAACAAGACTTTATAACGATCTCGGGTCTACAGACTAACATGTACCAGTGTCACCAGAGAACTGCTATCTGACGATAGGTACAATACCATTTAGGAGTTCTCGACGAGTCCTGTTCGGTATACCTATTCTCCAATGAGCACCTGTGTACAATCTTTGATGCCAAACACCAATGGCTGTGGGATCAATCATCGCCCCATACAGGGTCAAGAAACATACACTAGTTTACTCTGGAATATCTGTTCCCCGCCGAAAACACGGAGATGAGACCGCGCAGGTCCATCTCGCCTGAGTTTCGGGGCAGATGCTAATTGGTGCTATCCGTCCACCTCTCCGAAGATGCCAAGTTGATTTATGGCACCGTGTATTGAAGGTTTAAACGGATGCGGCCGATGTAGCAGACTTCGTCAGATTCCCCCTCGTTGAGGGGTTTTTGATTGTGGGGACGCTCTTCCCTGCAGGTGCAAGCCCCTGCAGTTAATTACGCTACCGCATCGCGGTAACCACTTTCTCTTTCTCCAGATGGTCACTTCATGACGTGGGTGTTTGTTTTGTTTTTGGTTGCACGTGGATTGTATACGGAGACTAATTTATGTTGTCGCCCGTAGGGCGTGGATTAGTCCAAATCCGTATCTTCTTAAATTTGGGTTTGGGGGTTGGGTTTAAAGATACGTTAGTCTCATTTGGGACTAAGATCGACTTAAACGTATGTTAAGGATACGTTAATCTAATTTTTAGATTAAGATCAACTTAACAGGATCATTTAGATCCAACAAAAGAGCATTTGGGCTCTGCTGTTTAGTTTAGGGACTTTGCGGTCCATTGTTAGTTTAAGGACATTACGGTCCAGCGTTAGTTTAAGGACATCATAGTCCATGAGTTTAAAGACATCACAGTCAAGGTTAAGGACATCATAGTCCGTGAGTTTAAAGACCTCACAGTCAAGCTTAAGGACATCATAGTCCGTGGGTTTTAAGGACCCCACAGTCCGTAGAATGTATGGTTGTCGGGACCCGTCACCTCTCTGAAGACGTTGAAGGATTACAACGACAAATATCAGAGGAGTAAAGAGATGTACCCTCGAACCGATGTGAGTTGGTTGAAAGATCTGTAGTCCAATTTGGGGCTAAGATCTGTTAAAATATTTATGAGCAGATGGGCTCAATTAATATAAATTGAGGACTTATGGTCAATATTGGGCTAAGTCCAATCAGGTTAAAAAGTTTAACATTTTATTTTGGGCTGTTGAGCCTTTATTTGGGCTTGACCCTTTTAACAATGCTGAGCATTGATTTATATCTTGACAATGTTTTTGTCTTTTATTGAATGTAGAGCATTCATCAGAGCTCTGGGCTTATTAAAGAACAATTTATGTTCTGTCAGCGCAACACGTGGTGCGCTAGGCGCTTTGTGCCAGTCAAAGAGCGCAGTGCGCTTCTGCCAAGTAGCGCACATGTAAGGGACACGTGTCGCACTCAGCGCTAGGCGCCAGATGATGAGCGCATGATGCCAGTTTATGAGCGCTGAGCGCTAATCCATGAGCGCATTGCACTTTCAATTTAGTGGTGTATACGTGAGTGACACGTAGTGCGCTTGGCGCTGAGCGCCAGCCCATGAGCGCAGTGCGCTATTTCAGAAGTGGAAAGCGCAAGTTATTAATTGGCGCATACGTGATTCACACGTAGCACATTTGGCGCTGAGCGCCGGTCCAGAGAGCGCAGAAGCGCAGTTCAAGAGCGCGAAGCGCAGTTCAAGAGCGCAAAACGCATCTGATCAATTTTATGATCTGGAAAACAAATTTATATTCTTTTAAAAGAGACTTTGTCTCAAGATCTAAGAACAACGGTTCTTATTTTTGCAGGAGATATTTCCAATCTCTTATATTGATGAAAAGCTTTGCCTTTATAGATCCATGATCTGTGAGAAGAATTATGTTCTTCTTTTATTTTATCATGAGATCTTTTGATCTCTTTTGTGAAAGACTTTTTGTCTTGTAGATCTATGATCTATTTAAAGAAATGAATTCTACTTTTTATGAGATGATTTCATCTCTATGTTCATCATTATCATTTTTACCTTGAAGAAAAATCTTCTTGCAAGAGCTTGCTCTTTTTCTTTGAGTTTTTTCAAAGTTTATGGGGGGTTTCTCTATATAAGACTTGAAGTCTTGGGGCCTTTATATAGGGCAAGCTGATTTATTGAATCGGTTAAAGAGATCTTTCTCTGATTGATTTGGGGATGTTTCCCCATCATTGGATCTTTGATCCTAGGGCTTCTGTTTTACAGAAGACGATCTTCTTGTTTTTAACAAGATTGGAAAATCTTTCCATAACAGAATTTAATTCTGATTAATTAATGATTTATCATTATTATTAGATCTTCGATCTAACGGTGGGGAGTTTTCTTAATTCCAGCGCTAGCGCACCCGTGCTTTGCACGTGGTGCGCTGCTTAGAGCGCAGCGCACCTTGCGCTAGCGCACCCGTGTTTGACACGTGGTGCGCTGCTTAGAGCGCAGCACATCTAGCGCTAGTGCACACATGGTACGCTGCTTAGGGCGCAGCGCACTTGGCGCTGCATCTGAAATGTTGCTTCAATTTTGAAATTTAAATTTCAAACAGAGATTTGCTCTGATTGGGGGAAACAATATCGATGCCCTGTCTCGATACTCCCTCGACTATGAACAATTAAAGGATGAACTTTGTTGGGGTAAAAATTTACACCCCGGTTGACCAAGTCAAAATCCAAGTCAACCCCAAGCCAAGTGGGCCCAAGCCCAGACCCAGTGGGCCCATGCCCGAGTCGAGCCCGAACATGGAGCGGCCGGCCTCCCCCCATGCCAAGATAAAAATTTTGTAATAAATAATTTTGTTGTATTTATTTTATTTTATTTTCGGATAAATGTAAGAAAAATAGGCATAAAGCCAAATTTTTGTAAAGCCCATGGCTTATGTGCAAAAAGAAATGGCACATAAGCCATGGGATAGGCAAAATGCCATTTTGTGAAGCCCAAGGGGCTATGTGTAAAATGTATGGCTTATAAAGGCAAAAGATAATGAAAATATCTCATAACTTTTTCTCTCTCCAAAAAAAAAGTCTCAGAGCTGAGCTCTTTCTTCCATCTTCAAGGTTCCAAAACCTTCTTCTTTCTCTTGAATTAAATCAAGAGTTTTACTCTTCCTTTTTCAAAACAAATTAGTTTTTCACCACAAAACCCACAAAGGGGAACTTGGATCTATCATTAGATCTGAAAAAGAAGAGATTTTGAGATTTCACATCTCTTGATCTTTAAGATCCAGCAAGCAACAGGAGGAAGAAGAACATCGTTCACTAAACCCAAAAAAAAAAACACACACTCAGGAGTCCAACTCCTCTCTGATTTCTCTTCTGAGAAATTTGTTTTAGCAGCGCGCAGCGCAAGTGCGCAAAGCGCACGCGTGCCGACACGTGGCGCGCGCGCTTGCGCACCAGCGCGCTTGCGCAAGGGCGCAAAGCGCCCGCGTGCCGACACGTGGCGCGCGCGCGCTTGCGCACCTGCGCGCTTGCGCAGGTGCGCAAAGCGCCCGCGTGCCGACACGTGGCGCGCGCGCTTGCGCACCTGCGCGCTTGTGCAGGTGCGCAAAGCGCCCACGTGCCTACACGTGGCGCGCTTGCGCACCTGAGCGCAGCGCTCATGCGCAAAGCGCCCACGTGCCGACACGTGGCGCGCTTGCGCCTGAGCGCACAGCACCTAAGCGCACAGCGCCCAAGGTGCTGCCCCACGCATCCTTTGGATGCCCTTTTTCCCTTTATTTATATATACATGTATATATATACATATGTATACAAATGTACACATACACATACTCCGCCACACTCTCCCCCTCAAAAAAAATTTCGGGCCGGGGCGCTGCCCCGAACCCCGCAAGGGGGCTGCTAGCCCCCTTGACCCCCAGCCCGCTATCCGGGTAGCGGGACCCCCGTAAAAACTCTGCGTGGCTCCCGATATATCCAAAACCCCCCTTTCAGAACAGAACACACGTACACTGCACATTGAGTTCGCATGACCAGTTTAACCCGTTAATCGGAGGTTCCCTCGCCCCAAAGGCGAGGGGTAATTAACGGCAGCTTAGTCCGCGGCTGCCGGAGATTCGGATCCCCACAATCATTAAACCCCGGCCTACCCTAGGCAGGGGGAATCTGTAGTACGCTTGACAAGCGTGCGCGTATTCCCATCTCAATGGGGTGACGAAAAAACACCCTACAGATTCTGGCACGCCCGGTGGGACCAATCTCTCCTCCCATATTTCGGGTTAAACGTTCATGCGAACTCAATTAATATACGTATCTATTGTCTATACTGAAATGATATTTTCTTTTCTATGCAGCAATCAACCTTCGACGACAATGTCTCTCCAGATGAATTCAGCTTCCAACGTGACCCCGATTCCATACGTGGTCAAGATCAACGCTCGTGTGGTTCTCCCTGCAAGCCTCAGTCGACAGTGGGAGGAACCTCCCCGCCAGTTTGGCTCCGTCATCATCTACCTTGCCGGAAGCGCTCATCTGGCGGAAATCCCGGCGGAACGGGTGGCCAAGCCAGTCCCAAGGGGCAAGAGGCCGAATGTTGTGATTGCTAAGGCACCACAACCGAAACTTAAGATGGTGTCTGAACGATTCCCTGACGCTCTAGCTGGGGGCAAGACCTCCGGTGCGAAGGGAAACATCAAATGTTGCGGACGAGCTCAGGAGATGACTCCAACAAATGCACAATCGAGCGTATCTCCAAGTCCTTTCATCGCCCGGTCTGCGGTGTCTTCCCGAAGAGCCGAGGTCTGCCAGGTGCTTAGAACAGAAAAGTTAAGGCAGAAGCGGCTCAGGTATCGAGCCAACAAGCGAGCCAAGGCTTCGGCCAAATGGAATCGTGTGAAGTTCCAAGTGCAGGGTTGCCCGACGACGACGGCTGAGTCGGACGTAAGAATCAGCAATTCTTTCGAGCCTCTGAAGTGGGTTCAGAAAAATGCCATGACCGCCAGAATCAAGAAGACAGCGGTCCGAACAGTGCCACAAAGAGACGTGTCCTGGCCCCAACAGAAAAAGTATGACACTGTCTCTTCAAGGGTCTATCAGGCGCTTTGTGCCGCACGAAAGCAGCGGGGCAGATCCAGAAAAGAAGCGCCAGCACTATTCAAGAACCTGGTTAGGCCAGCCGCCTTCAATCGACTACCAGCTACCGAAGCAAGGGGGTCAAGACAACGAGCCGTGAAATCAGCCGCCAATGACAGAAAGACAGCCGAATATATCATCCATACGGTCTATATGGCGGGCGGGCGCCCCAGCGACAACCTTCGCAGCAAAAGCAAGGATGGGGCCACCACATCCCAGGCCCAATCTAGCCTGAATGTGGTTGCCGCTGCCCAAGAACAGCCGCCCCCGCTGGATGAAGAAAACCCTCTCGATGAGGATGATAGGCAGAAAGACCCCTCGGTCCATGCAGAGTCAAGCTCGGACAGCGAGGAAGAGCCGACTTTCCGCCCCAGGACTGCGGAGCAAGAGCTGCTTCAAGAGCTTCGAAAACAGCTCAGGAGCAAAGATAAAGAGATGGCCAAGCTCTATTCGAAGATTGACGACTTAACGAACGTGGTGATGCAGCTTACGGCTCAAATTGCTCGAGCGCCTCCCAATCAAGCACAAGCCGCTGGTAATCAGCCGGGTGAGGACAATCCGAGGCAGCCAATGCCTGTTCCTTCGGGTCCAAGACTGGTCGAGCTACATGAAAGCCGGCCACACTCCGCTTCTGGGGACGCCTTGGCCCCAGATAGCACTATCCCGCTAACACAGGATCGGATAATGGATTTGGTCACCAGCAAGGTTAAAACATTGGTGGCCGAAGCTGAAGCTCAGAAAGAAATCGGCAGTAGTGGGCGGCCATACCCCGCGCAGTACGATCTGATTGAGTTCCCAAGCGGCTACGTCATTCCTAAGTTCGGAAGATTTGATGGAACGGGGAATGCAAATCAGCACGTCGCCCACTTCAAAGCATCGTGCGGAAATACAGGGGGCAATGACGCGCTCCTTCTTCGTCAGTTTGTCAACAGCCTGACCGGCGTCGCCTTCGACTGGTATGCGAGTATACCGGACGGGTCCGTTGTTACTTTTGCCCAAATGGAGTCCCTGTTCCGGCAAAGGTTCATGAGCGTCAGTGATAAAATCTCCATTGCCGACCTTGTGAGGACCAAGCCGGGGAGGAATGAAAGCAACACTGACTTTATCGCCCGATGGCGTAATCTCACGGTCAAGTGCGAACCGCCGTTGGAGCAGGACCAGTCCGTCAGCCTTCTCATTGGGAACCTCAGCAATTGGATGGTCCCATTCTTGTGTACAGCAGGCCTCAAGACATTTCAGGAGCTAACCAAGAAAGTCCAAATGCTGGAACGCTCAAAACAAGAGTCCCCGCCGGACTCTCAGAGAGAGAAAACTTGGAAAAGCAAGCGGGACGACAACCGTAGAAGCGGGAGTTCCAGCAGTACCAATGTCTTCAATGCGTCCGATAATGAAGAAAAGCGAAAGGCGGCCGAATCCAAAACTAACCGGTCTCGAAAGCCATTGCTGGGAGGAGATGGGCCTTCTCTAGAGGAGAAAAAGAACAAGGTTTACTCTTTCAGAAGGGACAAGGTCCGCAAGATATTTAAAGATGCCTTGAACAACGGCCTACAATTGCCGGAGTCGAAAAGACCCCAGGAAGCAAAAATGACCGACAATCCTTTGTATTGCCCGTACCACCGAGTAGTGAGCCATGCGATCGAGGATTGCTATATCTTCAAAGATTGGGTCGAGAAGCAGTACAAGGCTGGAGAGATCGAGCTGTCCAAAAGTGTGTTGGTGAACAATCAAGTTGCAACCACCAACTTTATACAGACAGAAGTTGAAGCCTTCTGGGAGAAGACAGCCGAACCCGCTGCCCTGAGAGATGAAACTGACTCATCGCAGCCTCCGTGGAGTACGCACATATCTAATAAGACAAAGAAGATGCTAAAGCTGATTCGGAAAGAGCCCAGGATGGAATGGGAAGGACAGAAGAAGCCTACCAGTCCAGCTGCCAATGCGGCTCCTTCAGGCTCAAAATCCAAGAAGCTCAAGAAGAAGAAAAGTGCAGCTCGGCGTGAAAAAGAGTCTGCAGGGAGATCAACCATTCAAAAATATATCGATTCCCTCGAAGAATATGAACAAAAGGAAAGAACATTGATTCAATTGAAGGAGTTCTTCCCTATACAAGCGGCTGAAATTCTGGAGGAGTTAGAAGAAGACATCAATGAAGAGATCCCAGTAGTGACTTGCTACGCCATCCATCTTGGCAGCGACTCCGAGGAGGAGCTCTGTTTTCCCGAAGAGGATGAGGAGCTCGCCACAACGGCCAATCAAATCCAGCTTAGAAGCGGCAGGGCTCTACCGCCAAATCAGGGCAACGCCCCAAAAGGGAAGGAAAAACAAGTCGCTAATGAAGAAGATGGCAGAGAACCGGCTGATGAAAACATAAGTCCTTCCTCGGTGGATTATAATGTCTTGGCGCATCTCCGGAAGCTTCCGTCTCTCCTGAGTATCTACGACGCCTTGGTCCTATCTAAGGAGCTTAGAGATGTTCTCATTCACGCTCTACAAAACCCCGAGCGGTACCAGGCTCACATTGCGGAAATTAATATGAAAGAAGCCCAACACGCTTTGTATGCCGCCGCGGTCACATTTAAGGATGAAGACTTGCTACTGGGAACGGCTGAGCATAATCGGCCGCTTTACGTGACCGGGTACAGCGACGGAGATCGAATTAATCGCATATTGATTGATCCGGGGTCCTCAGTGAACATCATGAACTTGCGAACTCTGAAGAGTTTGTCAATGGACGTCCGACACCTGTCAAGGGAAAGGATTGTCATTCAAGGCTTCAACCAAAATTGCCAGCAAGTTCTGGGGTCTATAGCTTTGCCAATCAAATTCGGGGATCTGCAAACTGAAGCTAAGATATACGTGATCGACGCTGACACGTCTTATAAGATTCTCCTGGGGCGGCCATGGCTCCACGATTATGGCATCATTCCGTCAACTCTCCATCAATGCATGAAGTATACTAAAAATGGCGAAGAAAGACGCATTGACGGAGACATCCAGCCGTTCGGTGTGCATGAAGTCCGCTATGAAGATTCTCGGTACTTTATGAACCACCAAAATGCTAAGCCACAACTGACTGAGGATAGACCGGCCCCAAGACTCAAAAGCAAATCTGCGCCGGCTGTCACTTTCAAGAGCAAAAACGCCCAAGTGCGCCCGCGTTTCGGTAGCGACACTGACGAGTCCGACGCTGGAAGCCCGTCCTCCCGTAAAACTCGTCCTCGTTTCGGCAGCGATACAGACGAATCTGTTACTGAAGGCCCATCTAGCAGCAAAGTCCGCCCTCATCTTGGCAGCGACACTGAAGAGTCGGAGGAAGAGGACCTGCCGTGCAACAGCGATGCAGATTGGACCCCCACGCAACAAGCGAAACTGCGAGAGACCTTCGAAGTTGCAGAAGGATCCCTAGCCGTTACAAGGGTACCAGAGCAAATGTGCAAAGAGCTTGATGCATTATCAATCTCCACCGTGGACCAGCTGAAAACTTTCTACGTTCCCGGGAGGAAAAGTGGACAGAAGGGCATCTTGTTTTATGGGTCAAATCCCGTTGCGCACCCGGACGATTTTTCTGTCGCGTGCCTTCCATATGAGAGAGGCATAAGAGCCGTCCTCAATCCCAGATACTATGTACCCGAGATGCGGGAATACTTTAAGAAGTGCGGATGCCGGTTATATCTAACGGAGTCCGAAGCAAAGTTTTACGAAGGGCTATGGCATCCTCCCCAGGTCCGAGCACTCATCGATGGACGAATTCCAGATAGACGGGGCATAGGCTACATTCAACCTGATTCCAAAGCGTGCTACATGATCCATGTTGGTGAGGCCAGCGAAAGATCAAATGATGACGACGAGATAGCCGAGCCAGAAGAAGCTCCTCAAGAGCTCGAAGATGGCGGACAAGCAACCTTTGACGAGCTAACCGAGATTGACTTAGGAACGCCCGATAATCCAAGGCCGACCTACATCAGCTCGCTCTTGTCAGAGGAAATGAAAGCGCAGATAATCGCCCTGCTGCGTGAGGTCGTCGACTGCTTCGCGTGGACATACAAAGAAATGCCTGGCCTTTCCCCTGAAGTGGCCGTACATAAGTTGGCTATATCTCCTGATGCTAAGCCAGTCAAACAAGCTCCTCGAAGAATGAGAAGGGAGTTGGAAGAAAAGGTCATTGAGGAAACCAAGAAACTCATCGATGCCGGCTTCATCAGGGAAGAGAAATATGCAGACTGGATCGCATGCATAGTCCCAGTGAAGAAGAAAAATGGGCAAATCCGAGTCTGTGTCGATTTCAGGGACCTCAATAAGGCATGTCCTAAAGATGACTTCCCGCTACCGGTCATGGAAATGATGGTCGATGACACCTCAAATTATGAACTGTTCACCTTTATGGACGGCTCGTCTGGATATAATCAGATCAAGATGTCGCCTGGGGATGAGAAGCACACAGCATTTCGAACCCCGATCGGGATATATTGCTACAAGGTAATGCCATTCGGACTGAAGAACGCGGGTGCTACATATCAGAGGGCAATGACTAATATCTTTGATGACCTAATCCATAAAGTCGTCGAATGCTATGTTGATGATCTGGTCATCAAGACTAAAGCCAAGGCCGATCATATCCAAGATCTCAGGACCGTTCTCACCAGACTGAGGCAATACGATCTGAAGATGAACCCTCTGAAGTGCGCTTTTGGCGTGTCATCGGTAAAATTCCTGGGCTTCATAGTCCGACATCGAGGGATCGAAGTTGACCCATCAAAGATAAAGGCCATCATGGAGATGCCCCCTCCGAAAAGTCTGACGCAGCTAAGATCTTTTCAAGGCAAGCTTGCTTATATAAGGAGGTTTATCTCAAATTTATCGGGGAGATGTAGGCCCTTCTCAAAGCTCATGAAGAAAGGAGCTCCTTTTATCTGGGATGCCGAATGTCAAGCAGCGTTCGAAAGCATCAAACAATACTTGTTGCACCCTCCAGTGCTGGCTGCTCCCATTCTAAATAAACCGTTGATTCTCTACACTGCCGCGCTAGATGAGTCACTCGGTGCGCTCCTCGCCCAGAATAACGAGGAGGGAAAGGAAAATGCCCTCTACTACCTCAGTCGAACTCTAGTCGGGGCGGAACACAACTATTCCCCAATCGAAAAGCAATGCCTGGCTCTGATATTTGCTGTGAAGAAGCTGAGGCACTATCTGCTGGCTCATCGGGTTATGCTGATCTCCAAGGTCGACCCGCTCAAACACTTGATGACCAAAGCAAGCCTAGCCGGCAGGATGGCAAGATGGGCTGTCATGCTACTTGAGTTTGACATAGTTTATACCCCTCAGAAAGCAGTAAAAGGGCAAGCTATTGCAGACTTTCTCGCCGCTCATCCCATACCAGAAGGGTCGCCGCTAAATTGTGAGTTACCCGATGAACAAGTGCTGCACCTCGAGGAAGATGAGCCATGTTGGGAGCTCTACTTCGATGGAGCCTCGTCAATAAGGACCTCCAGTAAATCAAGCGTCCCAGAGATAAAAGCAGGGATAGGATTGGTGTTCATCACACCATCAATGGGAACCCTACGACGTTCTTTTGCTCTCACCGAGCCTCGAACGAACAATGAAGCTGAGTATGAAGCTCTGATAGCTGGTTTGGAACTCGCCATAGAAATGGAAATCCTTCGGCTACGAGTTTACGGTGACTCTCAGCTTGTCGTCAACCAAGTAAGCGGCGACTATAAGATATACAAATCCGAGTTAGCTCGGTACAGAGGTAGGGTGGTGGAACTCATGAAACGGTTCACTCATATCGAACTAACGAGAGTCTCTAGAGCGTTGAACGGAAAGGCTGATGTACTCGCTCGCTTGGCCAAGGAGCTGGCTGATCCTGACATGGACGAAATTCTGATCACAGTCAGGAGCCGGCAAATTCTACCCCCAGTCTCTCTACGAGAAGAGGAAAGCGCGGAACAGAAGAGCAGTCCTGCGGAAGAAGCTTCGATCATCCAAGACGAGCCCGATTGGAGAGAACCCTTCATAGAGTACCTCCGATACGACAAGCTGCCCGAAGAAAAATCTGCGAGGATTCAGCTGAAGAAAAGAGCTCTCCGATATGTGTTTGTAAATGACACGTTATACCGCAGGTCATATGACCAACTCTGGCTCAGGTGCCTGTCATCGGCCGAAGCCCAAAAAGTCATGAAAGAAGTTCACTCAGGCGTTTGCGGTGCTCACCAATCTGGCCCCAAGATGCGACTGCAAATTAAACGGCTTGGGTATTACTGGCCCACCATGATACGGGATTGCAGAGAGCATGCAAAGAAATGTTATATCTGCCAAATTCACGGTGATTTTATTCACAAGCATCCCAATCCATTGCATCCTACAGTGGCGTCGTGGCCCTTCGAAGTCTGGGGCACCGACATTGTTGGCCCAATTGATCCTCCGTCATCTAAAGGCCACCGGTTCATACTGGCCGCGACAGACTACTTCTCCAGATGGGCTGAAGCTGTCCCGCTAAAAGAAGTCAAGACAAAAGATATTCTGACATTCTTCCAGCATAATATTCTATACCGCTTCGGTACACCAAGAAGAATCATTTCTGACAACGGGCCTTCTTTCAAGAGCTTCAATGTCTCAAGGTTCGCTACTCAGCACAAGATAGACTGGAGATATTCCTCCATCTATAATCCAAGAGCCAACGGGCTAGCCGAAGCCTTCAATAAGACTCTATGCAAGCTCCTGAGGAAAAATGCTTCAGCCAACAAGAGAGACTGGAATCTCAAACTTCACGAGGCGTTGTGGGCATATCGTACCACGCACCGTACTCCAACTCAGTCCACTCCATACTCATTGCTCTTCGGAGTGGAGGCGGTCCTCCCCCTCGAAGTCGAAGTTCCAAGTTTAAGAATGGCCGTTCAGCACGAGTTGACGGAGGAGGAAAACGTGCTCCTTCGACTTGAAGAGCTCGATGCCCTCGAAGAAAAGAGGCTCGCGGTACAGCAAAATCTGGAGCTATACCGAGCCCAAATGTCACGGGCCTATGACAAGATAACCCGTCTCCGCGCTTTCAAGAAAGGTGAATTAGTGTTGGTCCTCAAAAGACCGATCATCCCCAATCGACATGCCAAGGGAAAATTCGAACCAAACTGGGAAGGACCATACGTCATCGAGAAAGTGTTCGACGGAGGATCCTACCAACTAATAAGTGCCGAGGGAGAAAGGCCCATGCCACCCATCAATGGCCGATATCTCAAGAAATACTATACATGAATGCTCCAAGTCGCAGGCGAATTGAGCACATCGGCCCTACGGTCTGGATCAGACATCCTGCAAAACCGTATACAATCCACGGGCGTAAATGACCCCTATTTCTCCCAAATCCTGTCGGTGAGACTACTTTTAAAGTCCCACCAGCGGCAAAAAAAAAAACAAAAAAAAACGGTATGTCCACAAGCAAAACGGGCACGGATGAAAACCCGAAAGGGCTCCGTGAGTAAAAACAGCAGGACTACCGGCGAGTCTGTGAAAACCCGAAAGGGCGCAAACTCGTGAAAAGAGATGAAATACACTCGCAAAGCCCTCTCGACCTTGCGAGGAGAAAACCCCTGCGTGAGATCCTTACGACTCACAAAGGAGCAACACACTTAGGAATCCTCACGATTCCTAAGGAGAAAATACACCTGCGGGATCCTTACGACTCGTAGGGAGAAAATGCTTTTATGGGACCCTCACGGCCCATAAAATTGAAAAGCCTTGGGTGGTAGGGACCCAAACCTATCTCCTAAGCCATCGTTCCCCAACGGGCAACGGCAAATGATGAGTCGCTCCTGGCATTTCGCTTCAGTGTTAGCAGTGCTGATGCCGACCAAAAACCCAAATCCCAAGTCCTCCCAAGGCAAATGATGAGTTGCTCCTGGCATTATTCCAGTGCAGCAATGCTGATGCCAAACAAGATCCAAATTCCAAGTCCCCAAATGGCGAATGATGAGTCGCTCCTGGTACCATATTCCAGTGCAGCGATGCAGACGCCAACCAAATTCCAAATCCCATACCCCAACGGCGAATGATGAGTCGCTCCTGGTACCACATTCCAGTGCAGCGATGCAGACGCCAACAAATCCCTGAAATCTTTCTGGCCCTACGGTCTGGATCATACATCCTGCAAAACCGTATACAATCCACGGGCGTAAAACAATCCCAATCTCTCCTAAGTCCTACCGGTGAGACCACATTCAAAGTCCCACTAAAAAAAAAAAAGGGTATGTCCACAAGCAAAATGGGCACGGAGGAAAACCCGAAAGGGCTTCGTGAGTAAAAACAGCAGGACTGCCGACGAGTTTGTGAAAACCTGAAAGGGCGCAAACTCGTGAAAAGAAGATGAAATGCACTCTCAAAGTCCTCTCGACTTTGAGAGGAGGAAATTCCCGCGTGAGATCCTTACGACTCACAAAGGAGCAACACACTTAGGAGTCCCCACGACTCCTATGGAGAAAATACGCCTACGAGATCCTTTCGACTCGTAGGGAGAAAATGCTTTTATGGGACCCTCACGGCCCATAAAATTGAAAAGTCTTAGGTGATAGGGATCTAAACCTGCCTCTTAAGCCATCAATTCTCAAATTCTCTCGGGGCAAATGATGAGTTGCTCCTGGCATTATTCCAGTGCAGCAATGCAGATGCCAAACAAAAACCAAAATCCCAAAATCCTCTCCATGACAGATGATGGTTCGCTCCTGGTACCAAATTCCAGTATAGCGATGCTGATGTCAACCCAATCAAAATCAACAAGTCAACTTCCACCCGACACCGCAAGAAGCGGAGCAAGTCAAGTCTACCCCTGACACTGCAAGAAGCAGAGCAAGTCAAATCAAGCATCGACCGTCCAAGTCGCTAAAAGGGCAGCAACGACCGTCCACGTCGCAAAAAGGGCAGCACCGACCGTCCAAGTCGCTAAAAGGGCAGCACCGACCGTCCAAGTCGCAAAAAGGGCAGCATCGACCGTCCAAGTCGCTAAAAGGGCAGCAACGACCGTCCACGTCGCAAAAAGGGCAGCAACGACCGTCCACGTCGCTAAAAGGGCAGCACCGACCGTCCAAGTCGCAAAAAGGGCAGAACCGACCGTCCACGTCGCTAAAAGGGCAGCACCGACCGTCCAAGTCGCAAAAAGGGCAGAACCGACCGTCCAAGTCGCAAAAAGGGCAGCACCGACCGTCCGAGTCGCTAAAAGGGCAGCACCGACCGTCCACGTCGCTAAAATGGCAGCACCGACCGTCCAAGTCGCAAAAAGGGCAGAACCGACCGTCCACGTCGCTAAAAGGGCAGTATCGACCGTCCAAGTCGCAAAAATGGCAGCATCGACCATCCACGTCGCTAAAAGGGCAGCAACGACCGTCCACGTCGTAAAAAGGGCAGCACAGGATTCCTACAAAGCGGGAACCAGATCACTCCGGGCCAGGGAAACGTCTATCACGGACACTCCGTCTCAGAGACATGTCAAGCAAAGACCGTCCATGTCGTAAAAAGGGCAGTGCCAGCTTCCTAAAAAGCCGGAACCAAATCAAGTCGCCTCCACGTGAAAGAAGATCCATCAATTTCATGCACACGACCCACATATGTGGTGTGCATTTATTGATGGGGGGCAATTTGTTGGGGTAAAAATTTACACCCCGGTTGACCAAGTCAAAATCCAAGTCAACCCCAAACCAAGTGGGCCCAAGCCCAGACCCAGTGGGCCCATGCCTGAGTCGAGCCCGAACATGGAGCGGCCGGCCTCCCCCCATGCCAAGATAAAAATTTTGTAATAAATAATTTTGTTGTATTTATTTTATTTTATTTTCGGATAAATGTAAGAAAAATAGGCATAAAGCCAAATTTTTGTAAAGCCCATGGCTTATGTGCAAAAAGAAATGGCACATAAGCCATGGGATAGGCAAAATGCCATTTTGTGAAGCCCAAGGGGCTATGTGTAAAATGTATGGCTTATAAAGGCAAAAGATAATGAAAATATCTCATAACTTTTTCTCTCTCCAAAAAAAAAGTCTCAGAGCTGAGCTCTTTCTTCCATCTTCAAGGTTCCAAAACCTTCTTCTTTCTCTTGAATTAAATCAAGAGTTTTACTCTTCCTTTTTCAAAACAAATTAGTTTTTCACCACAAAACCCACAAAGGGGAACTTGGATCTATCATTAGATCTGAAAAAGAAGAGATTTTGAGATTTCACATCTCTTGATCTTTAAGATCCAGCAAGCAACAGGAGGAAGAAGAACATCGTTCACTAAACCCAAAAAAAAAAACACACACTCAGGAGTCCAACTCCTCTCTGATTTCTCTTCTGAGAAATTTGTTTTAGCAGCGCGCAGCGCAAGTGCGCAAAGCGCACGCGTGCCGACACGTGGCGCGCGCGCTTGCGCACCAGCGCGCTTGCGCAAGGGCGCAAAGCGCCCGCGTGCCGACACGTGGCGCGCGCGCGCTTGCGCACCTGCGCGCTTGCGCAGGTGCGCAAAGCGCCCGCGTGCCGACACGTGGCGCGCGCGCTTGCGCACCTGCGCGCTTGTGCAGGTGCGCAAAGCGCCCACGTGCCTACACGTGGCGCGCTTGCGCACCTGAGCGCAGCGCTCATGCGCAAAGCGCCCACGTGCCGACACGTGGCGCGCTTGCGCCTGAGCGCACAGCACCTAAGCGCACAGCGCCCAAGGTGCTGCCCCACGCATCCTTTGGATGCCCTTTTTCCCTTTATTTATATATACATGTATATATATACATATGTATACAAATGTACACATACACATACTCCGCCACACTCTCCCCCTCAAAAAAAATTTCGGGCCGGGGCGCTGCCCCGAACCCCGCAAGGGGGCTGCTAGCCCCCTTGACCCCCAGCCCGCTATCCGGGTAGCGGGACCCCCGTAAAAACTCTGCGTGGCTCCCGATATATCCAAAACCCCCCTTTCAGAACAGAACACACGTACACTGCACATTGAGTTCGCATGACCAGTTTAACCCGTTAATCGGAGGTTCCCTCGCCCCAAAGGCGAGGGGTAATTAACGGCAGCTTAGTCCGCGGCTGCCGGAGATTCGGATCCCCACAATCATTAAACCCCGGCCTACCCTAGGCAGGGGGAATCTGTAGTACGCCTGACAAGTGTGCGCGTATTCCCATCTCAATGGGGTGACGAAAAAACACCCTACAGATTCTTGTGGACTACCCTGGCCCACTAGTATCATCTGCATCTTAGTCCTGGTAGTCAAGTACACATCTTAAGGGCTTTATTAACATGTAACGGAGAGACGATATAATGATACAGGTGTACATGTGTCACGCCCCGCTTCCCAAAATACGGAAAACGAGGGATGACTAGGCCAGCCATGCTCCTACGGTCAAGGAATCATCCCGCCGTAGTCACACTTCGGCTTCTAGCATTACATGGTAATCAGTAAATAAAGCGCAGTGGTAAAGGAATCACATCACTAATTTATTACATTAATATTCCATTGTTCACAAATTACAGATAACAAGAACAAATACTAACCAAAGTCAATCTCACGATCACTTTTATGGAAATCAGTAAAGATAGGAAGTACACCAGACTATATCTCCGTGAACTCGAAAGGTAGATCTGTCTCCTGCACTGGTCCTTCCACGGGATCTGAGCATGCATACTCAGGTCGTCAGAGCGACGCAACAACAATATTATTATAATAAGATAGAACAGGTAAATGAGGTAATACTAGTGTAAGAACAATGCAAGTAATCACTATGTCACTATATGATGCAGAATATGTTCTGTGTCCCTATCGGTCACTAGGTCATGTTTGAAATCGCATAGTGGAAGGAGGATCATGTTTAACAGGAGTCTCGTACATACCCGAGACAACGGCCCACATGCCCGGGACATAACCCTGTCAGCCGGATCGCTAGATCCTACCCTACATGTATCAGTATCACGGTTCGAATGATCATCCTCTAAAACACGGTCCCGCTAAATACGATACTCTTTCCACTTTGATTTCCCATTTTTCCTCAGGTTACACTATTTATGATCTTGATCTAGTCGTGTACAAGTATACCAATGGCACGGTTTTATCACTGTTCACTGTATCAATCACTGTCACGAATATTCACTTTCCATTGGTGTACTCGTCACTCCTAAACCAACATCTATCACGCACGATAATGCAATGTCCATACGTACTAACACTGAGTATATGGCAAGGGTATGATATATGTATGTATGCTACCAATAAGCTCTGTATGTTATGAATCAACATGCATGTCATTAACTTACATAAATTGCCTAAATTAATACGTTAAGAATTCAGCAAAATGATACAAGTAAAGATAAATAGAACACTCAGTCAGAAATTCATAAAAATTTGTTTCAGTTCAATCGGGATTCCGGTTTTCAAGATATAGCTGTTTCATTTTACGTGCTCGCGGCTGGAAATTCAGTTTCAGAACTGAACGTCCGTTTCGCGACACGAATTGCACCCAGTTGAGCTCAGAATTTAGCGATGATACAGTTCAATGAAATCTAGGGTTTTCAATAGAGTATTCAACGCAATAGACGGATCCTCAATCGCATCTGTACGTTGAGAGTTATACACAGTTTAACCTCAGTGTGTCATTTCTGAATCTGTTCTGGACAGTTATACGTTCTGCCCTTTTAAATACAGTTTAAAATAGCAAACGGCGATGAAACGGAATGGAACCACATGTTTTGTTTATCTAACAGAGTTATCTTTAATCTACTGTAGAGTTCCGTAACATACGACTTCAGGAAACACAGTGACACAGGTATTGGGACAGTACACAATAATCAGAAACGCTCTGGACTGCAGTCCAGAGTCGCATTCCGATCTAATTATCATCACGGTTACAGAATAGAAATCATTGGAATTTTACATAGGGTTAAAGTTCGTTGAGTCGGCTTCGATTTAAGACCTCGAACGCATCATTACAGTATGTATGTAATTTACGGTGATTTTATTCATTTTCAGATACGAGAAAAATATTAGTTTTAACGGCATATTTGGGGGTATCAATTTTTGTCACTAACAATCGTATTTTCCAGCGAGATTCATACACGATATTTATCACCATATGGGCCAACAGAAAGTGTCAGTTTCCATCAAAATAAACAATTATTTCCATTGGAGACTAGCATCGAACACATAGGTCACAATATATATCGGTAATCGGTAAGTTTGTAAACTGTATGATTTAGGTTTGTAACACAACTATATTAGCATGAAGCAAGTAAACACTTGTCTGGAAACGTCTCAGGGTCGCACGGCAGCAACGGTGTCACGAACGCGCGATGTACGTCGTGAAACGAATTTGCGCGAGCTTGGCTCGAGACACGGGTTTGACGTCGGAGTTCCCCGGAGCCGTCAAGTGCTTGCTGGAAGCGGAGGTGGTGCTCTGTGGTTGGCCTGGGACTTGCTAGGGTCGACGACGTCGGCGGCGGTCGCTCCGGCGACGTGCACAGTGAAGCTCGCAGTGATCACTTGGTGTGGGTTTTGGAGAGAGAGGGGGAGCAGCGGGCGGTCGGGTTTGGAGTGATGAGGATGGTGCTGAGGATGTAGAGGGTCGCAGAGGTGGTTCGGGTGAAGTGGGGGCTCGTAGGCGTCGTTTGCAGCGGTGACCATGGTTGGGTGCAAGTGGGTTTGGGAGTGCAGGGGATGCTTGGCGGGGGCTCGGGTTGATGAAGGTGGAGTCATAGAGAGAGGAGGTTGGCGGAGGAGGAGTGAGGGGTCGCTGAGGGGGTTGTCGTCGTCGGAGGTGGAGGTTGCAGTGGGTTGTGGGATCAGTGAGGCTGGAAGTTGGGAGGGCTCGGTGGATGTAGAGAGGAGTTTGAGAGGTTGTGAGGAATGAGGGGAGTTGGAGACGAGGGGTTAGAGAGAGTCGTGGCCGGGGTCGCGGGTCGTGGGCAACGACGAGGGCGACGTGGGGAGCTCCGGGACGTGGGTCGCGAGAAAAAAAATGGGCGGGAACAGTTGTAGCGAGGGGAGAAGGAAGATTAAGGAAGCGGGCCGGGTCGGCACGGGTATGGGTCGAAAGGGAGTGGGCTGGGCCGGCAAAATAATTGCTTTTTTAATTTTTTTTTTCTTGTGGGCTGAGGTGGTGGGAAAGGCCGGGGCTTTTTAAATATTAATAAAAAATCTAATATGTTGGGCTGAGGGATTTTGATAAAAGGGTTTGGGGTTAAAATTTAATGTTTAAATTAAATTGTTTAGTTAAGTTGGGCTGGGGATTTTAGATTAAGGATTTAAAATAAATTTTGGCTGCTGTTGAAATTTTTTGATAGTTTAAAATTTGATTTTGAGTTGTTGGGCTTAGGGTTTAAATATAGTTTGGGTTAAGATTTTAATTAGCAACATTTTGGGTTTTAATTTACTTTGGCTTTGATTTAGATCTTGGGTTTAAGCTTTTAGGGTTTGGATTACAAATATTGAGATTCAAGCAACCACCTTCGACACAAAAAAGTACGAGGAAAAAGTAAATCTTTAGGATTTAGAAAAATAGGAAAAACTTTTATTAAGATGGTAACGGGGATTTACATCATACCCCCCTTAACAAAAATTTCGTCCTCGAAATTTAACAAGGATACAAGAATACAATGTACTAAATAAAGAGATGTGGATAACGATCACGGATGTCTTCCTCCCGCTCCCAGATGGATTCTCCTGGGGAACGACCACCCCAAGACACTCGGACTAACGGAATGACCTTATTCTTCAGCACTTTCTCTCTGCGGTCGAGAATGGTAGTGGGCTGCTCCTCGTACGATAAATCGGTACCCAAAACTAGCTCTGAATAGTCCAGGACATGGCTCTCATCCCGAATGTAACGCCGCAACTGTGACACGTGGAAGGTATTGTGCACACCAGCTAGCGATGGAGGCAAGACAAGTCGATAGGCCACCTCTCCTACTCGCTCTAGCACCTCAAAAGGTCCGATAAAACGGGGACTAAGTTTTCCCCGGCCTCCGAACCTGATAACTCCACGAGTAGGGAAAATCTTCAAGAACACATGATCTCCGACTTCGAACTCAAGTGCCCTTCTGCTGGTATCTGCCCAACTCTTCTGTCGATCCTGAGCCGCCTTGATACGCTGTCTGATCATTTAGACTTTGTCGACTGTCTGAACAATGAGTTCGGGGCCCAGTAGTCTTCGTTCTCCCACATCATCCCAACATACTGGGGATCGACACTTCCGCCCGTATAGTGCTCCAAAAGGAGCCATCTGAATACTAGCCTGATAACTATTGTTATAGGAGAACTCGACTAGATGCAGATGGTCCTCCCAGGAACCCTGAAAGTCCAACATACAGGCCCTCAACATGTCCTCGAGCGTCTGAATCGTACGCTCGGATTGTCCATCCGTCTGTGGGTGATAAGCTGTGCTGAAATTAAGGCGGGTACCCAAGCTCTCCTGTAAGCTCTTCCAAAAGTGCGACAAGAATCTCGTGTCCCGGTCTGACACAATGCTGACTGGAACACCGTGAAGTCGTACAATCTCCTGCATATATCTTTCTGCCAGTGATTCTGTCGATTGTCCCACTCGGAAAGGTAGGAAGTGTGCAGCTTTTGTGAGGCGATCGACGATAACCCAAATAGCGTTATTGCCCCTAGGGCTCCGTGGTAAGGCCGTCACGAAATCCATAGTAATGTGCTCCCACTTCCATTCCGGTATCGGCAGGGGTTGTAACAGTCCTGCTGCCCTCTGATGTTCCGCCTTCACCTGCTGACATACCAAGCACCTGGATACGGACCTCGCAATTTCCCGCTTCATTCCGTTCCACCAAAAGTGCTGCTTTAGGTCCTGATACATTTTTGTACTTCCCGGATGCACAGAATAAGCTGAACTGTATGCTTCAGCCAATACTTCTTCTCGAATACCTCCCTTAGGTACGCAGAGTCTGCTACCGAATCTCAGAGAGCCATCTTCATGTATAATCAAATCCGTTCTCAGTCCAGCTTCCACTTCCTCTCTGAACTTTTGCAATCGGGGATCATCCGCTTGTGCAGTCTTGATGCGATCCACCAGAGAAGATTGCACCTGTAGCTGCCAAAGTTGACTGAGTGCGTTCGGCGTAACGACTTCAAGTTCAAGTCTCTGAAAATCCTCAATAATGCTTCTCTGATCGGTCAACATCATGACCGCTGGTTTGCGACTGAGTGCATCTGGTACAACATTCACCTTCCCCGGGTGATACTGAAGGTCCAAGTCATAATCTGCCATCAGCTCTAGCCATCGGCGCTGCCTCATGTTTAGTTCCTTCTGAGTGAAAACGTACTTTAAACTTTTGTGATCTGTGTACACTTCCACTTTCTCACCCAAAAGATAGTGCCTCCAAATCTTCAATGCAAAAACTACCGCAGCTAACTCCAAGTCATGCGTAGGGTAGTTCTTTTCGTGGTTTCTCAGTTGTCGAGAGGCGTAAGCAACCACTCGGCCGTGCTGCATTAGAACACAACCTAAACCCTTCCCTGAGGCATCACTGTGTATCACCAAACCACCTGAATCATCTGGTACAGTAAGAATAGACGCCGTGGTTAACTTCTGCTTTAGTGTGTCGAATGCCTGAGTGCACTCCTCTGTCCACGTAAACGGTACGTCCTTCCGTGTCAGCCTCGTCAATGGTTCCGCGATTCTTGAGAAATCTTGGACGAATCTCCGATAATAACCTGCCAATCCCAGAAAACTCCTGATCTCAGCCACTGACTTCGGCGTTGGCCAATCTCTGACAGATTCTATCTTTGCCGGGTCCACCGAGATGCCTTCGCCCGAAACAATATGTCCCAAAAACTGTACCTTGTCGAGCCAAAATTCACACTTGCTTAGCTTCACATACAACTTCTCTTCTCGAAGAATTTGTAGGACCGTGCGCAAATGTTCAGCGTGCTCTTCCCGGGTCTTCGAGTAGACAAGTATGTCGTCGATAAACACAACGACAAACGTGTCCAAGTACTTTGCGAACACCCTGTTCATCAAGTCCATGAATATTGCTGGGGCATTGGTAACACCGAACGGCATCACCAGGAACTCGTAATGTCCGTATCGGGTCCTGAAAGCCGTCTTGCACACATCATCGGCTACTACTCTGATTTGATGATATCCAGAACGGAGGTCCAACTTCGAGAATACCTTGGCTCCACTTAGCTGATCGAATAGGTCGTCAATGCGCGGGATTGGGTACTTGTTCTTTATTGTGACCTTGTTCAGCTCCCGATAATCTATACACATTCGCAGCGATCCATCCTTCTTCTTTACTAACAGAACTGGTGCACCCCACGGTAAAGCGCTCGGCCGAATAAATCCCTTCTCCAATAGTTCTTCAACCTGCTTCTTCAACTCCGCCAACTCAACTGGTGCCATTCTGTATGGGGCTCTGGATACTGGGGCTGTACCTGGAGTCAAGTCGATTGAGAACTCCAAGATTCGAGGAGGTGGTAAACCTGGTAGATCCTTGGGAAATACGTCGAGAAAGTCCCGAACAATTTCTGGGACTGGGCTCTTATCAATCTCCATAGCTGTCAGCTCCTTAGGCTTTGCCCTGTATTTAGCTGGCTCCAAAGATTTGCTTCCACCCTCGAAAATAAACTCCGGGTGATTGGGAATGCGGAAGATCACATTCCTTGCACGACAATCGATAACCGCATAAAAGTGCTCATCCAATCCATCCCAAGAATTGCGTCGTAACTGCCTGTCCCAATTACGAGGAAATTCGTATAGAATTCCCTGCCACACACTACAACCGGGCATAATCTACATTCTCGACTAGATATTATAATGCCATTACCCGTATGAATTTCCCATCCCTTTGTTAGTGGTTTATGTGGTATTGAGTGTGTATCAATGAAATGCTCAGACAAGAAACAATGCGATACTCCAGAATCAAAAAGTACTCTAGCTGGCAAGGAATGTACGAGCAGAGTACCTGTAACCACGTCTCCTGACGCCTCTGCCTGCTCGGCGGTCAAGGTGAAAGCCCGTCCCTGACCGCGACCCGTAAAGGGTTGTCTCTGCTCCTGCGGCCTCTGCTGTGGCGGTCCAGAACCTCCCTGTATCTCTGCTCGCTCAGGGCAACTGCCAATCTTGTGCTGACTGGAACCGCAAATCAAGCACTGTCCCTTGGCACGGCGACAATCCTTCTGGGTATGCCCACCTCTACCACAATAGCCGCAAACTACGCCCGGTCTCTGGGGGCGATGCTGTGGTACGAACGGCCGCTTCATTTGTGTCGTTCCTGGCCTGTGAACCGGCATGGCTCCTCGAGAAGGCGCATAGGTACATGCTGGAACGACTGGGGTTCTCCTGAACTTGTTAATCAGTTGCTCCTGAACTCTCGCCGCGTTGAGTACCTGTGCGAAAGTCTGTAAATCCAACGATGCAATCAACTGCTGCAACTCGAAATCTAACCCCTGAAGGAAACGTCTGGCCCTGGTGGCCTCTGAGGCGACCATGTACGGAGCAAAACGACTCAAGCGGTTGAACTCTGCCGCATAAACGTCCACTGGGCATCCGTTCTGCTTCAAAAGAATAAACCTCTCCTCCATTTCTGCCTTGGCTGTGGAAGGAAAGTAATGATCTAGGAAACACTCCTTAAACTTGCTCCATTCAATCGGCCCGTCAAGTCTGCTTTCTTCCACTGACCACCATGTACGGGCTTTGTCTTCTAATTGTATCTTTATCACGTCCACCCTATCTTCCTCTGGAACCCTGGCGGTTGTCAATAAATTCTCCATGTTCACCATCCATTGCTCAGCCTCAAGGGGTTCAGCTAGCCCTGTGAATGCAGCTGGGTGTAACCGTCGGAAGTCTGATACTGTACCAGCCCTAGCATGATAAGCTGGTGGAACAACGCCCTCGGGGGCGATAATAAGTGCGGAGGGTCCTCCTGCGGCGGTAATCGCCCTGAGTCCCTCAGTGAGCAAATCTGTCTTCCTCTCCTGAGCTTCCGCGAGAGTGGTCAGTGCACTAAGTATTCTTTCCGTACGGTCCTGGGAGCTGGAGTCCGAGGAGGGGTCGTTCGGGGACGTCATATCACTGGAAGATTCAAAAGGATAAGATCAGATTCAAGGATGGAAATCAAGAGTAGTGAAACAAGAATAACGTAATACAGCATAGTTAATGTTATCCCTTGATACTAAACACAGGCTTTGATACCAACTAAACCATGTCACACCCCGCTTCCCAAAATACGGAAAACGAGGGATGACTAGGCCAGCCATGCTCCTACGGTCAAGAAATCATCCCGCCGTAGTCACACTTCGGCTTCTAGCATTACATGGTAATCAGTAAATAAAGCGCAGTGGTAAAGGAATCACATCACTAATTTATTACATTAATATTCCATTGTTCACAAATTACAGATAACAAGAACAAATACTAACCAAAGTCAATCTCACGATCACTTTTATGGAAATCAATAAAGATAGGAAGTACACCAGACTATATCTCCGTGAACTCGAAAGGTAGATCTGTCTCCTGCACTGGTCCTTCCAAGGGATCTGAGCATGCATACTCAGGTCGTCAGAGCGACGCAACAACAATATTATTATAATAAGATAGAACAGGTAAATGAGGTAATACTAGTGTAAGAACAATGCAAGTAATCACTATGTCACTATATGATGCAGAATATGTTCTGTGTCCCTATCGGTCTCTAGGTCATGTTTGAAATCGCATAGTGGAAGGAGGATCATGTTTAACAGGAGTCTCGTACATACCCGAGACAACGGCCCACATGCCCGGGACATAACCCTGTCAGCCGGATCGCTAGATCCTACCCTACATGTATCAGTATCACGGTTCGAATGATCATCCTCTAAAACACGGTCCCGCTAAATACGATACTCTTTCCACTTTGATTTCCCCTTTTTCCCCAGGTTACACTATTTATGATCTTGATCTAGTCGTGTACAAGTATACCAATGGCACGGTTTTATCACTGTTCAATGTATCAATCACTGTCACGAATATTCACTTTCCATTGGTGTACTCGTCACTCCTAAACCAACATCTATCACGCACGATAATGCAATGTCCACATGTACTAACACTGAGTATATGGCAAGGGTATGATATATGTATGTATGCTATCAATAAGCTCTGTATGTTATGAATCAACATGCATGTCATTAACTTACATAAATTGCCTAAATTAATACGTTAAGAATTCAGCAAAATGATACAAGTAAGATAAATAGAACACTCAGTCAGAAATTCATAAAAATTTGTTTCAGTTCAATCGGGATTCCGGTTTTCAAGATATAGCTGTTTCATTTTACGTGCTCGCGGCTGGAAATTCAGTTTCAGAACTGAACGTCCGTTTCGCGACACGAATTGAACCCAGTTGGGCTCAGAATTTAGCGATGTTACAGCTGAATGAAATCTATGGTTTTCAATAGAGTATTCAACGCAATAGACGGATCCTCAATCGCATCTGTACGTTGAGAGTTATACACAGTTTAATCTCAGTGTGTCATTTCTGAATCTGTTCTGGACAGTTATACGTTCTGCCCTTTTAAATACAGTTTAAAATAGCAAACGGCGATGAAACGGAATGGAACCACCTGTTTTGTTTAGCTAACAGATTTATCTTTAATCTACTGTAGAGTTCCGTAACATACGACTTCAGGAAACACAGTGACACAGGTATTGGGACAGTACACAATAATCAGAAATGCTCTGGACTGCAGTCCAGAGTCGCATTCCGATCTAATTATCATCACGGTTACAGAACAGAAATCATTGGAATTTTACATAGGGTTAAAGTTCGTCGAGTCGGCTTTGATTTAAGCCCTTGAACGCATCATTCCAGTATGTATGTAATTTACGGTGATTTTAATCATTTTCAGATAGGAGAAAAATATTAGTTTTAACGACATATTTGGGGGTATCAATTTTTGTCACTAACAATCGTATTTTCCAGCGAGATTCATACACGATATTTATCACCATATGGGCCAACAGAAAGTGTCGGTTTCCGTCAAAATAAACAATTATTTCCATTTGAGACTAGCATCGAACACATAGGTCACAATATATATCGGTAATCGGTAAGTTTGTAAACTGTATGATTTAGGTTTGTAACACAGCTATATTAGCATGAAGCAAGTAAACACTTGCCTGGAAACGTTTCGGGGTCACATGGCAGCAACGGTGTCACGAACGTGCGATGTACGTCGTGAAACGAATTTGCGCGAGCTTGGCTCGAGACACGGGTTTGACGTCGGAGTTCCCCGGAGCCGTCAAGTGCTTGCTGGAAGCGGAGGTGGTGCTCTGTGGTTGGCCTGGGACTTGCTGGGGTCGACGACGTCGGCGGCGGTCGTTCCGGCGACGTGCACAGTGAAGCTCGCAGTGATCACTTGGTGTGGGTTTTGGAGAGAGAGGGGGAGCAGTGGGGGGTCGGGTTTGGAGTGATGAGGATGGTGCTGAGGATGTAGAGGGTCGCAGAGGTGGTTCAGGTGAAGTGGGGGCTCGTCGGCGTCGGTTGCAGCGGTGACCGTGGTTGGGTGCAAGTGGGTTTGGGAGTGCAGGGGTTGCTTGGCGGGGGCTCGGGTTGATGAAGATGGAGTCGTAGAGGGAGGAGGTTGGCGGAGGAGGAGTGAGGGGTCGCTGAGGAGGTTGTCGTCGTCGGAGGTGGAGGTTGCAGTGGGTTGTGGGATCAGTGAGGCTGCGAGTTGGGAGGGCTCGGTGGATGTAGAGAGGAGTTTGAGAGGTTGTGAGGGATGAGAGGAGTTGGAGACGAGGGGTTAGAGGGAGTCATGGCCGGGGTCACGGGTCGTGGGCAACGGCGAGGGCAACGTGGGGAGCTCGGGGACGTGGGTCGCGAGAAAAAAATTGGGAGGGAACAGTTGTAGCGAGGGGAGAAGGAAGATTAAGGAAGCGGGTCGGGTCGGCACGGGTACGGGTCGAAAGCGAGTGGGCTGGGCCGGCAAAATAATTGCTTTTTTAATTTTTTTTTTCTTGTGGGCTGAGGTGGTGGGAAAGGCCGGGGCTTTTTAAATATTAATAAAAAATCTAATGTGTTGGGCTGAGGGATTTTGATAAAAGGGTTTGGGGTTAAAATTTAATGTTAAAATTAAATTGTTTAGTTAAGTTGGGCTGGGGATTTTAGATTAAGGATTTAAAAAAAAATTTGGCTGCTGTTGGAATTTTTTGATAGTTTAAAATTTGATTTTGAGTTGTTGGGCTTAGGGTTTAAATATAGTTTGGGTTAAGATTTTAATTAGCAACATTTTGGGTTTTAATTTACTTTGGCTTTGATTTAGATCTTGGGTTTAAGCTTTTAGGGTTTGGACTACAAACATTGAGATTCAAGCAACCACCTTCGACAAAAAAAAGTACGAGGAAAAAGTAAATCTTTGGGATTTAGAAAAATAGGAAAAACTTTTATTAAGATGGTAACGGGGATCTACAACATGTTAAGATAAAGAGCAACCAGATAGCATACTATCATATCGAGCAAGAAAGTCCTCTCTATATATGTCCAAGTATCCACTATAATATACAATCATGTATAATAATGGCCTCTAGGGCATACATATAACTAACAATCTCCCACTTGCACTAAGACCAGTTGTTGTAATATCTCATACCCAATATCCCAAAAAGTCTCTTAAATTTTATCTGGGGAATAGCCTTCGTGAGTGGATCCACCGTGTTATTCTTCGTGTCAACTCTCCTGACCTCGATCTTCCGGAGATCAACTATCTTCCTGATCAGGTGATACCGCCTAAGAATATGTCTGGATCACTGATGGGACCGGGGTTCTTAGGCCAAAACCACAGCTTCATTGTTATCACGATACACAAGTATTGGATGATTGATGGTAGGAACCTCACCAGGTTCATCTCATGAACTCGTTCATCCAGACAAGCTCTTTGGCAGCATCGTTGGTAGTCATGTATTCAGCCTTTATTGTCGAGTCTGCTACGGTATCTAGCTTGGAACTCTTCCAACATACCGACCCTCCACTGAGGGTAAAGACAAAACCCGAGACCGTCTTACAGTCATCCTTATCACTCTGAAAGCTCGAATCGGCAAAGGACTCGACATGGAGTTCACCGTTACCATACACCAAGAACATTTCTATAGTCTTTCTCAAGTACTTAAGAATGTTCTTCACAGTTGTCCAGTGATTCTCCCCAGGATCCGGTTGATACCTGCTTACAACACTAAGTGCGTAAGCTACATCCGGTCTGGTACATAACATTGCATACATGATAGACCCGACTGCCGAAGCATAGGGTATCCCTTGCATGCGAGCCCTCTCCAAATCAGTCTTGGGGGACATCTCTTTGAAGAGAGTGATTCATGAGATCGTGGGTAAATTTCTACTCTTGGAATCTTCCATACTAAAGCTCTTTAGTATGGTGTCAATGTACCTGGATTGGGACAATCCCAACATCCGTTTAGATCTATCTCTATAGATTTTAATCCTCAGGATGTAGGTGAAAGTCTACCCTAGCACCACCATGAGATCCAAGTGACATCAAGCATGCCAAATTTAAATTTTTATAGGTGCTAAGCTAGACTAAATAAGATCTTTAACTAGTTGATTATGGTTTGAAGTTTGATATATACAACTAGAGAGAAGGAAAGAAGGTTATACCATTGTAGATAGAGTCCTTCTCTTCTCTAGCTCCGGGTGGTGGTCCACACGACTCCACTAGGCTCCTCTTCAAGATGAAAGAACCTCTTTCGTGATATTCGCGCCAAAAACGATCCACCCGAAGTCCACTAGCTCAAGCTAATCCTTCACTAATCTCATTAGTGAAGGCAACACTCCACATCAAATTGCTAATCTAATGTAAGATGGTGAAGTAGGGGTTTAATTTGCTCACTAGGGTTCTTACAAGTTCAATGATTCACATCACATGTGAGGGTTTGAATTTGGAGGTGAGGTGAAAAAAAATGTGGAGAGCAAGAGAGAGCAAGAGCTCAACTCAAGAGAGCAACTCAAGAAAAATTGTCACAACTAAAGAAAAATGTAGAGTGAATGGCTAGTCTTGACCCCCACTCATTCAAGCATGGAATTATTGCAATATAAAATTGCAACTATGCTTGAATAGTGAGTCAAGATGAATAAAGAAACAATAAAAGCCCATGCCTCACCATGCTCCACAAAGTCTCCCCATTTTCCACCTCATTTATATTTCATCCACCCGTTTGCACGTTCTCTTGAGCGTGGTAGGGAGGAAATCAAAGCACAGTGGGAATCAAACAAGACTCTATGACGATCTCGGGTCTACAGACTAACATATACCAGTGTCACCAGAGAACTGCTATCTGACGATAGGTATAATACCATCTCGGAGTTCTCGACGAGTCCTGTTCGGTGTACCCATTCTCCAATGAGCACCTGTGTACAATCTTTGATGCCAAACACCAATGGCTGTGGGATCAACCATCGCCCCATACAAGGTCAAGAAACATACACTAGTTTACTCTGGAATATCTGTTCCCCGCCGAAAACACGGAGACGCGACCTCGCGGGTCCATCTCGCCTGAGTTTCGGGGCAGATGCTAATTGGTGCTATCCATCCACCTCTCCGAAGATGCCAAGTTGATTTATGGCACCGTGTATCGAAAATTTAAACGGATGCGGTCGATGTAGCAGACTTCGTCAAATTCCCCCTCGTTGAGGGGTTTTTGATTGTGGGGACGCTCTTCCCTGCAGGCGCAAGCTCCTGCAGTTAATTACGCTACCGCATCGCGGTAACCACTTTCTCCTTCTCCAGATGGTCACTTCATGTCGTGGGTATGTGTTTTGTTTTTGGTTGCCCGTGGATTATATACGGAGACTAATTTATGTTGTCGCCCGTAGGGCGTGGATTAGTCCAAATCCGTATCTTCTTAGATTTGGGTTTGGGGGTTGGGTTTAAGGATACGTTAGTCTCATTTGGGACTAAGATCGACTTAAACGTATGTTAACGATACGTTAATCTAATTTTTAGACTAAGATCAACTTAACAGGATCATTTAGATCCAACAAAAGAGCATTTGGGCTCTGCTATTTAGTTTAGGGACTTTGCGGTCCATTGTTAGTTTAAGGATATTACGGTCCAGCGTTAGTTTAAGGACATCATAGTCCGTGAGTTTAAAGACATCACAGTCAAGATTAAGGACATCATAGTCCATGAGTTTAAAGACCTCACAGTCAAGATTAAGGACATCATAGTCCATGAGTTTAAAGACCTCACAGTCAAGGTTAAGGACATCATAATCCGTGAGTTTAAAGAGCTCACAGTCAAGCTTAAGGACATCATAGTCCGTGGGTTTTAAGGACCCCACAGTCCGTAGAATGTATGGTTGTCGGGACCCGTCACCTCTCTGAAGACGTTGAAGGATTACAACGATAAATATCAGAGGAGTAAAGAGATGTACCCTCGAACCGATGTGAGTTGGTTGAAAGATCTGTAGTCCAATTTGGGGCTAAGATCTGTTAAAATATTTATGAGCAGATGGGCTCAATTAATATAAATTAAGGACTTATGGCCAATATTGGGCTAAGTCCAATCAGGTTAAAAAGTTTAACATTTTATTTTGGGTTGTTGAGTCTTTATTTGGGCTTGGCCCTTTTAACAATGCTGAGCATTGATTTATATCTTGACAATGTTTTTTTCTTTTATTGAATGTAGAGCATTCATCAGAGCTCTGGGCTTATGAAAGAACAATTTATGTTCTGTCAGCGTAACACGTGGCGCGCTAGGCGCTTTGCGCCAGTCAAAGAGCGCAGTGCGCTTCTGCCAAGTAGCGTGCATGTAAGGGACACGTGTCACACTCAGCGCTAGGCGCCAGATAATGAGCGCATGATACCAGTTTATGAGCGCTGAGCGCTAATCCATGAGCGCATTGCACTTTCAATTTAGTGGCGTATACGTGAGTGACACGTGGTGCGCTTGGCGCTGAGCGCCAGCCTATGAGCGCAGTGCGCTATTTCAGAAGTGGAAAGTGCAAGTTGTTAATTGGCGCATACGTGATTGACACGTAGCGCATTTGGCGCTGAGCGCCGGTCCAGAGAGCGCAGAAGCGCGAAGCGCAGTTCAATAGCGCGAAGCGCAGTTCAAGATCGCAAAACGCATCTGATCAATTTTATGATCTGGAAAACAAATTTATATTCTTTTAAAAGAGACTTTGTCTCAAGATCTAAGAACAACGGTTCTTATTTTTGCAGGAGATATTTCCAATCTCTTATATTGATGAAAAGCTTTGCCTTTATAGATCCATGATCTGTGAGAAGAATTATGTTCTTCTTTTATTTTATGATGAGATCTTTTGATCTCTTTTGTGAAAGACTTTTTGTCTTGTAGATCT
Organism: Agapanthus africanus; assembly: GCA_030015575.1. Taxonomy (NCBI): domain Eukaryota; kingdom Viridiplantae; phylum Streptophyta; class Magnoliopsida; order Asparagales; family Amaryllidaceae; genus Agapanthus; species Agapanthus africanus. The sequence goes on from JASDDO010000012.1 coordinate 47,692,821, forward strand.
ATGATCTGTTTAAAGAAATGAATTCTACTTTTTATGAGATGATTTTATCTCTATGTTCATCATTATCATTTTTACCTTGAAGAAAAATCTTCTTGCAAGAGCTTGATCTTTTTCTTTGAGTTTTTTCAAAGTTTATGGGGGGGTTCTCTATATAAGACTTGAAGTCTTGGGGCCTTTATAGAGGGCAAGCTGATTTGTTGAATCAGTTAAAGAGATCTTTCTCTGATTGATTTGGGGATGTTTCCCCATCATTGGATCTTTGATCCTAGGGCTTCTGTTTTACAGAAGCCAATCTTCTTGTTTTTAACAAGATTGGAAAATCTTTCCATAACAGAATTTAATTCTGATTAATTAATGATTTATCATTATTATTAGATCTTCGATCTAACGGTGGGGAGTTTTCTTAATTCCAGCGCTAGCGCACCTGTGCTTTGCACGTGGTGCGCTGCTTAGAGCGCAACGCACCTTGCGCTAGCGCACCCGTGTTTGACACGTGGTGCGCTGCTTAGAGCGCAGCATATCTAGCGCTAGTGCACACATGGTACGCTGCTTAGGGCGCAGCGCACTTGGCGCTGCATCTGAAATGTTGCTTCAATTTTGAAATTTAAATTTCAAACAGAGCTTTGCTCTGATTGGGGGAAACAATATCGATGCTCTGTCTCGATACTCCCTCGACTATGAACAATTAAAGGATGAACTTGTGGACTACCCTGGCCCACTAGTATGATCTGCATCTTAGTCCTGGTAGTCAAGTACACATCCTAAGGGCTTTATTAACATGTAACGGAGAGACGATATAATGATACAGGTGTACATGTTAAGATAAAGAGCAACCAGATAGCATACTATCATATCGAGCAAGAAAGTCCTCTCTATATATGTCCAAGTATCCACTATAATATACAATCATGTATAATAATGGCCTCTAGGGCATACATATAACTAACAATCTCCCGCTTGCACTAAGACCAGTTGTTGTAATATCTCATACCCAATATCCCAAAAAGTCTCTCAAATTGTATCTGGGGAATGGCCTTCGTGAGTGGATCCACCGTGTTATTCTTCGTGTCAACTCTCCTGACCTCGATCTCCCGGAGATCAACTATCTTCCTGATCAGGTGATACCGCCTAAGAATATGTCTGGATCATTGATAGAACCGGGGTTCTTAGGCCAAAACCACAGCTCCATTGTTATCACAATACACAAGTATTGGATGATTGATGGTAGGAACCTCACCAGGTTCATCTCATGAACTCGTTCATCCAAACAACCTCTTTGGCAACATCGTTGGTAGTCATGTATTCAGCCTTTATTGTCGAGTCTGCTACGGTATCTAGCTTGGAACTCTTCCAACATACCGACCCTCCACTGAGGGTAAAGGTAAAACCCGAGACCGTCCTATAGTCGTCCTTATCACTCTGAAAGCTCGAATCGGCAAAGGACTCGACATGGAGTTCACCGTTACCATACACTAAGAACATTTCTTTAGTCCTTCTCAAGTACTTAAGAATGTTCTTCACTGCTGTCCAGTGATTCTCCCCAGGATCCGGTTGATACCTGCTTACAACACTAAGTGCGTAAGCTACATCCGGTCTGGTACATAACATCGCATACATGATAGATCCGACTGCCGAAACATAGGGTATCCCTTGCATGCGAGCCCTCTCCAAATCAGTCTTGGGGGACATCTCTTTGAAGAGAGTGATTCATGAGATCGTGGGTAAATTTCTACTCTTGGAATCTTCCATACTAAACCTCTTTAGTATGGTGTCAATGTACCTGGATTGGGACAATCCCAACATCCGTTTAGATCTATCTCTATAGATTTTAATCCCCAGGATGTAGGTGAAAGTCTACCCTAGCACCACCATGAGATCCAAGTGACATCAAGCATGCTAAATTTAAATTTTTATAGGTGCTAAGCTAGACTAAACAAGATCTTTAACTAGTTGATTATGGTTTGAAGTTTGATATATACAACTAGAGAGAAGGAAAGAAGGTTATACCATTGTAGATCGAGTCCTTCTCTTCTCTAGCTCCGGGTTGTGGTCCACACGACTCCACTAGGCTCCTCTTCAAGATGAAAGAACCTCTTTCGTGATCTTCGCGCCAAAAACGATCCACCCGAAGTCCACTAGCTCAAGCTAATCCTTCACTAATCTCATTAGTGAAGGCAACACTCCATATCAAATTGCTAATCTAATGTGAGATGGTGAAGTAGGGGTTTAATTTGCTCACTAGGGTTCTCACAAGTTCAATGATTCACATCACATGTGAGGGTTTGAATTTGGAGGTGAGGTGAAAAAAAAATGTAGAGAGCAAGAGAGAGCAAGAGCTCAACTCAAGAGAGCAACTCAAGAAAAATTGTCACAACTGAAGAAAAATGTAGAGTGAATGGCTAGTCTTGACCCCCACTCATTCAAGTATGGAATTATTGCAATATAAAATTGCAACTATGCTTGAATAGTGAGTCAAGATGAATAAAGAAACAATAAAAGCCTATGCCTCACTCATTCAAGCATGCTTCGCCTCGAGTGTGTTCCCACTGTTCATAGATTTCTACCCTACCGTGGCTCAAAGGAGTCGTGCAAACAGGTAGCGGTTGGGTGCAGTCCCGAAGCACTTGGAGGCAGTGGCGGTTAGACAGGATTCGTCTCTCCCGGTATTTGGAGTTGATATCGCGCTGTATCTGAAGAGCCATTACGCAAAGTCCCTGGCCAGGGCAAGCGAGATTTACTGGTAGGTTTTCCAGTAGTTTCTCAAGGTGTAATGGGCTTCGCTCCGACACGACTTATACCACTTTTAGAGGACTGACGCTTGTCGCCCCCTAGGCCCGATATGCGATAGTCCTAAACGAACAGACCGGACTGTACGGAGATTGTCACATCAGGCTCAGTAGGAGTTCGGATGGGTTTCCTCATCGGTATTCTTTTCGACATCTACCTGGGGACTGTTACGTATAGCTAGTGCCGCTTGCGGTCTGTGGTTAAACCCACTGCCAGCGTAGTAGTCGAGTCTTTAGAGCCCCACACAGAGAGTTTCCCTGCTTCGGGCGAAACGATATAGAGGTCGTATGGTTTTACGACAGGGTTCGAACACATACGTGTTTTCACGCACGTACGATGTTCGGACAGTTTTTTTACTAGCGGGCTTTGGTTTAAGCCAGATTCTAGTATTGGATTATTGGATTTATACAGTCTCAGTATTTTCGCGTTTTCACGGATAGGAGGGGCATTCTCGTAAATTGTCGAGAAACTTCTAGAAGGTTGATGAGGTGGAGGGCTTATGTGGCATATGCATTAAATGGTTTTGTAACTCATGGAGATGATTCATCAAGAGAGTTAATGAAGCATTAGTGTTTTTAATGACTTACTTGATGATTCATTATATATTAAATGAAGCATGAAGATATTTGTGCAAAGAGATATTTGTGCAAAATATCTTATGCTTCATATATATACACAAATGAGTTAATTCCATTTCATTATTATTATCATATTCTCTCTCCTCAAGCTCTCTCTCTTCAAACCCTAACCCTAACCTCTCATGTGTTGAGATCAAGGGTTAGCAAGACTAATTGATCCCTAATCCTATTCTATATCCTCTAGGTTGCTTTGATTAGCACTTTTAGTAACCTAGTTACCTCAAGTTAGAGGTCAAGCTTGGAGTAGTAGCTCTCGGGTGGATCTTCTATCACAAAGAGGAGGCCGATGAGGAGGTGGTCAACGAGAACAAGAAGGACTTGGTTCATTAGGTATAATCTTCTTTCATAGTAGCTAATCCCTCCTATGATGTTGTTAGTTAGGGTTTGGCAAAGATCCGTATGTTAGTCGATGTTTGTTTTAAACAAAATGATTATTTTACCTATTCCGCCTCCCCGCAACTCGTGGGGTGTCTAACATCGACTTACAGTGGTATCAGAGCCTCGCTAAACCATAACTAATTTATTAGCAAAGTCGTTAGAAATTCGATCGCGAAACGAACCGGAAAAAACATCATTTTCACATAGTTTCTGTCGTTTTTAAAACGGGGTCTAAAAATTTTTCAGCGACCCTTAAAAATACAAGCAGGGAATTACAAGGTTACTGGAGAAATTTAGGGTAGTAACTCGACCAAACCGCCATGGATCCTCGGCCGATCCAAGCGATCCGCCGCGGATCCGCGGCCGAGTTGGGGCCGAGTTAACCCAAATTTCCCTAATAACTCTTCTGTGTTGATTTTGTTCTTTCTGGAATGTTTTGTTTCTACTCAAGTTTCAGATGCACAAAGAATTTTTGGGAGTAGAATCATTTGTGTTTGCTTGATCGAAATTCTAAAATGTTTGGTTAATTTGATTATATCTGTAATTTGTTTAATGTGTTCGTAAACCTCCCCTAACTGCTAGTATGTCGATTAGCAGGGGGTTGCACATTTCTGTAATGGTTTGTGTTTGTGAACTTGTTGGATTGTCGTGAATGGATAGCCGGGGATGTGAGACGAGTGTTTCTTTCATTCAAATGTAATTTGTAAATTGTTGTAATATTCTTTTGCGGGCACATCCGGGCTGAGCTTGTAGCCACCGTTGTATTATTTCATTTACTGATTTTTGCTCGTAGGATAGACCCAAGGTGGGGTGCACGAACTACCGGGTACTTTGAAGTGTTTAGTGGCCTACTCACGTTGTTGAGGGAGACCGCTTCACTTCGGGTACTTGGCGGGTAGTTTGCCGTACCCGTAGGGGTCTAGGGTGGGGTTTTGGCTATTCATCGCGACTGTGTAATCCATCTTTCTTTGCAGGCTCAAAAGAAATGCGGATTCGTAGAAAATCCAATATGTTCATCTGTGATCTGGAATACTTATTATTGCGTCTGACGAATGTACAATATCTATATATGATAGCTATTAGACGTCACTTATGTTTTACACCCGCACTAGCCCAGCCCCCGCCCTGTTGTTAGTTAAGTAACCTAACGGGTGAATGACGGGACCCAATGGCGAATGCGGATGGCATAAGAGGACGTTGTATTTTCGTTGTTTTCTGCAATGATAGGTTAAATGATGGGCGCATTATATTAATGCAAAGAAAATAAACCAAAGTTGAATCGTTGGAACAGTTTAAAAGAAACCACTCGGTTATTTTAAAACAGAGGATATTTTTTAAATTGCGGAGCTTTAACCACTCCTTTTAAAATCTATCAGGTTCCTTCGATCATATCAAGTTCACTACGTTCACGGTTTCGCCAAAACCATTCGTAGCCCTCCGTCATTTCATTTGGGTATTCAGTAGTATTCAAGCTATGTATTTTGACCAACGCCAAGGCATAGTGTTTGGTAGCTGCTGGGTATTCATTTGTTGTATAGGTAGATGAGTTAGTTTGGGACAGACATACTATCATTTGGACAACGTCAGGGGTATGTACGAATGGGTTCAAATTAATAAGATAATGATGGGTAGAACTTGACATGTGACTTATGACATTTTGACCAACGCCAAGGTCATAAGAGCATGGGGCAGAAATTTATATCGGGAATTTCTAAAGAAACTGAAATTTGCAAAGAGATGCATACCATTTGGAGTGTGATAATTTTGGTAGGATTCCTTCAGCTTTATCACACGTTGATATTTGGATCCCGATCCTACTGTGAGTATCCTCTACTCATCAGGAGATTCGTCACTTAACGATCAATGCTATAAACCAAGTAGGTGTCGAGAAAGGTGTCAGCGGGGTTACGTCCCCAGAGAAAAGAGGTTATTTAATTAAGGAACTTCGCGAAAGCGTTGGAAAACCTCCCTCGAAGTACCGACACCGGCCTGGATGAACGGTTAAGCAAGTTTTGTACAGTGAGAATAGTCCTGACTAGTTCTTCCTTTTTGGTTTGAGGAGGGATTCGAGAAACAGTGGGAGCCATCCAGTTTAGATAAACTAAAAACCACTCTAAACTTGGAAGAGCATCATGCTAAAGTGTTCCCTCTCTCTCTCATTACAGCGACCCAGAACATGACAAGCCTTAAGTTACTATTAGAAAAAAATATATTGACAGGGCCAAACTATAAAGATTGCTGCGGAATGTCAAAATGGCTTTGACTTATGACAAATTGGGGTATGTCCTTACTACTAAGGCACCTGCTGTCCCTGGTCCAAAACCCAGTATTGCGGATAAGAAAATCCAAAAGACCTGGGAGTTAGATTGCGCGAAGGCCAAATGCATCGTGCTTGCCTCTATGAATAATGAACATCAGAGGAGGCACGAGGATATGGATCTTGAATCCATATTTCTCCATACAAAGGATCTGTATGGAGAGCAATCTCGTATAGCAAGATACGAAACCTCGAAGAACTTGTTTCAGTCGAGGCTGGCCGTCGGATCATCTGTAGGAGAACATGTCCTAAAGATGATTGGCTATATAGAAGAGCTCGCGGACCTCGGGACGACTTTGGAGAACGAGCTCTATACAGACTTGATTCTTCAGTCCCTTTCTTACACCTACGCCCAGTTTATTCTGAATTTCAACATTCAAAGAAAAGAAGTTGAACTTCCAGAACTCCTTAACATGTTGAGGAGTGCAGAGGGCACCTTGCAGAAGGCAAGGGAAACACCTGCTATGTTTGTTCGCGGTGCTTCTTCTTCCGGGTCCAAGGCTAGGGCCAATGGAAGGAAGAAGAAGGCCGCCACCAAACCGAGAGGTGGTGTTGGTAAGGTGGGAGTCAAGGGAAAAGCAAAGGTTGCGGTGCCAGTAGTGGCAAATGACGATTGCTTCCACTGTCGTAGGAAAGGGCACTGGAAGAAAGATTGCAAAGCTTGGAATGCCAAGAACCAGGAACCGAAGCAAGCTGTGGCTTCGACTTCAGGTGTGTTTGTAATTGAAAATTGTCTGTCAATCAACTCTACTTCCTGGGTATTGGATACCGGATCAGGATCTCATATATGCAATTCATTGCAGGCACCGAGAAACCGTAGAGTGCTGAAGGTTGGTGATATGACCTTCCAGGTTGCTAACGGAGCTAGCGTGGGTGCTGTGTCCATAGGGGATTATCACCTTGGATTGACGAGTGGACATATTTTGGTTTTGCATAACTGTTTTTGTGTACCCAGTTTAACGTGTAATATCATATCGGTTTCGTTTTTATCAAAAGAAGGTTATGATTTCACGTTTGTAAGCGATGTTGTTAACATCCACCTTAATCATGGTTTGATTGGGTCCGGTACACTAGATAACGGTATATATGTCTTAAACCAATTACAGATTTACAATGTCCAGAACACACTAAAAAGAAAGTCTCCAGATTTAAATAAGGCTTTCTTATGGCATTGTAGACTAGGTCACATCAATGAGACAAGGTTAACTAAGTTACATAGAGAAGGATATTTGGATTCGTTTGAATATCAATCTTATGCCACTTGTCAATCATGTCTCAAAGGAAAGGTGACAAAGACTCCATTCACTGGACATGGAGTAAGAGCGAGTGAGCTCTTAAGACTCATACACAGCGATGTATGTGGTCCAATGTCTACACATGCAAGAAGTGGTTTTTCATATTTCATTACTTTTACGGATGATTACTCTAGGTACGGATTCATTTTCTTGATGAAACATAAATCCGAGGCCTTTGAGAAATTCCAAGAATATAATAATGAAATAGAAAACCAAATCGGCAAAAGTATTAAGACACTGAGATCTGATTGAGGTGGTGAATACTTAAGTGTCGAGTTCCTAGGTTATCTAAAAGAGAAAGGAATTCTCTCTCAGCTTACTCCTCCATACACTCCACAGCACAACGGTGTATCGGAGAGACGGAATCGAACCCTATTGGATATGGTACGTTCCATGATGAGTAATGCTGAGTTACCGCGATTTTCTGGGGTTATGCGCTAGAATCAGCAGCATATCTTTTGAATAGGGCTCCTACCAAGACTGTGCCTACCACGCCATATCAGATGTGGAGTAGGAAGAAACCCTATCTTCAGTATTTGAAGATATGGGGATGTCCAACTTTTGTTAAAAAGCAGCATGCGAACAAACTCGAGGCACGTTCAGTACAGTGTAAGTTTGTGGGATATCCAAAGAACTCCAAGGGATATTTCTTCTATTACGCAGAGGAACAAAAGGTTTTTGTTCCTCGTAATGCCCATTTTCTAGAACATCAGTTTTTAGAAAAGGAAACAAGTGGGAGCGCAATAGAACTGGAAGAAATTCCAGAACCACAAACCATAAACTACTACTGAAAGTTTGGTAGAACCAGCAGTTTAAGAAGAACAGGACATTCCCGCACCCCTCCGCAGGAGTAGTAGGCCGTCTCATCCGCCTGAGAGATACTACGGTTTTCTCATAGATGGAGATAGAGAGGATTGCATCATTGATGATGATGAACCTACTAGCTTCCAGCAGGTCATCCATAGCGGCGACTCGGTACGATGGCTGGATGCAATACGGACCGAGATGGAGTCCATGTACACCAACAAAGTATGGACTTTACTCCAGATGGGGTAAAACCCATAGGATGCAAATGGATCTTCAAGAAAAAGATTGGTGTAGATGGACAGGTGGAAACCTATAAGGCTAGACTTGTTGCAAAGGGTTTTCGTCAAAGACCTGGTTTGGACTATGACGAAACTTTTTCTCCAGTGGCTATGCTCAAATCCATTCGAATCCTTCTTGCCATTGCCGCCTTCCATGATTATGAGATCTGGCAGATGGACGTAAAGACGGCTTTTCTAAATGGTAGTTTAGAAGAGTGCGTCTATATAGATCAGCCAGAGGGTTTCAATCAGAATGGGAGCAGCGGGAAAGTGTGCAAGTTGCTTAAGTCCATTTATGGACTAAAGCAGGCATCGCGGAGTTGGAACATCTGTTTTGATGAAACGGTCAAAGAATATGACTTTATCGAAAATCTAGATGAACCATGTATATATAGTAAAATTGTAGCACAAACTGTCGTATTGTTCGTCTTGTACGTGGATGACATTCTATTGATAGGAAATGACATTCCTATGCTACAATCTGTCAAATGATTCTTGTCACACAGGTTCTGCATGAAAGACCTGGATGATACCTCTTACATTCTGGGGATCCGGATCTATCATGATAGATCCAAGAGGATGTTGGGACTTTCGCAGTCCAGGTATATCAACACTATACTGAAAAGATTCAGTATGGAAGATTCTAAGCGCGATAGTTTACCGGCTTGTCACGGAATCACCCTATCCAAAGAGATGTCTCCCAAAACTGATTTGGAAAGGGATTGCATGTCTATTATACCCTACGCTTCTGCGGTAGGCTCTATAATGTATGCGATGTTGTGCACCAGACCAGATGTAGCTTACGCACTGAGCGTGGTAAGCAGGTATCAGTCAGACCCAGGGGAGAAGCACTGGATAGCAGTAAAGAACATTCTCAAGTACCTAAGAAGGATTAAGGAGATGTTCTTGGTTTACGGCGAAAAAGACTTCAAGATAGAGGCATTTGCTGATTCCAGCTTTCAGAGTGACAAGGATGACTCTAAGTCCATGTCAGGTTATGTCTTTACCCTCAATGGAGGGGCGGTGTGCTGGAAGAGTTCCAAGCAGGACACCGTTGCTGACTCGACGATGGAAGCGGAGTATATTGCTGCTTGCGATGCCGCAAAAGAAGCGGTCTGGATGAAGAAGTTCCTCACAGAACTTCAGGTGGTTCCTACCATTGTTGATCTAATACCGCTGTATTGAGACAACAATGGAGCTATAGCTTTAGCGAAGGAACCCAGGTCCCATCAGAAGTTCAGACACATCTTAAGGCGGTATCACCTGATCAGGGAGATCATAGATCGCCGGGAGATCGAGGTCCGGAGAGTTGCTACAGAGGAGAACACTGCTGATCCATTCACAAAGGCCTTACCTCAAATTCAGTTCAAGAGGCTACTCGAGATGATCGGTCTTCGATACGCCAGTACATGACCCTAGTGCAAGTGGGAGATTGTTAGTGTATATGCCCTAGGGGCCATTATTGTATCATACTAGCTTGTATATTACTTAATGGAAGCTTGAGATATTCACAGTTATATTAACAGTCTTGCTGAACATGGTAGTATGCTACTTGGTTTATATCTATCTTAATATGTGTGTACGTATTGATAGAGCACTTAGGATCTTGTTTGACTACCAGCGTTGTGATGGCAGTCACACTAGTGGGGGCTGGGTAGTCTACAAGCACATACTTTTTCAGGTCCCTAGTCGTAGGATTATCGAGACAGGGCATCGATACTCCGGAGTAGACTAGTGTGTACGCTTCTCATCCCAGTTGGGGAGATGGTCTGTCCCACAGCCATCAGTACGTCGTACTGGAGATAGTATACAGGTGCTCGTTGGGTTACGGGTACACCGGACAGGACTCGCAGGGAACTGTTGGTTGGTATTATACCCGTCGTCAGTTAACAGTTCCCAGGTGACATGAGTACAGCATAGTCCGCAGACTTGACACTGCTGCTTCGCCTCGAGTGTGTTCCCACTGTTCTTATATTACTACCCTATCACGGCTCAAAGGAGTCGTGCAAACAGGTAGCAGTTGGGTGCAGTCCCGAAGCACTTGGAGGCAGTGGCGGTTAGACAGGATTCATCTCTCCCGGTATTGGGAGTTGATATCGCGCTGTGTCTGGAGAGCCATTACGCAAAGTCCCTGGCCAGGGCAAGCGAGATTTACTGGTAGGTTTTCCAGTAGTTTCTTAAGGAGTAATGGGCTTCGCTCCGACACGACTTATACCGCTTTTAGGGGATTGACGCTTGCCGCCCCCTAGGCCCGATATGCGATAGTCCTAGACGAACAGACCGGACTGTACGGAGATTGTCACATCAGGCTCAGTAGGAGTTCGGATGGGTTTCCTCATCGGCCTTCTTATCGACATCTACCTGGGGACCGTTACGTACAGCTAGTGCCGCTTGCGATCTATGGTTAAACCCACTACCAGAGTAGTAGTCGAGTCTTTAGAGTCCCACACAGAGAGTTTCCCTGCTTCGGGCGAACCGATATAGAGGTCGTATGGTTTTACGACAGGGTTCGGACACATACGTGTTTTCACGCACGTACGATGTTCGGACAGTTTTTTTACTAACGGGCTTTGGTTTAGTCCAAATTCTAGTATTGGATTATTGGATTTAAACAGTCTCAGTATTTCCGTGTTTTCACGGTTAGGAGGGGCGTTCTCATAAATTGTCGAGAAGCTTCTAGAAGGTTGATGAGGTGGAGAGCTTATGTGGCATATGCATTAAATGGTTTTGTAACTCATGGAGATGATTCATCAAGAGAGTTAATGAAGCATTAATGTTTTTAATGACTCACTTGATGATTCATTATGTATTAAATGAAGCATGAAGATATTTGTGCAAAGAGATATTTGTGCAAAATATCTTATGCTTCATATATATACACAAATGGGTTAATTCCATTTCATTATTATTATCACATTCTCTCTCCTCAAGCTCTCTCTTCAAACCCTAACCCTAATCTCTCATGTGTTGAGATCAAGGGTTAGCAAGACTAATTGATCCATAATCCTATTCTATATCCTCTAGGTTGCTTTGATTAGCACTTTTAGTAACCTAGTTACCTCAAGTTAGAGGTCAAGCTTGGAGTAGTAGCTCTCGGGTGGATCTTCTATCACAAAGAGGAGGCCGACGAGGAGGTGGTCAACGAGAACAAGAAGGAGTTGGTTCATTAGGTATAATCTTCTTTCATAGTAGCTAATCCCTCCTATGATGTTGTTAGTTAGGGTTTGGCAAAGATCCGTATGTTAGTCGATGTTTGTTTTAAACAAAATGATTGTTTTACATATTCCGCCTCCCCGCAACTCGTAGGGTGTCTAACGTCGACTTACACATTCTCCAATGAGCACATGTGTACAATCTTTGATGTCACACACCAATGATTATGGGATCAACCATCGCCCTTTAAAGGACAAGAAATGTACACACTGGTCTACTCTGGAATATCGATGCCCTAGTCTCGATATTCCCTCGACTATGAACTGATTAAAGGATGTACTTTTGGACCACCCTGGCCCCACTAGTATGATCTCATCATAATCCTGGTAGTCAAGTACATATCCTAAAGGCTTTATCAACATGTGAGAGCAAGACAGTAATGAATACCAGTCAACATGTTAAGACAAAGAGTAACCATATAGCATACTATCATGTCGAGTAAGAAAGTCCTCTATATATATGTCCAAGCATCCACTATGATATATATCACATGTACAATAATGGCCTCTAGGACATACATATTCCTAACAATCTCCCACTTTCACTAAGGCCATTTGTCGTAGTATCTCATACCCAACATCCCAAAAAGTCTCTCAAACTGTATCCGGAGGAGGGTCTTCGTGAGTGGATCCGCTACGTTGTCCTTCGTGTCAACTCTTCTGACCTCGATCTCTCGGCGATATACTATCTCCCTGATCAGGTGATACCGTCCCAGAATATGTCTGGATCTCTGATGGGACCTGGATTCCTTGGCCATAGCCACCGCTCCATTGTTATCACAATACACAGGTATTGGATGCTTGATGGATGGAACCACACAAAGCTCAGCAATGAACTTCTTCCTCCAGAAAGCCTTTTTGGCAGCATCGTTGGCAGCGATATATTCATCCTCGATCATCGAGTCTACCATGATGTCTTGCTTGGAACTCTTCCAACACACCGTCTCTCCGTTGAGGGTAAAGACAAACCCCGAGACCGACTTACTGTCGTCCTTATCACTCTGAAAGCTCGAATCGGTAAAGGACTCCACCTGGAATTCACCGTTACCATACACCAAGAACATTTCTTTAGTCCTTCTCAGGTACTTAAGAATGTTCTTCACAGCTGTCCAGTGGTTTTCCCTAGGATCTGATTGATACCTGCTCACTACACCTAATGAGTAAGTTACATCCGGTTTGGTACATAACATCGCATACATGATAGAGCCTACTGCCAAAGCATAGGGTATCCCTTGCATGCGAGCCCTCTCCAAATCAGTCTTGGGAGACATCTCTTTGGAGAGAGTGATTCCTGAACAAGCGGGTAAATTACCTCGCTTGAAATCTTCCATACTAAACCTCTTTAGTATGGTGTCAATGTATCTGGATTGGGACAATCCCAAAATCCGTTTAGATCTATCTCTATAGATCTTTATCCCCAGGATGTAGGAGGCATCACCAAGATCTTTCATGGAGAACTTGTGTGATAAGAAGAGCTTGACCGAGTGTAGCATAGGAACATCGTTTCCTATCAAGAGTATGTCATCCACGTACAATACGAGAAAGACCACCTTACTCGCTACAGCCTTCTTATATATACAAGGTTCGTCTATATTTTTGATGAAGTCAAACTCTTTGATAGCTTCATCAAAACAGATGTTCCAGCTCCGCGATGCCTGCTTTAATCCGTAGATGGATTTAAGCAGCTTGCACACCTTTCCGCTGCTCCCACTGTCTACGAAGCCCTCTGGCTGTGTCATGTACGCGCTCTCTTCTAAATCACCATTTAGAAAAGCGGTCTTGACGTCCATCTACCAGATTTCGTAGTCATGGTATGCAACAATGGCAAGTAGGATCCTGATGGACTTAAGCATAGCGACAGGAGAAAAGGTTTCATCATAGTCGACACCAGGTCATTGCTGAAAACCTTTTGCCACAAGTCTAGTTTTGAAAGTTTCAACTTTTCCATCTACACCAATCTTCTTTTTGAAGATCCACTTGCTCCCAATGGGTTTTACCCCTTCAGGAGCAACATCCAAAGTCCATACTTTGTTGGTGTACATGGATTCTATCTCGGATCGCATAGCATCCAGCCATTTCACAGAGTCTCCACTTGTGATGGCCTACTCGAAACTAGTAGGGTCATCATCTTCCATGATACAATTCTCGCTCCCACCGTTTATGATAAAACTGTAGTATCTCTCAGGTGGGTGAGGAACCTTACTAGATCTGCGGAGTGGCTGGGGTCGTTGGGTAGTTCCACCAAATCGTCAGTTATAGTCTGTGCTGCTGGAATTTCTTCTAGTTCTACCTCATTGCCACTAATTTCTTTAACAAGAAATACCTTTTCTAAAAACGTGGCATGTCGAGAAACAAACACCTTTTGTTCGTCGGAGTGGTAGAAAATATACTCTCGCGAATATTTGGGATATCCTATAAATTTGCACAGAACTGACCTTGCCTCGAGATTGTCCGGATTTTGTGTTTTCACATAGGCCGAACAACCCCATATCTGAATAAAATTAAGACATTGCCTCTTCCCATTCCATATCTCATATGGAGTGGTAGGCACTGATTTGGTCGGAACTCTATTCAATAAGTATGCAGCTGTCTCAAGCGCATAACCCCAAAAAGAGATAGGCAACTCAGCAGTACTCATCATAGAGCGCACCATATCTAATAGGGTGTGATTCCTCCGTTCCAATACACCGTTTTGCCGTGGTGTATATGGAGAAGTAAGCTGAGAGAGAATCACATTCTCTTTTAGATAATCATGAAATTCCATGCTCAAGTATTCTCCTCCCCGATCAGATCGAAAGACTTTAATACTTTTGCCCGTCTGGTTTTCAACTTCGCACTTATATTCTTTGAATTTCTCAAAAGTTTCAGACTTGTGTTTCAACAAGAACACATGTCCGAACCTTGAGAGATCATCGGTGAATGTAATAAAGTACAAAAAACCATTCCTGGCATGTGTAGACATAAGACCGTATACATCACTATGTATCAGTCCCAAGAGTTCAGTAGCTCTTTCTCCGTGTCCAGTAAACGGAGTTTTGGTCATCTTGCCTTTGAGACATGACTGGTAAGTTTCATAAGATGAAAATTCGAACGGATTCAAATATCCATTTTAATGCAACTTAACCAGTCTTGTTGCATTGATATGACATAGTCTACAGTGCCACAAGAAGGCTTCGTTCATCTCTAAACTTTTCCTGTTGTTTGTGTTCTGTACGTTAAGAACTGTACTTTGATTAAGAACGTATATACCATTACATAACGTACCAAATCCAATCAACACTTGATTTTGGAAAATGTTCATAACATTATCCTCTAATGTGAAATTATATCCTTCTTTAGTTAGCAAAGAAACTGATATATTGTTACACATCATCTTTGGTACATAGTAACAGTCGTTCAGAATCAATGTATTACCAGTTGGTAATATAAGGTGATAATCGCCAACCGCCTTGGCTGCAACAATTGCACCATTCCCTACTGTTAGGGATTTATCATCCTTTCCCAGTTTTCTACCTTTCTTTAGCCCATGTAACAAATTACATACGTGGGATCCTGATCCGGTATCCAATACCCAGGACGTAGAACAAACTAAGAAATAGTTCTCCGTAACGAACACACCCGAAGAAAATGCATCAACATGCTTTTTCTTCGCACGGGTGGCATGGGAATCCTGATATACCCCTATCCCTTGCTCAGACTTATGACAGTCATAAGATAGAGCGGGACCAACGTTCCCTAGCCTTGTATAAAAGGAAGGTTCGGTCAATACATCAATGTTATTATCTTGATTAAAGTGTGACATTGGTTGCTGCCTGGAGAGAGAGATAAGGAAACGCGTTAGCGTGCGCTCTTTACAAGATTTGATTGGTTATTATTTTATCTAATTAGGATGGCTCCTACTGGTTTTATCAAATCTTCCTTCAAACCCTAAAAGGTAAGATTAGCCGGGATTAATTACACCCTACAAGTTCGCCAATCGTTCGGCCAGACAGGTATCGGTACTCCGAGGGAGGTTCCCCATGTTTTCTCACGGACCTAATTAAAATAAATCTCGTTTCCTTAGAGGCATAACCCCGTTGATATCTTTCTAGACACCTACTGGATTAGCTAATTGTAAAGTGCAAAATTCTCCCAGGAGTAACTCTTACTCGCAGTGGATATCGAGATCCAACTATCACATAGAAGGTATGCAATCTTATTGCAAATTTCAATACTTGAAATTCCCGATAATAGTTTTTACCCCTAGCGTCCCACGACAATGACGGAGGCCAAACAACCCATAGGCCGCTAGTCAAGTTCAACCCGTTCATTTCTTGATTGAATTAGACCCACCCGCATAACCCTTGAAGGAGGCTAAACAACGCCGTACGACTACCTTAATCGAATCGCATCATATGCTACAGATAAGTACTGATCAGTTATCGCACACTACGCATTGATGGAGGACAAACAACTGTAGCGCGAATACTAAAATAGCACTTATCTGAAATGACGGAGGGCTAAGCAGGTTTTTAAGAAAACCATGAGCATAATGAACTTGAAATCGTTGTAGAATTTAGTGATTTTGAAAATGAGTGTTTTTGAGGCTTTTGCTAGTTTCGCTAAAGAGGTCACTCCCGGTGAAGGGATCTCGGCTCTTTGCTCATCGAATGAGGTGCTGGATATTCATGAATACCACTATACAAAGCAAAAACTAGAGAAGCTTTCAAAAACTAAACCGAGTTAATTGTAGCATTTTCTAGTTTCGCTAAAGAGGTCACTCCCGGTGAAGGAATCTCGGCTCTTTCCTCATCGAATGAGGTGCTGGATATTCATCAAGGAATACCACTATGCAAAGCAAAAACTAGAGCTACTCTTTTTGAAAATTTGATTCTACAACATCTTTTGGTTTCTTTCTTTTCATTAATCTCATTAATGAAGTCCCATCATTTAATATTTCCTAAACATTATAGAAAAATGAAACGAAAATAGAATGTACGCTTATGCCATCCGCATTCGCCACGGGGCCCCGTCATGTACCGTTAGGTTACTTAACTACCGGCAGAGCGGGGGTTGGACTAGCGCGGGTGCAAAACATAAGCAACGTTTATTATATATCATATATATAATATTGCATTCGTCTCACGCAGTTATATGATCAACATCACAGAATCAAGCAGCAGAAGCAACATATGAAATATTGGATGTATTATGATGTCCGTGTTTTAAATTTATCCAGTAATGTAAAACACGGATTCTACGGTCGTGATGAATAGGCAAACCCACATCCCTATACCCCTACGAGAGCGGCAAGTAACCCTGCCAATTCTAGAGTTAGGAAACCCGGTCTCAACTCCTTGAGATGGTCTCCCACTGGACTTTAGAACCCGGTTACTTGTGCTCCCCGACTTAGGTCTATCATAATGTGGAAAAGTAAATAATATATAACAGTGGTGACATCATCCTCAACCCGGAAGTGCCCCAATAAAAGAATATTACATACAGATTTTACATGAATGAAAATAAAAAAAAACTCCCATCTCACATAAAAAACCCCGGCTATTCTTTCACGACGATCCAATAAATCATATCAACAGCAACACATGATATCATAGATCATCAACGTAAGCAAATATGCGAATCCCTAAAACTCATTGACATATAGCAACGAGATTTGAATACCCCACTATTATACTTACGATCGCATAAAAGAAAACAAAAAACTACAATAATTAGAATCCGCAATATCCTTAGACATCATAAACCCAGATTATCTCATATTCCGGATTGCATGCCTAACTTATAAAACTTGCATTTTAGTCTCAAATTGAAAACCCTTTTCAATAAATTGTCGGATAATTCAACAAGATTCCCGACTAAGTGATCGCGTACTATACGCAATTGCGATGGAGTTTTGATCCAAATCAAAATTCCGTGGCAATCGATCAAATGAGACTAAACGGCTAGATTTATAATACTAACTAGTTTTCACAAAACTAATTAAATGTGGATTCCAACTACTGCCTCCATATCAAACTTAAACCCAAAACAATGTTAAAAACACGACTACGAAACACTCCGTATTAGCCTTAATACAACTGTTAACATCACATGAAAACTGGGCTAATCAAACAATAGCTGAAACCCCAAAATAAAGCTACTAGAACACCTAAAAATTTTTAAGGCCGGATTTTTAAGGCATTTCGCTGGTCAAAAGTGGTGGTTTGGCCTTGAATTTTTCCAGTGTCCAAGTTGCATCATATACAACATTCTGTTGTTTTTTAAAAAAAATTCTGAGGAAGTTTCAAAATCGACAGAAACTTTATTTTGGGTTCGGGTGTTCCAGAGTTTTTCGGTTTCGTGATTCTAATTATATCGTCTAATCTTTTAGCTTTGGCTCTGATACCATGAAAATCTACCCTAACACCACCATGAGGTCCAAGTGACATCAAGCATGCCAAATTCAAATTTTTATAGGTGCTAAGCTAGACTAAACAAGATCTTTAACTAGTTTATTAGGGTTTGAAGTTTGATATATACAACTAGAGAGAAGGAAAGAAGGTTATACACTTGCAGATCGAGCCCTTCTCTTCTCTAGCTCCGGGTTGTGGTCCACGCGACTCCACCAGACTCCTCTTCAAGATGAAAGAACTTCCTTCGTGATCTTCGCGCCAAAGATGATCCACCTGAAGTCCACTAGCTCAAGCTAACCCTTCACTAATCTCATTAGTGAAGGCAACACTCCACATCAAATTGCTAATCTAATGTGAGATGGTGAAGTAGGGGTTTAATTTCCTCACTAGGGTTCTCACAAGTTCAATAATTCACATCACATGTGAGGGTTTTAACTTGGAGGTAGGGTGGAGAAAATTGTAGCGAGCAAGAGAGAGATGAAGAGCTCAACTCAAGAGAGCAACTCAAGAAAAATTGTCACAAGTGAAGAAAAATGTGGAGTGAATGGCTAGCCTTGACCCCCACTCATTCAAGCATGGAATTATTGCAATATAAAATTGCAACCATACTTGAATAGTGAGTCAAGATGAATAAAGAAACAATAAAAGCCCATGCCTCACCATGCTCCATAAAGTCTCTCCATTTTCCACCTCCTTTATATTTTCACAAAATAGGAAATATATGCAATGCTTCATATAATAATATATATATTTATATATATCAAATATACATTAATATATATATATATATATATTAATAAAGCAATTAGTGAGCTAATGATATAAGTTAATACATAATTATATCAGTTATAATTTATATCAAATTATTAAATCAACACTTGCTTTAATAATCCGGTTATATCACATATGACCGACTAATATCATTTATCTGTTTATCACATTATCAAATCAACACTTGATTCGATAATCTGGTTATATCACATATAACCTAACCGACAACAGATAACTGCCAGATTAGAATACGGTATCATATACACGTATTTAATCAGATCGACGCAAATATCAACATATGTGCTCTACTTCATTTCCCTTGAACCAGGAAACTTCTATGTGGGACTCTAAAAACTCATCAATACGCCAGCAGTAGGTGATGATCATATCGATCACCTACAAGCCGTCAGCGGTACTAGCTGGACGTAACGGCTACCCGGGTATTGAACGATATGAAGATCAACAAGTAAGCTCGTCCATACTCTCCATGAAGCCTATCAGTAACACTACCGTATAGTCTGGTCTCTTCGTCTGATATGTCGCATATAAAGTCTAGGGGTGGTAAACGTCAGACCCCAGTAACTTGATAAGTCATGCCGATGTGTGGCTCATAACAATTTAAGAAACTACTGATAACTCTTATCACTAAATCTCAGCAACCATGGCCATGGATTTTCAGTTATAGCCAATCGAGCATAGCGCAACATCAACTTTCAATACTGGGAGAGACGAAACCCCTCCTATCGCTCATTGCCTCCATGTGACTCGGGACTGTACCCAAAATCCACATGTTTGCACGACTCCTTTGAGCCGTGGTAGGGAGGAAATCAAAGCACAGTGGGAGCCACACAAGACTCTATGACAATCTCGGGTCTACAGACTAACTGATACTAGTGTCACCATAGGACTGCTATCTGACGATAGGTATACTACCAACTAGGAGTTCTCTGCGAGTCCTGTTCGATGTACCCATTCTCCAATGAGCACCTGTGTACAATCTTTGATGTCACACACCAATGGTTATGGGATCAACCATCGCCCTCTAAGGGACAAGAAACGTACACACTAGTCTACTCTGGAACATCGATGCCCTAGTCTCGATATTCTCTCAACTAGGAACTGATTAAAGAATGTACTTTTGGACCACCCTGGCCCCACTAGTATGATCTCATCATAATCCTGGTAGTCAAGTATATATCCTAAGGGCTTCATCAACATGTGAGAGCAAGACAATAAAAAATACCAGTCAACATGTTAAGACAAAGAGTAACCAGATAGCATACTATCATGTCGAGCAAGAAAGTCCTCTATATATATGTATAAGCATCCACTATGATATACATCACATGTACAATAATGGCCTCTAGGGCATATATATTCCTAACAGTAGGAGGCATCACCCAGATCCTTCATTGAGAACCTTTGTGATAAGAAGAGCTTGACCGAGTGTAGCATAGGAACATCATTTCCTATCAAGAGTATGTCATCCACGTACAATACGAGGAAGACAACCTTACTCTCTACAAGCTTCTTGTATATACAAGGTTCATCTACGTTTTTGATGAAGTCAAACTCTTTGGCTGCCACATCAAAACATATGTTCCAACTCTGCAATGCCTGCTTTAATCCGTAGATTAATGTAAGCAGCTTGCACATATTTTCGCTGCTCTCACTATCTACGAAGCCCTCTGGCTGTGTCATGTACACGCTCTCTTCTAAATCACCATTTAGAAAAGCGGTCTTGACATCCATCTGCCAGATTTCATAGTCATGATATGCAGTGATGGCAAGTAGGATCCGGATGGACTTAAGCATAGCCACTGGAGAAAAGGTTTCATCATAATTCACACCTGGTCGTTGAAGAAAACCTTTTACTACAAGTCTAGGTTTTAAAGTCTCAACTTTTCCATCTACACTAAATATCTTCTCAATATTCACTTGCTCCCGATGGGTTTTATCCCTTCAGGAGCAACTTCCAAAGTCCATACTTTGTTGGTGTACATGGATTCCATCTCAGA
Organism: Agapanthus africanus; assembly: GCA_030015575.1. Lineage (NCBI taxonomy): Eukaryota > Viridiplantae > Streptophyta > Magnoliopsida > Asparagales > Amaryllidaceae > Agapanthus > Agapanthus africanus. Next base: position 47,713,714 of record JASDDO010000012.1, read on the forward strand.
TCGTATTGCATCCAGCCATTTCACAGAGTCCCCACTCGTGATGGCCTGCTCGAAACTAGTTGGGTCATTATCTTCCATGATGCAATCCTCGCTCCTACCGTCAATGAGAAAACCATAGTGTCTCTCAGGTGGATGAGGAACCCTGCTAGTTCTGCGGAGAGGCTGAGGTTCGTCGGGGACTATTGAATTCTCCGGTTCCATCAAATCATCAGTTGTAGTTTGTGTAGCTGAAACTTCTTCTAGTTCTACCTCATAACCACTAATTTGTTTTACAAGAAATTCCTTTTCTAAAAAGGCGGCATTCCGAGAAACAAAAACGCCTTTTGTTCCTCAGTATGGTAGAAGATATACCCTCGCGAATACTTGGGGTATCCTACAAACTTACACATAACTGATCTTGCCTCAAGCTTGTCCGGATTTTACTTTTTAACATAGGCCGGACAACCCCATATCTTAACTCGTTTAAGAGATGGTCTCTTCCCATTCCATATCTCATATGGAGTGGTAGGCACTGATTTGGTTGGAACTCTATTCAATAGGTATGCGGCTGTCTCAAGCGCATAACCCCAAAAGAAAATAGGCAACTCAGCAGTACTCATGATAGAGCACACCATATCTAATAGGGTGCGATTCCTCTGCTCCGATACACCGTTGTGCTGTGGTGTATACGGAGAAGTAAGCTGAGTGAGAATCCCATTCTTTTTTAAATAATCCAGAAACTCCATGCTTAAGTATTCCCCTCCCCGATCAGATCGAAGGATTTTAATACTTTTACCCGTTTGGTTCTCTACTTTTCACTTATATTCCATGAATTTCTCAAAAGTTTCAGACTTATGTTTCAACAAGAACACATATCAGAACCTTGAGAGATCATCGGTGAATGTAATAGAGTATGAGGAACCATTCTTGGCATGTGTAGATATAGGACCACATATATCACTATGTATCAGTCCCAAGAGTTCAATAGCTCTTTCTCCAAGTCCAGTAGACGGAGTTTTGGTCATTTTGCCTTTGAGACATGACTGGAAAGTTTTATAAGATGTAAATTCAAACGGGTTCAAATATCCATCCTTATGTAATTTAGCTAGTCGTGTTGCATTGATATGACCTAGTCTACAATGGCACAAGAAGGATTTGTTCATTTCTGAACTTTTCCTCTTGTGTGTGTTCTGTATATTAAGAATTGTATTTTAATTCAGAACGTATAAACCGTTACATAACGTACCAAACCCAATCAACATTTGATTTAGGAAAACGTTCATAACATTTTTCTTTACTACAAAATTATATCTTTCTTTATCTAATAAAGAAACTAATATTAAATTGCATAACATTTTGGGTACGTAATAACAGTTGTTCAGAATCAATGTATTACCTTCTGGTAATACTAGGTGATATTCGCCAACTGCTTTGGCTGCAACCCTTGCACCATTCCCTACTTGGAGAGAATGATCACCCATTCCCAGTTGTCTACCTTTCTTTAGCCTATGTAACATATTACAAATGTAGGATCCTGATCCGGTATCTAATACCCAGGACGTAGAACAAACTAAGAAACAATTCTCGGTAATGAACACACCCGAAGAAGATGTATCAATATGCTCATTTCTCGCTCGGGTCGCATGGAAATCCGGGTATTCCCTTATTTCCTGCTCAGACTTATAACAGTTATAAGGTAGAGCGGAACCAACGTTCCCCAGTTCAGTATAATAAGCAGGTTCGGTCAATACATCAATATTATTATCTTGATTAAGGCATGTTATGGTTGTTATCTGGAGAGAGAGAAGAAAACAGTTTGGCGTATGCTCTTGCAAGATTAGATTGGTTATTATTTTATCTAATCAGGATGGCTCCCACTATTTTTATCAAATCTTCCTTCAAACCCTAAAAGGTAAGACAAGCCGGGATTAATTACACCCTACAAGTTCGCCAATCATTCAGCCAGGCAGGTATTGGTACTCCGAGGGAGTCTCCCCATGCTTTCGCATGGAACTAATTAAATAACCTCGTTTCCGCAGGGGCGTAACCCTGTTAACACCTTTTTTAGACTTCTACTGGATTAGCTAATTGTAAAGTGCAAAACTATCCCACGAGTAACTCTTACTTGCAGTGGTTATCGGGATCCAACTATCTTATAGAAGGTATGCAATCTCATTGCAAATTTCAACACTCGAAATTCCGGATAATGTTTTGCCCCTAGCGTGCCATGATCTTGACAGAGGCCAACAAACCATAGTCCGCTAGTTAAGTTCAACCCGTTCATTTCTTGATTGAATTAAATCCACCCGCATGACCCTTGACGGAGGTCAATAATGTCGCACGACTACCCTAATCCAATCGCATCATATGCAGCAGATAAGTACTAATCAGCTACCGCATACTACGCCTTAACGGAGGCCAACAAACGCAGCACGAATACTAAATAGTACTTATCTAAAATGACGGAGGGCTATGACAGGTTTTTAAGAAAACCTTTTGCGTAATAAACTTGATATTGTTGTAGAATCGAGTGATTTGAAAATGAGTGGTTTAAGCTCCGCTTTTTAAAATCGAATAGTTTTCAAAACAAACCGAGTGGGTTGTAGCATTTACTAGATTTTGCTAAAGAGGTCATTCCCGGTGAAGGGATCTTAGCTCTTTCCTCATCGAATGAGATGCTGGATATTCATAAAAGAACACTGCTATGCAAAACAAGATCTAGAGCTACTTTTTTAAAAATTTAATTCTACAACATTTTTAGGTTTCTTTCCTTTCATTAATCTCATTAATGAAATCCTATCATTTATGTTTCCTAAATATCACAGAAGAAACGAAAATACAACGTACGCTTATGACATCCGCATTCGCCACAGGGTCCCGTCATGCACCGTTAGTTTACTTAACTAACGGTAGAGTGAGAGCAGGACTAGCGCGGATGCAAAACACAAGCAACGTTTATTATATATCATATATATAATATAAAATATTCGTCTCACGCAGTTATATGATCTCATCACGGAACATTACAGCAGAAGTCAACATATGAAATATAGGATATACTAAGAGGTCCGTGTTTTAAATCAAACCAGTAAAAAACACGGATTTCACGGTCGTGATGAATAGCCAAACCCACATCCCTAGACCCCTACGAGAGCAACAAGCAACCCTACTAATTCTAAAGTTAGGAGACCCGGTCTCAACTCTTTGAGATTTTCTCCTACTGGACTCTAAAACCCGGTTACTTGTGCTCCCCGCCTTGGGTCTATCCTAATGCGGAAAAGTAAATAATATACATCAATGATGACATCATCCTCAACTCGGAAGTGTCCCAATAAAAAAATATTACATACAAATTTTTACATGAATGAAAATGAAAAACTCTTATCTCACGCAAAACCCCTGGCTATTCAAACACGATGATCCAATATAATATATTACAGCAACATATAACATCATATGTCATCAACGTAAGCAAATATGCATATCCCAATTGTCGTTGACGTATAGCAATGAAACCGCCGATACACCACATATTACACTTACGGTCACAAAAAAGAAAATAAAAACTATAATAATTGGAATCCGCAACATCCTTAGACATCATAAACCCGAAATATCACATATTTCGGATTTCATGCCTAACCGTATAAATTCGTTAGACATCATAAACCCGGAATATCACATATTCCGAATTTCATGCATAATATTATAAACCCGGTATTTTAGTCTCAAATTGAAAACACATTTTAATAACCAGTCGGGCAACTCAACAACATTCCCAACATTTGATTGAATGCTCGTTGGAAACATTGGTAGACGGCCGCACCCCCGATGCCATCGACGAAGTGCACTTAGGCGAAATACCGCGGCCGCGAGCACCCGAACGGATGCTTTTGGCAACGGGGTTCTCCTACAGTCACTTGGTCGGGGCTATGGGGCGTAGCTATCTAGTAGTGTTACCCAGCGAGTGTTCGCGTATTATATGAGATTACGACGGAATTTTGATCCGAATCAAAACCCCGTGGAGACTAGATTGCTAGATTTATAAAACACTAATTAGTTTTCACAAAACTAATTATTGTGGATTCCAAATATTGTATCATAAATTACAGATTTCTAGACGATGTTAAACATTTTGATCGATTTATCAAACACTCAAAATTTCCAGAGACCTCAACACTTGAGTCGCACTTAAAAATACCCAGAATGTCTTACAAGTACCTACGGATCAGCACAAGAAGGCACGGTCCCTGTCTCACCAACGGCGCCGCGGAACCGCGGCAAAACCCATGGTTTGGCCGCGGTTGCGTGGCCGTTTGGTCGAGTTGGACGCTCGTTCTTCTTGGGGATTCATACAAAACCCTGCACAATTTTCTGTATATTTTTAATTTGAAAAAATTCCAACTTTTGAAATTTTTTCCAGAAACCCGGATATTAGGGTTTCGAAAAGTCGATCGAACATTTTAATTTCGTCTAGACTACTCCTAATGCTCTAGCTTGGCTCTGATACCACTGTTGGGGTTTCTTAGCACGACCACTAGGTTTTAGTAAGTATCGAGTATGCAATTTTAAAAAATCTAGAGTGCTAAACAACACCATCCAATGATCGAACCAGAGAATTAGGGTTTTAAGAAGCATGTAAACAAACTTTACACTAAGTGAACAAGGAATACAACCTTTGTAGAACGGTCCTTCACTTCTAAAACTCCATGTAGTAGTCCCTTAGCTCCAAGTAGTGGTCCCCGAACTCTTCTTAGGCTCCACCAGGTGAAAGGAACAAGTTTGCTTAAGGATCTTCGAGGCTGAAGATAATCTACGTCGAAAAATTTCTAACTCAAGCTATCTCTTCACTAATTGAGGAATTAGTGAAGTAAACAATCTATACTAAATGGTTAGTCTGGTATAAATTGATGAAGTAAGAATTTTGCTCACTTTAGAATTAATTTTCTCTCTTTCTTTTTCACCTCACTCAAAAGCTAGAGAGCAAAGAAGGAGATGAAGAAGATGAACTAATGTGAACCTTTTGGGTGAGAAAATATCTAAAATCATATTTTTAGAGACTTAACTATGGCTAAAGATAATAGTTGGGTTAATAAATATCTAGTGTAAAACAAAATTAGGGGACTAAATCAAGGCTTCTATATGCTTCCATAAGCATCTTTAGCCATGCTAATTTCCACCTAATTTTGATTTATCCCTTAATAATTAATCACCTAAATTATCTTTAGGTAGGCATGAGTCTCATACACCCATGTCCAATGTATCATCTAGCATGACACAAAAATAAATACATTAATATATATCTCATATATATTTATATGTATTTGTAGAAAATAAATTCTTAAGTGAGCTAATATTAGTTAATATATATTAATATATCAAATATATAATTATATATTAAATTATTAAATCAATGCTTGATTTAATAATCCGGCTATATCACATACAACCGACTAATATCATTATATGTATATCAAATATACATATAACAAATTATTGAATTAACACTTGATTCAATAATCCGGTTATATCACATATAACATATATTGCGAGATTAGAATACTGTATCACATACACGTATCAATCTTGGTCCCGCACATATCACATATTTTCCCTACTTCGTTTCGCTTGAGCTAGGAAAGCTCTGTATAGGACTCTAAAGATTCGTCAATACGCCAGCAGTAAGTAATGATCATATCGGTCACTCACAAGCCGTCAGCGGTACTAGCTGGACGTAACGGCCACCCAAGTATTGAGCAATCAGAAGATCAACAAGCAAGCTTGTCCAAACTCTCATGAATCCAGTAAGTAACACTACCGTACAGTCCGGTCTCTTCGTCTGATATGTCGCATATCGAGTATTGGGGTGGTAAACGTCAGACCCCAATAACTTGATAAGTCATGCCGATGTGAGACTCATAACGGGTCGAGAAACTACTGATAACACTTACCAGTAAATCTCATCAATAGACCTAGCTAGGGACTTCCTGTTATAGCCAATCGAGCATAGCGCAAAATCAACTCCCAATACCGGGAGAGACGAAACCCCTCCTATCGCCCATTGCCTCCATGTGACTCGGGACTGTACCCAAAATCCACCTGTTTGCATGATCTCTTGAGCATGGTAGGGAGGAAATCAAAGCTCGGTGGGAATCACACAAGACTTTATGACGATCTCGGGTCTACAGACTAACCTGTACCAGTGTCACCGGAGAACTGCTATCTGACGATAGGTATAATACGATCTAAGAGTTCTCGGTGAGTCCTGTTCGGTGTACCCATTCTCCAATAAGCACATGTGTACAATCTTTGATGTCAAACACCAATGGCTATGGGATCAACCATCGTCCCATACAGGGTCAAGAAATGTACACACTAGTCTACTTTGGAATATCGATGCCCTGTCTCGATACTCCCTTGACTAGAAACAATTAAAGGATGAACTTGTGGACTACCCTGGCCCCACCAGTATGATCTGCATCATAATCCTAATAGTTAAGTACACATCTTAAGGGCTTTATCAACAAATAACGGAGAGACAGTATAATGATACAAGTGTACATGTTAAGATAAAGAGCAACCAGATAGCATACTATCATATCAAGCAAGAAAGCCCTCTCTATATATGTCCAAGCATCCACTATAATATACAATCATGTACAATAATGGCCTCTAGGGCATATATATAACTAACAGGTATGAGTTGATATCAATTGAAAATGAACAATTTTGAAAGCGGAGCTCAACCCATACACAAAGATATGTTTTGAAAACGATATGTAATTAAAAGCTCAAAAACATGCGCTAACCCATAAAAAATAAAAACAAAATTTGAGACTTATGAGTTAGAATACATGCCGTAATACGAACCATATGATAACAAGAAAAACGTACTCGTATTAGGATGTATAAAGTGTGTGCGTGTATTTAAAAACATGGACTTTTTTTTAAAAATGTGCACAACACAAGAATTGGGAATGTAAACACGAAATTTTACCTCAATAGCGCAAGATTTACTTATCCCAATCACTTAAATCTTCCAAGGACGAGAAACAAGCCCAAAAGATCTATTCATGAGTCTCATCTCACAATCACTTGAATACCAAACCATTAGAGCTCAAAAGTAAAATGTAACGGAATACAAGTGATAGAATTTTAATTATCTAACTCATGAATAAATCAAAACTAATCACATGAAAAAGATAAATAAGTTATACTAGCATGTGAAAGCAAGAAACTCACATAATAAAAATACCAATTGAAATCAATATGATACCTATTTGAAATGGTTGAAAACCTTATCTAAGTGCAAACATGAGTAACTCAAAAAAGTGCAAAATAAAGGGTAAACTCATGCAAAGTATGTGTGCAAGCAAGGATACAATTTAAGCAAACACATATGAGAAACTTAAGTAGTGTAGGTATACACTTAGTTCTCTCATCTAGAGAATCGACTACCTGGTGAAAAGTCTTTAATACTTTCCGTGAATAGGATTCATTGTAAATAACGAAATCCACAACTGGGTTCTCCTAAAAGAGTTGCAAAAGCCATAATTGGCAAGATGAGCAAGTAATTAATACCTAAATGACTCAAGCGAAGGGTGTGCAAACAAATAGACAAGTCTAAGCACTAACACCCTAAACAAGATACAAATAAGGATACCAATTGAAAATTGGTTCAAATATAAAATATATGTGCCAAATGTATCCATATGAAAAAGATTTAAGCAATTGAAAGCTATATGGATACAAACTCTCATTTATAAGATTAAACACATTAAAAATAAGTGAGAGTGTTTTATGGCAAGAAAACTAAGAAGGATATGCAAATCATAATCAAGTTTTCATACCAAGTTGTGCTCAAGTTTAAAAGATAGCAAGTTTAAAGCACATGATCACAAGAAATCATATATGAGCAAACGAATGATACCAATTATAAATACCAATTAAAATATCTTATGAATAGCAGCTCGTACATGAACAAGCACAAAATAGATATAAATAAAGATAAGTACATGTGCATCACAAGGCGTATATCAACAAAATATACTCAAATATAATATCAACATTTAAGTCCAAATGAATAAACGATATTCTAAATGAGTATAGAAAAGAAATACATTACCCCTTCATAAATTGATGAGCTAAGCAAATATTTCTATTTGATTGCTCTTGCTCATCACGAGCCCGAATCTCTCACTTCGTCGAATTGTTCATACTTACAAAAGAAGATATGGAAGGTGATTTCGGTATCCAAGTTTTTTGGATCTATATGGGTTAACCTTGGGAACCCATCTAGCCTTAGCATGCAAGGAGATATTCTTTTTCAAGCTACATGCATAAGCCAAGTGTCCATGAGCACAAAAGTTGCAAGTGTGTGTATGTGCATGCATGAGGTCCTAGAAGTATCAATTGCATGTGATAGTGCAAGTGTAGGATGCACATGCTTCTTGAAAGTTTAGTTTGAACTAAATCTATAAAGATATGTATGAGAATGTGCATAAGATTTAGCAAAATTTGAAACATGTTTGACACGTTTAGAAGAAAGTTTTTTTTTTGAAATTTAGGATTTTTAAACTCATCACTTTTTCGTTTTAAAACCTTTTTCTTGCTAACCAAAGAATCAACATTTGAAAACATAGCAAGGGGAGCAACTAAAATCTCATTTTCTTTCTGGAGAGAAGCGTTTTCTAAAACACGAGATTCTTGAGATAAAATAGTCAATTTCAAAAGATCAACATCACTTTTAAACCTTGAAATCAAATCAATGTTTTTTTCTTCTCAAAATCTCACAACTTAAAAGCAAGTTCTCGTTTTCCTTTTTAAGAGACGAGAGATCACAAGTCAATGCAACTTGAGAATCAAGGGAAGATTTCAAAACATCAATATCGCATTTAAAACTAGAAATCAAACAATCATTTTCTGTCCTCAAGTCATTACAAGTGGAAACCAAATTTTCATTCTCTACTTTCAAAGTATCAAACAAAATATAATGAGAATCAAGTTTTGAAAGTAGTTCATTTTTCTCAATAACTAATTTATCAAATAAAGCAAGTTGAGAATTATGAGCACAAGTTAAAGCTCTAAATTTGGAAATTAAACTTTTGTTTAACGTCTCAAAGAAATCACAATATGAAACTAAATCACTTCTCTCATTTTCAAAATGTAAATTCATTTCAAGAATACCGTTTTTAAATGATAACGAAATAAAACCATTATGTAAGGTATTGAAAGTATCTAATAATTGATCATGTATAAGTTTACGGAAATCATAAGAATGATTACTTACAACATAATGATCAAAACAGCCTTTATCCGACTCCATGGAGTGGGATCGTCTCTTTTGATTCGCTTTTAGTTGAGACGCAGCCAAAGTCGCTATATACGTTGTACTCTTGGCTTTCTCCACTTTCTTGCAACCTGCATGCTTTCCATAGGTTTGCTTCAATGAGCACCAAATACCACGAGCCGTCTTGTAAGAGAAAAACTTGTTTAAAATATCAACATCTAAAGCACATTGTAAAATTTAAAGCTTTGATATTAGTAGCAAATAAATCTCTATCACGACTACTCCATTCTAATTTATCATAAAAAGAAATAGGATATTCGTCATTGACAATTTTCCAAAAACATCTATCCAGAGAACCAAGATAAGCATCCATTTTAGTCTTCCAAATAAAAAACTTGCTACCATCAAAATAAAGAGGATTGTTAATCGATGATTCATCATCATAAGAACAGGTAGCAAGAAAAGAAGCCATAGATCATTCTAGAATGTAAGTCCTAACAAGAAGAGCACCAAGCTCTGATACCAATTGAAATAACGCGGAAACTTACTCAAATAGTCCTAGAGGGAGGGTGAATAAGACTATACAACTAATATGCCCAAATTAAAATCCATACTACTTTCTAATCAATATATCAATTGCGAAGTTTAGACAATAGATATAACAATTGAGATAAGAGGCTAAGCAAAATTACAATTGAATATAAAGCATATAGTAAGGGACTATCACAAGCACAAGAAATGAGCAAATAGAGCAAGAAATCTCCAAGCATGGAAATTCTAAGTTATCACTACTTGCAAGCAAATAACCGCAAATCTAAATAGCAAGTAATGGAAAGAGAGATAGAGAAATTGCAAACGCAAACACGAGTCGTTTATAGTGGTTTGGGAGATCCCCTAGTCCATTTTCTTTAGGCGCATGAGCCCGTTCCACTAAATGCGTTTTTTTTTGGAGATAAATACGTTGCCCGCAAGCAACCCACAGCCCTGCTTCCAGTGGAGGCCAAACCAACACGTCTCCTCAAAATACTACACGCTATTCACCACTACGAACAACACTCCTTTCTACAATGCTCGTCATCTTTCTCTCTACAAAAGATACTCCTCTCTCTTACAATGGTAATCTTGCACTCAAGATCCTAAATATAAAGAAAAAAGAGATTACAATTGAAGTATAATTCTCTTGATAGAGTTTCTCTCAAGCTCACTTCTAATACTCTACAAAATATGGATAATCAATTTGAAACTCTTAATTTTGTGTGTGAGAGTGAATGAATAAACAAAATGAAAACTCTTTTGAACTCTCACAATAAAGAAGATTTTTTGTCTCTTGATCACTTAGCAATAATAGCAAGTGAAATATTGAGTGATTAGAACTTAAAAAATCAACCAATAACTCTTTTATAACCCCACATAAAAAACTAACCGTTATAAGTCAAATCAGCATTTTTTTTAGTAAGAACAGACGTCTGAAGAATAATAGGACAGACGTCTGAAGTTTTAACAAAATAAAACCAAACGACTATATTTTCAAAAATTTCTACTGCAGACATCTGTCGAATATAAGTTCAGACGTCTGCCGTGGGTTTTCAAAGATGGCCAAAGAAAGTACAGAGAATAAACAGACGTCTGAAAAATATGGGACAAACGTCTGAAAAAGAAATGATTTTTAAAGATTTTGAACTGTAGACATTTGTTGTCTATATCGTTAGACGTTTTTTCCTTAAAAGAAATTCATTCCAATGAAAGTACAGAGAACAAATAGACATCTGAAGAAATATTGACAGACTTCTGTATCTTATAAAAATAGACCATATGAAAACACAGAGAATATACAGACGTCTGAATAAGCAAGGGACAGACGTCTAAAGCACAAATAGCATGAAAAACTGATATTTCAGACATTTGGGGATTTTGTAAAAAACACATAAGAACAACAGACGTCTGAAGCACATGGGGACAGACGTCTGAAATGTAAAAACTCAGAAACTTGTGTTTTATGATGAAAATCAATTATAAATCGAAAATCCCAATGCTTATGCAATGTAAAACGTTTGTGTATGCATGTATGAGTGTTCAAAATCTCTTATTGATATTAACCGTAATTCGAAGAGTACTTACAAAATTCCTATGTCGGTTATCGCAAATCTTCGATTCTTGAATTTTAAAGTCTCGAGTTCTTCAATACACCGTTTCACTTGAATTTCGAATACGCCGTTTCACTCGCTAGCGTCTTGAAGTCGATATTTGATCTTCAAATATTAGACTTGATTTTGACGCATCAACTTGGACTTGGCTTCTAACGTCTTGAAGTCGAAATCGCAAATTTTGACGTTTTGCTTTACTTGAACTTCGAATACGCCGCTTCACTCATTAGAGTCTTGAAGTCGATATTTGATTTTCAAATCTTGGACTTAACTTTGACACATGAACTTGGACTTGGTTTTTAACTTCTTAGCCATTCGTAGTTTGAACTCTTGAATTCTTATTTCTCGGCTACTTAGCTTCACAAAACTTGAATTGGCAGTTTGAGAAGCACTCGTCTATATCTTCCAACCTCTATTAGATATGACGTTTAAGCTTATTTTCCTCCATCATCCTTTCAACACTTGTACCGTGAGATATCCGATATACTGAAAATCAATCTCAATACGACCAAGCATATTATATACGGTGTTATGAAATATAAGCAAATTAATAAACACAAGTATATGAACAATCATTATTTTGTTATCACAAACAAGAATGGTATATCAATATCAATATCAAGATATCAAACAAATACAAAGTATGAGATATTGATATACTATATATACATGATATATGACAAGTAAGCTATATGACACACACATGTAAGCTATAGAACACACACAAGTGTGTGTTGTGAATTACCAAAATAATGAATAAGAGTAATACATCGATATCGAGAATATAATACAAGTATGGTATGAGATATTAATATATTACTTGGTATGCACAAGATATAGAATATGCAAGCTAAATATCAAGTGTATACAAGTTTGGTATCGACAGGATAAGCAAGATAAGTATGTGACACTAAACGAACTATTCATATTTAAGCCATCATCAAAACCAAATTATTGGATCATCAAAATCCATAAGTATCATTAAAGGTCCTTGCTATTATATTCTGCAATTCCTGCTATTAGATTCTATGGTGGAAATTGATATGGGTTAGGATTTCATTGTAGTACCCATGTAGCAGGGGAATACCAAGCCCAAAAAAGATATTGCCATACTCCAAGAATTTTAATTGATATAATAATTATAACTATAGAGTCAAATGCATTAATTTGATCGAATTAAAGAAAAAGAGAGAACCAATCTATATCACAATATTAAGAAAATTTCGACAATGATGATTTTTCTTTTTGGCTAAATTTCACAAATGTATCCATGAACTTTTATATTTTTTGCGATTAATACTATGAACTTTAATAATTGTAAATAGGTACCATGAACCTTGGTTTGCATATAAATACTTTTTGCGATTGATACCATATAAATGGTATTAATTGCAATCGGGGGTAATAATTCATGATACTTGTTTGTAATTAAATTAGTTTATGTTATCAATCGTAAAAAACATGAAAGTTCATGGATACATTTGTGCAATCCAGTCTTTTTCTAAAGGTAAAATAGCAACTATAATACTATTATTATATTCAAGATCTAGGGTGTTTCATGATAGCATGGATGCAATTTTAGCAGTAGTGCTATTATATCTATCTAATGGCCGATGTTGGGATGGAAAATAATAGCATGAACCCCCAAAGTTATATTCAGCTAGAGATCGGCTAGAACTCGTTAAACTGAAAGGCTCGAGCTTGCGTGAAGCTTAGCTTGTTCGGCTCATGTGGAAAAGGCTCGCTTATCTTAATTTGGGCCGGCTTGTTTTGACTCATGCAGGGCTTCACTAATTTTGCTACGAGCCTAATTGATATGGGCTATATTGAGTTAATTAACATAGCTATATTCAGCAAAAAAAAATTTAACTACATAAAACTATTTTGATATAGAAGTTTAAACTTTATAGGCTCGGCCTATCAATTGAAAAATCGAAAAATAGCTAAAGCTAACTTGAGTAGAGCTCAAGGCAAGAGACAAGCAATTGAGGCGAATTTACTACATTCTCTATAACAAAGCCGAGCCTAAGCCAAACTCAAGCTGATCCCTAAACCAGCTTAGATTGAATACAGTCGAGCTCGAGGCTGCCTATGATCATGTTTGTTAATCTATTTAATCAAGCTTTTTAATTGAACTTAGATTTCTATTCAAGCTGGGCTTATCTAATTGTTGAACGAGATCTTTTAACGAGCCAGTATCAAACCAAGCTTTGAGCTTTTTTGACACCCTAATTTACGTCTTATGACAAAAGCAAGCTGAATAGCTGACCATACCGATCTTCTAAAAAACTATCGATCCGACTAGATTTCTCAAAAAATCCTTCTGTGTCAATCAATCCTCAAGTTAAATTCCAGAAACTTAAGACAGAAATTTCTAACATGTGTCCAAGTTTGTTTCAAACTTTAAGCATTTGTTTCAAATTTCTGAAATCATCTTTTGCAGCTGCATGCTCATTCATCTCTTTTCTCAAACTCGCCCACATATGAATCCTTTTTCATTTCCTCGTATCTTCTTGCAAGAGCGTCGAACAGGAATCCAGCGCCGAGCCCAGCAGCTAAATCAATGGTGTAATGGCCCCTCGTCGCGAGCAGCCTCAACGACTGCAAAACGTTAAGAGCATCGAAAGTCCATGCCATGCCATACCTTTTCATCCTCCTCATGTCCAGTGAGGCGATCATTGATCCGCCAACGTGCCCTGAGAAGAAGAGGAAGAACGACACGTTGCCTACGGGAAAATCCACACCCGACCCCAAAAAATCCTGCAACCACATTAGTATCAGGACTATCAATTTATTGAGACGACAATACATAGGGTAAATTATCTTCAGTCGTTTTAGAGTCGACGTATCAATTTTCTATTATTTTTCCGAAACCGTTACTTCAGTAACCTCTTCTTCTGTTTCTTATCTTTGCAACTACAAAATGATAGCTTCAAGACATATAGACATGAACAAGCAGAAGAGCCAATGAGTTTTTTATACAAGCTAAAAGGATATAACAATGATATATTAGTTATTTGACAATTAAACATATATATTTGAAAGACAACAAATGAATGGTAATTTTGATGTTTTTTTTTTTTACATAGAAAGGATGAAAGTTCATGGTAAATTAGTATAATTTACCTTTAGGACTACCAAATGATAGGAACTATGACATATATATTGATGAGATGTGATTGTGGTAGTGTGCTAACCTGAGGCAATGGAAGCTGGGTTGAATAACCAAGGATGCCTCTGCATGTAAACATGAAGAGTGCAGCAATTGTGGATCTTGGTCTGCCTTCTACAAGCAACGTCCAAAATATGTATGCCATTTGCATTCCCACAAACACCTGACAAAAATTTGCTTAAAATATTGTAAGTCTAAACATAACTGCAGGCGACATGAGAATGTTAAGTAATAATTTTGCTCTTAGTTAGACCAAAATTCAGAAACTTCCACTTGGCCTAAAGGACCATAGAAAAATAGAATTAACCATAAATAGAATTAACTATAAATTTTTCTTGATATAGATTATGCGACGAACGGTTAAACCATTTGGGTAAAGCGATTTTCAACACATAGATTATTGTCAACATCGGACTCAACTATTGTTTGTCCGAAAAACCTATCTAATCCAAAATTTTAGGTTTGGAGTTTCATTCCTATAAAGCCATAGTCCATTAGTTAATGAAAGGATGGTGGTTGTAGAATTATATTTTTCGTTCTTTATCGACCGAGAAGTGAATTGAATCCCATAAATCCGACCCCACTAACCGATAACCCTATGGAAACTAGCAAGGTTAAAATAATCCATTGTGTTTTCCCAAGCCAATCTATGAATGATTCTCATTTTATGTTTCAACAAGTTTGAAAAGTTACATCGGACGAAAAGATGATTACTATGAGTAAGAAAACATCAATTTCTATTTTCTACAGGCAAATGAACATGAAAACTAAATCTATGAAAGAACTGAAAAAACGTGTTACATCACCGAAGGTAAACGTAGACTTTCAATCTCCACACATACTTAATATGAAAACAAAAGTAATTGTCAAACTTCTCCAACAAAAAACGCGGTTTCCCACCTCCATGAAGAAAAATAGCTTGGAAACTTTTTTCAACAATCAACATAAACAAATGATTGGCTCAGCTATAAACACACATATCATGTGCTCTACTTGCACAAAGTTCCAAAACTATCCAATCATTTCAATATCTCCCAACTTGTGTGACAGACTAGCAGTACCAAAGTTGTGGTTTAGAGTTGGCAGCCCATCATAATTTTGTGGCAATGGAGTTCCTATTTTTAAGGCATACAACCAAAAAAAAAGGGAAGAAAAGATTGCCCCAATCTATTTAGGGTAGTGAGTGGGTCCCTCATGGGTCATGTAACACTCTAGAACAAGCATACCGTATTTGGTTTATTAGATGGAATTTATAAATATGTTGGCTATTTGAATATTGACTAAAAAGCTTTTGAGCCGGCTCAAGTACCCAGAGAACAAATTATGTTTTGAAAACAACTCGTGAGCCGGCTCAAGAATATATGAGTCGTCTCAAACTGACATGCGACGTGATATGGTTTCTTGACGTGATCCTGATTTGTTAACTCTTTCGGTTTAATATTTTGGTAAATGGAGGTATGTTAATTGAACAGTTACATCATAATCTTACCTTATCTAAACCCTTAGTCTTACTTGATATAGGATTCTATAATACCCGGCCCATATTCATGTTAAACGATATAAACCCTTACAACTCATGCAACCCAATACTTTCATAATCAAAAAACCCCAGCCTCCATCTCTCATATCAAAACCGAACCCTACTCCAAACCTTAACAAGGCCGGTCCTTTCATCATCTTCTTCTTCGTGCGATTACATCGTCACCAAGCATCCATCCAGCCAAGCACCATTCAAGCCGAGATCTCAAGTAGGTTCGAGATCGTGTCTTCGTCATCGCGAGATCTTGTTATCGAGTCAAGTATTCAATACTTTCTACATGCTAACGCAAGATCAGATCTTGCTTATATACATATATACAATACAATAAATAGATTTATAGACTTTAATACGTATGCGCGTTATTGGCACCCACGACAAGATCCTTATCTTGTTCTTGCTGGTGATATTTATTTGTCATGGCAAGATAGATATAATCCAATCAACGATTGCATCGAGATTCGAATCACGACGTATCAAGATTCGAATCACGACGTGCCGATATTTCTAATCTATGAAATGCGCATCGATAAATAGAATTTGAATAGAATATGATGTTAAACTCTAAGGTTGTTATTCCTCTGGTATAACTAGTTAATATAGTTCAGTTGATGGTTACGTGTGATTTATATTCTAGTTACCTACATGTATTAAATCTAGATAATCAAAACTTAAGAAATCTGATCATATCAGAAAAATAGACCATGAGCCGGCTCAACATAAGCTTGAGCCGGCTCATACGAACAAAGACCAAACATAACTCTCCAGACGACTTATGATCCGGCTCAACATTAGTTCACGCCGTCTCATGTAAACAGAGAAATAAAGATAAGTTCCAGACTTAAAACGAGCCGTCTCAAGATAGGGATAAGCCGTCTCAAGACCATCATGAGACGTCTCAGCCAACATGAGCCGTCTCTAACACACACATGAGCCGTCTCATCAATCTATAAGTCGTCTCAACCTAGCGTTTAAAATTGATATGAACCTGACGTGTTATATCTATTCATGTATACACGATGCACTACCTGAACATGTTACCTGACCTGTTATGATATTTTACATGATCAAATTTACTTATGATATTCCTATTAATACCAGTACCTTGATCTTGTACATGACACGATTATGCTATTCCTGCCATGCCAGTTAACCATTATACATATGTATCTATGATTGATGACATGCATCCTTGCTATCTTGTCTTGTTATTATTATCATGTCAATCTTGCTTATAACATGATATTTATCTAGATGCCAACAATTACATATATCTCTTGACTTGACTTGTTGTCTTTGATAGACTCGACTTGTACATGCTTGTTCCTGTGTTGGTATTAGGTAAATACTATCTTGATACTTGATATGAAACTTGAAATCTGGGGTAATGGGAGATAAAGAATGGAACCAAATTGTAACTCAAGAGTTTATCACTTGCTAGAGACTGATCAGTCGACACGAGCTACAGGCTCTGGAATGGTGATGCTGATATCATTCGTCCATCTCGACCTTATTTTAGTGTCTAGCGGCACGTCTCGGATTCAGCCCCGAGAGTCATGAGACCATGGTCCCGAGTACGTACGCGATACTATTGAGTTATAAGGAGGATTATATTAATTGGTTTCAAATACATGTAGGATAGATAACTTAGAGACATAGACATCTAGGATTCACATGATATGATTGCCTTGTTTTATCTTTCTTGTTATATCATGCTTGTTATCGCTAATGTTATAGTATTACCTACATGACACCTATTTCTTATAAATGAAATATTATACCCCATTCCGGTTACCTTCATGATTATGTTATTTATGACGCTCTGACGTCTAGGTTTTGCATGGCCCAAATAACTTGGCTTTAGATCAGCAGGAGGATAAGGAGTGCTTCGAGAAGATTGCTGATAACTGAGGAGTTTTCCAATTATTAGTTATTTATGGTCTAGTTTAGTTTCTAGCTTTGAACTTTTATTTGGATATCAGTTGAGAGCCCATAAGGAACAAGTATTTATCGTTTATTTATTCTTGGATCTTTTGAGAATGGATCATTTATTATTGCTTCGGATATTATGGATTATTCTAGCATTGGACATGTGACACACACACACGCATATTATTTTGTGTTTGATTACTGTATGACAGCCTTAATGTGACCATGGAAGGATAATTCCCTACCGCAGGTAGCATGGCCGGTTGAGTTACGTCCCGAATTTTGTGTATCTTGGGAAGCGGGGTCTAACTTGACAAGTCAGACCGTATAACCCGAAAGAAAGACTTAATTTTGTTAAATTATATAAAATCGAACAAATGTACAATGGATGTAGAGCAAGAATTGAATGTTTCTAAGGGGTTTAGCTAGATTGCCAAGATGATAATGCTCAATCACTTTGATTGCTGAGATAATGCACATGTAACGACAACTACAACTGTTGGATAGCTATGAATCCATATGAAGCATATCTTTTATATATGTGTATTTTAACATGTTATGCATACGAAAGAGAAATTATAACACGTATATGATATTTTGATCTTATCCATTTGAAATAACATACTCAAAATGAACAGTATAAAATTTCATTTTAGAGCAATTTTCCAGATAAAGCATGCTTACAATGCTGAAGGCAGCAAGGACGGAGTTGAGGGGAGACCTCGTCGAAATGAGAATATGTTTTCAACATTAGCATATAAAAAATATATAAATGCTTACATTAAAAACTTATTATGCATAATGATTTGATTTTAACCATTCTATTCTACATATCAAGTTTCAAGATAAGCCAAGCAAAATTTTAATCATGCTTACAGTGTTGAAGGCAGCAAGGACCGAGTTGAGGGCGGGCCTCGTCGCAATGAGCCTATGGAAATAATCAGTGAGGATGAACCCCACATCAAAAGGTTCAGACGAGGGAGGCACCATCTTCAATGTGTACTCCACCCCCATAAAGAAGACAAGAGACAGGATTAGCCCCGACGGCAACGGATGGTTTCTCACTATACACGCCACATCGGTCACAGAGAGACTCGCAAAGTAAGCTCCTTTGAGAGGTACAAGGGACGATACATTAATTAACTTCGCCCTCTTCTTCCCAACAGAAGCCTTAGCCTTACCATTTCTCGCCTTGGCCTTGTTGCCGATGCTCTTTCTCTTGAGGTGAAGATTGTGGATGATGCTTTCCATAGCTTGTTTCCTTGGCTGTGATTCAAAAAATGAACACACACATATATCAATACCTGCAAGCAAAGAGACAAAAGTTGGTTGGTAACTGGTAAGAACATAGTAAGAAAGGGTACAACTTTGTGCGTCCCATGTTTCTTGTGATAAAAAGAGTCAGTTTCTTGATTGACTGTCGCATATAGAAAATTAATTGATCCCATCCACCATCCAACATGCAGGCTCGTTATTGGTTTTATATTTATGGTGATTTATCTCTGAAATAGACATAGATAAAATCTCTTGCCGAGCAACAATATCCTTACCTTTAACCTTACCTGAATTTTTTGACTAATTAAGAGTCCCTGAATTGCATTAACTACGACGTTAAGCACAGGTCAGGGATTCATCACATGGATAGGGTTTGGATTGGAAACTTTCAGATCTCAGTAGGCGCGTCGATAGTAGATGACAGACGCCCTCGAACCAATTATAAAATTGAGTCTAATGGGTCCATTTGAGTTAATTGTCTGGTCCAATCTATTCCTGCAAATTCACTGGCAACTGGAATATAGGAATTTGGAGTTTGGTAGAACCAATCTAGAAATAAATATTTCAATCAATCTGGATCCATTCAGATCACAATGATGTTGTCACACAGCTCGATCATCCACAAATAAGTAGTTCAACAAATAATACCAATACTATATATCATAATTGAATCAGTAAACATCATCAACAATCAACGACATATTAACTAGCTATAGCTATGGGTATTTTTTTGTCCCGACCATGGAATGGGCATGGGCTCTTTTAAATATATTATTCGGCTTGCAACAACAGAATATAAAGAAACCAAAAATATGTGATGCTGGCAAAATACCATATCAATTGCTTCCGTGGTAGCTAAATATTGTTCCAGTGAAGAAAAGAAGATCCATTATTATAAGTTTTATTAGTTGGATCCAGTACCAATTAGGTTTAAAAAGAAAGTTTTAGCTCCGATGTAACCCAGCAAATAAACTCTGTTTTTTGCTTTTTAAATAAAAAGAGGGAGGTTGTGCACCTCCAGCAAAAAGATAAAAGAAGACATAAAGGTAGAAATAAGATTACAAACCACTAATTGATTCTACCAAGAACTGTACGTTGGAATTGATTGCAGATTCGGAGCCCGATATCAAGTGCCCAAGAGTGAATACGTACGGTGCACGTGATGGATTTCATAGTTGGAGTAGGATTTAGATTAATTAATTTGAATCTTATCTCTAAGTTAATCTTATCTCTAAGAACCTCTATCTAGATATATATTAATTGAGGCATATCTATTAATTAATTTCCAAATCAACAGAGCCATATAAAAAAGGCTGGAGGATTAAAAGCATAAGTCTGCAGCCATAAAGATTAATCCACAGAGCCTGCGCAAGACGTGGATGCGGCCAGAGGCTTTGGAAGCAAAGAGAAAGAGATTTGTATAGAGTTGGGCTTTGTATTTGGTAAGATCGAATTATCTCTTGTAATCCTTCGTTGAATAGTAGAAGCAATTCGTTGTCGGTTTGTAGGATTATGGGCAAGTGCGTACCGAACCTGGATAATATCTTGTGTCCTTTACTTGGTGTGTTTTCCCTTTATTATTTATTATTTTTATGTAGTTGTTGCATTGTGATCTTTTTCATTAGTTCTGATGCACGCGCATCGATTATCCGCTGCGTACTTTGGTACTATTTTCACAACAAGTGGTATCAGAGCTTTTGTTATGGTGGTTCGGATTATTGGGAAGATGGTTTCTACACATTATAAGATCGATAAGTTTGGCGGAAGGAACACTTTCAGTGTATGGAAATTGAAAATGACGGCGAGTCTAAAACAATAAGGAGTTCATAAGATGGTATTCGAAAAAGAGAAGATTCCTTCGACGAACACAAACATTCAGAAAGAAGATATGGATGATTAAACTTTCAGGTCAATACAGCTGAGCTTGGCTGACGAGATTTTATACGAGGTTGCGCAAGAGATAACGGCAGCAGGTTTATGAAGCAGGTTAGAATCCTTGTACATGAAGAAATCTTTAACAAATCGTTTCTATCTCAAACAGCGTCAATACACATTGAAGATGAAAGAAGGTACATTAGTCAAAGACCACTTGAACGAACTCAACCAAATCATTATTAACTTACTCAACGTAGAAGTGAAGATTGAAGAGGAGGACCAAACTATGATTCTGCTTTGCTCTTTGACTTCTGAATAAAACCAGTTTGTGAAATCTATGGTGTACGACAGAGATAAAATTTCTTTAGAAGATATTAAAGCGGGCCTACACAGCGAGGTGTTGAAGGTATCGGATGATAAGAGTGGTCAAGACGATGCACTGGTTTCTAGAAGCTGTTTTATGAAGCGGTCACATGATGGTTCCCAGAATAGGGCGAGGTCCAAATCGAGGAATCGTACTAAAAAAAATGCAATTATTGCAAGGAGAAGGCCATTGAAAGATGGACCGTTAGAAGTTTAAGGAGGATACTAAGAAAGAGTTTTCTAGTACCGCAGTTGTCATAGATAATTCAGATGATAACAGCGATTGTTCAGTCGGCGACGTACATGATCTATGGATACTTGATTTGGGGAGCTCTTTCCACATGGCTCCATATCGGAGTTCGTTTGCGACGTTTCGTTCTCTTGATGGAGGTTCAGTCTTGGTGGGGAATAATGCGACGTGCAATATCGAGAGAATTAGTTTTGTTCGGATAAGAATATTTGATAGGGTAATGCAGATTTTGATGGATGTCAGATATGTGACAGATTTGAAGAAAAGTTTGATTTCTGTAGGATCTTTGGCGGGGATCGGCTGCAAGTGCATAGTCGATAGATATTCCATGAAAAATTCCAAGGGAAAAGGTGGGGAACTTATATTTTCTAGAGGGGAAGTCAGTTGCAGATGATATTACTGCGGTATCTACTCGTTCAGGTGATTCGGATTCGGCTAGATTGTAACACTTACAGTTGGGCCATATTGGGAGTCCTGTTCGGAGGTGCTTCGTAAGATGCAGCTACTTGGAGATGGAGATTTTAGCAGTCTTGATTTCTGTGAGGAGTGTGTCCTAGGAAAGCAGACAAAGATAAAGTTCGGGACAGCTGTACATGATACGAAGGGTATTCTTGATTATGTTCACACTGATATTTTGGGTCCAGCACCGGTTCTTTCGCGAGGTGGAGCCGGATACTTTGTTTTCTTTATTGATGACTTTTCGAGAAAAGTCTAGGTGTATGTTTTCAAGTCTAAGGCCGAGACTTTTAAGAAGTTCGAAACGTGGAAGGCCAGGGTGGAGAAGCATACTGGTATGCATGTAAAAGTTCTTTGGTCTGATAACAGCAAAAAGTTTACTTCACATGTATTTGTTGAGTTCTGCAAGTCAGAGAGCATTGTGCATCATTACATCACTCCGGGAGACCCTCGGTCAAATGGTGTTGTGGAGCAGATGAATCAGATATTACAAGAGAAGACCAGATGTTTGCGGTTTACAGCAAAACTTCCAAAGGAGTTTTGGGCTGAAACCTTATCTACTGCCGTGTACCTCATCAACAGATCACCATCGGCGGTGATAGATAAGAAAATTTCCGAGGAAGTATGGACCGGGAAGGCTACAGACGGTTTTGTATATTTGGGTGCCCAGCTTATGTTCAGCAGTGGAGCGATAAGTTAGAGTAGAGAGCTAGGAAGTGTGTCCTGCTAGGTTACGGAAGTGAAGCCAAAATGTATAGGCTATGGTGTCCTGAGACCTAGAAGATAGTAATCAGCCGGCATATTGCATTTGATGATTTTGCGATGGTTCGTAGAAAACAGACTCAATCAGATGGTGAAGAGAGAACGGTCACGCTACCAAACAATGAAGATCGACGTTCTGGTTCAGGATAGTACGAGAGATGGGGTGATTGATACTCACATTCAGACGGAGGGTCCGACAGAGTCAGATGGTCCAGAACAGACAGAGGGGCGAAGATCTACACGAGTTAGGCGTCCGCCGGTCAGACTTGGTTTTGAGGACATGACCGCAGTTGGTTTCGACGACATGGCATCATATGCGTTGACTATTAAGCATGAGGAACCGTCCAGTCACAGAGAGGCTATGCAGTCTATCGATTATCCTAGTTGGAGAGTTGCGATAAAAGAGGATATTTATATGCATCAGCCAGAAGAGTTCGTAGTCGATGGTAAGGAGGGCTATGTTTGCAAATTGAAGAAGTGGCTTTATGCTTTGAAGCAGTCTCCGAGATAGTGGTACAAGCGATTTGATCAGTTTATATTGGCGATTTGGTACACAAGGAATATTAATGATCAGTGCGTTTATATAAAGCTACTAGACGATGGGTTCCGGATTTATCTTTTATTGTACGTGGACAATATGTTGGTGGAATCACGCAACATGGCAGAGGTCAATAAGTTGAAACAGCGGTTGAGTCAGGAGCTCGAGATGAAAGATTTGGGGTTGCGAAGAAGATACATGGTATGGAAACTGTTAAGGAGAGGAAGCGTGGTGAGATGCGTCTGTTATAGAAACAGTGTATCGAGAAAATTCTCGCTCATTATGAGATGGAGAAGGCAAAGTGTAGGGTGTTTTTTTGTCACCCCATTGAGATGGGAATACGCGCACGCTTGTCAGGCGTACTACAGATTCCCCCTGCCTAGGGTAGGCCGGGGTTTAATGATTGTGGGGATCCGAATCTCCGGCAGCCGCGGACTAAGCTGCCGTTAATTACCCCTCGCCTTTGGGGCGAGGGAACCTCCGATTAACGGGTTAAACTGGTCATGCGAACTCAATGTGCAGTGTACATGTGTTCTGTTCTGAAAGGGGGGTTTTGGATATATCGGGAGCCACGCAGAGTTTTTACGGGGGTCCCGCTACCCGGATAGCGGGCTGGGGGTCAAGGGGGCTAGCAGCCCCCTTGCGGGGTTCGGGGCAGCGCCCCGGCCCGAAATTTTTTTTGAGGGGGAGAGTGTGGCGGAGTATGTGTATGTGTACATTTGTATACATATGTATATATATACATGTATATATAAATAAAGGGGAAAATGGCATCCAAAGGATGAGTGGGGCAGCACCTTGGGCGCTGTGCGCTTAGGTGCTGTGCGCTCAGGCGCAAGCGCGCCACGTGTCGGCACGCGGGCGCTTTGCGCATGAGCGCTGCGCGCAGGTGCGCAAGCGCGCCACGTGTAGGCACGCGGGCGCTTTGCGTTCTTGGGCAAGCGCGCGCGCGCCACGTGTCGGCACGCGGGCGCTTTGCGCACTTGCGCAAGCGCGCGCCACGTGTCGGCACGCGGGCGCTTTGCGCACTTGCGCAAGCGCTTAGGTGCGCAAGCGCGCGCGCGCCACGTGTCGGCACGCGGGCGCTTTACGCACTTGCGCAAGCGCGCTGGTGCGTAAGCGCGCGCGCCACGTGTCGGCACGCGGGCGCTTTGCGCACTTGCGCTGCGCGCTGCTAAAACGAATTTCTCAGAAGAGAAATCAGAGAGGAGTTGGACTCCTGAGTGTGTGTGTTTTTTTTTTTTTTAGGTTTAGTGAACGATGTTCTTCTTCCTCCTGTTGCTTGCTGGATCTTGAAGATCAAGAGATGTGAAATCTCAAAATCTCTTCTTTTTCAGATCTAATGATAGATCCAAGTTCCCCTTTGTGGGTTTTGTGGTGAAAAACTAATTTGTTTTGAAAAAGGAAGAGTAAAACTCTTGATTTAATTCAAGAGAAAAAAGAAGGTTTTGGAACCTTGAAGATGGAAGAAAGAGCTCAGCTCTGAGACTTTTTTTTGGAGAGAGAAAAAGTTATTGGGATATTTCATTATCCTTGCCTTTATAGGCCATACATTTTACACATAGCCCCTTGGGCTTCACAAAATGGCATTTTGCCTATCCCATGGCTCATGTGCCATTTCTTTTTGCACATAAGCCATGGGCTTTACAAAAATTTGGCTTTATGCCTATTTTTCTTACATTCGTCCATAAAATAAAATAAAAGAAATACAACAAAATTATTTATTACAAAATTTTTATCTTGGCATGGGGGGAGGCCGGCCGCTTCATGTTCGGGCTCGACCCGGGCATGGGCCTACTGGATCTGGGCTTGGGCCCACTTGGCTTGGGGTTGACTTTGATTTTGACTTGGTCAACCGGGGTGTAAATTTTTACCCCAACAAATTGCCCCCCATCAATAAATGCACACCACATATGTGGGTCGTGTGCATGAAATTGATGGATCTTCTTTCACGTGGAGGCGACTTGGTTTGGTTCCCGCTTTTTGGGAAGCTGGCACTGCCCTTTTTACGACATGGACGGTCGTTGCTTGACATGTCTCCGAGACGGAGTGTCCGTGATAGACGTTTTCCCTGGCCCGGAGTTATCTGGTTCCCGCTTTGTAGGAATCCTGCGCTGCCCTTTTTGCGACTTGGACGGTCGGTGCTGCCCTTTTTGCGACTTGGACGGTCGGTGCTGCCCTTTTTGCGACTTGGACGGTCGTTGCTGCCCTTTTAGCGAAGTGGACGGTCGATGCTGCCCTTTTAGCGACGTGGACGGTCGGTGCTGCCCTTTTAGCGACGTGGACGGTCGGTTCTGCCCTTTTAGCGACGTGGACGGTCGGTGCTGCCCTTTTAGCGACGTGGACGGTCGGTTCTGCCCTTTTTGCGACGTGGACGGTCGATGCTGCCCTTTTAGCGACTTGGACGGTCGGTTCTGCCCTTTTTGCGACGTGGATGGTCGGTTCTGCCCTTTTAGTGACGTGGACGGTCGATGCTGCCCTTTTAGCGACGTGGACGGTCGATTCTGCCCTTTTTGCGACGTGGACGGTCGGTTCTGCCTTTTTAGCGACGTGGACGGTCGATGCTGCCCTTTTAGCGACGTGGACGGTCGATTCTGCCCTTTTTGCGACATGGACGGTCGGTGCTACCCTTTTAGCGACATGGACGGTCGATGCTGCCCTTTTAGCGACGTGGACGGTCGATTATGCCCTTTTTGCGACGTGGACGGTCGGTTCTGCCCTTTTAGCGACGTGGACGGTCGATGCTGCCCTTTTAGCGACGTGGACGGTCGATTCTGCCCTTTTTGCGACGTGGACGGTCGGTTCTGCCATTTTAGCAACGTGGACGGTCGATACTTGATTTGACTTGCTCTGCTTCTTGCAATGTCAGGGGCAGACTTGACTTGCTCCGCTTCTTGCGGTGTCGGAGTGGAAGTTGACTTGTTGATTTTGATTTGGGTTGACATCAGCATCGCTATACTGGAATATGGTACCAGGAGCGAATCATCATCTGTCATGGAGAGGATTTTGGGATTTTGGTTTTTGTTTGGCATCTGCATTGCTGCACTGGAATAATGCCAGGAGCAACTCATCATTTGCCCTGAGAGGATTTGGGAGAAATTGGGATTGTTTTACGCCCGTGGATTGTATATGGTTTTGCAGGATGTATGATCCAGACCGTAGGGCCGGAAAAATTTTGGGACCTTGTCGGCGTCTGCATCGCTGCACTGGAATATGGTACCAGGAGCGACTCATCATTCGCCGTTGGGGTATGGGATTTGGAATTTGGTTGGCGTCTGCATCGCTGCACTGGAATATGGTACCAGGAGCGACTCATCATTCGCCATTTGGGGATTGGGGAGCGATGGCTTAGGAGACAGGTTTAGATCCCTATCGCCTAAGGCTTTTCAATTTTATGGGCCGTGAGGGTCCCATAAAAGCATTTCCTCCCTACGAGTCGTAAGGATCCCGAAGGTGTATTTTCTCCTTAAGAGTCGTGAGGACTCCTAAGTGTGTTTTTCCTTTATGAGTCGTAAGGATCCCACAAAGGTTTGTTCTCCTCATGTATCGTGAGGACACATGAGTGGGTCTTCTTAATGGAGCATAATTCCAAAGGCGGAGACCAGCCGCGTAACTGGTAATTGTGGTGGGGCATGGGTATGACGAGAATTATTTGAGCCCGTGGATTGTATACGGTAGTCAACTTGGGGACCAACCGTAGGGCTGGGAGAATTTTGAGAAATTGGATTTTGGTTGGCGTCTGCATCGCTGCACTGGAATATGGTACCAGGAGCGACTCATCATTCGCCGTTTGGGGATTTGGAATTTGGTTGGCGTCTGCATCGCTGCACTGGAATATGGTACCAGGAGCGACTCATCATTCGCCATTTGGGGACTTGGAATTTGGATCTTGTTTGGCATCAGTATTGCTGCACTGGAATAATGCCAGGAGCAACTCATCATTTGCCTTGGGAGGACTTGGGATTTGGGTTTTTGGTCGGCATCAGCACCGCTAACACTGAAGCGAAATGCCAGGAGCGACTCATCATTTGCCGTTGCCCGTTGGGGAACGATGGCTTAGGAGATAGGTTTGGGTCCCTACCACCCAAGGCTTTTCAATTTTATGGGCCGTGAGGGTCCCATAAAAGCATTTTCTCCCTGCGAGTCGTAAGGATCCCGCAGGTGTATTTTCTCCTTAGGAATCGTGCGGATTCCTAAGTGTGCTGCTCCATTGTGAGTCGTAAGGATCTCACGCAGGGGTTTTCTCCTCACAAGGTCGAGAGGATTTTGTGAGTGTATTTCATCTCTTTTCACGAGTTTGCGCCCTTTCGGGTTTTCACAGACTCGCCGGTAGTCCTACTGTTTTTACTCACGGAGCCCTTTCGGGTTTTCATCCGTGCCCGTTTTGCTTGTGGACATACCTTTTTATTT
Organism: Agapanthus africanus; assembly: GCA_030015575.1. Taxonomy (NCBI): domain Eukaryota; kingdom Viridiplantae; phylum Streptophyta; class Magnoliopsida; order Asparagales; family Amaryllidaceae; genus Agapanthus; species Agapanthus africanus. The sequence goes on from JASDDO010000012.1 coordinate 47,741,693, forward strand.
TTCCTCTTTTCTTTTCTTTTTATTCTTCTTTTTTTTTTTTTGCCGCTGGTGTGACTTTAAAAGTAGTCTTACCAGCAGAATTTGGGAGAGATAGGGGTCATTTACGCCCGTGGATTGTATACGGTTTTGCAGGATGTATGATCCAGACCGTAGGGCTGATGTGCTCAATTTGCCTGCGACTTAGAGCATTCACGTGTAGTATTTCTTGAGATATCGTCCATTGATGGGTGGCATGGGCCTTTCTCCCTCGGCACTTATTAGTTGGTAGGATCCTCCGTCGAACACTTTCTCGATGACGTATGGTCCTTCCCAATTTGGCTCGAATTTTCCCTTGGCATGTCGATTGAGGATGATCGGTCTTTTGAGGACCAACACCAATTCACCTTTCTTGAAAGCGCGGAGACAGGTTATCTTGTCATAGGCCCGTGACATTTGGGCTCGGTATAGCTCCAGATTTTGCTGCACCGCGAGCCTCTTTTCTTCGAGGGCATCGAGCTCTTCAAGTCGAAGGAGCACGTTTTCCTCCTCCGTCAACTCGTGCTGAACGGCCATTCTTAAGCTTGGGACTTCGACTTCGAGGGGGAGGACCGCCTCCACTCCGAAGAGCAATGAGTATGGAGTGGACTGTGTTGGAGTACGGTGCGTGGTACGATATGCCCACAATGCCTCGTGAAGTTTGAGATTCCAGTCTCTCTTGTTGGCTGAAGCATTTTTCCTCAGGAGCTTGCATAGAGTCTTATTGAAGGCTTCGGCTAGCCCGTTGGCTCTTGGATTATAGATGGAGGAATATCTCCAGTCTATCTTGTGCTGAGTAGCGAACCTTGAGACATTGAAGCTCTTGAAAGAAGGCCCGTTGTCAGAAATGATTCTTCTTGGTGTACCAAAGCGGTATAGAATATTATGCTGGAAGAATGTCAGAATATCTTTTGTCTTGACTTCTTTTAGCGGGACAGCTTCAGCCCATCTGGAGAAGTAGTCTGTCGCAGCCAGTATGAACCGGTGGCCTTTAGATGACGGAGGATCAATTGGGCCAACAATGTCGGTGCCCCAGACTTCGAAGGGCCACGACGCCACCGTAGGATGCAATGGATTGGGATGCTTGTGAATATAATCACCGTGAATTTGGCAGATATAACATTTCTTTGCATGCTCTTCGCAATCCCGTATCATGGTGGGCCAGTAATACCCAAGCCGTTTAATTTGCAGTCGCATCTTGGGGCCAGATTGGTGAGCACCGCAAACGCCTGAGTGAACTTCTTTCATGACTTTTCGGGCTTCGGCCGATGACAGGAACCTGAGCCAGAGTTGGTCATATGACCTGCGGTATAGCGTGTCATTTACAAACACGTATCGGAGAGCTCTCTTCTTCAGCTGAATCCTCGCAGATTTTCCTTCGGGCAGCCTGTCGTATCGGAGGTACTCTATGAAGGGTTCTCTCCAATCGGGCTCGTCTTGGATGATCGAAGTTTCTTCGGCAGGACTGTTCTTCTGTTCCGCGCTTTCCTCTTCTCGTAGAGAGACTGGGGGCAGAATTTGTCGGCTCCTGACTGTGATCAGAATTTCGTCCATGTCAGGATCAGCCAGCTCCTTGGCTAAGCGAGCGAGTACGTCAGCCTTTCCATTCAACGCTCTAGGGACTCTCATTAGTTCAATGTGAGTGAACTGTTTCATGAGTTCCACCACCCGGCCTCTGTACCGAGCTAACTCGGGTTTGTATATCTTATAGTCGCCGCTTACTTGGTTGACGACAAGCTGGGAGTCACCGTAAACTCGTAGCCGAAGGATTTCCATTTCTATGGCGAGTTCCAAACCAGCAATCAGAGCTTCATACTCAGCTTCATTGTTCGTTCGAGGCTCGGTGAGAGCAAAAGAACGTCGTAGGGTTCCCATTGATGGTGTGATGAATACCAATCCTATCCCTGCTTTTATCTCCGGGACACTTGATTTACTGGAGGTCCTTATCGATGAGGCCCCATCGAAGTAGAGCTCCCAACATGGCTCGTCATTCTCTAGGTGTAGCACCTGTTCGTCGGGTAACTCACAATTGAGTGGTGACCCTTCTGGTATGGGATGAGCAGCGAGGAAGTCTGCAAGAGCTTGACCTTTTACTGCTTTTTGAGGAGTATATACTATGTCAAACTCAAGTAGCATGACGGCCCATCTTGCCATTCTGCCGGCTAGGCTTGCTCTGGTCATCAAGTGTTTGAGCGGGTCGACCTTGGAGATTAGCATAACCCGGTGAGCCAGCAGATAGTGCCTCAGCTTCTTCACAGCAAATATCAGAGCCAAGCATTGCTTTTCGATTGGGGAATAGTTGTGTTCCGCCCCGACTAGAGTTCGACTGAGGTAGTAGAGGGCATTCTCTTTTCCCTCCTCATTGTTCTGAGCAAGGAGCGCACCAAGTGACTCATCTAGCGCGGCAGTGTAGAGAATCAGCGGTTTATTTGGAATGGGAGCGGCCAACACTGGAGGGTGCAACAAGTACTGTTTGATGCTTTCGAACGCTTCTTGACACTCGGCATCCCAGATAAAAGGAGCTCCTTTCTTCATGAGCTTTGAGAAGGGCCTACATCTCCCCGATAAATTTGAGATAAACCTCCGTATATAAGCAAGCTTGCCTTGAAAAGATTTTAGCTGCGTCAGACTCTTCGGAGGAGGCATCTCCATGATGGCCTTTATCTTTGATGGGTCAACTTCGATCCCTCGATGTCGAACTATGAAGCCCAGGAATTTTCCCGATGACACGCCAAAAGCGCATTTCAGAGGATTCATCTTCAGATCAAATTCCCTCAGTCTGGTGAGAACGGTCCTAAGATCCTGGATATGATCGGCCTTGGTTTCAGTCTTAACGACCAGATCATCAACATAACATTCGACGACTTTATGAATTAGGTCATCGAAGATATTGGTCATTGCCCTTTGATATGTAGCACCTGCGTTCTTCAGTCCGAACGGCATCACCTTGTAGCAATATATTCCGATCGGAGTTCGAAATGCTGTGTGCTTCTCATCCTCAGGCGACATCTTGATCTGATTATATCCAGACGAGCCATCCATAAAAGTGAACAGCTCGTAATTTGAGGTGTCATCGACCATCATTTCCATGACCGGTAGCGGAAAGTCGTCTTTAGGACATGCCTTGTTGAGATCCCTGAAATCGACACAAACTCGGATCTGCCCATTTTTCTTCTTCACTGGGACTATGCATGCGATCCAGTCCGCGTATTTCTCTTCCCTGATGAAGCCGGCATCGATGAGCTTCTTAGTTTCCTCGATGACCTTTTCTTCTAGTTCCCTTCTCATTCTTCGAGGAGCTTATTTGACTGGCTTAGCATCAGGAGATATAGCCAATTTATGTACGGCCACTTCAGGGGAAAGGCCAGGCATTTCTTTGTATGTCCACGCGAAGCAGTCGACGAACTCATGCAGCAGGGCAATTATCTGCGCTTTCATTTTCTCTGACAAGAGCGAGCTGATGTAGGTCGGCCTTGGATTATCGGGCGTTCCTAAGTCAATCTCGGTTAGCTCGTCAAAGGTTGCTTGTCCGCCATCTTCGAGCTCTTGAGGAGCTTCTTCTGGCTCGGCTATCTCGTCGTCATCATTTGATCTTTCGCTGGCCTCACCAACATGGATCATGTAGCACGCTTTGGAATCAGGTTGAATGTAGCCTATGCCCCGTCTATCTGGAATTCGTCCATCGATGAGTGCTCGGACCTGGGGCAGATGCCATAGCCCTTCGTAAAACTTTGCTTCGGACTCCGTTTGATATAACCGGCATCCGCACTTTTTAAAGTATTCCCGCATCTCGGGCGCATAGTATCTGGGATTGAGAACGGCTCTTATGCCTCTCTCATATGGAAGGCACGCGACAGACAGATCGCCCGGGTGCACAACGGGGTTTGACCCATAAAACAGGATGCCCTTCTGTCCACTTTTCCTCCCGGGAACGTAGAAAGTTTTCAGTTGGTCCACGGTGGAGATTGATAATGCATCGAGCTCTTTACATATTTGCTCTGGTACCTTTGTAACGGCTAGGGACCCTTCTGCAACTTCAAAGGTCTCTCGTAGTTTCGCTTGTTGCGTGGGGGTCCAATCTGCACCGCTGTTGCACGACAGGTCCTCCTCCTCTGATTCTTCAGTGTCGCTGCCAAGATGAGGGCGGACTTTACTGCTAGATGGGCTTTCAGTAACAGATTCGTCCGTATCGCTGCCGAAATGAGGGCGAGTTTTGCGGAAGGACGGGCTTCCAGCGTCGGACTCATCAGTGTTGCTGCCGAAATGCGGGCGTACTTGGGCGTTTTTGCTTTTGAAAGTGATAGCCGGCGCAGATTTGCTTTTGAGTCTTGGAGCCGGTCTATCCTCAGTCAGTTGTGGCTTAGCATTTTGGTGATTCATAAAGTACCGAGAATCTTCGTAGCGGACTTCATGCACACCGAACGGTTGGATGTCTCCGTCAATGCGTCTTTCTTCGCCATTTTTAGTATATTTCATGCATTGATGGAGAGTTGACGGAATGATGCCATAATCGTGGAGCCATGGCCGCCCCAAGAGAATCTTATAAGACGTGTCGGCGTCGATCACATATATCTTAGCTTCAGTTTGCAGATCCCCGAATTTGATTGGCAAAGCTATAGACCCTAGAACTTGCTGGCAATTTTGGTTGAACCCTTGAATGACAATCCTTTCCCTCGACAGGTGTCGGACGTCCATTGACAAACTCTTCAGAGTTCGCAGGTTCATGATGTTCACTGAGGACCCCGGATCAATCAATATGCGATTAATTCGATCTCCGTCGCTGTACCCGGTCACGTAAAGCGGCCGATTATGCTCAGCCGTTCCCAGTAGCAAGTCTTCATCCTTAAATGTGACTGCGGCGGCATGCAAAGCGTGCTGGGCTTCTTTCATATTAATTTCCGCAAAGTGAGCCTGATACCGCTCGGGGTTTTGTAGAGCGTGAATGAGAACGTCTCTAAGCTCCTTAGATAGGACCAAGGCGTCGTAGATGCTCAGGAGAGATGGAAGCTTCCGGAGATGTGCCAAGACATTATAGTCCACCGAGGAAGGACTTATGTTTTCATCGGCCGGTTCTCTGCCATCTTCTTCATGAGCGACATGTTTTTCCTTCCCTTTTGGGGCGTTGCCCTGATTTTGCGGTAGAGCCCTGCCGCTTCTGAGCTGGATTTGATTGGCCTTTGTGGTGAGCTCCTCGTCCTCTTCCGGAAAACAGAGATCATCCTCGGAGTCGCTGCCAAGATGGATGGCGTAGCAGGTCGCTACTGGGATCTCTTCATTGGAGTCTTCTTCTAACTCCTCCAGAATTTCAGCCGCTTGTACAGGGAAGAACTCCTTCAATTGAATCAATGTTCTTTCCTTTTGTTCATATTCTTCGAGGGAATCGATATATTTTTGAATGGTCGATCTCCCTGCAGACTCTTTTTCGCGCCGAGCTGCACTTTTCTTCTTCTTCAGCTTCTTGGATTTTGAGCCTGATGGAGCTGCATTGGCAGCTGGACTGGTAGGCTTCTTCTGCCATTCCCATTCCGTCCTGGGTTCTTTCCGAAGTAGCTTTATCATCTTCTGCATCTTATTAGATATGTGCGTACTCCACGGAGGCCGCGATGAGTCCGTTTCATTTCTCAGGGCAGCGGGTTCGGCTGTCTGCTCCCAGAAGGCTTCAGTTTCTGTCTGTATAAAGTTGGTGGTTGCAACTTGGTTATTCACCAACACACTTTTGGACAGCTCGATCTCTCTAGCCTTGTACTGCTTCTCGACCCAGTCTTTGAAGATATAGCAATCCTCGATCGCATGGCTCACTACTCGGTGGTACGGGCAATACAGAGGATTGTCGGTCATTTTTGCTTCTTGGGGTCTTTTCGACTCCGGCAATTGTAGGCTGTTGTTCAAGGCATCTTTAAATATCTTACGGACCTTGTCCCTTCTGAAAGAGTAAACCTTGTTCTTCTTCTCCTCTAGGGAAGGCCCATCTCCTCCCAGCAATGGCTTTCGAGACCGGTTGGTTTTGGATTCGCCCGCCCTTCGCTTTTCTTCATTGTCGGAGGCATTGAAGACATTGGTACTGCTGGAACTCCCGCTTCTACGGTTGTCATCCCGCTTGCTTTTCCAGGTTTTGTCTCTCTGAGTGTCCGGCGGGGACTCTTGCTTTGAGCGTTCCAGCATTTGGACTTTCTTGGTTAGCTCCTGAAATGTCTTGAGGCCCGCTGTACACAAGAATGGGACCATCCAATTGCTGAGGTTCCCAATGAGAAGGCTGACGGACTGGTCCTGCTCCAGCGGCGGTTCGCACTTGACCGTGAGATTACGCCATCGGGCGATAAAGTCAGTGTTGCTTTCATTCTTCCCCGGCTTGGTCCTCACAAGGTCGGCAATGGAGATTTTATCACTGACGCTCATGAACCTTTGCCGGAACAGAGACTCCATTTGGGCAAAGGTAATGACGGACCCATCTGGTATGCTCGCGTACCAGTCGAAAGCAACGCCGGTCAGACTATTGACAAACTGACGAAGAAGGAGCGCGTCATTGCCCCCTGTATTTCCGCACGATGCTTTGAAGTGGGCGACGTGCTGATTTGCATTCCCCGTTCCATCAAATCTTCCGAACTTAGGAATAACGTAGCCGCTTGGGAACTCAATCAGGTCATACTGCTCGGGATATGGCCGCCCGCTACTGCCGATTTCTTTCTGAGCTTCAGCTTCGGCCACCAATGTTTTAATCTTGCTGGTGACCAAATCCATTATCCGATCCTGTGTTAGCGGGATAATGCTATCTGGGGCCAAGGCGTCCCCAGAAGTAGAGTGTGGCCGGCTTTCATATGGCTCGACCAGTCTTGGACCCGAAGGAACAGGCATTGGCTGCCTCGGATTGTCATCACCCGGCTGATTAGTAGCGGCTTGTGCTTGATTGGGAGGCGCTCGAGCAATTTGAGCCGTAAGCTGCATCACAACATTTGTTAGGTCGTCGATTTTCGAATAGAGCTTGGCCATCTCTTTATCCTTGCTCCTGAGCTGTTTTCGAAGCTCTTGAAGCAGCTCTTGCTCTACGGTCCTGGGGCGGAAAGTCGGCTCTTCCTCGCTATCTGAGCTTGACTCTGCATGGACCGAGGGGTCTTTCTGCCTATCATCCTCATCGAGAGGGTTTTCTTCATCCAGCGGGGGCGGCTGTTCTTGGGCAGCGGCAACCACATTCAGGCTAGATTGAGCTTGGGATGTGGTGGCCCCATCCTTGCTTTTGCTGCGAAGGTTGTCGCTGGGGCGCCCGCCCGCCATATAGACCGTATGGATGATATATCCGGCCGTCTTTCTATTATTGGCAGCTGATTTCACGGATTGCTGTCTTGACCCCCTTGTTTCGGTAGCTGGTAGTCGATTGAAGGTGGCTGGCCTAACCAGGTTCTTGAATGGTGCTGGCGCTTCTTTTCTGGGTTTGCCCCGCTGCTTTCGTGCGGCACAGAGTGCTTGATAGACTCTTGAAGAGACAGTGTCATACTTTTTCTGTTGGGGCCGGGACACGTCTCTTTGTGGCACTGTTCGGACCGCTGTCTTCTTGATTCTGGCGGTCATGGCATTTTTCTGAACCCACTTCAGAGGCTCGAAGGAATTGCTGATTCCTACGTCCGACTCAGCCATCGTCGCTGGGCAACCCTGCACTTGGAACTTCATAAGATTCCATTTGGCCGAAGCCTTGGCCCTCTTGTTGGCTCGATACCTGAGCCGCTTCTGCCTTAACTTTTCTGTTCTAAGCACCTGGCAGACTTCGGCTCTTTGGGAAGACGCCGCAGACCGGGCGATGGTGGGCCTTGGAGATACGCTCAATTGTGCATTTGTTGGAGTCATCGCCTGAGCTCGTCCGCAACATTTGATTTTGCCCTTTGTACCGAAGTTCTTGCCCCCCGCTGGAGCACCAGAGAATCGTTCAGATAGCGTCTTAAGTTTCGGTTGTGGTGTCTTGGCGATCACGACATTCGGCCTCTTGCCCCTCGAGACCGGCTTGGCTGCCTGTTTCGCCGGGATTTCCGCCAGATGAGCGCTTCCGGCAGGGTAGATGATGACGGAGCCAAACTGGCGGGGCCGTTCTTCCCACTGTCGACTGAGGCTTGCGGGGAGAACCACACGAGCATTGATCTTGACCACGTACGGAATCGGGGTCATGTTGGAAGCTGAATTCGTCTAGGGAGACATTGTAATCGAAGGTTGATTGCTGCATGGAAAAAAGAACATCATTTCAGTATAGGCAATCGATATGTATATTGATTGAGTTCGTATGAACGTTTAACCCGAAATATGGGAGGAGAGATTGGTCCCACCGGGCGTGCCAGAATCTGTAGGGTGTTTTTTTGTCACCCCATTGAGATGGGAATACGCGCACGCTTGTCAGGCGTACTACAGATTCCCCCTGCCTAGGGTAGGCCGGGGTTTAATGATTGTGGGGATCCGAATCTCCGGCAGCCGCGGACTAAGCTGCCGTTAATTACCCCTCGCCTTTGGGGCGAGGGAACCTCCGATTAACGGGTTAAACTGGTCATGCGAACTCAATGTGCAGTGTACGTGTGTTCTGTTCTGAAAGGGGGGTTTTGGATATATCGGGAGCCACGCAGAGTTTTTACGGGGGTCCCGCTACCCGGATAGCGGGCTGGGGGTCAAGGGGGCTAGCAGCCCCCTTGCGGGGTTCGGGGCAGCGCCCCGGCCCGAAATTTTTTTTGAGGGGGAGAGTGTGGCGGAGTATGTGTATGTGTACATTTGTATACATATATATATATACATGTATATATAAATAAAGGGGAAAATGGCATCCAAAGGATGCGTGGGGCAGCACCTTGGGCGCTGTGCGCTTAGGTGCTGTGTGCTCAGGCGCAAGCGCGCCACGTGTCGGCACGCGGGCGCTTTGCGCATGAGCGCTGTGCGCAGGTGCGCAAGCGCGCCATGTGTAGGCACGCGGGCGCTTTGCGCCCTTGGGCAAGCGCGCAAGTGCGCAAGCGCGCGCGCCACGTGTCGGCACGCGGGCGCTTTGCGCACTTGCGCAAGCGCGCAGGTGCGCAAGCGCGCGCGCGCGCCACGTGTCGGCACGTGGGCGCTTTGCGCACTTGCGCAAGCGCGCAGGTGCGCAAGCGCGCGCCACGTGTCGGCACGCGGGCGCTTTGCGCACTTGCGCTGCGCGCTGCTAAAACGAATTTCTCAGAAGAGAAATCAGAGAGGAGTTGGACTCCTGAGTGTGTGTGTTTTTTTTTTTTGGGGTTTAGTGAACGATATTCTTCTTCCTCCTGTTGCTTGCTGGATCTTGAAGATCAAGAGATGTGAAATCTCAAAATCTCTTCTTTTTCAGATCTAATGATAGATCCAAGTTCCCCTTTGTGGGTTTTGTGGTGAAAAACTAATTTGTTTTGAAAAAGGAAGAGTAAAACTCTTGATTTAATTCAAGAGAAAGAAGAAGGTTTTGGAACCTTGAAGATGGAAGAAAGAGCTCAGCTCTGAGACTTTTTTTTAGAGAGAGAAAAAGTTATTGGGATATTTCATTATCCTTGCCTTTATAGGCCATACATTTTACACATAGCCCCTTGGGCTTCACAAAATGGCATTTTGCCTATCCCATGGCTCATGTGCCATTTCTTTTTGCACATAAGCCATGGGCTTTACAAAAATTTGGCTTTATACCTATTTTTCTTACATTTGTCCATAAAATAAAATAAAAGAAATACAACAAAATTATTTATTACAAAATTTTTATCTTGGCATGGGGGGGCCGGCCGCTTCATGTTCGGGCTCGACCCGGGCATGGGCCTACTGGATCTGGGCTTGGGCCCACTTGGCTTGGGGTTGACTTTGATTTTGACTTGGTCAACCGGGGTGTAAATTTTTACCCCAACACAAAGCCCGTGTTTACTCCTTTAGAGGCGCACTTCATGCTTTTGGTGAAGTTATCATCATGGACGGATACAGACAGGGAGTACATGTTTAGAGTGCCATATACGAGTGTGGTAGGCAGTTCGATGTATGCGATGATTTACACGCGTCCAGATATTGCACATATAGTAGGAATGGTCAGCCAATACATGGCTGATCTGAGCAAGGATCATTAGCAGACTGTAAAGTAGATTCTGAGGTACTTGAGGGGTACTATGGGTTCGGCTTGTTATTCAGCAGAGACAGTACGGATGGTTGTATGGTGACAGGGTATTGTGACTCAAATTTTGCTGGTGATAAGCATAGACAGAGATCTACGACGGGTTACGTATTTAAGTTGGGCACTGACGCAGTATCATGAAGATCGATGTTACAGTCTATTGTAGCATTATCGACAACAAAGACAAAATTGATAGCTACTACAGAGGTTGTAAAGGAGGCTATATATTTACAAGGATTGATGGATAGTATGGATGTTCCGCAGAATTTCACGGAGGTGTTTTGCGACAGTCAGAGCACGATTCACTTGGCGGAGCATCAGGCTTATAGTTTGAAAACTAAGCATATCGATGTGAAAGATTTTTTTTGGAGAACGAGAAGAAGCTTATTTCTCTTACGAAGATTGGTACCCATGATGATCCGAGCAGATATTGCACATGGTTTGCACGCATAGGGATGGTCAGCCGATACATGGCTAATCTGGGTAAGGAGCATTGGCAGGCTGTAAAGTGGATTCTGAGGTCCTTAAGGGGTACTACGGGGTTCGGGTTGTTATTTAGCAGAGACAGTATGGATGGTTGTATGGTAACAGGGTATTGTGACTCAGATTTTTTTGGTGATAGGGACAGATATGTTACCGCCGAAAGCCGGGAAAGACAGGCGTCTTGCCTGAATTTGGGGGCAGATGCTATTTGGGTTTTTCCGTCCACCTCTCTGAAGATACCAAGTTGATTTATGGCACCGTGGTTCCAAGGTTTGGACGGATGCGACTGTTGTAGCGGACTTCGTCAGATTCCTCCTCATTGTCAGAGGTTTTTTTATTGTGGGGACGCTCTTCCCTACAAGCTCAAGCCCCTGTAGTTAATTACGTTACCGCGTAGCGATAACCACTTTCTCCTGCTCCAGATGTTCACTTCGTGTCTTGTGTATTTGTTTTATTTTTGGTTACCCATGGATTGTATACGGAGACTACCCATAAGGCGTGGATTAGTCCAAATCCGTATATTCTTAGATTTGGTTTGGTTTGATTTAAGGATCGTTAACCTTGTTTGAGATTAAGATCAACTTAAATGTTTGTTGAGAATACTTTAACCCGATATTGAACTAAAATCTACTTAACAGGGGTTCGGGATCATTTTTGATCCAATGAAAGAGTATTTGGGCTCTATCGTTTTAGTTTAAGGACGTTGCGGTCCACAGCTAGTTTAAGGACATTACGGTCTATTATGGTATGCTCATGGGTTTGAGAGTGCATCCAAGAGCTGGTGGTTGTTGGGACCCTCCACCTCTCTGACATCATTGAAGAGTTACAACGATATGTATCAAAGGTGTGTACCCTTGAACCGAACTCCAGATTGAAGGGAGAGATCATGGTGGAACGAACATTATTTTAGATGCCATGTGTCAGGAGATCATTGGCCATCTTTGGCACTAAGATTGATTCGGGGAGACCTGAGTATAGGAGAGCTCGGTTGATTGATGGTCAAAAGGTTTTGGCCTCGGGAGACTTGGCTAATTTTGGGCTAAGGTCGACTTCTCACAGTGTTAAACATTAATATTTGCTTGGTGCTCACGTACTCCCACGTGATACTCTAAAGTAGTGTTACCACTGAAATTTGGAGCGCTCATGTGAGGCACCTGAAAATTGGGCATCATACACTTGGGTCTAAATCCCCATCTGTATATAAGTGTGAAACACTTAGTCCTTGTGGCCATCACGTGTGGGCACGTGAGGTGCTCCAGACTTGGACACTGCCTTTTTTGGATTTATCTTCCTATTCTGTTTTAAGTGCTAAGCATTATTGGGGGTCACGTGGGATCACGTGAGGCACCCCAAAATGAGAACTTTCTTAATTTATTCCCCCTCCCTTTTTACAAGTGTTGAACACTATTAGGGGTCATGTGGGATCACGTGACTCGAACTCGGTCATTCTTTTTTGGTCCTTAGAGGTGCTCACGTGGGAAAACGTGATCTGTCGTTATAGCGTTGAACGCTAATATGCATGGGGCTCTTGATCTTAATCTTGAGAATTTCAAGTCCTTTGTTTTATAAGAATTAAATTCTTATGCAGGGTTAAACCCTAGTTTTATCAGAGGAAATAAAATCCTATGTCTTTGGAAGAATTAAATTCTTCAAACCTAGTTTTTTCCTCTAAGTTTTGGGACTACATAACAGAATCTTTCCGATGAGAATTAAATTCTCAACTTGTGGGAAGATCTGCTTCGACAGATCTCAAGCAGAGGAAGAACTAAGTTATTTTTTTGGAAGAGTTAAACTCTTGTAAAAGGAGATAAAATGATCTCAAGGTCTTTTCCCTCACCTAGGGTTTATTTTTCTTCAAAGAGAACCCATCTTCTTCTTTTTTTTAAAAATCTTATGGGGGGTTTCTCCTCCTTTCTCTCTTCAGTCTCGAGTTATTTATATAGTAGAGGCCAGTTTGTTGATTTAGTTAAGGAAATCTCTCATTGAGAGATTTTTTTTATTGATTCGGGGATTTTATCCACCGTTGGATCTTTGATCCAGGGACTTCTGTTTTACCGAAGACATTTTTCTTGTATTTAATAAAATTGGGAAAATATTTTCCCATATAGAACTTATTCTGTAACTTGGTGATTTTTAATCACCATTGGATTTTTAATCCAACGGTGCTCTGTTTTACAGAGCACAATCTTTCTTGTTTAGAAAGATTGGGGAAATATTTTCCCATACAGAGTTTATTCTATAGCTTGGTGATTTTTAATTACCGTTGGATTTTTAATCCAACGGTGCTCCGATTTACAGAGCACAATTTTTCTTGTTTAGAAAGATTGGGGAAATATTTTCCCATACAGAGCTTATTCTGTAGGTTGGTGATTTTTTAATCACCATTGGATTTTTAATCCAACGGTGCTATGTTTTACAGAACACAATCTTTCTTATTTAGAAAGATTCAAAGAAATATTTTTCAAAATAGGGTTTTGATCCCTCTTATTTAGAATTTAATTCTATCGGCTCAGAAGGCATTAGGAACCCTCACGTGTAGCACGTGACCCATAGCATTAGACCGGTTTGCTTATATGCAGCAGTCCCAGAGAAAAGTATCACGTGTTGGAACACGAGCTGGTGTTCAGGTATATCACGTGTGTCACGTGACCCCCACGAAGTTAGGTCCAACAAAAAGTATCACGTGCTGACAAGTAAGATTCTCTGGCCTGTTATTTATTTTAGAAAGGCGCCTATATATTTTGTATATAGATGCTCACGTGCCTCACGTGAGACTCAATTTCAGCCTTATTTGTTAAGCGCAATACCTATAATCTTTGCCCCAAGGCGCATCACGTGTGGGCACGTGATGCTTCATTTGGGGAATTTTTCCCATCGCTTTTTGTTCATTATTTATTTTTTTATAAAGGAACAAATGCCCCCACAACGTTGTTCTCACGTTGCTTGCACGTGAGTGCAATGCTGTCATCTTTACAGCTGTTGGATTGCCTAGGGGAATGGGTAGGTGAACCGCCCTTGTCACGTCTTATAAATGCAAGGGTTTGGTCTTTGGGAAGCCATTGTTCCTTCATCTTCTTATTTCCTTGTTTTCTTTGAGAATTTAATTCTCTTCTTCAGAACTTAGTTCTCTGCCCATTACAATTTCCAGAGTTAAACTCTGTCAGAAAAGAAACCCTTTTTAGGTAACGATCTTGAATAACAAAGAAACTCTTTTCTTAAAAAATTTCCTAGATTTTAAATCCACCATAAGAGCTTTGTTCTCTTCTGAAACCCATCTCTTAGAGATCCAGAGACATGATCTTTGAGTAGTAAACCTCAATATCTTGGGCATTCCTCCTTTGACCTTTTAAGGATTCATGGAATTTTTATTTTTCTTTTCCTCATCATGAGGGTTTCCGGAATTTAATTCCATCGCAGAAAAAGAATTTAATTCCTTACCAAAGAGCTTTGCTCTGAAGATCAAGAGGCCCCCTCGGGAATTTCATTCCCTGGTGTTCTTGAGCATATTTTCATAGGATTTTTCCCTACTTGCACAAATTCAAATTTGTTGGGTATTTTAACAGAACTTGTTTTCTCTATGAGAATGTCAAGAGTTGTTTTAAACTCCCATGTCCGTTTAATAAGAATCTTTTTTGATTCTCACAATAAGCATTTCCTTGATCATCTCGATCGCTAAACTCTTGCTGATTTTTCTGTTTAGATACTATGGCCGTTTATTTGTATGATCTTGATGAAATTATCTCCTATGAAGACATTCGCGTCTAAGGCCGCTGTCAAAACCAGGAATTTACGAATGCTCAATGCGCTGAGGTTATGCGTCGCTTCGATGAATACAATGGTCGACTACTCCCCCGTCGTTCTGTTTTATTGAAGATCATCGTGGGAGCGATTTGGGAAGCCCTTCCTGAATTTAACGAAACCATGCTGCTTGAGGCACTTGATGATGCCGAAGACAAGATGCACTCAGTATATCTGATGGGCTTGATCTCGAAGAGGCGGCGAGATGGTCTTGTTGATATCTTGCATCAAGTTTTCCAACAGACGGCGATAATCTCTTCCTATCAGAGGATGGACGACATCAGCGAGAATCCTGACGCTTGCATTCGTGAGAAGATGCACACGAAAATGATCAGAAAAGCCAGAAACATTTTACTCTGCCTTGCTTCTGAATTCCTCAATCCATGTCCAGGATCAAGTGTTTTACCATTGTAAACATTTTCTTTTGATTTTATACCATGTATAAGTTCTTGGAGCATGAATGACAAAACTTCCTCTTCCCCCCGTTTTTTATGCTCACGTGTATTCTGCATGAAGTGTCGTTATACTGTTGTTGGCATTCACGTGTTTTGCGCATGAGGCACTGCTGGGGATTTTAATCCTATACTAGCGCTGGCGCTCACGTGTTATGCGCGTACGGTGCCGCTTTAGTTTTCAAAAAGGATCAATGCGGATGCTCACATGCCATGCACGTAAGGCTCTGCCGATGAAGTCGTTTCGCCTCCCTACTCTGATTCCAATGAGTCACCCCTTTCTTTTCCCATGCCCCCCTTTTGTCCTCGGGAATAGCTCTACCATGCACAGCATTTTCTGTGCATATCTTTGAATGCTTCTCTTTATAACCCGAAGCTACGTCTTCGTCTTTCTTCACAGAGAGAGAACCATTTAGACCTTAGGGTGGTCATTTTGAGAAACAAACCAAAGGTTATGGCTTGCAATCGTCCCCACGCTCGTCGACAACCTTGGGAGGTGCCTATCGAGGAGATTGTTCCTCGGTTAGCGGATTCCCTTTTCACTAATGAGCAATGTGACGCGGCACTGTACGAACTCTTGGCCCGTAGGGGCTCTCCTCTTTCTATGGGTTCCATTTGGCTCAGGATGATTTTCTTATCTGTGCTTGCTGATATTCCCCCTTATCTGGCTGAGATGACTCCGACGATTCTTGATACGGCGGAGGACAAAATTAAGTGTTTCCACGAGGCACACTTAATTACCCAGGCTCTGAAGGATCGTTTGGTGCATTTACTAAGTCAGATAAGAGCCCGACGGGCCATCATTTCCGCTTTCGCTGATGAGCACGGTGCTAATCGGTGGGGAGCAACTCCTCGTGAAGACCATCGCTTTGACATGGTGGAGAGAGCAGAGAGAGAATTGGAAAACTTTATTTATTGTTTCGTTAATCCTTGTATCTCTCATCCCACATTTGGTGATCTCTTTCCTGTGGAGTAGTATATTTGTCTCAATGTATTTTCTTATTATTACCTGCGGAATGCTTTCTGTTGAATGTTTTCTGTTCATCATATATTTGTACGTATATCTCCCCTCTGTACATGAGCTTTATACTTTGCCCTTAGGAAAAAAAATTTAAGTGTGAGCGCCATCATAGCGTCGTACATAAATCAGCACGTTTTGGACACCACTTTCATTTAAGTACATACACAGTCGTACTATCGTGTCTCTTTAGAAAATACGTCTTGTGGATAGTCTATCTTGATCTCCTTACAGGGCAGCGATGGCTTAGAAAACAGGTTCAGATCTGCCGCCTAAGATTTTTCAACTTTATGAGCCGTGGGGGTCTCATAAAGACTTTTCTCCCTACGAGTCGAGAGGATCCCGTAGGTGTATTTTCTCCTTAGGAGTCATGAGGACTCCTAAATGTGTGTTTTCTCTTGAGAGTCGTAAGGATCTCACAAAAGAATTTTTCCCCCTTACAAGTCGAGAGGACTCGTAAGTGGTTGTTTCCCTCCTTGTCGATATTCGACTTTGGAGAGTGTGGCCCGTGAATAGTATGCAATAGTCCATCTTGGACCAACTTGCAGGGCCCCAGTGCTTAGGAAACAGGTCTTTATCCCTATTGCCTAAGGCTTTTCCCTATGAGTCGAGATGAATCGAGAAGTTCTCGCAAGGACACTAATTTCTTCACGAGTCGAGACGAATCGAGAAGTTCTCGCAAGGGTGTCCTAACGTCACAGTTAACTCCTGGTAATAGAAGTCCGTTAGGGTCTGTGGTACTAGGTTTTTTACCCGTCGCACCGTCGCGTTGGCCGATACATTCCCCGATATGCAATCTTGCTGTTCGGGTAGTCCCACGACTATCGTGTCTCTGATCCCTTCGGGGGCTGGACAAGACGTCTTCAAGTAATCTTCCAGACAATATTACCGTTAAAAGAGCATGCGTCAGGGATATTCCATGTCGCTTTTTACTTGAGATTAGGCTCAGTTTGGGAGCCCCGATGAGTCATGACCACTCCACGCTGGAGTGGGATGGTCTCCGATAGTCTTTCAGGTCTCATTTGAGTTGCCGTCAAGACTCTAAAGCTAGGGATCTTCCTTTTCTTCGTTTGTTGACATCGTGTTTGCAATATTACGACGAATGTCGAGGTTGTCTCTAGGTTGACTGTGAACCATCGAGATTTGGAACTATGGGACTTTGCCATGGCTCCGTTTGTTGATGTCATGTCTGTATCTTGCTGGAGGGAGAAAAAACGTTGTTGTTGATCTCTAGACTGTGGATGCTGCCGTCGAGACTTGGAACTAGGGACTCTGTCATGGCTCCGAGGTAGTCTCTAGGTTGTCCGTGAGCCGTCGAGATTTGGAACTAGGGGACTTTGCCATGGCTCCGAGGTAGTCTCTAGGTTGTCTGTGAACCGTCAAGATTTGGAACTAGGGGACTTTGTCGTGGCTCCGTTTTGCTGACATCGTATCTGCTTCTGGTTGGAACGAAAAGGAACGCCTTGTTGATTTCTAGGTTGTAGATGTAGCCATCGAGATTTAGCTTCCCTTTGATGAAGCCTGGTGGGACAATGTGGTTCTCTTTTCGTTTGTGCCCATGGATTATATACAGGGGTTGATGTGATCTCACCTGCAAGGCAGAAGTTTCGTTTTTCATTTTTTTGTTTCTTTCCGCGATGCTATATCATTTCAGCATTTTATATCGCGAATGTCGCGAGCGCCCAATCATTTCAACTATTTTTCACGGCGCCCAATCATTTCTGCTATTTTTCTTTTCTTTACTCGCTGCTTTTTGTTGCGAGTTGCCCAATCATTTCGGCTAGTTTTATATGCATATATTTTACTCGCTGATTTTTGTTGCGAGTTGCCCTATCATTTCGGCTATTTCATATGCATTTTTAGCTCATCGATTTTTGCTGCGAGTATGGATCTTGAGATCTGACACCAATTTTGGCATCAGCATCGCTGCGACTGGAATATTGCCAGGAACGAATCATCATTTGCCGTGAAAGAACTCGGAATTTGATATTGATTTAGGCATCAACATCGCTACAACTGGGATATTGCCAGGAGCGAATCATTAATGCCTTTGTCGATTCGAACAAAGGTGGCTTAGCAAACAGGGTAAGGATCCTGTCGACTAAGGCTTTTGACTTCATGAGCCGTAAGGGTCTCATAAAAGTGCTTCTCCCTACAAGTCGTGAGGATCTCGTAGGTACGTTTTCTCCTTAGGAATCGTGAAGATTCTTAAGTGTGTGTTTTCTTATAAGTCGTAAGAATCACACAAGAGTGTTTTCTCCTTATAAATCGAGAGGACTTACAAGTGTCGTTCACCAAATGGGGAAATTTCACACCATTGGTGGAACTTGGTGGTGGAAACATTTATTTGTGCCCGTGGATTGTATACAAGGGTCAATATTGAACCGCTTGTAGGGAAATCTAAGGAATGTGATGGCTTAAGAACAGGTTCAGATCCCTGTAACTTAAGGCTTTCGAATCCTATGAGCCGTGAGGGTCTCGCAGGGGGAATTCTCCTCACGAGTCGTGAGGATCTCGTAAGTGTAATTTCTCCTTAGGAATCGTGGGGATTCCTAATTGTGTTGCTCCCTTGTGAGTCGTAAAGATCTCACGCAGGTGTTTTCTCCTCACAAGGTCGAGAGGACCTCGCAATTGTGCATGGATTTTTTTTACGAGTCTACGTCCTTTCGGGTTTTCACGAACTCGCCGGCAGTCCTGCTGTTTTTACTCACGGAGCTCTTTCGGGTTTTCATCCATGCCCATTTTGCTTTCGGACGTACCGTTTTTTTTACGGTGGGGCTTCGCCAACCGGGGTAGCTGCGGAGCCATAGGGACTTATGTTGCAATCCTCGCTGCTAGGACTTGTGGACCTGGATTCCACTGTCGCCAAGTTTTTGAGGTGGCGTATTTAGTTTAGGGACATCTCGGTCCATCGTTAGTTTAAGGGCATCTCGATCCATAGCTAGTTTAAGGACGTTGCGGTCCATTGCTAGTTTAAAAACGTTGCAGTCCGCAGCTAGTTTAAGGACATCTTAGTCCATTGTATTTCGAGGCGAGATTTCGCTGGATACTACTCATAGAGTTTGGACTCAGGGAGATAGAGAGCGGACACGAGCGTCGTCATCCATCATTAACCTGAGCCGTGACTTGTCAAGCGTAGTATTTCTTAAGGAACCGGCCGTTTATTGGCCGGAAGGGTCTTTCGCCATGCATATCCATGAGCAAGTAGGCCCCACCTTGGTAGACCTTGTCTATGATGTACGGACTCTCATAGTTCGGCTCGAATTTCCCCCGTTTAGCACAATTGGGGATCATAGGTCTTTTTACGACCATCACGAGTTCGCCTTGGCGGAATGTTCTCGGCCTAGTCAATCTTTCGTATGAGCGCGTCATCCTTGCTTTGTAAGCTTCTAGGTTTTGCTGCGCCATGAGACGAGTTTCATCGAGAGCATCAAGTTCCTCGAGCCGAAGATGGGCATTCTCTTCATCCGTTAGTTCGTACCGAACCGCCACTCATAGAGAGGGTAGCTCTGTCTCCAAAGGAACTACCGCTTTCGTGCCGAACACTAACGCAAATGGCGTTTTGTTCGTGGTCGTCTTGAACGTAGTCCGATAGGCCCAGAGAGCTTCATGCAATATCTCGTGGCAGTGCTTTTTATTTCTGGATACCGTTTTCTTTATGATTTTTGTCAAGGTCTTGTTGAAAGTCTCAGCTAGACCGATAGCTCGAGGATTATAGACCGAAGATTATCTCCAATCTATTTTATGTTGCTGTGTGAAGCGCTGATCTTATGGTTTCTGTAAGCCGGCCCATTATCCGAGATGATCCGTCGCGGAGTGCCGAACCAGTAGATGACATGTGTCTTGAAGAAATGGAGGATGTTCTCCGTCTTCACCTCTCTTAGCGATACTGCTTCTGCCCACTTGGAGAAGTAATCGGTCGTTGTCAATATGAACCGATGTCCCTTGGATGATGCTGGTTCGATGGGCCCGATTATATCAGTTCCCCACATTTCGAACGGCCAGCTAGCCAATATTGGGTGTAGCGGATTCGGATGCTGGTGGATGAAATCCCCGTGAATTTGGCATGAGTGACACTGCTTCGCGTATTCGAGACAGTCCTGAATTATCGTGGGCCAATAATAGCCCATTCTTTTGATCTTCAGCTTTATCTTTGGCCCAGCTTGATGGGAACCGCAGAGTCCGCCATGAGTTTCTTGGACGACCCTCTTTGCTTCTTCCAGTCCTAGGCATCTCAACCATAGACAGTCGAATGATCTCTTATAAAGAGTATCATCGACGAAGGCGAAAGACAGGGCTCGCTTCATAAGTTGATGCTTGACGACGCGTCTTCGAGCGTTCGATGGGATTTGAAGTAGTCTATAAAGACTTCTCTCCAATCCTTCGCCTTTTCTTCATCCTCTAATTGGAAGGCCTCTTGTTCGGTTGCTTCCTCTCCTTTAGACGTCTTCGAAGATATTTCTGCTGGCGCGAGAATCCGGCGGCTTTGCACAATAATCCTTACGTCATCGAGGTTTTCGTCGGCCAGTTCTTTAGCGAGCTTGGCTAACGTATCCGCCTTACTATTTTCCGCACGAGGTATGCTTTCCAAGGTGTATGAGGGGATTTGCGTCAGCAGTTGCTGCACTCTTTCACCATACCTGATCAATTCCGGTTTGCATGTCTGGTAGTCGCCATTTACTTGGCTAACGACCAGTTGGGAGTTTCCATATATGAGGAGGTTTTCGACTCCCATGTCGACAGCAATCTCAAGATCTGCTATCAAAACTTCATACTCAGCTTCATTGTTTGTTCTAGGCTCTATTAAAGAAAAGGAAAAATGCATAATCCCTCCTTGTGGAGTCATAAAGATAAGGCCTACCCCGGCTTTAATCATGGGGGTATTTTGCTTTCGCTTCTTCATAAACGATGCTCCATCGAAGTAGAGTTCCCATCGGGTATCACTCCCTTCTTTCTCTACGTCGATTGCATCAAACGCGTGTTCGTCCGGCAACTCGTAGTTCAAGGGAGAGTCGGCAGGTATCGGATGTTCAGCGAGAAAGTCGGCGATGGCCTGGCCTTTTATTGCCTTGAGGGGTCGATATATTATTGAGAACTCCGTCAAGAGGAGGGCCCATTTGGCAAGCCTTCATGTTAGCATGGCTCTTGACATTAAATACTTGAGAGGATCCACCTTTGATATGAGATGGACCTCATGTGCCAATGCATAATGTCGAAGCTTCGTTACCGCGAAGATCAATGCCAGGCAATGCTTTTCGATGGGGGAGTAGTTGTTTTCTGCCCCAAGGAGAACTCGACTCAAATAGTAGAGAGCCCTCTCCTTTCCCTGATCATTCTCCTGTGCCCATAGCGTGCCTAACGAACCTTCATGGGCCGTTGTGTACAGGATGAGGGGCTTTCCCTTGACCGAAGCGGTCAGCACCGGCGGGTTCTGCAGATATTGCTTGATTTCGTCCAGAGCGCTTTGGCATTTGCGATCCTAAACGAGCGGGTCCCTTTCTTCATTAGATGACTGTAGGGACGACATTTGCTAGAGAGGTTAGTTATAAATCGCCGGATATACGCGAGCTTTCCTTGGAGAGACCACGGTTGCTTGAGAGTTCTTAGCGAAGGCATTTCCATAATCGCCTTGATCTTTGACGGGTCTATTTCGATGCCCCAGTGTCGTACGATGAATCCTAGGAATTTGCCCGAAGAAACTCCAAACGCGCATTTCGGAGGTTTCATCTTCAGGTTGTACTTCCGAAGGTGCTGGAACACTATCTTCAGATGCTCTCAGTGCTCTTCGTACGATTTGCTTTTCACCACGATGTCGTCAATATAACATTCGACAATCTCGTGTATGAGGTTACCAAAGATCTTTGTCATGGCCCTCTGGTAGGTAGCGCTAGCGTTCTTCAGACCGAATGGCATCACTTTGTAGCAGAATATGCCCAGCGGAGCCCGGAAAGCCATGTGCTTTTGGTCTTCAGGATGCATCTTGATTTGGTTGTACCCTGAGGATCCGTCCATGAAGGAGAAGACTTCATGGGTGGATATGTTATCGATCATCATCTCGGTAACAAGCACTGTGAAGTCATCTTTCGGATAAGCTTTGTTGAGATCCCGAAAATCTACGCAGATGCGTACTGTCCTATTTTTCTTCATTACCGGAACGATATTGGCGATCCAGTCAGGGTAATGTACTTCCTGGATAAAGCCGGAGCCGATTAGCTTCTTGATTTCGGCATTGATACGCGTCGCAAGCTCGAGCCGCATTCTTCTTGGCGCCTATTTGACTGGCTTGACGTCCGAAGATATCGCTAGTTTATGAACAGCTATCTCTGGATCTAATCCCGGCATCTCGAAATAGTTCCATGCGAAACAGTCTTTATACTGCATAAGCACGTCCTTTAACGTGGCCAACTGTTTCTCAGACAGCAGTTCACTGACGAACGTTGGCCTTGGGTCGTTTTCCGTCCCCAAGTCGATTTTTCTCAGGTTGTTTGCTGTGGTGTGTATCCCATCTTCCAGCTCTTTTGGCGACGGTAGAAATTCTGAGATCACCTCATTCTCATCTTCATTTGCGAAGCACTGGGAGAGATTGTCCACATTCTCATGCTCTCCCTCTTTTGAGAATATTATCATATGGCAGGTACGAGCTCGTTTCCAAGTTCGATGCCGATTTATACTTTCCCTCGCAGTGTAGGTTGCTCTCGGCTCATGCTTTCGTGGTGGGGCTACCCTCCAATTGTCGAATAGAGCAAACCTGCCTTGCTGATACTGATCTTCAACCTAGTCTTTGAAGGTGAAGCAGTCTTCAAGAGAATGTCCCACTACTCGGTGGTAGGGGCATTAATTGGGATTGTTGACGTCGTCCGATTGCAGTGGGCGTCTCGGATCCAGCAGAGGGATGAGCCTGTTGCGCACCGCCAGTTCGAATAATCTCTTCGTTTTATCTCGGGGGAAGGAGTAAGGACGTCTCAACTTCTCTTCGAGGGCTCGCGGTCTGTTGTTTTGGTGAGCCACCAGCTTTGGGTCACTTGATTGTTGTTGAGCGTTGGCGATGAAGGTCGCTTTCCCTTTCCCCTTTTCATTCCGGAGATCCGTTTTTGAAGGAGGACGGCCTATGACCCATCTGATCCATTTGGGCTAGCTTGTCAATCAAGGCCTGAAAGTTGGTTGGCTTGAAGAACATCATAAATTGGGATATAGTTGCCTGAGGGTCGAGGGTCCCAACGAACATGCCCAGAGCAGGAGCTTCTTCTCTGCGCTGTTCACACTTCGACCATAGGTTCCGCCACCGAATTGCATACTGAACCCAGGTTTCTCCCAGCTTCACCCTGGCATTGATTAATGCCGTGATCGGGATGCGCTCGCTAGCGCTTGCGAACCTTTGTGTAAACAGTAGCTCCATTTATGCAAATGTCTTGATGGAATCATTTGGAAGCTCTGAATACCATTCAAATGTTGTCTCCGCCAAGCTGCCAACAAATTGGCGAAGCAATAATTTGTCATCGCCCCCGGTGTTACCGCACAAAGCTCCGAATTGAGCGACGTGTTGGTGCGGATTGCCCGTCCCCTTATACACATGGAATTTGGGGATCGTATATCCTGGCGGGTACTTAATTTGGTCGTACCAGCCTGGGTAAGGTCGCCCAGTTCTAACGACCTGGCCTGCCGCTTCGTTCGCTTGATGAGCTCATATTTGTTGAGCTATGTAGTCATCAAGGGTAACTTTGGAGACCGTCTCCTCCCTGGCTACCGATAAAGCCGGAGGAGGGTTCGATGTCTCCCCTCTGTCGTCTTCAATAATTATCAGAGGGTCTTCAGCTGGAGAATCCGGCTGGATCATCATCCTAACCATGTCTTGGAACAGAAGCGCCATCTGTTTTATATTAGCCGCTTGTTCCGCGGCCTCCTTATCTTTCTTTTCAAGCACCCTCCGTAGGAATTCAGTGTCGGTCTCCTGCTCCTGGCGTTGTTCCGACGATATTTCTGGACTTTCTTTCTGCCCAGTGAGTGCGGCCATTCTTGTCAAGATTTTCTGGAGCTTTTGTTGTTGCTCCTAAGCTTTCGTCACAGGCCGTGTAAGTGGTCGATGACTCACGGAAGCACGACTATCCTCTTTTCCGGATGCCATGTAGACGGTATGCACAACCATGCCCCCAGACTTAGGGTGTTTGGGTCCACCGCCTTTGATATTTGCCACCGGTGGTAGGAGATTCTCAGGCCTTCCCTTTTTGTGGGAGACCAAAGTTGAGGGGGCCGTTGCAGCAGGCACCCACGTAGATGACGCCTTCTGTGGTATGACGGAGGGATGGTCCTCTTCTTGTCGAACCTTCGTCTTCTTCAACCGGCGAGAGTAATCTTTGTCAATTACAGAGTCTTGGACTTTCCTCCAGACTCTGTGGATTTTGGAGGACAACCGCTGAGGAGTCTGTTCCGGCTTCACTTGTGTCATGCTTTCAGCAGGCGAAGGAGACTTCTTCAATATGGCGGTTGGAGAGTTTTTGCACACCCTCCTGAGCAGCTCGAAGCTGTTCCTAGTTGGAACAGTAGTGTTAATTCCCACAATTGGAGCTGGTGGGGTAAGTCCAGAGAGGGAACTGCCACCAGCCTTTCTTACTCGGCGCCAGTGGCGACATCGAGTATATCGTGCAGATGGGAATGGTTCAGTTACGGGAGTGGTTTCGTCATGTCCCCTACTCTGATGGGGTGTTTAATGGTGTCAGCCTGTCAAAGATCGATGCCCTCTGAGAGGAAACGGTCAATCTTGCAAAGGCTGAATTTCGAATAGAGGAAGTACTTGTAACGACCTCACCCGCGGCAGGAGTTGGAACGACCAGACCGATCCCTTATCAGGAGAAGCCCCTTTGATGACTTTGTTTACCGGAGCTGGAATGGCTATCCACTTCGGGATAATCCCTTCAAGTATCGCGGGCCTCTTCGCGGGCCCACTTAAGATTTGGCTCGGCCTGTCGAAGACTGAGGCGGCGGACTTGGACGACCCATTGAGAAGGGCCGTGGTAGTTGCAAGCCGATCGAAGACCGACTTCTTTGGGGCTTCCTGTGATGATATTGAAGCATTGAAGCTCTTCGGCAGGAGCATGATCCCGAAGAATAGTCCAAAGGTGGCCTGAGTCACCGTTCCACTGGCATTGCAAAGATGGAGGTCGCTTGGGGCTCATAAGTCACTCTTCTAGCAGGGACGGAGTGGGAGTTGCTGCTGCAATTGGTGCAGTTGGAAGCCATCGATGTCATTTTCTCTTCTGCATGGAGCAAGACACCAAATCTTAGTACCTCGAATCCAGGGGCAACCATATTAAACCGCGATTCGTTCATGAACACGACACACGAAGTGTGGAGTGGAAAGAGGAAGAGGTCCCACCGGGCGTGCCAGAATCTGTTTACCGCCGAAAGCCGGGAAAGACAGACGTCTTGTCTGAATTTGGGGGCAGATGCTATTTGGGTTTATCCGTCCACCTCTCCGAAGATGCAAAGTTGATTTATGGCACCGTGTTTCGGAGGTTTGGACGGATGCGACCGTTATAGCGGACTTCGTTAGATTCCCCCTCATTGTGAGAGGTTTTTGATTGTGGGGACGCTCTTCCCTACGGGCGCAAGCCGCTGCAGTTAATTACGTTACCGCGTAGCGATAACCACTTTCTACTGCTCCAGATGTTCACTTCGTGTCGTGTGTGTTTATTTTATTTTTGGTTGCCCGTAGATTGTATACGGAGACTAATTTGTGTTGTTGCCCGTAGGACTTGGATTAGTCCAAATCCGTATATTCTTAGATTTGGATTTGGTTTGATTTAAGGATCGTTAACCTTGTTTGAGATTAAGATCAACTTAAATATATGTTGAGAATACTTTAATCCGATATTGAACTAAGATCTACTTAACGGGGGTTCGGGATTATTTTTGATCCAATGAAAGAGCATTTGGGCTCTATCGTTTTAGTTTAAGGACGTTGCGGTCCACAGCTAGTTTAAGGACATTACGGTCCATTATGGTATGCTCATGGGTTTGAAAGTGCATCCAAGAGCTGTTGGTTGTTGGAACCCTCCACCTCTCTGACATCATTGAAGATTTACAATGATATGTATCAGAGATGTGGAGAGATGTACCCTTGAACCGAACTTCAGATTGAAGGGATAGATCTTGGTGGAACGAACATCATTTGAGATGCCATGTGTCAGGAGATCATTGGCCATCTTTAGCACTAAGATTGATTCGGGGAGACCTGAGTATAGAAGGGCTCGGTTGATTGATGGTCAAAAGGTTTTGGCCTCGGAAGACTTGGCTAATTTTGGGCTAAGGTCGACTTCTCACAGTGTTAAACATTAACATTTGCTTGGCGCTCACGTGCTCCCACGTGATGCTCTAAAGTAGTGTTAGCACTGAAATTTGGAACGCTCACGTGAGGCACCTGAAAATTGGGCGTCATGCACTTGGGTCTAAATCCCCATCTGTATATAATTGTGAAACACTTAGTCCCTGTGGCCATCACGTGTGGGCACGTGAGGTGCTCCAGAGTTGGGCACTGTTTCTTTTGGATTTATCTTTCTATTCTGTTTTAAGTGCTAAGCATTATTGGGGGTCACGTGGGATCACGTGAGGCGTCCCAAAATGAGAACTTTCTTAATTTATTCCCCCTCCCTTTTTACAAGTGCTGAACACTATTAGGGGTCACGTGGGATCACGTGACTCGAACTCAATCATTCCTTTTTGGTCCTTAGAGGTGCTCACGTGAGATAACATGATCTGTCGTTATAGCGTTAAACGCTAATATGCATGTGACTCTTGATCTTAGTCTTGAGAATTTCAAGTCCTTTGTTTTATAAGAATTAAATTCTTATGCAGGGTTAAACCCTAGTTTTATCAGAGGAAATAAATTCCTATGGCTTTGGAAGAATTAAATTCTTCAAAGCTAGTTCTTTCCTCTAAGTTTTGGGACTGCATAATAGAATCTCCCCGATGAGAATTAAATTCTCAACTTGTGGGGAGATCTGCTTCTGCGGACCTCAACCAGAGGAAGAACTAAGTTCTTTTTTTTGGAAGAGTTAAACTCTTGTAAAAGGAGATAAAATGATCTCGAGCTCTTTTCCCTCACCTAGGGTTTATTTTTCTTCAAAGAGAACTCCTCCTCTTCCTCTTTTTTTAAATCTTGTGGGGGGTTTCTCCTCCTTTCTCTCTTTTGTCTCGAGTTCTTTATATAGTAGAGAAAAGTTTGTTGATTTAGTTAAGAAAATCTCTCATTGAGAGATTTTTTTTGATTGATCCGGAGATTTTATCCACCGTTGGATTTTTGATCCAGAGACTTCTGTTTTACAGAAGAAATTTTTTTTGTTTTTAACAAGATTGGGAAAATATTTTCCCATACAGAACTTATTCTGTAGCTTGGTGATTTTTAATCACCATTGGATCTTTAATCCGACGGTGCTCTGTTTTACAGAGCACAATTTTTCTTGTTTAGAAAGATTGGGGAAATATTTTCCCATATAGAGTTTATTCTGTAGTTTGGTGATTTTTAATCACCATCGGATCTTTAATCCAACGGTGCTCCGATTTACAGAGCACAATATTTCTTATTTAGATATATTGGGGAAATATTTTCCCATACAGAGCTTATTCTGTAATTTGGTGATTTTTAATCACCATTGGATTTTTAATACAACGGTGCTCTGTTTTACAGAACACAATCTTTCTTATTTAGAAAGATTCAAGGAAATATTTTCCAAAATAGGGTTTTGATCTCTCTTATTTAGAATTTAATTCTATCAGCTCAGAAGGCATTAGGAACGCTCACGTGTAGCACGTGACCTATAGCATTAGACCGGTTTGCTTATATGCAGCAGTCCCAGAGAAAAGCATCACGTGTTGGCACGTGAGCTGATATTCAGGTATATCACATATAGCACGTGACCCCCACAAAGTTAGGTCCAATAAAGAATATCACGTGCTGACACGTGAGATTCTCTGGCCTGTTATTTGTTTTAGGAAGGCGCCTATATACTTTGTATATAGATGTTCACGTGCCTGCACGTGAGACTCAATTTCAGCCTTATTTGTTAGGCGTAATGCCTATAATTTTTGCCCCAAGACGCATCACGTGTGGGCATGTGATACTCCAATTGAGGAATTTTTCCCATCGCTTTTTGTTCATTATTTATTTATTTTATAAGGGAACAAGACAGAGATCTACGACGGGTTAAATATTCACGTTGGGCACTGGCGCAGTGTCATGGAGATCAATGTTACAGTCCATTGTCGCATTATCGACAACAGGCAGAGTTGATAGCTGCTAAGGAGGCGGTCAAGGAGGCTATATATTTGCGAGGATTGATGGGTGGTATAGGTGTTCCGCAGGATTTCACGGAGGTGTTTTGCAACAATCAGAGCGCGATTCACTTGACAGATAATCAGGCTTACAGTTCGAGAACTAAATATATCGAGATGAAAGATTTCTTTTTGGAGAACGAGAAGGTTATTTCATTTACGAAGATTGGTACCCATGAAAATCCGCCGGACACATTTATGAAGGTGGTCCCAGTTTCCAAGTTCAAGCTTTGCTTGAACTTGATTTGCCTAGTTGCTTGATAAAGGCTAGAGACGGCGAATTACAGAATTCCAAGTTTTTCATGAAAGTGAAGAGATTTTGCGAATTTGAAATAAGATGGAGATTGTTGAAATTGATTGCAAATTCGGAGTCCGATATCAAGTGCCAAGAGTGAATACGTACAGTGCACGTAGTGTGTTTCATAATTGGAGTAGGATTTAGATTAATCTAAATCCTTTGAATCTTATCTCTAAGAACCTCTATCTAGATATATATTAATCGAGGCATATCTATTAATTAATTTCCAAATCGAACAGAGCCATATAAAAAAAAAGCTGGGAGATTAAAAGAATAAGTCTGCGGCCATAAAGATTAAACCACAGAGCCTGCCCAAGATGTGGCTGCGGCAAGAGGCTTTGGAAGCCGAGAGAGAGCGAGAGATTTGTATAGAGATTGTACTTTGTATTTGGTTGAGATCGCGAGAGCAGAAATTATCTCTTGTAATTCTTCGTTGAATAGTGGAAGCAATTCGTCGTCGGTTTGTAGGATTTGGTGTAAGTGCACACCAAACCTGAATAATGTCTTGTATCTTTTGCTTGGTGTGGTTTTCCTTCATTATTTATTGCTTTTGTATAGTTGTTGCGTTGTGATCTTTTTCATTAGTTCCGATTCATGCGTATCGATCATCTGCTGTGAACTTTGGTGCTATTTTCACAACACTATATACATCCATCGGTGCTGTTATTATTACTAAAAAGGAAATCTAAACCTAAATTTGGGCAAGCTATCACATAACACAACTCAAAAGACAATTCGCCTGTCAAGCTTCCAAGCCCAAATGTAGATAGTCATTCTGAGTGCTGCGTACACATAAATTTAGAGAGCAGCTGCCCAACAACCAAAACCAGCAAACTGAATATCTACTACAAGCCTTGCAAAGCATGCTTTTCAGCAAAAAATGACAAAAAAAAATTCATGAAAAAAATTAAATCATCCAATAAAGCAAACTTTTACGATTAAATGTATTTAAGATGACTTTAGCATTACGCTCTTTTAGAATGATTTGTATGAAAGCCAACTTGACAAAATACGACATATCAACTTCTATCAATTTTCTTAACTCCTTTCTTTCTCCGAAGGTTTAGCATTATGCCAAAGGAGAAGCCCACCTTTAAGACTAAATATTGATGTAAAAATACCACGAAAATTTCATAACAGGAAAGTGTAAAAATATATTTTGAGAATTTCTTTTGAAAATGTAGAGTCTATTTCAACAATTGACCCTGAACACATGATCAAATTCTTCTTTA
The DNA here is from genome assembly GCA_030015575.1 of Agapanthus africanus. Lineage (NCBI taxonomy): Eukaryota > Viridiplantae > Streptophyta > Magnoliopsida > Asparagales > Amaryllidaceae > Agapanthus > Agapanthus africanus. The sequence continues at coordinate 47,771,433 of JASDDO010000012.1, forward strand.
CAATAATAATTCTCCATGATAAACAATCTACCATTAATAACAAACTAAACTTAAATTCGATGTTTAGCAATCTGCGTCTTTACTATGTCATCGCGATGACACTGTGATGTAGATTTTCTCTCTGCATCAGTGATGTCTATCCCTCTCATCCTTTCTCCTATGGGCCATGTCTATGTCTTGTTGTCACTCCGGGTCATTTCGTCGCCGATTCCAGTGTCAAAGAGACCATCCATTCATGGCTCTAACTCGTCGTCATGATACGACCATGCCGTTGCCATACTTCCAAGAGATCTTGTTCCACGGCTTATTCTTGTTTGCAATCACGTGATCGTTCGCTATCTCTTCGAAATGTCATATGGATATTCCACGGCACCTTTTTGCCGCAATTACGCAACCATACCGTCGTCTCTTTGGAATGTCAAATGGATCTTCCATGGCTCCTTGCTATTCTCATTAGGAGGCAACACGGTCATCAAATCTTGTCTGTGACAATCTTAGCTCCGCTATGAAATCATAGATATATTGACTTGAACCCTTGAATCTTGCAAACTGCAATGGCTACTCGAAAACTTCAGAATTGGTCATTTTCTGGTAAAAACTCCTTTCTTCCTTTTCTATGTATTCATGATAGAGAATGCAAACAACCTAAAATTGGCAATTTTGATTCCAAATTATAACGAGTTGGTTCTTCTTTTTTTTTATCAGCACAATAAAATACCCAACCCAACAACAATAAAAAGAAATAAATCAGAAACGGCGCTTCACCACCATCTTTCTTCCCATTATAGGCTAGATATATTAGATTGTTAAAACCCCAAAACTAAATGCGAATGAGATTAATTTTTAAAAAAGGGTTGAAATTCCACTAAAAAAACATTTCCACACCCCCCTCTTCAGTTTATGTTAAAAGGTCATCAATGGCTTCCAAGTAGAATTTATTCAATCTTAGTTACTTATGAATTGAATTAGCGCAGAAATTGATTCAGACTTAGTATCAAAAGTCTATAATCTAGCTGAATTCAAACATACCCTAATCTTATTATCGATTGTGAACTTGAATCAAAGATTCCTAATTGATGTGCCAATGCTATTGAATGAAATCAAATTCTCACAAAGCGCTAATCTTATTGTAGATGGAATATAATACCTGTAATATGTTAGAATTCAACGCGCCTGCTGCTGAATCACGAACAAAACCCCTAAATTTTGACATCGTATCAAGTAAACTCCACTGAGGTGAGTTCTTGAATAAAAATCAAAGGTACCAAATTTGAAGGCGCGATGCATTTGGATCGAAAACCCTAGATTTTGGGTTTATTTGAAGAAAGAAAGGAGGGAGCAAGGCTCATAATATTTTTTTGAAGAAAGCGGGAACAGGCCCAATTGCTAAAGCCTAAAGGGCAATGTCCAAACATTGTTGGCCCAGGAGTGGCCCATCTATATATTATAGATATTTTTTGGTTTTAGTATGGGTATGAGTGTGGAATGGCTAATAAGTAGGGAACTAATGGATCTATGGATCTACTTCAGATGTTAACTTCCGTTGCGAGTGCTGATGAATGGCTGAGATTGGGTTTGGAGGATTGCCTCCTGAAGCGTCTGGAGTAAATTCTGTACCAAAGAATTGATGCTTAGTAAATATATTAATCAATTTTGTGAAGGAAGAATGAATTGTATTTTGGGTAGCAATTCTTTTATACGATTGAGCCGCCCAACTAGTGTTTCCCCAATAATGGCAAAATGTCGGCTATCTTTTGTTTGCTACAGACAAACAAGTGGACTCCTTCGCATCTTTTTATTTATTTTCTCTCTAATCACAAATACAAACTATGATATCGTTTAATCTTCATAACATATTTTTACAAAAGGGTAATAATAATTAATTTGATTATATGGTTTAGTTCGTCACTGTCTCGTTAGGCCCGGGTTAAGAATAAAGAATGAATGCATGATGGGTGATTTTTCCTTTAAGAATATACACTAAGATTTTTTACAGATCAAATTAGTCAGTTTAGATAGTGGAAACGGTTTCTTTATATTAGTGGCAAGAGTTTTTCATTAGGGGAAACAAAAAATAAATTAAATTTCATCCACTAAATTTGGTAGTCGGGGTTATCTCTATTGAGTTGATAAATTTAACCAACGGACTCTCTCTAAACTCCAAGTGTTATCACGGATTTTCTTACAAAATTATAGATATAAAAAAATTAAAAAATCTAAAACAAAAACCCACAACCTTAAATAATTACCAAACCTCTCAAAAGATTCCTCAAACAAAAAAAGAGACACTTTAAAGAAGAACACGATTGCATCAGTTATTAAACGCAAAAAAGATGCGTTCGCACATCTGTTCTCCATTTTCTCAAAATTCTCAACTGGTCTCAATAGAGTATCCAATATTGAGGAAGAGGAAGAAATGGAAGAAGAAGAGTAGGTAAATCTGAATTTTTGTGATATATATATCCATTTTTGCTTGTGTTTTTCATGCAATATAGACGACTTTAATTGGTTGTTATTGATTATGTATTTATCCCTTTGCCATTCTTTTTTTATTTTAGATTAGTAGAAGATATTTTGTGTTCTTCTTTAAGTTTGGAAAATAAAATTTAAAATCAAATTTATATTCTTACAACTGCTATGTACCTATTAATTAGATTCTTAAATAAAAAATAAATAAATTTTCTAAATTTTAATTGCATGCTAATTATATACATGCATCGCACATGCAAAGTATCAGTGCAATTTGATTTGAATTCTTTAGAGTTTTTTAGTCGGGCAAATAAGAGTGCCAAATTATCAAATTGATTTCAAAATTAGAGACCCTCTTTCTTTTGCCCTATAATAATAGAGATGTATATAAATTAATTAACTTTAAAGATGGAACTGTGTTCTGGTTAGTGTTACATCAATGCTGCAGTCATACCTGAATATATTAGGTATATTAGGTACGGATTAGCGACAGTGATTATTCTCAACGCGGTTTCTTTCTATCATTCTATGATAGAATTGAGTGTGCATCGAAATCCTATTTGTAATATCTATCTAGTTCTCAATTATTTGTCTAGCCTATATAATACTTTAACTTTCTGTAGCTATGAAATGTGTCGGTTTACTATACAAAACTAAAGCAAACTAAGTTATGGAGGTATAAATTATGTAAACCTAGTTGATTAGATCCTATCTTTACTTAGAAATTAGGTTTGATGTGCTGTTTGGTTGTAAAGTCATCTAAACCTAGTTGATTATATTTCTTTTTCGGGTTTTAAATAAATGGGTTTGTTATTGGGTTGAAATCAACCCCTTTCGGGAATCGAACTTGACTACTCTCATATTAATGGAGAGAAAATTGGTACCAACTGAGCTAAGCCTAGCTGGTTAAACAAATGGATTTGTTGATCATAGTTTCGGTTTCTTCAATTATCGAAATTACTTCTAGGTTAAGATAACTTTGGTTGTGTTAAAAACTTAGAATATCAAATATATTCTCTCAACCGTCACCATAATTTTAAAGTTTTGGCACATGGAAAAGACCTTTCATATGGTATCAAAGCAATACGGCAGGTTCGATTTCCACTGGATGTGTATTAAATACGGTTTTATTTAAATAAAAAAAATTCCGCTGTTCAAAAGCCAAAATTTCGATCTAAATGGCCTCCGAACAGCGGAAGGCTCGTTAGGATATAAATTATATCCCTCGGCTATTATCTTAAGTGAAGAGACTTTTCACAGGTTGTATAAATTACCAATCCAAAGGATGTGAGTTGTAATTTTCTTATTCTTTTTCTTAAAGAAATATTTAAGAATAATGAGCAAATTTCCTTTATTCTTAACCCAAACCCAAACCCAAACCCAATAAAAACGGTAACCCATCTCTATTAGCTTAATAAAGAATTCTTTTTCAGAAGATTCAAACACTTGGGGCCTGTCAATCCCAAGTGATATTACAATTGATAATTTAGAATGACTGTCATTTTGAAAATTTTCTTTCTATATCACTTGATTGTAAAATCCATAAGCTAATATGGAATGATAAAATTAGTGTTAAATAAATGTATGATTGATGAAGGCGATCGGACGACGACGGGGTGGCGGAGACTGTACAAGCCGATAGGAGGATGGTTGATTACAACGTTGATCGATAAGCTTTGGAATCATAGAAATCTTAGCGGTATATATGTGGTGGTATATATGTGGTGGTTTCGAGAGAGTTGTGTTTACTAATTTTCCTACCAAATTAATTAGTCTTAAACACTGAATTTTAAAATTATAATCCTAGTATTGTAAAATGCTAATTCCTCCATATGATTTGGAACTAGCTAGCTAGCACAATATTTCAAATTAAATTTTGGATTCTGATTTTAAAATGACTTGTCATGTATATATCATTGTCTGGAAATGCATGAAATGATACCAAAGCATCACAATATATACTTTCAATTTCTTGAGGATCTTGAAAAATTTATTCATCATAATTAAATATCATATTGAAGTTCATATATCAATAATACAAACAATCTTCATATGCTCATAAACCAACAAACAACCACCATTAATTATATATATATGTATATCTATATATATATATATCTTGATCAAGTGGCATATAACTAATTCATGTACATAATAAGCTAAAGACGAAGTATCTTGCGGAGATCATTAGTTGCACCTGCAGCATCCATAGCTTCAGCATTGCATTGTCGCGGCCGGGGCCTCGTCATGAGCAGCAGTTTCGGCATCGGAACGCTGCTCGGCGACGGCGACAGCGAATAAACCGACAACGAACCCGACCCGATGAGGATCTCCTCCTCCGTATCCTCCTCTTCTGCTGGGTTTTTTCTCTCTGCAGGCTTCAAAGCTTCCGATTTCTCTTCCTTTTTCGGAACATTTGCTTTATTAGTTCTTGGCTTTGGTTGCTGCGTCTTCTTTCTTTTTTGGTTGTTGGGCCTCGACCACGACAACCCCATGAGTTTGTTGTTTGCTGATGGAAGCGTTGCCGCCGATTTTATCGGAAGCGGAAGAAGAGGAGGTTGATGATATTGAGCAGCATGAGGAGGAAGAAGTGGAAGCGGCGACGGCGGCGGAGGCGAATAAAGAGGAGGAGAAAGATTGAGAGATCCTCGGAAATTCGCCATGGCGTTTGTGTTGAGCAAAAGTTGGCTAATAATATTTGAAGAAGATTGTTGAAGAGAATAATTATTGGGATATTGAAACCCAAACCCTCCATTAATATTATTAATGTGACTACTGTTATTCAATGAAGCAAAGTTTTTTCTCCCATTCATGCTTCTCTCTAGTTCCATGAACAGCTTCTCCATTATTTTTTTTCCCTTCTCAAGATATATAATAAAATTGTGAGAAATGGGTGTTAAAGGGAATAAAAATTAAAGATAATATATATCTAGTGACACAGATCTTTCAAAAAATAACTGATAATCCGTGACAAAACTAGAACAATAAAAAGAACAGATGAAAAATTATAATTAAGCACCAGTAGATATTCTTAACTAAAAATGTATGAAATCTCTGGCCGGTTATGATAGGAAAAATCTAAAATGACAGAATTTTATGAATTATAACAAGAAATATATAATACTCCACCTCCTCCTCTTCTTCCTCCACTTCCTTCCCTTGGAATATTGAGATTGAGCACCCCCCTCACCTCCATTTTATAGAGCTACGCACCTAATTTTTTTTCCTTATATTTTTCTGTGAGTAGTTTGATATTTTTACTCTGTTTTCATATTTACCATCGGGTTGTTGTCACGTGTTATCTAAGCCTTAAAAGCAAAAACTCCATTAAAAATCTGACAAAATCTTACGGGCTACTATGTTCAACTCCCTACTCTGCGGTTCAGAAAACTATGGAAAAAGAGGGGTTCGCATCCTCCAAATTATCATAAAAGAAAAAAAAGTTCTAAAAGAAGAGAAACGATTATATATTTGCTACATAACTACTATTTGAAGCAGAATGGAACTTGTTCCAAGAAGAGAAATTATTTGTGGTGCCGAGTATGGTACATCCGGACAGAAGAGAGAAAAAGATGGTGAATTTCGGACGTCCTAAGACGGAGTCCGTATTTTTATTTCTTTCGTTCTCATGATGAGGGGACACACGTGCGGGCGGTGCACGGAATAATTTCTATTCGATCAAATCGAGGGTGACTATATCAAATTTATTATAATTTCCAGATATTTATTAATTAAGGAAATCGTTGGAAATTGCCGACAAAACAAGGAAAAGGCTGAATCAGCCGTCCTTTCAATCTCTGCCGTTGAATAAAGATATATTATCCTAAACTGATGGGTTACATCTGACCGTCCGTTTCTCTCGGGTTCCCCAACGCAGGACACGCGGAAAGCGACGGTTCCCTTTCCATTCGCACCCTTTTTCGCGTGGGGCCCACTGGATCATTTATTATATGTTCACCCTTATTAACTTTCTATATAATACTGAGTGGAATGGAAACGTTGGTTAAATGAGGGTGACGGTTTGGAATTTAGGGAGCGGTTATAGCAGAATCTATTTTCTTTGGCCGGCCGCCGTTGATTTTCGCCGCCGGTGGACTTACAGTTTGTGTTTGATGTTTGAAAGCGATGTGATTTTGCTCATGATGATGAGCAAATACTTGTTTCCTTAATGAGATATGTGTTGGTCAAAAAAGTTTCTTTCTGGGTTTTAATTTTTTTTTAATAGTACATTTCATTTCAATACGGTCTTAGATTTAAAAAACCATTTTCCATCTCTAAGTCATGAAGATATCATGATGAGTAACCGACTTTTGACTAAGAAGGTATCCGGTTTTCTCTTGGCGTAATTGACAATTTGTGTTTTGATTACTAGATCTTTTACGTGCATGCTTTTCTTGTGATAAAGCTTGTTAATGAAAACATGGTAGCGGTTATGGATCCAAGATAAAAGATGCCCCTCGTCATCTCTCTTGACCGTAAAATTTGTGGAGTTTTTTCATAGTGTGTAAAATACATTCCTTGTTTATTGTTTCTATACCTTTGTTTGTTGTACCATGCTAAGTTCATTTTAGGATTTATATCTTTTGTGTTGCTTTTGTCATGAGAAATGTGAAATCAAATCTAAAACCATATGTTGTTTCCATCTACGGAAGCAATCTCATAATTGTTCAACTAAATTAATATTGAATCAATCATTTTGGCAAAATGTATGGGCTTATCATATGTGGTTAATAAACAAATTCAATCGTGTATTGTTAATATATAACAGAAAATATCAAATATGATAGCCATGCAATTTCAAATTACTTATTAATGAAATGAAAAACCGAAGCTTCTGAAAAAGATCTAACCAGCTGAATATTTTTAAAATTTTAAATTAGTAATCGTTTTTCTTTTAGGTAGTACAATGAAATCTTCCCAAATGCAAAAAAGCCATCAAGACTCACACCCCCATAAGTCAAACTGTCACGCCCCGCTTTTCGAAATACGGATTACGGGAGGCGACTAGGCCAGCCATACTCCTACGGTCAGAGAAACAATCCCGTCTAGTCATACTTCGGCTTTTAGCATTACATGGTAATCAGTAAACACAGCGCAAAAATAAAGAAAACACATCACTAGTTTATTACAACAAATTTCATTGTTCACAGTTTACAATAGTTCGAAAGAAAAGAAATTACTAACCAAGTGTGAATACAAAGTTGATTTATGGAAAGCGGCAAAAGTACTGATGGTACGACTGTCTAGATCTCTGCGAGCTCGAATGGTAGGCCAGACTTCGGAACCGGATCCTCTCCAAGCTCTGAGCATGCATACTCAGGTCGTCAAGACGACGCAATAGCAATATTATGATAATAATAATAACGAGGCAAGAAATAAAAGTAATAACGGTGGAGACAATAAATACAGGTAATCAACATGTCAATAATCAATGCAATGTATGACCTGTGTTCCTGCCGGTCTCTAAATCAATTTTGAAATCGAGTTTGCGGAAAGGAGTGATCATGTTTAACGAAGGTCTCGTGCGTACCTGAGACTACGGCCCACTATTGCCCGGGACATAACCCTGTTAGCCGGACCGCTAAGTCCAAACCTAATATATATAAGAGTCGATATTCGAATGATCATCCTCTAAATCGCTAATCTCGTTAAATACAAATTCCTTTCCACTTCGATTTCCCCTTTTCCTCGGCTTTCACTATCTATAAGTATGGGTTAGTTGTGTACAAGCACACACCAATAACACTGCTTTATTCACTATTCGCTATGTTGTTTACTATCACGAATTGTTCACTTTTTTACTTGCGTACTCGACACAACTAAACCGATTCCATTTACGTTTGTCATGCCCCGTTTCCCAGTGGACGGAAACGGTGACGTGGCAAGCCTGCAACGTATTTACTATGAAATAAATACATTAAGCGTAATTAAGCAATATAATAATGAATAAGAATGACAGGAGTAATAAAATAAAACGGCAACTTTATTTACTTTCAACTTTACATACACCTGTTTGTAATAAAAAGATACAATGATATAAACCAAATGCCTAAACAATGGCATACAGAAAATAAGTGCAGGAAGAACTAGTAGTCGGGTTGAGCTGAAAACTGGTCCAAATCCTCCTGACTCGGCTTTATTTCCTCAAAGTCCGGTCCTCCTTATGAACATCCCAAAAAAAGAAACAGAAAGGAATATCGTCAGCGAACTAGCGCTCAGTAAGTCCCAAAAAAAGAAGTAGAAGATAGTATGTAATGTGAAATCAACAAGTAAAGTTGTATATGATCGTCACAAGTATAGGATAATTATTCTAACGTGATTATTTGTAATTTGATAAGAAAGGTATGCATGTATACGAGAGGAGTCCATCTTACTCCGTGGACTATGGTAATATATAGTAAAAGGCCCCGTCATAACCCACGGGACAACGGCACGTGAATTCATGTAGGTGTCTTTTAAGTGACTTCTCGTGCCATGATATACGTTCCTTACCAATCTACCCCTTTATCCCCGCGTATTGTATTGTATAGATTAAGATTACAGGTCTTGGCCGAAACCATATATATAAAATGTTCAGGTTCAAGTTCAGGATGTAAGCATATGTTCAAGTAGTCATGTCAAATTATAACCATGCTTCGGTCAAGTCAAATCAAGTATACATGTTTGAATTTGATATTTGAATTCGAGTATTCAGGTTCATGATCAAGTATTCAAGTTCGTGGTTGATTTTGGATTCAGGTTTGAGTTTGGATTCAGATTGAGTCAGACACTTGTGAATGGATTTAACTCTTGAATTCTTAGGTTCGGGAGTAACAGGCAATTGCTGCACATGGACGGCAGGATTTGTGTCTTTTTTCCAAGACAATTGTTATTGATAACTCCGTTAAATTGTCTAACCTGAATAGGCAAGCACTCACTTTCTCCGGTTCCATGGGGCTCAAAAGAATTGATCCCGCTTAGACCTATATTTACTAAAGTCTTTAAAATATTGTTTTGTATATCTCGAGAGGGTTTTATAAAAAATATTTAAGATAGATTAAAAATAAAGCTCGAGGATGATTTATAACATTTAGGGTTTTCATGAGCATGTGTTTTAATTATTGGGTATTTTAATGATAAATACCTGGCTTTTAAAATTTTTTAGTATTTTATTGAAAATTAGCCCTTTATGGTAATTTGATGGTATTTTATTAACATTTTTTAATCTTTCATTTTTAGAAAAGAAATAGTTTCATAATATATTGAAAATATGAATATATAATTTTTTTTATAAAATTTTAAAAAATTAGTTTTGTTTAGAAAAGTCGCGTTTTCTTAAAAACCGTATTTTATTTCCTTTCGAGATCGAATACTCCGTGAGAAGTTCTGCATCTCGCTCTACTATCCCAAAAATGTGCGATAATCCGCACCATCTATTAGCGGGTCCCCTAACGAGAGTTGTAGAGACGTATTTGCCAAGAAACCCGATTTTTAAAAGATGTGGTATTTTATTGCAAAAGTTATTCTTTGAACCAACTATATAAATATGTAGACATCGTACTATGAAACCAAGGTGTGCGTGTGGGGTAGGTCGTTACCCCGTGAGGTTTTTCCTAAAGGTATTATTTTTAATAATATCGAAAAGAGACAATAATAAAGTTCAGAGTATTTTAATGAAAAAATACGATTATGTTCGTTTCACATGAAAATTTTGGTTAATCTTGAATCTAAACATTTGTAATTAAAGTTATAATTAGTGTGGTAAAATTAGATTGATCAGGGTATAAAGGAAAAAGGGGTTCTAGGTTTTAAAAGAAAAGGTATCGAGAATAACTCCACTTTACCGATATATGATTAGGGAATGAATTTCGATAAAAAGAAAGAGAGTTGGAGGGACTTACCGTTTGGAAATCTCAAGAAAAGGTTAAGGAAGAAGTGAGGGGTTTCGTGGAGTCGCGGGAGCTCCGGAAATGGTTTCGATTTTCGACGGAATAAGTTTGATCACTAACTCCACTTGACATCACTTGCACTTAGAAACTTTTCGAGAGAATTTTTGCTAGAATTTTAGAATGGTGAAGAGCTAAAGCATGGAGTGGTATTTATAGTGAAGAATTAGAATTTGGGAAATAAAATTTTGGATTAAAAAGTATTAAAAAGATGTTAAATGGTGAAATGAAGGGTCTCTATTTGATTACAAGGAAATCAAATAGTGCAGAGGAGTTAAGCGGAGTCGGAGGGGGGTGTGTAAAGCACGGAGCCATTTGAGCTCATCACAACCGTCAGCATCGGCTCTATGGGCAATTTGGCCGGTCGGATTTGAGGCAAATACCTCGAGATTCATGCCACGTGGGTTTTTGTGTGTGTACACCTCATTGCGGTTGTTTGATTTTTTTGAAACTTTTCATTTCCCTGTGTACTGCACGCACAACTTTTGGGCTTCTAAAAATTAAAAAGAAAAATCAGAAAAAAATAATTGTGTCTGATAGGAATCGAACACACAAGCTACATCACAGCAGTGCAGGGGTTTTATCAGTGAGCTACAAGTTGCTTCTTGTTTTTATTTAATAAAAGTAACTTTTAACTCTTACACGGGCTGTAATACTCTTTTCTGTACAATAATAAGAAAATATTTGTATTGTAATTTCAGAGTCGTTACAACGTTCGACAATGCATTATACACTGAAAATTAATAAGGACGCTCACTATCGCTAAAGGTATCGCAGTCAGGTAAATATGTGAATTATGTCGCTAAACAAATCATATGCAATACAAGTCATTACGCGTCTTAGGAACTTAGAAAAAATCGCATTAAATCGTACTATCATAATTAAGCAAAATGATATAAAAGGGGTAGAAAGTAAACTCAATTAATAAACCAACGAAATTTGTTTCAAGTCAAACGGGTTTCGGGTTTGTGAATTATAGCATTTCTTTTTTTTGTGTGTCCTCTGCCGGAGATTTAGTTCTTGAACTGAAAGTCCATTTCGTAACACTGTTTTCACCCTGTTGGGATCATATTTAGGTGACGCTACAGTTGGGTAAAGTTTAGGTCTATAAACTAGGTTTCTAACGCACCAGACATATTGACAACACCCGCTGTGTACTGGAAGATATGGATTGTTTAAGGTCAGGGTACACATTCTGTCCCTGCTTGGGACTGCAGTACGGATCGATGATTTAAAATATAACTAAAATAGCAAAAGATGGTAAAAACGAACAGAACCACCACCATTAGTTAACTAACAAAATATCCTTCGCAGGTGTATAGGGTTCCGCATAGAACCATTTCCATATAGAGTTGTAAAAGCGCTTGAAATTAGTTGTTGACAAATAGTGCTGCTCTGGACTGCAGTCCAGAGCTGCACTCCCAAATAGTTTACGTCGTCGTTTTCAAACGGGAACAAAATATGAATTTCAGGGGACTCTAAGGTGTCGAGTCGGCTTCGATATGAGCCTTTGAAAACACCATTCCAGTATGTATCCAAATTACTGTGATTTTTACAAGTTAGGTGTACGGAAGAATTCCAGATTTGGTGAGACTAATTAGGAGTGACATTTCAGGGTGTTAGGGTCCGTATTTTCATTCTAACCTTTTACATATCATTCGTCATCAGTAAAGCAATCTAGTAGTACTATGTTCCACCGTATTAGATTTGGTTTTTGGATCAAGTGCTTAGCCGGTGTATCCTAGTAGCGAACGAACCCGGTTAATTCATGAAAACCCTAAATGATATTTATACGATTAATAAACCCAAAGTGGGTTTGATCCAATACGACTAAGCACAATGAATCAAGATATACGTGTCGATTAAACTTAACGCTATAACGGTATCGATATATTCACACGCGATAACACCCATACATATGTACCTAAAATTATTTAACAATATGATATAATTTATACAATCTTTACTAGCATGATTTACAAGGGAAATGAGGTTTCCACTTGTGTAACAAACTCCAATTTCAATATACAGAAAATTGTTTAAAAGTTAATATACAAATGGAGTATTTGCAATCCTGTGTACATTATAAGTATTTGTTTTACTTTTGAACAGTAAGAAAGCACTTATAGCACATTGGTAAAGCCTTACACTGCAGTAGTGTAGCCCCTGTGATCGAACCCCTCCAGCCACATTATCTTTTTATATAAATTTTCTTTTAATCTTTTAGGAATCCAAGAGTTTTCACGTGCACTACACGTAATATGATAAATTACAAAATAAATAAACATGTGCACTAGGGTATATGAGGCGACGGGAACACATAGCACAAATCCAAGCATCCCCACCGGATTTGGACCGGCGACGTATGCGTATGGGACCGGTACCGCCGGGTCCCCCCATAGGTAATGCCTTTAAAATTTCACCATAGCACCTCTTCGCCTACCCCACTACCCCATATTGTTTGTTTACTCTGAATTTATCCAGAGAACAATAAAATACCCTTTAATCCAATTTTTAATGCAAATTTTAATGCATTCTTTAACTCTCTAAACCCCAATTTTTCCTATAAATACCGAAATCCATTTCATCCATCCCCACTCAGAAATTCCCAGCCAAAACTCTCAAAAATTCTCAAGTTCTTATAGTGTGCAAGTGGAGTTAGCAAAGGGTGAAGTTCTGGCGAACTTCTAAGAAGATTCCGGCGACGAAACGACGCCTCGACACCTTCCTTATCTTTCTCTCTCTCTTCTCTTGTTCTCTAACTAGTAAGTCCTCTTTCCTTCTCTCTTCTACTATCTTGAAAAGTTTCATTTCTAAAATCCGACGGAAAAGGAGTTAATCCGACTTCCGATTCGGTTTTTCTTTAAAAACTCTATTTTTCTTAATCAATAAAATACCATACTCTCATGTAATATTTAACAAACATTAAAAAATATATTAAAACAATTTTTATCTCAAAAAAATTATTTATACATTTTTTATCGTATTTTTACGGTAAAATACTACATACTTCATTTTTGACATAAATCAACATAATACTTGTATTACCTTTAGATAACTCATAAGGTAATGACCTTTCTCATCACAACACATATCTTTGATATAGCACGATAAAATTTTAGGAATATAGTTATGGGATAATTCGACATTACAAATAAACACCATCAAACTTGCAAAACCATTTGTTTAAAAAGCGTGTTAAACAATTTCTTGCAATTCCGCCTCTACAATCCACTTTTGGTGATCCCATTCGGGGATGGTGCATATTATCGCACATCCTCGGGCCTAGTAGAGCGAGATGCAGACATCCGAAAGGAGCATTCGATCTCGATAAAATTTTAATGTATTTTTCTTTAGAAAATGAGATTTCTACAAAAATAAATAAAATTATTTTTATTATATATATATATATATATAACTGTTATCAAAATATCTATTTTAATTATATTATATAAATATTCCAACTTTTCTAAATCAAAGGAATCACCATTACATGAAAATACCTTTACAATTCAATGCAAAATACCGATATTTCAATAAAATACCATATACTATGAAAAATTGGTTCTACTCACTAGAAAATTCACTTTTACAAAATATACATCTATGAAAACCCTAAAGACGATAATTAAATAGTTGAGGTGTATTTTGAAAATTATATCAAAATTATTATTATATAAAACCCCTTCAAGTTATACTAAATTACAATAAGGACGCTAGTAAATATAGGTTTAAGCGGGACAAATTCTCTTGAGCCTCAGCGAGCCCGAGAATGTGGGTGCTTGCCTATCTAAGGTAGACAATCTAACAAACGATATTATCAATACGGTAATTGTCTTAGAAAAAGACACAAATCTTGTCGTCCATGTGCAGCAATTACCGATAACATCAAAACTAATTCAGGATTTCAAGTTCTTTTCAAAGTGTCTGACTCAGACTGAGTCTCAATCTAATCAATCTGACTTGAATATGATTCAAGTATAAACTACAATACAACATGAATCCATGAATCCGTCTATTCAATCTATATTGACTGAACCGAACCATTGATATACTCCGTCTACATGACTCTCTATTTATATCCATTATATTACTGATATAATGGTTTCGGCAAGTCATCCATCTGTATAACAAAACAATACAATCAATACAAAAGATATCGCGGGGTTTATAAAGGGGTAGATTGGTACGGAATGTTTTAAAAGTGGCACGGGACTGTAACCTTACTACACCCAACCTGAATATTCATTGCCGTTGTACCGTGGCTGAACGGTTCCTTGTGCTCCGTATACCTTAGTCTCCGGAGTAGTGCGACTCCTCTCATATACACTGGTATATTCTGTACCAAGTTACAAACAACTGCGTTAACAATATAACCAAATATTACTAGTCTTATTCTCTTTCTGTCTATTCTATCTCTACTCATCTATGAGACTTACAGAGCGATTTTTCGCTGATGACATTCCTTTCTTCTTTCTTTGGAATGTTGTCAGGTGATTTGGATGCATTAGAGACCGAGCTCAGTACTGAGAATTTGCAGCAGTTTGATTTTGACCCGGAGCTTTAGATACTTGTATATATTATTTCATTTCAGTTATGCCATTGTTTAGGCATCGCTTTCTATTAATGTATTTATATTTCAGTTGTACCTATAAAAGAATGTTTAATAAATAAAGTTGTTCATTTACAATCCTGACTCTTGTGTACTTTACTTTATATTGCTTAGATAATCTTAGCGTGTTTACTTCTGAGTAAATATGTAGCAGGCCTCATCGCGCCCTCTTGCCGTACACCGGGAAGCGGGGCGTGACAACTTGCCTTAAGTCGAATTGGCGCTCATGACAGTGACAGTGGCACGGCACGGATACGGCCATAGCAAGGCTTGACTACGATATGGCGCGACACAGGAGTAGGCACGGCGTGGCACGGAAGCAGGATACGGGGTAGCACATCGCTGGTGTGGGGGTGGGTACGGTTGTGGTGCGTTGTGGGCATATGAGCTGGGTACGAGGTGACACGGTGGTTCAGGAAATGAGCATGGGAGTTGGGTACGAGGTGACACGGTGGTTCAGGAAGTAGGCACGAGAGTGGGTATGAGGTGGCACGGGAGTGCGCAGGCGGACGTCGGAGCTGGACCGGGGACCGCCGGCAGTGGAGGTTGACTAGGACGACCGCAACGGTGATGGCAAGGTGCTTGGTTCGTCGGCGGTTGAAACTTGTTGATGGTTTAGGGGGGAAGCTCGATGGTGCTTGGAAGGAGAAGGCGACGGCGGTGGCTCCAGTGGTCGCGGCGACGATGGTGGGTCACGGCGGCGGCGATGTGGTAATGGCCTCGGCGACGATGGTGGGTGCTTGGTAATAGGTGCGGTGGTCTCGAGCTCGTCGGCGAAAAAAGGCTTGGTGGTCGCAGTGGGGTCGACAGCGAGATCGGCGAAGGCTGGCAGCCGAGGTGTAGTGGAGGCGGGGAGCTCGGGAAGGAAAAGGAGGAGGGGCTTGGTATGGTGTAGGGGAAGGTGATGGTGGCGAGGAAAATGAGAGTGATAAAGTGAGAGGGATCGAGAAAGAGAGATAGAGTTTGAGAGGGCGGGTGAGGGAGTTGTTGTGAGAGTAGGGGAGCAGGCGAGGGTTTTTCGGGGGACGTTGGGACGACGAGAACTGGGTCGTGGCCGTTGGAGGGGCGCAGGTCTCATGGGAGCGGGTGAGAGAGTGGAGGAAGAAGTGTGTAACATTTTTGAAATGTATAAATATTTTTAAATATGGAGATAATGAGTTTACAAAAGCGACATCACATACAAATTTTGGTATCGAAATTATATCCGTAAAAATTTAATTATTTAGTAAATATGAAGAAAAGTATGTGATATCATAAAAATGATATTTTAACATGACATGATATTTTACATTAAAATGATGATATTTAAGTGTTATGATAAGTATTTCATTTCTTTCTTTTTTTTAAAACTTGGATTTAGGTTTTTACATGAAGGGTTTTAATTAAAGAAAAAAGGGCTTTCTTTTGTTTCTTTTTATTTAAGTTGAGGATAAGATTATGTTAGATAGGTTTAACCCTCACACCAACGCACAAGCACTTACCCTCCTCCCTCCACCTCCTCCTTCTTAATTGACACCTCCATCTTACAACCCTCCACCTCATACTCTCTCTACACAACACAACACATAGGAAACTCTATTAACTTTTCTAAACTGAAACAACAAGCTTTTTCAACTCTAACAAAAACATTCTAAGTTTTCATTACATCCAAAGGGTAAAGCCATGATTTCCTTCATGAATATTGTTCACATTTTCATGCTTGAGCCAATACAAACCCTTGATGCTTCCACATATACTTCTTGAGCAGGATTTCCTTGTACTACTACTATATAGGTATATCTCCTTCTCTTTTTACTTGATCATTTCTATTTGATATCTGTTTACTATATGCAATATCAGAAAAACTGTATTTTTATGATATTAGCATACTAAAATTTAATCTGGAACCACTAGGAAAACTAACAAGACCTAATAATATGAGACCACTAAGAGACAATACCTAAAGCCCGAGCCCCAAATTTCTCACTCGACCCGGCAAAAATCACATTTAGACCGGTATCACCGGGTCCCTTGAATGCTATCATGTTGATTTTTCTTCTGTAGCTCTATTCGAGTATGTTATAAGTTATGGTATTGTTTGATTGGTCCCAGTATTCATACAGAGAAACCCGGGGATGTTTTAGTAAGGGTTTCTCTAAATTTTCCGATATTTCGATACGGGTTTTTCATATTTCTGTACTGTGACTGAAACATTGACGTTCGTACATTAATTTCAGGGGCGTTTGTTCGTTTTTGGGGTAAGTAAGCTGTAGATTCTAATCTACGAGTTCTTAGCTCGTTGTCTTGGTTTTCGATATGATATTTATATCGATGTGATTTAATTACGATTATAGGTACGATCGCGAAGGTTTTCGAGACGGAGTTGCGGACATTGCAATCGTGGATTCAATAAGCTCGACAAGTTGGTGAGTAGATTTACATCTACGAGAGAAGTCGAGTGGATGGCGTATAGCATCCCCGCAATCATATAATTAGGATAATTATGCTATCTAGTTAGTTCTTAGTGTTAATGGTATTAATATTATGTCGCATCTAGTATGGTATTCATGTGCATATAATTTTATTCATGTTTTGGTGGATTGATACGAGAGATCATACCGTACTTGAGATAATTTGGATATTGTGATAATATGGATATTGTATGAGAAATCATACCGTACTTGTGATGACGAGATTAGCAAGCCGAATAACGACCAAGTTTCCTTTAGACTCGTAGAGTTATATTTTATTTCGTTTTAGAACGTAATACTTGAGTGAGCTATACTCTTTTAAAAACTAACGATTCGTTTCCCTTTTAAATGATAAATGATAAGAATGCGATACTAATTTCCAAAACGAATATCTATTTTTAACCTAAGGCAGCTTGCTTATTTCAAAACCAACGTTTCGTTCTATTTCCAAAGATAATGGTATAGCTCATGAAAAGTAGTTACATGTAATAGTTACGCTTAGAATTACTTACATGCTCATGATATAATTATCGATATAATACGTTTCCGTGATATGAACACTCTGATAGAACACTGCACAACTACCAATGAGTATTATGTTGCACAAGCACATATGCATATGTTACACTACACCTCATTGGTACTGCCATGTCACTGTAGGACTGTTATACTACGTGATGCGTATGTTGATGTCGATACGAGTATGCTATATACACTTTTAGAACACTTGCACAAATACTAATGATTGTCATGTTGCACGAGCACAGACGCGTATGCTACACCACACATCATTAGTATTGCCATGACACAGTATAATTGATACGTTTGTTGCCTGCGTGTCTATATTTACGTACGGTACCATCCTTACCTGCTGAAATTTTGTGAAAATAATAACATGGATATTCGTATTTGATTCTTATGAGTTTTCAGGATGTTTTAGCTTGATGATATATATCAGTGGTATAGGACGTTGTTATATATGTATATATATAATATATTATCATAATGATCTATGCAAGTATTCTTATTATTTACTTGATATTTTTGGATATGATGAGTTGACGTCCACCATGAGCTTGATATTTTCTGATTGTTTTATTCCGAACCGAGTGGGGGAGATATACGGTTACGGACTTATTACTTATCCGGGGTGAGTGGGAGAGTATACAGTCGGATACATGGTGGACCCGGTCGAGACCGAAGGGTAGGATAGCCACAGTAGAGGTGGAGAGCCTAGCGAGGATACTCGATACCGGAGATAGAGATGAGCACGGCAGATATCCAGGGGTACCGACCGGGGCTCGATTTGGACACGGCGGATATCTAGGGGATGGACATGAGAGATTATCTGTTGGGATGGTGTCGACGATATCTGTATTTGCGTGTCGGTGATGGACATGAGAGATTTGAGGATTTGTGTGTCGGTGATGGACACGAGAGATTTCTGATTTCGGGTGTCGATACTGGACATCCATAGATTGATATGTTGCTATCATATGAGGTATACACTTATTGTAGCCGACCAAGACTGATCCGGGGAACAGTAC
This sequence comes from Agapanthus africanus, assembly GCA_030015575.1. Lineage (NCBI taxonomy): Eukaryota > Viridiplantae > Streptophyta > Magnoliopsida > Asparagales > Amaryllidaceae > Agapanthus > Agapanthus africanus. Next base: position 47,790,436 of record JASDDO010000012.1, read on the forward strand.
CTGAATAACCTTTTTACCGATTGTTGCATATAAAAAGGATTTCAAAAAGCCTCATTATTTGACGTGTCTGATATGACATTGGGATCTTTTAAATTGTAAATCTCTTAACACTCTTCACTAAAACAGCAATACGTATATCTTAAATAAGATACCTATTATATTTCATACTATCATGTCTGCATTTATGCCGTGATATATGTATTCCGCGGCTATTTTAAAGAAGAGGTTTTACATATATATATTTTCGGCTACTTATGGGTTTATACCTAGATACAGGTCATTTGCATATGATATATTCTAATTTGGGTTCATATGATGGATAATGTTGCATTTATGATACTTATGCATATCATATTTATATTAGTATAGGATATGATAGTACTATACTTATGAGTTAGGTATCATTGTACATTTCGATTTCTACCTTATGATATACTTTTATTTACTGGGTTGGCAACTCACCCCTGTTGTGCCACAGTTTCTTGTAGGTTTACCGTTCGGATTATCGACGGATTGCGGCATACCCTTCCTCTCGGTGATTACTTTGACAGGTGTGCTACTGTTGTTCGTACCCACACTTGTATGTTTATATATTCTTGTATCTAGTAAAACTCTATCGACTTAGAACTTTTATATTATGGATTTAGAAGTGAGACTTAGAGTTTGTGTGTTGTGGGCGTCGCACTCGTTGGAGTCGACTCTTTTATACTTATTGGTTTGTTTTGCTTTTCTTTTTTTCGTCGTTGGGCATCGTATATTGTCTGCCTGGTTGCTCCGCCGTTTGGACGTGGAAGCTAGCTTTCATTGGGATGCTGTTTTTATTTTTATGTTGTAGCGGGTTTTATTCAAAAATTTACAAAGGAGGTGCTGTTAAATTTCAAAACGTCATAAATGTCTTTTCAAACATATTTAGTTAAACTTAAATATTTAGTTTAAACCGATTCCATCCGATGACTATTTTAAAGCCCACCTCCAATATTTTCAAAAAGGGTTTAAATTCCGGATTTCGGTTTATTTAGACCGCGTTGACGTTTTTAGGTGTCACGTGATTTAAGTGCCGGTCACGTGCCACATTCGGCTCGTGACAAAGGGGGTCGGGGAGAGAGAGGAGAGAGGGAAAGAGAGTGGAGATGGGTCGGGTCGGGTTTGGGTGAGGGTTCGGGTCGGACTTGGATGAGGTTGAGGGCCGGGCTTGGAGTTGAAGTTTAAAACAAAAAGGAAAAGAAAGGAATGGGAAAAATGTTTGGAAAAATTTTAAATAATAAGGAATGGGAAAAATGTTTGGAAAATTTTTAAAGATTAGGAAAAATATTTGAGATGTATATAGCACAATTTTTCTTCTTCTTGAAATTAATTTATTCAAAACACGGATGGAAATGGATACAAAAGAATAGGGCATTACACAAACTTTATGAGTATTAATTTTGTGCATTAATTTTCTTGAAAAAGTCATGAAAAGTCATGAATTTGTTTTGCTTTCTAATCTTTTTATAGCCGCACACTCTTTTGCCTTTTTATTTTATATTGCAAAGAAATTATAAATTGTCACATGGATTTGGGTGAGATTGTGGCACCGACCAAATTTTTTGAAAACTCTGCACCTTGTGCTTTTTAAGTAAAGCACATGTCAATGTCATCTCATGGAAGATGACCCTTCATTTTTTTAATGTCGACATTTGCGCAATCTTGTTTTATGTCAGAACAATACAAATCAGAACTCATGCACGTGGGATGCACGTAGAAGATATAAAACATAACAATGATAGTAAATATATACTCCCACCGTTCCTTTTTAACTGTCTGATTTTCGTCATATTTTTGTTCTATCATAAATGCCCATTTGCAATATCAATGTTACTTTTTATGTAATCAATACAAATTTAAAATTTGATTCCTGTACTAACCCTAATTGATATTGATATCTGGGGAAAAAAGATGAGACAGACATAAAGGCATACTTAATGAGGTAACTTTTAAATGAGTAATATAGCAATTTAGCATCAAGCATATCATAAATTTAAATGAAATGGAGTAGTAGGTTTTCAAAAATTTCTTAAAAGGTGTGCAAAATCAAAATTGGACATTTAAAAGGAAACGGAAGGAGTATGAATTAATAAAACATGAGGGTTATCTATAACTTTTTGTTTCCAAGGTGCATGAGTAGGGAGGGGAAGGGGGGGGTGGGTTTATATAAAATTCAACTTTTTTTTGAATTTAACTTGAAAAAATAACAAAACTTTACATGGCAACTCATGGATTCGAGTTATAATGGTAAAGATTTTAGAAAATGATAATTAAAAATTGGAAACCTAATGGTTATTAACTGATTACACGTGTCGATCGAAGAGCCAACATTTCGCTATAGGCTCGCTTTGCAGGCGGGAAGCACTGAAAGCTAATCAAAGTCTCCTATGAAACAAATTATTTATGGTGACCCCAGAAAGTATTTAATAAAATTAGGAACGTTAATATTTCCAAAGATGCTTGATGAAATCTTCGGTTATATATATATATATATATATATATATTTATTTATTGCTTATAAGTTTTTACCTAATAAAAGTAAAATTTCGTCAAAAGTAAGCTTAATTGTCACAACTCACAAGGTATGAGTCAAGACATCAAGCAATAGAGTCTAATTTCAAGTACATATACATAGTGAAGGCCTTAGAAACTTATACCAAGCTATTGTTTAAAAGAGATGGAGAAATTCAAAAGGTTTGCAGAAGACATTTACTTTAATTTGTGGACTTGGCTAATTAGACTAATTCTTAACTTTGTTATAATGCATCTATATTATCTTTACTATTATAACTAGATTTCACTGGATGATGTCATTAGTCTATAATAAAAAAATTAGAAAAAATGATAAAATTTTAATAGCCAAAGTTGAGAAATAGAGATGTGCAACTCATCCATCACAAAAGACAAAAATAAAAAATGAAAATTCAACAACTCTCTTTCTTTTTCTCATAATCTTACTTATTACGCATTCACTCTCATGCTCAAAAACCCAAAAAGAGACGTGCTTTACAAATTTATACATAAGCTCTTATATCTTGGTTATTTTGTATAAACTCATATAAACTCATAAATTCCTTAGTTCTAATATTACAACTAACCGCGTTCATTTATTTTAAATTTAGAAAAACTATAAATATCTTTAGAAATTTTTATGTAATTCCAGAATAAAAAATTTACACACGGCCTTGAGTATATATGTTTGTTAGAATATAAAATATATTCTCTCAACTCTCATCGTAATTTCGAAGTTCTGGTGCAATGGAAGCGATATTTCACATGGTATCAAAATAACCCAGATTCGATTTCTATCGGGCGTCTATTAAATAGGGATGAGCAAGAACCGATCCGAACCGAAAAACCGACCAAAAACCGATAAAAAATAACTGAACTGAAACCGAACTGAAATATTTCGGTTCGGTAATTTCGGAGTCGGTTTAAACCGACCGAACTGAAAGGTGAATATTAGATGAAAATAATATGGGTGTACAATAATTTTGATCATATACATAATTAATTATGTAACAATAGTATATATAAACAATGTCAAAAATATCTAATACATATTTATACTATATTATATTATATCAATATCATATTATATTATATGTTGTTACTTATTCTTTGATACTCCATATTATAGAGAAATATTTTTACTATTAATCCATTAATTTATAGGTTTTTTGTCTCAAATTTTAGCAATAATTTTTTTCTAATGTTGGTTTTGATTTTTTATTTTAATTTTAGGGAAATAATTGATAGGTTTTTATATCAATTGAAAGAACCGAGAATTAACCGAAACCGAACCGAACCGTCGAATAAACTAAACCGAAAGTTTCGGTTCGAATTTTTTTTATCGAAAACCGAACTGATCCGAACCGTGCTCACCCATAGTATTAACTACAGATTTATTAAATTAAAAATACCGCTTTCCAAAAAGCCCGGGTTTCGGCTCAAAGGGCCTTCGACCTGCGGGGACGTGTTAAAATATAAAATATATTCTCTCAATTCTCGTCATAATTTCGGAGTTTTGGTGCAGGAGGGGACATTTCACAATGTTGTTCAAAATATAAACACGTGCAGGTGCAAAATACTAGTTAATCATGACTAAAGAAAAAGCATGAAATTGATTTTAATCAAGAATGTTTAGCTTGTTTTCAATTGTTAAACGGACCTTAGGAATAGCCATATATAGTATTGCAACAATAGTTAATTACTTTTATGTTTTATGTTTTGGTAACTAAATCATGTTCAAATTGGATATGTGCAAAGCACATAACGGCCAGCCTTCTTTGAAGGCACAACCGGAGGAATTGGGATACAATTTATTCGGATTCAATTGAAGATTTAAAGTGAGTCCAATTGTTGCCATTCAAAATCAGGCTGCACACATTGGTATGTTCAGAAACGGCTCAACTAAGAACGAGACTTTCTGCAGAGTCTGAAAAGATGGAGAAAACGTTGTTATAAGCACAACAGCACGTGTGGCCAGAATTCCTTGTATGCTTAATTCAGAAATGCTCTCAAGCAAAAAAATAATTATAGTTGATACTGAGGATTGATGGTGTGTTGTGCATATTATGTACTGTTTGGTTGCATGTTTGATGGTACCTTGATAGAAAACAAACTGTCACAGCCAATTACATTAATTTATACCTCGCATATTTAAAATATAAGTTATATCATAAGAAACGACCAGGTAAAAGGTAGCCAGTAAACTTCTCAACGTGTTCTAGTGGAACGGATCCTGGAATTAAATAAAGAGGGTCAGATATAAATTGAAAAGTCATCTATAAAAATACAAAAATAAAAAATACCTCTTTTGTTGTTTAGAGGAACAATTTAAGTAGACTTGAATAAAATTTAAAAAATGGATTAGGCAAGAAACAAATGTAAATACCAATGTAAATTTTTATTTATTGTTGCAAGATAACAAATTAGTTTTTTTTAAAAATAAAATTGTAAGCTACTTCCAAAATGTTATTTTGAGCACTTATTGAGATTTTAAATATATGGAAGTTGTTAAATGAGAGATTGTTGCAATATGTTAGGTTTCCCTATACTTTATTAAATTAAATTACATAGAACTATTCTTATTATCGAGTATGGATGCAATAATTTAGGAAACAGGGGTTACCATCTGAGCATGTCCCCTTGGAACACCCGCTGTCTTGGTCTCCGAAATCTTCACATTTTAACTATGTCTTCTACTTGCTAATCATGTTGAAGTTCCATCAATGTATAACATCTTTCTCTGGCTTCATTTTAAAGTTATGAAGAATTATCATGGGGAATGTTATTAGGTTGATTGTGAAGTAAACCGTTAAACACGGTTGGACAGAGAGTTGATAGCTGGATTTACTGTAAATGGTAAGAAGGGTCATAAAAACATTTATGTAAATGACCTCTTTACGACCGCGGTTAAATAATTTTTTTCTATTTATATAAATTTCCTATTAACAAAAAAGAGAAGCAATAGAGAATCCAGATCCATGAAGCATAAATATTTTGACTCCTCAAACATCTCATCAATAGTATATTTTCTAATGTTATGCCAATACCAAAAAAAAATTGTGATCATTTTGTTATTGCTTGATTCCGTAATGTTTATTTTATCTTGGGAACGATTTTCTATCAATCCAGGTGTAAATTTCTATAGCATTGAGTTATCTATCTATCTAGGTCTAAATTTCTATAACATCGAGTTATTTGGATTCATATCTAAATATATATAATCTGTTTTTACTTGTCAGGGCTGTCATGCAAATTGGGTGACGGAACATGAAGTTCCCATGGGCTTGGATTAGTAATGTACATGCTTTTCTAATTAACCGTTTGATTTCATAGTAACGGCTTCACATAAAAATATATATGCCAGGATTGATTTTTCTGGATCTTTACTATTATAGCAGGAACTCTTATTGTTCCACTAGAACTCTTATATGCCACACGACAGTCTCATGTTAATTTAGATAGAAATAAATAGAAAAAGAAGAAAATTCCCTTGCTTTATGCGTGTCCACCTCATTATTTCATTTTTTTGGGGAAAAAGTTTGAGGACACGAAAACTAACTTTTTGTTAAAGGTCTCTACTAAAAGAAATTTAAAATATTTATTATCTTCATTAAAATTATTTACAAAAAATTTATTATATTAACTAACATTTTTTAAATATAAATATTAGCCAATTTTTTTGTCTGAAGTTAGCATTTACACATGCAAATCATGTTGATTGATTAAAATATCACTCTTGAAAAACTATCAATTTTTATCTTTAGAAGGAGAAATTACCATAAATAATTTGCATTGCATGTATGCATGCACATGCTATGCTCCTTTCGCTTTTTCCCTTGGTGGGAAGTGATTCAAAAGCAATAATTAAAGCACTTTGATTCATGCTTTCATGGTATATGAATTCATGAACCTAGATTATTCTCTTTGCTTAAATAAATTGCCCTATCAAACACCATGATCCCTTGAAAAATTGCAACAAATGACTCAAGTATGGATTCAGAGTGCCTGGTATTATTGCCCTCTACTATTAGGAACTATTAAGATCCTAAATCGGTAGAATAGAGAGGCCCGTCCTATAGTGTTTTTTTGATTGGTGATATGTGGCCAAGGTCTTGTAATAGCAAGGAAAATAATAAATGTTAATCTCGAGTATAAGTATATTGTGGCAAAAAAAAAAATTAAATTGCAATTAACATGTAAATCTTGTAATAGCAAGGAAAATAATAAATGTTAATCTCGAGTATAAGTATATTGTGGCAAAAAAAAAAATTAAATTGCAATTAACATGTAAATCTATAGCACTCTACTGAGAGAAAATGATAAGAAAGTTTTGGCAGACTTTGTAGTCATTTTGTTATATGAGGTTAATGGAGGAAATGTGCCATAGGAGGGAATTTCCTTTTTCTTTGTAGCCATTTTGGCTGTGGCAACAGAGGCGGCCTAATTTGAGGATTCCTATTTTTGATAAATTAATAAGCAATTACACACACTATGCTATACTAAGTATAAATAAACAAATCAATTTTGATAGTCACTTTTCTTACATTCACTCCCTTTTATTAAACTGTGCCCTCCAATGGTATCAACAACCTATTTGTGTAGGAGAGTGAATTTTAATTTGCAAATGGGGGATGATAGTATTAGATATTCTCACTTCAATTTCCATATTTATCTCTCCATTTACGCGAAAATTAAACGAAAAGACCCTTAAACTGTTTATTCCATTTCTTAAAAAATTTGAACTCATTCATCATTAATTCAGTTATTAATGCATGGGAATCATGCACCCTCCATATTCTCTCAAGTAGATATATAATGGATCATACATATGAATGAGTATTAGATGGAAACTTAATTCATTAAATGATTGAAGATATTGGTACTATAATTCATGTCATTAATTATATACAGCATTTTCGAGGGCTCTGATTAAAACTATATAGGAGTAATTTTCAATCAAGAAGATGAAGCTCTAGAGTGAGAAAATAGGGAAGACAAATTGGTTGCCTTCCATGCAACCGGTTCAAACGCACGCATATCTGTATAAGTGTGTGTGTGTGTATATATGCCAATGATTCTATTAATCAATGCAAAGAGATCATTCATGTAACCAGAAGGTTTCAGCAAAGACTGTGAACAGTTGCATTATCATCCTCTACATATATCTAATTTAATTTAATACAGGAGTTTTTTCAGGTAAAATTAAATTAAATTAAATTAATAAAAACATTTAATATGAATTCTTTCGTATAGATCCATTAATGATTCCACTATTAGAATTTGTTCACGGTTTAAACCGTGAACAAAAATAATTTTGTTCACGGTTTCATTTTGTCCACGATTTAAACCATGAGAGAACCGTGGCCCAAACCTGCGTATGCATATATTGGATCACGGTTCTGACCGTGAACAAAATAAGAAACGTTCACGGTTGTAACCGTGAACGTTTCTTAGCGTGCAAAGTTAAAAAATTAGTTAATGGTGAGCCTCAGGTTATGGGTCACGGTTCTAACCGTGAACAAAACTAGTTATGGGTCACGGTTACAACCGTGAATAAAACTTGTAACCGTGTCCCATAACACATACCTGCTCCATATATCAGTATCTGGAGCAGTATTTTGTTTACGATTGAAACCGTGACCAACTGTCTTTAATCACGGTTACAACCGTGATAAGTTATTTTTTTAAAAATAATTAAATTTTCCGCGCCTCACGCGCGTTAATTTCAATCACAACCAGGGATATATAATTTTCATTCACAAGTATCAATATATAATTATCATTCCCGCAATATATTCAAATCTCACGCAATATACGATAATCAAAGTAATAAGCTCCGAATCCCATGCAAACATAAACAAAAAATATACATACAATCAATATGATCAATACTCCACTAATCAACAAATCAAAAAAATGAATGTGTCAAAAAATCGGCCAATAGCATCAATACTCCACTAAAATCCTATTGTATGTGCCAACAAATCAAAAAAATAACTAATGCCGTTGGGATGACGATCCACCTCCATCATCCCATGGTCTAAAGAATGCGCTCAACTCATTCCGTATGGCCTGCTGGAAGGAATCGGCATGCAACTGCCTCATATCTCGGATCTCCGCCCTAAACTCCTGCAGTTTGTGCCGCATCTCCTGAAACTCCCGCCGCGTCTCCTGCTGCGTCTGATACTGCTGCTCCACATGCTCGCGGAGTCGATGGATCTCCTCATGTGACGCAGCTGCCGCATCCGTCCGCGTTTGGGTCACGGCGCACTCGTGGGCGGTCGAACGTCTATAAAAAAATCGATGGACACCGGGACTAACCCCGCGCTCATACCCACCGTGATGCCCGCCGGATATTGAATCCAGAACAGCGACAATGGCGGTGATCGAGTTGTCGGGGCCAAGTCCTAAGACATCTGTCTGCTCCTGGAAATGGGTTATTAAATGTGTGTGTGTGTAGGTACTAACTTAAAATACGTAATCAACTTGATTATATAAAACTTATCATGCACGCGCCCGTGCCCTTGTGTAACGCGGTCCATCCCTTGGCTTTATTGTAGTTGGCAGAGTCTTTCTTTCTTTACGATGAAATTAAGATTTATTTTAATAATTAATTAACGATGTAGAAAACACATGGAATTAAGCGTCGAAATGCTCACCAAGTGCCACCGAGCATTGGCCTACGAGCGCTTCTCTTGGATCGTGATAGCGCGTTCTTGCACGCCGTTGTTCCGGTTCTGCTTATTTCGAACCGATATCGTCTTACAAAAATAAAAATTATAATATATTTTAGAATATGATTTCATGTTATATTGTTAAAATCTTAAAATTTAAATTGATACCTGCATATCATCGCGCTCAAAATAGACAACAAGAAGTGGCCAATTCTCTCTCTCGATCTCCAGCGCTATGACCTCCATCAAATATATCCGCTGATCCTCGGTCGCCGCGGTCTAGAGAAGGTAAAATTCACTCTTCACTTCCCATCGGCAATGTCGCTTGATAACTTGGCACATGTCCAGGAAGTGAGCGAGGGCACAATCTATATCGAATGGCCTGTACACGCCATCCTCGTCGGGCTCGCCAACGAATTTGTAATTCATTATGGTCTGAAATTGAAATATATATGTATATGTATATAATGACGATTGAAATTTAAATGTGTGAAAAGATATGTCATATCTCCTTCGACCCAAAAAACCGCATAGCACGCTCGGTCTGGGCCTTATTCCACCAAATATGGAGTATGTACTTGTAATAAGTACGGACCTCTTACCCAACATAATCCCCCAACTGGGTCGCGTGCTCTCCAACAGGCATACCTATCGCGTCAAATATCAGATCCCATGGCCCACCATCCGCCCACGGCCTGCAGCAGTCGGGCCCAGCAGGACACCTCGTCCTAACACTGCTCGAGCCAGCGAAAAAATAGATATACATACACAATATTATAATATTTAGAATATGAATATAGAATTTGACAAATTTAAATTACAATCGTAATTTAAAAGTTTTAAGAAATAACGATTATACATGTCGTCCCCAGCATGGTGCTAGAACTGGTGCCAGACGCCATCCTGCGAGTAGAATACGGATCTGCAAATAATAAACTGTTAGATGATTCAATATCCACTTATATTGTAGATGTATCAAATTTTAAATGAATAAACTACACTCCAAGCGCAGGAGTGACGGGGTATGAGGACCCCCCGACGCACTAGTAGGGAGAAGGGTAGGCTGCGACGCTGTGATCTGGCGTTAGCATGGGAAGCGTTAGTAAGGATAGGGGGATAGTTGGGGATGATGCGGTGTGAGTAGAAGGGCCATGAGGGGTGATGTGGCGGTAATAAGATGAATGCTATTAAGGATAGGGGCAGTCGGGATGATGCGGTGTGGGTAGGGGGCCATAAGGGTGATGTGAAGGTAATAGAGGGAGCGCTGCTAGGGATAGGCGCTGCTGCTGCGGCTTCCGTTCTTGCTGAGGGTCCTAAGACAGTCTCGTAGGTGGATATGGATCGACTAAAAATGTCCTGTAGACGCTGTCTTTTATGACGTTTAGTGCCTTTGTCTGCGCTCATGATCAAATCCTATATATATATTGTCACGCCCCGCTTCCCCAAATACGGAAACCGAGTGATGACTAGGCCAGCCATGCTCCTACGGTCAAGGAATTATCCCGCCGTAGTCACACTTCGGCTTCTAGCATTACATGGTAATCAGTAAATAAAGCACAGTAGTAAAGAACCACATCACTAATTTATTACATTAAAATTCCATTGTTCACAAATTACAGATGACAAGAACAATTACTAACCAAGTTCAATCTCACGATCACTTTTATGGAAAGCAGTAAATGAAGAAAGTACACCAGACTATATCTCCGTGAACTCGAAGGGTAGATCCGTCTCCTGTGCTGGTCCTTCTACGGAATCTGAGCATGCATACTCAAGTCATCAGAGCGACACAATAACAATATTATTATAATAAGATAAAACAGGTAAATGAAGTAATACTAGTGTAAGAACAATGCAAGTAATCACTAAGTCACTATATGATGCAGAATATGTTCTGTGTCCCTATCGGTCTCTAGGTCATATTGAAATCGCATAGTGGAAGGAGGATCATGTTTAACAGGAGTCTCGTACATACCCGAGACAACGGCCCACATGCCCGGGACATAACCCTGTCAGCCGGATCGCTAGATCCTACCTAATATATATATCACTGCTCGAATGATCATCCTCTAAAACACGGTCCCGCTTAATACGATTCTCTTTCCACTTCGATTTCCCTTTTATCCCCAGGTTTTCACTATTTGTGATCTTGATTCAGTCGTGTACAAGTATACCAATGGCACGGTTTTATCACTGCTTATTGTATCAATCACTGTCACGAATATTCACTTCCCATTGGTATACTCGTCACTCCTAAATCAACATCAACCACGCACGATAATGCAATGTCCACTGACTATAACACGCACTAACACTAAGTATATGGCAAATGGGGTATGATATAAGTATGTATGCCATCATTAAGCTAAGTGTATTACGAATCAATATGCATGTCATTATCTTACAAAAATTGCATAAATTCATATGTTAAGAATTCAACAAAATGATACAAGTATGATAAATAGAACACTCAGTCAGCAATTCCTCAAAATTAGTTTCAGTTCAATCGGGATTCCGGTTTTCAAGATACAGCTGTTTCATTTTAAGTGCTCGCGGCTGGAAATTCAGTTTCAGAACTGAACGTCCGTTTCGCGTCACGAATTGCACCCAGTTGGGTTCAGAATTTAGCGATGCTACAGTTGAATAAAATCTAGGGTTTTCGATAGAGTATTCAACGCAATAGACGGATCCTCAATCGCGTCTGTACGTTGAAAGTTATACACAGTTTAACATCAGTATATCACTTGTGAATCTGTTCTGGACAGTTATACGTTCTGACCTTTTATTTACAGTTTAAAATAGCAAACGGTAATGAAACGGAATGGAACCACTTGTTTTATTTAGCTAACATAATTATATTTAATCTAATGCAGAGTTCCGTAACATAAGAATTCAGGAAACACAGTGACACACATTTTGGGACAGTACACAATAATCAGAGTCGCTCTGGACTGCAGTTCAGAGTCGCACTCCGATCTAAATATCATCGCAGGTTCAGAACAGAAATCATTAGAAGTTTACATAGGGTTAAAGTTCGTCGAGTAGGTTTCGATTTAAGCCCTCAAACGTATCATTCCAGTATGCACATAATTTACAGTGATTTTAATAGTTTTAAGATACGGACAAATTCTAGTTTTATCGGCATATTTGGGGGTATCAATTTTAGTCACTAACGATCGTATTTTCCAGTGAGATTTATACACGATATTTATCATTATGAGGGCCAATAGAAAACATTTATTTCCGTCAAATTAAACAATTATTTTCATTGGGGTCTAGCATCGAACACATAGGTCGCATAATATAACGGAAATCGGTAAATTTATAAACTGTATGATTTAGGTTTGTACCATAACTATATTAGCATGTAGCAAGTAAACACTTGCCTGGAAATGTCTCAGGGTCGCACGGCAGCAGCGGCGTCACGAACGCGCGATGTACGCCGTAAAACGATTTGCGCGAGCTTGGCTCGCGATGTGGAATTTGCGTCGGAGTTGCCCGGAGCCGTCAAGTGCTTGCTGGAAGCGGAGGTGGTGCTCTGTGGTTGGCCTGGGACTTGCTGGGGTCGACGACGGTGCTCTGGCGGATAGCAACAGTGAGTTCGCAGCGCGGGGATATCGATTTAAGTTTAGCAGTTTTGGAGGGGGGGGGGAGAAAGAGAGAGAGAGAGAGAGAGAGGCTCGGTTGTGTAGGTGTAGGGTGTGTGTGGGTGTTGATGCTGATGACGAGGAGGTCGTAGGGTGGTCGGCGATGTGGTGGGGAGTTCGCCGACGTCGAGGGTGTAAGGTGGCCGAGCTCGGGTGTAATAGGTCTGTGTGCAGGGGGGTTGGTGTGCAGGGGAGTTGGGTCGATGGAGGGTGGAGTCGTAGAGGGAGAAGGAGGGTGAATGAGGGGCTGTCGTCGTCGTGGGGTCGAGCGAAGTGATGGGGTGATCGCCGGCGGTAGAGTGAGGGACAAAGGGGCTCGGTGAGTTTTCGTGAGTGGAGAGGAGTGGGGAAAAATTTGAAAATGGCAGAGAAGAGAGAGGTGAGGGTGTGAGGAAGAGAACGAGGGTTGAAGTCGTGGGTGTAACGTCACAATAACGGGCGTGGGCGTGGGCGCGGGCTGCGGCGGAGGAGGCGATCGCGAGCGGGAATGGGGGAGAGCCGTTGGGGGAGATGCACAGGAATGGGTCGGGTCGGGTGTTGAGGAGGCGGGCTGACTTGGTGATGGGCTGGGCTTAGTTTTATTAATTAAATTCTTTTTTTAATTTTTTTTTGTTGTGTGGGCTTAGGTTAGGATGGGCCGGGGATTTAATAAGGATTTTATTTAGAAAATGCTGAGTGGGCTGAGGAAAAGGAAACGGGCTGGGTTTTTAATTTAATTGTTTTGGAAAAGATTTGGGCTGAAGGTTTATAAATAGGGTTTAAAGTAAAGTATTTTACTCATTTTAGTTTAATTCGGCTTTGGTTTTAAATCTTGGGTTTTGGATTTTAGGGTTAGGGAAATTATAAATATTAGGATTCAAGTAACCACCTTCTTCAAAAAATATACGAGGAAAAGTAAATCTCTGGGATTTAGAAAATAGGAAAAACTTTTATTAAGATGGTAACGGTGATTTACATCATACCCCCCTTAACAAAAATTTCGTCCTCGAAATTTAACAAAGATACAAGGAAACAATGTACTAAACAAAGAGATGTGGATAACGATCACGGATATCTTCCTCCCGCTCCCAGGTGGATTCTCCTGGGGAACGACCGCCCCAAGACACTCGGACTAAAGGAATGACCTTATTCTTCAGCACTTTCTCTCTGCGGTCGAGAATGGTAGTAGGCTGCTCCTCGTACGATAAATCGGTACCCAAAACCAGCTCTGAATGGTCCAGGACATGGCTCTCATCCCGAACATAACGCCACAACTGTGACACGTGAAAGGTATTGTGCACACCAGCTAGCGATGGAGGCAAGGCAAGTCGATAGGCCACCTCTCCTACTCACTCTAGCACCTCAAAAGGTCCGATAAAACGGGGACTGGGCTTTCCCCGGCCTCCGAACCTGATAACTCCACGGGTAGGGGAAATCTTCAAGAACACGTGATCTCCGACTTCGAATTCTAGTGCCCTCCTGCTGGTATCTGCCCAACTCTTCTGTCGATCGTGAGCCGTCTTAATACGCTGTCTGATCATTTAGACCTTGTCGACTGTCTGAACAATGAGTTCAGGGCCCAGTAATCTTCGTTCTCCCACATCATCCCAACATACTGGGGATCAACACTTCCGCCCGTATAGTGCTTCAAAAGGATCCATCTGAATACTAGCCTGATAACTATTGTTGTAAGAGAACTCGACTAGATGCAGATGGTCCTCCCAGGAACCCTGAAAGTCCAACATACAGGCTCTCAACATATCCTCGAGCGTCTGAATTGTACTCTCGGATTGTCCATCCGTCTGTGGGTGATACGCTGTGCTGAATTTAAGGCGGGTTCCCAAACTCTCCTGTAGGCTCTTCCAAAAGTGTGACAAGAATCTGGTGTCCCGGTCTGACACAATGCTGACTGGAACACCGTGAAGTCGTACAATCTCTTGCATATATATTTCTGCCAGTGATTCTGTCGACTGTCCCACTCGGAAAGGTAGGAAGTGTGCAGCTTTTGTGAGGCGATCGACGATAACCCAAATGGCGTTATTGCCCCTAGGGCTTCGTGGTAAGGCCGTCACAAAATCCATAGTAATGCGCTACCACTTCCATTCAGGTATCGACAGTGGTTGTAACAATCCTGCTGTCCTCTGATGTTCTGCCTTCACCTGCTGACATACCAAGCACCTGGATACGAACCTCACAATTTCCCGCTTCATTCCGTTCCACCAAAAGTGCTGCTTTAGGTCCTGATACATTTTTGTACCTCCCGGATGCACAAAATAATCTGAACTGTGTGCTTCAGCCAATACTTCTTCTCGAACATCTCCCTTAGGTACGCAGAGTCTGCTACCGAACCTTAGAGAGCCATCTTCATGTATAATCAAATCCGTTCTCAGTCCAGCTTCCACTTGCTCTCTGAACTTTTGCAATCGGGGATCATCCGCTTGTGCAGTCTTGATGCGGTCCACCAGAGAAGATTGCACCTGTAGCTGCCAAAGTTGACTAAGTGCGTTCGGCGTAACGACTTCAAGTTCGAGTCTCTGAAAGTCCTCAATAATGCTCCTCTGATCGGTCAACATCATAACCGCTAGCTTGCGACTGAGCGCATCTGGTACCACGTACACCTTCCCCGGGTGATACTGAAGGTCCAAGTCATAATCTGCCATCAACTCTAGCCATCGGCGCTGCCTCATGTTCAGTTCTTTCTGAGTGAAAACATACTTCAAACTTTTGTGATTTGTGTACACCTCCACTTTCTCACCCAAAAGATAGTGCCTCCAAATCTTCAACGCAAAGGCTACCGCAGCTAACTCCAAGTCATGCGTAGGGTAGTTCTTCTCGTGGTTTCTCAGTTGTCGAGAGGCGTAAGCAACCACTCGGCCGTGCTGCATTAGAACACAGCCTAATCCCTTCCCTGAGGCATCACTGTGTATCACCAAACCACCAGAATCATCTGGTACTGTAAGAATAGGCGCCGTGGTTAACTTCTGCTTCAGTGTGTCAAATGCCTGAGTGCACTCCTCTGTCCACGTAAACGGTACGTCCTTCCGTGTCAGCCTCGTCAATGGTTCAGCGATTCTTGAGAAATCTTGGACGAATCTCCGATAATAACCTGCCAATCCCAGAAAACTCCGGATCTTAGCCACTGACTTCGGCGTTGGCCAATCTCTGACAGATTCTATCTTTGCCGGGTCCACCGAGATGCCTTCGCTCGAAACGATATGTCCCAAAAACTGAACCTTGTCGAGCCAGAATTCACACTTGCTTAACTTCGCATACAACTTCTCTTCCCGAAGAATTTGTAGGACCGTGCGCAAATGTTCAGCATGCTCTTCCCGGGTCTTCGAGTAGACAAGTATGTCGTCGATAAACACAACAACAAACGTGTCCAAGTACTTTGCGAACACCCTGTTCATCAAGTCCATGAATATTGCTGGGGCATTGGTAACACCGAACGGCATCACAAGGAACTCGTAATGTCCGTATCGGGTCCTGAAAGCCCTTTTGCATACATCCTCGGCTGCTACTCTGATTTGATGATATCCAGAACGGAGGTCCAACTTCGAGAATACCTTGGCTCCACTTAGCTGATCGAATAGGTCGTCAATGCGCGGGATTGAGTACTTGTTCTTTATTGTGACCTTGTTCAGCTCCCGATAATCAATACACATTCGCAGCGATCCATCCTTCTTCTTTACTAACAGAACTGGTGCTCCCCACGGTGAAGCACTTGGCCGAATAAATCCCTTCTCCAATAGTTCTTCAACCTGCTTCTTCAATTCCGCCAACTCAACTGGTGCCATTCTGTATGGGGCTCTGGATACTGGGGCTGTACCCGGAGTCAAATCGATTGAGAACTCCAAGATTCGAGGAGGTGGTAGACCTGGTAGATCCTTAGGAAATATGTCCAGAAAGTCCCGAACAATTTCTGGGACTGGGCTCTTATCAATCTCCATAGCTGTCAGCTCCTTAGGCTTTGCTCTGTACTTAGCTGGCTCCAAAGATTCGCTTCCTCCCTCGAAAGTAAACTCCGGGTGATTGGGAATGCGGAAGATCACCTTCCTTGCCCGACAATCGATAACTGCATGGAAAGTGCTCATCCAATCCATCCCGAGAATTGTGTCGTAACTACCTGTCCCAATTAAAAGGAAATTCGCGTAGAATTCCTTGCCACACACTACCACCGGGCATAACCTACATTCTCGACTAGATATTATAATGCCGTTACCCGTATGTATTTCCTATCCCTTGGTTAATGGTTCATGTGGTATTGAGTGTGTATCAGTGAAATGCTCAGACAAGAAACAATGCGATGCTCCCGAATCAAATAATACTCTAGCTGGCAAGGAATGTACGAGTAGAGTACCTGTAACAACGTCTCCTGACGCCTCTGCCTGCTCGGCGGTCAAAGTGAAAGCCTGTCCCTGACCGCGACCTGTAAAGGGTTGCCTCTGCTCCTGTGGCCTCTGCTGTGGCGGTCCAGAACCTCCCTGTATCTCTGCTCGCTCAGGGCAACTGCTAATCTTGTGCTGACTGGATCCGCAAATCAAGCACTGTCCCTTGGCACGACGACAGTCCTTCTGGGTATGCCCACCTCTACCGCAATAGCCGCAAACTACGCCCTGTCTCTGGGGACGATGCTGTGGTACGAACGGGGGCTTCATTTATGTCGTTCCTGGCCTATGAACCGGTATGGCTCCTCGAGAAGGCGCGTGGGTACGTGCTGGAACGACTGGGGGTCTCCTGAACTTGTTAATCAATTGCTCCTGAACTCTCGCCGCGTTGAGTACCTGTGCGAAAGTCTGCAAATCCAACGATGCAATCAACTGCTGCAACTCGAAATCTAACCCCTGAAGGAAGCGTCTGGCCTTGGTGGCCTCTGATTTGACCATGTATGGAGCAAAGCGGCTCAGACGGTTGAACTCTGCCGCATAAACGTCCACTGGGCGTCCATTTTGCTTCAAAAGAATAAATCTTTCCTCCATTTCTGCCTTGGCTGTGGAAGGAAAATAATGATCTAGGAAGCACTCCTTAAACTTGCTCCATTCAATCGGCCCGTCAAGTCTGCTTTCTTCCACCGACCACCATGTACGGGCTTCGTCTTCCAATTGTATCTTTATCACATCTACCCTATCTTTCTCTGGAACCTTGGCGGCTGTCAATAAGTTCTCCATGTTCACCAGCCATTGTTCAGCCTCAAGGGGTTCAGCTAGCCCTGTGAACGCAGCTGGATGTAACCGTCGAAAGTCTGATATGGTACCAGCCCTAGCATGATAAGCTGGTGGGGTAGCGCCCTCGGGGGCGGTAATGAGTGCGGAGGGTCCTCCTGCGGCGGTAATCGCCCTGAGTCCCTCAGTGAGTAAATCTGTCTTCCTCTCCTGAGCTTCCGCGAGAGTGGTCAGTGCACTAAGTATTCTTTCCGTGCGGTCCTGAGAGCTGGAGTCTGAGGAGGGGTCGTTCGGGGACGTCATATCACTGGAAGATTCAAAAGGATAGGATCAGATTCAAGGATGAAAATCAAGAGTAGTGAAACAAGAATAACGTAATACAGTATAGTTAATGTTATCCCTTGATACTAAACATGGCTCTGATACCAACTAAACCATGTCACGCCCCGCTTCCCAAAATACGGAAAACGAGAGATGACTAGGCCAGCCATGCTCCTACGGTCAAGGAATCATCCCGCTGTAGTCACACTTCGGCTTCTAGCATTACATGGTAATCAGTAAATAAAGCACAGTAGTAAAGGAATCACATCACTAATTTATTACATTAAAATTCCATTGTTCACAAATTACAGATGACAAGAACAATTACTAACCGAGTTCAATCTCACGATCACTTTTATGGAAAGCAGTAAATGAAGAAAGTACACCAGACTATATCTCCGTGAACTCGAAGGGTAGATCCGTCTCCTGTGCTGGTCCTTCCATGGAATCTGAGCATGCATACTCAGGTCGTCAGAGCGACACAATAACAATATTATTATAATAAGATAAAACAGGTAAATGAAGTAATACTAGTGTAAGAACAATGCAAGTAATCACTAAGTCACTATATGATGCAGAATATGTTCTGTGTCCCTATCGGTCTCTAGGTCATGTTGAAATCGCATAGTGGAAGGAGGATCATGTTTAACAGGAGTCTCGTACATACCCGAGACAACGGCCCACATGCCCGAGACATAACCCTGTCAGCCGGATCGCTAGATCCTACCTAATATATATATCACTGCTCGAATGATCATCCTCTAAAACACGGTCCCGCTAAATACGATTCTCTTTCCACTTCGATTTTCCCTTTATCCCCAGGTTTTCACTATTTGTGATCTTGATTCAGTCGTATACAAGTATACCAATGGCACGGTTTTATCATTGCTCACTGTATCAATCACTGTCACGAATATTCACTTCCCATTGGTATACTCGTCACTCCTAAATCAACATCAACCACGCACGATAATGCAATGTCCACTGACTATAACACGCACTAACACTAAGTATATGGCAAATGGGGTATGATATAAGTATGTATGCCATCATTAAGCTAAGTGTATTACGAATCAATATGCATGTCATTATCTTACAAAAATTGCATAAATTCATATGTTAAGAATTCAACAAAATGATACAAGTAAGATAAATAGAACACTCAGTCAGCAATTCCTCAAAATTAGTTTCAGTTCAATCGGGATTCTGGTTTTCAAGATACAGCTGTTTCATTTTAAGTGCTCGCGGCTGGAAATTCAGTTTCAGAACTGAACGTCCGTTTCGCGTCACGAATTGCACCCAGTTGGGTTCAGAATTTAGCGATGCTACAGTTGAATAAAATCTAGGGTTTTCGATAGAGTATTCAACGCAATAGACGGATCCTCATTCGCGTCTGTACGTTGAAAGTTATACACAGTTTAACATCAGTATATCACTTGTGAATCTGTTCTGGACAGTTATACGTTCTGCCCTTTTATTTACAGTTTAAAATAGCAAACGGCAATGAAACGGAATGGAACCACTTGTTTTGTTTATCTAACAGAATTATCTTTAATCTACTGCAGAGTTCCGTAACAAACGAATTCAGGAAACACAGTGACACACATTTTGGGACAGTACACAATAATCAGAGTCGTACTCCGATCTAAATATCATCGCAGGTACAGAACAGAAATCATTAGAAGTTTATATAGGGTTAAATATCGTCGAATCATCTTCGATTTAAGCCCTCAAACGCATCATTCCAGTATATACATAATTTATAGTGATTTTAATCGTTTTAAGATACGGACAAATTCTAGTTTTATCGGCATATTTGGGGGTATCAATTTTAGTCACTAACGATCGTATTTTCCAGTGAGATTTATACACGATATTTATCATTATGAGGGCCAACAGAAAACATTTATTTCCGTCAAATTAAACAATTATTTTCATTGGGGTCTAGCATCGAACACATAGGTCGCATAATATAACGGAAATCGGTAAATTTATAAACTATATGATTTAGGTTTGTACCACAACTATATTAGCATGTAGCAAGTAAACACTTGCCTGGAAATGTCTCGGGGTTGCACGGCAGCAGCGGCGTCACGAACGCGCGATATACGCCGTAAAACGATTTGCGCGAGCTTGGCTCGCGATGCGGAATTTGCGTCGGAGTTGCCCGGAGCCGTCAAGTGCTTGCTGAAAGTGGAGGTGGTGCTCTGTGGTTGGCCTGAGACTTGCTGGGGTCGACGACGATGCTCTGGCGGATAGCAACAGTGAGTTCGCAGCGTGGGGATATCGATTTAAGTTTGGCAGTTTTGGAGGGAGGGAGAGAGGGAGATGGGGAGAGAGAGAGAGAGAGAGAGAGAGAGGCACGGTTGTGTAGGTGTAGGGTGTGTGTGGGTGTTGATGCTGATGACGAGGAGGTCATAGGGTGGTCGGCGATGTGGTGGGGAGTTCGCCGACGTCGAGGGTGTAAGGTGGCCGAGCTCGGGTGTAATGGGTCTGTGTGCAGGGGGGTTGGTGTGCAGGGGAGTTGGGTCGATGGAGGGTGGAGTCGTAGAGGGAGAAGGAGGGTGAATGAGGGGTTGTCGTCGTCGTGGGGTCGAGCGAAGTGATGGGGTGATCGCCGGCGGTGGAGTGAGGGACAAAGGGGCTCGGTGAGTTTTCGTGAGTGGAGAGGAGTGGGGAAAAGTTTGAAAATGGCAGAGAAGAGAGAGGTGAGGGTGTGAGGAAGAGAACGAGGGTTGAAGTCGTCGGTGTAACGTCACAATAACGGGCGTGGGCGTGGGCGCGAGCTGCGGCGGAGGAGGCGATCGCGAGCGGGAATGGGGGAGAGCCGTTGGGGGAGATGCACAGGAGTGGGTCGGGTCGGGTGTTGAGGAGGCGGGCTGACTTGGTGATGGGCTGGGCTTAGTTTTATTAATTAAATTCTTTTTTTAATTTTTTTTTTGTTGTGTGGGCTTAGGTTAGGATGGGCCGGGGATTTAATAAGGATTTTATTTAGAAAATGCTGAGTGGGCTGAGGAAAAGGAAACGGGCTGGGTTTTTAATTTAATTGTTTTGGAAAAGATTTGGGCTGAAGGTTTATAAATAGGGTTTAAAGTAAAGTATTTTACTCATTTTAGTTTAATTCGGCTTTGGTTTTAAATCTTGGGTTTTGGATTTTAGGGTTAGGGAAATTATAAATATTGGGATTCAAGTAACCACCTTCTTCAAAAAATATACGAGGAAAAGTAAATCTCTGGGATTTAGAAAATAGGAAAAACTTTTATTAAGATGGTAACGGGGATTTACATATATAAACATTATTTCATTATTATAATCATTATACAATTTAGAATATTCAATTTAACTTCATTACCTGACACGTTTATGTGGTTCATTATCTAAAGATTCGTTGGGTGGATTCTCAAAATCTTGATCCGTGACAATCAATTGGTCGATGTCACTTCTTACAAACATATGGATAGGCGGCGCAGAATAGTTTGGATATCTGACACGTTCAATAAATAGACTGAGACGTGTTATCACGAGATCTTCATCGTCGCTCTCATTTTTAGATCCATTCAATGTCGACAAGTTATAATAATCTCTCAGTTTCCAACAACAAATAACATCCCAGTCAACCTTCTGCAAGTCCCGAGAAGAATATATTTGTGTTGCCATTGTGGGAAAGATAAAGTTGTCGTATTTTGGTAACATCAGTTTGGTGTTTACCAAAGTCAGACCGTATTGATCGACCTTCATACCCCGGCCAGTCTTGGTATCGTACCATCTACATTGGAATATATGAAATGGGACAGTCGTATGCTGGTATGAGACCGCTATAACTTTTTCAAGAACACCGTAGTAGGGATTTCCATCTTCGTTGATGGTTGCGATACTGCTATTTTGCGTAGCCCAAATACGTTCCGTACTTTCTACCTTAAATTTATATCCGGATACCCCATACCCGTTGTGTAACAATCCTAAACTTTCTGTACAAAATTTCTGTAAGGTATAGAAAGAAATACCTTAGCCTGAGCACAACTTAAAAGTATTTCTTGTTTAAGAATAACATGAAAGCACTTGTAGCTCATTGGTAAAGCCTTGCGCTGCTATGACATAGCCCCTGTGCTTGAATTCCCCCAGCCATATATTATTTTTAATGATTTTTCTTTTAAAATTTTTGGAAGCCCAAAAATTTACACGTGCAATACACGTAAAAATAAAAAGTCTCAAAAATCAAACATGTGGAAAATGATGTATAAACAGATCTAAACACGTGGCACCAATCCCAAGCCCCACACCCTCAAGATGGTCAGCGAGATTGGCCATATGGCCGGCGCTGCCGGGCCCCCCAGTGGGGAATGCTCCCAAATTTTACTCTAACACCCCTTGGCCTCCCACCACTACTCCTCTTCTGTTTGAATTTCCTGCAATTATCCAGAGAATTAAAATGAGGTATTAATCCAAAATTTTAATGCATTTTAATTCCATTCTTTAATCCTCAAAACCCTAATTTCTCCTATAAATATAACATCACACACTATCCCTCTCCATTCTGAAATCTATCATCAAAACTCTCAAATTTTTCCAAGTCAAATTAGTTGTACAAGTGGAGTTAGCCCAAGGTCATTTTCTGGCGACGACTCGGGACAAATCCGGCGACACCGCGACTCCACGAAGCTCTCAAACCCTTCCTCCACCTCCCCTCTCTCATCTAATCCAGTAAGTCCCCTCTCCTCTCTTCCCTATTAAAAGAATTCTCTTTTCAAAACTCATCGGAAGTGGAGTTATTCCGACTTCCGATTCTAATTTTGTTAAAAACACAACTTTTCTTAATAACCGAATATCCATATTGTTACATCTTGTTTAGTAATCTTAAAACAAACATTTAAAACAAGTTTCAATTCAAAATACAATATTATACAACTTTTATTTCAATTTTACGGTTAAATACCACAAAATTTACTTACGACATCATTTCATCATATTTGCTCATATGACCGTTAGAAAACTCACGAGGTAATGACCTACCTCATTACAACACTCATCATGACATAGCACGATGGCTTTTGGAACAATATTTTTTGGGATAAATACAATTTTACAATAAAATAGCTTAAACTAATAAAACTGTATTCTTTAAGATTATTTTAATTAAATTCCTTGAAATTAAGCCTCTATAACCCATTTTGGGGAACCTGATTTGGATGGTGCGGATTATCACACATCCTTGGGACTTGTAGAGCGAGATGGAGATCTCCTCACGGAGCATCCGATCTCGATGGAATTTTTAATACAATTTTTAAGAATAATGTGATTTTTTATTTAATAAATAAAATCTATTTTTAATAATTATATATATATATATATATATATATTATCAAAACATCTATTTTATATTTATAATAAATTCCATGTTTTCTAAACATAAGAATCACAAATTTCATGAATATACCATCAAGAAACCATACAATTCCAATTTACACTAAAATACCCTATACTATTCAATCCAGGTTTATAATCATTAGAATACTTCACTTTTAAAAATTACATTCATGAAAACCCTAAATACGATAAATAAATACTTGAGGAATATTTTGAAAGTATACTAAAACTATTTTTCATATAACCCTCTCAAGTTTATTAATTTACAATAAGGACCCTAGTAAATATAGGTTTAAGCGGGACCAATTCTCTTGAGCCTCAGTGAGCCGGAGAAAGTGGGTGCTTGCCTATTTAAGGTTGGAAACTAAAACGGGGTTGTCAATGTTAATTGGGTTGGAAAAAGTCACAAATCCTGCCGTCCATGTGCAGCAGTTACCGATAACTCCAAAACCTAATTCAGGAATCAAATTCTGTTTAAGTGTCTGACTCAGACAGAGTCTCGGTCTAATCTAAATACAATTCCAATCTACATACAATCCAAATATAACTCCAATACAACATGAATCCATATACGGGAATTGGAAACATGAATACCAGAATGCTATACAATATCAACATGATTTGAACTGACCGAACCATGAATATACATTGACTTGATTACATGACTATCCATTTACATCCTTATCCGTTTACATGAACAATTGATATCATGGTTTTGGCAAGTCTTACATCTATAAAACAATACAATAAACATTACGGGGTTAAAGGGGTAGATTGGTACGGAATGTGTTAAAAGTGGCACGGGATGGTCATTAAAAGACGTAACTAAACATCCATTATCGTTGTTCTATGGGATTTGATGGAGCCTTCTACTATGGGTTAGCTTAGTCCACGGAATAGTTGGACTTCTCTCGTAAACACTAATATCTTAAGTACCAAGCTACAAACAACTACGTTAGTATAGCGAACATAATCTTTTATACTTTACATGTTCTATTCTCTGTCTATTCTTCTCTATCTTATGGGACTTACCGAGCGATTGTTCGTTGACGAAATTCATTTTCTATTCTTTCTTTGGAATGTTGTCAGGAGGACCCGACTCTCTGGAGCTCGAGCCCAGCTCAGAAGACTTGGAGCTGTTCATCGAGGATCCTGAGATCTAGTTCACTTGTATATAATTTTACTTTCAGTTCATGCCATTGTTTAGGCATTACTTTCCACATTGTATTTCCTTTTCATTTGTATTGTAAAGAATATTTAATCAATAAAAAGTTGTTGTTCATTTATATCTCATGTCTTTCTTGTGTACATTTATTATATTGCTTATTTACGTTTAGCGTGTTTACTTCTGAGTAAATACGTCGCGGGTCTAGTCACGTCTCCTTATCTGTACACCGGGAAGCAGAGCGTGACAGGTTTTGTTGGCGGCCCATGCAGGTCAGTTCTACATGAAGTCATACCATGCAGGGTCAGTTCTGCATGGAAACCTAAGCAATATATCACAAGAATCAGCAACTAAAACATTCTTTACATTTCATATTTCTTGAATCTATCCTAACCCTATTTTCTTTCAAGGTTATGAATTCTTCGAACTGTTAGTTATATGTATGCCCTAGAGGCCATTACTATACATAGGATGTATATTGTAGTGGATGCTTGGACATATATAGGGAGGACTTTCTTACTCGACATGATAGTATGCTATCTGGTTGGTCTTTACCTTAACGTGTACACTGATTGTCTCTCTGTTACATGTTGGTAAAGCCCTTAGGATGTGTACTTGACTACCTGGACTATGATGCGGATCATACTAGTGGGGACATGGTAGTCCATAAGTACATCCTTCAAGGTCCCTAGTCGTGGGTGTATCGAGACAGGTCATCGATATACCAGAGTAGACTAGCGTATACCTTCTCGACCCATACAGATGGGCGATGGATGATCCCATATCCATTGGTGTTTGATATCAGAGATGATATACGGGTGCTCAGTGGAGACTGGGTACACTGGACGGACTCGTCGAGAATTCCCAGATGGTATTATACCTTACGTCAGATGGAAGTTCTCTGGTGACACTGGTACAGAGTAGTCTGTTGACCCGAGATCGTCATAGAGTCTTGTGTGGTTCCCACTGTGCTTTGATTTCCACCTTACCACGTCCAAGAGGGCGTGCAAAACGGTGGTTTTTGGGTACAGTCCCGAATCACATGGAGGCAATGAGCGATAGGAGGGGATTCGTCTCTCCCAGTTTAGGGAGTTGATGTTGCGCTGTGTTCGATTGGCTATAACTGGAAATCCCTGGCCAGGGTTGCTGAGATTTACTGGTAAGTGTTACCTGTAGTTTCTCGAACTGTTATAGACCTCATATCGACACGACTTATCGAGCTATTGGGGTCTGACGTTTACCACCCCTAGGCGAGATATGCGACATATCAGACGACGAGACCGGACTGTACGGTAAGTGTTACTGGTTGGATTCACAGGAGTATGAGTGGGCTTGCTCGTCGATCTTCTGATCGCTCAATACCCGGGTGGCCGTTACGTTTAGCAGACCGCTTGCGGCTTGTGGGTGTTTGATATGATCATCACCTGCTGCCGGCGTATTGACGAGTCTTTAGAGTCCTACACAGAGGTTTCCTGGCTCAAGCGAAACGAAATAGGAGCGCATATGAGATATGTGTGGGACCGAGAATAATACCAGTATGTGATACTGGATTCTATTCTCGCGATTTGTATCATCGGCAGGTTATATGTGATATAGCCGGGTTACCGAATCAAGTGTTGATTCGATACATTGATACACTTGATATTAGTCGGTTATATGCGATATGACCGGATCATTAAATCAAGTGTTGATTTAATGATTTGATGTATAATTATATATTTGATATATTACTTTACATTAACTAGTATTTGTTCACTGAAGATAGATTTTCTCACTTGATGTGCACAAGTAGTATATGTGATATATTTTTGTGCACTAGATTGTATCATGTTTGATGATACATGCAAGCTTGGGTGTATGTTTACTTTAAACCATGGTTAAGTGAATGGTTAGGGTTTTGAATTATTCACTTATTCATTTTATTTATTTATTTGTTTATTTTGGCAAGAATAAAATGGTGGCTTAATTTGTTTCATTCTTGAAACTTCATGAAGCTTTGAAAGCTTTGACCATTTTGTTTTTTCCTTAACCCTAACCATTCAACTAAACCCTAGTTTATTCTCTACACTTGTTAAACTAACCCAAGGTTGCATTATGATAAGAATCACATTATTTTCATTTATTCATTATTTCTTATCATATTCTTTTTCTTCTTCTTCTTCTTCTTCAACAAGAAGAAAGCTTGCTACCATTAATGGCAACATGAGAAAAAGAGTGAGAAATCCAATTCTAAAGTGAACCCACTTCCTATTTCTTCATCCTCTACCACTTGCCAAGTAGTATAGGGTGTTTTCTTCACAAGTTTCATGACTTGGTGAAGTTGGAGCTTGATCTTGAGTTGCCTCGACGTAGATCATTTTCAGCATCGAAGTCGACGACCTATCCCGATCATTTCTCCGACGAAACCATCTCCAGAGTCCGAATTCCGATAGGTACAGCGGAGGGACGTCATCACGGAGCTATGGAGGTGGAGGACCGGATCTACAAAGGTTGTATTTCCATTCACTTTAGAGTAAAGTTGTTTATTCGCATTTGTTTCGCCTATTCTCTAGTTAACGATCTTTGCTTAGGGTTTCTCGGCATATAATTTTTTGAATTTGGCATGGTTGATACCTTGTGAGACCTCTTGAGCGTGCCTAGGAACCCTACACGAACAATACTAGCACCAACATGAACGACAATACCACACCACCACCTCTTCCACTTCCACCTACCGTAGCAGCTCATATCAACGAGCAGACGGTATTGTTTGAGGCAATTAAGAGCCTTTTGGAGGGACAACAACAGCAGACTGCTATTTTATTGCATCGTCCAGAATCTGAGGCATCCAGAGTGAAGCAATTTCGGGCACTGCACCCTAAGAATTTTTCTGGGAAAGAAAGCCCCTTGGAAGCTAAAGAATGGGCTCAGTCAATCGAAGATGATTTGGCAGCAGCACAAGTGCCAGACATTACTTGGATAAGGGTTGCAAAGCTGCAACTTACCGATAACGCCCGAGTATGGTGGAAGGCGGAAGAACGCTGTCTTACCCAGCCGATCGAATGGAGGATTTTTCGTGAGATGTTCGACGCGAAATATTTTCCCGAGACTGCCCGCTTTGATATGGAGTAGCAATTCATCCACTTGCAATAAGGCTCTATGTGGAGCAAATCTGTGGATGAGTATGATACTGAGTTCACTATGTTGAGCTGGTTCGCGGCTCATCTCATACCGACTGCTGAGATCAGGGCCAGAAGATTTCAGCAGGGGTTGGACCAGGAGATCCAAGCTGCATTAGCTACAGGGGATTTCCCAACCTATGATTTGGCTTTAAAGGCTGTCCGAAGATATGAGGCTGGGGTGAAGAAGAAGGGCAAACCTCAATCTGCCAATGTGAAGCGCTCTGCTACTCAGATAGCAGAAGGAGCCTCTTCCAGGCCACCGTTTGTACCCAGAGGACTGGAAGTAACATTTAACCGGTCAAGTCCAGACTTTTGCTACTACTGCAAGAGGGATGGGCACCTGTTGAAGGACCGCGGACGCGCAAACGGCCTGCACTTTGTTTCTGGCGCGTCCACTCATGGAATTGGAACATGTCATCATAAACGCAACCCAGTTCCAACACACATCAACTATCCGTAGCGGCCAGCTATTCAGGCACCTCCACATCATCTTGCCCTCCCAGCTCCACCTCCACGTGGACCTCCTGCACAACCTACTCGCCAATTCCATCAGGCACTGAGGAACATGCCTCGAGGGCAGAGGAACATGCCCCAAGGACAGAGGAATATGCCTCCAGCTAGGAGGAACGTACCCCGACGTCAGGCTTACACATTCGCGGCCGTAGAAGCCGAGGCTATAGACAAAGGCAACACTGGTAATTCCCTTCAATCTTTCCAAACCCTTGCATCATCTCGTTACTTTTCATGCACTACCAGTATTTCTTTCACCACCCCTATCACCAAATTTTTCTTGAATCTGTTACAACATCCTTCTATAAATTTCGAGGACGAAATTTTTATAAGGAGGGTAGAATGTAACAACCCTAAACTTTCTATACAAAATTTTTGTAAAGTACAGAAAGGAATATCTTAGCCTGAGCACAACTTAAAAGTATTTCTTATTTAAGAACATCAAGAAAGCACTTGTAGCTCATTGGTAAAGCCTTGCACTGCTGTGACATAGCCCTTGTGCTTGAATCCCTCCGGCCACATATTATTTTTAATGATTTTTCTTTTAAACTTTTTGGAAGCCCAAAAGTTTACACGTGCAATACATGTAAAAATGAAAAGTCCCAGAAATCAAATATGTCGAAAATGATGTATGAACAGACCTAGACACGTGGCACTAATCCCAAGCCCCACAACCTCAAGATGGTCGGCGCCGCCGGGCCCCCCGTGGGAAATGCTCCCAAATTTTACCCCAACACCCCTTGGCCCCCCCACTACTTCTCTTCTGTTTGAATTTCCTGCAATTATCCAGAGAATTAAAATGAGGCATTAATCCACAATTTTAATGCATTTTAATTCCATACTTCAATCCTCAAAACCCTAATTTCTTCTATAAATACAACATCACACCCTAGCCCTCTCCATTCTGAAATCTATAATCAAAACTTTCAAATTTTTTCAAGTCAAATTAGTTGTACAAGTGGAGTTTGCCCAAGATCATCTTCCGGCGATGACTCGGGACAAATCCGGCGACACCGCGACTCCACGAAGCTCTCAAACCCTTCCTCTACCATCTCTCTCTCATCTAATCCAGTAAGTCCCATCTCCTCTCCTCTCTTCCCTATTAAAAGAATTCTCTTTTCAAAATTCATCAGAAGAGGAGTTATTTCGACTTCCGAATCTAATTTTGTTAAAATCACAACTTTTCTTAATAACCAAACATCCATATTGTTACATCTTGTTTAGTAATTTTAAAACAAACATTTAGAACAAGTTTCAATTCAAAATACAAAACTTTTATTTCAATTTTACGGTTAAATACCACAAAGTTTACTTACGGCATCATTTCATCATATTTGCTCATATAACCTTTAGAAAACTCACGAGGTAATGATCTACCTCATCACAACACTCATCATGACATAACACGATGGATTTTGGAACAATATTTTGTGGGATAAATACAATTTTACAATAAAATATCTTATGTAAGTCCATATTGCGACCCCCGGTGCTTACGGGGAGGCGGAAACGGTATAAAAAACGAATTTTTATCGCAAGAGGCAACATGGACTAAACTTGGTCGGGATCGTTGTCTAAACTAAAACTAGCAATCTAGCTAAAGAGAGTTAGCTACTATGGAAGATGGTTATACCTAAACTTGAACTCCTTCTTCTTCAAACCTTGTAGAGGTTGATGGTTCTCTTTACGTCGCCTTCTCCCGTCGAAGATGGATCCACCTCGAAGGTTCGACTTTGGGCTCTTCCTCGATCTTTGAGTGAACTAGGGTTTCCGGCTTGCTAAACCTTCATCCTAGAATGAGTAGAGAGAGATTAGGGTTTGCTTTTCTTTCTAAAGAGAATGATTCTCAACACATGAGAAGGTTTCTCTTTTCAAGAGGAAGAAGAAGATGAAATGAGGAGAGAGAGAGGTTATGATAGAATGAGCTCAATTATTTCTTTCTTGCAACCATATTGCAAAAGAAAAATATTATCTAAATGATAATAATTGAAAATGAGAATAGTTGATGGTAGTATTTGGAATGACCACAACCATGCTTCATTTAATAAAAAGTAAGCATGAATCAAGGAAGACTTTTTAAAGCATGATGGTAGTCAATGGTCAACAAGTCAACCAAGGTCAACAAGTCAACATAAAATCAACCATAACATAATTCTCATTTAATTACTATTATTAATAGATAATATATAAATCCATTAGGGTTTGGAAAATGAAGACTGTCAACTGTGCATACGCACCCGTTCCGAAACCCTAATGAAAAACCTCATTCTCCGCCTCAAGCAACTGTGCATACACACCTGCATTCTCGTTCCGAGGAACAAGAATACCAAGATATAAAAGCAACCCCCAAAACATATACCAGTATCTGGCTCAAACCAGAGCCTGCCAGTATAATCCGTCCGGACTCCAAACGTGCACCAGTGCGCGGATGAGAACGAACCCTGTCGCAAAACCATGCGACCTCTACTCTGTTTTGCCCAGAGGCGAATACCCTCTGTGTGGGACTCTAAAGACTCGACACTACGCTGGCAGTGGGTTTAACCACAGACCGCAAGCGGCACTAGCTGTGCGTAACGGTCCCCAGGTAGATGCCGACAAGAAGGCTGACGAGGTGAAACCCCATCTGAACTCCTACTGAGTCTGAATGTGACATTCTCCGTACAGTCCGGTCTGTTCGTCTGATACATCGCATGGCGGGCCTAGGGGGCGGTAAAACGTCAGTCCCCCAATAGCGGTACAAGTCGTGTCGGAGTGAAGCCCAAAACACCCTGAGATAACACTGGAAACCTACCAGTATATCTCGCTTGCCCTGGCCAGGGACTACTCGTGTAATGGCTCTCCTAGACACAGCGCGATGTCAACCCCCAATACCGGGAGAGACGAATCCTGTCTAACCGTCACTGCCTCCAAGTGCTTCGGGACTGCACCCAACCACCACCTGTTTGCACGACTCCTTTGAGCCGTGGTAGGGTAGTGATCAAAGTGCAGTGGGAACACACTCGAGGCGAAGTGTCAGTGTCAAGTCAGCGGACTAAGCTGTACTCATGTCACCTGGGAACTGATAACTGACGATAGGTATAATACCAACCTGTCAGTTCCCGACGAGTCCTGTCCAGTGTACTCGTAACCCAACGAGCACCCGTATACTATCTCCAGTACGACGTACTGATGGCTGTGGGACAGACCATCTCCCACACTGGGATGAGAAGCGCATACGCTAGTCTACTCCGGAGTATCGATGCCCTGTCTCGATAGTCCTACGACTAGGGACCTGTATAAGGATGTGCCTATAGATTACCCAGCCCCCACTAGTGTGACTGCCATCACAACGCTGGTAATCAAGCAAAGATCCTAAGGGCTCCACTAATGCGTATAAGTGATATACTGAAATAAACACAAGTACACATTGAAGTAGAAACAAACCAAGTAGCATACTACTATATTGAGCAAGATTGTTTATACAAGGTGAATATCCCAAGCTTCCATCAAGTAATATACAAACTAGTATGATACAGTAATGGCCTCTAGGGCATATACACTAACAATCTCCCACTTGCACTAAGGCCATGTACTGGCGTATCGAAGACCTATCATCTCGATCAGCCGCTCGAACTGAGTCTGGGGTAGGGCCTTGGTGAATGGATCTGCAGTGTTCTCTTCTGAAGCAACCCTCCGAACCTCGATCTCCTTGCGATCCACGATCTCCCTGATCAGGTGATACCGCCTCAAGATGTGCCTGGATCTCTGATGGGACCTGGGTTCCTTTGCTAAAGCTATAGCCCCGTTGTTGTCGCAATACAGAGGTACTGGGTCAACAATGGACGGAACCACCTGAAGTTCTTTTAAGAACTTCCTTATCCAGACAGCTTCTTTTGCGGCATCAGATGCAGCGATGTATTCCGCTTCCATAGTCGAGTCTGCAACGGTTTCCTGTTTGGAACTCTTCCAACACACCGCCCCTCCGTTGAGGGTAAAGACAAAACCCGACATGGACTTGGAATCATCCTTGTCACTCTGGAAGCTGGAGTCAGCAAAGGCCTCAATCTGGAGGTCTTTTCCGCCATACACCAAGAACATCTCCTTAGTCCTCCTCAGGTACTTGAGAATGTTCTTTACCGCTATCCAATGTTTCTCCCCAGGGTTTGACTGATACCGGCTTACTACACTCAGTGCATAAGCTACATCCGGTCTGGTACACAACATCGCATACATTATAGAGCCTACCGCAGAAGCGTAGGGTATAATAGACATGCGATCCCTCTCCAAATCAGTCTTGGGAGACATCTCTTTAGAGAGGGTGATCCCGTGACAAGCCGGTAGGTTACCGCGCTTGGAATCTTCCATACTGAATCTTTTCAGTACGGTGTCGATGTACCTGGACTGTGAAAGTCCTAATATCCTCTTGGATCTATCACGATGGATCCGGATCCCCAGGATGTAAGAGGCATCACCCAGGTCTTTCATGGAGAACCTGTGTGACAAGAAACCCTTGACAGATTGTAGCATAGGAATGTCATTTCCTATTAAGAGAATGTCATCCACGTATAAAACAAGGAATACCACAGTTCTCGCTACAAATCTACTATAGATGCACGGTTCATCTGGATTTTTGATAAAGTCAAATTCCTTGACCGTCTCATCAAAACAGATGTTCCAACTCCGCGATGCCTGCTTTAGTCCATAGATGGACTTAAGCAACTTGCACACCTTTCCGCTGCTCCTACTCTGAATGAAACCCTCTGGCTGATCCATATAGACACACTCCTCTAAATTTCCATTTAGAAAAGCGGTTTTTACGTCCATCTGCCAAATCTCATAATCGTGGAAGGCAGCAATGGCAAGAAGGATCCGAATGGATTTCAGCATAGCCACTGGAGAAAAGGTTTCGTCGTAGTCCAAGCCAGGTCTTTGACGGAAACCCTTTGCTACAAGTCTAGCTTTATAGGTCTCAACCTGTCCATCTACACCAATCTTCCTTTTGAAGATCCACTTGCATCCTACGGGTTTTACCCCGTCTGGAGCAATGTCCAACGTCCATACTTTGTTGGTGTACATGGACTCCATTTCGGTCCGCATTGCATCCAGCCATTTTACCGAGTCAATGCTCTGAACGGCCTGCTGGAAGCTAGTAGGCTCATCATAGTCTATGATGCAATCCTCTCTATCCCCGTCTATGAGAAAACCGTAGTATCTCTCGGGCGGATGAGACTGCCTACTACTTCTACGGAGCGGCATAGGAATGTCCTGTTCATTTGAACCCTCTGGTTCCACTAAGCTTTCAGTAATAGTCCGTGGTTCTGGAATTTCTTCCAGTTCTACTGTGCTCCCACTTATCTGGTTTTCCAAAAACTCAGTTTCCAAGAAGTAGGCATGACGAGAAACAAGGACTTTTTGTTCCTCTTCACAGTAGAAGAAATATCCCTTGGAGTTCTTTGGATATCCCACGAACTTACACTGTACTGAGCGTGCCTCGAGCTTGTCCGCATGCTGCTTTTTAACAAAAGCTGGACATCCCCAAGTCTTGATGTGACTGAGATGGGGTCTCTTCCCACACCACATCTCATATGGTGTAGTAGGCACAGTCTTAGTAGGAACTCGGTTCAAAAGGTACGCAGCTGATTCTAGTGCATACCCCCAGAATGATCGCGGTAACTCAGCGTTACTCATCATGGACCGTACCATATCCAATAGGGTTCGGTTCCGTCTCTCCGATACACCGTTGTGTTGCGGAGTGTATGGAGGAGTAAGCTGAGAGAGAATCCCATTCTCTTTTAAGTAATTCAGGAACTCGGCACTTAAGTATTCTCCACCTCGATCCGATCTTAGAATCTTGATACTTTTGCCGGTCTGTTTTTCTACTTCATTCTTAAATTCCTGGAACTTTTCAAAAGATTCTGACTTATGTTTCATTAAGAAGACATAACCGTATCTTGAAAAATCATCCGTAAAAGTAATGAAGTAAGAATAACCGCTTCGTGCATGTGTAGACATTGGACCGCACACGTCGCTGTGTACGAGTCCCAAGAGCTCGCTCGCTCTTACTCCGTGTCCAGTGAACGGAGTCTTTGTCATCTTTCCTTTGAGACAGGATTGACAAGTGGCATATGATTGATATTCGAACGGATCCAAATATCCTTCTGTATGTAACTTAGTCAACCTTCTCTCATTGATGTGACCCAGTCTACAATGCCATAAGAAAGTCTGATTAATATCTGGTGACTTTCTTTTGTGTGTATTCTGGACATTGAAAATCTGTGGTTGGTTTAATACGTATATACCATTGCTCAATGTACCTGACCCAATCAGAACTTGATTAAGGTGAATGTTAACAACATTACTTACAAACGCAAATTCATAACCTTCTTTAGAAACCAAAGATACAGAAATGATATTACAAGTTGCGTTGGGTACAAAAAAGCAATTACGCAAAACCAAAACATGTCCATCTGACATTCCTAGGTGATAGTCCCCCACGGCTTTAGCATCCATGCTAGCTCCGTTCGCAACTCTGAGGGTCATGTCACCTTCCTTCAAAAACCTACGGTTTCTCAACGCCTGCAAAGAATTACAGATATGAGATCCTGATCCGGTATCCAATACCCAGGAAGTAGAGTTTATAGAAAGACAGTTTTCAATAACATACACACCTGAAGCTGAAGCTGCAACCTGCTTCAGTTCCTGTGTCCTGGCTTTCCAAGCCCTGCAATCTTTCTTCCAGTGTCCACTCTTGTGACAATAGAAGCATTCCTCTTTACCAACAAGCTTCCCCGCTATCTTTGTTGCCTTTTCCTTTCCCTTCGCACCCACTTTACTAACACCGCCCCTTGGTTTGGCGGGGGCTTTCCTCTTCTTTCCCTTGGCTTTCGCCTTGGACCTAGAAGAAGAAGATCCTCCTACAAACAAAGTGGATGTATCCCTACCCTTCTGTAGGGTGCCCTCTGCGCTCCTCAGCAGGTTGAGGAGTTCTGAAAGTTCAACTTCCTTTTCTTGCAAGTTGAAATTCAGTATGAACTGGGCGTAAGTGGATGGAAGGGACTGGAGAATTATATCTGTGTAGAGTTCACTATCCAACGTGGTCCCAAGTTCCGCGAGCTCCTCAGTGTAGCCAATCATCTTAAGCACGTGGTCCGCTACCGATGATCCGACGGCCAACTTAGTCGAAAATAACTTCTTCGACACTTCGTATCTTGCGATACGAGACTGCTCTCCATACAGTTCTTTTGTATGAAGAAATATGGATTCCAAATCCATATTCTCGTGCCTCCTCTGATGGTCATTGTCCATCGAGGCAAGTACAAGGCATCTGGCTTTCGCGCTGTCAATCTCCCAAGTCTTACGGATTTCCTTATCCGCGACGCTGGAGGTGGGACCTGGGACGGGGGGAGCTTTGGTGGTAAGAAGATACCCCAGCTTGTCGTAAGAGATTGCCAATTTGACATTCCTGAGCCAATCTTTGTAGTTTGGCCCTGTCAGTATGTTTTTATCTAGAAGTAACTTAAGTCCAGTCATTTCGATTTGGTCGCTGCAGGGGGAGAGAAGAAACACTTAGCACGATGCTCTTGCAAGTTTAGAATGGTTTTTAATTTGTCTAAACAGGATGGCTCCCACTGTCTCTCGAATCCCTCCTCAAACCACAAAGGAAGAATTAGCCGGGATCAATCCCACCGTACAATACTTGCTTAACCGTTCAGCCAGGCCAGTGTCGGTACTTCGAGGGAGGTTTTCCAACGCTTTCGCGAAGTTCCTTAATTTAAGAACCTCTTTTCCCTGGGGGCGTAGCCCCGCTAACACCTTTCTAGGCACCTACTAGGTTTATAGCATTGATCGTTTAGTGAGAAATTTCCCGAGGAGTAGCATATACTCACAGTAGGATCGGGATCCAAATATCATCGCGTGACGAAAATGAAGGAATCCTACCATAATCATCACACTCCAAATGGTATGCAAATCTAGCAAGTTTCAGTACTTATGAAACTCCCGATGTGGATTTTTGCCCCATGCTCTTATGACCTTGACTTTGGCCAACAAATCATAAGTCACATGTCAAGTTCTTCCCGTCGTTATCCAGGTTAATTTGAATCCACCCGTACATACCCTTGACTTTGGCCAACAAGGCAGTACGACTGTTCCAAATCAACGCATCTATCTATGCTGCACATGAATATCCAATAGCTACCAATCACTATGCCTTGACTTTGGCCAACAAACACAGCTTGAATACTATTGACTATTTATGTGAAACGACGGAGGGCTACGAATGGTTTTGGCGAAACCGTGAACGTAGTGAACTTGATATAATCGATGGAACGAGATAGCTTTTAGAAGGAGTGGCTCAAGCTCCGCATTTAAAAGTTAGTTTTGAAAAGAACCGAGTGGTTTTTCGAAAGTGTTCCATCGACTTAAACTTGGTTTATTATCTTGCATTAGTTCTTTTAATGCGTGATATTCTTGCATTAGTTCTTTTAATGCGTCCCATCATTTAATTCCTACCATTGCAGAAAACAACCAAAATATGACGTACGCTTATGCCATTCGCATTCGCCACGGGGTCCCGTCATCACTCGTTAGGTTACTTAACTAACGACAGAGCGGGGGCTGGGCTAGCGCGGCTGTAAAACATAAGCAACGCCTAAATAGAAAGCAATGATAGACATTACAGATCACAGATGAATACATTGGATATACTAGCAATCCGCATTTCTTTCGAGCCTGAAACGAAAAGCGGATAACACGGTCGCGGTGAATAGCAAATACCCCACCCAAGACCCCTACGGGTGCGGCAAACTACCCGCCAAGTTCCCGGTAGTTTGTGCACCCCACCATGGGTCTATCCTAGGAGCAAAAACAGTAAAAAGAATTATACAATGACGGCTACAACCCCGACCCGGTTGTGCGGCCAAACAAATAATATAATTACATCAATTTACATTTACAATGAATGAAAGAAAAACAAAAGCTCATCTCACATCCACCCCGGCTATTCACCCGCGACAGTCCAACACATTCATATACACATTCCAGCACATTACAGATCATGTATAACCCCGACTAATCGACTTATAGCGATTAGCCGACGTTCAATACATGCAAACATCACAGATATAACCAACATAGCCAAAGTGCAGTGAAGTTCGGAAAAAAAATACGGAATTATAGGACCCCAAAAGTGAATTTCAGTTCTGGAAAATCTGGGTACATATAATATATCTTAAAAATCCCAAAACCAACACAGAAGAACACTGCACGAAAAACGATGCAAAGATGACACCAACTTGCGGCGGTTCCGCGGCCAGATGAGTAGGTGAGGCCGCGGAAGCGCGGCGGTTTGGAGGAAACATGATATCGTTTTTCTTGTGTGTTCTTAGAAAACCCTGAGACGATTTTACAAGTATAACGTTTTTCATTTTGAGCCAAAAAAAAATCAACAGAAACTCAGGTTTTTAGTTTTCCGGTTTTGCGATTTTTCAGTTCCGAACTTCGTTACACTTCACTACCAAGCTAGTTTAAGTTTAGTTAGGCTCTGATACCACTGTAAGTCCATATTGCGACCCCCGGTGCTTACGGGGAGGCGGAAACGGTATAAAAAACGAATTTTTATCGCAAGAGGCAACATGGACTAAACTTGGTCGGGATCGTTGTCTAAACTAAAACTAGCAATCTAGCTAAAGAGAGTTAGCTACTATGGAAGATGGTTATACCTAAACTTGAACTCCTTCTTCTTCAAACCTTGTAGAGGTTGATGGTTCTCTTTACGTCGCCTTCTCCCGTCGAAGATGGATCCACCTCGAAGGTTCGACTTTGGGCTCTTCCTCGATCTTTGAGTGAACTAGGGTTTCCGGCTTGCTAAACCTTCATCCTAGAATGAGTAGAGAGAGATTAGGGTTTGCTTTTCTTTCTAAAGAGAATGATTCTCAACACATGAGAAGGTTTCTCTTTTCAAGAGGAAGAAGAAGATGAAATGAGGAGAGAGAGAGGTTATGATAGAATGAGCTCAATTATTTCTTTCTTGCAACCATATTGCAAAAGAAAAATATTATCTAAATGATAATAATTGAAAATGAGAATAGTTGATGGTAGTATTTGGAATGACCACAACCATGCTTCATTTAATAAAAAGTAAGCATGAATCAAGGAAGACTTTTTAAAGCATGATGGTAGTCAATGGTCAACAAGTCAACCAAGGTCAACAAGTCAACATAAAATCAACCATAACATAATTCTCATTTAATTACTATTATTAATAGATAATATATAAATCCATTAGGGTTTGGAAAATGAAGACTGTCAACTGTGCATACGCACCCGTTCCGAAACCCTAATGAAAAACCTCATTCTCCGCCTCAAGCAACTGTGCATACACACCTGCATTCTCGTTCCGAGGAACAAGAATACCAAGATATAAAAGCAACCCCCAAAACATATACCAGTATCTGGCTCAAACCAGAGCCTGCCAGTATAATCCGTCCGGACTCCAAACGTGCACCAGTGCGCGGATGAGAACGAACCCTGTCGCAAAACCATGCGACCTCTACTCTGTTTTGCCCAGAGGCGAATACCCTCTGTGTGGGACTCTAAAGACTCGACACTACGCTGGCAGTGGGTTTAACCACAGACCGCAAGCGGCACTAGCTGTGCGTAACGGTCCCCAGGTAGATGCCGACAAGAAGGCTGACGAGGTGAAACCCCATCTGAACTCCTACTGAGTCTGAATGTGACATTCTCCGTACAGTCCGGTCTGTTCGTCTGATACATCGCATGGCGGGCCTAGGGGGCGGTAAAACGTCAGTCCCCCAATAGCGGTACAAGTCGTGTCGGAGTGAAGCCCAAAACACCCTGAGATAACACTGGAAACCTACCAGTATATCTCGCTTGCCCTGGCCAGGGACTACTCGTGTAATGGCTCTCCTAGACACAGCGCGATGTCAACCCCCAATACCGGGAGAGACGAATCCTGTCTAACCGTCACTGCCTCCAAGTGCTTCGGGACTGCACCCAACCACCACCTGTTTGCACGACTCCTTTGAGCCGTGGTAGGGTAGTGATCAAAGTGCAGTGGGAACACACTCGAGGCGAAGTGTCAGTGTCAAGTCAGCGGACTAAGCTGTACTCATGTCACCTGGGAACTGATAACTGACGATAGGTATAATACCAACCTGTCAGTTCCCGACGAGTCCTGTCCAGTGTACTCGTAACCCAACGAGCACCCGTATACTATCTCCAGTACGACGTACTGATGGCTGTGGGACAGACCATCTCCCACACTGGGATGAGAAGCGCATACGCTAGTCTACTCCGGAGTATCGATGCCCTGTCTCGATAGTCCTACGACTAGGGACCTGTATAAGGATGTGCCTATAGATTACCCAGCCCCCACTAGTGTGACTGCCATCACAACGCTGGTAATCAAGCAAAGATCCTAAGGGCTCCACTAATGCGTATAAGTGATATACTGAAATAAACACAAGTACACATTGAAGTAGAAACAAACCAAGTAGCATACTACTATATTGAGCAAGATTGTTTATACAAGGTGAATATCCAAAGCTTCCATCAAGTAATATACAAACTAGTATGATACAGTAATGGCCTCTAGGGCATATACACTAACATCTTAAACTAATAAAACTGTATTCTTTAAGATTGTTTTAATTAAATTCCTTGCAATTAAGCCTCTACAACCTATTTTGGGGAACCCGATTTAGATCACATCCTTGGGACTAGTAGGGCGAGATGCAGACCTTCTCATGGAGCATCCGATCTCGATGGAATTTTTAATGCAATTTTTAAGAATAATGTGATTTTCTATTTAATAAATATAATCTATTTTTAATAATTATATATATATATATATATTATCAAAATATCTATTTTATATTTATAATAAATTCCATGTTTTCTAAACACAAGAATCACAAATTTCATAAATATACCATCAAGAAATCATACAATTCCAATTTACACTAAAATACCCTATACCATTCAATCTAGATTTATAATCATTAGAATACTTTACTTTTAAAAATTACATCCATGAAAACCATAAATACGATAAATAAATACTTTAGGAATATTTTGAAAGTGTACTAAAACTATTTTTCATAAAACCCCCTCAAGTTTATTAATTTACAATAAGGACCCTAGTAAATATAGGTTTAAGCTGGACCAATCCTCTTGAGTTTCAGGGAGCCGGAGAAAGTGGGTGCTTGCCTATTTAAGTTAGGAGACTAAAATGGGGTTATCAATGGTAATTGGGTTGGAAAAAGTCATAAATCCTACCGTCCATGTGCAGCAGTTACCAATAACTCCAAAACCTAATTCAGGAATCAAATTCTGTTTAAGTGTCTGACTCAGACAGAGTCTCAGTCTAATCTGAATACAATTCCAATCTACATATAATCCAAATATAACTCCAATACAACATGGATCCATATACTGGAACTGGAAACATGAATACCAGAATGCTATACAATATCAACATGACTTGAACTGACCGAACTATGGATATACATTGACTTGATTACATGACTATCCGTTTACATCCTTATCCGTTTACATGAACAATTGATATCATGGTTTCGGCAAGTCTTACATCTATAAAACAATACAATAAACATTACGGGGTTAAAGGGGTAGATTGGTACGGAATGTGTTAAAAGTGGCACGAGATGGTCATTAAAAGATTTAACTAAACATCCATCGCCGTTGTTCCGTGGGGTTTGACGGAGCCTTTTACTACGGGTTACCTTAGTCCACGGAATAGTTGGACTCCTCTCGTAAACACTAATATCTTATGTACCAAGCTACAAACAACTCTGTTAGTATAGCGAACATAATCTTTTATACTTTACATGTTCTATTCTCTGTCTATTCTTCTCTACCTCTTGGGACTTACCGAGCGATTGTTCACTGACGATATTCATTTTATATTCTTTCTTTGGAATGTTGTCAGGAGGACCCGACTCTCTGGAGATCGAGCCCAGCTCAGAAGACTTGGAGCAGTTCATCGAGGACCCCGAGCTCTAGTGCACGTGTATATGCTTTTACTTTCAGTTCATGCCATTGTTTAGGCATTGCTTTCAACATTATATTTACTTTTCAGTTGTATTGTAAAGAATGTTTAATTAATAAAAAGTTGTTGTTCATTTACATCTCATGTCTTTCTTATGTACATTTATTATATTGTTTATTTACGCTTAGCGTGTTTACTTCTGAATAAATACGTCGCGAGCCTAGTCACGTCTCCTTATCCGTATACCGGAAAGCGGGGCGTGACACGTTGTAAAACCTAGCTGCAATTGTTGGGCCGTTTAAAAGGTGTGGACCCTCTACCAACGTGCTCTCCACGATTCAATTGTACGTTCACTTCTTTTATTGACCAAGCGGCGAAAGTGTGTCTCTGTTCTTTTTCGATCCTTTCATTCAACCATGTCGTAGGATTCGATCTCGTGAGTATATCTTTGTGCGTTCTGTTCGTTAATATACAGTTATATTAATTAGATTAAATTTAATTTCGAACGTTTAAAACGATAAAATAATACCACTTACTCTACATATTTAGCAAAACAATCGATGTTTATCAAGATGTACGCATGAACACTGGCCGCGAGATTGTAAGACGTGTTCTTTAGCCTTGCTGCTCCAATTGGATCGTCAGGAACACTCTGCGGTTTGTTCAGCTTCGTCCTGATATAGTCGTTCAGAAAACGAGCACAAAAAGACATGACATCTTCCACGAGATAACCTTGAGCAATTGAACCTTCAGGACGATACTTGTTGCGGATATAGTTTTTTAAAATTAACAGATATCTGTTGAAATTGAAATAAATTAACAATTCATGATAATTCTTTGCAATTTAAATGATGAATAATAAACGTCAATAATACCTCTCGATTGGATACATCCAACAGTAATGGACCGGACCGCAAATCCTGACCTCGGTTGCCAGATGGACAGACAAATGAACAATAATGTCGAGAAAGGAAGGTGGGAAGATAGTTTCAGGATTGCAGAGGATTAAAGGAATGTCTTTTTCGAGCTCTGCTATCTCATTAACGTCCACGTTTTTGGAACACAATTGGCGGAA
This sequence comes from Agapanthus africanus, assembly GCA_030015575.1. NCBI lineage: Eukaryota > Viridiplantae > Streptophyta > Magnoliopsida > Asparagales > Amaryllidaceae > Agapanthus > Agapanthus africanus. The sequence continues at coordinate 47,833,038 of JASDDO010000012.1, forward strand.
ATACGTGCAAAAGTCGTTAAGCACGATACCAACTTCTGATTTTACCGATGCTTTGAGGCATAAAGGAAGAAGATGCTGCATCAATATGTGGTAATCATGGCTCTTGAGTCCTACGATTTTTCCGTTTTCTATCTGCACCTGTTTGGAAATGTTTGATGAGAAACCGTCAGGAACTTTCAATTCTTTCAACACATGTAAAACCCGCCACTTCTTCTCTTTGTTCATGTTGTAGATTGCCGGTGGGATCTCATAATAATCCGGTTTACCAGCCACAGGCCAAGATTGCAAATATTTTCTAATGGAAAAACCATTCAAATTCGTCAAATCACGACGGGCGTTAAGATTGTCCTTCGTTTTTCCATCCTTACACAGCAGAACATTGATGATGTGCTTGGAGATGCTCTTCTCGATATGCATAATATCTAAATTATGGAGCAGCGGTAGATCGGGCCAGTACGAAAGCTGAAATAAACCACTAAGCTTCTTCCAGCGAGATAGGCATAGCATTGCATCTTTTTCTGTTTCTTTCCGAATGTGATATTCTGATAATCTCTCCATTGTTGCAGTTTGTCTTTACCGGTCTCCATCTTGCCATTGAACATTTCTTTATTCCTTCCGAATCTGTGAGTTATTGGCAAGAATCGTCGATGACCCATTGTAACACCCTAATGCATTTATACGATATTTATTTGAGTAATTTCCTAATCTTGCGACAACTTCTTGATTATTATTGTTTTTGGGTTCGGATAATACATTTGGTATCTGTGGTTAGTATCCGACCCGACCCGTATGCTTAAAACCCATTATGGTTCAAGAGTATGTCATATATTCCCTAGTACTGAGAATCCGTACACATCTAGATTCTATATACATGTATGATATATTTAGTATCTGCATATCTTTAAATAATACAAATAATAACCAGATAATGTTTTTAATATCTGGCATGACCTGTTAACATACCCCATACCTTATGGTTGCATTCATACATCTTGTTCATGTCCAGATTGATAAAACAGACTTGTTTGGATCGCTACGTGTATTTACGTATATCCGTTCTTAGGGGTTTGCATTTTATTTAACCAGATATCAAATTATGGTTTGGCTGATACTTATATTATCCATATTTTAAAACTAGATTTTTAGAAGAGACCTGGGTATTTTTGGGAGTATTTTTGTATTAGCTGTATAATCCAAGAAAATATATTATTATATTCTAACTGTTATATACAGATTATATAATATATATATATAATATATATTAACTAATATCCTCTCTCTCTCCCCTCACGCAAACTCTCTCTCTCCACTCTCTCTATATATATTTTATAACCTAATTATTATACTAATCTCACCCTTCATCTCTCTCCTTTCTTTCTCTGTTCTTTCTTCTTCGCTGTGACGGAACCCAAGCCCAAACCCTAGCCGCTCCCTCGATTTCTCCGCCGACCTCTGTAATACCCAGTTCTTTTATACGCCAATAGCCGTGTTTTTATAAGAGGGGCCACTTGCAAGCTTATCTAGTTATACCTATAATTATTTTAAGTATTTAAAAATCCTAATTCTTTTATTCTATTTCCTTCTTAAATCCGTTTACCTAAAACTATCTCTATTACTCAAAGCCTTTTTATTTTTCCCTTTATTATTTTCCCTTTCTATACCCAGTCCCCTATGAATATTTAGCGTATTTTAATAAATAAGCCTCCAGAAATTTTCCTGAATTTTCTACAAATTTTCCGTATTTTTCCAGAATTTAATCCAGGATTATTTCAAGTTTTATATATATATGTGTAATTTTTATTTAAAATAAATTCTTAACCTACTAATCTAATACTAAACCCTAAAAACTATTTCTCTTCACTAAATCCTATTTTTGGCCCAGCCCAATTCTTTGCCCCAAAACCCTAACCACACTTCCATCTTCTCTCTCATTATTTTCTCTAAACTAAACCAAAACCCTATTACCTATTTATTTTATATATATTTTCTCCCCAAACCCAGCCGGCCCACCACTTCTTCCTTCCCAATTAGCCAAATTTCTTTAGAGCCCGGTCCATCTCCTTTTCTTTTATTTTCCTTAGCCCGGCCCAATTCCCAAACGACCCGACCTGACCCGCTCTGTCCCTCTCTTCCCAACTTCTTTCTAAATTTTTCCCGCCTTTTTCTGCGAACCCCACATCGCCGCCCACGCCGCCTTGCCAACGCCCTCGTCATGACCACGACCTACGATCCCGACCCACGTTCGCACGCGCGCTCTCAAGCTCCTCGCTCCCTCCTCCTTCTCGCGCTTCTCCCTATTCTCTCCTTTCTCTCACCGACGTCTCCCTCTCTTTCCCCAAGCAAGAACCCCAGCGCCGACGTCCACTCCACCCTACCACCTTCGACCTCGACTGCATCGCCTCCTCCCTTCGCAAGCTTGCACCCACGCCGCGACCGAGGCTCCACCTCGCCGACGAACCCATCGAGCCCCGAGCTCCCCCTCCGTCGCCGACCCCTCCTTCTACCGCCGACGAGACCCACAGCACCCCAGGATGCCACCTCCTCGCTACCGAGCTCAACACATCATCTCCTTCTCCCTCTCTTCACTAGCCCGACTCCAACCCCACCTGCAGGCCACCTCGCCGGCGCCTCCATCGACCTCACGTCATCACCACCAAGCTCTTTCTCTCTCTCTCAGCAACCCCAACCACATCTCTCTCTCTCTCCCTCAGCTACATCCCATACCCCTACCACAGTAACATCTCCCCCCTCTCTCTCCTTCTCTACCACAGCAACATCACACACTCTCTCTCTACCACAACAACATCACCATCTCTCTCTCAGCTCTTCTTCGAAAAGGCCCTAAAACCGAACCTAACCCAATCCCTAACCGCCGCAGTCGAGCCCCCGTCATTTTGTCGAATACCTACATTGATCGCTGTTGCCGCCATTCGGGTCACCGACGTCGCCATCAAATCTGTGGCCTCGACCCCTTAAGCCGTCATCGTCATCAACACGCCTTTTGTCGCAACGCCAGCGCACGCCGTCGCATCCACCGAGCCATCGAGTCCAAGAAGCAAGATCCGACAAAGCTGAACCTGAGCTGCGTTCGTGACGCGATCGTGTCGTTGCCGCTGCCGTACCGTCATCGACGCGTCATCAGGAAAGTTTAATACTTGCTTCATGCTACTTGTATATGTTACAATTCTAGTTACTAATAATTGTCGCATACCCTTTTTACGTGAACCGTATAATTCAAGTGTTCGATGCACGGTCCGAATGGAAACCCCCGTTAAATTGACGGCAACATATAAAATATGATGGCCCGAGTTGTAAGGAATGTCCCTTGAGATTTGGGTTCCAATACTATGTCGTTTGCTCACATAAAATGATGTCCCAGATTCTGTCGTAAAACCGGAAAACCTTCGTACATGCCAAACTGTAAAATTTATAATAAATTGTGTATAAACCGAATTTTAGCGTTCGATGGCTCGTATCGAAGCTAACTGTTTAACCTACTGTATTATACTATTGATCACTGAATTTTAATACACTATGATAGAGATAACTGGGTGGATTACGATTCTAGACTGCAGTCCAGAATGGAAATCCCGGTTAACCCCTGTTTCTATACCCCTGTAAATTCCCCGTTCAAATAAGAGAATGCACGGAACCCTATATCATTACATATAGAATTGAATTATCTTTCTCACTCCGCTGGTCTCACTGGATTCCTTAACTGTTTGATATCTGTAACTCATTTATTAATGTCGACACGTCTTGCTGAATTCTGCAGAGGCAGATTCTACACGTCGAGTATAATCTGTCCATAACTCCCTGTCTATATAGTATATCTCTGATCCGTCAATTGCGGTGGAAACCAAACTGATACCCCTAAATATTGTTCAACTATAGCGTCGCCTAAATACGATCGTAACTGGGATTAAAATGAGTTACGAAACGGACTTTCGATTCTGAAACCGAATCTCCAGCAGTGAACGTTTTAAATGAAATGGCCATATCTAGTAATCCTGAAACCCAATTAACGTGAAACCAATTTTGATGGATAGATAATTAAACATACTACTTATCCCCTGTTCCTTGTTTCGCTAAATTTTGCATGTATGACTTATGACAAATTATGTAAGTGGTAGGACACCGATTGATGACATCTTAATCATGGCTGAATTATCGTATTCTCATCACATTATATAGATGTCATTACATTGGTAACCTAGTGATCATATGCATTACCCAGTGTTAGGTATTAGTGTTTGATTTTGGCAAGTACGTGAGTGTTTAAGCATGAATGGATAAGTGAAAGTGACTTGTACTTGTACACAATCAGTGGACCCTATTGATTTATTGCATTGTCGACGTCTGTGGGACATGTATAAGTGTGACTATAATTGGTATGAGACGATTATGGTAGCACTTGCATGGGTGTCACAGGTAAGGCACCAAACACTGTCCATTTGTCTTGGGTATCAGTCGAGACATGCTTGATGGAGATTCCGTCTCCAGTTCTCGCGTAGACTTGTCATGGACCGACGAGTATTTGAGTTTATGGTTGGCGTTTGATGTAGACCATGGGGTGTGGGGTAGTTTGAGTGTGAGTTCAACAGAATCTCGGGAGTCCCATGCCGGCACATATGGAGATATATGGAGATATATGGGGATATTACTGATTACTATCGTGCGTGTTTCGGACCCGTGTTCCCTTGCCCTTGGGTCCTACCCTTGGGTGGAGGATACTCCTGCGTGGTTGAATCTCACACTTGGACTGATGATAAGCTTAGCGACCTGTACAGTGAGACTTAGAGACTGATAGGGTTAGTGACATTGACATGCATTGCTTACTGATTCAACATACCTGCTATATTGTTTAGTGCTCTACTGTTACCCGCTCTATTAGTTACCGTCATTGGCTACTTCATGTTCACGCCTTTATTCTTTAGATTACTGTTACATATTCATCACTATTGCACGAGTTCTTATTTGTGTCTATATATATTGCTATCGTGCCGCTCTGACGACCTGAGTATGCATGCTCAGAGTGAGAAGTGGATCTAGCTTGGATCAGGACCTGACGTACCTCGAGGACATCGCGGACATCTTGATCAGTGACCCAGAGCTATACTTCCTTGATCTCCATCTGGTTAGTTCTTTTGATTTAGTTACTGCAGTTCTCATTACCTGTGCATTATTACTGATTACCACATAAAGCTAAAAGCCAAAGTGTGACTACGGAGAGATATTTTCTCGACCGTAGGAGCATGGCTGGCCTTGTCAATCCCTCGTATTCCGTATTTTGGGAAGCGGGACGTGACATGGTTTTGTTGGTATCAGAGCCAGGTTTTGCTTCGTTTGGAATTGCAGTTTCCGTGCAATTCTTGACAATCTAAGACATCCTTCGGTCTAGATTGTAAACTTGTTATTCTTGATCTCGATTCACATAGTGTATTCTGCTATACATTTTGATCCATCCGCTAGAGTTTTGGGTGACTTAATAGAGTTACGTGGTTGTAATTGTGAACTGTAGCATAGTTATAATACTGTACTCTGTTTGAGTGACTTAGAGTTCTACAGTTGATTTCCAATTGTTTGAATTTCACCGCACCCGATATTCTTGATTCCTTGCCTAATCCATATTGTATTGTAATTCTTATAGCTTGTGCCTTATATCGTCCTAAAAATTGTTGTTTCAGGACCATGTCTTCCAACGACCTTTCTTCTATTTCCACTCCCTCGGATCAGACCGTCGAGATTTTGAATGTACTGCAAGGTCTGAAGGAAGCCCAGGAGCGAACGAACGACCTGTTAGATGAAGGATTAAGGAGGCAGATGACTCAGGCACCAGCGGAAGCCTCCAATCGTAAGGGAATCCCCGTTAAACAAGGAAAAGAGGTGAAGATGAAGCGCCCACTTGTTCCCCAGCCCTGAAAGCAGCGGAAGGCTCAACGCTGTGGATACAGAAGCCAGGACACCATCAGAGAAATTGTCGCAACGCCAAAGGGCAATGCCTGATTTGCGGATCCAGCGAACACCTTGTCAAGGGTTGCCCTAAAAAGAAGGAGCTACAAGTAGGAAGTTCGTCCACACTCTCCACTCCTGCTAAGTGATGGTTATTTCGTAGTTCGAGCTTCGAGGATAATGTGGACCCAGCGCAGGATTCAACTCGCGTGACGAGAATGCAGCGGTCTGGAAATCAAAGAAGAACTATCACCTCTCTGCTTTCAATAAAAATGTTGTCACTCTTTTGTAAATATTCCTTTTCGTTTAAGATCTTGTTTCCGCTGAACTTTTAGTTGAATGCAATAAAACTCTGAGTTGTGATGTATGTATCATTCCCTTGCTTCTCGCTTTGCTTATACTATTCATTGCATCAGCGTTCTAAAATTTGATTTTTTAGTCCTTACCTACCGTATATTTTCTTTGTGCTACCGCATCCTTAGTTATTTTCTTAGTGTGTCCCACTGTCGAATCACGGCTCCTTCTTTTCAGGTCATGGCCCACCCGGGAGCAGCGCCGTCTCTAGATGAGGACACATGGTCGTGCGTTTCCTTGGACTGCATGCTGGTGAGTTCGGATGACGAGATCAACGGTCCACGGGTGATTTTCGGAAACAACGATTCCAAGGGCGAGGGATTCGCAGCCCCAGAAGTTGACATGATCAGCGACTCGGACGACGAAGAAGAGGACCCCGAAGAGGACCCAATAGAGGAAGATCCCGAGGAGGACCCTGTAGGGTTGCTAGGCACGCGCACAAGGATCTACGAGGCATCAACCATGCCCGATTAAAAATTTAGCCGTGCCGAACAACCCGAAGCCGGATCTTTAAACTAAGGTTTAGGCGAAAACGAACATGTTAAACGCTTTAACACTAAGTGAGAGGGATTACAACCTTTGTAGATCCGGTCCTTCACTTCTTAAGCTCCGTGTTGAGGCCCCTTCGCTGCGATCATCGTGTTCCGGACTCTCGAGAGGCTTCACGAAGAGAATGATGCAACCTTTGCTTCCGATCTTCGATACTAAGATGATCTACCTTGAAGTTTCATTAACACAAGATAACACTCATAATATGAAGTGAACACCCTCATCTAAATGGCAAGAATAGATGAGGATGATGAAGTAGGATTTTTGCTCTCATTTATAATCTTTTTCTCACTCATTTTCATCACAAAAGAAAGCTTTTTCATGAAGAAGCTCAAGCATGAAGAAGAAGAATGAAGAAGATAACCTTAATCCTTTTGTGATGAATAATGAATTATTGTAGTGGTTACAAATCTAACCAAGGATTAAGCATGAGAGAGTTAACCCTTGTAGAGAGTTAACTAGGGTTAATGGTTTGGATTGGGTTAACATAATATCTCACAAAAATATCAAGCAACCACAAAGTCAATGCTTCATGAAGCTTCATGAAAGCTTCATGCAAAAGCTAACCCTAATCCAAACCCTAACCAAGTTTAAACCCTAATCCAATGTTAAATTTGTAACCCTAACATGTTACAATATTATATATCACATATACAATATATTTTGTAACAATAGAAAATAATACAATTAACATATATCACATATATATCAATGTATTATCCCGTGAGAAAATGAATCATTTAGTGAGCTAATATTAGTTAATGTAATTTAATATATCATATATATTATTATACATTAAATTATCGAATCAACACTTGATCCGACAATCCGGCTATATCGCATATAACCGACTAATACGATGACCCGGCTATATCACATATACCCGGCCGATATCTCATATCGCGAGAATCCAATACGGTATCATATACCGCATTATTCTCGGTCCCGCACATATCACATATGTGCTCCTATTCCGTTTTGCCTGAGCCAAGAAACCTCTGTGTAGGACTCTAAAGAATCGTCAATACGCTGGCAGTAGGTGATGATCATATCAAACACCCACAAGCTGCAAGCGGTCAGCTAAACGTAACAGCCACCCAGGTATTGAGTGCTCAGAAGATCAACAAGAAAGCCTGTACATTCTCCTATGAATCCAAACAGTAACACTCCCGTACAGTCCGGTCTCGTCGTCTGATATGTTGCATATCTCGCCTAGGGGTGGTAAACGTCAGACCCCAGTAGCTCGATAAGTCGTGTCGATATGAGGTCTATAACAGTTCGAGAAACTACTGATAACACTTACCAGTAAATCTCAGCAACCCTGGCCAGGGGTTTCTGGTTATAGCCAATCGAACACAGCACAACATCAACTCCCTATACCGGGAGAGATGAATCCCCTCCTATCGCTCATTGCCTCCATGTGATTCGGGACTGTACCCAAAAGCCACCTTTTTGCATGCCCTCTTGGACGTGGTATGATGGAAATCAAAGCACAGTGGGAATCACACAAGACTCTATGACCATCTCGGGTCAACAGACTACTCTGTACCAGTGTCACCGGAGAACTGCCATCTGACGTGATGTATAATACCATCTGGGAGTTCTCGGCGAGTCCGTCCAGTGTACCCAGTCTCCACTGAGCACCCATACACCATCCTTGATGTCAAACACCGATGGATATGGGATCATCCATCGCCCATCATATGGGTCAAGATGCGTATACGCTAGTCTACTCTGGTGCATCGATGCCCTGTCTCGATACACCCCCGACTAGGAACAGTTATAGGATGTACTCGTCGACTACCGTGGCCCTACTAGTATGATCTCATCATAGTCCCAATAGTCGAGTATATATCCTAAGGGCTTTATCAACATGTAACATAGAGACAATCAGAGTACATGTTAAGATAAAGTACAACCAGATAGCATACTATCATGTCGAGCAAGAAAGTCCTCCCTATATATGTCCAAGCATCCACTACAATATACATCGTATGTACAGTAATGGCCTCTAGGGCATACATATAACTAACAATCTCCCATTTGCACTAGGGCCATCTGTTGTGGTATCACATACCCAACAATTAGCTGCGGTTGAAGTATCTCATACTCAACCATCCCATAAATGTCTCTACTGGGAAAAAGGCCTTTGTGAGTGGATCCGCGCTGTTGTTCTCTGTGTCTACTCTCCTATCCTCGATCTCCCTGGAGATCAACCATCTCCATGATCAGGTGATACTCCCTAAGAATTATATCTGGATTTCTGATGGGACGGTAGTTCCTTGGCTAAAGCCACAACTCCATTGTCACACAATGGTAGGAACGAAGTTCATCTCATGAACTTATATATATCCAGACTGCCTCTTTGGTAGCATCTTTGGTAACGATGTATCTTGCCTTTAATCGTCTAGTATGTCACGGTATTTAGCTTGGAACTCTTCCAACATACCGTCCCTCCACTGAGGGTAAAGACAATGCCTGCGACTGACATTCAGTAGTCCTTACCACCCTGGAACCTTTCCAGTGATTCTCCCTAGGATCGATTGATACCATCTCACTACAACTAGTGAGTATCCTAACATCCAATTAGATCTATCTCATAGATCCAAAACCCAGGATTTAGTAGGTATCATTTTGATCCTATATGGAGAATCCTTGTGATAAGCGGAGATTGACCGATCGTAGCATAGGAAACTCCTTCCCTATCAAGAGTATGTCATCCACGTACTCTACGAGGATCACCACCATACTCCCTACTACCTTTTTGTATATACAAGGTTCATCTACTATTTTGATGAAGTCAAACTCTTTGACTACGACATCAAAACAGATGTTCCAACTCCGCGATTCCTGTTTTATTACATAAAACATCTTACACACGTTTCCGCTGCTCCCACTGTCTACGAAGCCCTCTGGCTGTGTACTTATAGACGCTCTTTTCTAAAACATCATTTAGAAAAGAAGTCATGACACCCAACCACCAGATATCGTAGTCATGGTATGCAGCCGTGGCAAGTAGGATCTGGATGGACTTAAGCATAGCTTTGAAAGTATCAACTTTTCCATGTACACCAAGTAATCTTCTCAAGATATACTCGCTCCTGATGGGGATTTAACCCTTCAGATAAAGCAACCAAAGTCCATACTTTTTTTGGTGTATAAGGATTCCATCTCAGATCAATAAGCATCCAGCCATTCTTACAGAGTCCCACTCCTGATGGCCAGCCCGAAACTAGTTGGGTCATCATCTCATGATGCAATCCTCGCTCCCACTGTCATAGAGAAAACCGAAGTATCTCTCAGGTGGGTGAGGAACCCTACTGGATCGGCGGAGAGGCTGAGGTTCGTTAGTTACTGTTGAATCCTTTGGTTCTATCAAATCATCTGCTACAGTTTGTATAGCCGGAACCTTTCCAGTTCTACATAACAGACCTTGCCTCGAGCTTGTCCGGATTTTACTTTTAGACATAGGCCGGATAACCCCAAATCTTAACAAACTTAAGATATGGGCTCTTCCCTTTCCATATCACATATGAAATGGTAGGAAACTGATTTGATTTGAACCCTATTCAATAGCTATGCAACTTCTTAAGTGCATAACTCCCAAAAGGAAATAGGAAACTCAGTAGTACTCATTATAGAGCACACCATATCATATAGGGTGCTATTGCTCCGCCCCGATATACCATCGTGCTATGGTGTATACGAAGGAGTAATGCTGAGAGAGAATCTCATTCTCCTTTAGAATAGTCCAGGAATCTCCGTGCTTAAGTATTCTCCTCCTTGATCTCATCAAAGGACATAATACTTTTACCCGTATTTTGGTTCTCTACTTCTAACTTATATTCCGTGAATATCTCAAAAGCTTCGGACTTGTGTTTCAACAGGAACATATGTCTGAATCTTGAGAGATCATCAGAGAATGTAATGAAGTACAAAGAACCGGTCTTGGCATGTGTAGACAGGAGACTTTCATACATCATCATGTATCAATTCCAAGAGTTCACTAACTCTTTCTCTGTTTCCAATAAACAGAGCTGTGGTCATCTTATCTTTGTGACATGACTGGCAAGTTTCATAAGATGTAAATTCAAACAAATTTAAATATGCATCTTAATGTAACTTCAGCTAGTCGGGTCGCATTGATATGACCTAGTCTACAATGCCTCAAGATGGATTCGTTCATTTCTGAGCTCTTCCACTTGTGTGTGTTCTGTATACTAAGAACTGTAGTTTGATTTAGAACGTCAATGCTTTTAGATAACGTGCCTGAACCGATCAACTCTTGATATAGGAAATGTTCAAAACATTATCCAACAATACAAAATTATATCACTTCTTTACTAATAAAGAGACTGATATGATGTTGTATATTAGGTTCGGTATCTAATAACATTTGTTCAGAATCAATGTATTCTGGTAATACAGGGTGATAGTGACCAACAGACATGGCTGCAACACTTGCACCTTTTTTATCTCATGAAACTTTTCACCTGTTCTCAGTTCTCTACCTATCGGTAGCCCATGTAACATATTACATATGCGGGATCCTGATCCGGTATCTCATACCCATGACGTAAAGGATACTGAGAAACAGTTTTCTGTAATGAACACACCCGAAGAAGATGCATCAGCATGCACTTTCTTCGTTTGGGCGACACGGGAAATCTGGTATTCCCCAATTTCCTGCTCTGTTTTATAACAATTATAAGTTGGAGCGGGACCAACGTTCCCCAGCTCAGTATAACAAGCGGGTTTGGTCAATATATCCGTATTATTATCTTGATTAAGGCATGATATGGTCGCTACCTGGAGAGAGAGAGAAGAAAACACTCAGCGTATGCTCTTGCAAGATTATATTGGTTATCTAATATATCTAATCAGGATGTCTCCCACTGTTTTTAATCAAATCTTCCTTCAAACCCTAAAAGGAAAGACTGGCCGGGATTAATTACACGCTACAAGTTCGCCAATCTTTCAGCCAGGCCAGTGTCGGTACTTTGAGGGAGGTTCCCCGTGCTTTCGCACGGACCTAATTAAAGTAAACCTCGTTTTTCCAGAGGTGTAACCCCGTTAACACCTTTCTAGACACCTACTTGATCGGCTAATTGTAATGTGTAAAACTCTCCCAGGAGTAACTCTTACTCGCAGCGGGTATCGGGATCCAACTATCTCATAGAAGGTATGCAATCTCATTGCAAATTTCAACACTTGAAATTCCCAATAATATTTTGCCCCTAGCATCTTATGACCTTGGCTAAGGTCAACAAATCATAAGTGCTAGCCAAGTTCAACCCGTCATTTCCCGATTGAATTAAACCCACCCGCACGACCCTTAGCTAAGGTCAACAAAGTCGCACGACTACCCTAACTCAATCGCATCATATGCTTATACAGATAAGCACTAATCAGCTACCACACACTACGCTTTGGCTAAGGTCAACAAACGTAGCACGAATACTAACCAGTACTTATTTGAAATGACGGAGGGCTACGACAGGTTTTTAAGAAAACCTTTTGCGTAATGAACTTGATATCGTTGTAGAATCGAGTGATTTTAAATGGAGTGTTTTTGAGGCTTTTCTAGTTTTGCTAAAGGGGTCACTCCCGGTGAAGGGATCGTCGGCCCTTTCCTCATCGAATAAGGTGCAGGATATATCATATATATCACTATGCAAAGCAAGAACTCCAAAAGCAATCAAAAGACAAACCGAGGGGTGTAGCATCTGCCAGTCATTGCTAAAGGGGTCACTCCCGGTGAAGGGATCTCGGCCCTTTCCTTATCGAATAAGGTGCTGGATGTTCTACAAGGAACACCGCTATGCAAAGCAAGAACTAGAGCTACCAGTTTTTAAACAAGTTTCTACAACATCATAGGTTTCTTTTATTTCATTAATCTCATTAATGAAGTCCCATTTTATTATGTTTCACAAGCATTGCATTTGAAACGAAATCTGCAATATAACATATATCTCATATATATAATATAAACATTCGTCTCAGGCAGTAATATGATCTCATCACAGAACATTGCAGCAGAAGAACATATATGAAATATTGGATATACTAGGACGTCCGTGTTTTCAATACGAGCCTGTATAAAACACAGATTTCATGGTCGCGATGAATAGCCAAACCCACATCCCTAGACCCCTACGAGAGCGGCAAGCAACACTGCCAATTCTAGGGTTAGGAGACCCGGTCTCAACTCCTCGAGATGGTCTCCCACTGGACCCCAGAACCCGGTTACTTGTGCTCCCCGCCTTGGGTCTACCTAATGCGGAAAAGTAAATAATATACAATGGTGACATCATCCTCAGCCCGGAAGTGCCCCAATGAAAGATTATTACATACAAATGAATTTTACATGAATGAAAAAGAAAAACTCTCATCTCACATAAAACCCTCGGCTATTCAGAACGCGACGATCCAATATAACATATCACAGCAACACATAATATCTCATATCATCAAAGTAAGCAAGTATGCGTATCCCGATTGTCGTTGATGTATAGCAACGAAGCCGGCGATACACCGCATACTATGCTTACGGTCACAGAAAAGAAAGTGTAAAACTACAACAGTTGGAATCCGCAACCTCCTTAGACATCGCATGCCTAACCAAATGAATTCCTTAGACATCGCATGCCTAACAATTATAAACCCCGCATTTTAGTCTCACCATCGAAAACTCTTTTCAATATCAAGTCGGGCAATTCAACAAGATTCCCGACATCCTGATCGAATGCTCGTCGCAAACTTTAGTGGACGGCCGCACCCCCAGATGCCGTCGACGAAGTGTACTAAGGCGGAACACCGCTGCCGCGAGCACCCGAACGGATGCTTTTGGCGACAGGGTTCTCCTACAGCCACTTGGTCGGGGTTATGGGGCATGGCTGTATGTTAAGTTTACCCGGCGAGTATCCGCGTACGCTACGTGATTGCAACGGACTTATGATCACATCAAAATTCCGTGGCAACCGATCATCTGAGACTAAAGTTCTATGTTTATAACATTCAAATTAGTTATCTCATAACTACCTGTGGATTCTAAATATTGTATCACATTCCAGATAAATAGACAATGTTAAACTTTCCGATCGAATAATCAATCACCCAAGATTTCCCCAATATATCTCAACACTTGAAATCAGTTTAAAAACATCCATCACATGCCACAGTACCAATAGTCCAGCCATAGAAGGGTCAAGCCAACGCCTCACATGTAGCACGCCTTACTGCCCCAAACCCTAAGGTTTAAAAGCAGTTCAAGACGGTCACATAATCGAGTTAAGGTTTGTTGTCTTCTAGAGGTCCATCGCGTTACTTGCATGACTTAGAACGTTCTTAAACAACGGAAAAATCCAACACTTGGAAATTTTCCGGGTCGGGAAAAAGTGAGTTATTGACATCCGGTCGAACTTTTTAACACGTTCTAAAATTATCCGGAAAAAGAAAACAAAGTTAAAATATTCGATCGAATCATTAATTCCTCAATACAACCCAGAAAACTCAACACTTGAGTGAAAAATAAAAATTCCCAGAAGAATCAGCAAGTACCAACTGTTATTACTGTGCAGAAACTAACATCTAATCCCCAGATACTGCCGCGGAACCGCCGCCAATACCCTAGTTTAGTCGCGGTTCCGCGGCGCTTTGAGCGATTCAATGTGTCGTTTTGCACACGTGTCCATAGAATTCCCTGCTGATTTTTTTAAGGATTTTTAATTTGGAAAAAAATCACATTTTCTGAAAATGTCCAGAGAAGGGTTCGGATTAGGGTTTCGTGTTTCGATCGGACTTTAAACTTCGCTTACACTTCGCCTAAAGCTCTAGCTTGGCTCTGATACCACTGTAGGGTTGCTAGGCACGTGCATAAGGATCTACGAGGCATCAACCATGCCCGATTAAAAATTTAGCCGTGCCGAACAACCCGAAGCCGGATCTTTAAACTAGGGTTTAGGCGAAAACAAACATGTTAAACGCTTTAACACTAAGTGAGAGGGATTACAACCTTTGTAGATCCGGTCCTTCACTTCTTAAGCTCCGTGTTGAGGTCCCTTCGCTGCGATCATCGTGTTCCGGACTCTCGAGAGGCTTCACGAAGAGAATGATGCAATCTTTGCTTCCGATCTTCGATACTAAGATGATCTACCTTGAAGTTTCATTAACACAAGCTAACACTCATAATATGAAGTGAACACCCTCATCTAAATGGCAAGAATAGATGAGGATGATGAAGTAGGATTTTAGCTCTCATTTATAATCTTTTTCTCACTCATTTTTATCACAAAAGAAAGCTTTTTCATGAAGAAGCTCAAGCATGAAGAAGAAGAATGAAGAAGATAACCTTAATCCTTTTGTGATGAATAATGAATTATTGTAGTGGTTACAAATCTAACCAAGGGTTAAGCATGAGAGAGTTAACCCTTGTAGAGAGTTAACTAGGGTTAATGGCTTAGATTGGGTTAACATAATATCTCACAAAAATATCAAGCAACCACAAAGTCAATGCTTCATGAAGCTTCATGGAAGCTTCATGCAAAAGCTAACCCTAATCCAAACCCTAACCAAGTTTAAACCCTAATCCAATATTAAATTTGTAACCCTAACATGTTACAATATTATATATCATATATACAATATATTTTGTAACAATAGAAAATAATACAATTAACATATATCACATATATATCAATGTATTATCCCGTGAGAAAATGAATCTTTTAGTGAGCTAATATTAGTTAATGTAATTTAATATATCATATATATTATTATACATTAAATTATCGAACCAACACTTGATCCGACAATCCGGCTATATCGCATAAATCCGGCTATATCGCATATAACCGACTAATACGATGACCCGGCTATATCACATATACCCGGCCGATATCTCATATCGCGAGAATCCAATACGGTATCATATACCGCATTATCCTCGGTCCCGCACATATCACATATGTGCTCTTACTCCGTTTTTCCTGAGCCAAGAAACCTCTGTGTAGGACTCTAAAGAATCGTCAATACGCTGGCAGTAGGTGATGATCATATCAAACACCCACAAGCCCAATAGCAGAAAATCCAGGGGAGGAAGACCTTGAGGAGAATCCAGTGGAAGGAAATCCCGTGGGAGAAGATCTAGAAGAGGCAAATCACGTGGAAGCATACCATGATGAAGAAGCTCCAGTCGAGGCAGAGAGACCAGAAGAAGAAGACCCCGCACCGGAAGAACCTCCAGTGGTGATCCCTGTGAGGCGCTATGGTAATGGAAGCCCCTATCGGAGCGCGCGAGCCTACCGTAACCTGCTGAACTTCCATAACCGCACCTGACGTGACTTATCTTTTATCTGCTCTGGCCAAATAAATCTATGTATAGTTTAGGGCCATCTTTTATCTTTCGAGAATGCCTTGTTTTGAATTTTCTGGAATGATAATAAAATTTCCGAGTTCGCTAATCTTTTGATTTTTGGTTCGCATGATGCATTGACTGTCCTCCCTCCCCATACATTTCTTTCCCTCCTGAGGTTCATTACTGTTCACCCTTACACCCTGTGTTGACCTGACCCCAGCCTCTTTGACTTTCAGTTGGAAGTACCACTTTTCGACTTTATGAATGGACCATACTCCATTGTAATCCCTACCCTGGCTAACCCTATACACTTTTGTGCTATCTTATGCTACCATATTTACATTCAGTGACTTTGTGCTCGAAATTTAGCTTCCACTACCTTGTGTTTACAAAAAATTTCGTGTTATTGACTACTCCCGTTTTACCCGTTTTAAATGCTTTACTACTCTTCACATTTTCAATAGCGCAAACATATATCGCGCATATTATTTTGTTCCATGTCTCTTATTTTCACAATGTGGGTTTTCTAGGTTATTTTAAAATTGTTTGATTGATACGTTATTCTAAAATGTTTTAACCTATCGACAAATCCTCCACTATTTTATTATTGTTACTTTATTTTTCCCGGGTATTGTGATTATAGTTTGCTATTATAAATGGTTATGCCTGATGCTATTACTTTAGCTACGCTATCTTGATATACGTATGTATGCATATATTTAGGATTTCGATTTTATCTAGCATGCCTCGGATGTTATTGTTCGTTATTGCTATTTTTATTCTCTTGTACATATAGTTTGCCCTTATAATTGATTCTGCCATATACTTACTTAGACCTTCGATTTTTTTTCTTTTCTTTTTAACTGGTTTAAGTAAACCACTATATGTGAGTGTTCGAGGTCGTAGCTTTTCGCATGTTATTTCATATAGCTTATCGCTTGTTTTAAATTTCGAGAACGAAATTTTTGTAAGGGTGGTATGATATAATACCAAGTTCTTTTATACGCCAATAGCCGCGTTTTTATAAGAGGGGCCACTTGCAAGCTTATCTAGTTATACTTATAATTATTTTAAGTATTTAAAAATTCTAATTCCTTTATTCTATTTCCTTCTTAAATCCGTTTACCTAAAACTATCTTTATTACTCAAAGCCTTTTTATTTTTCCCTTTATTATTTTCCCTTTATATACCCAGTCCCCTATGAATATTTAGCGTATTTTAATAAATAAGCCTCCAGAAATTTTCCTGAATTTTCTACAAATTTTTCGTATTTTTCCATAATTTAATCCAGGATTATTTCAAGTTATATATATATATATATATATGTAATTTTTATTTAAAATAAATTCTTAACCTACTAATCTAATACTAAACCCTAAAAACTATTTCTCTTCACTAAATCCTATTTTTGGCCCAACACAATTGTTTGCCCCAAAACCCGAACCACACTTCCATCTTCTCTCTCATTATTTTTCCTAAACTAAACCAAAACCCTATTACCTATTTATTATATATATATTTTCACCCCAAACCCAGCCGGCCCACCTCTTCTTCCTTCCCAATTAACCTAATTTCTTTAGAGCCCGGCCCATATCCTTTTCTTTTATTTTCCTTAGCCCGGCGCAATTCCCAAACGACCCGACCCGACCCGCTCTGTCCCTCTCTTCCCCACTTCCTTGTAAATTTTTCCCGCCCTTTTCTACGAACCCCACGTCGCCGCCCATGCCGCCTTGCCAACGCCCTCGTCGCGACTATGACCCACGACCCCGACCCATGTTCGCGCGCGCACTCTCAAGCTCCTCGCTCCCTCCTCCTTCTCGCGCTTTTCCCTCTTCTCTCCTTTCTCCTACCGACGTCTCCCTCACTTTCCCCACGCAAGAACCCCAGCGCCGACGTCCACTCCAACCTACCACCTTCGACCTCGACTGCATCGCCTCCTCCCCTCGCAAGCCTGCACCCACGCCGCGACCGAGGCTCCACCTCGCCGGCGAACCCATCGAGCCCCGAGCTCCCCCTCCGTCGCCAACTCCTCCTTCTACCGCTGAAGAGACCCATAGCACCCCAGGATGCCACCTCTTCGCTACCGAGCTCAACACATCATCTCCTTCTCCCTCTCTTCACTAGCCCCACTCCAACCCCATCTGCAGGCCACCTCGCCGGCGCCTCCGTCGACCTCACGTCGTCACCACCAAGCTCTCTCTCTCTCCCCCTCAGCAACCCCAACCACATCTTTCTCTCCCTCCCTCAGCTACATCCCCCTACCCCTACCACAGCAACATCCCCCCTTTCTCCCTCTCTCTTTACCACAGCAACATCACTCTTTCTCTCTCTCTACCACAACAACATCACCATCTTTCTCTCAGCTCTTCTTCGAAAAGGCCCCAAAACCGAACCTAACCCAATCCCTAGCCGCCGCAGTCGAGCCCCCGGCATTTCGTCGAACACCTACATTGATCGCTGTTGCCGCCATTCGGGTCACCGACATCGCCATCAAATCTGTGGTCTCGACCCCTTAAGCCGTCATCGTCATCAACACGCCGTTAGTCGCAACGCCAGCACACGCCGTCGCACCCACCGAGCCATCGAGTCCAAGAAGAAAGATCCGACAAAACTGAACCTGTGCTGCGTTTGTGACGCGATCGTGCCATTGCCGCTGCCGTACCGTCATCGACGCATCATCAGGAAAGTTTAATACTTGCTTCATGCTACTTGTATATGTTACAATTCTAGTTACTAATAATTGCCGCATACCCTTTTTACGTGAACCGTATAATTCAAGTGTTCGATGCACGGTCCGAATGGAAACCCCCGTTAAATTGACGGCAACATATAAAATATGATGGACCGAGTTGTAAGGAATGTCCCTTGAGATTTGGGTTCCAATACTATGTCGTTTGCTCACATAAAATGATGTCCCAGATTCTGTCGTAAAACCGGAAAACCTTCATACATGCCAAACTGTAAAATTTATAATAAATTGTGTCTAAACCGGATTTTAGCGTTCGATTGCTCGTATCGAAGATTACTGTTTAAACTACTGTATTATACTGTTGATAACTGAATTTTAATACACTATTATAGAGATAACTGCGGTGGATTACGATTCTAGACTGCAGCCCAGAATGGAAATCCCGGTTAACCCCTGTTTCTAAACCCCTGTAAATTTCCCGTTCAAATAAGAGAATGCACGGAACCCTATATCATTACGTATAGAATTGAATTATCTTTCTCACTCCGCTGGTCTCACTGGATTCCTTAACTGTTTGATATCTGTAACTCATTTATTAATGTCGACACGTCTTGCTGAATTCTGCAGAGGCAGATTCTACACGTCGAGTATAATCTGTCCATAACTCCCTGTATATATAGTATATCTCTGATCCGTCAATTGCGGTGGAAACCAAACTGATACCCCTAAATATTGTTCAACTATAGCGTCGCCAAAATACGATCGCAACTGGGATTAAAATGAGTTACGAAACGGACTTCCGATTCTGAAACCGAATCTCCAGCAGTGAACGTTTAAAATGAAATGGCCATATCTAGTAATCCTGAAACCCGATTAACGTGAAACTAATTTTTATGGATAGATAATTAAACATACTACTTATCCCCTGTTCCTTGTTTCGCTAAATTTTGCATGTATGACTTATGACAAATTATGCAAGTGGTACGACACCGATTGATGACATCTTAATCATGCCTGAATTATCGTATTCTCATCACATTATATAGATGTCATTACATTGGTAACCTAGTGATCATATGCATTACCCAGTGTTAGGTATTAGTGTTTGATTATGGCAAGTACGTGAGTGTTTAAGCATGAATGGATAAGTGAAAGTGACTTGTACTTGTACACAATTAGTGGACCCTATTGATTTATTGCATTGTCGACGTCTGTGGGACGTGTATAAGTGTGACTATAATTAGTATGGGACGATTATGGGAGCACCTGTATGGGTGTCACAGGTAAGGCACCAAACACTGTCTATTTGTCTTGGGTATCAGTCGAGACATGCTTGATGGAGATTCCGTCTCCAGTTCTCGCGTAGACTTATCATGGACCGACGTGTATTTGAGTTTATGGTTGGCGTTTGATGTAGACCACGGGGTGTGGGGTAGTTTGAGTGTGAGTTCAACAGAATCTCGGGAGTCCCATGCCGGCACATATGGGGATATATGGAGATATATGGGGATATTACTGATTACTATCGTGCGTGTTTCGGGCCCGTGTTCCCTTGCCCTTGGGTCCTACCCTTGGGTGGGGGATACTCCTGCGTGGTTGACTCTCACACTTGGACTGACGATAGGCTTAGCGACCTGTACAATGAGACTTAGAGACTGATAGGGTTAGTGACATTGACATGCATTGCTTACTAATTCAACATACCTGCTATACTGTTTAGTGCTCTACTGTTACCCGCTCTATTAGTTACCGGCATTGGCTACTTCATGTTCACGCCTTTATTCTTTTGATTACTCTTACATATTCATCACTATTGCACGAGTTCCCATTTGTCTCTATATATATTGCTATCGTGTCGCTCTGACGACCTGAGTATGCATGCTCAGAGTGAGAAGTGGATCTAGCTTGGACCAGGACCTGACGTACCTCGAGAACATCGCGGACATTTTGATCAGCGACCCAGAGCTATACTTCCTTGATCTCCATCTGGTTAGTTCTTTTGATTTAGTTACTCCATTTCTCATTACCTGTGCATTGATTACTGATTACCGCATAAAGCTAGAAGTCGAAGTGTGACTACGGAGAGATATTTCCTCGACCGTAGGAGCATGGCTGGCCTTGTCAACCCCTTGTATTCCGTATTTTGGGAAGTGGGGCGTGACAACCTCCTCGTTCCCTCGCACTCGTCCTCACAACCTCAACCACCTCTTCTCCTCTATCCCAAGAACTCCCTACACCCGAGAACCCTAGAACCGACACCAACTCAAGAAAACCCTCATCGCCGGCGACTCGCCGTCGCCATCACCCCGATCTTACCCTCGTCTCCTCGCCCTCGTAATCACCTCTTCTTCCTCTACATCTTTCCCCAACGAGATCCCTGCCACCCTCGACAACCACGACCATGATCCCCGCAGCCTGATGCGACCCCAGAAACCTCACCGCCGATCACCCTCACCTTGTCGTTGTCACCACCATCACCTCCTCACCCCTCTCTCCAAATCCCCGACACCACAAACCACCACCAGCACCACACCCTACAATTCCCCGACCCTGACAGAACCCAAGAATCCCTCTGCCTCCTTGTCGCCGTTAGACCTCGCCGCCGGCAACCCATCGTCGCCTTCTCCCTTTTCCTCTGTCCCCAGAACTCGACACCAGACCCCAGAACCCACAACTTCTCCTTCTTCTTCTTTCTTCTCTCGATTTCTTGATTCTTGATCATTTTGCCGGAGTTGCACACGTCGCCGACGACCCGGACGACCCAGTTATCGTCGTCGTCCAGCGTAGTCACATCTTTGATCAGCTGGGTCTAGTCCTGCATGAGCGTGAGTTTGCATTGCGGCGTTTATTCGACATCGGACGTAGCATTCGTACCCCATCGTGAGATTCGATCAGGCAAGTTTATCTTGCAACATTATATTGATGTCTATATGGATAAAAATAGTACATGTGTTTTATTATACAGCAAATGTTATAGATTTACTGTTTACAGTATCCGTACGGATAATCGCATATCTAGTTGCATGCCGGAACGTCATGATATCATTATACTAATATATTAGTACAACATGCTGTCTAGTTTACATCATACATGGCATTGGATATATAATGGTTATTACAGATAGATACATGTGCATCAGTGCATTAACCGTGTTTCGATATTCGTTACAGTTTCACATTTGGGTATCTATTTGATATATATGCATCACATGACATGTCCACGATACACCACTTGACTAGTTACTTGGATCTTATTACTAATGCCAACGATATTGACGTGTTATCCTGACAGACGTAACTTGTTGTCTTCATAGACGAGAACTGTAACTGCTTGATCCTGTGTTGGTATTAGATCTATATCGGAAATACCTGACTTGAACACAAACCTGGGGTAAAAGGGGAAATCAAGAATGTAACCGAAATGTAACTCGAGAGAATATTATTACATGTTTGCCATTTTTCCGGACGTTACGGAATAAATCCTGTTACCTTGTTACCTTGATCCCGTGGGGAATGAACGGGATATATTCTGCTGGGTTACGATGAGGATCACATTAATTGATTTCAAAGACTTTTAGAATAGATAACCTAGAATCACAGTTTTAGGTTACACATCACACATCACATACATACACGTACCTCACTGTTTCATATCCGTGTTATTCATTTATATTCATGTTTACTTATATCGTTATATCCTAGATTATCACTGTTATTTGATATTATGACGCACTGACGTCTGGGTTTTGCATGGTCCAGTTCCTTTACCTTTATCGCAGGCAGATCAAGAGTACTTTAACCATCAAGCCGAGCGATGAGGAATTGATCGTGTATTTAGAGATGTTTAGTTTAGTTTGTTTCCGCAGTTTTATTTCCTTGATGTGAACCCATATTGGGACAAGTTTTCAGATGTTGTTTATTGGATTTGATTCGTTTCCGCTTATGCATTTTTCTTGACTCTATTTACTGTGGCAAATGGACATGTACTACCTATTTTTTATATTTTACTGTTCTTGATATCCTATAGAAAGCCGTAATGTGACTGTGGAGGGATGTTTTCTAGCCACATGCAGCATAGTTGGCTTTGTCACATGCCGTAGTTTGCGCACTCTGGGAAGTGGGGCATGGCAGGCTTTGTTTGGTATCAGAGCCATAGGATTTAGGATTAATCGGGTTTGGTTCTTTGTAGTTGGTTATTGAACCCAATACACTAGTCAGAAAACCTGGAATTAGGAACATGTTCTGCCACATTACTATCTTGCCAGTCTTGAATCTATAACTATCTTGTTTATTGAATCCTGTTTACTGTTGCTAATCCTCTTCAGTGTCTTGGATTCAGAATCATGGCGGATAGAGACTTGCAATTGTACCAGAGGCGTGTTGATGACGCCGCATTGCTTGTAGTTATATGTGGTATGCTGGAAAACCAGAAGCGGCAAACTGAGCTGAATCAGCGGCAGGCCGAGTGTCACGCCCCGCTTCCTAGTATACGGGTAGAGGACGCGACGAGGCCGCTACTTATTTACTCTGAAGTAAACACGCTAAGCGTATCTAAGAAATATAAGCAAAATGCACACAAGAGACAGGATGTAAAAGAACGACAAATTTATTTATTAACATTCTTTTACAGTACATGGAAAATTAAATACATGGAATGAAAAGCAATGCCTAAACAGTGACATAACAGAAATGGAAAGTACCGAAATGAAATGTACAAGTATCTAGAGCTCCGGGTCGAAAGCTAGCTGGTCCAAATCCTCACTGGTGGGCTCGATCTCCTGAAGGTCCGATCCACCTGACAACATTCCAAAGAAGAAAGAGAAGGAATGTCGTCAGCGAATAATTGCTCGGTAAGTGCCAAAGATGAAGGAAAAATAGAATAGACAGAGAGAGAGTGTAACTTTTAAAGTTGTATTATATTGTTAACGCCGTTGTTAATATCTTGGTACAGAAGATGCCAGTGTATACGAAAAGAGTCTCACTAGACCAGAGACTATGGTATCAAGAGTACAAGGCTCCGTCGATAATACCCGGAACAACGGCAATTGAATTCAGGTTAGCTGTCTTTATGGTTGCTGTCTCGTGCCACTTCTAACACCTTCCGTACCAATCTACCCCTTATAAACCTCGCGATGTCTTGATTGTATTGATGTATTGTTTGAATTGTATATTGTATATAGATGGATGAATTGCCGAAACCATGATATCAGTAAAGGAACGGATATAATGGATGAACAGGTAGATGGAATATATCCATGGTTCGGTTCAGTCAATGTAATTTTATATTGATTGAATTGACGGATTCA
Organism: Agapanthus africanus; assembly: GCA_030015575.1. Taxonomy (NCBI): domain Eukaryota; kingdom Viridiplantae; phylum Streptophyta; class Magnoliopsida; order Asparagales; family Amaryllidaceae; genus Agapanthus; species Agapanthus africanus. The sequence goes on from JASDDO010000012.1 coordinate 47,857,243, forward strand.
TAGATCCATGTTGTATTGAAGTTTGATACTTGAATATTCAAGGCAGATTGATTATATTGAGACTCGGTCTGAGTCAGACAATTAGAAAAGAAATTGAAGTCCTGAATTAGGTTTTAGTGTTATCGGTAACCGCTGCACATGGACGGCAGGATTTGTGTCTTTTTCAAAGATGAATACCGTGTTGATAACACCGTTTGTTAAGTTGTCTACCTTAAATAGGCAAGCACCCATATCTCCGGCTCCTTAAGGCTCAAGAGACTGGTCCCGCTTAAACCTATGTTTACTAGGGTCCTTTTTGTAATTTAGTATAACTTGAGGGGGGTTTATGTAAAATAATTTTGTTATAATTTTAAAATATACCTCAAGTATTTAATTATCGTCTTTAGAGTTTTCATAGATGTTTCTTTTATTCAATGTGAAATTTCTAGTGAATATGACCTAGTTTTAAAGTATAAGGTATTTATTTGAAATATTGGAATTGTATAGTATTTTCTTGTAAATGGAATGTTTTTCTTGAATTTTGGAAATGTGGAATATTATAAATATTAAAAATAGATATTTTGATATTAATTACATATATATTTATTTATTAAAAATATAAGTTTTATTTATAATAGAAATCACATTTTCTAAAGAAAATTGTATTTTAAATCTTTCGAGACCGTATGCTCCTTGCGGAGGTCTGCATCTCGCACTACTAAGCCCGAGGATGTGCGATAATCCGCACTATCCCGAACGGGTTCCCCTAAATGGGTTGTAGCGGCGCATTTCAAAGATTTGTTAAAAATACACATCTTATAGAAAAAGGTTTTTATAAGTCGGAGGTAGCTTTGTGTAAAATCGTATTTTCCTAAATCTATGTTCCCAAATACCATCGTGTTATATTACATATGTGTGTTGTCAGGAGATAGGTCATTACCTCATGAATTATCTAAAGGTATAGCAAGGGGTAAAGATGTTTTATGTCGAAACTAAACTATATGGTATTTTTCTGTAAAAGTGCTATAAAAATTGAAATATAAATTCTTTTGATATGAAACTTGTCAATATGTTTTTTTAATGTTTAATGATCATGATGTGAGATTTTGGTATTATTGTGTTTAAGAAAAATATAGTTTTTAAGGAAAAACCGAATCGGAAGTCGGATTAACTCCGCTTCCGTCGGGTTTTAGAATTTTAAATTTTTATAATAGTAAACTGAAGGGGGAGAAGGGAATTACTAGATTTTAGTGGAGAGGAGAGGAAAAGGAAGAAGTGGGAGGCGCCGGTGCGTCGTTTCGTCGCCGGAATCTTTTTGAATCGTCGTCGGAAGTTCGCCGGAGCTTCGCCCTTTGCTAACTCCACTTGCACACACAAAGTCTATGGAATTTTCTTGATAGTTTGGACAGAGATTTGGAAGTGAGGAGGGGTGAGTTTAGGTGTCGTATTTATAGGAAAAATTAGGGTTTAGGGTAGATGAAAGGGTGTGATAAAAATTGTATTAAAATGGATTAAATGCGTGATTTAAATTGTTCTGTAAATGTGCGGGGGAATTAAACCATACAGGGGTTATGGGGAGTCCAAGAGTTGCAGAAAAAATGAAAAAAACTAGGGTTTCGGCCGAGTTGACCCGGCAGCGCCTGCCGAGCCAGGCCGGGTCTTGACGCTTGGTTACCACAGTGGAGTCGGTTGTTTTATATGTGACCCTTGGTTTTTACGATTTATGCACGTGTAGACTCTTGGGCTTCTAAAAAGATTAAAATAAATCAAATTAAAAATAATGTATGGCTGATGGGATTTGAACTCTGGTGCTTTAGTTCAGCAGTGCAAGGTCATACCAATGAGCTACAAGCTCCTTCTTGCTGTTCAAAAGCAAATCAAACTTATAACTTGTGCTCAGGCTCAAGTACCCCTTTCTGTATTTTTGAAAAAAAATGTACAGAAAGTTTAGGGTTGTTACACCGAGGCTTTCCAGGAGGGTCTGCGGATAGTCTAGTAGCCCGTAGTCGTAGTAGCACTCGGGCCAGCACACCGTGAGGACACCGTGGAGGACTATAGAAGGCTTGGTCTGTCTACATTTACAGGATTGGAGGAGCCATTTCCAGCGGAGCAGTGGCTAGTTGACACAGAGAATCTGTTTGTCGCCACGCAGATTCCAGATGCGAAAAGGGTGGATGTAGTAAGCATCCAATTGATGGATTACGCCCGCGAGTGGTGGCTCATAGAGGAAACCCATATTCTCAAACCGATCAGTTGGGAAACATTTTCATGAAGTTTCTTAGAGAAGTTCTTTTCGCGGTCTGCTCGAGAAGAAATGGAAGAAAAGTTTATTAACCTGAAGCAGAATAGCGGATCCGTTGATGTGCATGCGGTTGAGTGGACTCGGCTCAGTTGATTTGTGGGGTCTTTAGTTGCCAACGATACAGATAAGGCACAAAGGTTTATACGTAGTTTGGATGTGGAGATCCGGAGACACATCATATCTCTGGGATTGACTACCTTCTCCCAAGTTCTCAAGGCAGCCATGGAGCAGCAGAGTTTATCGGTGATAGCGAAGAGTACGCAACAAGCCGTCGTAGTGCGGAAGCCGGCATTTACGCCAAACAGAGCTCCTGTATGCAGAGACATCCCGGTGAACGGGTGAGGCATTGTGCCTATGAAGAACCCCGCGGTACCCGATCAGAAAGGATGTGTGTTTTGTGACTACTGCTAACGAGCGGGTCATTTCCGGAGAGAATGTCGAAGGAGGCTTGGACTCTGTCTTGTTTGCGGATCAGCTGACCATACCATTGATGCTTGCCCTTCAAAGCTACGATTGAGGGACGATATTCAGAAGCCACCGCAGAAGCAGATTCATGGACAGAAGAAGATTATTCAGGGGCCTAATCCAGCACGGGCCTTCACTTTGACAGCCGAAGAGGCCAAGGCTTCAGACGAATTTGTTTCAGGTATCCTACTCGTTGATAATTTTCCTGCATTGGCATTATTTGATTCAGGTGCATCATATTGCTTTATGTCGTCCAAGTTTATTAGTGCTCACTCAATTCCATACGCGGCCCTGTCTAGTTGCTGGGACATACACACTGGGAATGGGAAAATTATATCTAGTAGCGAGTGCAAGGATGTCCGATTGTTATTTGCGGACGAGAGTTATTCGCGGATTTCTTGGTGATTGATACTGGCAGCTAAGATGTTGTCTTGGGAATGGACTTTCTCGGCACTTTTCATGCTCATATCAATTGTAGGGCAAAGAAAGTGATTTTCTAGATTCCCGGACATCCAGAGTTTATATTTTCAGGAGGTAGCAGATCTGTCGGGCCAGTCGAATTTAGGGTTAGGCCGACAAGTGTCGTTCTTTCGTCGATGGAAGTAGATAAGGAGTAAGCGCCAGTAGTAGTCCGACAGTTTATGGATGTGTTCGAGGACATCTCAAGTTTACCGCCAAAACGAGATGTGGAGTTCGCGATCGATCTTGTTCCTGGAGCAGCGCCGATTTCAAAGGCGTATTATCTGATGGTGCCAGTGGACTTGGAAGAGGTAAAGAAACAAGTTGCCGAATTGCCAGAGAAGGGTTGGATTCGCAGCAGCGATTCACCCCGAGGAGCTCCAGTTCTTCTAGTCAAGAAGAAAGATGGCACGCGGAAAATGTACATCGACTATTGATTTAAAGAAGTTTTTACGATCAAAAATATAATTACCGCAATCAAGAACGGCGTCGCTTTGCAGCTAGACGGTGAATACGGGTCGGTCCACAGGGATGTTGTAAATCTCCTTAAAGTTCTTACGAGCTAATTCCAAATGGTGTTTGGTCTTATAATTAAATCTAAAAAATGAAGTTGTGTTGTACTAGGATTAGAAACTTACTAGGATTAGGTTTAGGAAAAATTTGGTAAACAAAGATCTACACCTCTTTCCAATACCTTTAATTAAATATCATATTAGTGTTGTGGTAAATATTAATAAAGGGGATTATGATGATTGGGAAGATATTTCTTCCTCTAGATCCTTATCCTTCCTTTCTTAATTTTTACCCTAACCTCCATGGAAAACCTTAAAATCCGGGCCTTTAGACTATGGTATCACCGTTACCTCGTGGGTAGAGTGCCGTAGGGAGCGGAATAAGAAAGTATGCATGGAGTTCTAATGTTCAAAAGAGATTGGCAAAGAAAAGAGATGAGAGATCTTCATCTCTCAAACCCTTCCCTATTCCTAACCCTAACAAGCGAGGAAACTACTCGCTCATTGAGGGAATTAAGAAAGACATAATTTTTGTTTTGTTTTTATTAAAGAGATGAAACATCTATTGCAAGTTAATAAAATTCTAAACTAAATTAAACTAGGGCAAGAAAAGAATTTACCTAGGGCAGAAATTAAAAAAACTAGAACTAGGGCAGAAAAATAACCTACTTACGATTGATGCGCTCCAAACTTCAAAGAAAACATAATTTTATTGATGAATAGAGGCATGAGAAAATACAATGACTTGGGTACTATTTATAGGACATAGAAACCCTAGGTTTACAGTTGATTCGCATATCTGCAATTACAAATTTGCCCTTACGAAATCTTTTCAGCGCCGCAAACATATTTTGGTAAAATTTTCACGCAACCCGGGCTTCTTCTAGCCGCGGAACCGCGGCAATGGCAGGCTTGGGCCGCGGTTCCGCGGCCCTTTGGTGAGGTCATATGATAAAAATTTGTGGGCTGATTATTGGTTCTTTGGGCTTGTTATTTCTTTCATTCTTTTTTTCCATTTGGCTTCTGAGTCTTCTCCAGATCTTTCAGTGAAAACTTACAGTAGTCTTTTAACCGTTCGCCTTGACATTTTTGGACCTTGCGTCTTCGTCTAGGCTTGACTAAGATCCTCTTATTTGTTGGTCAAAAGTCATTCTTTTGTGTCGTCTTTTGTCTTTTTCACTGTTTTCACTCCAAGAACCTGTAACCTGTATTATATAGCAGACATGGATCAAAAGCACCTGTTTTTATTGTAAAATGCATAAGAATGAGGAATACAAAATGCAATATTATGATATGAACAAATACCCCCAAACTTATCTTTTGCTCGTGCTCGAGCAAACTTATTTTTTTATTCTCTACAAACCTAACCGCACTTTCGCAGGGAAACGCGATTGCACTGGGCTCGTGCAACAAGCCGTTAAACCTCTAGGTGTCCCTAGTAGGAGGAGTGTTGTCTCCTGAGGGTTCTCAGCGGATACTACCCATAAAATCCTATCAATTTGGCTTTTCGATCTTTGTTCTCCAATTAGGTTTTCTAACAAGGAATTCTATTATCGTCGAGCCGTAAATTATCCACCCATATTCTTCATACTTCCTCATCATTTAACTTAAGATTATATATGTTCTATAGACTTACTTAGCTTTCGGCATCTCTTAAGTTTTCCTTCTAGGGTTCCATCTCCACTTAGGAATTTTTCTCAACTTTACTAAAGATACAAGTTCTATTCTTCATTCTTTTCTCTTATCTAAACTCTAATCACATATCCCCACGTGTGTAAAAATCACCCCTACACTTGGAAATTCAAATCAAGCAATCGTACTCTTGTCCATTATCCAAAGCACTTATTAATTGGTGAATTTAAATGAATTTTGCTTACACATCCTTCATGCGACCGTTAATACTTCTTGAGGTACCAACTACCGATTACAAGATGCGTTAGCACTTTAAAGCGTACTTCCTAGTCTTGCAACACCCAAGGCTTTAGCAGTGACTCCCAAACCAGTTGGTCTTAGGCACTAGGTGATGAAGCACCCTTGCTAAATATTTTTCTATTTTTTAGCCTTAAGTAATCACAAAAACCAGTGTTCACTTTTTTTTTCTTTATTCACTTTTTTTTTCTTTTATTTTCATTGTACTAAGGACTTTAGACAAGAGCATTTCAAGGTCTCCTCTACTATTCCAAGTTTCAAGGTGCGTGATTGTGCAATTTGTAGGGTATACGTTTTCAGAATCTAAACTTAAGCTAGGAATTATTTTTCAAACTTATACTCTAATAAAAATATCAATACTTTTCCTTCGTTCCGACTTAACCCAAGAAGTGAACCCAAAATTTGCCTATTTCTAAATAAACTAGAAAAACATATACTTTCTACCGTTAAACTTTAAAGAAGGTTATTTTTAGGGTTTTTAATTTGCTAAGTCTAAGATCTAGTTTTTCCTAACCAGTTGACCTATTTATCAAACTCAAATCAATTAACCAAAATTGAATACATTAATTTTTATAATTTTTGAAATTTTTCAATTTTTATGGGTTTTTCTTTTTTCTATTTTTTTTCTCAAAATTTTCAAATCTTTATGATTTTATATACAGATGCAATGCAGAAATTAAATATGCAAGAGGAAAAGTAAAATATATACAAAAATGAAAATATGCAATGCAATGCAAAAGATAACTATATACACCACCATCTCCCCCAAACTTGAGCAAAGCAGTGCCCTCACTGTCCGGCCCCACGTCGCGCCCTTGAGCGTGAACGTGATCGCTCCCCTCTAGCCAATAGGGTTTGAATACTCCTCTCAATCTCCGTCAGCCGACGGTCGTGCTCTCGTGCCGTCGTCCTAAACTCGTCCCTCAAAGAATCAATTCCCCTCACCATTCTCCTCATTAAGCGTGCATGCTCTTGAGGGGTCATCTCGCCCTCGCTCGATGTTGAGCTAGAACTAGGGGTGCGAGCAGGAACATTCTTTGCCGGTTCGGTTCGTGACCAAATATCCGTCAGTCTAGAGTAGGACGAAGTAACGCCTTCAACAAGTGGTCGAACCAGAATTCCTCCCATCATGTAAAAGTCAAATTCTTCGACGGGGAGGAAATAACGACAAAGCTGGGTGACAAGCATAGGGCATGGGTAGATGGTACCCCTTTTCCCCGCACCTATAGAATGAAGCAAAATAGTGCACATGTCGAACCGTGGATTCTTCGTCATTAGTGTGTGCACGACATGTAAGGAGGGGGTGAAAAAAGTCGTGTTGTGAGAGCTGCCAAAGATGTTGTTTTGTGCCCATCGGCACACAGTAAAAACGTTCGCGAAAAGGGTCCATGCTTGGATACCCTTTCGCGGCTCCCTCGCGCAGTCATTGCCCATCAAGGGCATATAATCCTCAAACTGTAGGGGGTGGTCATGTGCAGGCAAACGAGGTATAAGTGTGACCTCGTGGATCAAATCCCTATCAATGTGAATTACGCGATCTCCCCAATTTAATTTAATATAGCCTAAGTCATCGAGACTTCTATCCTCCATGGATTCATAAAAAAGGGTAACCAGATCTGGTAGAGCAAATGCCGAGGGATGATTGTAGGTCAGGAAATTCCAGCCCCTCTGCTCTATTTCGTGTGCAAAGTAGCTACCGTGCAATTCGTGCGAGAAAATTGGGGAAAAATCCCTCTCAAATTGCATTTTGTGTGCCATAATGATTCACAGATAAAAAGTATGCAAGAAACAGAGAAGAATTTAACAGTGTAACCTCCCCTGAAAATTTCAGGGGCTGACGAGTGCAAACGGCGGCGGAAGCGCGGCAGTAGAGGGCTCCTGCGGCGGGATCGCGGCGGTCTGGCGGCGGCGCGGCGAGATCTTGCGGCAGAGGGTAGGCGGCGGCGGCTAGGGTTTTATGAAGAGAAAATATTTAGGGTTAGCGCAGGGGGCTCGGTTCTCTTTAAATAGGGGGAAAAGATGGTTATTTGTAGAAAACTCCCTCCACAATGAAGGTTTTATTTGTAAAAAAAATGTTAGTTATTAATTAATTCTGAAAATTTTCAATTAGGTCCAAAAATATTATTATTATTTTTTTTCTTTCTTTTTCAAAATTTTTTATGGTGTTTTGGAATTATGTATTTACAAATTATACACACACCCCCAAACTTATTTGAAATAATGTTTTGGAAAAATGGAAATTCGGGGTTGCAAGTGGAGGAGAATTAATCAGTGTAGATCGGCTCCTGCAAAAGCAGGAGCTCCTCCGATGGGTCCGCTGTGAGGAACAGTTTCAATCGATGCCCATTCACTTTGAATAAAGTACCGTCCTCCGGATTTTCAAGATCGACCGCACCGTGCGGATAAACTGTGCGGACTACAAAATGTCCTTTCCATTTAGAACAGAGCTTCCCGGGGTGATAATGTAACCGAGTATCATAGAGTAAAACCTGTTGACCAGGTTTAAATGTTTTTCACAAAAGGTGTTTATCGTGGAACACCTTAGTTCGGTTTTTAGCAATTACGGCATTATCATATGCCTCATCCCGAAGCTCTTCTAGTTCATTCAACTGCAGCTTTCGATTGCTGCCCGCATCTCCTAAAAATAAATTCAGCTCTTTGATAGCCCAAAATGCCTTGTGCTCAATTTCTACTGGGAGGTGGCAAGCCTTCCCGTAAACAAGCCGGTATGGAGACATGCCAAGATCGGTCTTGTATGCAGTACGGAAAGCCCATAGTGCATCGATCAATTTGAGTGACCAAACTTTACGGTTTTTAGAAACCGTTTTCTCCAAGATTTGCTTAATTTGCCGATTCGAGTTCTCAGCTTGCCCACATGTTTGGGGATGGTATGGTGTTGACAGCTTATGGGTGATAGAATATTTGCGCATTAAGGACTCAAAAGTCCTATTGCAAAAGTGAGAACCATTATCACTTATTATCGCGCGAGGGTGCCCAAATCGAGAAAAGATGTGTTCTTTAAGAAATCGAACGACAACCTTGTTGTCATTCGTTCGACTAGGCACAACCTCGACCCACTTTGAAACGTAGTCAAGAGCCAAAAGAATATACACATTTCCAAAAGAGTTAGGAAATGGTCCCATGAAGTCTATACCCCAAACATCAAAAATATCCATAACCAAAATTGGTTGGAGCAGCATTTCGTTTCTCCGCGATATCCGGCCCAAGTGTTGGCACCGGGAGCAAGTCTTGCAGTATTCATATGCATCCTTGAAGAGTCGTGGCCAATAGAAACCACACTGCAAAACTTTCTCGGCTGTCTTCTTTGGGCCAAAGTGCCTGCCACATGCTTGATCGTGGCAAAAAGACAGCACACTCTTAACCTCATTTTCCGGTACACACCGACGAATGATTTGGTCGGAACAGTATTTAAAAAGATAAGGTTCATCCCAATAGAAATGCTTTACTTGGGACAAGAATCGAAGTTTATCCTGTTTCGACCAATCTTTAGGTATCAAGCCGGTGGCTAAGTAGTTTACAATATCGGCGAACTATGGTTCGCAAGAAACGGTCAAGAGTTGCTCATCGGGAAAAACATCAGTGATTGGAAGTTCAAGTGTAGGCGAAGAAGGAAGTCGTGAAAGGTGATCAGCCACTACGTTTTCACATTCTTTTTTGTCCCTTATGACAAGGTCAAACTCTTGTAGCAAGAGGATCCAACGTATTAGCCTCGATTTAGCATCCTTCTTCGCAAAAAGGTGGCGAAGAGCTGAATGGTCCGTGTACACTATAACTGGAGAGCCGATTAAATAAGGCCGAAATTTTTCAAGTGCAAACACAACTGCTAAAAACTCTTTTTCCGTAGTTGTGTAGTTTAGTTGGGCCTCATTTAGTGTTCGGTTAGCGTAATAAATCACGTGCGGCATCTTATTAATGTGCTGTCCAAGAACAGCACCAATGGCAAAATCTGCTGCGTCGCACATAATTTCGAAGGGGTGCGTCCAGTCTGGAGATGAAAGAATGGGCGCAGAAATAAGTGAGTGTTTCAAAGACTCGAACGCTTTCATGCAAGTTGAGTCGAAATCAAATGTTGTGTCCTTGGCCAATAAAAGAATCAAGGGTCTAGCAATCTTGCTAAAATCCTTGATGAACCGTCTATAAAAACCGGCATGACCAAGGAAAGCTCGGATGTCTTTGACGCATTTAGGAGGAGGAAGATTAGAAATGACTTCAATTTTCGCTCTATCAACCTCTATGCCGTTTTGCGAGATGACATGTCCTATGACAATGCCTTCTCGTACCATAAAGTGGCATTTCTCCCAATTCAAAATTAGATTCTTATCCCTACAGCGGGAAAGAACTGCGTCAAGATGTCGTAAACACTCGTCGAAGGAGTCACCAAAAATGGAGAAATCATCCATAAAGATCTCCAAAAACTTTTCAACCATGTCCGAAAAGATCCCCATCATACACTGCTGAAATATAGCGGGTGCATTGCATAACCCAAAGGGCATGCGACGATAAGCAAAAGTGCCAAAGGGACAAGTAAACGTGGTCTTGTCTTGATCCTCTTTGGCTATGGGGACTTGGTTATAGCCGGAATAGCCATCTAAAAAGTAGTAGAACTCGTGCCCCGCCAATCGTTCTAGCATTTGGTCAATGAAAGGCAAAGGAAAGTGGTCCTTCCTTGTTGCGGTATTGAGTTTTCGGTAATCGATGCAAACTCGCCACCCAGTTTGGGTGCGAGTAGGAATTAACTCATTTGCCACATTGGTAATGACCGTGATGCCCGATTTCTTTGGCACAACATGAATGGGGTTAACCCATTGGCTATCCGAGATAGGGTAAATGATACCACTATCAAGACATTTAACAATCTCCTTCTTAACAGCCTCTTTCATAATGGGGTTGAGGCGTCTTTGTGGATCCCTTGCCGGCTTGGTATCATCCATCAAGTGTATATGATGTTCGACTATGAGGGGACTAATCCCCTTGATGTCCGCCATAGACCAGCCGAAAGCTTGCCGATTATTGTGTAAGACCATTAAAAGAGCCTTCTCTTGCTCGAGAGCTAGAGAGGCCGATATGATAACGGGTAAGGTCTCATTGTCACCTAGATAAGCATATTTAAGGTGCGACGGCAAAAGCTTTAGTTCGAGTTTGGGAGGTGAAACAATAGATGGTAACAATGGAGTAACTGTTTCGAACTCGAAGGGTTCCATCAAAGGTTCAAATCGAGTGTACGCAACCGATTCAGATGGTTCAACTAACTCATCCGAAAAAGCAAAAGACTCAAACTCGAGTGGAGAGTCTTCAAGATCGTCTACAAAGGTGAAACACTCATAATCGTTGTCCGCCGTGAAAGCTGTGTCGGATTCTAAGAGGAGCGCACTAGTGGCGTCAACATTACTGTGATCAAACATAAAGTTTTCGAACTCACAGTCCTCCTCCGAGATCTCATTGATCGAGCAAATATCAAGTACGCTAGAATTAGGCTCGGAAGGTTGACTTTCCAACTTGAAAATGCTGAGTTCAATTGTCATATTGCCAAAAGATAGATTCATTGAACCGTTACGACAATTGATCACCGCGTTAGAAGTCGCAAGGAATGGCCGACCAAGTATCACCGGAATTTGATTCCGGGGGTTAGCGACAGATTGTGTATCCATAACAATAAAGTCAACGGGGAAAATGAAATCCCCTACTCTAATTAACACATCCTCTAACTCTCCCCTAGGATGGGTGATTGATCGGTCGGCCATTTGGAGAGTATAATGAGTGGGCTTAAGCTCTCCAACGCCTAATTGCTCGTACACCGAATAAGGTAGAAAATTGACACTAGCACCAAGATCTAATAGTGCTCTATTGATGTTCTTGTCCCCAATTGTGATTGAAATAGTAGGACAATCGGGGTCCTTGTGCTTTGGGGGTAAAGAATTGACAAGAGCATCACTAACAGCACTTGCCACGAAAACTTTCTTTGGTACTTGTGACTTCCTCTTTTTGGTGCATAAGTCCTTTAAGATTTTTGCATATGAAGGAACTTGTTGGATTGCATCCAAAAGAGGAATATTTATGCTAATCTGTTTGAACAACTCTACAATCTTCTCCATCTGTGGAGTTGGTTTATTGGATCTCAACCGGTTTGGAAAAGGACCATTTTGAAAGATCGTTGAGTCCAATTTTTGCGGATCAGATTGTGGAGTTGGAACGGATCCCCGTGTAGATGTGTTCGTGTCGTGAGAAGTGGGTCCATTCGAGCTAGAAGAGGTAGAGCCGTGTGAAGGATGGGGAATAGGCTTTAACGAAGAAGAAGAAGAAGAAGAAGGTGAAGAAGATGAAGAAGGACTACCGGCAGGGGCGTCATGGTTAATACCCACATTATTTTGCAACACTTTTCCGGATCTCAACGTGGTCACAGCATTTACGTTATGATTCTGTTGTTCATTTGCAACATGTGCGTGACCGGGATTTGGCAATGGTTGAGACGGAAACTTTCCTTTTTCGCGCTCTTTCAACGCAACATTGAGTTGTGCAATTTGTGCCTCAATAGATTTGATGCTTTGATCGTGTGAGGCACTGTTTTGCACCAAAGATTGAATAGAAGTCTCTATCCTAGCTGTGGACTGTGTAGATTGCTTTAGGAATGCTTCGAGACTTCTTTCGAGCGAGCTAACAGCATTTTGAGGTGGAACAAAATTGTTGGGGACAAAATTGTTCATTTGATCAGGGTAAGGTTGCTGTTGGAGAGGTTGCTGAAATTGAGTTTGTGGAGGTGCTTGTTGTTGTGGAGGAGGAGCCCTTTGAAAATTGTTGTTTCCTTGGGATTATTGATTTTGGTTCCAAGCGAAATTTGGGTGACTCTTCCAACCCGGATTGTATGTCGAAGAGTATGGATCATTTCTTTGTCGTTGCTGAAAGACAGCATTGACTTGATCTTGTCCTTGAGTAGATGCAGTGTAAGGACACTCTTCGGTGAGATGTGATGGATCCGAACAACAAGCACAAACAGTTCGTGGAGGCACAACAGGGGCAGGAGAAGGCGATGAGATTTTGGTCTCAATCGCTTCTAGCTTTTTTGTAAGAGCGGCCATCTCGGCCTTCATAGCAATCGACATTTCTAATTGATGTATGCTGCCCTAGGTTGACCACTAGAAGAAGATGATGATGTGGTCTTGGTGCTCTCCCATTGAATTGTTTGTTCACTAAGGTCCTCAAGAAACTGCCATGCTTCGTCACTAGATTTGGTTAGAAAGTGACCTTGACTAATGGTTTCTAGCAACTGCTTCATTGCCGGGTTCAATCCTTCGTATAATGTTTGGCAAAGTTGCCAACTTTCGATCCCATGATGAGGGCATTGAACAAGTAGGTCTTTGAATCTTTCAAAACACTTCCAAAATGGTTCCGACGGAAGCTGAGAAAATTGTATAATCTCGTTACGGATTCTAGCAGTTTTGTGATGAGGATAGAACTTTTTAAGAAAAGCTTTCACAAACTCGTCCCAATTTCTAATTGAATGTGATGCTGTGCTGTATAGCCACTTCTCGGCTAAGTCACATAAGGTGAAAGGAATGACCCTTAGCCTTATAGCGTCATCACTTAATTGGGTAGTTTTCATCATGGCGCAAACGTTTTGGAATTTGTTGATAAAGATATATGCATCTTCGGATTCCAAACCATGAAACTTGGGCAACATATTGATGAAGTGGGGTTTGATCTCAAAATTGTCCCCATTAGCCGGTGGGAGGGAAAGACAAGTAGGAAGGGCGGTGCGGACGGGGTAGAAAAGATCCTGGAGCGCGACTCGTGCGGGCGCTTCAACAGGCGGGTGATTCGGGTTATTCGCACCTAACGGAGGTGGAATCATTCCCGTCGGTAAGGTATTGTTAGGATTGTATCCCGACATACCTTCGGAAGAAGAATGTGAAGGTGAAAGTGAAGGTGTGGAAAGGATTTCGACTTCGGAGTCAAAAGGTTCGTCGGTCGGTACCAACGAAACACGGACTAATCGGGCGCTAGGGTCTCTAGTCCAACCGGACATACACTAAAAGGGTTAGTGTAGTCGAAAGTTGAAAGACAGAATGTGGAGGTAAGAAAACGTCAATGAGAAGGTTTAAGTGAGTGCAAAGATTTCTTTAGCGACAAGTTGCAAGTTTTGAAAAGATTTTCCCTTTTTTTTATGTGAGCTTTTGCAAAGAGATTTTTGAAAAGAGACTTGTGACACAAATGCGATCAACCACAAATGCACAATCAGGCCTAGGTCTAGGGTCACCTAGGTCAGCTAGACAGCTCCTAACTGTTCCAAAGGGCTAGAAATAGGACCTCAAACCGCCTCTTCACCGCCAATTGCGGCCAGGTAAGTGCCAGGTAAGTGGGAAGGAACCACACTGTGGGCCTAATTAAAAACCACTAGCCTTGACACACTTGTCTAGGCACCGCAAAGTCAGGTTAGGATAAACGGCCGATGCCTATACTAGTCCTCTGTCCTATTGAGCGTGACGTCCTTAGGGCTGAGTCTAGTATTTTTTAATTAAAAGTGGTCAATGCAAATGCTTTAAGTGATTTCTGGGGTCCTGGGAAGGGTGACGAAATCCCAACCCAATCTGAATTGGTCAAAAGCCCCTTAAAGTCAGATTAAAATATGCAAAACAGTAAATCACTTGCAATCAATTTTCTTTTTAGCGCGGCGCAAAGAATCCTGCAGAAAATCAATTATTGGAAGGGGGAAGAAGATTTTTAGCGCAAAGAATCCTGTAGAAGCTTTGGCAAAAGATATATGGGGATTTGCAGAGGGGAGAATGAGGAAACAAACCAAGCAAATTTCGTGCAGAGAGGACTCAACCAGACCGCGGTTCCGCGGTTTTAGGCGTATCAAGGCCGCGGTTTCGCGGTTTGGCTGCGGGATCGGGGCTCCAAAAAATTGGTACGGCTCTGTTGTGTCAATCTCCCTCTTTTCCGATGTACCCTTTTCTGATTAGCCTTCTGTGTTGTTTCAGATCCGTCAATCCTGCAAAGATTCACAAAAGAAAACCCTTCAAACAATAAAAGATGATAGAATTTTTATATTTTTGATTTTTTTTTCAAATTTTTATGATTTTTTATATTTTATATTAACCCGAAATTACAAAAAAGGAAATTTTACGCCATCCTCGGCAACGGCGCCATTTGATTTAAAGAAGTTTTTACGATCAAAAATATAATTACCGCAATCAAGAACGACGTCGCTTTGCAGCTAGCCGGTGAATACGGGTCGGTCCACAGGGATTTTGTAAATCTCCTTAAAGTTCTTACGAGCTAATTCCAAATGATGTTTGGTCTTATAATTAAACCTAAAAAAATGAAGTTGTGTTGTACTAGGATTAGAAACTTGCTAGGATTAGGTTTAGGGAAAATTTGGTAAACAAAGATCTACACCTCTTTCTAATGCCTTTAATTAAATATCATATTAGTGTTATGGTAAATATTAATAAAGGGGATTAGGATGATTGGGAAGATGTTTCTTCCACTAGATCCTTGTCCTTCCTTTCTTAATTTTTACTCTAACCTTCATGGTAAACCTTAAAATCCGGGCCTTTAGACTACGGTATCACCGTTACCTCGTGGGTAGATTGCCGTAGGGAGCGGAATAAGAAAGTATGCATGGAGTTCTAATGTTCAAAAGAGATTGGCAAAGAAAAGAGATGAGAGATCTTCATCTCTCAAACCCTTCCCTATTCCTAATCCTAACAAGCGAGGAAACTACTCGCTCATTGAGGGAATTAAGAAAGACATAATTTTTGTTTTGTTTTTATTAAAGAGATGAAACATCTATTGCAAGTTAATAAAATTCTAAACTAAATTAAACTAGGGCAAGAAAAGAATTTACCTAGGGAAGAAATTAAAAAAACTAGAACTAGGGCAGAAAAATAACCTACTTACGATTGATGCGCTCCAAACTTCAAAGAAAACAGAATTTTATTGATGAATAGAGGCATGAGAAAATACAATGACTTGGGTTCTATTTATAGGACATAGAAACCCTAGGTTTACAGTTGATTCGCATATCTGCAATTACAAATTTGCCCTTAGGAAATCTTTTCAGCGCCGCAAACATATTTTGGTAAAATTTTCACGCAACCGGGGCTTCTTCTGGCCGCGGAACCGCTGCAATGGCAGGCTTGGGCCGCGGTTCCGCGGCCCTTTGGTGAGGTCATATGATAAAAATTTGTGGGCTGATTATTGGTTCTTTGGGCTTGTTATTTCTTTCATTCTTTTTTTCCATTTGGCTTCTGAGTCTTCTCCAGATATTTCAGTGAAAACTTGTAGTAGTCTTTTAACCGTTCTCCTTGACATTTTTGGACCTTGTGTCTTCGTCTAGGCTTGACTAAGATCCTCCTATTTGTTGGTCAAAAGTCCTTCTTTTGTGTCGTTTTTTGTCTTTTTCACTGTTTTCACTCCAAGAACCTGTAACCTGTATTATATAGCAGACATGGGTCAAAAGCACCTGTTTTTATTGTAAAATACATAAGAATGGGGAATAAAAAATGCAATATTATGATATGAACAACTATCGAGAATTAAACCGGGTGACTATTAAGAACAAGTACCCGATCCCTCGCATCGGCGAATTATTCGATCAACTCTGTGGCGCGAGGGTATTCTCGTAGCTGGATTTGCGATCTGGATATCATCAAGTTCGGATGAAATTAGTAGACATTTGCAAGACAGCTTTCCGAACTCAATATGGGTATTACGAGTACTTAGTGATGCCATTCGGAGTCACGAACGCACCGACGATATTTATGGACTTGATGAACTGAATATTTTCACCGTATTTGGACCATTTCGTAGTAGTGTTTATAAATGACATTCTGGTCTATTCGAGGAGCAAAGAAGAGCATGTAGAACACTTGAAGATCGCACTGCAAACGTTGAGGCAAGAAAGGTTATATGCTAAGATGGGCAAGTGCGAGTTTTGGCTCGAAGAAGTGAAGTTCTTGGGTCATGTCGTATCCGGAGATGGAATTGTCGTTGGCCCTGAAAAGATTGCAGCTGTTCGTTATGGGCCGATTCCAAAGAATGTAGCAGAGATCCAAAGTTTTCTTAAGCTTGCCAGATATTATAGAAGATTTGTGGAGAACTTCGCTCGAATTGCAGAACCATTGACCAAGCTAACACGAAAGGAGGTACCGTTCGTATGGACGGAGAAATGCGCATCAGTTTTTGAAGAGCTGAAGCAAAGATTGACCACCGCTCCTATCTTGACAGTGCAAGATGGTTCTGGAGGGTTGGTTATTCACAGCGACGTATCTGGGAATGACTTGGGATGTGTTCTAATGCAGAATGGGAAGGTTATAGCCTACGCATCAAGACAATTGAAGACTCATGATAAAAACTACCCAACTCATGATTTGGAGCTAGCATCAGTGATTTTCGCTTTAAAGGTTTGGAGACACTATTTATTGGGCGAAAGGGTAGAAGTATTTACCGATCACAAAAGCCTAAAATATGTGTTCACACAGAATGTCACGCTCCGCTTCCCGGTGTACGGTAAGGAGACGTGACGGGTCACACGACGTATTTACTCAGAAGTAAATACGCTAAGCATAACTAAGAAATATAAAGTAAAATGTACACCAGAGACATGAATATAAATGAACATCAATTTTATTTATTTAAAAATTATTTACAAGTACAACTGGAAATGTTAATACAGGAATAGAAAGCAATGCCTAAACAATGGCATAACTGAAATAAAAAGTATATACAAGTGCCTACAGCTCTGGGTCAGTGGCAAACTGCTCCAAGTTCTCAGTACTGGGCTCGATCTCTAGAGAGTCGGATCCACCTGATAACAATCGCTCGGTAAGTCCCAAAGAAAGAGAGAAGTTGAATAGACAGAAAAGATAATATAACTGTATAATGTTATCTTTTGTTCTGTTATCGCAGTTGTTTATATCTTGGTACAGAATATGCCAGTGTATACGAGAGGAGTCCCACTATTTCGGAGACTAAGGTATACGGAGCATAAGGAACCGTTAAGCCACGGTACAACAACAATGGATATTCAGGATATGTGTATTAAAGTGACCGTCTCGTACCACTTCTAACACATTCCGTACCAGTTTACCCCTTTAAAAACCCCGTAATGTATTTTGTATTGTATTGCATTGTTTTGTTTTATAGATGGAAGACTTGTCGAAACCATGATATCATGTAAACAGAATGGATATAAATGGATAGTCATGTAATCAGAGTATATCCATGATTCGGTTCAGTCGAGTCATATTGGTATAGATTGAATTCTGGTATAAATGGATTCATATTGTATTGTAGTTATACTTGAATTGAATTCATGTCAGATTGATTTCATATTAGATTGAGACTCTGTCTGAGTCAGATACTTTAAAAGAAATTGAAGTCCACAGAAATCCCGGCACATAGAATATCTCCTCGTGAGTGAATTAGTTTTGATGTTATCGGTAACTGCTGCACATGGACGGCAGGATTTGTGTCTTTTTCCAAGACAATTACCGTATTGATAACACCATTTTTAGGTTGTCTACCTTAGATAGTCAAGCACCCATATTCTCCGGCTCCCTGAGCCTCAAGAGAACTGGTCCCGCTTAAACCTATGTTTACTAAGATACTTATTGTAATTTAATATAACTTGAGGGGGTTTATAAAAAATAGTTTTGATATATTTTCAAAATAAATCTCAAGTAATTATTTATCGTCTTTAGGGTTTTCATGGATGTATATTTTAAAATATAATGCTTTCTAGTGAATAGAACCTAGATTACATTGTATATGGTATTTTAATGTAATATTGGATTGTATTGATTTGTAATGACAGTTTCATGAAATTTGTGATTCCTTTGATTTAGAAAACATGGAATAAATATATTGTATATTTAAAGTAGATATTTTGATAGTATTTATATATATATATATATTTTAAAAAATAAAACTTATTTATTAAATAGAAATCACATTTTTCTTAAAAATTGCATTAAAAATTCCATCGAGATCGAATGCTCCTTGCGGAGGTCTGCATCTCGCTCTACTAGGCCCGAGGATGTGCGATAACCCGCACTATCCCGATCGGGGTTTCCCAAAATAGGTTGTAGGGGCGTATTTGCAAGGAATTAAATAATACACTTTTAAAGAAAACGGAAAACGGTTTTTGAATGTTTATGGTATTTAAATGTAAACTCGTCTTTTCCCACAAACTAATATTCCACAAGATATCGTGCTATGTCAAGAATGTTTGTTGTGATGAGGTAGGTCATTACCTCGTGAGTTTTCTAAAGGTATTATGGGTAAAATGAATAAACAATGTCGTATGTAAACATGATGGTATTTTACTGTAAAAGTGAAATAGAAATTGCCATACGAATTATTTTGAGATGAAACTTATTCTAATGTGTTTATTTATGTTTGTTAAACATTATAAAAAGATATGGTAATTTATTTTTTAAAAGAAATTGTGTTTTTAAAGAAAAGAGAGTCGGAAGTCGGAATAACTCCGTTTCCGACGAGTTTTGAAAAGAAGATATTTAAGACTAGAATTTGAGAAGG
The DNA here is from genome assembly GCA_030015575.1 of Agapanthus africanus. Lineage (NCBI taxonomy): Eukaryota > Viridiplantae > Streptophyta > Magnoliopsida > Asparagales > Amaryllidaceae > Agapanthus > Agapanthus africanus. Next base: position 47,876,449 of record JASDDO010000012.1, read on the forward strand.
GTGAAAGGGACTTACTGATTGAATATAAAGAGGAGAGATAGAGGAAGCTATTGGAATCATTGGGAAGTCGTTTTGTCGCCGGATTCTTCCCGAAACGTCGCCGGAACCTTGCCCTTTGCTAACTCCACTTGTACTACTTGGGACTTGAAATTTTTAGAGAGTTTTTGTATGGGATTTCTGAATGAGGAGGGGTGAAATATAGTGTGGTATTTATAGGGAAAATTAGGGTTTAGGGTAATGAAATTGAGAATTAAAATGTGCATTAAAATTTTGTTTTAATAGTGATTTTAAATTCTCTGGATAATTGCAGAGTAAACAAACAACATTGGGTAGTGGGGTAGGCCAAGGGGTGCCAGGGGAAAACATCCAATGCATTACCTACGGATTAGCCCGGCGGTGCAGGCTTCCCTTCACATCTCGCCGGTCCAATCCGATGGGATGGGGTTGGGATCCTGGCCACGTGTCCCTGTTGCTTAGTATATCTCAGTGCACGTGTTTGATTACTTTGTGACTTTTCATTTTACGTGTTGTGCACGTGCAAACCTTTGAGCTTCTAAAAGATTAAAAGAAAAATCAACAAAAAAATAATGTGGATGGGGGGATTCGATCACAGGGGCTACGTCATAGCAGTGCAAGGCTTTACCAAAGAGCTACAAGTGTTTTCTTGCTGTTCAAAAGCAATTCAAATACTTATAGTGTACACAGAATTGCAAATACTCCATCTGTACGTTAACTTTTAATCAAATTTTCTGTACACTGAAACAGAGTTGTTACACAGAAAGAGCTCAACATGAGGCAACGTAGATGGTTGGAGCTGATGGCTGACTATGATCTTGATCTAAAATACTATTCGGGAAAAGTTAATGTAGTACCGGATGTGCTAAGTCGGTTGCCAGCAATACGGATGTTGACTGCACAGAAAAAGATTATAGCCGAGTTTCAGAAGTTCGAGTTGAAGATTTTTCTACCGCATTCCTCGAGACAGTTGATGCAATTGCAAGTACAGTCGTCCTTGATCGATAACATGAAGGCAGCGCAGTCGCACGATCCAAGATTGCAGAAGTTTCGAGAACATGTAGAAGCCGGACTCCGAATGGATCTGTTAATTCATGAAGATGGTTCCTTCCGATATGGGAGTCATTTATGTGTGCCGAAAGAAGATATTCGTGAAGAAGTTATGAAGAAGGCTCATAGTTTCGCATATTCCGTACATCCGGGAGGCACGCAGATGTACCGAGATCTACGACAATATTTCTGGTGGGAAGGCATGAAAAGGGAGATTGCTCCCCATGTATCGAAGTGCTTGGTGTGTCAGCAAGTCAAGGCTGAATATCAAAGGGTAGCTGGTTTATTGCAAAAACTTCCGATTCCTCAATAGAAGTGGGAACATATAACCATGGATTTCGTGACTGCTTTACCGCGGAGTCCAAAGGGCAATAATACAGTTTGGATGATTATTGATCGATTGACCAAGGCAGCTCATTTCATACCATTTTGAGTTGGTCAGTCGACGGAAGCTTTAGCAGAGCGGTACATGCAGGAGATTGTGAGATTGCATGGAGTACCTGTGAGCATCGTTTCCGATCGTGATACCCGATTTTTATCACAATTTTAGAGGAGTCTACATAAAAGTTTAGGGACTTGCTTAAAGTTTAGCACTGCCTATCATCCTCAAACAGATGGCCAGTCAGAAAGGATGATCCAAACTCTTAAAGTTATGTTGAGAGCATGCATGTTAGACTTCAAGGGTTCATGGGAGGATCATTTGCACTTGGTGGAGTATTCTTATAATAACCGTTTTCAGGAGACTATACCGATGGCTCTATTCGAAACATTTTATGGTCATAAGTGTCGATCGCCCGTCTGTTGGGATGATGTTGGAGAAGGAAGATTATTGGGACCGGATCTTATTGTGCAAACGGGAGAAAGTCAACATGATCCGAAATCATATGAAGGCGGTATAAGATCGTCAGAAAAGTTGGGCCGATACAGGATGAAGACCTCTGGAGTTCGCAGTTGATGATCTTGTATTCTTAAAGATATCACCGACCAGAGGAGTGATTCGATTTGGTAGCCGAGGCAAGCTTAGTCCTCTATTCGTGGGGCTTTTCGATATTATCGAGCGCGTTGGAGAAGCAGCTTATCAATTGTCTTTACCAGTATCCTTGGCGAGTGTTCATGACGTGTTTCATGTATCTCAACTCCCCAAGTATGTTCGAGATGAGACGCACGTCCTAAATCATTCGGAGCTAACAGTAAGGGAGGACTTAACATATGAAGAACGACTAATGGCGATTGTGGGTCGATGAGACAAGGTCCTCAAGAACAAGGTTATCCTTCTGGTACTTGTTTCATGGGGGAATCGTTCGCACGGATAATCTACTTGTGAACGTGAAGACGAGATCCGACAGAAGTTTCCACACCTCTTTTCTTAGATTCATGTTTTCTTGTCTTTTCTTGTTCCGGGAATTTCGATGATGAAATTCTTTTGTAGTTAGGTATAGTGTAACACCCTAGTGCATTTATACGATATTTATTTGAGTATTTTCCTAATCTTGCGACAACTTCTTGATTATTATTGTTTTTGGGTGCGGATAATGCATTTGGTATCTGTGGTTAGTATCCGACCCAACCCACATGCTTAAAACCCATTATGGTTCAAGTGTACGTCATATATTCGCTAGTACAGAGGATCCGTGCACATCTAGGTTCTATATACATGTATGATATATTTAGTATCCGCATATTTTTAAATAATACAAATAATAACCAGATAATATTTTTAATATCTAGCATGGCTTGTTATCATACTCCATACCTTATGGTTGCATTCATACATCGTGTTCATGTCCAGATTGATAAAACAGACTCGTTTGGATCGCTACGTGTATTTACGTATATCCGTTGTTGGGGGTATACATTTTATTTAACCGGACATCAGATTACGGTTTTGGTTGATATGTATATTATCCATATTTTAAAACTAGATTTTTAGAAGAGACCCGGGTATTTTTCGGAGTATTTTTGTATTAGCTGTATATCCAAGAAAATATATTATTATATTCTAACTGTTATATACAGTTTATATAATCTATCTATATAATATTAACTAATATCCTATCTCTCTCTCTCCCCTCTCCGCTATCTCTTTCTCTCCCCTCTCGCACACACATTCTCTCCTCTCTCTCTCCATATATTTTATAACCTAATTATTATACTAACCTCACCCCTCATCTCTCTACTTTCTTTCTCTATTCTTTCTTCTTCGCCGCGACGAAACCCAAGCCTAAACCCTTGCCGCTCCCTTGACTTCTCCACCGACCTCCTCGTTCCTTCGCACTCATCCTCACAACCTCAACCACCTCTTCTTCTCTATCCCGAGAACTCCCTGCACCCGAGAACCCTAGAACTGACACTAACTCAAGAAAACCCACATCTCCGGCGACTCGCCGTCGCCATCTCCCCGATCTCACCCTCGTCTCCTCGCCCTCGTAACCACCTCATCTTCCTTTACTTCTTTCCCCAACGAGATCCCTGCCACCCTTGACAGCCCACGACTACGATCCCTGCAGCCTGACGCGACCCCAGAAACCTCACCGCCGATCACCCTCACCTCGTCGTCTTCACTACCATCACCTCCTCACCTCTCTCTCCAACTCCCCGACACCACAAACCACCACCATCACCACACCCTACAACTTCCCGACCCCGACAGAACCTAAGAATCCTTCTGCCCTTTGTCGCCATTAGACCTCGCCGCCGGCAACCCATTGTCGCCTTCTCCCTTTTTCTCTGTCCCAAGAACTCGACACCAGACCCCAGAACCCACAGCTTCTCCTTCCTCTTCTTTCTTCTCTCGCTTTCTTGATTCTTGATCATTTTGCCGGAGTCTCACACATCACTGACTACCCAGACGACCCAGTCATCGCCGTCATCCAGCTTACATGTCTTTGATCAGCCAGGTCCAGTCCTGCACAAGCGTGAGTTTGCATCACAACGTTTATTCGACATCGGACGTAGCATTCGTACTCCGTCGTGAGATCCAATCAGGCAAGTTTATCTTGCAACATGATATATTACTATATCGATATCTATATGAATAAAAATAGTACATATGTTTTATTATACAACAAATGTTATAGATTTACCGTTTATAGTATCTGTTCGTATCCGTACAGATAATCGCATATCTAGTTGCATGCCGAAACATCATGATATCATCATACTACTATATTAGTACAATATGTTGTCTAGTTTACATCATACATGGCAATGGATATATAATAGTTATTACAGATAGATACATGTGCATCAGTGCATTAACCGTGTTCCGATATTCGTTACAGTTTCACATTTGAGTATCTATTTAATACATATGCATTACATGACATGTCCACGACACACTACTTGAATAGTTACTTGGATCTTGTTACTAATGCCAACGATATTGACGTGTTGTCCTGATGGACATAACTTATTGTCTGCATAGACGAGAACTGTACCTGCTTGATCCTGTGTTAGCATTAGATCTATATCGGCAATACCTGACTTGAACACAAATCTGGGGGAAAAGGGGAAATCAAGAATGTAACCGAAACGTAACTCGAGAGGATATTATTACACGTTTGCCATTTTTCCGGGCGTTACTGAATAATTACATGTTTGCCATTTTTCCGGGCGTTATGGAATAATTACCCATTTGCCATTTTTCCGGGCGTTATGGAATAATTACCTGTTTGCCGTTTTACCGGGCGTTATGGAATAAATCATTATACCGTAATCCCGTGGGGAATGAACGGGATATATTCTATTAGGTTACGATGAGGATTATATTAATTGATTTCAAAAACTATTAGAATAGATAACCTAGAAGCATAGTTTTAGGTTACACATCACACATCACATACATACACGTACCTCACCGTTTCATATCCGTGTTATTCATTTATATTCATGTTTACTTATATCGTTATATCCTGGATTATCACTGTTATTTGATATTATGACGCACTGACGTCCGGATTTTGCATGACCCAGTTCCTTTACTTTTATCGCAGGCAGATCAAGAGTATTTTAACCATCAAGCCGAGCGATGAGGAATTGATCGTGTATTTAGAGATGTTTAGTTTAGTTTGTTTCCGCAGTTTTATTTCTTTGATGTGAGCCTAATTGGGACAAGTTTTCAGATGTTGTTTATTGGATTTGATTCGTTTCCACTTATGCATTTTTCTTGACTCTATTTATTGTAGCAAATGGGCATGTACTAACTAGTTTTTATATTTTACTGTTCTTGATATTCTATAAACAACTGTAATGTGACTAGAGGGATGTTTCCTAACCACGGGTAGCATGGTTGGCTCTGTCACATGCTGTAGTTTGCGCACTCTGGGAAGCGGGGCGTGACACCCATAAACGACTTTTTTCGGCTAAACTTCAAGCGTATGCTGCTTGTATGAATATGACAACCAGGGTAAATAAGCTTATCTTGATTTGTCTATCCCGACAGCATGCTGTAGGTAGGAAAATCATTAATCGTCCATAAAAAAGCAGCACGCATATGAAAAAATTGTTTACCATCTGCATCATAGGTTCTCACAGCAAGTTTAACTCATCGATCAAGGGTTGAAGATACACGTCGATATTTTTCCTAGGAGACGAGGGACCGTCGATTAAAAGCGCTAACATAAAATAAGACCGCGTCATAGCCCTCCATGGCGATAGGCTGTATATAGTCACCATAACGAGCCAAGTGCTGTAAGTACGCCTGCCGCGAACCATCCCAAATGGACTGAAATAGTCGCTCGCAATCCCCATCCTCACGTTATAAGGGTCTGCACAGAACGGATTATGTTTTTCATATAAAACTTTCCACGATATCGAATCTCTAGGATGTCTCATTTTTCTCTCTTCACGAGGTGCTTTATGGTGCCACTGCATTTCGAACGCCGTCTCCTCACATATAAATAATCGTTGCAGCCTCGGTATTAACGAAAAATGACGAAAAATCTTCACGGGCACATCACTCGAACGGGAGTCTTTCTTAGGCTTGAATCGGCTTTTCCTGCACACTGGGCAGTTTTTGAGTGCGGCGTGTTCTTTTCGGAACAAAACATAGTCATTCTTGCATGCATATATTTTCTCACACTTTAGGACGATATTTGTGATTATCTTTTGCGCCTCATACCAGCTCGGTAGCACTTCATTTCTGTCGGGAAAAACTTCATTCAACAATGCTAGAAGATCAGTGAAAGACCGGTCACTCTATCTGTTCTTGCACTTGATCTGGTAGAGCATACGAAAAATGATAGTATCGAAAACCCTTAGCAATTTGGATATAGAGGGATTCTCGAGGAAGCTTTGTACTTCTCCAATAACGTGGGTCCAGTGCTTTCCGTATCATAAGGAAGTCCAGCGGTATTTATAAGCCCATCCAAGCCATCAACCGGCGCGAACACAGCATCATCGTCTTCGACGGTTTTGTCTTCTTCAAACTGCCATTCCTCCTCTTCTTATACTATCCCTTACTACTCTTCGGTTTCCGCTTCAATGAATTCATTTTCCGTCTCTTGCACTGGTCCTCCATAATCCTTTTCTCCATGAATATCCCACTTAGTGTAATCTCTGACGAAACCGTTTTTCATGATGTGTTACTCAAAATCCGGCTTCTTCTGCAATCGCGTGTTCATACACTCATTACAAGGGCAATAGACGTCGTGCTCTTTCGGTATCCCAAGATGTGCGTAGGAAAAATCGATGAAAAAGTAAACACCGTTAAAGAAAAAATCAGTGGCTCTCGAGGAAATGCCAACGTACATCCAACTCTTATCGTGGAGGTATAGGAATGTCATATTGGAAGAAAATGGAATGTAGCAAGGTTCCTATAGATAAGAATCGTGGAATTAAGATTTCGTGACAAATAAGAGATGGAAGGATAATAAGAAGCGTTAGTGTTAAGTTTAATTGACGACTTCGTTAAGTTTGATTTCAATATTTAGTGGATTGGGCTCTCCTCAAACCCTATTGAGAACTTTCGCCTTCGAATCTCCTCCAACTCCTATTGAGAAATTTCTCCTTCTAATTTCAAAACTCAAGAGTTGGATTTTTCTTCCAAGAAAGATAAGGATAATATTAAATGTTTTTTATTGGATGTCGAGGGTAACGACTGTAGGGGTAAGGAACCTATCCCATTAAGAATGAATAAACCATACACCCATTCACTTGTGCATTCATCTGTTTCGAAAAAATTTCGGCAGCACCTCCCCGCTGTTCTCCGAGTACACTGTAATAGAATAGATAATCGTTTCAATACTGTGAAACACCATTGAAATGAACATCTAATATATCGTTGTATACGGAGAACCAGCGGAAAGGTACAAACGCAATATCTCGAAACGAATGAAAAACGCAAGTGAATGCAGGTGTTTGCTTTATACATTCCTAATTTGTCCACACGGGACAAATCTATCAGTTATCATACGATCGAATATTAATTCTCGACACATAGACTACGCGACTGTTGTTAGAACGATAACTTCCGGTGTTTAACAATTTTCGTGTAGTTTTATGTCACGATGAACATCGAACGTAAGTTAACCGATAGATGGGAACCAAGTCATGTTTTCATTTTCACAAATGATTAATTATTGATGAGAATATGAAAATTTCATATTATCATCAAAAATCATACACTTAGTTTATGATTTGATTTTAATTAGTTTTACGTTTACGTTTCAAATGCAAGGTTTCGAAGTTCTAAGTTTAAGGTAATTTTTTTTAAGAAGAGAGTTTTCTTAATCGAGTTTAAGATTTTGGATTTAGGGAAAAATTTAGGGTGGGATTTGATAAGAGTTTATTGTAGAGGAGAATGATGATAAATTAGGGTTTAGCCTTGTTCATATGTGTCTGTCACGACCCGTAATTTAGCACGCGACCGGCACTTAAATCACACAACGTCCAAAGGCTTAATATAATTCAAGTAAGATGAAGCCCAGAAAATCTAAACCTTTTTGCGGAAAATAGTGGGGTGCAGTTTTGAAATAAAGGTATAATGAAATAAAGTTTATCTATAAATGCATAACTAACGATATAAGAAAATGCAAGTAGAATGTACTAAAGTTGAGAACCTTTTTTCGTCTTTAAAATTTTGGGCAACACCTCCTTTGTATATTTTGAACCAAAACCACATATACATAACAATATAAAAGGCATCCCCAAGCGGGAGCTAGCTCTTCGCCAAATGGCGGAATCATAACCACGCAAGTAAGCAATACATATATGACACCCAACGGTGAAGATCAGCACAGAAAGAATGATAAATAAAGCGAGACATCAAACTCCCAAGAAGCGAACATACAACCATCGCTCTAAGTTTCGCAACCACACAAGTCTGTCTAAGTCCACTAGATATACAAAGTCTAGTTTCTGATTGATGGAGTTTATTTAGAGACAATAGGAAATAATAAATACAAGAGTGGGCATGATCCAATGTGTCCCACCTACCATAGCAAAACACCCGAATGCAAGCTGTGTGCCAGCGATACCGCTACTGATCCAAGCGGTCAAACCTGCAAGAACTGTAGCACAACGGGGGTGAGTAGAAAACATCAGCAGGTAGAAATCGAATAAAATAACGATTTTCTAGGTCATACTATATCATGAAGGTAATACTATGATATCTAGGGTGACCATGGCTGCATATATTTCAATAATATAATCAATGCCAATGACATATACAAATCAACATCTGAATCATATGTCTGTATACAGGTGGATATCATCCACGTGTCCATCAACGATACAAACAACATCATGGAACCTGAGTGTCCAACATCGACACTCGAAACATCATGAAAGCATATGCATGTGTGTATGAGGATATCAACCAACGTGTGTCCATCGACGACACATCAAAATCATGGAACCTGAGTGCCCAACACCGACACTCGAAACATCATGAAACCCGTGTCCAGCATCGACACGTAAATCCTCATATCTCGGGCTCCGTCAGTCCGGATCGGCCTATATCCATCTCACGACTCCAGTCGGTATCTTTCGGATAACCACTAGGTCCAAACTATCACCGGTAGGTAGTATTCCCTCTGCCAGGCTCATCGTCTACTGCACAACATACCTTTCTTGCCCCGGGATACCATACCGGGCCCACCATGTACCCGCAAACGGTTCATCCAGCTCCTCGAATCGGGTATCACATAGCTCATAACCGAGAAAACTCATGGTGGACGCATCGAAATATCATATCAAGAGAAACCTGGTTTTTAAAGCAATACATAATTTCTTTTGAAATATAACCACGGTTCTCAAATCCAGAATCTCATGAAAACAACATCTCAATGCGTAATATCATAAATTATGATATATGCAAACATAGAGCAGAAATGTGAGCATATCAGTATATCATGCAACATAGAATAGTGATGTGAGCATATCGGTATATCATACTAACGAGTCATGTGATAATACTGAACAATTAAGAGTAATAGCATGATATAGAAATTAGGCTGTGTAAGTGACATAGAAATTACCGATGATGAAACTGTGTGAGTCGGCAAATCTGTATAAGTGTAACATATGCATCATCGATAAATATGCAGGTGTACTAGCCGACGATATCATAACAAATAATGGAAGCACAGGTATATGTAATGCAATGAGAATATCGTAAATGTAGCAGAAAGTAAATCGTAAGCGCACTATTATAAGGTATACGTATCTAACCTAACATTTACATAAGGGCTAAACTAAGTAGTGTAGACAGGGATTAACAATATCTATAACATATCCGATTCGATGAATCTATCAATCGGCAATCCAGCCTCACAGCATCACATACGGTATAATCTATCGTACGACATCCTCGAGTCAAGGGTATGGATCAATCATCAGGTAACACTCATCGCGTACGGTAATCCATCGCACGACAGCAAAAAACGGAATAGGGATTCTATCGACCTATAGAATAATGATGGTACGGATCTAAAATCTCGTACGGCATATCACTCATTGTTCTCATAATTATATATATATATATATATATATATATATATATATATATATCAAGTCACATCCGTATCAATCTCATATTAAGCCAAGTCATCTTATTTCATCATATTCTCTTTTCATCACATCAATATCTCACATCAAGTAATCTTATATATATTTATCTTATTTTACCGATCTCATAACACATCTATCTCAATCTTATCATATTCATCGATCTCATGTCATATCCTTATAGATCTTATCTCATATCTTGGTATATGTATTCAATCATTCATCTCATCTCCAACTAACATTTTTGATCATATCCATAGTTTCCTAGTATAGGTTTCTCCGACTATATTCTATATATATCGGTTTCCGTTTTATAATTGCGGGGGTGCTATACGCCATCCACCCGACTTCCCCCGTAGATATAAATCTACTCACTTGCTAAACTCCTCGCTTAGCCGAAGTCGATGTGCTTCGTCGTCTCGGAAGTCCATGCGAAGGTACCTACATATCAACACACAATCGAAATGCTATTAAAATCAAGTCCGAAATCCGATACGACACACAAATTGCTTATAGGTTAGAACCTATAGCCTACGCATACAAAACAACCAAATAACCCTCGTCGTTAACGTACAAACGTCCAACGACCAAATACCATATCAAATATAAAAACCAAGTTTCAGGAATCGGATAACCAAATTCAGCAACTCAAGAAAACACCTCAAGATTTTGCCTCAGGTACAATTAGCCAATTTTGCATATAGGGTTGCTATAGATATCAGATAAGGGAACCATACACCAAAATCCAACACAATCCATCACATGGTGGCCGTAATTTGCGGCCACGAGGAATAAATCTGCGGCCTAACATGAAAGGGAGGGGCTCAGGTTTCTAGGGAAGGTTCCCGGTTGCTTGCTCGTCTCATGGTTATGAGAACTTATTTTATAGGTCTCTCGGGTCATCCCAGATTACAAAACATCATCACAATATGTCGAAATTCCAATGTCGGACAACTTCTAAGATCTGGTTTTAGGTTTCAAGTCTTTGGTCTTGGCCACAAAATCATCACTAAGGTCTTATAAACACTCACTAAACCTTAATAACAACTTTACAATTCAAAACCACCACTAAACATCAACCTAGAATTTTCTAAGATCACAAAACTCACTAAATCGAACTCTAAACTAAACTAGAAGGTTAGGAAACTAATTACAAGATGAGAAGTTGAATTTATACCTCATGGGAGCAACTCAAGAAAAACCCTAGATGCCCAAAGTCTCCAAAATCCAAACTTGAAAGGTCCATAGGGTTTAGGAAGAGATGGGGATCGTTTTTAATGAAGGTGGCATGAGATTTTGATAAAGATTTGTAGATGTTTTCATAGGGTAGAGAAGGTGGAGGAAGCATGAAGATGAAGATGAAGGAGATGAGGTGATGAAGTAAAACAATGGATGAAGGAAAATGAATGAGGGAGAAAAGGTCAAGGGTAGGAGCCTCTCTCTCTCTCTCTCTCTTTCATACCCTCACATGGCATGCTATGCCTTATCATGGGTCCCCTCTCTCTCTCTCTTCAATTATCCTCTCATGTCTTCTATTTTCTTTTTCTTTTCTTTTACCCTCACTCATTAAAACCAAACACATAACACAAATAAAATAAAACAAACATGCAACAAAATGCAACATGTCATGGTGCACTAGCCATGACTAATTAAAAATACGGATTTGGCCTAATCGTGATTAGTAGTGCACTAATCAAGTTTAAATTAAACTTGCATATAATTAATTATAAAAATGCCAATATCCGATAAATATCTTTTTAATAACTCAATCATTTTAATCTCCACTTATATTCCAAATATTGGTATATACTTATACCATTTTACGAAAAACCCTATTCGCAAATCGAATAGTTTTCGCGAAATATATTATTTTAACATTTAAATTCCAAAAATAATATTTTATATTTCTGAAATGTTACAGTGTCTGTGTGTTTGTGTGTGTGTGTGTGTGTGTGTGTGTGTGTCTATTTGTGTATATCTGAATGTGTATATCTGGGGTTAGGGTTAGGATGGGATTTGATAAGAGTTCTATATAGAGAAGAATAATGATGAATTAAGTTTTAGCCTTATTTGTATGTGTGTCTCTCTGTATGTGTGCGTGCGCGCGCACGCATACACACATACACGCATACACACACATTTAATAAATTACTATAAAATACCTTATAATGTTTTACTAAATTATCCTTGGCTATTGTTGTTTTGTCACTAAACTATCTTAACAAGTGTCCTAAGCAATCTATTTTTTCAATTTCAATAAAGTACACTAAAATACCCTTAATTATTGTTGGTTTTTCACTAAACTACCAAAAAAATTAAATAAACCATTCATCTTCTTGAATTAACCAAATTACTATAAATTTCACTCAAATACCATTAACTATTGTTGTTTTTCACTAAAATACCGTAAACTGTTGTTGCTTTTCACTAAATTACCTGCAAAAATTCGCCAAATTACCCGAACTCGAACCCTAAACCTAACCCTAACCATTACCTTAAACCTAACCCTAACCGTTGACCCTAATTAACCCTATTGTTAACCCTAACCCTAATCATACCCCTGATCCAGGCCTAACCCTAAAACCGTAACCCTAACCCGGCCGACCCTAGTTAACCCCTAACAAAAACCCAAACCCTAACCAATAACCGGCCGACCAACTCAAAGGAGGGCTCGGCAACAACAACAAAAACAACAAAAACACCAGCAACTCTAATAACAACAGCAGTAGCAACAACATGCCACAAAATTTTTTTTAGGATCAATCGAGTACAACAATTAAAAATAAACCAAAAAATTTGAAATTTAACCGGTTAATTTATTCTTACCTCTTCGACGATCAAGCTTCGATCGGCGTTGAGCTTCGAAAAGCTCGATCGAGCAGCAGCAAGTTTTGCGCTCCGGAGGCAGCGGTCAGGATGGTTTTGATCGACGGCGTAGAGTTCCAGAGGCAGGCTTCATCACGAGGTGACTGGGTAGCTTCCTGCTCGGCTCATCCGTAATGGGTAGCTTCCTGCCCAACAACACTGTGGATCCAAAGCCCTTATCACGAGGCGAGCGCGTAGCTTATCGCTCGGTTCACCCACAATAGTTACCTTCCTGCCCTATAAAGGCGTGGATCTAAAGCTTTCATCGCGAGGCCAACGAGTAGTTTCCTGCTCGGTTCACCCACAATGGGTAGCTTCCTGTTTTCCCCAATCAGAGTCCTAATGTCTCGGCCGCCATTCGGAGGGGAACACTTCCTTCCCTATAAAGGTTTGGATCTAAAGCCCTCATCGTGAGACCACCGAGTAGTTTCCTGCTCGATCTATCCACAACGGGTAGCTTCCTGCCCTACAACGCCGTGGATCCAAAGCCCTGATCACGAGGCGACCAGATAGCTTTCTGCTCGGCTCATCCATAATGGGTAGATTCCTGCCCTACAAAGACATAGATCCAAGACCCGCCAAACAGACCCATGCTCGCCTCTTCCAAGAGGGAATCGAGGAGCGATGATCTATTCACACTTGGCTATCGGTCGATTCATTCTAGATGCGCGATCGTCACCTCGACTCCGGGGAAAGGGAGGATACCGACCTTCCTACACTTGGCTATCGTTCGACTCGTACTCGAGGCGCATTCGTCACCTCGATTCCGGGGAAAGGGAGGATACCGACCTTCCTACCCTTGGCTATCGTTCGACTCATACTCGAGACGCGAGCGTTACCTAAAAAGGGTAGACACCAGCCTAACACTAGCAAGATAAAAAAACTTGGGAGCTAAAAAGCTAAAAAGCACTTGCAGAATGAAGACACTTGAGCAAAGAAAAGTATATGCTGAGCTGAAATTACTTGCAAGATGAAAAGACTGACGAGCTAAAAGCACTTGCAGATTGAAGACACTTGAGCAAAAAAAAATGTATGTACTTTATTTACGATCAAAATTATATATAAGGTAGTGTGGGCTCCTCAGCTTTACAAAAATGCCCGGAGGCTTACAAAAATTCTAAAAAGAGAAAAATAAGAAGGGGGAATAGCTCAGGCTGCCCGCTCGGCCACCACCTCTCCTGGCTCTACGCCTCCATCGGGGGCAACAATGGCGACCTCGGGTTCGGCGCTTCCGTCGGCCACTATGGCTTCCACGACCTGCTCGGCTGCCTTGTGGCACTTCCTAGGTGAGAGGAAACCTGGCTTGGAGCTCGCGGTCGATGAACTCAGGCATAGCCTCTTTGACGGCGTCGAGGGCATTATGCCACCTAACGGCCGCGGAGTCAGCGAGATCGAGGTAAAACTGATCAGACGCCTTATACTCCTCTACGGCCCTCTTCGCCCTGCTCTCAGCGAGCTTCGCCGCATCTAAAGCCGTTCGGGCAACTTTCTTAATGGCGTACCTTGACCTTTTCATGGCGTTGAAAAGGCCGTTCGAATCCTCCATCTTGGCCTGGATAGCCCGGTTGGATTCGGTTAAGAGCCGATGGGACTATTTCCCCCAATAAAAGAACAAAACTATGTTCAAAATTAATGAGGCAGCTGTTCCCTCATTGGAACTGAATAAAACATATAAATAAAGCAGCAAGCAAAACCCCTAAATGAAGCATCACGTTCCACACGTGACTGGGCCTCACGTGCAGACACGTGACCTTTTATGGGCCAAATCTATTTGCGCCTGAATACCTAATTGGTAAGGTCACGTGCCCACACGTGATGGGTTTTTGAGCCCTCTGAACTAGTAGAATTGAACTCTAACTAGACGCTTAATTACTAAGATCACGTGCCAACACGTGATGGACTCCTAAACCCTCTGAAATTAATAGAATTAAATTCTAATTAAAAGAAATCAAAAGCACTACTTTGGAAAATATTTCCTTGGATCTTTCTAAACAAGAAAGATTGCACTTTGTAAAATAGAGCGCCGTTGGATTAAAAATCCAATGGTGATTAAAAATCACCAATTTATAGAAGGATTCTGTATAAGGAAATATTTTCCTAAAATTTTCCAGGAACAACAAATGAAATATCATATGGACTTTGGATTAAAAAAAATCCAACGGTGAATAAAATTCACCGAGTGATCTAAAAGATCATGTTAGTTATAAAATCAATCAAAATCTCTCAATGAGAGATTGGTTGAACAAACTGATTTTTTTCTTTCTCCTATAAATAGAAGCCAAGAAAAAAGAGAAGAAGGGGGAGAGATATTCAAAAAACACAGAAGGAAGGAGAGAGAAGAACCTCCTTGAAAGCAAAAAAGAAAAGAAAAGAAAAGAGAATTTAATTCTCCAGAAAGAAGAAGGTCTCTTCAAAGAAGAAAGAAACTCTAGGTAAGAGAAGGAAGGAGATTACTCCATAAGCATCCACAAAACAAAAGAGAATTTAATTCTCAAACTAAAAGTTTAACTCTTCTAAAAAGAACTTAGTTCTTCCTCTGGTTGAAGATCTGCAGAAGCAGATCTCCCCACAAGTTGTTAATTTAATTCTCATCGGGGAGATTTGTTATGCAGATTCAAAACCTAGAGGGAGAATTGAGTTCAAAGAATGTAATTCTTACAACATATAGGAATTTAATTCCTCTAAACTAGCATTAGGGTTCAACCCTATATAAGAATTTAATTCTTATCAAACAGGGGAATTAACTCAAGATCTCCATGCACGTAAAAAAGAAGAAGATTAACACCCAAACATGATCACGTGTTCCCACGTGAGCACCCGTGTTGCACGAGAGAAAACAAATGAGATCAGGTCACATGCTCCCACATGACCCTTGAACAAGCCCTTCAGAAGAAAAAAGGGGAATAAACCCAAGGCAATTTCTATTTTAGGGCGCCTCACATGACATCACATGACCCCTTAATAGTGCTTAACACTTTTCAAAAGAGAATAAAACAGAGGCAGCTTTAAGTCTTTGGAGACGCCTCATGTGACCCCACGTGAGCGCCTCAAATCTTCAGTGTTTAACACTATTTCAAACGCCTCATGTGACCCCACGTGAGCGCCTCAAATCTTCAGTGTTTAACACTACTTCAAACGCATCACGTGACCCCATGTGAGCACCTCAAATATTCAGTATTTAACACTAATTCGAACGCCTCACGTGACCCCACATGAGCGCCTCAAATCTTCATTGTTTAACACTATTTCAAACGCATCACGTGACCCCACGTGAGCACCTCAAATCTTCAGTGTTTAACACTACTTCGAGCGCCTCACGTGGCCCCACGTGAGCGCTCCAGATCTTCAGTATTTAAACAATACTTTAAGACCTCATATGGGAGCACGTGAGCGCCAAGCATATGCTAGTATTTTAGGCCAACCTTGGCCCATGTTAGCTAAGTCTCCCAAAGCCAAAACACTTTTTCAACCGAGCCTCAATTATACTCAGGTCTTTCAAAATTGATCTCAGATGGCATTCAAAGTAATGTTATCCCATTTCTTCTTAATCTAACATTTGGTTCAAGGGTACATCTCTCCACACCTTTGATACATGTCGTTGTAATTATTCAACGTCTTCAGAGAGGTGGTGGGTCCCGACAACCAACAATTATTTTTGGTACATTTCCAAACCCAGGGATACAACCCATTAGACCGTAATGTCTTTAAACTAACTATGCACCGCAACGTCCCTAAACTAAACTCTATGGACTATGAGGTCCTTAAGCTCATGGACTATGATGTCCTTAAACTTATGGACCGCAACGTCCCTAAATTAAACCCTACAGACTATGATGTCTCTAAACTAGACTATGATGTCTCTAAACTATGGACTATGATGTCCTTAAACTCCATGGACTATGATGTCCTTAAACTTGTAGACTGCAACGTCCCTAAACTAAAACAATAGAGTCCAAATGCTCTTTTGTCGGATCTAAATGATCCTGTTAAGTAACTTTTAGTTTAAAATTAGACTGACGTATCCTTAACAAACGTTTAAGTTGATCTTTGTATTAAATGAGATTAATGATCCTTAAACCCAACCCAAAACCAAATCTAAGAAAATAAGGATTTGGACTAATCCACTCCCTACGGGCGACAACATAAATTAGTCTCCGTATACAATCCACGGGAAACCAAAAACAAAACAAACATACATGACATGAAGTGACCATCTGGAGAAGGAGAAAGTTGTTGCCGCGATACGGTAGCGTAATTAACTGCAGGGGCTTGCGCCTGTAGGAAGAGCGTCCCCACAATCAAAACCCCCTCAAATGAGGGGGAATCTGACGAAGTCTGCTACAACAGCCGCATCCGTCTAAACCTCCGATACACGGTGCCATAAATCAACTTGGCATCTTGGGAGAAGTGGACGGATAAAACCAAATAGCATCTTTCCCCAAATTCAGGCAGACGACCTACGCGGTTTCGTCTCTGTTTTCGGCGGCGAACAGCAGCGCCTCACGTGCTCCTCATGCGGGCGCCGGTGTGCAAAGCACAAAAGAATCTAGTAGATTAAAAATAAGAGTTAAAACTCTCATATAGCTCCTCACGTGTGTTCCCTTATAAAAAAAATAAAAGAAAGGAAGGAAGAAGAGAAAAGGCGATGGGAAGAAATTCCCCTAATGGAGCATTACGTGTCCACACGTAATGCACCTATGAACAAAGATTATAGGCATTGCGCTTAAAAATTAAGGCTGGAATTGAGCCTTAATTGCAAGCACGTGAGCATCTATATACAAAGTATATAGGCGACTTTTTAAAACAAATAACAGGCCAGAGAAGCTCACGTGTCAGCACTTGATGCCCTTTTTGGGCTGTTGCACATAAGCGAATGAGTTTAACTCTTTGGGGTCACGTGCTACACGTGAGTGGTCTTAAACGCCTTCTGAGCTGATAGAATTAAATTCTAAATAAAGGGATCAAAACCCTATTTGGAAAATATTTCCTTAAATCTTTCTAAACAAGAAAGATTACGCTCTGTAAAACAGAATACCGTTGGATTAAAAATCCAATGGTGATTAAAAATCACCTATCTACAGGAAAAATTATGTATGGGAAAATATTTTCCTAATCTTATTAAAAACAAGAAAGATATCTTCTGTAAAACAGAAGTCCTTGGATCAAAGATCCGACGGTGGATAAAATCCCCAAATCAATTAAGATCTCTCAATGAGAGATTTCTTTAACTAAATCAATAGACTAGCCTCTACTATATAAAAGAGCCAAGACTTCAAGTCTTGTACACGGAGGAGACCCCCCGTAAGTTTTGAAAAACAAAAGAAAAAGAGAATTCAATTCTCTAAAAAAAGAAGAAGATCTCTCTTTTAAAGAAAGAAACCCGAGGTAAGGAGAAAGACATAGAGAGTATTTTATCTCTTCTTCGCCACTCCAAGAGTTTAACTCTTCTAAAAAGAACTTAGTTCTTCCTCTGGTTGAGCTCTGCAGAAGTAGATCTCTCCACAAGTTGAGAATTTAATTCTCATCAGGGAGATTCTGTCATGCGGATTCAAAACTTAGGGGAAATAACTAAGTTCAAAGAATTTAATTCTTACCAAAAGATATAGGAATTTAATTCCTCTAATAAAACTAGGGTTTAACCCTATAAAAGAATTTAATTCTTATAAAAATAAGGGACCTGAAATTCTCAAAACTTAGATCAAGATCTCCAGGCATATTAGTGTTCAACGCTATAATGACAGACCACGTGTTCCCACGTGAGCACCTTTGATGAACAAAAAAGAACGACTGAGATTGAGTCACGTGATCTCGCGTGACCCCCTAATAGTGCTTAGCACTTATAAAAGAAAAGGGAATAAATCAAAGACAATTCCCATTTTTGGGGCGCCTCACGTGATCCCACGCGACTCCCTAATAGTGCTTAGCACTTATAAAAGGAAAAAAAGAATAAATCAAAGACAGTTCCCATTTTTGGGGCGCCTCACGTGATCCCACGTGACCCCCTAATAGTGCTTAGCACTTATAAAAGGAAAAAGGGAATAAATCAAAGACACTTTCCATTTTTGGGGTGCCTCATGTGATCCCACGTGACCCCCTAATAGTGCTTATCACTTATAAAAAGAAAAAGGGAATAAATCAAAGACAGTTCCCATTTTTGGGGCGCCTCATGTGATCCCACGTGACCCCCAATAGTGCTTAGCACTTATAAAAGAACAAGTGAATAAACCCGGAGAAACAATGCCCAGTTTTCAGGCGCCTGACGTGCCACACGTGAGCGCTCCAAATTTCAGTGTTTAACACTGCTTTAGAGCCTCACGTGGGAGCACGTGAGCGTCGAGCAGATATTAGTGTTTAACACTATGAGAGACCAACCTTAGCCCAAATTAGTCAAGTCCCCCGAGGCCAAGACCCTTTTGATCACCAGTCAACCGAGCCCTCCTATGCTCAAGTCTTCCCAAATCGATCTTAGTTCTAAAGATGACTAATGATCTCCTAAAAGATGGTATCTAAAATGATGTTCACTTCACCATGATCTCCCTTCAATCTGGAATTCGGTTCAAGGGTACATCTTTCCACAACTTTGAAACATGTCGTTGTAATTCTTCAACGTCTTCAGAGAGGTAGAGGGTCCCGACAACCAACAACTCTTTGGTGCATTCTCAGACTGATGAGCATACCCCTACGGACCGAAACGTTCGTAAACTAACTGCGGACCGAAACGTTCTTAAACTAACAACGGACCTAAACATCCTTAAAGTAAAACAATAGAGCCCAAATGCTCTTTTGTTGGATCTGAATGATCCTAAAACCTTGTTAAGTAAATCTTAGTCTCAAAATTGGGCTAACGTATCCTTAACAAACATTTAAGTTGATCTTAATCTCGAACGAGATTAATGATCCTTAAATCGAACCAAACCCAAATCTAAGAATATACGGATTTGGACTAATCCACGCCCTATGGGCGTTAACATAAATTAGTCTCCGTATACAATCCACGGGCAACCGAAAATAAAACAAACACACTCTACACAAAGTGACCTTCTGGAGCAGGAGAAAGTGGTTACCGCGATGCGGTAACGTAATTAACTGCAGGGACTTGCGCCTGCAGAGAAGAGCGTCCCCACAATCAAAAACCCATCACAACGAGGGAGAATCTAACGAAGTCTGCTACAACGGCAGCATCCGTTCAAACCTCCGATACACGGTGCCATAAATCAACTTGGCATCTTCGGAGAGGTGGACGAATAAATCCAAATAGCATCTGCCTCCAAATTCAGGCAAGACGTTCGTCTTCCCGGTTTTCGGCGGTAAACAACGTGCTCCTCACGCGGGCGCCAGTGTGCAAAGCACAAAAAGAAATAAAACTCTCAAGTGGCGCCACGCGTGCACAACACATGAGCGCCGGCGTCCAGGTAGAATTAAATTCTACTCTCCGTTAAACAGAGCCGTTGGATCAAAAATCCAACGGAGATGATAAATCATTAAAAATGCAGAACTAAATTCTGTCAAGAAAAAACATACCCTAAATTGGATCATAGAATAAAATTCTATTTTTGGGTTATATTCCCTCAATCTTTCTAAACAAGAAAGATTGCCCTCTGTAAAGCAGAGAACCCTCGGATTAAAAATCCAATGGTGATTAAAAATCGTCATTTCACAGAATAAAACTCTGCATATGGAAAATATTTCCCCAATCTTGTTAGAAATATGAAAATATGTTCTGTAAAACAGAAACTCTTGGATCAAAAATCCAATGGTGGGTAAAATTCCCCAAATTGATTGGAATCTCTTAATGAGAGATTTCTTTAAAGCTAATTAACAAACTTGCCTCCACTATATAATGGACCGAAGACTTCAAATCTGAGAGGGAGGAACCCCCATAGGCGTCTAAAAACAAAAGCAGAAAGCTTCAAAAAGGAATAGAGAATTAAATTCTCAAGGAAGAAAATCTCCCTCCTTAAAGACTCTAGGTAAAGAAAAAAAACAGAGATAAAAACATCTCATTTGCATATCTAAGGGTCTAACCCATTCTCGAAGAACTTAGTTCTTTCTCTGGATCTGAGATGCACAAGGCAAGTCTCCCACAAGTTAAGAATTTAATTCTCATCGGGGCGAACTTGTTCTTGAGAATCAAAAACTCAGAAAGGAACTAGGAATTGAATCCATCAAAACAAAGCATATAAGAGAAACCCAGTTCTCGTAAAAGAACTTGGTCCTTAAAATGAAAGATTGATCCTAGATCTGCAAAACAAAGATCCTATCAATCATTAATGGGCAAAAATGCTATCGGTAGAAGAGAAAAGCGCCCAGCGTCGCACGTGTCCCTCACGTGGGCGCCACAGAAGAGTGCTCAGCATTCAATAGGCAGCGCCCAGCGCCGCACGTATTACTTATGTGGGCGCCACAGAGAGGAGTGCTTAGCACTCACTGGGCAGCACCCAGCGCCGCACGTGTCCCTCACGTGGGCGCCACAGAAGAGTGCTCAGCACTCACTGGGAAGCGCCCAGCGCCGTACGAGTTCTTCACGTAGGCTCTACATAAGGGAAGAGTGCTTAGCACTCATTAGATAATGCCTAGCACCCCAGCGCCGCACGTGCTCCCTACGTGTGCGCCACAAAAGAGAAGAAACGAGTGCTTAGCACTCCATAAACAGTCCAAAACGGCTGAGTGTTCAACAGTCATTGGGCAGCGTCTAGCGCCCAGCGCTTCACGTGTTCCCCACATGGATGCCAAAAAGAGTGCCTAGCACTCCATATAAAGACAAAAGGAGTAGAGTGTTCAACACTTGTTGGGCAATCCCTATGACTGAAAGCTCCACGGGATCATATGTGGGCGTCAGAACTCATAAAAATGCTCAACACTTTTTGCATAAAAAAATGACTGACTAAACAGAGCACAAACAAGTGCTTAGCACTTTTTTTCAAAAAAAGAAGGGAGACTAAGCAGACTAAAGCCCAAATTGGCTAAAGTTGCTAAAGTCTTGCAACTGAGTCCAAATGCTCTGTTGCTGGTCTTAAATAAGGAAGATCCTGAAATGTTTTTAAGTTGATCTTAGTTTCAAATTGGACTAACGTATCCTTATTAAAAATTCTTAAGGCCTCCATAACTTTCTCCCTCAAATACGAGATTTGTTTCAAGGGTACATCACTTCACACCTCTGATATATGACGTTGTAATTCTTCAACATCTTCAGAGAGGTAGCGGATCCGGACGACCAACAACTCCTTTTATCCCATATTGATGCACTTCCAAATTGACGTGCACATCTCAAATCGGATTGTACCCCAAATTGGGGACATTCCATATCAACAACATTCACTTCGTCACATAACAAATACACATGTGGTCGAAATTTACACCCCGGTTGACCAAGTCAAAATCAAAGTCAACCCCAAACCAAGTGAGCCCAAGCCCAGGTCAAGTGGGCCAATGCCCGGGTCAAGCCCGAACACGAAGCGTCCGGCCTTCCGCCATGCCAAAATAAAAATTTTGTAATAAATAATTTTGGTGTATTTCCTTTTTTTATTTTTTGAATAAATGTAAGAAAAATGGGCATAAAGCCAATTTTCTATAAGGCCCATGGCTTATGTGCAAAAAGAAATAGCACATGAGGCATGGGATGGGCAAAATGCCATTTTTGTAAAGCCCAAGGGGCTATATGTAAAGTGTATAGCCTATAAAGGCAAAGATAATGAAAACATCTCAACTTTTTTTCTCTCTCTAAAAAATTCAAGGTCTGTGCCTTCTTCTCCTTCCTCAAGGTTCTAAAGTTTCTTCTTTCTTTTGAATTAAATCAAGAGTTTTACTCTTTCTTTTCCAAAACTAAATAGTTTTTTCACCACAAAATCCACAAAGGAGAGCTCAGATCTTCCATTAGATCTCAAAAAGGGGAGATTTTTAAAATCTCACCCCTTTTGTTCTTCAAGAACCGGCCAACAAAGAGGAGGAAGAAGGAGACCCATCTCCGAAAATCCCAATTTGGAAAAGAACCAAGGCTCAAGAGAAGATCCCAGGCTTAAGAGAGAAGAACCTCTGAAGATTTTTAGGGAGTTCAACTCCATGATCCAAATCCTCAAAAGAGTTTAACACCTAATCCAGACCTTCAGGAGTTTAACTCCACTCAAAATCCTTTTTTTGGAGTTCAACTCCTATTTTTAGGGTAAAAACCCCCTCCTTTCGCTAGCGCCCAAAGCGCTAGCGCCCGAGTGCCCACGTGCCGGGCATATGAGGCGCTAGAGCCCGAGCGCCCACGTGCCGGGCACGTGAGGCGCTAGCGCCCACGTTCCGGGCACGTGAGGCGCTAGCGCCCGAGCGTCCAAAGCGCTAGCGCTCGAGCGCCCAAGGCGCTAGCGCCCGAAGCGCTAGCGCGCGGAGCACCCACGTGCCGGGCTCATGAGGCGCTAGCGTCCGAAGCGCTAGCGCCCGAGAGCCCATAGCGCTAGCGCTCGAGCGCCCACATGCCGGACACATAAGGCGCTAGCGCCAGCACTCGAGCGCCTAGCGCTAACCCAAGCGCCCAAGCGCTGGCGCTTACGCGTCCTTTGGACGCTTTCCCCCCCTCATTTTACATCTACTCCACACTAAAAACACCTCCCCCGTTAGAAAAAATTTCTAACGAGGCGCTGTCCCACTCCCCGCAAGGCGGTTGCTAGCCTCCTTGACCACCAGCCCACTATCCGTGTAGCGGGACCCCCATAAAAACTCTCCGGCGCCCCCGATGTATCCAAAACTCCTTCAAAACACAACACCGCACATTGATTTCGCATGACATGTTTGACCCGTCAATCGGAGGTTCTCTCGCTCCAAGGGTGAGGGGTAATTAACGGCCCCAACCTACCCTAGGCAGGGGGAATCTGTAATGCGCCTGACAAGCACGCGCGCATTCCCATTTCAATGGGATGACGAAAAACACCTTACAGATTCTGGCACGCCCGGTGGGACCTTTCTCTCCTTCCATATCTCGGGTCAAGTGTTCATGCGAACTCATTAAACATATATGTCGATGTTTGTACTGAAATAATTTTTTTTTCCGTGAAGCAATCAACTTTCAACGACAATGTCTCCTAAGATGGATCCATCTTTTGATGCGACCCCGATTCCGTACATGGTCAAGATCAATACTCGTGTGGTTCTCCCTGCAAGCCTCAGTCGACAGTGGGAGGAACTGCCCCACCAGTTTGGTTCTGTCATCATATACCCTGCCGGAAGCGCTCATCTAGCAGAAATCCCAGCAAAACAGGTGGCCAAGCCGGTCTCAAGGGGCAAGAGGTCGAACGCTGTGATCGCTAAGGCACCACAACCGAAACTTAAGACGGTGTCTGAACGACTCTCTGGTGCTTCAGCTGGGGGAAAGACTTCCGGTACAAAGGGCAACATCAAACGTTGCGGACGAGCTCAGGCGATGAATCCAACAAATGCACAATCAGGCGTTTCTCCAAAGCCCTCCATCGCTCGGTCTACGTCGGCTTCCTGAAGAGCCATAACCAGCCAAGTGCTCAGAACAGAAAGGCTGAGACAGAAGCGGCTCAGGTATCGAGCCAACAAGAGGGCCAGGACTTCGGCCAAGTGGAATCTTGTGAGATTCCAAGAGCAGAGTCATCCTGCGATGACAGCTAAGTCGGCAGTAAAAATCAGACGTTCCTTCGAACCTCTGAAGTGGGTTCAGAAAAATGCTATGACCGCCTGAATCAAGAAGACAACGGTCCGTACGTTGCTACAAAGAGACGTGTCCCGGCCCCAACAGAAAAAGTATGACACTGTCTCTTCAAGAGTCTACCAGGCGCTCTGTGCCGCGCGAAAACAGCGGGGCAAAACCAAAAAGGAAGCGTCGACACCATTCAAGAATCCGGCCAGGCCAGCCGCCTTCAGTCGACTGCCCGTTACCGAAACAGGAGGGTCAAAACAGCTATCCGGGAAATCAGCCGCCGATAATAAAAAGACGGCTGGATATGTTATCCATACGATCTATATAGCGGGCGGGTGCCCCGGCGATAACCTTCCCAGCAAAAGCAAGGATGAGGAGACCACATCCCAAGCCCAATCTGGCTTGAATGTGGTTGCCGCTTCCCAAGAACAGCCGCCTCCGCTGGATGATGAAAACCCTCTCGATGAGGATGATAGGCAGAAAGACCCCTCAGTCCATGTAAAGTCATGCTCGGACAGCGAGGAAGAGCCGACTTTCCGCCCCAGGACCGAGGAGCAAGAGCTTGTTCAAGAGCTTCGAAAACAGCTCTGGAGCAAGGATAAAGAGATGGCCAAGCTCTATTCGAAAATTGACGACTTAACGAACGTTGTGATGCAGCTTACGGCTCAAATTGCTCGAGCGCCTCCCAATCAAGCACAAGTCGCTACCCATGAGCCGGATGATGACAATCCGAAGCGGCTGATGCCTGTCCCTTTGGGTCCAAGATTGGTCGAGCCGCACGAAAGCCGGCCACATTCCGCTTCTGGGGACGCCTTGGCCCCAGATAGCACTATCCCGCTAACACAAGATCGGATAATGGATTTGGTCACCAGCAAGATTAAAACATTGGTGGCCGAAACTGAAGCTCAGAAAGAAATTGGCAGTAGTGGGCGGCCATATCCCGCACAGTACGATCTGATCGAGTTCCCGAGCGGCTACGTCATTCCTAAGTTCGGAAGATTTGACGGAACGGGAAATTCAAATCAGCACGTCACCCACTTTAAAGCGTCGTGCGGAAATACAGGGGGCAATGATGCGCTCCTTCTTCATCAGTTTATCAATAGTCTGACTGGTGTCGTTTTCTACTGGTACGCGAGTATACCAGACGGGTCCGTCATTACCTTTGCCCAAATGGAATCTCTGTTTCGGCAAAGGTTCATGAGTGTCAGTGATAAAGTCTCCATTGCTGACCTTGTGAGTACCAAGCCGGGGAAGAATGAAAGCAACACCGACTTTATCGCCCAATGGCGTAATCTCAAGGTCAAGTGCGAACCACCGCTGGAGCAGGACCAGTCCGTCAGCCTCCTCGTTGGGAATCTCAGCAATTGGATGGTCCCATTCTTATGTACAACAGGCCTCAGGACATTTCAGGAGCTAACCAAGAAAGTCCAAATGCTGGAACGCTCGAAGCAAGACCAATGTCCTCAATGCGTCTGACAATGAAGAAAAGCGAAGGGCATGCGAATCCAAAACCAACCGGTCTCGAAAGCCAGTGCTGGGAGGAGAAGGGCCTTCCCTAGAGGAGAAAAAGAACAAGGTTTACTCTTTCAGGAGGGACAAGGTCCGAAAGATATTCAAAGATGCCCTGAACAACGGTCTACAATTGCCGGAGTCGAAAAGACCTCATGAAGCAAAAATGACCGACAATCCTCTATATTGCCCGTACTACCGAGTAGTGAGTCATGCAATCGATGATTCTATATCTTCAAAGATTGGGTCGAGAAGCAGTACAAGACTGGAGAGATCGAGCTATCCAAGAGTGTGTTGGTGAACAATCAAGTTGCAACCACCAACTTTATATGAACGGAAGCTGAAGCTATCTGGGAGCAGACAGCTGAACCCGCTGCCTCGAGAAATGAACCCGACTCGCCGCGGCCCCCTTGGAGTGAGCACATATCTAATAAGACGAGAAAGATTCTAAAGCTACTTCAGAAAGAGACCAGGAGGGAATGGGAAGGGCAGAAGAAGCCTACCATTCCAGCTGCCAATGCGGCTTCATCAGGCTCAAAATCCAAAAAGCTCAAGAAGAAGAAAAGTGAAGCTCGGCGCGAAAAAGAGTCTACAGGGAGATCGACCATTCAAAAATATATTGATTCTCGCGAAGACTATGAACAGAAGGAAAGAACTCTGATTCAATTGAAGGAGTTCTTCCCTATAGAGGCGGCTAAAATTCTGGAGGAGTTAGAAGAAGACTCCAATGAAGAGATCCCTATAGTGACCTGCTACGCCATCCATCTGGGAAGCGACTCTGAGGAGGAGCTCTGTTTTCCCGAAGAGGACGAGGAGCTCGCCACAATGGCCAACCAAATCCAGCTCAGATGCGGCAGGGCTCTACCGCCGAATCAGGGCAACACCCCAAAAGGGAAGGAAAAACAAGTCACTAATGAAGAAGATGGCGGAGAGCCGGCTAATGTAATCTCAAGTCCTTCCTCAGTAGACTACAATGTCTTGGCTCATCTCCGGAAGCTTCCGTCTCTTCTTAGCATCTACGATGCCTTGGTCCTATTTAAGGAGCTTAGCGATGTTCTCATCCACGCTTTACAAAACCCTGAACGGTATCATGCTCGCTTTGCGAAGATTAATATGAAAGAAGCCCAGTACGCCCTGCAGGCCGCCGCCGTCATATTTAAGGACGAAGACTTGCTACTGGGAACGACTGAGCATAATCGGCCGCTTTACGTGACCGGGTACAGCGACGGAGATCAGATTAATCGCATATTGATTGATCCGGGATCCTCAGTGAATATCATGAACTTGCGGACTCTGAAGAGTTTGTCAATGGACGTCCGACACCTGTCAAAAAAAGGATAGTCATTCAAGGCTTCAATCAAAACTGCCAGCAAGTTCTGGGGTCTATACTCTGCCAATCAAATTTAGGGATCTGCAAATCGAAGCTAAGATATACGTGATCGACGCTGACACGTCTTATAAGGTTCTTCTGGGATGACCGTGGCTTCACGATTACAGCATCGTTCCGTTAACTCTCCATCAGTGCATGAAATACACCAAAAATAGAGAAGAAAGACGCATTGACGGAGACATCCAGCCGTTCGGTGTGCATGAAGTCCGATATGAAGATTCTCGGTACTTTGTGAACCTCCAAAGTGCCGAGCCACAGCCGACCAAAGAAAGAACAACCCCGAATCTCAAAAGAAAGTCTGAGTCGGCTGTCCCTTTCAAAAGCAGAAGCCCCCAAATGCCCCCACGTTTCGGTTGTGACACTGATGAGTCCGACGCTGGAAGTCCGTCCTTCCGTAAAAATCTCCCTCGTTTTAGTAGCAATACGAACGAATCTGATACTGAAAGCCCATCTAGCAGCAAAGTCCGCCCTCATCTTGGCAGCGACACTGAAGAGTCGGAGGAAGAGGACCTGCCGTGCAACAGCTGTGCAGATTGGACCCCCATGCAGCAAGTGACACTACGAGAGACCTTCGAAATTGCAGAAGGGTCCCTGGCTATCACAAGGGTGCCGGAAGAGATGTGCAAAGAGCTCGATGCATTGTCAGTCTCTACCGTGGACCAGCCGAAAACTTTCTATGTTCCCGGGAGGAAAAGTGGACAGAAGGGCATTCTGTTTTATGGGTCAAATCCCGTTGTGCACCCGGACGATTTGTCTGTCGCGTGCCTTCCCTATGAGAGAGGCATAAGAGCCGTCCTCAATCCCAGATACTATGCACCCGAGATGCGGGAATACTTCAAAAGGTGAGGATGCCGGTTATATCAAACGAAGTCCGAAGCAAAGTTTTATGAAGGGCTATGGCATCCGCCCCAGGTCCGAACACTCATCGATGGACGAATTCCAGATAGATGGAGCATAGGCTTCATTCAACCTGATTCCAAAGCATGCTACATGATCCATGTTGGTGAAGCCAGCGAAAGATCAAACGATGATGACGAGATAGCCGAGCCAGAAGAAGCTCCTCAAGAGCTCGAAGATGGCAGACAAGCAACCTTTGATTAGCTAACCGAGATTGATTTAGTAACGCCCGATAATCCAAGGCCGACCTACATCAGCTCACTCTTGTCAGAAGAAATGAAGGAGCAGATAATTGCCCTGCTGCATGAGTTCGCCGACTGCTTCGCGTGGACGTACAAAGAAATTCCTGGCCTCTCCCTTGAAGTGGCCGTGTATAAGCTGGCTATATCTCCTGATGCTATGCCAGTCAAACAAGCTCCTCGAAGAATGAGAAGGGAACTGGAAGAAAATGTCATCGAGGAAACCAAGAAACTCATCAATGCCAGCTTCATCAGAGAAGAGAAATATACGGACTGGATCGCATGTATAGTCCCAGTGAAGAAGAAAAATGGGCAGATCCTAGTTTGTGTCGATTTCAGGGACCTCAACAAGGCATGCTCTAAAGATGAATTCCCGGTTCCGGTCATGGAAATGATGGTCGATGAAACCTCAAATTACGAGCTGTTCACCTTCATGGATGGCTCGTCTGGATATAATCAGATCAAGATGTCGCCTGAGGATGAGAAGCACACAGAATTTCGAACTCCGATCGGAACATATTGCTACAAGGTGATACCGTTCGGACTGAAGAACGCAGGTGCTACATACTAAAGGGCAATGACCAATATCTTTGAGGATCTAATCCATAAAGTCGTCGAATGCCATGTTGATGATCTGGTCGTCAAGACTAAAGCCAAGATCGATCACATCCAAGATCTTAGGACCGTTCTCACGAGACTGAGGGAATACGATCTGAAGATGAATCCTCTAAAGTATGCTTTTGGCGTGTCATCGGGAAAATTCCTGGGCTTCATAGTCTGACATCGAGGGAACGAAGTTGACCCATCAAAGATAAAAGCCATCATGGAGATGCCCCCTCCGAAGAATCTGACACAGCTAAGATCTTTTCAAGGCAAGCTTGCTTATATACGAAGGTTTATCTCAAATTTATCGGGGAGATGTTGGCCCTTCTCAAAGCTCATGAAGAAAGGAGCTCCTTTTGTCTGGGATGCCGAATGTCAAGAAGCGTTCGAAAGCATCAAACACTACTTGTTGCACCCTCCAGTGCTGGCC
Source organism: Agapanthus africanus (assembly GCA_030015575.1). Classification (NCBI taxonomy): domain Eukaryota; kingdom Viridiplantae; phylum Streptophyta; class Magnoliopsida; order Asparagales; family Amaryllidaceae; genus Agapanthus; species Agapanthus africanus. The sequence continues at coordinate 47,906,097 of JASDDO010000012.1, forward strand.
GCTCCCATTCCAAATAAACCACTGATTCTCTACACCACCGCGCTAGATGAGTCACTCGGTGTGCTCCTTGCCCAGAACAACGAGGAGGGAAAAGAGAATGCCCTCTACTACCTCAGTCGAACTTTAGTCGGGGCGGAACATAACTATTCCCCGATCGAAAAGCAATGCCTTGCTCTGAAGTTCGCTGTGAAGAAGCTAAGGCATTATCTGCTTGTTCATCGGGTTATGCTGATCTCTAGGATCGACCCGCTCAAACACTTAATGACCAAAGAATGCCTAGCCGGTAGAATGTCAAGATGGGCTGTCATGCTGCTTGAGTTTGACATAGTTTATACTCTTCAGAAAGCAGTAAATGGGCAAGCTCTCACAGACTTCCTAACTGCTCATCCCGTATCATAGGGGTCACCGCTTAATTGCGAGCTACCCGATGAACAAGTGCTGCACCTCGAGGAAGATGAGCCATGTTGGGAGCTCTACTTCGATGGAGCCTCATCAATGAAGACCTCCAGCAAATCAAGCGTCCTGGAGATAAAAGTAGGGATAGGATTGGTGTTCATCACGCCATCAATAGGAACCCTACGACGTTCTTTTGCTCTCACCGAGCCTCGCACAAACAATGATGCCGAGTATGAAGCTCTGATAGCTGGTTTGGAGCTCGCCATAGATATGGAAATCCTTCGGCTATGAGTCTACGGTGATTCCCAGCTTGTCGTCAACCAAGTAAGCGGCGAATATAAGATATACAAACCCGAGCTAGCTCGGTACAGAAGACGAGTGGTGAAACTCATGAAATGGTTCACTCATATTGAACTAATGAGAGTCTCTAGAGCGTTGAACGGAAAAGCTGACATACTCGCTCGCCTAGCTAAAGAGCTGGCTGATCCTGACATGGACGAAATTCTAATCACAATCAGAAGCCAGGAAATTCTGCCTCCAGCCACTTTGCGTGAAGAAGAAAGCGTAGAACAAGAGAACACTCCTGCCGAAGAAGCTTCGATCATCCAAGACGAGCCCGATTGGAGAGAAACCTGCATAGAGTACCTCCGATAAGACAAGCTGCCCGAAGGAAAATCTGCGAGGATTCAGTTGAAGAAGAGAGCTCTCCAGTACGTGTGTCACGCCCCGCTTCCCAGAGTACGCAAGATTTGGGCACGTGACATAGCCAACCATGCTACCTGTGGGTAGGAAGTATCCATCCACAGTCGCATTACGGTTGTAAAGATATCAAGAACAGTAAAAAAATAGACTAATCTAATACATGTCCAAATCCATAATAACAAGAATCAATAAACAATAAGTGCGGAAGCTAATGATCCAATACAATGAATAATCAGTATGTCCCATAATGCGGGCTCACATCAGGAAATGAAATGACATAAATAAACTAAACTCTCAAGAACTCACAGTTCAGCCTGCTGGCTGAAGTACTCCTGCTCGGTCGACGTCAAGGGCACGGAATCTGGGCCATGCAAAACCCAGACGTCAGCGCGTCAAGATATCAAGTATATAGCATAAACATGGTAATAAACAATGCAAGCATGAACATGAATAAAGCAGTAATAAGAGATAACAAGCAGGGTAAGGTGCAGTGGTGACTAAACTGTCCTATCAGGTTTTCTACTCTATAGTCTTTGAAACCAATTGATGAATCGTCGATGTAACTCAATAGTATCCCGTACATACCCGGGATCACGGCCACAATATTCTCGGCTGAAACCGAGACATGCCGTAAGGCACAGAAAGGAAAGTATCAGTATCCCGTACATACCCGGGACCACGGCCACAATATTCTCGGCTGAAACCGAGACATGCCGTAAGGCACAGAAAGGAAAGTATCAGTATCCCGTACATACCCGGGACCACGGCCACAATATTCTCGGCTGAAACCGAGACATGCCGTAAGGCACAGAAAGGAAAGTGTACACTCGGTATTACCCCGTACATACCCGGGATCACGGCCACAATATTCTCGGCGGCAGCCGAGACATGCCGTAAGGCACAGAAAGGAATGTGTACGCTCGAACGGTAGTGAACTGTCGAGTTACAAGTCAGGTTCATCTTTGATTTCCCCATACCCCCAAGCTATGTATGTCAGGTCAGGTATTCAGTAGTCAAGGGCTATGCCAACACAAGTCAAGTAAAGGTAGGTCTGTCTGGATCGACAGCAGTAAAGATCAGGGTTATCGGCATTAGGCATGAGATCAGGTAACAGGTCAGGTTACCTTCAACAGGTAGAGTCGATGGTGTCGTGTCCGGTGTATCAGTACATGTGTCAGGTGTATCAAGATCGGTCAATATGTAATGCAATCAGGTATGTGCTCGCAACAGGTATGCAATCAACAATGAACAGTAGCAGGAAACAGTAAATAACAATATTAATCTAGGTAAACACAGTGATGTTTCGTATTCTCTTATTAATCCGGTTCACGCACCTTTGAGGTGCAAAAGCCACAAGGCGAAACAATATCGATAATATACGTAATGGAGTTACATGAATTTGAACTAAGCATAATAATTGTCTCATGAGTGATTTTAACAAATGAAGTGGGGATGATCTACTTGGTTTGATTAGTTAAGTATGAATTAATAACAGACCGGTTAATACGAGCAATGATTTCATTGATTTAAAGTTACGGATAATCGTGGCTAGCAATTCTAAGTTATAAAAGGTATCGATGTTATATTAGTTGTGTAGTTATAACATGATGATTAAGTTGTAGCATGTTAAGCAAGTATTCGGATACTTGCCTCGGCGGTTCCGCAAACCGAAACACGGATGCGGTGTCGGTAGAAACCACGATACGGAAGCACGGGCCACGGATCGAGTCCCAACAGAGGTCAACGGGATCACACGGACCAGGGGACTTCGCTGGAGCGTCGGGTTCGTCAGACGGCACGGTCGGATTCCGGCAAAAGTTAACGGCAACAAGTTAGCAATACGATAAACATACAAGATCAACGGGATTTCGCATCAGAGGAAGTAAAGTGATGCTTACAGAGGAGGAACAGGGGTAATTATGACGGGCCCGACGGCGATGGACCCACCGGCGGTGAACAGGAGGTGCGGCGAGGGTGCTGGAACGGCTGAAAGGCTCGGGGTCGCTGGAAGGGGTGCTGCGGTGAGTGGGGAGGAGTGTGGTCGGCTCTGGTGGTCGAGGGAGAGAAGGAGGTGGTCGGAGGTGGTGTCGACGAGGTCTCCGGGGCGTTTCTCCGGCGAACAGGGAAGGTGCAGGCGTTGGGTGAAGGGTCGACTGCAGGTCGGTGGTCTGGCGAGGGGAGAGGGAAGGCGACGACGAAGTTGCGACGAGGAGGAGGAGAGGGAGTCGCGGCGTCGTCGGTGGCTGGAGGCGACGTCGACGACGAGGCTCTGCAGGTTGGAGGCGAGATCGGGAATGGGTGCAGGCGCTGGAACCGTCGGGAAACGGGAGGAGGAAGGCGCGGCGGTCGAGGAGGCGTTGCCGGCGGCGACGGCGAGGTCGCGGTGGCGATGGTGGCTGCGCGAGTATGAGGCTAGGGTTAGGGTTTCTCGCGAGGAAGGGAATGGTGAGGCGGCTGCATGGTTGCGATAGATATATGGAGGAAGAGAGAGAGAGGGATTAGAGAGAGAGAGAGAGATTTGAGAGAGATTGAGAGAAGAGAGAGAGAGAGAGAGATGAGGAAACAGGAGCGGGGCCCACGAGCTCAACTGTGAGCTCGTGATTGGCTGAGGGTGATAAAGGAAAATCGAATTTAGAGATTTAGTAGGGGATTTACTGTTAACGAAAAATATATATACGTATAAATTATAGTTTTAGATATTAAATTGAAACGGGCCCTTTTTGGCGCGAAATGAAACATTTCCAAATCGCGCCCGGGTTGCGCCCAAATGTTCCAAATTCAAATTATAGGATTTTAAGCGGGTTCCAAATTTTGAAAAGAGGTGTTTAATGGTTAAAATGCATGCCCCCAAGTCGGACACTTGCACGCGCGCGTAGTCGCCCAAACTTGCCCGTTTAGCCAAACGGAACGGAATCTCGACGCGCGGACGCTACCACGCGACTAGTGGCGACGAGTAGGCCAACATGAATATCTTAAATTTCATTTTCGGAGTTAAAAATTGTTATGTGCTAAAATGACTTAACCGGGTAAAATTTAGCAATAAACACCAGAAAATCAGGAAAATTGGAATGAGCAATAAATAACCCTCAACTAGTAATATACACAGTATTATTGGGCTCGGGTGTTACATCATACCCAACTACAAAAGAATTTCGTCCTCGAAATTCCAAGGATACAAGATAACTAACTACTGGAAAGGATTGAGGGAATTTCTGCCGGATCTCGTCTTCTCGCTCCCAAGTGGATTCCCCATGCGATCAATTACCCCAAGAAACTAGCACAAGAGGGATAACCTTGTCCTTGAGAACCCTTTCTCTTCGATCCTTGATTTCGACTGTCGCTCCTCAAAATCAGGTCTTCCCGAACGGTCAACTCCGAATGGTCCAAGACATGAGTCTCATCACGAACATACCTCCGTAGTTGAGACACATGAAACACATCGTGAACTCCTGCTAGTGGCGGTGGTAACGCCAACCGGTACGATACCTCTCCAACACGCTCCAATATCCCGAAGGGTCCAACGAATCGGGGTTAAGATTTCCCCGACTTCCAAAGCGAATCACCCCTCTAGTCGGTGATATCTTCGGGAATACCAAATCACCTACGGCGAACTCTAGAGGTCTTCTTGACGTGTCGGCCCAACTCTTCTGTCTGTCTTGAGCTGCCTTCATATGCTTCCTGATTGTATTCACCTTCTCGACTGTCTGTACCACCAAATCTGGTCCTAATCTCCTTCGTTCACCGACATCATCCCAACCAACAGGTGAACGACACTTACGACCATACAGCGCTTCAAACGGGGCCATCTGAGTAGTTGCTTGGAAGCTGTTGTTGTACGGAAACTCCACCAGGTGTAGATGATCTTCCCAAGAACCTTTGAAGTCTAACATGCAAGCCCTTCAACATATCTTCAAGGGTCTGGATCGTTCTCTCTGATTGTCCATCAGTCTGAGGATGATAAGCTGTGCTAAACTTCACCCGAGTCCCCAACTTTCTTGTAAACTCCTCCAAAAGTGCGATGAGAACCGTGTGTCCCGATCGGACACGATGCTTACCGGTACTCCATGCAATCTGACAATCTCCTGCATGTACCGCTCTGCCAAAGTCTCTGTCGATTGACCAACCCAAAAAGGAATAAAGTGAGCTGCCTTGGTCAACCGATCGACAATCACCCATACTGCATTGTTGCCCTTTGGACTCCGCGGTAAAGCCGTCACGAAATCCATGGTTATATGTTCCCACTTCCATTGAGGAATCGGAAGTGGTTGCAACAAACCAGCAACCCTTTGGTGTTCAGCCTTGACTTGCCGTCACACCAAGCACCTAGCCACGAAGCGAGCAATTTCCCGTTTCATACCTTCCCACCAGAATTGCTGTCGAATATCTCGGTACATCTCTGTCCCTCCTGGATGTACAGAGTAAGCTGATCTGTGTGCCTCCTTCCTAAGCTCTTCACGCACATCTCCTTTTGGCGCACACACACGGCTACCATATCTCAACGAACCGTCTTCATGGATCAGTAAATCGGTTCGCAGTCCGGCTCCAACCATCTGCGTCGTCTCATGTTCAACTCCTTCTGGGTGAACACATAATTCAACTCTCGTGATCCGTAAAGACTTCAACTCCCTCGCCCAGAAGATAGTGTCTCCAAATCTTCAGGGCGAAGATCACGGCTGCAAGCTCTAAGTCATGAGTCGGATAGTTCTTCTCATGAGTCTTCAGCTGTCTCGATGCGTAGGCGACGACTTTCCCATTCTGCATCAAAGCACATCCCAATCCTTTTCCAGATGCGTCGCTATGAATCACCAGTCCTCCTGAATTATCCGGTACGGTTAGGATCGGGGCGGTTATCAACCTCTGCTTCAACGTCTCGAAGGCCAATGCACATCCGTCCTGTGCCATCCTTCTTCTTTACTAAGAGAACTGGAGCTTCCCAGGGTGAGTCGCTGCTTCGAATCCATCCCTTCTCGAGTAATTCGCTCACTCGTTTCTTAACTTCTTCCAATTCCACCGGTGCCATCGGATAATAAGATTTTGATACCGGCGTTGCACCAGGGGTAAGGTCACACGCAAACTCCACATCTCGCTTCGGTGGTAAGCCCGAAATGTCTTCAAACACATCCATAAGGTCGCGGACAACTGCCGGCTCTTCATCACTCTCCACTACCATAGCCGCAAGAACGCTGTTCGTCGGTCTAGCCCTAAACTCGACTGGCCCGACAGAATTGCTTTCTCCAATGAAAGTAAACTCAGGGTGCCCGGGAATCTGGAAAATTACTTTCCTTGCCCTACAATCAATGTGTGCGTGGAAGGTGCCAAGAAAATCCATTCCCAAGACTACTTCATAACTGCCCGTATCAATCACCAAGAAATCCGCAAAAAGCTCCCGTCCACAAACAACAACAGTACAATCTCTACATTCCTTACTAGCTATGATTTTCCCATTTCCAGTGTGTATGTCCCAAAAACTAGACAGGGTCGTGTAGGTGATCGAGTGTGTAGTTATAAATTGGATGACATAATCAATGGGATGCTCCGAAATTAAGTAATGCCAAAGCGGGAAAAACCATGAACGAGTAAATTACCTGAAACCGCTTCTCCTGATGCCTTGGCTTCCTCAGCTGTCAAAATGAAAGCTCGACCCTGGTTGGATCCTTGTGTCAGCTGCTTCTGCCCTTGGAACGGTCTCTGCGGAGGCTTCTGTATATCATCTCTCGTGCGAAGCTTCGACGGACAAGCACTCACTGCGTGATCGGCTGCTCCACAAACCAGACAAAGTCCCAGTCTCCTTCGACAATCCTTTTGCATGTGGCCCGGTAAATTGCAGTAGTTACAACTTATGCTCTTTCTTCGATCCACGACCACAGGCTTCTTCATTGGCGCTACACCTCGACGGTCCACTGGAATACCCTTGCGCCCATGATCTCGGTTAGGTACAAATGTAGGCTTCCTGGCCGCAACTGCTGTCTGGTGAAGGTTCCCTTTCGATCCTGATAAACTCTGCTGCTCTCTGGCTGCCGTAAGAACCTGTGAGAAAGTGGTCAAACCCAGGGAGACAATCTGCCTCTGGATGTCCACATCCAAACTGCGCAAGAACCTTCGCGCCCTGTCTGCCTCCTTGGCGACTAAGGGTCCAGCGAAACGGCTGAGTCTCGTCCATTCCGCTGCGTGTACATCCACCGCTGCTCCATTTTGTTTCAGCCCAATAAATCTCTCCTCCATTTCCTCCCGTGCATTCCGCGGGAAGAACTTTTCAAAAAAACTTTTAGAGAAATCCGCCCAACTGATTGGCTTGGACAAGCGGGTCTCCTCCACGAGCCACCACTCGCGGGCGTAATCTACCAGCTGAATGCGCACCACATCAACTCTTTTATCTTCTGGGATCTGTGCCGCAATCAGTAAATTCTCCGTGTCCACAAGCCACTGTTCGGCTGGCAACGGCTCCTCCAAGCCAGTGAAAGTAGTAGGACCCAACCGTCTGAAATCTGCCACGGTCCCTACTCGGTCAACTGGCTTCGCTACAGCGGTGTTTACAGACTGCTGAATAGCCTGTAAACCCTCCTGAAATGAATCTGCTTGCTGCTGGATCAGCTCAGTTTGCCTCTTCTGATTTTCCAACATTCCGCGTATCACTCCCAACATGGCGGCTTCATCCACACGCCTCTGATACGTCTTGAAATTCTTATCTGCCATGGTCCTGAAATCAAAACAAACAACATTAGCATGATGATAGATTCAATTTATAAATCAAGGCTAGAACTCCAAGATACTTAAATAGAGTGCTGCATTGTAGCTATGCCGCGGTATCATAGCCGCAATTACTTAACTCCACCCAAGTCGCCTAAGTCCTAGAGATAACAAGAAGTTAGGTTTTCAAGTTTGACAATGCAAAGTAAGTTTGCATGCCGACATGATCCGGAAGAATGATTCAAGGATGGTAAAACGGTCAAAGTGGCAGGACATGTTTCCTAATCACGGGTATTCTGATTCGTGTATCGGGTGCGATACCCAACTACAAAGAATCAACCCAATTAACCTATGGCTCTGATACCATAAAACCATGTCACGCCCCGCTTCCCAGAGTACGCAAGATTTGGGCACGTGACATAGCCAACCATGCTACCTGTGGGTAGGAAGTATCCATCCACAGTCGCATTACGGTTGTAAAGATATCAAGAACAGTAAAAAAATAGACTAAACTAATACATGTCCAAATCCATAATAACAAGAATCAATAAACAATAAGTGCGGAAGCTAATGATCCAATACAATGAATAATCAGTATGTCCCATAATGCGGGCTCACATCAGGAAATGAAATGACATAAATAAACTAAACTCTCAAGAACTCACAGTTCAGCCTGCTGGCTGAAGTACTCCTGCTCGGTCGACGTCAAGGGCACGGAATCTGGGCCATGCAAAACCCAGACGTCAGCGCGTCAAGATATCAAGTATATAGCATAAACATGGTAATAAACAATGCAAGCATGAACATGAATAAAGCAGTAATAAGAGATAACAAGCAGGGTAAGGTGCAGTGGTGATTAAACTGTCCTATCAGGTTTTCTACTCTATAGTCTTTGAAACCAATTGATGAATCGTCGATGTAACTCAATAGTATCCCGTACATACCCGGGATCACGGCCACAATATTCTCGGCTGAAACCGAGACATGCCGTAAGGCACAGAAAGGAAAGTATCAGTATCCCGTACATACCCGGGACCACGGCCACAATATTCTCGGCTGAAACCGAGACATGCCGTAAGGCACAGAAAGGAAAGTATCAGTATCCCGTACATACCCGGGACCACGGCCACAATATTCTCGGCTGAAACCGAGACATGCCGTAAGGCACAGAAAGGAAAGTGTACACTCGGTATTACCCCGTACATACCCGGGATCACGGCCACAATATTCTCGGCGGCAGCCGAGACATGCCGTAAGGCACAGAAAGGAATGTGTACGCTCGAACGGTAGTGAACTGTCGAGTTACAAGTCAGGTTCATCTTTGATTTCCCCATACCCCCAAGCTATGTATGTCAGGTCAGGTATTCAGTAGTCAAGGGCTATGCCAACACAAGTCAAGTAAAGGTAGGTCTGTCTGGATCGACAGCAGTAAAGATCAGGGTTATCGGCATTAGGCATGAGATCAGGTAACAGGTCAGGTTACCTTCAACAGGTAGAGTCGATGGTGTCGTGTCCGGTGTATCAGTACATGTGTCAGGTGTATCAAGATCGGTCAATATGTAATGCAATCAGGTATGTGCTCGCAACAGGTATGCAATCAACAATGAACAGTAGCAGGAAACAGTAAATAACAATATTAATCTAGGTAAACACAGTGATGTTTCGTATTCTCTTATTAATCCGGTTCACGCACCTTTGAGGTGCAAAAGCCACAAGGCGAAACAATATCGATAATATACGTAATGGAGTTACATGAATTTGAACTAAGCATAATAATTGTCTCATGAGTGATTTTAACAAATGAAGTGGGGATGATCTACTTGGTTTGATTAGTTAAGTATGAATTAATAACAGACCGGTTAATACGAGCAATGATTTCATTGATTTAAAGTTACGGATAATCGTGGCTAGCAATTCTAAGTTATAAAAGGTATCGATGTTATATTAGTTGTGTAGTTATAACATGATGATTAAGTTGTAGCATGTTAAGCAAGTATTCGGATACTTGCCTCGGCGGTTCCGCAAACCGAAACACGGATGCGGTGTCGGTAGAAACCACGATACGGAAGCACGGGCCACGGATCGAGTCCCAACAGAGGTCAACGGGATCACACGGACCAGGGGACTTCGCTGGAGCGTCGGGTTCGTCAGACGGCACGGTCGGATTCCGGCAAAAGTTAACGGCAACAAGTTAGCAATACGATAAACATACAAGATCAACGGGATTTCGCATCAGAGGAAGTAAAGTGATGCTTACAGAGGAGGAACAGGGGTAATTATGACGGGCCCGACGGCGATGGACCCACCGGCGGTGAACAGGAGGTGCGGCGAGGGTGCTGGAACGGCTGAAAGGCTCGGGGTCGCTGGAAGGGGTGCTGCGGTGAGTGGGGAGGAGTGTGGTCGGCTCTGGTGGTCGAGGGAGAGAAGGAGGTGGTCGGAGGTGGTGTCGACGAGGTCTCCGGGGCGTTTCTCCGGCGAACAGGGAAGGTGCAGGCGTTGGGTGAAGGGTCGACTGCAGGTCGGTGGTCTGGCGAGGGGAGAGGGAAGGCGACGACGAAGTTGCGACGAGGAGGAGGAGAGGGAGTCGCGGCGTCGTCGGTGGCTGGAGGCGACGTCGACGACGAGGCTCTGCAGGTTGGAGGCGAGATCGGGAATGGGTGCAGGCGCTGGAACCGTCGGGAAACGGGAGGAGGAAGGCGCGGCGGTCGAGGAGGCGTTGCCGGCGGCGACGGCGAGGTCGCGGTGGCGATGGTGGCTGCGCGAGTATGAGGCTAGGGTTAGGGTTTCTCGCGAGGAAGGGAATGGTGAGGCGGCTGCATGGTTGCGATAGATATATGGAGGAAGAGAGAGAGAGGGATTAGAGAGAGAGAGAGATTTGAGAGAGATTGAGAGAAGAGAGAGAGAGAGAGAGATGAGGAAACAGGAGCGGGGCCCACGAGCTCAACTGTGAGCTCGTGATTGGCTGAGGGTGATAAAGGAAAATCGAATTTAGAGATTTAGTAGGGGATTTACTGTTAACGAAAAATATATATACGTATAAATTATAGTTTTAGATATTAAATTGAAACGGGCCCTTTTTGGCGCGAAATGAAACATTTCCAAATCGCGCCCGGGTTGCGCCCAAATGTTCCAAATTCAAATTATAGGATTTTAAGCGGGTTCCAAATTTTGAAAAGAGGTGTTTAATGGTTAAAATGCATGCCCCCAAGTCGGACACTTGCACGCGCGCGTAGTCGCCCAAACTTGCCCGTTTAGCCAAACGGAACGGAATCTCGACGCGCGGACGCTACCACGCGACTAGTGGCGACGAGTAGGCCAACATGAATATCTTAAATTTCATTTTCGGAGTTAAAAATTGTTATGTGCTAAAATGACTTAACCGGGTAAAATTTAGCAATAAACACCAGAAAATCAGGAAAATTGGAATGAGCAATAAATAACCCTCAACTAGTAATATACACAGTATTATTGGGCTCGGGTGTTACAACGTGTTTGTAAATGACACGCTATACCGCAGGTCATATGACCAACTCTGGCTCAGGTGTTTGTCTTTGGCCGAAGCCCAAAAGGTCATGAAAGAAGTTCATTCAGGCGTCTGCGGGGCTCACCAGTCCGGCCCCAAAATGTGGCTTCAGATCAAATGGCTTGGATATTACTGGCCCACCATGATAAGGGATTGCGAAGAGCGTGCAAAGAAATGCCATCTCTGCCAAATCCATGGTGATTTCATTCACAAGCATCCCAATCCGTTGCATCCTACGGTGGCGTCGTGGCCCTTCGAAGTTTGGGGCACCGACATAGTTGGTCCAATTGATCCTCCGTCATCCAAAGACCACCGGTTCATACTGGCTGCAACAGACTACTTCTCCAGATAGGCTGAAGTTGTCCCGCTAAAAGAAGTCAAGACAGAAGATATTCTGATATTCTTCCAGCATAATATTCTATACCGCTTCGGTACGCCAAAAAGAATCATTTCTGACAATGGGCCTTCTTTCAAGAGTTTCAAAGTCTCAGGGTTCACTACTCAGCACAAGATAGACTGGAGATATTCCTCCATCTATAATCCAAGAGCCAATGGGCTAGCTGAAGCCTTCAATAAGACTCTATGCAAGTTCCTGAGGAAAAATGCTTCAGCCAACAAGAGAGATTGGAATCTTAAACTTCACGAGGCGTTGTGGGCATATCGTACCGCGCACCGTACTCCAACTCAGTCCACTCCATACTCATTGCTCTTCGGAGTGGAGGCGGTCCTCCCCCTCGAAATCGAAGTTCCAAGCTTAATAATGGTCGTTCAGCACGAGTTGACGGAGGAGGAAAACGTGCTCCTTCGGCTTGAAGAGCTCGACGCCCTTGAAGAAAAGAGGCTCGTGGTGCAGCAAAATCTGGAGCTATACCGAGCCCAAATGTCACGGGCCTATGACAAGATAACCCGTCTCCACGCTTTCAAGAAAGGTGAATTGGTGTTGGTCCTCAAAAGATCGATCATCCCCAATCGACATGCCAAGGGAAAATTCGAGCCAAACCGGGAAGGACCATACGTTATCGAGAAAGTGTTTGACGGAGGATCCTACCAACTGATAAATGCTGAGGGAGAAAGGCCCATGCCATCCATCAATGGCCGATATCTGAAGAAATACTACGCGTGAATGCTCCAAGTCGCAGGCGAATTGAGCACCCCAGCCCTATGGTCTAGATCATACATCTTGTAAAACCGTATACAATCCAAGGGCGTAAACGACCCCTATCTCTCCTAAGTCCTGCCGGTGAGACTACTTTTAATGTCCCACCAGCGGCAAAAAAAAAACGGTTTGTCCATAAGCAAAACGGGCACGGATGAAAACCCGAAAGGGCTCCGTGAGTAAAAACAGCAGAACTGCCGGCGAGTTTGTGAAAACCCGAAAGGGCGCAAACTCGTGAAAAGAGATAAAATACACTCACAAAGTTCTCTCGATCTTGTGAGGAGAAAATCCCAGCGTGAGATCCTTACGACTCACAAAGGAGCAATACACTTAGGGATCCCTACGATTCCTAAGGAGAACATACACCTACTTGATCCTCTCAACTCGTAGGGAGGAAATGCTTTTATGAGACTCTTATGCCTCATAAAATTGAAAAGGCTTAGGTGATAGTGATCTAAACCTGTCTCGTGAGCCATCACTCCCCAACGGGCAATGGCAAATGATGAGTCACTCCTGGCATTTCGCTTCAGTGTTAGCGGTGCTGCCGACCAAAAACCCAAATCCCAAGTTTTCCCAACGGCAAATGATGAGTCGCTCCTGGCATTGCTTCAGTGTTAGCGGTGCTGATGCCGACCCAAAAACCAAATCCCAATTCCTCCCGGGGAAAATGATTAGTTGCTCCTGGTATTATTGTAGTGTAGCAATGCTGATTCCAAATAAGATCTAAATTCCAAGTCCTCAAACGGCGAATGATGAGTCGCTCCTGGTACCATATTTTAGTGCAGCGATGCAGACGCCAAGCAAAATCTAATTTCTCAAAATTCTCCCAGCCCTACGGTTGGTCCCCAAATTGGCTACAGTATACAATCCACGGGCTCAAATAATTCTCATCATACCCATGCCCCACCGCAACCACCAGTTACGCGGCTGGTCTCCGCCCTTGGAATTAAGCTCCATTTAGGAAGACCCACTCATGTGTCCTCACGATACATGAGGAGAACAAACTTACAGGATCCTCACGACTCGTAAGAAAACACCTTCGTGGGATCCTTACGACTCATAAAGGAAAAATACACTTGGGACTCCCCACGACTCCTAAGGAGAAAGTACACCTACGAGATCCTTTCGACTCGTAGGGAGAAAATGCTTTTATGGGACCCTTACGGCTCATAAAATTGAAAAGCCTTAGGTGATAGGGACCTAAACCTATCTCCTAAGCCATCGCTCCCCAACAGGAAAAGGCAAATGATGAATTGCTCCTGGCACATGTGCTTCAGTGTTAGCAACGCTGATGCCTACCCTAACCGCAAAATTCCAAACTCCAATCCAAATGAACCCTAAGTCTTTAAACTGGGAAAGATGACCTCTAATTCGTTAAACTAGGAACAGATGACCCCTAAGTCGTTAAACTGGGAACGGGGGAAATCTCCTCATGGCAGATGATGATTCACTCTTGGTACCATATTCCAGTGCAGCGGTGCTGATGCCAAACCAAAACCAAAATCACCAAATCCTCTCATGGCAGATGATGATTCGCTTCTGGTACCATATTCCAGTGTAGCTATGCTGATGTCAACCCAAATCACAATCAACAAGTCAACTTCAACCCTGACACCGCAGAAAGCGGAGCAAGTCAAAATCCAATCTCGACACCGCAAGAGGCGGAGTAAGTCAAGTTCTTCCCTGACACTGCAAGAAGCAGAGTAAGTCAAATCAAGTACCGACCGTCCATGTTGCTAAAAGGGCAGCACCGACCGTCCAAGTCTCTAAAAGGGCAGAACCGACCGCCCAAGTCGCAAAAAGGGTAGCATCGACCGTCCACGTCGCTAAAAGGGCAGCACCGACCGTCCAAGTCGCTAAAAGGGAAGAACCGACCGTCCAAGTCGCAAAAAGGGTAGCATCGACCGTCTACGTCGCAAAAAGGGCAGCACCGGCCGTCCAAGTCGCTAAAAGGGTAGACCCGACCGTCCAAGTCGCAAAAAGGGAAGTATCGACCGTCCACGTCGCTAAAAGGGCAACACTGACCGTCCAAGTCGCTAAAAGGGCAGAATCGACCGTCCAAGTCGTAAAAAGGGCAGAACCGACCGTCCAAGTCGCTAAAAGGGCAGCATCGACCGTCCACGTCGCTAAAAGGGCAGCATCGACCGTCCACGTCGCTAAAAAGGCAGCACCGACCGTCCACGTCGTTAAAAGGGCAGCAACGACCTCCTCGTCGGAATTATGCTCCGCCTTGGAATCAAGTCAACCAGACACTCCATCTCGAAGACACATCAAGCATCGACCGTCCATGTCATAAAAAGGGCAGTGCCAGCTTCCCAAAAAGCGGGAACCAAATCAATTCGCCTCCATGTGAAAGAAGATCCATCAATTTCATGCACACGACCCACATATGCTGTGTGCATTTATTGATGGGGGCACTTTGTTGGGGTCGAAATTTACACCCCGGTTGACCAAGTCAAAATCAAAGTCAACCCCAAGCCAAGTGGGCCCAAGCCCAGGTCAAGTGAGCCAATACCCGGGTCGAGCGCGAACACGAAGCGTCCGGCCTTCCGCCATGCCAAAATAAAAATTTTGTGATAAATAATTTTGGTGTATTTCCTTTTTTATTTTTTGAATAAATGTAAGAAAAATGGGCATAAAGCCAAATTTTTGTAAGACCCATGGCTTATGTGCAAAAAAAAATAGTACATGAGGCATGAGATGAGCAAAATGCCATTTTTATAAAGCCCAAGGTGCTATATGTAAAGTGTATAGCCTATAAAAGCAAAGATAACGAAAATATCTCAACAATTTTTTTCTCTCTCTAAAAAAATCAAGGTCTGTGCCTCCTTCTCCTTCCTCAAGGTTCTAAACCTTCTTCTTTCTTTTGAATTAAATCAAGAGTTTTAATCTTCCTTTTCCAAAACTAAATAGTTTTTCACCACAAAACCCACAAAGGGGAGCTCGGATCTTCCATTAGATCTCAAAAAGGGGAGATTTTTAAAATCTCACCCCTTTTGTTCTTCAAGAACCGGCCAACAAAGAGGAGGAAGAAGGAGACCCATCTCCGAAAATCCCACTTTGGAAAAGATCCAAGGCTCAAGAGAAGATCTCAGGCTTAAGAGAGAAGAACCTCTGAAGATTTTTAGAGAGTTCAACTCCAAGAACCAAATCCTCAAAGGAGTTTAACTCTTAATCCAGACAGGAGTTTAACTCCACTTAAAATCATCTTTTTGGAGTTTAACTTCTATTTTTGGGGGTAAAACCCCCTCCTTTCGCTAGCGCCCGAGCGCCCACGTGCTAGGCATGTGAGGCGCTAGCGTCCGAAGCGCTAGCGCCCGAGCGCCTACGTGCCGGGCACGTGAGGCTCCCGAGCGCCCGAGCGCCCACGTGCCGGGCATGTGAGGCGCTAGCGCCCGAGCGCCCACGTGCCGGGCACGTGAGGCGCTAGCGCGCGGTGCTCGAGCGCCTAGCGCTAACCCGAGCGCCCAAGCGCTGGCGCTCACGCGTCCTTTGGATGCTTTTTCCCCTCATTTTACATCTACTCCACAATAAAAACACCTCTCCCGTTAGAAAAATTTTCTAACGGGGCGCTGCCCCGCACCCCGCAAGGGGGCTGCTAGCTCCCTTGACCACCAGCCCGCTATCCGAGTAGCGGGACCTCCGTAAAAACTCTGCGGGCCCCCGATATATCCAAAACCCCTTCAAAACACAACACAACACATTGAGTTTGCATGACCCGTTTGACCCGTCAATCGGAGGTTCTCTCGCTCCAAGGGCGAGGGGTAATTAACGGCAGCTTAGTCCGCGGCTCCCGGAGATTTGGATCCCCACAATCAATAAACTCCAGCATACCCTAGGCAGGGGGAATCTGTAATACGCCTGACAAGCGCACGCATTCCCATCTCAATAGGGTGACGAAAAACACCCTACAGTGTCTTTCATACGGGTGCCTATTATAACGGCTCCTTCAACTTCGACCTCCCACAAAAGGATGAGGCTGGAGAATCTCCTACTGGCGGCTGCAAATTCCAAATTCGCTGGACCCAAACGCCCCAAGTCGGGGGGCATGATCGTACACACTGTTTACATGGCTTTCGGGAAAGAGGAAAGACATGCTTCCATGGGTCATCGGCCATAAACTCGGCCGTTGACGAAAGCCCATGAGCAACAACAAAAGCTCCAGGAAATGCTAGCCAAAATGGCGGCGCTCACGGGGCAGAAAGAAAACCCAGAATTGGCATCTGAACAACGTCAAGAGCAGGAGACCGATACAGATTTCCTGCGAAGGGTGTTTGAAAGGAAGGATAAGGAGGCCGCGGAACAAGCTGCTAACATAAAGCAGATGGCGCTTCTGTTCCAAGACATGGTTGGAATGATGATCCATCCAGAACCTCCAGCCGAAGATCCACCGATAATCATCGAGGATGACAGAGGGGAAACATCAAACCCTCTTCCAGCTCTGTCAACAGCTAAGGAGGAAACAATCTCCAAGGCTGCTCTTGATGACTATATAGCTCAA
Organism: Agapanthus africanus; assembly: GCA_030015575.1. Classification (NCBI taxonomy): domain Eukaryota; kingdom Viridiplantae; phylum Streptophyta; class Magnoliopsida; order Asparagales; family Amaryllidaceae; genus Agapanthus; species Agapanthus africanus. The sequence goes on from JASDDO010000012.1 coordinate 47,923,062, forward strand.
CAAATACGAGCCCATCAAGCGAATAAAGCGGCTGGCCAAATCGTCAGAACTGGGCGACCGTATCCAGGCTGGTGTGATCAAATCAAGCACCCGCTGGGATATATGATCCCCAAATTCCATGTGTACAAGGGGACAGGCAACCCACACCAACACGTCGCACAGTTCAGAGCTCTGTGCGGTAAAACTGGAGGCGACAACAAACTGCTGCTTCGCCAGTTCGTTGGTAGCCTGTCAGAGACGGCCTTTGAATGTTATTCGGAGCTCCCAAATGACTCCATGAGAACATTCACAGAAATGGAACTGCTGTTCACATAGCGGTTCGCCAGCGCAAGTGAGCGCACCCCGATCACGGCTTTAATCAATGCCAGGGTAAAGCCGGGAGAAACCTGGGTCCAATACGCGATCCGGTGGCGGAACCTGTGGTCAAAGTGCGAACAACGCATCGAAGAATCCCCCACCGTGGGCATGTTCATCGGGACCCTAGATCCGCAAACGACCGTGTCCCAGTTCATGATGTTCTTCAAGCCGAATACCTTCCAGGCTCCGATCAACAAGCTGGCCTAAATGGACCAGATGGGCCACAGGACTTCCTCCTCAAAAATGAACCCTCGAAATGCCAAGGGTAAAGGGAAAGCAGCCTTCGTTGCCAACACTCAACAGCAACCGAGTGACCCGAAGCCGGTTTCTCACCAAAACAACATGTGTCCATGCCTATCCTAGAAAGAAAGGCTAGGACGCGCTTACTCGTTCCGCCGTGACAAGACGAGGAGACTGTTCGAGCTGGCAGTGCGCAAGAAACTCATCACAACGCCAGACCCACGGCGTCCACCGCAACCCGGCGACGTCAACAACCATAACTACTGCACCTATCACAGAATGGTGAGCCACCCAATTGAGGATTGCTACGTCTTTAAGAACTGGGTCGAGGTCCAGTATCGATATGGGAAATTCACGCTGTCTGAGAACCGGAGGGTGAACCCGCCATAGAAGCACACTCCCAAAAAGCTGGATGCACTAGGGGCATCATGCTCGCTCGTAGAAGAAGCTCTATGGGAAGTCGTTCTCTTACCTAAAACCAAAAGAATGCTGAGAGATCTTCAGGCATGTCCGGCAGTCAGGTGGAGAAGCCCACTTGAACCGGAAATCATTGAAGGGATGCTGAAATTGCGTCCCGTACCGAAAACTGTCGATAAAGGGCAAAATCCTACCTTCAAAGTCTTCAAAGAAAAAGAAGAAGACCAAGAAGCCTTTGCAACCTGCCGAGTATGACGACAAGCGCACAAACATAAAAAAGTACATTGACGCGCTGGAGGAGTACAACCAGAAGGCGCGAACACCAGTCACCCTCGAAGAGTTTCTCAAGCATATTTTTGAGAACGAAGAGAGTGACAACGATGAGGAAAATGACTAATCAGAAACCGAAGACTATGTAGCAAGTTGCCACATGGTTTCCCATTCTTCGTTAAATGACGAAGAAGCCCCCTCAGCGTCAGAAAATAACGCAGAGGAGCTAGGGACAGGATCGGCGCCAAAATCCTCGGAATTGTCGGAAGACCCAATCGATAGGCTGTTAAACGAAGCCTTTCGAAAAAGAAAAGCTGACCGAGAACGCGAAACAACCATATGCGAAAAGGCTAAGCGTAAGCGTCAGGATGAACAAGCTATGGAAAGGAGGAGTCGTAAGGTACTATGACCAGACCAAAGCACACCTGCGGCAAACAAGAGCAGAATTAAGACAGAGAAACGGTTTGCCAAAGCCCTATCAGTGGGAATGAAGCTGCCACTTTTCAAAGGAAACACGCTTGGGGTCATAAGCCTCAACGGAGAGGACTCATATCCGAACCACTGCCTATGTCATCAGAGGGTTACTCATCCCACCGAAGAATGCAGTGTCTTCAAGAAGTGGTGGCAAGGATACGTTGTCCATCAACAACACTTCAAGAGGATGAAGCGTGAAGCTCGTCGACAGCGAAAAAGTGCGAAAAATGCGCTTAAGAAAATGACTGGCAACTGTCATATGGTTGATAGCAGTTTGGAAGGGGATAAACCCCAGGTTCTTACCTTCGGGAGCGACTCCGAGGACGAAATGACCCTCAGTCCTCTCTTCAAAGACTCCTCCTCCGAAAAAGAAAAGGGGGAGAAGAACTGTGGGAACATTCAGCTGCGTAACCGCACACTGCCTAAAAAGAACCTCGGACCTACAATCAAAGGTTCGAGCCAAAGAGACAAAGGGAAAGAAAAAATCCCTGAGGAAATCACCCTCGATGATGGAGTCGTCAAAGAGCTCACAGCCAGGGACCCGTCTAAGAAAAATAAGGTGGATTACAATGTCTTAGCACATCTGAGGAAAATGCTCACAATTGAGCATACTGGATGCTCTCCTCCTGTCCAAAGAGGCACGAGATTCCCTGATCAAGGCATTATAAGTGCCTGATCAGTTCCAAGCTTTCCTCACAGAAGAGAAGATGAAGGACGAGCTGGCAGAGGTTCACACAGCTGACATTACATTCAGCGATGAAGATCTCCTCCTCGGAACGTGCGAGCATAATCAACCGTTATACGTCACCGGTTACTGCCACGACATCAAGATAGGCAAAATCCTTGTCGACAACGGATCCTCTGTCAATCTCCTCAACGTGAAAGTGCTGAAGGATATTTACATGAACGTTCAACACTTGGCCCGAGACAATATTACCATCTCTAGGTTCGACTCACAGTCGTCACGGACGCTTGGGTCCGTAATACCGACGTTACACTTCGGGCTGGTCATCACTGACATCAAATTTCATGTTATTGATGCCAAGAATTGCTATAATGCTCTGCTCGGCAAGCCTTCGTTACATGAGTACGACGTCGTCCCTTCTACACAACATCAGTGTATGAAGTATTTCAAAGACGTCTTGGAATACACCGTCACGGGAAAACTAAACTCGTTCTCCGTAAACGAGGTCCGAAAATATGAAGACGCAAAGTACTTCTTACTAGACTTCGAAGATACGGAGAGGTGTCATAAGCCAGAGGATAAACGGAAGTCTATTGCCACCATCCCAATCTTTAGGAGAGACACCGAGGAAGATGAAGAAATAGTCTACTCGGGGCAACCCCAAGGCAACATGTGTTCAGTTGATAAAACTGCACATTTGTTATTACATTTTTCCTACTATTTCTATACTAGAAAATGTGTTAATTATAATAAATAATACATATGAGGGTTTATCTGTAAAAATACTATTTTCATGTGTTTATATATTATAATTAACATTTGGTAGGAAAATGTATGCAAAAAAATATCATTGACCAAATCTTAAGCAAACAAACTCTTTTAATTATCATTTGAGTTGTGCAGAATTTACAGGACTAAAATTGTCACGACCCGAGAGTACGGAACGTGACCGGCACTTAGATTACGAAGCGTCTAGAGGCGCCACGTAACCTAAGTAAGCCGAAGCCCAGAAATCTAAACCATATAAAAGAAGAAGAAGTAAAAGAAACATGAAGAAAAACAAGTTTAAAAGTATCAGCAAATTTTCCCAAAAATTTCGGCAGAGTCTCCTCTGTAAAAACTGGCCCCCAAATGGGTACAACAAGTATAATATACATAAACAATAAAAATCATCCCCAAACGGGTGCTAGCTCAACGCCAACTGGCGGAAACAACCACAACGAGCACAATAATATACAACGCCAAAGGGCGAGGCTCAAAACTCAAAATAAAACAAAACCACATGATCAGAATAATATATGCGCGACTCTAAGGTCAAAATAAAAGACTGGTCCAATAAACTTATCAAGTAATACAAGTATGGTTGATGGAGCTTACTAGATACAAATGAATGAATAAAAGTACAATGGTGGTTCGGATACAAGTGAACCAACCTACCGTGCAAATCACCCTGAAAGAATAGATGTGCCAGCAAGCTGCCAGGGAAACCTGTACACCGAACCTGTAATAAAATTTGGCACAACGGGGGTGAGTTGCCAACTCGTGAGTAGAAGACATCTACGAAAAGAAATCGAATGCACGACGCTATCCTAGGTCATAATAATACACTACTAAGTCCCAATCATCTAGTAATAGCAGGGTAATACTACGTGTAAGTGCAGATACTCCGTGCTCGTGTCAGTACCTCATATAATACTGTGTCATATGAATGAAATGCATGCACCATGAATGTAAAGTAACAAATCCTGAAATCCAGATATATATGTATAAGAAATCTTTAGCTGTTATCATAGTAGAATGTGTATAAGAATCTGAAATCTCAATAATGAAATCCATGGAAATCCGTGTCAAGCATCGACACAACACATGTAATCTCAAGTTTCAATATCTCGGGCTCCGTCAGTCCGGATCGGCCCATATCATCAAATCTCACGACAACGGTCAGTATCCTCCGGATATCCGCCGCGCCAGACATCACCGGTAGGTAGCCTTCCCCTGCCAGGCTCATCGTCTACAACTCGATCTTCTTGCCCCGGGGTACCATACCGGGCCCACCATGTACCCGAGACGGTTCATCCACTCCTCGAATCGGGTCTCGAAATCCAACAGAAAACATGAAATACTCATGGTGGACGACACATACATCACGAGAAAACCGCATCTTATTTTAAAAAGAGAAGAGGAGAGAGAAAGAAGTTTTTATATATTTTTGCGGTTTTCCCCAAAAATCCAGAAATCTCATGGAAATCCAAATCTCAAAATCATGAGTAACTATATGATAAGTGTCGGCATATGCCCATAATACTGCATGATAACATGAAAATATGAATGCATGGATGTCTAAGTAATAAATATCATGTCTATACTAACATCAGAGAATAATCACAATATTATATCGGTCTAGTTGTTAACTGATTCTATCCATAAAAGACAATATGATCTAAAGTGTACGTGACATAGCAATTACCGATGATGATGTGTGTGAGCCGGCAAATAAGTGTGCGTGGAATATGCGCATCATCGGTAATGGTGCTGGTGTCCTAACAGGTATGGTTTGTACTGATTATTGCAACATATGTAAGAACATGCACCATGATGATTACAGTATGAATGTATAAACAGATGTGCAGTATCCACCCCTCTGCGACATACGAGTACAACTATCACTATATGAATCGAACCTAAACTAGTGTCCATCTAACCTCCTAAAGAACTTAACCTAAGAAACTAGTCAATAAGAAACAAGAGTCTACCTAAGGTCTGAATCAATATCTCTAATAGTCGGTGATCCAGCCTCAATAGCGTCACGTACGAAGTATGGCTTCCTCGAACCAAGAGTGCGGATCAATCATCATATCTATGCCTCGTACGGTAAAATCCATCGTACGGCATCCAAATATCGGGGTACGGGTCAAGTATCTCCTAGGTGTCTCATTTTGCAAAAACCTAGTTAACTAAATTCCTAATTTAAAACAATTTTTGAATAACAATTTGTTAAACAATAACCATGCAAGATTTCCTAATACTAAAAGTGTTAAACTAACTACTATAACCCTAATTAATTATTAAAAATCATAACTTGAATTTAGAACCCTAGCTTCCATTTTAAAAAAAAGAACATAGAATTAATTCATTAAATCTAATTAAGCTTAATATGAACATCTAATAACAATAAATCAAAAGAAAGAAAATTATACCTTCAAAATGTGAAATCCAAACAAGAATTGAGCCTCCAAAATGTATGCTTTCCATCTCCAAATTTCATATAAAAATGAGCAAGGAATAAAGAGTATGGAATAAATAGGATTTTGTGGAATTTTAATTGAATTTTTGATGTGTTTTTGATGAATTTTGAATAAAAATGAGGTGGAAAATGGGGGGGGGGGGCAGCCATGGGGGGTTTGTGGCCGGCCCTAGAGAGGTGAGGGAGAGAAAGAAGAGAGTGGGAAAAGTGTGTAGAAGTTTCAAGAGAAGAAACATCAATAAAAGTCTTTTCATGCTTTATTTATTTATTTATTTATTTCTTTACTATAGCAACTCAAGAAAGCTCTAGAAAATAGGAAAAATTTGCAAATAATTTTTGCATGATACACACTAAATTCTAATATGCCATGGTTCATTTTTACAAATTAAAACCATTCAAATTTGTAATTTACACTAATTTAGTGTAAAAATAAAGCTTATGTTAATATTTAAAATAATTAATTTAGGAAAAATATTTTATTAAACTAAAAATTTATAAGTGGCTAAATAAACACCATTTACTAGTAATTTCATAATTAAAATAGATATTTTTAAAATTATAATGAAAAACAATCACGGTTTGGTTTTACGAAAAATACATTTTACTTTACCGAAAATCCTAAAATTCACTTAAACACTTTTATTCATTTAATTATTTATTTAATCATTTTTAAAACGTTACAAAAATCAAGGAAATCAAGTTATTAAAGCAAACTTTCCTAATTAAGAAATCCAAACTTAGAAATCAAGTCTGACAGCAACTACGAGAAGATTTCCAAGTTCCAAAGATTCCAGAGAACTCTATGTGCCATGTAGAGAAAAACCACAGAAAGAAAATCAATGGATCTGATCAAAAGGCCGCGGATCCGTGGTCATACCCCCCTTCTGGCCGCGGATCCGCCGCATGATAGATGATTTAGAAGCTGCAATTTTTTGGGGTGAATCTTTACTGTTTTCTTCCAAATTTGGAAGCAAGGTTTCTGGCTTTGGGACTATAAATAAAGACCGAGAGCCTCTTGGAAAAATCATCAAGTCGACGCGATCACGAAGTCCAAGACGGCTCACGCATCCAGGCTGATCATCAACTATTCATCTACCTCCTTAGAACAGATCGAGAAGCAACTAGAAATTGTAATCATTTTCTAAAGAATCAAAGTGTAATGAATATTGTTGATTAATAAAGGTAGATTTCTTTTTCTTATTCTATTTCTTCGTAGTTTAATTATGCAATTTCTCTCCATCTCTTTTTCTCCCAACATGCGCGAGTAATTCTCCGCTTGTTAGGGTTCATAGGATTAAGGTAGGCTAATGGATGATGAACATCTCTAAACTCTTTTTAAGTCCTATAAAATTTATAAACTTTATCAAAAGAATCATTAACATCCTAATCGGGCGCGCTAACAATTCATTGTTAGTCCCGACCGCGATTAGAGATTATATTAATGATTGTTTTGGTAAATGCTAGATATAAACGGAGTTCCGTGTCGAGATTAGGGTTAAGAGTGGGATTCCTTTTCCCTCCAGAAACCCTAATCTACACGCATCACCGTCGTTCTAGTTTTAAATCTATTAAAGGGTAAAAAGAGTAATTTTTAATTAATCATCCATAACTACTAAATCCTAACGAACCCTACAAGCCCCTTCTTATATTAACTACATCCATAAATAATCTAGATCTATATTTTGCATTAGTGCTTAACGTAGATCTAGAAACCATTCTACAATATTATTTATTCCCCCTCTCTCTCAACACATCTAAAGTAAGAATAAAAGATTCAACGTTTCCCAGAGGACGACCCGTACTCACCTCGGTCTAGCTACACGCGACACCGTTCTGATTGCGGTTACACTACAAACACACTTTTTCGTACCAATCAACATGCCCGGACAATCTACTCCTATTTTGGTCTTTGGCGGTGACTCTGAGAACGAGGCCAACGCCGTGTTCTCCGTTCGCCCGTCAGCATAAACCGTTACTGGAGCTAATCAGAGTTTACAAGTCACCATGATTCCCCCTCGGCATTATAAGGAACTCGATGCACTCAATACATTCAGCGTACAAGAACTACAAACTTCTATGTGCCTCCCAGGCGAAGAGGTGAAAAGGCGATCCTCTTCTACCAATCGACGGAGACCAAAGTAGGAAAAGAAGTCTGGCATAGTTCCGATTTTGCGCCCGACAGGTTTCAACCGATCCGTCTCCCAAGATACTACTCGGAGGGATTGAAAAGGCTGTTAAGATGCCAAGGTGTACCACTCGAACAATCTGTTTGACAAGCCCAATTCTACAAAACGATTTGGGATATTCCCGGGACACAGCGAAAGATGCCTAACAAGAAGATGGAGAAAACCGGGCTCGGATACGTTCGGTCCAGGAAACGAGAGCATTTCCACAGTTGCTGCGATATAAACATCTCTGGTAAAGAAGGAAATGCTTTTCTAAATAGCTGTGATGTTGAAACAGAACGAGATCCCGCTCTAAGAACGTTGAGCCCATCGTTCAAAGAACAGGTTGACCGGCTAATAAAAGAGTCCTGTCAAAAGATTCGGGATGACAACAGTCGCGAAATGGCTATTTATGAAAAGGCCAGGACGCTACGCCTCAACCAACAATCCGCGGAGAAAGAAGACTACAATACCTTTCATCCTCAGCCAAATGTACGTTCTCGCCTTGAAGGAAAATCCCGAAATAGAGGCAAAAACAAAGCAAAGAAAGTAAACAACGCCCGAAAACAGCAAAACGAATCCAATAAGCCGTACACTCGAGGAAAAGCCAGCTGGAACCCATCCTTTATGAAGAAGATGGGCCGGAAATACTCTTTCCTTCAAGACAAGACAAGAAAAATATTCAACCTTGTCAGGAAGCACCAAATGATGGCACTTCCGGAGTCTCGGCACCCCGAACAAATGAACGAGGTCCATCATCCGGATTATTGCTCCTATCACCGAGCAATAGGCCATCCCCTTGAAGACTGCTTCACCTTCAAAGACTGGGTTGAAGACCAGTATCAACAAGGCAGGTTCGCTTTATCCGACAGCTGGAGGATAACCCCACCGCAAAAGCATGAGCCAAAGAAATCCTATATCGCAAGGATAGGACCAGCCTAACATCAAGAATGGATGCAGACTCGTACCTACCATGTGATAACACTTTCAGAAGGGGAAGGGTATGAGGCTATGGATAACCTTTTCAAGTGCTTCACAAATGAAGACGATGATGAAGTGATCTCAGAATTTCCACCGACACCAAAAGAGCTGGAAGACAGGATATACACCACGGCAGACAACCAAAGGAAAATTGACTTAGGAATGGAAAACGATCCGAGGCCAACGTTCGTCAGTGAACTACTATATGGAAAACAGGTAGCCACGTTAAAAGGCGTGCTCATGCAATATAAAGACTTCTTCGCATGGAATTATTCCAAGATGCCGGGATTAGATCAAAAAGTAGCAGTACCTAAACTGGCCATATCGCCGGACATCAAGCCAGTCAAGCAAGCGCCAAGAAGAATGCGGCTCGAACTCGAGATGGGTATCAACGCCGACGTTAAGAAACTAATAGACTCCGGTTTCTTCCAAAAAGTTCAATATCCTGACTGGATCGCTAATATCGTTCCGGTGATGATGAAAAATAGGACGGTGCGCATCTGCATGGACTTTCGAGACCTAAACAAAGCTTGCCTGAAGGATGATTTCCCAGTACCTGTTACCGAGCTGATGATCGATAACACGTCTACCTATGAGGTCTTCTCCTTCATCGACGGATCTTCCGGATAAAATAAAATAAAGATGCATCCCGAAGTCCAAAAGCATACTACCTTCTGGACTCCGCTGGGCATATTCTGCTATAAAGTGATGCCTTTCGGTCTGAAGAACGCTGGCGCTACCTACCAGAGGGCCATGACGAAGATTTTCGATGACCTCATCCATGAGATTGTTGAATGCTACATCGACGACCTTGTGATGAAAAGCAAGTCATACGAGGAACATTGGGAACATCTGTAACACCCGAGTTCATCTATACCAATTCCAATTTCAGTATTTTATTTATCCGTGGTCTATTCTTGGTTTATCGTATTTAGGTACGAATGGTAGTTACTTTTTCATTACATTCAACCCGACCCGCTTGCTTGAACTTGTTTGATTTATATTTATAGGTTACCCTGACTCGTTGCATTGACTCATGCATCTAGTATAAACTGCATATTGGTATTTCTTCTGACATCGTATGTTTTATCATATAACTTATAAGTCACAGAAAATATTTATTAAAATACTCTGCATGGCCTGCTTGATACCCCTAACCCTGTGGTAGCGTCCTTGCATCGTGTTCTTGTCCCGTTCAGTGAAACGGACGTGTTTGGATGGCTACGCGCACGTACGTGCGTCCGTTTTGGGGGTATGCTTTTTGATCATAAAATACTTCATTTTAAATTTTGGATCCCGCCTAAAATTTTCTTATTTCAATTTCAAATTTATGGACCCGACCCGGGCGCAATTTGGGAATATTTTACATTTGCGCCAAATTTTATTTCTAATATTTTTTACCGTCGCATATATATTTTATAACCCCAGTATATTTTCCTTTCCTAAAATCTTTCACAAATCTTATTTTTTCCCAACCAATCAAATCCTCCAAAAGGGTTGCGCTGGCCCACCATTCTTTCCCTCTTTCTCTCTCTCTTTTAATTTCTCCTCCACCAATCAAAACCTACCTCTTCTATTCGCTGGGCCCACGTTTCTCTCTCTCTCCCCCCAAAAATCTTTTTCTCTCTCCCCAAGCGCAGCTGGCTCTCTCTCTTCTTTCTCTCTCCTCTCGCGCTCTCTCTCTCTTCTCGCGATCACTGTGCGCTCCTCGAGTCGCGTCACCGCCTCCCCGCTACGCTCACCTCCCTTCTTCCATCTCCTTCTTCTATTTTTAAAAGAACCCCGAGCCTCTTCCTTCAGCCCTCAACCCTCATCGCCTCTCTCGCACCCTAACCCTAACTCCACCACCTTCTCAACCCCTAACCAAACCTCGTCACCTCCTCTCCTCCTCCTCTTCATCTCCTCCTCCTTCTTCCTCCTTCCCGAGCCCTCACCAAAAACTTGCACAACCCCCAATTGCTGCAACCCAACCTCGGAAACCCTCGTCACCGACGGCCTCCTTCACCTCGCGATCACCACCATCATTTTCCTCACCTCTCTCCGACCTCGACGCCACCATCACCCACACTTGCAGCCCCGTCGAACCCATCACCAGAGAACCGACAGAAAACCATACCCATGCCTGAGCCCTTCCCCGTCTCTGCCTCGCCGCCGGCGATCGTCCCTCGCCGTCGCCACCCCTTGTTCCCTATCTCCCTTCTCTCCTCTACCACTCTAGATCACAAGGCTATCCCCTGCAACTTTGATCCCCGACGGCCAAGAACCCATGCACACCGCTACTTTTCGCCGGGGAACCCACACGCCGGAGACCTCGTCGTCGTCACCTTTTTATCCCCTCCCTATATCCTCTCTCCAGACTCCCTAACACCAACCCAACACCAGATCATTCCCCACACCAACAAACCCCTGTGCACCGCGGCCACTTCCAGCCGTGGATCCCTCCGTCGACGGCCCAACGTCGTTGTCTTCGTCTCGCATGACTAACCTCTGTCCTGATACCCCAGAGGCTCACCCAAACCCCATTCCTCTTCTTTCTCCTCACTCGTTCTTCTTCCTTCTCTTCCTTCGTCTTTTCTTTTTTCTCTTTACTTTCTTGATTCCGTTTCCCGGTGATTACCGGAGCCGTGCCGCTGCCGACGATCTAAGGAACCCTGTGGACGTCCCTTGCCTGCGTGGTCACATCCTTGCCTTGCTGGGTTCAGTTCTATACGCCGCATGTGCGTCGCGATATTTACCGACATCGTACACGGCATACGCACCCGTCTGAGATCCGTTCAGGAAAGTTAATCTTGCTACATGCTATTTAAATCATTTTATACATATTCTAATACATGTAGTTTGAATATAGTACCCCATGCATCGTTTTATATCATTTTGACGTTCCGTGTGCATAAGTTTACATTATTTGAGATCTAGAACTTGACAGGTAATTATTACATACATGATTACATTTAAATGGTAAATCTCATAACTACAATCATATGTTTAATCACATTTTGCCATCGCCTATAGTACCTTTTTATAGTTTTAATCTATCGGACACCTGTGCGCACTTAAACCAGTTTTAGCGGTAAATTCATCCAGTAAACCTATTTATAGATTATTGCATCCCTGGAAATTCTTAATATTGGTTAACATGATTTAATGACCATGAATGTCACTCTGTATTCATATAATGATGAAACCGTCTCTGAACCACAACTGATAACTGCACTGCTAATTGATTGAATCTATTTTATTGTTTAATTCATTGCTTAGATTACGTTTTTGATAACCATGCTTGAATTCTTATAACCATGATTATGCTAGCTGTTTATGAGCACCCACCTGTTACCTTTATATCCTGACATGACTTGCTGCGCATGTTACCGGACCCGACGTGGTACCGTACACTATTTGACTCGACCTGATGTACCATGGCTTGAACCGCTACTTTATCTCGTATCTAATGCCAACAAACCTGACATGTAGTCCTTACGGACCGTTCCTGTTGTCTATCCAGACAAACCTGTTTACCTGATCCTGTGTTGGCATTAGTTCTTGATTACGGGATACCTGACTTGACATACACATATAACTTGGGGGTATGGGGAAATCAAAGGTGAAACCTGACTTGTAACTCAACAGTTCGCTACCTGTTCTGATCAGTTTTAGAGTTAGGCCAGCCTTGGAATGATGCTGCTGACATCATTCATCTGTACACATTCCTGTTTAGTGCCTAGAGGCATGTCTCGGTTTCAGCCCGAGAATCTGGGCCGTGGTCCCGGGTATGTACGGGATACTGTTGAGTTACATCGATGATTCACCAATTTGGTTTCAAAGACTTTAGAATAGAAAACCTGATAGAACAGTTTAATTTACCTACTGCACACTACCCTGCACTGCCCTGATTTATATTATTGTTACCCTCGCTTATTTCATGTTTACATTCGCATCGCCTGTTACACTGTTCATATTTTATTACTTGATGACTTGACACGCTGACGTTTGGGTTTTGCATGGCCCAGATTTTTGTACCTTGTTGCAGACTGATTAAGAATTTTGCCGCTGTTAGACGAGCGGTGAGGTTCCTGTCGGTATGTAGTTTCACTCCAGGTGTTTCATTTATTGTATCTTTTGGCTTCCGCATATTGTCATTTCTTGACTCTTTTACTATGGCTTATGGACATGTACTAGATAGTTAGTTTACTTTCCTATTCTTGATATCTCCACAGCCGTAATGTGACTGTGGAAGGATTTTCCTATCCACAGGTAGCATGGTTGGCTATGTCACGTGCCCATCTTAGCGTACTCTGGGAAGCGGGGCGTGACAACATCTAAACACAGTGTTTCAACGTCTTCGGAAGTATAATATGAAGATGAACCCTATAAAATGCACGTTTGGAGTCTCCTCAGGAAAATTCCTAGTATTCATCATACGGCACCGGGGTATCGAAATCGACCCCTCAAAGATCAAGGCGATTACGGAAATGCCCACGCCAAGGACTCTCAAGCAATTGCTATCCCTTCGAGGAATGCTTGCGTATATCCGACGGTTCATAGCTAACCTGTCAGGAAAATGGCGTGCCTACAATCATCTAATGAAGAAGGGGACCCCGTTCGGCTGGGATCAAAAGTGCCAAAACGCACTAGATGAAATCAAACAGTACTTACAAAATCCGCCGGTACTGACCGCTCCGGTGAAGGGAAAATCCCACATCCTGTACACAACAGCCCTTGAGGGTTCTCTAGGCGCGTTATGGGCACAGGAGAACGACCAGGGAAAGGAAAGAACTCTATACTATTTGAGTCGAGTTCTCCTAGGGGCAGAAAACAACTGCTTCCTCATTGAAAAGCATTGTCTGGCACTAATCTTCGCAATAACGAAGCTCAGACACTACGCCTTGGCACATGAGGTCCATCTTATATCAAAGTTGGATCCTCTCAAATACCTAATGTCGAAGGCCATACTAACGGGAAGGTTCGCCAAATGGGCCCTCATCCTGATGGAGTTCTCGATAACGTATCGGCCTCTCAAAGCAGTTAAAGGCCAGGCCATTGCCAAATTTCTTGCAGAGCATCCGATACCAGCCGACTCCCCCCTAAATTGTGAGTTGTCGGATGAACATGCGTTCGACACCATCGAAGGAGAGAAGGAAGAAAATGATTCCCGATGGGAACTTTACTTCGATGGAGCATTGTCCATAAAGAGGCGAAAGCAAAACACCCCCATAATCAAAGCCGGGGTGGGCCATGTCTTCGTGACTCCACAAGGAGGGATAATGCGTTATGCCCTTTCTTTAACGGAACCGAGGACTAATAACGAAGCTGAATATGAAGCTTTGATAGCAGGTCTCGAGATCGCTGTCGACATGGGAATCAAAGACCTCCTCATATATGGAGATTCCCAGCTGATCGTTAGCCAAGTAAATGGCGACTATCAGACGTGCAAGCCAGAGCAGATAACGTACGGCGAAAGAGTGCAGCAACTGCTGACACAAATCCACTCCTACATTCTGGAGAGTATACCGCGTGCAGAAAATAGCAAGGCGGATGCATTGTCCAAGCTGGCCAAGGAATTGGCCGACGAAGACCTCGATGACGTAAGGATCATCGTGCAAAGCCGCAGGGTTCTCACGCCAGCAGAAATATCTTCGGGGGATTTAACAGAGCCATCTGAAGGAAAATAAACGATCAAACAAGCAGCCATCCAAATAGAGGATGAAGAAAAGGTCAAGGATTGGAGGGAAGTCTTCATAGACTACTTCAAATCCCAATGAACGCCCAAAAATGCTTCAACTAGACATCAGTTCATGAAATGAGCTCTGTCTTTTTCCTTCGTCAATGATACTCTATAGAAGAGATCGTTCGATTGCTTGTGGCTAAGATGCCTGGGACCAGAAGAAGCAAACAGAGTCATCTAAGAAACCCATGACGAACTCTGCGGTTCTCATCAAGCTGGGCCAAAAATAAAGCTGAAGATCAAAAGAATGGGTTATTATTGGCCCACAATGATTCAGGACTGCCTTGAATATGCGAGGCAATGTCACTCGTGCAAAATTCATGGGGACTTCATCCACCAGCATCCAAACCCACTACACCCAACAGTAGCTAGCTGGCCATTCGAAATGTGGGGAACCGATATAATCGGCCCCATTGAACCAGCATCATCCAAAGGACACCGGTTCATACTGGCAGCGACTGACTACTTCTCCACGTGGGCAGAAGCTGGCAACGACCAACTACTTCTCCATGTGGGCAGAAGCAGTACCACTAAGGGAAGTGAAAACGGAGAATATCCTCTATTTCTTCAGGACACATGTCATTTATTGATTCGGCACTCCGCGATGAATTATCTCAGATAATGGACCAGCTTATAGAATTCATAAAATCAGCCGCTTCGCACAGCAACATAAAATAGATTGGAGATACTCTTCGGTCTACAATTCTCGTGCCAACAGTCTAGCTGAAGCTTTCAACAAGACCCTGACGAAGATTATAAAGAAAACGGTGTCCAGAAACAAAAAAGATTGGCACGAAAGGCTGCATGAAGCTCTATGGGCATACCGAATGACGTTTAAAACAGCAACAAATACAACACTATACACGTTGGTATTCGGCACGGAAGCAGTGCTTCCCCTGGAAGTGGAACTCCCTTCTCTACGAGTAGCGGTTCGATATGAGCTGACAGTTGAAGAAAATGCTCATTTCCGGCTTGAGGAGCTCAACGTCCTCGACGAAACTCGCCTTATAGCGCAACAAAACCTGGAAGCTTATAAGGCAAGGATGACGCGGTCTTATGAAAAACTGACTAGGCCGAGAACATTCTGCCAAGGTGAACTCGTGCTAGTCGTCAAAATATCTATGATGCCCAACCGTGCAAAATGGGGGAAATTCGAGCTGAACTATGAAGGCCCGTACATCATAGACAAAGTCTACCAAGGTGGAGACTACTTGCTCATGGATATGCATGGCGAAAGACCCTTCCGGCCAATAAACTACAGGTTCCTCAAAAAGTACTATGCTTGACAAGTCATGGCTTAGGTCAATGATAGATGAAGACGCTTGTGTCCGCTCGCTATCCTGCTGTGTCAAAAACTCTGAATAGTATGTAAAAAGTAAAACTTCGTCTAAAAAAACGGCGATACCGGACCGAGATGTCCTTACACTAGAACCTCGCCTCAAATATAGCCATATCGGATCGAGAGGTCCTTAAAATAGAACTTCGTCCTAAAAATGGCGATAATGGACCGGAATGTCCCTAAACTAGCACGTCGCCTCCAAAATGGCAATCTCCTCCCTTGAGATCTATATTGCAATCGAAGGCTCAACGGCGAGGGTTGCAACTCAAGTCCTATCGGCTATACAGCTACTTCAGCAGTGAAGTCACCCCCAAGTCCCGCTGACAAATAGATGGGTCATAAAAAAACAAAAAAAAACGGTACGTCCACAAGCAAAATAGGCACGGATGAAAACCCGAGAGGGCGCCATGAGTAAAAACAGCAGGACTGCCAGCGAGTTTGTGAAAACCCGAAAGGGCGCAATTTCGTAGTAAAAAAAACAGTACGTCTAAAAGCAAAATGGGCAAGGACGAAAACCCGAGAGGGCACCGTGAGTAAAAATAGCAGGCCTGCCAGCGAGTTTGTGAAAACCTGAAAGGGCACAATCTCG